>JARCFY010000008.1:42896972-44146972 GCA_029233225.1 Lepidodactylus listeri
CAGCTTTTTATCTCAAACTGAATCTTATTCAGAAAGGATAAGATACAATGTACTAGAAATGCACTGAAAGGGATAAAGAAGCCATCTCACAACCATGCTTAGAAAAGTGACATTTCAGTCTCTCCCCCAGAGAACACTTTTAAAAAGATGTCAAAGAATACAGCAATTCCATTACCACTTCCCTTGTGATATAATGGGATTGTAAATAATTTCAAACAAAACATCCATTTTGGTTTTATGGACATCTCATAGGACACACAAGTGCTCAAGCTTATGTTAGGATGGGGAGTGGAATTCAGAAATCAGCATGGTTAGCATAGCAAAATGGTCTACCTTTGTATCTTGCAGAATCAGGCCATTCTGATCTCAAGAATTTGAACTTCCCAGCTAAGTTTCTGCCAGTTATCTATCTGATGATGTGCAAGGCAGAAGAACATCCAGTTCTACACACTTTTAGGTCACTTTTAATTATTCTGTAAATTGAACAGATTGGAAGTAATTTGTTTTGTTCTGCAACCATAGCAAGTAGGGCAATTCTGGTAAACCTAAAGAGGCAAGGGAAATAGTGCAAATGGCATCACCTTACTGCAGTGATTCCTGTGGGTGCCATGGTGTCCACTTCCTTCTCCCCCAAAGCAAAGAGCCAGTTCTGGTTTTCTTTGACTTCACTGGAATAGAAGTTGCTTCAAAATAGCCCATGATGCATCACCTTTACATCTGCAGGGAGCACCCATTTGAAAACAGCAGCCTCTGCTACAGGAAGATGTTTTGTATAGAACTTCCCAATGTTTTGTAAATGGATTTAGCCTTCATGGCAACCATTTTGTGAGGCTCCCATGGCTGCCATTTTGTTGTGGGGCCTACTGCTTTTTCCTCAACATTCTAGAAGTGTCCATAGGTTCAACAAGATTTGGGACCTCTGCCTTATGATTTCCTTTTTTAAAAAAAGTCAGACCAATAAATTACATGAGGATTCAGTAGGGTTGCCTCCAGGTGGTGGCTGAAGATATCCCACTATTACAACTGATCTCCAGACAACAAAGATCAATTCCCCTGGAGAAAATGGATGCATTGGAGGGTGGACTCTATGGCATTGTACTTTGCTGAGATCCCTCCCCTCTCTCCAGGCTCCACCCCCAAAATCTCCAGGTATTTTCCAGTCCAGAACTGACAACCTTAGGCTTCAAGTATCATCAAATATATAAAAACTAGCAATTGAAACAGACACATCAAAATAATTGTATAGCACGGTGCTTCTTCTTCTTTTTAAAATGCCAGTACTCATATTTAAGGTTGCACTAATTTCCACCAGTTTTCCCCTAATGACTTGGAAGAGCCCCCCCCCCCCAAATGCTGGTACTCAGTACTGGTAAGTACCAACACACACACACACACAAACCCTAGTATAGCATTTGTGCCTTGACCTGGATAGCCCAGGCTATCCTGATCTTGTCAGATCTCAGAAACTAAGCAGGGTTGGCCCTGGTCAGTATTTGGAAGAGAGACCACCAAGAAATAGCAGGGTCATGACATGGCAGCAGGCACTGGCAAACCATATCTGAAGGTCTCTTGCCTTGAACACTGAATGGGGTTACCCTAAGTCAGCTGTAACTTGATGGGACAAAACAATAGAATTTGTATTCTACCATTCCACCGAGGAAACTAGAACTACTTACATCAGGTTCTTTGGCAGATTTCTGTCCAAATTCAAACCCACAATTTCAGATTGCAGTAAATTAACTCTGTGAGCCTTGTCTATTGATAGTATTCAGTTGTGAGATTTTCCATAAGTGGAGACTTACAAGCACCGGTTTTGTAATCCAAAACAATGTGGATTTCCTTCTCTCTCAATATTTGCATTGATACAAAATGGATATACCTAACCTGCCCATATGACATTTGGTTCTCAAGTACATTTAAACCTGATTTACACCCCCCCCCCCCCAAAAAAAGGCAGTGGAGTTTTAGCTGGATTTTTGCTTATGCTTAGGCAAATATGCCCACTATTTGGCATAGACTGATTTCTGTCATGAAATAACCAATGCTGGATTATGCAAAAAGACACTACCCTGTCAATTATACTTCAGTGGCATAGTAGGAGAGGGGAGATGATTTCAGATCCCCACATGACTGACATTTTATTTCCATGGGTTGTATCTAAAATATGGTAGTTAAAGAGGGAGGGGTAGCTGCTGTGTCATACTGAAGGAAAAAGAGCTCTGTTCTCTGTGGTAGAGACTCCACCCACTGGGCCTAAAACCACCTGCCCCCCAGCCTTCTGTGGAAGATATTTACATTCAGGTCTCAGTTCCAGTCCCTTGTGAGTGTGGGCTTCTTGGCAAATGGACCAGGCTTCCTTTGTGTATGTGGTGCCTAGCAATCTTGCCTAATTGAAGCCTCTGTGAGAAATGGTAATAACAGATGCAAACGGAGCCCTGCTGAGCCCAAGCAATTGTGAGGATGTACTGCCAAACTGAAGCCACACAGAATATGTTCATCTTTCAGCCAAGGTTGTAAGTATGCCAAGTTGGAGGTTTAAATTCCCCAGTGCCAGAAGGTGCTGTAGCTTCTCTCTCCTGTTCCTGTTGCCTGCCCTTCTTCCAGTGCAGTATACCTGGAGCCCTGCTTGTGACAGTGGTCTGGGGAGAAAGGAGTTCAGGCCCTGGCCCACAAAGTAGCCTCAGGGAATAGCCCTAAGCAGGTCTACTTGGAAGTAAGTCCTGTGTTATTCGATGGGGCTTATTCCACGGAAAGTGCCTCTAGGATTGCAGGCCAACCATGACATGGAAGTAATGGAAGCCTATCCTTAATAAACCTGTAACTGCTTGCAGGAAGCTTGAAAATCACATACACAAAAAATAAAAATAAAAAATTGACATTCTTCAAAGACTATCTAAACACTACTGTTATAAACAGGTTTCACAAATATATTTGCTTCTATCAGTGGAGCTCCTTACTGTCATAAAAGAAAAAATGTAATAACAAAACACTTGAACTAATATGGTAGTTTACTAATTCCATATTACAACCATCACAGGTGCACTTAGACCACCCAAGTAATATTATTTCATATGCATGGGCCTATTTTCACTGAAGCTAGTGGGAACAATTTACATTGGACTCATATTAGAGAGTTCTGTTTCCCCAGAATGATCATACACTGTGTGTTGGAAAGTATTCCCATTCAATGTAAACAGAGCTATAGTTGTCAATGTCAGGAACTGTTCAATATGATCCCAAGGCATGTTTGCTCTGAAGTAATTCCCACTGAGCTCAATGGGATTTAGTCTCAAGTAATTCAGCAGAGGACCACAGACTTTTTCTTTGCAGGATGATCATACGGTGTCGAAAGAATTTGGTGTTGCAAGAAATAAAGAGAGAGGTATCTGTGAATACCTGAAATTCAGCAGAAAGAAAATAGTATATTTAAGAGTAAAAAGGTTTAAGGGAAATGAAATGATTTAGCAGCCAAAACTGTGTTGCTGTTCTTATACCAACAGCACATTTCTTCAGATGGCACATCAGGAGAATATAATGAGCAGCGCTTTAGAATGAGCAGATGTTATACACTGCCTCTGAGGAACTAAAAGTGGGTCAAAGTAAAAAACTGCAGCTTAGCTTTGCTTTTAAAGTATTTTCTCTATAAGGTAACCAGAAGCCTTTTGAATGTTCAGTGATTGTGTAGAAGAGAGAATTTCAGTTTCTCACACCCCTCACATGACAAGCTGGGGACTGACCACATTCCCTTTTCCACACAACTAACAAAGGTACAGGAGACTTGGTGGTCCTTTGCATCTCAGCCCCCTGCTGCAGTGCCTTTAAGAGTAGTCCAATCTGCAGATTTTCTCATGTGACAACACACATTCATCTCCATGATGTGAAAAACTTTTCCTGCCTTGTTAAAAGCTCAAGAACAGGGTGGAGCATTTTATTTTTCTGGCTGGCAACATAACTGGCATCTTTTACAGTGCAATCCTATGTCACCTCAGAAGTTAGTTCTACTATGTTCAGTGGTCATTATTGTCGAGTAAGTGTGCACAGGGTTATATCCTTAGTGCAAACCTACAAATACTTACCTAGGAGTAAGTCCCACTGAATAGACCTGAGTAGGATTCTGAGTAGACCTGTTTAGGATTGCTAAATTACCCTAACTGCTCAGTAGGGTATCAGAGTATCATATTCTTATCTCACTACGCATGCTAAGTCACTCAGTTCTCACATTTGTTTATTCACCTTTATTTTTCCTGCTCTTCACAGGCCATACTAAGGTCTTACCAACTGCTTCAATCCAATCTTAGCTATACTTATGGCTCCATTACTTATGCATCTTGACTCCAATTAGCCCTTCCTGGCAACTAATCCCCCTCCTTCTCTCTACCTATATGTAAGGCTTGAGGAAGTCTGTTTCAATGTATCTGAAGAAGTGCACATGTACACAATAGCTTATACCCAGAATTAAACTTTGGTGGTCTTAAAGGTGCCACTGGACTCATACTTTGTTTTGCTTAGTATGGTGTAACTTTTTGCACATGACTGCTATTTTGAATGATTTAATAAATATTAGTTTTTCAGGAAAGGAGGAATATGTTTTCGGGGGGGGAGGGAGCAAGCATAAGATGGCGTCCCATCTTATGGGCCGTAATTTGTACCTGTAAAAAAAACCCTGTCTCACACCAGTCTTTGATTAACATATCTATATTCTATTCTTAGTGTGACCTGAGGCAAAAGAGGACAAGTCTCTGGTGTCTTGAATAATTATGAAGAAAGGGGGATTTCCAAAAGTGCAGCCCCCTCCAAGTTGTATGTACCACCAGTCCACCCTCCTTGGTGTTCAAACAGCAAACTTGGCAGAGCCAGTATGAGGGCTGAGGCAGCCCTTGTGAGGTCCTTGGAGAAGAGTTCTCAGCCTATATTAAATTTTGTACCATTGTATGTAACCTACCTCTTAAAAAGTGGTGTAGGCCTCCCAAGTATGATGGCCTCTCCTTCCACCAACTACTACCACAGGCAGCTTAAAATACATTTTGCTCTTGGGGTGAAAGGAGAGAGCTTTCTTCTCCCTTGTTTTGACTTCCACCAGCAGCCTGTGCTGGGAGACAAAAGACAAGGTGGGAGAATAGCCATAGCCTATAAGTTGTCATTTGTTGTTATTCAGTCACATGGTTGAGTCCGGCTCTTCATGACCCCATGGACCACATCACGCCAGGCCCTCCTGTCTTCCACCATCCTCCAAAGTGTGCTCAACTTCATGTTCATTGCATCGATAACACTGTCAAGCCATCTCACCCTTTGCCGTCCCCTTCTTCTTTTACCTTCAATCTCTCCCAGCATCCGGATCTTCTCCAGTGAGTGCTCCCTTCTCATTTGATGGCCAAAGTATTTGAGCTTCAGCTTCAGTATCTGGCCTTCCAGGGAACAGTCAGAGTTGATTTCTTTTAGGACTGGTTGATTTGATCCCCCTGCATTCCAATGGACTCTCAAGAGTCTTCTCCAGCACCATAATTCAAACACATCTGTTCTTTAGCGCTCGGCCTTCCTTATGGTCCAACTCTCACAGCCATACTCTACGGTGAATACCATCGCTTTGACTATATGGACTTTTGTTGGCAAGGTGATGTCTCTACTTTTTATTATGCTGTCTAGGTTTGCCATAGCTTTCCTCCCAAGGAGCATTTAGCTGGCAACAAACCCAGAAAGCAGCAACTGTAAGCAAAGTTCTTGAAGTTATTATTTTTTGGGATAGGGTATGTGGCATTTGCCATTTCTATTAGTAGAGAGGCAATGAATGCTTGCTTCCAGTTAATATCCATGATTGCCAGTAAGAAGCAGGGGCTGGAAACATAGAACTGAAGTCCCTAGGCACATGGGAGTAAGTCCAACTAACGTCAGTTGCACTTTCTGCTGAGTAAACGCACCCTGAGGTGATCAGATACAGAAGACGACTGGGGCTCTCTATATGTTCTGCAGCCTGCAGGAGAGGGAATTTCAGGAGGGCCAGCTTTGCTCCCTTCACCCCTACAAGACAAGCCTGGTATCTTCCACATTGCCGTTAAAGGGACAGGATCCCTGCCTTCCTTTGCCTCTGGACGCCTTGAGCTACCTCTTCTAGGAGTACAAAAAGCAAAATTGCCCAGAATCTCGGTATAAGCGTATCACCGCCTTCCTGATCTCATCTGTACATGCAGGCATTTTACGCGGCTGCTTCCAGGGATGCCACCAGGGTCTGTGACCCCCGCCCCGCCCCGCGGTGTCTCTTTAAAGTCTGCCGAAGTTGCCGCCGTGATCCCACCCACCTGCCTCCCCGGCTCTCCCACTCCCTACATCCTGACGTCAGGGGGAAGGAGTGTGGGGACCCACCACTACACACCCACCACCCGCACCAAATCTTTTAGATTCACCAGGAAGCTACTCGTCGCTTTAGCAAGAGAGAGGGAGACGGAGGCGGCAGGGTCGGGCAAGCACAGTTCAGTGCAGGAGGATTCTGCTGTTTCTCCCCGCTTCAGGTAACTCACTGCTGGGATCATCCGCCGGGGACCCGGGGGGGGGGAGGGACGCTTTGGAAATTGTGGCTGGGGGAGGGGGGCAACTGGAACCCAGCAGGGCCGAGCAGATGGCAGTAGCGGCAGGGAGGTCGAGCTGCGGGGTGATGGATCCGAATGCGCGCTTTACACCCCCCCCCCCCCCCGGTCTGCTATATGGGCACACATTAAACCAAAATAGCTCTCTCGTGGGGGACACAAACCCTTCTGGCCCAGAGCCCTGTGTGTGTGTGCGCGCGCGCCTGCGTGATGTTAAGCTGTTCGGGGCTTTTGTGTGTGTGTGTGTGTGTGTATGTGTATGTGTGTGGAGGGGAATGGCTGTCCGTCTGTCTGGGCAGCTTCGCTTCTCCATTGAAGGTTGGAAGCGGCTGGGACTCCTTCCTTCCCTTCCCTACCTCCGTTTGCCGGGGAGCCTATGGAAACACCCTGCCAGCCAGGGAGATTTGGGGGGGTGGGGGGAGCGTCTTTTTAAAGCAGGTTCGGTCCCCTCTTCTGGCTCCCAACAAGCCAAAATTGACTTGGGAGCAAAAGGAGAGCAAATGAGACCTGTTGTGAAAGCGGTGGATCTGAGGTCAGCTTGTTCCCTTAAAACAGACAACTCGAAGCGGCATTTTTATTAGTGTACACCAGTTGTTGAAAGGCCAGCTGAAGATGTCACGCTTCAGCTTCGTCTCCCTTCCCTGAGCGGCTCTCCTCTGCTGTCCTTCTCGCTCTCCGCAGTCCAAATGTCTCGCCGCCTCCCCAGTTCGAAGGCTGTTTCTCTCTCTCTCTCTCTCTCTCTCTCTCCAGATCATAAAGACTGCACTGGCGTCTCTCATTGGATAATGATGAGGCTGTTGTAAAATGTGCCTACTTAACCAGAGCTCCTCCAGAGGGGCAAGCCAGGCTCTGGGGAACGTAACCCAGTTACGGATTTCCGTATTTTCGGTGTCTTTTCAAGATGTTTGTCTCATTGCAGCCCCTCTGGCTGAATGGATTGCTTCCCCGTTGTGGAAGTGAAAGTCATTTTTGGTCTGAGCTGCCTGACCCTGTCACTGATCTAGGCAGGCAGATAAGAGGCTTTTTAAAAAGAGTATCTGATAGGCAGCATTTATGCATCTAAAAAGCTGCTTTGCACAAGCTTTGATTCATCTGAGGATAATGGGAGAAAAGAATAAATATGGTCTGTACATGGGAGCAAGCAAAGGAGAGCTATTTATTATTGTGGTTTGAGCATCCATGGCTGGCTATAGAGTCGCACTCTCAGTGATGACAGTCATCTCAGCTCTTTGTTACTGAGGTTTTGCAGATGTGTGTGTTTAGTGCAAAACCAGTTTTATATAAAGTTACATTATTCAGTGCTTTAAAAACCTACATTCTCTGCACACCACAGGCAGGCAGCTAAGTATATACATTGCCAGCTGCTTTGAAACAGTGTTTTATTAAATCATCCTGTGGTTAGGGTCTAGCTGTTTTCATAAGCACAGTGTTGTCTTTCTCCCTAGGCTTGGAGTTTCTGGGGACCTGCAGACCAGAAGCCATCTTTTGTTTTCTTTTTCGTTTCCTTTAGTGTTGCTATGAGTGCTCTAGAATACTGGGAAAGGCTAATGTGAAGGTGCCATATGCAGCCACTTTGTGCATTTGTAGTGACGTGGTGAAGAGGCTTCCATTGAGATGAAGTGAGGATCAGCAATTAATCCTTATCGTAATAAAAATGGCAACCTTCCTCTTCCTCTCCCCTTTTAGCTCTCTTAAACCAACCATCATGTCAAGGGCCTAGCGGGGGAGAGCCTGGAAAGATATAAATCAATTTCCAATTAGAAACACTGTTGAAGACAACTATAATGACCTATGAAGGGAAGAGCTGAAATGTCTGGAGGAAGGGCTATGGCCCCCTCAGATAGTGTGCATGGGCAAAAGAATACTCACTGCTTGCTTTGAATATTAATACACGCTGCCTTTGTGCTAATTCTGTGCGTGTGTAAACACTGTCAACAAAGATCTGGAATTTGTGGTAACTGATTGTTCTAAAAATGCAGCCAGTCCTATTAAGAAACAGAGGAACAAGGCGACTGAGCTGTATAGATGGTTGGTGAAACCACATATAATGTAATATGTTCATGTAATATTTTGCAAGACTAAAGAGAATGCACAAAGAAAACGGTAGGATTTAAAGATGAGGGAGAGAAGGAATTGGTCTGTGAGGCTTAAGCAAATTAAATATGTATGTTGTAGCTCAGTTAAAAATGCTGTCACTGATTTTCTCTGCCTGAATTATTGCAGTAAAGAGGCCAAAGCTATTCTTGGTGTGGATGTAATTTCCCTGTGATCCTGAGACCTTGAAGGGGTGGGCCTTATTCACTTTACAGTCAGCTCCCAAATTGATATGTCTATTCCAAGAAATATTGCTTGATAAATAGCAGCACTGCTACTTAGCTCCAGTTAGTCATGATGAATGAGACACTGGATGTACATACAGTCTGTCTTTAACTGTGCAAGATTTTTAAAAATTTGCATCTTTTCCTGCTGAATATAAGAAGAGCGCTGATGGATCCGATCAGATGACATTTAAAACCTAGCAGTCATCACTACATCCTTCTCTTGGGTATCAATGTGGCAAAGGTTCAATATGGACAAGTGCAAAGCCCCAAATCCTAACTATAAATATATGTTGATGGTCTGAACTGGCAGTAACTGACCAAATCTTGGAGTCATGGTAGATAGATGTCAACTCAGTGTGCAACTGCAATAAAAAGGCAAATTTGCCCGGGGGGGGGGGGGGTTGCTGCTAGAAGCACCCCTGCCAAGCTTTCCCAATGATAGATTGATGTCCAATCCAGCAGTAGTTTCCAAACTATGAGGATAAGCAGCAGAAAAGAGAATGTTGCAGACTGTTCTGTAATTTGCAGTAACTACTTAGGTACTAAAAGGGAAAGGTTGGGGCTTTTTAGGTTGGAGAAAAGATGACTGAGAAGTGACGTGATAGAAGTTTACAAAACTATGCTTGGGATAGAGAAGGTACAGAAAGAAGTACTTTTCTCCCTTTCTCACAGTACAAGAACTTGTGGGCAATCAATGAAATTAATGAGCAGTAGGCTTAGAACAGATAAAAGGAAGTACTTCTTTACCCAAAGATTCATTAATACATGGAATTCACTGCTGCAGGAAGTGGTGGCGGCTATATGCATAGACAGCTTCAAGAGGAGACTGGATACATATATGGAGCAGAGGTCCATCAGTGGCTATCAGCTGCAAAGTGCAGATGGAACACTATGTCTGGGGCAGTGATGCTCTGTATTCTAGGTGCTTGGGGGGCAACAGTGGGAGGGCTTCTAGTGTCCTGCCCCCACTGCTGGACCTCCTGAGGGCACCTGGTGTTTTTGGCCACTGTGTGACACAGAGTGTTGGACTGGATGGGCCATAGGCCTGATCCAACATTGGCTTCTCTTATATTCTTACGTTCTTATCCACTGGCAGGGAATTTTACCAGTTACTCATCCTGTAAAGAAGTACTTCATTTTTTTCTGTCCAGAATTTATTGCCCATCAACTTTATTGGGTGTCCACAAGTTCACGTATTATGGGTAATTATGTCAGCTTTTTCAACCACATTCATAATTTTATAAACTTCTATCATGTCCCCGCTTTAATTGTCTTGTTTTCTAAACCTAGAAGCTCCAGATGAATGCATATTTTCTACTAAAGAGTTCCAGTGGGAAATGTTTCATAAATGACCCAAACCTATTGCAAATTCACCACACATTGACTATTAACATGTGGTAGAATTCTCTTTACTACTCAATATGATGTTACTGATCAACCTACCTTAATGTGGATTTGAGAGATCTTACCTGGTCATCTGTATGAGTTCACTGCCATGTTGGAACATCCATTCCTTAGCTTAAAGAAAAATCAATGAAATATTTCTTAAGAAGTTGGGACTGACTGTTCTATTGAGTTTAATTCTGCTCACAAAGGTTAGTGTTTATTGTTGTTGTTCTCTGCTGTGATGACTTGTGAGGATTCAACTGAGTGTTGATGTAAGACACAGGCAATGTTGAAAGTTGAAAGCATGGCCAGAAGTCTACTTGCCCTTTGGTATCTTTTGTTACTCAACAACCTGCTTCAGTCTGTCTTGTCAAAGGTGCTACTATTTTGGCATGTAGATTTATTTTTATTAATGTACAACATATATTTCACCTATTTTCTATAATGGTCCAGTCAACTTACAATAAACTAAAATAGCCCAGCGATGCATTAAATTGTACTGAAGATTCAAAAATGTGCTATAATTGATAAATAAAAGATATTTTACATTTTATTAAGAATTCTGGATGGTTAAGATTTGCAGTGTGTTTCCCTTCTGAGGTTATTATTGCCACCATTTTAACTTCTACAATTTTCTTCATTTTGTGGATTGGTTTATATTTAGATGTTTGTGGTGCATGAAGCTGTGGCACTCACCCTTGTCCTATAACACTTTGAGACCAGGTACTGAGAATAGATGAAGCCAAGCCAATCTTGATCTTGAGTAATAGGCTACAGTTTGTTTGCCTGATTGTGCTGTTGTTTGACATGTAACATGGCTGCTGTCACCACATCTTCCCTATATGTTATGTGTGACATCTAAAAAGTCCAAGAATATGTTCTTACAGACAGTTTTAAAAGGAGATTAGACAGTTTCATGGAGGATAGGTCTATCAGTGGCTACTAGCCATGGTGACTAAAGGGGAGCCTTCATGTTCAGAAGCAGTAAACCTCTGAATACCAGTGCCAGGAGGCAACATCAGGGGAAGGTCTCTGCCTCTGTGTTCTGTTGTTGGACCTCCAGAAGAAGTGTTGGCCACCAAGTGGGACAGGTTGCTGGACTAGATGGACCACAGGTCTGATCCAGCAGGATTCTTCTTATGTTCTTATAAGAGTTTCAGCAGGTAATAAGTGAAACTTATGTCTTATGGGGCTACCTATGGAAACTGCAGTCTTTCTCCATAGAAAACGTATCTCTAGTGATAACTTACATAAGCACTGATGAGCTGGATATGACCCTGCCCCAGCTCATAACTTCCTTCTTTGTCTACCCCCAAACTCCCAAGCTTTCCCTTCTGGTGAGGGTTTTAAAGAGTCTATGTAAAATATATGTTGGGGGATGGCTATTGTTGAATCAAGGAACTCTCCTTGTTCCCTACCAGGGTTACAGTGAGTATAGTAAACACAGATATGGCAAGCAAATCCTTTGCATGTCTGTTCAGAAGTAAGTCCCACAGTGGTGCGTAGTGCCAGGTAAATGGGCATAGGATTGTACCCTCATTCTCTCAAAATGTTGCAACTTGGAAGCCATCCTATGAGGGCGGATAGGTGATCTAAGTTCCATACAAATGAAAGAGGGTGCTTCATGCATGGGACTGTCAAGGTAATTGGAGCTTTCCTAGGAAGTGATCCCCAGGAGACAGATCAGTTCCCCTGGAGAAAATGGCTGCTTTGGAGATGGACTCTATGGCATTATGCTCAGCTGAAGTCCTTCCCCTCCCCAGGTTCCACCCCCCCCCCCCAAAAAAAATCTCCAGGAATTCCCCAACCCGGAGCTGGCAACTCTACAATCAGTAGAAAATGGATCTCTTTGACTGTTGGTCTTAACTTTAAAAAAGAGCTATTAAAACTTTATTTTACTTGAAACTGCTCCTAAGATTTTTGGACAGGGGAAATATATTATGTGTGCAAGGTAGCAGGCAAATGAGAGATATTTCGGAGGCAAAGCTTATTCTGCATATTCTTCCATCCCTGTTCTGCTTTTCTGTCATAGCAGGGTCTTGAACAGCTAGAAGAATTATGAGCTGTTTATTGCTATACAGTTTTGTTGTGAAGGATTGTTTCAATGATTGGGCTGCTTTCTGAAGCTATATAAGTACTGTAGTTACTGATGCCGAGTGCTACTTTACATCTCACCAGCCACCTGTTTAATCCTTTGATTTTTGTACTCAGTCAATGAAATCCCATCTGGTGAATATAGGGTGACCAGATTCTGTGAGTGAGAAAAGATACACTGTTCACCAACAAGATTTTTTTTTTCTTGGAGGCCCAGACAAGTAGGAATTTTTTGCTGGCAAATGAAACAGGCTGCAGAAATCACCCAGCCATTGTGGATGGGATGGGCTTATGCATGCACACACACACACATGCACAGAGAAAACTATGTACTATAAATTTATGTACAGTATACTGCGTATTTTTACTGAAATGGCAAGTTTGCACTGATGTGGGAAAGAAATAACACAGTAGGCGAATAACAAAAAGACACTCCCTTCACACAAATACTAATGTAATTATCAGTAAATACCACAAGGGTAAGAAAGAAGTCTAATATAGGACCAATATTAAAAACCTAGTAAAAACTTATACAAAAATACATGTATTTATTAGAAAGATAGTTAAAAATAAGTAAGGGCCCAATGAAAGCCTCACTTAAGTTCAAGTGGCCTGAACACAAGGGACCTCCCTGTGTTTCATTCCGTATCAGTAAGTACTTCTGTGCTTACAACACCAGTACCTGTATATCTCACCTGAATACTCGTTGGAAGATTTTTATCTCCCTAAGTAGTGTTGGTTGTTCAAGTAGGTATTTGTAGAACTGAAGGCATGAATAGTTACATAGGTAATATTGCAGTAATAGAACACCCTTTGAGGCTTCCATGATAAATCTTTTCCTTTCATCTCTCCACTGGGCATTTATTAAAGAAATTATTATTTCAGCATTTGTATTATGTCCTGGAATGCAGAAGAAAAATTGTGCTATTTTAAGTAACTCGGAATCGCAGCGCTTTTTAAAGTATTTAACCCACTTGCCAATAACTGGCCAACTTTTGAAGTCTTCATCTATTTGAGCACTTTTCACCAAAAGTCTTCAGATTAGAGGTCAAAACATTTTACATCATGCACCATCATGTCCCAGCCTCTCAAGTATTTTATGGCATGCTAAACATAATCAAATAAAAGTCTATCAGTTAAAGTCATCCAATGAAAACAGTCAAACTCATTAAAGGTAACTGTCCATTTCTGCAAATATTCCAAACACAATTTGTACAAGCAAGAAACCCCTTCCATAAACAGACCAACTTCTTCCTCCAGTCCATCTTTCTTGTCTTCGCCTAGGATCTCTTTTGTTTTCACTGAAAGGAAGGCTGCTTCAGTTCTATGCTGCAACATTTGACAAACTGACTGCAATACAGTGAGAACCTCCAAAACTGATCTCCCCCCCCCCCTTCTGTTTTCTGGATGGAGCACTGACATTGAGGAATGTTAAGTGCCACACAGATACACTGCTGCCAAGTCATTTTCAAAGAATATTTTCAATATGGATGGTGGACTGGACTGACAAAGAAAAAGACTTCTCACTAGGTGACATCTGCAGTAACCATTCTGTGGCAGGAAAGAGTGATAGCCATTTTGTTCTGCTGTGTAACAATAATTGTAATTTATATAAATTTTTATTTGTTTATTTATTTTTTGGATTTATACCCTGCCCTCCCCACCAAAGCAGGCTCAGGGTGGTTTACACAGGTAAAAAGCATAATAACAATCAAATTGCCATAGAACATCTAAAAGCAGTTCATTAAAACCATATAATATTAATATTAAAGTGCTAGCAGTATTATTTTGGTGTCACATAGATGGTGTTACCACATGAGTGCATTCTGTAGATTGTCTAAATATTCAGCTCACAGATCTTTCTCAAATATGATCGGCGGGCACAGGCTGTCAATAGCAAACCAGGAACCAGGCTCTACAGGTTTCTGTTGTTATTGATAATGGTGGCGCCGGCTCCTAATTCACAGAAATTCTTGATATTTTCTCTTTCTTACCGTATATATGGAGAAATAATTGTAAATCTTCATTATGATGCATTCTGTGTTTAGAGACAATGTGTCTGCCCCAAGCTATATACAGTTGTGACCAGGGGTCCTTTTGTAGAAAAAGATGTGCAGGAGCTCATTAGCATAACTCATTAGCATATGCCACATTTCCTGACATCACCGGAAGTGTGTCAGAAAGGGAATGTCAGTTTCAGCCCCATTATACCCTATGGGCCATTGAAATCAATGGCAAAAACTCATAGGGTATATGAGGGGCTGGAGGAAAGAGGGTTTGAGGGAGAGGCTCCAAACTTGCAGGGTAGCTGCTGGGCCTCTCCTCGAAATACCCACCAAGTTTCAAGAAGATTGGACCATGGGGTCCAATTCTATGGGCCCCCAAACAAGTTGTCCCATCCCCTCCATTGTTCTCTATGGTGGGAAAAAAATGTTACTTTTTTCCTACCATAGAGAACAATGGAGGGAATGGGGGCAACCTGTTTGGGGGCCTGTAGAATTGGACCCCCTGGTCCAATCTTCTTGAAACTTGGTGGGTATTTCGAGGAGAGGCCCCAGTAGCTACCCTGCAAGTTTGGAGCCTCTCCCTCAAACCACCTCCCCTCCAGTTGCTTTTAAAGTTGCCACCGAATTTCGGCGGCAATTCAGCAGCAGGCCGAATCAGATCAGAGAATCTGATTCCGCCCGTGGCTGCCCTAGTGGCCACTCCTGAGCTGGCGTAGCTTCACTCTGCCTCGCTCCGGCCCCAAAGGACCCCTGGTTGTGACAGATGTATGCTGGACAGAAGGGCACGGAAGACATTTTTGCTTCCAGAGTGATTGATTCTTTCAAAATCAGTGTTTGTGTTGTCACCAGAGAATGCAACGTACTTTGTAAGGAGGTCATGTTCTATTGTTTTTCATTTTCACTTTGATGTGCTATTCAGCTGTATCAATTTTAATACCATGAATGTTATGAAAACATTGTATCACAACAGGGAATAGTTTTTGTGAACCATGGCTGCTGACATCTGTGGAAACACCTCAGCAGAATATTTCATTTAAATCTTGAATTGGTATAGCGATAGTGTGTGGAGCAAGCATTCAATCTGAGGTTTTAGGACTGTTCTGGACCTTTTTCTTGTGCTTGTCACTGCTGATTTGTGCTTCCAAATAAGTAACCCGGTAATATTTTATCCTGCCTTTTGTCCAAGCAGCTCCTGGCAGCATATGAAGAGAAGAGATTGGATTTATATCCCGCCCTTCACTTGTAGTCTCAGAGCGGTTTACAAACTCCTTTCCCTTCCCCTCCCCACAACAGACACCCTGTGAGGTGGGTGGAGCTGAGAGAGCTCTGAGATAATTGTCCTTGAGAGAACAGCTGGTACAGAGCTATGGCTTGCCCAAGGTCATCCAGCAGGTGCAAGTGGAGGAGTGGGGAATCAAACCCGGTTCTCCCAGATTAGAGTCCGTGCACTTAACCACTACACCAAACTGGCTCTCATATGCAACTCTCCCCTTCTGCATTTGACCTTTTCAGTAACCATGCAAGGTAGATTAGGGTTTAGGCTGAGATTGTGACTGACCAGAAGTCACCCAGTAAATTTCATAGCAATGTGGGGATCGGAATCTGAGTGTCTGCCATGACATCCTACTGGCTGTGTCCTGTTCAGTTCTAGTTCTGTCACATCTGAATCCACTATGGAAGAGCCTGTCTGTATGACAGGGCATCTGACTGAAATTCCTTCCTGATGATCACCACCTCCTCTTTGTCTTCTATTGTTTATTTTGATTCTGCTCGTGTTAATGTTAGTGGCTAATGAACTCTAAAGTCACAGTGGGAGCAGTTTCCCCTTGCGAGTCAACCATATGAACAAGGCTTGCCAGGTCTCTCTAAAATTTCAGAAGGCCCCTGGCTGCATGTCCTGGCTTGTTACTTGCTCAGCTGCTCTGATGTTGGGTAGCCTCACAAACTTTGGGCTCGATCACGAGTTCCCAGCCTTTTTGAGCCTGTGGGCATATTTGGAATTCTGACACAGGATGGTGGGTGTAATCACAAAATGGCTGCCTTGGGAGGTGGAGCCAACCCACCCCCAGACATACAGAGGAAGTCCAAGTGCAGGGACTGAGAGGAGTAATATTAAAAAATTCACTGGGAAATAGGAGTGAGAGAATAGAATCCATAGTGTAGTGGCAGCTGCTGCTAAAACCATGTTATTTTAATCTGCACAGCCAATCAATAGCCCTGCTAGCTCCAACTAGGCCCACCCACTTTCTAAAGACACTTGATGGCTGCCAGGAAAGATATGGGTGGGCACCATGTTTGGGGATCCATGGGCTAGATGGTTCGTTAAATAAGAGGATAGGGAAACATTTGATTCTAAAATCCGTTTCAATTCTGGATGCAGCTTACTTACATGGGTTTTTCAAAGGTCACTTTTTAGCGATAGACTGAGCAATGTCAAGCTTTAACTAAGAAAAGATGACTTTCACATATGTGCATTTAAATGCATTAACATCCAAATGAGCAACTGCCATTTAGTGACAGCTCTAGTGCTGTGAAATATTTTACAAATTGTGAAATGGAAAGACTCTTTATGGAATAAACGAAAAACAGAAACACAGAACCAATCTTGATATTACTATCAGTGGCTAGAATGATGATTGTGGTGAATTGGGCAAATAAAAAAAACCTCCTACGATTAATTCATGGCAGACTCGGATATGGGAGCATTTTATAATGAATAAAATTTCAAATAATGCACTTAATAAATCTCCTGCAAGAGCTGAATCAAAATGGATAGAAATTTGGTCTCCAATAATACGTTATATGAAAGAAAAGGATATGCTCCCTGATAATCCTCTGTATAGAAATGTGATATATTTTTGATTGAATGAACTTATAAAGTAAGTGTATGTCAGAGAGAGACCTTTTTCCTAGATAACACTCTCTGTAACATATGTAATATTAATACAATACTATTTGCAATGTCACATGTTGATAAAATGATTAAAAATAAAAAGTTTAAAAGACTGTGAAATGAATAAAACACCAATAGTGAATGTTAGGATGGATATTTTTAATGTTATATTACTCCCACACAACAAGAAGCAGGGAGATGCAGACTGAGGTATTAGCAAATACTTAACATTTCACAAAGGTCTGGAAATTCTGCGGAATGATGGACCCACAGGCTGGCTGTTGTCTTTAGGCAGCTACACTGCCTGTAACTGAGTTAATAGCCTGTGAAACATGGGCTAGGATTGGATGCAGGCCCCAGCCCACCAACTTCCCATCCTTGACTTAGAGAACACTTGAGTAGGTTAGTTTAGAGCACCCCCCCCCCCCCCAAAACATACCGGTGCTGACACTACCTGTGCATTTATGTTCAGTGTGCCTCCCTTATGCTATTTCCTTACTATCAGCACTGGGTCATTTGTTTCTGAGTTAGGACTTGGTTAAATCAATCAGCCTTTTATTGACATGGCTCAGTCCTGAACCCTTGTAGGGGGCTGGGAATAACTGCAGTTCATTCAAAGTCTGGCATGATGTAAGCATCACTCTGGCAAGTGAGAAGAAATCTAAGCAAGCAGGTAGGAGTTGCTAGTGCAGAAGGCCACTCTTTGCCAAGAGTTTCCTCCTCCTAGATGCTAGGGTGAGTTGTCTGTTGTCCCCTTTGGGACGAAAGCTGTTTTCCTTCTTTCCTCTTCCCAGCATGGCTGATTCTCTGTTTCTGGCCTTATGGTATTATGAGCATAGCAGGGTGTTTGTCACTGTGCTGCTATTTTTCGCTGCAGGTTGGACTGAGGGATGGCAGGGGATCAAGGAAAGTATAGATTATTTAGGGGTTGCGGTGGCCTGAGGTCACTCATGTACAAAATCCCTGTAGCCTAGAAATGACAGGTAGTGTTGTAAAAACAGGATGACAGAATGATCCTCACCAGTGATGAGTATGCTAGAAATTCAGAGGCTGATACTTGAGTCCTTAGGCAAGCCTCCACCTCTTAATTATCTGTGCAACACTGCATGGATAATTAGAATGGTTAACAAAGACAGAAGCATCTCTGCTGCAGCTGCAACTGGGGAGGGCTTTCTTTTAGCAGCATGGTGGCCAGAAGTGACAAACTCATAATGTCCTAGGAGGAGTAGAAAATCACAGCAGGCAGCACTGGGTGATGGAGTGTAATTATCTGAATTGAGCATTGGTATTTTTATCTTTTTGGAAGGGGTGTTGAAATGATCTCTGGGTTCAGGCTGTTCTTAAGATTAGAAGGGAGGCGAGACAGCCTTTTAACAGCCTAACAGTCTATCTGCTCAATTCTGCATTCTCTTGTTGGGGGTGGGGGAACCAACCAAAAAACAAAAGTGACAGGAAGGAGTTGTCCAGCAAGAATGTTTGGGAGGCAGGGCTGAACAACAGAACTAAGCAGCAGCCACAAACATGTACAGACATTAATGGCCAATATCCATGATACAAAATCTTCTTCCTTTTACCGTGTAATCCTAAACAGTTACACCCTTCTAATGCTGATTTTACATGTGCATTTTTGTAACCGCTTCATTCCAGCGCTCCCTGCACCGGTAACACATTGGAGTCAAAGCTGTTGTAGGGGAATGCCCACATCTGATTGAACTGGAGTGAAAGGGGTCATTCTTTTGAAGTGCTGTTAAGAACAGGATTTGTTTACAGAGGTGTGAAGCCAGCTTAAGAGCTAGAGGGCAATTAGCAGATATGGACAGTTGAGAAGGAATGCAGATTCACACTTGAGAGAGGTGGGCCAGTTTTTTTGGAAGTAGAATGATTCCAGCAGGAAAGGCAGATGTAAAACCAGCCTTAGTCCATTGAAGTCAGTTGACACACGAAGCTGCCTTATATTGTATCAGACCATTGGTCCATCAAGTTTTATATTGTCTACTCAGACTGGTGGCAGCTCTCCAGGGCCTCACATTGAAGTCTTGCACATCGCCCACTACCTGATCCTTTTTCACTGGAGATGCCAGAGATTGAGCCTGGGACCTTTAGGATTGTAGTGAGTCACTATGAATATTGATTTGACTCCTTGTCTAAAGCACCTTCCTCGTAAGTAATGTATAGCTGCATGTGCACACATTCACTGAATACGGGGGAATGGCCTAGAACAAATGAAAGATAATGACAATAGATTCTGTGCATTCAAGCGTGAGGATAGAATTGAGGGCCTAGACATGCATTTCCACAGAGACTCTAGGACAGGGGTGTTGTATATTTTCTAGAGTGCTTCTTTTGGGCTCAGGTCTATTTGGTGGACCATCAAGGGATACATTATGCCAGGCTTCTAGGCTCGCAGTTTATTTAGGCTCTGTTTCAAAATTAAATAGAAAGCTGCTTATTTTGTCCAGGGTCATGGAAAGAGAAGTTGTTTCTGCTTTTGCTCCATGCAGAACACAGTGAGCACTTATCACTAAAATCTCTTGATATGTGGCTACTGGGAAGCTTCTCCAGATGTTGGCTGCCTCTGAACAGCTGGGAGGCAACTGCTTCCGCTCCCTCAAGGTTACTCATGCATTGCTCTTCAAGGGTCTTCAGATAAGTAGTTTGATTGTGCTTGTGTAATTGCTGTCTTCCTCACTCTCAGCTTCTTTGATGCTCATTTGGTAGAGTTCCAGGGCCAAAAAACTTTAAAAATACCAGTCTTTGAAGTGAACAGGTATTGGATTTAATGGGATTGTGGTATGTGGTACACACACACGCATCTCCTTTAGGAAAGGGTCTTTAATGAGGATGCTCAATAAGAAGTACAATTGCCCACTGTTGTGCTGTACAGTTTTCTTTAATATTATGCTTTCACTGCAGGGTTATTGCATTTCACAACTCTGGAAGTGTTGTACTTAGGGAAATGAGATTATCTCCCCAGGTAAAACATCCATTGTTTTTTATTGCCACAAGGCCTACAGATACCTGAATGTTATGAGTACTATTGGTTGCCTGTGACATCATGGACAGTAGCTCAGTAAATGCCCATGCCACTTTAAATTGCTTTGTGTAAGTTCTTTTTAAAATGTTGAATAGCTGAGTTACATATTGGGTATCTTCAGAAGGGTAGCTCATTCCCTTCTCTCTCCTGCTGATTGGCAGTTTTCCAGTCCCAAATACCCTGCTGGGTGTAGGAAGAAGCATGACTAAACCACAGGAGGATCTTGGATGGAATAGAATGGCAAAGCCCCATGAACAGAGGGGTGGTGTGGTGGGGAGGGACCCTGGTCTTGCAGAAGATATGGCAACTGGAGAATAAGACAATGGGTCACAATGCTTTGCTCTGATAGCACAGATTGTTGCAAAAAGAATAGAGAAAATGTTTGTAGCCATGAAAATTGGGAATAACCCAGAACTCTAAATGTAGTTGTATTAATGCTTGGTTTCTGTAGGTACACCTTCCTAAATGTAATAGGTGCCTGTGGGAAAACTTGGCTATCTTGTTGTTTATACATTGACTGGGCTCAGAACGCTGTTCTCCAACTAGAGAGGTTAATCTAAATGTGTGATACTAAAAGTTTAGTATCAGTTTTACTCCTGATTTATATGGTAACCTGACAGCAAGTATGGATTTTAAACCATTTTTAGTACATGCTTATCAATGACTTGGGAATTGCTTGTATTTTCATAAGCAGCCAATTTACAGCAGTGTCATTTCCCCACAAAGTTGCAGCCAGTCCTTGTTCTCCTCAATCTGTGGAGAGCTCTGCAGTGGCAGAATAAGATGGTGCACCCAAGAGCAACCTATGGGTGCCACCTCTCCCTTGCTATCTCCCATCAGTTACTGTGCTGGTGATAAAGGAGAGGCCCTGTATTCAGTCTCCCAGGAGTGATTGAGAACTCCATCAAGCAGCCCCATTCTGAGCCATATCTTCCAGGATGCTCTTGGCTGACCATCAGATAACTAGTTATGGTTGGTGGAGCCCCAGAAGACCCCTCCCCACCTTGCTTTTCAGCTTTTGCATGCACTGTTCCCTAGCCAGTAGGTGAGCACTATTTCTTCTTCTTCTGCTCTGCTTGCTAATAAACTGTATGAGCATGAGATAGCAGGAAGCCTGGAATTCTGTAACAGAAGTTGTTTTACCCCATTGTTGTTGTTTTTTACTTGAGACTTGTACAAGTCTGGTCATTCCTGTTTATAGGTGCCAAGGATCTTCTATATTCTTTAGGGTACTTGGTTTTTCCTTTTTAGCTTTGCGTGATATGTTGAATTCAAAGGCTGAAAACACTTGCTCACCTCTTTCCCACTGATGCCTCTTCTCTCACTCCAGGAAACGGCCAGGTCATGTCATCTGATCAGACTTCCCATTCTACCGTACCGCCTCTTCATTCTCCAAAGTCACCTGTATGGCCTACTTTTCCCTTTAACCGGGAGGGTAGCAGGATCTGTGAAAGGGGTAATCACCTTCTTCGGGATTTACCTAGCCCCCTTCCCACCAAAAGAACCAGGACATACTCTGCGTAAGTAATCACACTTCACCCATGAAGACAAGATGGTTGGAGGAAGATGGAAAGTAATGGGCTCCTTCTAAAATTAAGAAGCATTTCAGTCTTTCCATGTCATATTCAAGGAAATGGAACAGACCCAGGGGGGCCCCCCAGAAAAACTGCCTTAATTCTTGCAGCTTTTCCCAGCACCAGGCACCATCTTGTCCTTTGTGTCCTTTTAGAGTCCTGCTGTACTGATCCCTCTCAGCCATAATTTCTAGAACCTACATATCTGGATAGGAGAGGAACCTATGAGTGGACCTGGAATTCTGAAGCAAATTCTCCTAATTCAAAGCTGCCCACAAAAATCCATTCTCCTGGTGAAAATTTCCCTCAACCTTCTAAATTACTGATGTTGAATCAAGGAGTTTTTTGCAGGGGAAAAAGTACTGAATTTTGCAGATTGATAATAATGTAGATTTAAGTTTATAAAAGCAGTTTATAAAAGCATCCTCTGTTATATTTCTAACGTGAATTGTGGAATTGATCATAAGTACAAATTTTAAGACTTGATGACATCTCTGCACAACTGCTTCACATATAGTCTAGGCTGTGGGGTAGTGGTAGAATTGAAAGATTCTTTTCTAGGAACAGCTGAACATCTCAGTGACAAATATCAAAACAGCACCAACTGATTTTCCTCCTTCTTCCTTCTCTCTCTCTCTCTCTCTCCCTCCCCTTTCCCCCTTTTAGGACGGCTCGTGCCTCTGCTGGTCCTGTCTACAAGGGTGTATGCAAACAGTTTTCCCGGTCCCAGGGCCATGGTTTCATCACCCCAGTGACTGGTACAGAGGATATATTTGTCCATGTGTCTGAGTAAGTCCCATGGTGGGGCAGACAGAGTACAGAATCTCTTGTGCCACTCAGTGTTTCTGCATAGGGATGCCAGCCTCCGGGGGGTGGGGGGGGGGTGGATTCCTTGGAATTACAGCTCATCTCCAACCAGGCTACAGAGATAAATTCCCCTGGAGAAAATGGGTGCTTGGGAGGGTGGACTCTATGGCATTTTATACCACTGAGGTCCCTGTCCTCCCCAGGCTCCACCTCCAAACTTCCAGGAGTTTCCCAGCCTAGATCTGGGAACTCTGTCTCCCATCCCCTGCCAGTGGCCAGGGAGGACCTGGCAACACTATTTATGCATAAGAGCATATCTGAGCAGCCAATGCTCATTTTCTCCTTGCATCAATAGCGGTATAGTAACATACACTGTGGGAGCTATCATGCTGTGCTGTTACGTTACCAGAATGCTGATGGAAGAAAGGTTTTAATGTCTGAGTTCAATGGAGACTTAAATGATGGTTGCTTGAAATATCCTGTAACAATGATGCAGTACGGCTTAAATGCTGCTGTATCATAACATCTCTATTGTGCCTACCTACTTCTGCTCATTGTTCTGATAATCTCATCTATAACTCTGCAGTACAGAGCCCACAAGAAAATCCAGGTTATCAGCAATTTTCAGATACACCATTGCAGCATACACTCCCTTTGGGTGAAGTTTGTGTGTTTAATGCTTACGTAGTTTCTAAACTTGTGTTATTTTCACATGATGGCTACTTTGACTGGAATCAATGACATCTGCTCATGAGAAGCTGCACTTAAACTGGGCTACAATGGGGATGGCAGTCTCTGAGTATGTACAAATGGAAGACCTATTGCTTTTTCCTTAAGGCCAGCCACACAAACTGTAGTGTAGATGTGTTCAAATGAAGTGAGTGGAAAAGGAAACTGTGATAATCAGAAGCACCTAAGCTAAATATATAGATAAAATTGTCTAACTTTTACTTCCCTGATACCAAATTATGGGCCTCCTTTCCCTTCCTTTGGGACGGTTGCATCCAGCTTCCAACAAAGATGGCTCCCTACTTTGTGAGGGCTGGAGGTATTTCGAGTGGCCTTTAAATATCTGAAATATGAAGGAAAAAAACTCCAGGTAAAATGAGGTATTTAGATGGCAGGAGGAATATTCAAGTTAAAACTTCGCAAATATGCTTTCCTAATGACAGAACAGGTAGTGAAATCTCCAGGTTTCTTTTTAGGCAAGGTTTGGAATTCCTAGTCCAGGGCATTTGGCTTTAGAACTGAGCACCAGAAGGAACAATAAAGTTTTGTCACATCTTGGCCTGACCAGGATAGTCCAGGCAAGCCCAGTCTCATCAGATCGCAAAAGCTAAGCAGGGTCAGCCTGGGCGAGTACTTGGATGGGAGACCTCCAAGGAACACCAGGGCTGGGATGCAGAGGCAGGCAATAGCAAGCTACCTCTAGAGGTTGCCAGAAGTCAACCATGATTTCCAGACACAGAGACACACACACAAATACTCATCCAAAAAAACATTTGTCACATCTTCTACTATAGAGGATTTTAACAGAGTGGAGTAATGGAATGTTTTTCTTGAGTTGCTTGTTAATAATTTGTAGATGAACTGGGAACTGATAAACTTCCAGTAGCAAAATGTTAGTTTACTTTTAAACACTTCTTGCCTTGATTTTGATGATGCCAAAGTACTTATCAACATTTCAGAACTTCTTCAGATGGGTGTACAACATCCCATACATGTAGAGGTGTTTACAATCTTCCTCCTATTTTCAGATTGTAGTTAGTACTTATTCTGCTTTTGTGATGACAAAACTCAGGACAGTTGGTGTTTCCAAGAAATCTTCCAGGCATTCATCAGATCTCAAACCTATGTTCAGGGCTCCGTTGGGGCCGGAGCGAGGCGGAGCGCTGCTCCGCCAGTGAAGACGCTGGGGGGCGGGCACATTACAAAGCCCCGCCCTCAGCAGGGCCGCCGCTGGGTCGGACCCCCTCCCACCCACCCCCGCTCAATGTACCCGAGCCGGCGGCAGGCCGCCGGCTGGGGAAAAAACCCTCTCCCACTCCACACCCCCGCGCAAAGAGACTCCCTCTCTCCCACCCACCCACCCCGCTCAGTGTCCCCGAGCCGGCGGCAGGCCGCTGGCCGGGGAAAGAAAAAAACTCCAACCCACCCCCGCTCAATGTCCCCGAGCCGGCGGCAGGCCGCTGGCCGGGGAAAAAATCCTTTCCCACCCCCCGCGTAAAAAAACTCCCTCCCTCCCACCCAGCCACCCCACTCCATGTCCCCGCGCCGGCGGCAAGCCGCCGGCAGGGGAAAGGATCCTTTCCCACCCCCCGCATAAAAAAACCTCCCTCCCTCCCACCCAGCCACCCAGCCACCCCACTCTATGTCCCCGCGCCGGCGGCAGGCCGCCGGCCGGGGAAAGGATCCTTTCCCACCCCCACCCCCCCGCGCATAGAAACTCCCACCCACCCCACTCTATGTCCCCGCGCCGGCGGCAGGCCGCCGGCCGGGGAAAGGATCCTTTCCCACCCCCCGCATTAAAAAAACTCCCTCCCTCCCACCCAGCCACCCCACTCCATGTCCCCGCGCCGGCGGCAGGCCGGCGGCCGGGGAAAAAAATCCTTTCCCACCCCCCCACGCAAAGAAACTCCCTCCCTCCCACTCACCCCACTCAATGTCTCTCTCTCTCTCCCCCACCTACCTACCTACCTACCTTCCTGTTCCTTCCCTCCTTCATTCCTTCCTTTTCTTCTCTCTCTCTGTCCCCCACCTACTCACCTACCTTCCTCTTCCTTCCTTCTTCTTTCTTTCTTTCTTCTCTCTCCCCCCCACCTACCTACCTACCTACCTTCCTGTTCCTTCCCTCCTTCATTCCTTCCTTTTCTTCTCTCTGTACCCCACCTACTCACCTACCTTCCCCTTCCTTCCTTCCTTCCTTCCTTCCTTCCTTCCTTCCTTCCTTCCTTCCTTCCTTCCTTCCTTCCTTTCTTTCTTTCTTTCTTTCTTTCTTTCTTTCTTTCTTTCTTTCTTTCTTTCTTTCTTTCTTTCTTTCTTTCTTCTCTCTCTCCCCCACCTACCTACCTTCCTTCCTGTTCCTTTCGTTCCTTCCCCCCTCCCTCCCTTCCTTTCTTCCTTCTAACACACTTCCAGTGATGTCAGGGGTGTGTGGCCTTCTGACACTTCCGGTGACATCAGGGGGTGTGGCATATGCAAATGAGTTATGCTAATGAGCTCCTGCACCTCTTTTTTTACGAAAGGACCCCTGCCTATGTTCCTTTAACAATGCAACAGCATTATGTACTTACAGGCTATTCTTTGGGCCTGTTTTTCCATCTGGGGTGTATTCAGACACCTTATTTAACTAAGGCTAAATAAAAATGTGCTTGAACACTGTTTGCTTCCTTCACACATAATCAGCATTCAGAATTAACTCTGATTACTCACAAAGTATGAATGCAGTTTCATTCTCTACCCCATATCCCACTGGGATTCTAAACACAAGGCTTAGAATCTCGGTTAGTGTGTGTGCAGGGAAAACTAACAATGCAAGTTTTTAATTAACTCTAGCTAAGATATTTAAGTGTCACAGCTTCCAGGTTTGAAGGCTACTGTTCTATGGAAGTCTCAAAACCCTTGCAAAACTACAATGACTAAAATTCCTGGGGGACATTAAAATGACCAACTGGCTTTCAGATTGCTTTTTGTAGATATGTTTCCTTATTTTGTGTTGCAGAACACCAGTGATTCTTCATCTTAATTTAGTTCAGAATTCTGAAATGTTCCTCCTTTTTTTTCTTTTCAGCATTGAGGGGGAGTATGTCCCGGTAGAAGGAGATGAGGTCACATACAAAATCTGCCCCATCCCACCAAAGAACCAGAAGTTCCAGGCTGTGGAGGTGGTGCTTACCCACTTAGCTCCACACACAAAGCATGAAACATGGTCTGGTCAGATAATCGGCTCATAAACTGCCTTTCTTTTGTTTATTTGAAGCTTGTGGGCCAACTCCACCAGGAAGTGGAGTTGGGTGGTGGTGTGGGTGGTGGAGCAGCTGCAGGAGCAATGGAAGAGAAGCCAGGCTGGCGATTCGTGTTTCCAGTGTGACATGTTTGCGTTTATATCTTGTCTTTTCTAAGATTTACCTTTATGTTTGTAACTGTAAATTTTTTCAAGATGGTAAGCAGGAAGTTAGGAAAGAGCTGTGGAGTGAACTTCCTCTTATGTGTCTTAACTGTATCTATTCGGGCGAAAACCAGAGCTCCTATTTTGTGTTTGTGTGTGTGTCCATAAAGAGAGACTGATATCTTGCTGCTATCCTGAACACATTCAAAAACATGTCTGTAATCATTGTCCGTATAACACACTTTTCCATCAGTTTCTCAAGAGCAGCTGGGACCAGACAGCCCTCCCCTAGGGTACGTTAAGTTCCCTCTTGGCCAGAGGAGATACTGAAGGAGATTTTGCATGGTCTTGAAAGTATTGGGCAATAGTGTCTTCCAGAGCCTTTCTTAAGTGGTGCCATCTGCCGAGATACTTGAAGGTGTTTGGTTTCTCTCAGCTATCTCACCCTTTACAAGGGAGGAACCAGATGATTTCCACTCATCCCAGTGTATAGATGGTATTTTCTGGATATCTCCTCCCTTTCGCCTGAGTCTACTGACATGGTCAATGGCTTTGCTGCCACAGCCAGGTGAGCTTTCAGTGTTGTTGCTCTAGTGATACTTTTTCTTTTATTTGCATCACAAACATAGATAAGTAGGCTGTGCGGAGCCAATAGAAAGAATTCCTCAAGAGAGAGAGGGTCTCTGAAAGAATAAATGTGACTGAGGATCTCTCCTTCTGTGGTGTTAACACTTGAATTTGTCATACTGATACGAAATGGAGAAAACACTGCTTTTACTCGATCACTTTGCTCAATCAAGTGGGTGGAAAGGGGCATTGGACAGATGGGGTTTCTGTTACTGGAACTGGTCTTGGAGCAGTCAGATTTTGAGTTCTTCCATCCTCAAAGTCCTGATTTGAAGTGCTTTGCACCAGAAGGGATGGGTGGGCATTCAATGTTTTGATACTATAGAGCAGCTTAGGTGCTTGAAGAAAATATAGCATTGGTTGTCTATTCCTCAATGTCTCTCCACTAATGCATTGACAAACCTGCAAATTTAGACTACTATGCATAAAGTCTTATATATCATAAATGCTGTACAAATCTTTCCCTTTGAATATGATCGCACAACTGTGGCACAGAGTCCATCCTGTTTAAGCACACAGATGGAGAGAATGGTCAAGATGCAGAATACCAATTTGGAAAGAAATACTAGTAATAGATCTTCCCAGGGCAAACTGATCATTCACACATACCCTGTTTGCACAAGCTAAAAATGCTTTTTCAGCCCTGCAAAGAAGAGCTGGAGTCTAAAATCAGAATATTCCTCCTTTTGACGATACAAGCGATTTTTAAAAAAAAGCTATATATGCCCCTTATCTGTGGCTTTTTAAAGACAGAACCTTTGTATTGCCCCTAACTGTGCGTAAAATGACTCCTCTCCCCTTGTACTATCACACAACAGTGGTTTGTTCCAGATAGCCCCAGTTGTGGCAATGTTTTGTTTCCAGTTTGCTTGACTTTACAGATTTGTGACAGTGGCATTGTTGTGATAGTATTGACACCGTTCTCTTATTTCTGTCCATTGCAGAGAGGTCCTCTTCCCACATTTCGTTTAAAAAGACAGCTGCAGTCTGTGGAGCCAAATGAACAGAGGTTCCTTCTAATCACCATGGCTAATAGCCATGGGATGGACCCATCCACATCCTCCATGAATCTGTTTCAGCCCCTTTTAAAGCCATGTAGGCTAGTGGCCATTACTGACAATGATTTCTACAATTTAATTATTTGTGGATGGGAAAAGTACCTCCTCTTGTCAATTGGTCTTGAGCCTACTGCACATCAACTTCATTGGGTGCCTCTGAGTTCTAATATTACAGGAAATCCACTTCCTTCACCCCATGCATAATTCTGTAAACCTCTGTCAAGCCATCTTTTTTTTCTGAACAAGAAGAAGAGTTGGTTTTATACCCTGCTCTTCACCACCTGAAGAAGTCTCAGAGTGGCTTACGATCACCTTCCCTTCATCCCCCCCACAACAGACACCCTGTGAGGTAGGTGGGGCTGAGAGAGTTCTGAGAGAACTGTGACTGACCCAAGGTCATCCAGCTGGTTTCATGAGAAAGAGTGGAGAATTCAAACCCCATTCTCCAGATTAGAGTTTTCCGCTCTTAACCACCACACCACACTGGCTCTCCAGCCTTTCCTCATAGGAAAGGGACTCCAACCCCTTAATCATAATGATTGCCATTTTTTGAACCTTTTCCAGCTCTGCAGTATCTTTTTTTGAGAGATTATTCCAAATAAATCTGCAGCATGGATCCATATAAGGGATTACAATACTGGCTGTTTTATTTTCAGCCCCTTTCCTAATAATGCCTAGCCTGGAGTTGGCCTTTTTTTACTCCTGCCACATACTGAGTCAACATCTCCATTGAGCTATCCAGTAGTCTTAAGGTCTCTTCCCCTTTCTGTGTCCATCAGTCTGGAGCACTGGGGGAACATAGACTGGGGCCTTGGCATGGGAGAATGAGAGCTCTTCCTGTATCAGTCACTCACAGCCGAGAACTGCCAGACATCTTAATAGGTATCTGCATGTTCTCTTTGTGGGACGAATAGCAACTCTAGAAGGATGATTTGTTTTGGAAAAACAGCAGGGGAAGAAAGGGTTAAGCCCTTCATAATTCAACCACAATTCAAATGGGAGAGGGGACCATGAGAGCATTCAAGCCTTAAAAATGGGGAGATCTAGGAACAGACCTCCCACCATCATGTCGGTCCCAAGGCACATGGTTCCTCTGTGAAAATAATGGTGTATATTTAAAAGCAAGGCAAAAAGTACTCTTAAAATGAAAGATGTTTTGCTAAAAGATTAATCTGTTGTAATATCTGAAATAGAATGGAGTGACTGGGATGCATCTGTTCTTTCTTCTGGGTAATGTATGGTGGCTTTGGGCAGTGGAATTAAGGCACAAGAAAACATTGTTTTGTTCTGCTGCATCTTCCAAGACACAGACCAGTATTTTAGTTGTTAGTAGTATTTTCTAGTTGTAGTTTCTGAATGTTGCAGGTAGAATTGTTCCTTTTGATGGAATTCGCTTGGGCTAGTTCTCCCATTTGTCTCCTCCTTTATCCTTAATCTTTAATGGAGACTGTGTGTAGTACTGAAGTTAATGTGTGTTTTGTGAGACAGGTAGAAGAACTGGGGTCCCAATGGTGACGCATGGGGTGCTGATAAAAACTGCTTCCACCACTTATGTTTGGGTGTGTCCAGCCTTCCCAAAATGTTTACTTCTCTCCCCAGGATATACAGGGTCATGTCTAAAGCACAAACATTTCTAATACTAATCTAGACATTCCAAGTAGAAAAATTTGCTAGGATAGAGTGAGCATGTGATGAGTCAGCATGGTGATGGTCCAGCTGTAGCTGAATGAGATCTCTATGGCAATGCTATATCTGTGGTTCCTTGCCTTCATGGAGAACCTGAAAGCATATCTGAGTTTGACCTGATATATTAGAAAGATGTACCACTGTTCTAAGGGTTCATGAGGGTGTTTAAGTGGAAATTGTCCATCCACAGTAAGCGTGCAGGTCTGTTTTTTGTGTGGGATTAATGTGGCTAATAAACAGTTTACCTTCACAATTCACAATCTCTTGGGACTTTAGCCCACAGAGATCCCCATCCTCCTGCAATTAGGGGTGTGTGTGTACATATGAAAGAGTGACCAGCCACATTAGGTTGTGTGCTCTGGATGACCAGGTGCATGTTAGTAGTGTGCTCTAGCAGAATACGATGCTTCCTCCAAGGACACTTCAGTACAACACCTCAACGCCTAACCAGGACCATGGGAAAGTTTATGCAGAGGTGCCTGGAGGAGGCAGCATTTCTCCTCTGTGTTGATCCTGCAGGAGTGAATGAAGTCCTCTTAGAAAAGTGAGACACTTTTTTGGATTTTTGCTCATTTTCTCTGGTTTTATGTGCCAGTGACACATGCAGCCAGAGATAAGGTTTGGGTATATCTTTAGTTTGACCCCTAATGTCCTAGCTCTTACATACAGGGCATTTATGTGGAGGGGTATTAAAAACCGGACTTTCTTCCTGGGCTTTGTGAAACAAAGTCCAGGGAGACTCTATCATGAGAATGTAGTTCTTGAAGTTAAATGCGAATGAGTGGGTTTGAGCAACGCTACTAAGGGCAGCCAACTACATTCTGGGGAGCAAACTGAAATTTCCGAGACTTCTGTGTCTCTCCAGTAATCCAATCTGATAAATTATGAGAATATTCTTAGGCCCTTTGAACAGAATGAGGAACATTCAGTGACATTAGGGCTGGAACAGAGGTGACAAGGGATATCTAACTGACAGTCCTAGAGGATTTCCTAGTTTGACCGGAGAAGTGGGACTGAGGCAAATGGTGTTTTGATACTTCCCTTCTCATGTCACTTAATTTCCGGAAGGTGCTGTTAGTTTTATGAGAGCGGGAACACGTGTGTTTCTGCTAATCTCCTCCCCAGACCATTGGCTAATACCAATTTCAGGCAGGGAAATGGCATGGCATTAAATAATCTCTTCTCGGACTTTCTACCCTGGACAAAATCAGAGTGGTGACTCACCCTCCCCGCAGCACTTTACTTAAAAAACAATAAAGAATGCTAATCACAGATCTCCTGCATCATGTCTGTTTCAGCTTTTAGAGTCAAATTATACTTCAGTGCTGTGGATAAATCCGTATGGGAAGGAGGTACAATGGAAGAAGTGCTTGTTTAAACAGATGAGCTCTTGCTAAGAGTCTGTGTGGGGAGGAAGGAAGTTTTTTGGACCTTTCTCCAAGGTGCAACACCTGCTTTCTGTCACGAATGGAGTTACAAAGAGAGTCTAGAGGCAGCCATTTTCCCCTTTCCCCTGCTGTGTATCCAGGCCCCTATGTGTGACCTGCTTCCTGTGACAGCCATGGGGCTTCTGCTGCTGGTCTGCTTATATTAAATCAGTGGCTTCTACCCACTGCCCCTCTCCTCAAAGGTGCAATACCAGCTGGAGTGCCAGGACATGGTGACTTCTCTCTCGGAATGCTTTTGGTTTTCGGAAATAACCTTGTTACCTATGGAGTCTTTTGTGTTTTTACAACTTTAGTGTGGTCCTTACCTGTTTGATCCCATGTTGACCTTTGTAACACTGGCAATAAACCATTAAAGTGACTTTCCCATTTTGCTTTTTTTCCTTTTGTAAGGTGATTCTTTGGAGCACAGGAATGATATCAGCAAATCTAAAGGAAGTGTCTTGGACAGCTTTGAAATGGAAAGTTGTGTGTATGTGGGTGGTGGTTGTAGTGGTTACCAGTCTCAAACACCAGACATGAAGGGCGCTAGCCATGTGGGTAGAATGGTCTGGATCCTTTACAGGTAGCTTCTCAAAACTATACCAGACCTTTGATCACTCTAATATAGTACTGTCTGCTACAAAGGGTCAATGCTCTCTAAAGTCTTGAGTGCAATTTCTTCACCACTCTTCTACTTGTGAGTTTTTAATCTTATAATTCACTAATTTTGCATGTATGGCTATTTGCCCAAAATATCTCAGTAAATCTCCCCCCCCCCCCCCCCCCCAGCTTTCCATTTCAATAGCATGAAATTATGTGACAAAGTGGTTTGATTTGTATCCCAAGGTAAATGGGTGTCTTGAATCCAGCACACCACTTTCCAAGCTTTTTACCCAACTAGCCTAGCGCTATGCATGTCTTGAATCAGGACTATTTCACAGTGGCACCCTCAGGCTTAGCACCAAATACACATTTGACGAGGCGCTACAGGTAGTTCCACCTCCTTAACAAGTATGCTAATATGACATTTGGGTTTCCAAGCATGTTTGTTATATGCACACTTAGAATGTTAAGTAATGTGAAATGCATGAGCAGTCCCTACCTAGGCAGGTGGCGGTACCACTGACAGCTGCACTTAATGCAAGGGCAGGATTCGGAGTAGGAGGTGGTTGGTACATCTGTTTAATAAATAATGCATTAACATCCTGCCTTTCTTCCTTCATGAGACTCTAGGTGGAATACACAAATTATCCAGATCTTCCCTGCCCCAGGCACAGATCAGAGAGAAAAAAGAGAAGAGATTGGATTTATACCCTGCCCTTCACTACCCAAAGGAGTCTCAGAGCAGTTTACAATCCCTTTCCCTCCCCACAACAGACACCCTGTGAGGTAGGTGGGGCTGAGAGAGTTCTCTTGAGAACTGCCCTTGAGAGAACAGCTCTGAAAGAATATATGACTGACCCAAGGTCACACCAGCAGCTGCAGGTGGAGGACTGGGGAATCAAACTCGGTTCTCCCAGATTAGAGTCCGCACACTTTACCACTACACCAAACTGGCTCTCAGAGCCAGACCTGCTTGGTTTCAACAAGGCGGAAGTGCTGTGTGCCTTTCAACCATACCCTAGAATCCATTTAGCGTGCTTCTCAGTCCTGCTCCAAGGCAAATGTGTTAAAAACATGTACACTATCACTACAGCAATGCCGAAGTGTGAGAATAATGAAACAAAACTCCTGTTTCTGGCTGTGTATTTACCTCTGGGCAGGTCACACAAACATTGATCTACAATTACAGAAGCTTCACATTAAGATGGTTCAATATTTTAAAAAATAAGTCTAATTTTAATACCTTACTGCCGTATAGCATAAGCTTGTGAACAGAAAATGCTGCAAAGTTTATGTGCTTACCAATACACACCTGGTTTTCACATACATATCCACCTTAGAAATCCAGCCATATTTATGCTTCCAACACCTTTCTGTATGCCACCTAAATGTTGGCGTGTGCATGTGAGAGGAGGAAGAGACTCATTGCATGAACAATCACCCTCTTCAAAAGGAAGAAACAGCAGTGTTATGAATAAGGCAGACATCCAGGAATGTACATGTAACTGATGCAACACATTACACCACCATTGCTGCCTTCCCCTTCTTCTTTCCTTCATGTATCTATTCACTTACTTACGGCACCCAAGTAAGCATTACAGGTAGCAAGTGCTAGGATGTATCATGCGTTTGGTGTCTTACTGCATGCAGTCATGCCATGCTCCTAAAACCAGTTTAAAGTGTTCTCCACAATGGAGGGTAACAGCAAAGAGCAGCAAAAGTTACTGGCAATGAAGAGTGTCAGCGCTGTCAATACAAGGGAAAATATAGCTGGACCTGCTTTAAAAAGACAGGAAATAGCTGAAATGTATTGCTAAGAATGAATCATTTGCACAAGAAGGTGTTAGCCTATACCACATTACAAGCCAAACATCGAATCCTGTGTGCAGTGCCAATCATAAATGCATAATTTATTTGAATTGTAGGAGATGGTCTCGTTTTAAGAAGTCTGGGATATTTTTGGAAGAAGTAGTGTGGGAGAATGATGAAAGTCAAGCAAACACAGAGAAGGTAATGAAGACTAGGGGATAGACAGTGCAGTACGAAGGGATTTAAAACCCCAACATACAATTCTATGGTGTTAAGGTTTGTGATATATTTTTTTAAACACCGTTTATGCAGACATGGCCCTGACCTGGCTAGCCTAGTCTTGTCAGATCTCAGAAGCTAAGGAGCATCAGCACTGGTTAGTACTTGGAGGGGAGACCACCAAGGAAGTCCAGGATCATCATGCAAAAGCACACAATGGTAACGTCTCTTGCCTTGAAAGCCCTACAGTGGTGCCACAAGTTGACTGTGATTTGACAGCCAAAAAAAGAGAAAAAGACATTAGGACTAGGAGCTAGACTTTCTAAAAGCAAAAGCCAAATATCAAGGACTGCAACGTTTCTGCATCACAGTAAATGGAATGTGTATAATCCTATCTGGACAGTATTTAAGGAGAGGCAACAACACAGAGAATGCAGCTTCTGTGCTTAACTATCATTCTTGTCATAATTTCTCTTTAAAATCACCTTGCTGTGTTAGAGCAGCCAATTTTTTTTTCATTTCTTTAGAATTAGTAAAGAAATCTTGGATGAACATGGAATTACCCACAGAGTTATTTTTACTTTTTAAAAACCAATTTTTGACTATATTAATAGTGTCCTACACTGTGTTTACACATAAGATTCCTTTAAACCAGATTCATGTTTGTGACAATTTGGCTATACCCACTAAAGTTTACTCACTTTTTGCAGTTCAACTAATCAGAATTTAATATTCCTATGCAGACAAGGCTGGAAGCAAACTGTATTACCAGAAAATTAGTGGTGAAGCAAAGATGAAAGGTTGCAGCAACTGTAAACATTTACCTATAAATTAATCCTATTTCGTTCACCTGGAATCATTAATATGTTAGCATGTCTGGAATGCAGTCTGCATACAGTTCTATTCCTGAACTACCTTTAACACCAACACCTTTTTAATTGTGGTACCAAATAAACATGTAATTCAAACAATGGCTTTTTTTTTACATGTTCTTACATTCCCTGTTCTTTTCTGTTACAGCCTAAAGCTGCTACATCCCTAAGGGTGCTCACAGACTAGTTGAGACTTGATTCAATTAAAGTAGCTTAAATTTTTGATTTGCTTATGAAAATAGCAGCATTCTTGATTCATTCCAGTTTAGTTAGAGATCCATGTGGAGAAGCAGCATTCTAGAAATGCATTGCTTGCTAGACCACAGGCGAAAATCAGTTAGAGATCCATGTGGAGAAGCAGCATTCCAGAAATGCATTGCTTGCTAGATCACAGGTGAAAATCAGATTTGAATCCTAGCAAGGATGCCCTGGACTACATCTTGTTGCTTTTGATAGGACGTGTCAATGCACAATCACATCACTAGAGCTGGATCAGGGTCATTATTTACGTTTAAAAGAATTGTTTGTTTAAATCCAGTTTTGCTGATCATCTTGACTATTCAGCAATATAAAAATATGCAACAAGTCCCAAACTTTAAAAGCTCAAGGACTCCTTCTTTTAAAAAAATAGTTAAAGAATCTTTATAGACCTTAACCTCAGAAATATATAAGTTTGTAAGAATGTGGGGGGAGGTTAGGCCCTGATGATTGTCTTACCCCAAAAGGCCTTAGTAAGAATACCATGTGTTTCTCTTTAAGAACAAAACTATACCCTGGGTTTTTTTTGTGTGTGTGTGGGGGGGGGGATAGGTGGGCACCAAAATTTTGATTCTGCAAGTCCCAAGAGGTGCTGCTACTAATGATTCAGAACTATCATCCTTTGACATGACTCTGTTTTCAAAGTGCATTTTGACCTTTGGGCTCAGAGGAGCCCGGAGAGGATCCAGAAGGTGCTTTCATGAAGTGAGTGAAGGTCTTCTTAGAGTGATGAAGAATAGCAGCCAAAAGCCTGTGAGTCAAGATTCATTCACGGTCTCTGGAAAGAAGATCTCCCGGCACCTCTGGACTGTATCATGGGGAGACTGGATGCTGTGTCCTACTGTCCGAGGATCATCATAGATTTCATAATCATTCCCACCCTAAAGATAACATAAGAACATAATAAGATGGTAAAGGTAAAAGTTTCCTTTGCTTGAAAGCCAGTCAAATCCAACTCTAGGGGGCGGTGCTCATCTCCATTTCCAAGTTGAACAGCCAGCACTGTCCAAAGACGTTTCCTGTGGTCATGTGGCCGGCATAATTAAATGCCAAGGTGCACGGAACGCTGTTAGCTTCCCACCGAAGTGGTACCTATTTATCTACTTCCAGTTTCTTGCTTTCGAACTGCTAGGTTGACAGGAGCTGGGGCCAGAGACAGGAGCTCACGCCATCACATGGCACTCTGGTCTCGAACTGCCAAGCTACCAACCTTCCGGTCTGCAGCTCAGCATCTTAATCTCTGAGCCAGTGCTGCCCAATACAACAAGATGGTACCTCATACTAAGTCAAACCATCCAGGTCAGTGCTGTCCATGCCTACCAGCGGCTGTTCTCCAGACTGAGATAAGTCTTTCCTGTTAAGATCATTTAACTGGAGATGCTGGAGATTGAACTTGAAGGCTTTTGCATGCAAGGCATGTGCTCCACCACTGAGCCACAGTCTTTCCAGAAGGAAGGTAAGTCTACTGCCAGTCCCTTATAGAACTATGTGGCTGGAAGCCTCGATAGAAAATGTGCAGTAAGTTATAGACTACCTGCAATTGCTTTAATTTAATCCAGCTCCCTGGCCACTCCCACTGAGACAAGTTATAATATAAACCCCCTCTCAGATGGGTCTCTGTTATCCAAATGCAGCCTTTCAGGTTCTTCTCTACAGAAAGGAAAACCCACATATACATACACAGATTATTAGGTGGCACGGATAACCTGCATGACCACAGTGTACATGAAAGCAGGTATGAGAACAACTGTGCTTCCTGCTGTGTGGTGTTATGCTGGGGGGGGGGCTGCTTTCTTTTCTGTTTCTCTTTTTTCCAATTTGATGTCAAGGGGATGAACTGAATACTCCAGAATCCTCTTGGCAGACAAAATATCTTTGAGCTACTGCTATTAATGGCACCCTGTCAGGAGAGAACTGGAACAAAGTCTACACAATGCCTTTTATTGGTCCAACCAAATTAGTGTGAACCACTGGGAGAGCTGCCCTGTGTCTTAATCTTCTCTTTATCACCGTAAGAGGGCAGTGGTAGCCTACATATGTTTTCAGAAAACCTCAGGTACCAGTTGCAAGACTAGAAAATGAAAGCGCTTCATACAGATGGGCCCTCATGTTCCCATGAGACGTCAACAGTATCTTTTCTGTCCTCTGTGAAGGGCATTCACATGCTTAAGAACAAATGATCAGCACATTGTATGTTTTCAAACACAGAAATCCCTTTCAAACATCACAGAAAAGACCCGTCTGACACTCTGTTGAAGAAGAGACCTGTCTTTTACAGTGATGTGCTCTTTCAGAAGGGTTGGCCAACCTAGATAAGAATGAACACTATACTTATTAGCCTTCTCAGTCCCATATAGCACCCGATCTTTTGTCAAAGAGCAGAGCTGGATACAGGATACTCACAGGAGTTGTCTCATTCCCAAAGAAATGTATGATATCGAATCTTTCCTGGTCAAGGATATTGAGGCAATAGCGCTTATCCCAGCCCTCTGGAAAGACATCAAAGCTAATCATGCCACCTGCCAGGGGAAAGGAAGAGCTGAAGGCAGAAGCTTGTAAAGTAACACACACCCTCAATACCCCTGGCATAAAGCGGATCGCGGCTTTGTGCAGAATAAATCATCACACTACAGATGGTCACGCACCACTACAGTGAGCCTGCCTGACTCTCCGACACATTAATTCAATAGCTGCTGTTTCCATGGCAATGGGACGGAAAGGTGTCAGCAAGGCCCCAATCACCTGAAGGCACAAACAGAAGTCAAGTGGCCAGCGTAAGCATGACTGAACAGGGTCCTGTTAACACTCCAGAAGGATATGTGAGGAGAGGGTGCCTCTAAATGGAAAAGTACTGCTTGACTGTGTTCTTCTAGTCCTTCAAGTGCAATTGGACAGGGAAAGGACCATCTCTTTGATTCAAAGATAGATTAAAAGGCAGGCATTCCAGAAGGTCCCTCTGATATCTGGACTGATTACTGAGCAGAGCAAAGATTGCTGCTGTTTGCCAGACTGTAGTATCACTATTGCAACAGTGTGCCTCTATTTCAGATAAATTTGTCTGGCATGCGGCTGCAACATCAATGGCTGCTTATCAGGGTGAAAGTAAACCAGTATGGGACAGTAGAGAGTCCTGGTTAGAAAGTGGCCAGGAACCCACCCATCTTTTGCTTTGAGACCCCTGGAAGAGACAGTACGGGTAAGATTGGTATGCTATTTTCAGCCCTGCCCAAAATGAAGGAAAGTTACTCTTCTTGCTGCTGCTGGCACTGGTGAACCCAGTGTTCCCTCTAAACTGCAGAGTCTTCTGAGCCAAAATTCTAATCTGTGAGCCAAAAGGCCTAACAGAATTAAAGTTGTGAGCAAGCCTACAGCCTACATTATTTAAAAAATATAGAAAGCAAGCAAGCAAATAGATGGGGGGAGAGGAGAGGAGAGGAGAGGAAGGAAGGAGAGAGGTGAAAAGAAAGCAAATAGATGGGGAGAGAGGAAGGAAGGAAAGAAAAAGAAAGAGAGCCAGCGAATCACTTTAAAGGACAGGCAGCCATTAGAGACCTCCATTTCAGGACCCCACCCCCACTCCCAAGCAGGGGGAAGTGAAAGGGAGCACTGAAATTGCTCCCCGCCCTTTAAAGAGAACAGCTCGGGGGGGGGGGGTCTGCCCAATAGCTGTTTGCTTTAAAGTGCAGGCAGCCATTAGAGTCCTCTGTTTCACTCCCCCCCCTCCCGGCTTCCAAGAAAGGGGAAGTGAAAGGGAGTGCTGAAATGTCTTCCTGACCTTTAAACAAAACTGTGGTGGATCCGCCTGTCAACTGTTCACTTTAAAGGGCAGACAGCCATTAGAGTCTTCTGTTTTGCTCCCTCCCGCTTCCAAGTGGGGGAATGCCAAAGGGAGCACTGAATGGCTTCCCACTCTTTAAACCAAACGGCTAACCAGTGGATCCAGCAGTCAGCTGTCTGCTTTAAATGGCTGGCAGCTCCCCCTCCCTCCTGGGAGAGGACAACTCGGCCGGTGGGGGAAGGGGAGGCTTGGGTTTGTGCCTCTTTCCTCCCCTCCCCCCCCGCACATGTGATGGAGGGAGCTGGGCAAGGCAGGATGTAGCATAGTAGCAGCCCCGGGGAGAGAGACAGGGGAGAGTTTCCTCACCCTGCACTCAGCCGGGGATCTGTGTGCTGGGGGCTAGGAATTTGTGTACCAGCACAGGCTGGTGCAGCTTAGAGGGAATACTGGATGAACCTAATGTTAGCTGCTGCTATTACAGTAGCCCATACAACTGGGGTCTCAGACCAGAGCTTTTTTTGTAGAAAAATCCCAGCAGGAACTCGTTAGCATAATAGACCACACCCAACAGCAGGAACATATTAGCATATTAGGCCATGCCCCTGACAGTACAGCTTATTAGCATATTAGGCCACACCCCCATGTTACCAGACACACCAACTTTTTGCTTCTTATTCTGTTTACCTTGTTTGTTGTCAAAACCCAGGGCTTTTTTTAAGCAGCAATTAATTTGCATGTTAGGCCACATATCCCTAATGTAGCCAATCCTAATGAGTTTCTGCTGTTGGGTGTGGCCTATTATGCTAATGAGTGCCTGCTGGGTGTGGCCAACTCAGGAGCCAGCCGGAACTAAGTTCCTGTGCGTTCCTGCCCCAAAATAGACGTCTCAGACTAAGAACATCTAGCCATTACTTGTAAGAGACAGAGATCCTTTGCTGAAAGAACCCCCTAAGACCAATTCCTCTTAGAAGAAAGTTGCACTGAATTTAATGAGGCCTGTATCTGAGCAAATGTGTTTAGAGCGTAAGAATACAATGGAAAATATATTCAACACTGAAAGGGACCATCCTGGGGAAACCGCTTTTCAGTCCACCAAGCAAAGTACTGATCTGCCTTTAAAGGGGAAATAGTGCTCGACAGTTTTCTGTTCCAAAACCCCAAAGGAAAATACACCAACCTAGGAGCAGGTCCATACTCACCTCGGGAAAACCTCAGGCCCTTGCCAGCAAACTCGCTCTGCAGGGCAGCTACGAACTTCTCTCGGATCCTCTCTTTCTGCAAAGGAAAGCAAGTCAGGAGAGGACAAAAGAAGAGCAAGAAAAGCTTACTTCAGTTCATTTGAGCCCTGTCAGATTTGACTTTTCCCTATGTTTTGTGTATATACCTTGTAAATTTTGAAAGATTCTCAGATTAACTTCCTGTTTTGAGCCCTTCTTTCACAAAGCTACCTAGCAACAGTATGCCAAGACATTGAAAAAAAGAAATGGACATCTACCAAAATAGTCTCATGCAGGATACACAAGGTCCTTAATGAGTTATACAAGTTGTCTTCCTTTATATGATCTTCACATTAACCACACAAGGCTAAAAATTTGGATATGAAAATCCTAGGATTTATAGGCTTCTGTGTGCCGCACTGAACTGATTTAGAGGGCATATCTTATCCATTCTGGGACTAATGAGAATTATTTACCTTGTCCAGCTCTGAAAATTCTATTCGCTCCTCCATGGTGCAGCTTCGACCAATGGGAGAGATGTTCAACATTCCACTGCGGAATTCTATGAAGGTCCCTCTTTGCATGTATTAGAGGAGAAAACGGGAGACTTGAATATGGGGCTGTAAGGCAGGACAGGTCTATTGTATGCTCATGGCTTCCTTAATACAAAGTCAGGCAGAATCTTCCAGCAATGATACAACACCAGATAGTTAACTACATATTATGTTCTTCTCTGGTCCTCCCTGGGTCCACACAATGTTGCTTGTTCCATGCTGAGAATTTAATATCCAGGCATGTGTGCACCTGATTTGGAATAGCATGCAGGAAAAACGAGCTTATGCTAATGCCTGATGATTGCTAACCAGACAGTTACCAACATGGGACATCAGTTCAGAATACGGCTTGTATCCTGCCTAAAAGTTCTGTGGACAGAAGGTTAGGGTGTTTTTTTTTGCCGATTCCCTCCCTCCAAGTTATTCCTGTTGGGCCCCCTTTCCTGCAGGAACAATATATCGGCAGGAATTACGGGCCACAGCAGAAGTGGGGAGACTGGGAAGTGACATTCCATGTATCCTTTCATCCACAGAAATTTTAGGTAAGATCTAAGCCAGTATCTTGTCATGAATAATGAAAAAGGTAAGAATTTCCACATAAGGGAATCCCACTAGTAATAACACAAGTATTATAGGCACTGAGAATTTGTATTACAAGTTATTAACTGCACTCTTCATCAGCATTACTATTAAAACTGAAGCTGTTACTAGGCAACCCAGGGGCCCATCTGTGGCTTCTGTCTGTGGCTCTGTGCTATGTTTTCACTACTTTCCTGTTCTTACCCACTTCCTGACTCACATTTTGGCTTAAAACAGCTCCATATCCTGGACTGTTCTCATTCAACCAGCAGCACTTCTTTTAGCTACTTAAATATGCCAGCTGACAAAAGGCTGAAGAAACTCTGACTGTTTAGCCTGAGGGGAATACGCTATTTCAAATATTTAGAAGGATCTTGTGGGAAACTGAAGGAGCAATATCAGTTCTTCCTCCATCTGCTGAGGACAGGGCAATGAGTTTAAAGTACAGAAACTAAAGAATTTTTTTTTCAGTGTTTTACTCAGCTCCATGTGCAGTTAGATAATGAAATACTGCACCTACAAATTTGTCCAACCGCCTTTCTTACGGATTTTCATGAAAACAGTGGACAAGCTGACACTATTATTTGAAGGTAGGATTCCTCCTTGTTGTCTTATAGCTGGCAGTTGGGCTCAATAACCCACCAAATCCTTTCCAGCTTTCTGCTTCTTTGATTCTAAATACTCACACTAGCTAGACAGTAAAAACAGTGTGCGCATGCAGAAACATAAGGCAGGATCATTACCGTTTCTTGGGCAACTTTAGTAGTGCTATGTAGTTGAGACAGAAGTTGATCAGTTCCTGTAAAAGTTCCTCTCCAAGGTGGTCCTGGATAGCCTGTGGGTCAAAGGTCAGTCGCACTGAGACAATGAAGTACAATTCCTAGATGGGCTCATTTACCAAATCTATCTAGTCTGTTAAAATGTTAACAACAGGATGAAGGGCTCTGATCTACATTAACCTATTAGATGACTCAGTGGAGCCCATTAAGGAAGAGTTTCGATAGCATTTTCTCTCTGGAGAGACTCAGAGGAGAAGGAGACGGATGGAGAGAATTTTCAGCATTGGTGGCAGAACCCAAGGAGGCTAGGCCTACCTTCTTGGAGACTAGTTGTCCATTCTTGTACTGCACAGTGCCGTTTTCCGCAAAGACATAATCAAACTTGTTGATGACTGTAAGGAAGGAGTTTGAAGGGGCAGAGAAGATGTTGGGAGGGAAAAGTGAGGGAAGAGAGATGAAAATCAGAAATAAATATTCATGTAATCCTTTTTGCCAGTCAGGTGGCCAGGGACCAAAATGTGCATCTGGTGAATTTTGTGCCCCTGTGCTCAAATTACAACAGGCCAGGGGTGCAAACCTACTGACTTTTGTAAATAGCTCACTTAGCTATTGCTTTTAGCAGGCTAGTGAGATGGGGGCATGAGCTGACTTGATTAAGAGCCCCCCTTACCTTTCCTCTATCATTTGGGCACTCCTGAGACGTTACTTTGACACTTTTGTCTCCAGAAGTTTTCATGAACGAGTGCCAATGTGCCATGTTACATGCAACTCAAAGCCATGAGGCAGAGGTAGCATCAGAATCGAACGGTACCTGATCGTACCTCTCCATATGCTTGCTTTCTCTCCGCTCCCCCCCCCCCCCGCTACTCCACGGATGTCTCAGTAACACAGTTAATGATTATCTAGCCTCTTCTAACAGCAATAAACAGGCCAATGCTGAATCAGCAATTCATTTAATGCTTCCTCAAGTTGTGAGATCCTTCTCATCAGGTGGCATCTGGTGGAAGGTTTCAGAATACTTTAATAGTGGATGGAGTAGATTTTAGGGGCACAAAGTTACCCTTTGGCTTTACTTCTGCAAGTACATGCAGGCATCTAATGAGGAGTTCAGAGGCATTCTACAGCTCCATGAGCCGTAGGGAAACAGGGTCTGTGAATGAACAGAGAACTCTTTATGACATTTGCTGTTCAGACAGAGTGCTGATATCCCCCAGCCTCGTTAGACATAATGCAGGTCAGACAAGATTTGCTCTTCACAGTAGGAATAGAGCAGGCAGTTCTGCGCGGGGGGGGGGGGGGTCCACTTTGGTTCTTGGGCAAACCACTTCTGTTCCACAAGGTGCTGCACAGGATGCACCTAATGGGTTGGATCCTGCAATCTGCAGATGCCAGCAAGGATCACAGCTCTTTCTTGTGTCACCCCAGCAGTCTTTCTGGCCCCAGGAAAGTTTATTACTGGGATTGTGGGACCCATGTGGCCCAACAGCCACACAGGTTGGGAGGCTGCAGTGGGGATATGGTGAAATTGCCCTCTTCTCTTGCTTCTGTCAGAGACTGATAGACAAAGGGTGATTTTGTGATCTTCCCCACTGCCACTTTTCAACCTGTATGGATTGCAGACCTTGGAGATCCCTTGACCCTAGCAATACATTTATGGACCATGGGGGTGGGAAGATAGGGGTAAGATCTGTGACTGTCAGCACTTTCCACTTCTGGATCGCAGGATCCAATCCTATGTTTTTTGTCTGCTGATATGCCTTGTGGTGCTGTGTTCATATGTGCTCTTATTTCCCTTGCTATCTTTGCCTGCACCTTTACAATTCCTGATTTCTTCAAGTCCCCTCCCTGTGTTGTGCTGTGATCCTGCCTCCACAGAAATAGGAGCCAGGACAGAAAAGGTGACTATATCATGAGTGATTGTCTAGCCTTGCCTGGCAACTGTTTTCCAGGGTATCAGACAACCTAAGACTCTTTTAACTGGAGATGCTGGGGACTAAATCTGGGATCTTTTGCATGCAAAGCTTCTGTTCTGTCACAGAGTGATGGACTCTCCTTAGCACCTGTACCCCTCTTTGAGAACTTAAACTGAGTAGGCAAGGATTTTTCTTTATCATGAATTTATGTGCCAGTATTCTGGGAGCAGACTGTCGAAGGCTGGAGTAAGTTCCGTTTTTTCACTTTCCTAGGCCACAGGAAAGATAATGATGGCATGGAAATGATTAAGAGTTTTGAACTTCCATTTGAGATCACTGGGTCTGCAATGACATTACAATGGCAGGTAAACAGTGTGGTCTGAATACAAACCTGTTTTAGGATTGATTCCAAGATGCAGAAATAGCATGTGGCACAGCCCTTTCTGGATTGTACCACTTCAGACTGCAGGTGGGGATCACAAGTTTTCTGCACATGAAAGACAAACAAATATAACTCCCTGAACATGAGACATCAGGGCAAAGGCTAAGCTAAAAGCCCTCTCACTGACGCACCAACCATCTGTGGGGAAGGAACACTGAATGGCAAAGCAATCATGACTTCCTCACCTGCAGTCTGAAATGTTACAGTGCCAGAAGGACAGCACCACACATTTTCTCTGTATGTCTGAATTGTCCCCACAGCAGGCATTCTCTGATTATTTTGCAACATATTTGTCTGTTTGCATGCAGCAAACAAATGGGTCAAGAGAACAGATATGTAGGTGTGTTTCTCACCTTCGTCCCTTTCTCCCAGCTGCTCCGCAATCTTGGTGTAGTCAGAACCTCCCACCACACCAATCATCGCTCTCTTACGCAACTCCTCCAGAAACTCCGCCACTTCTGGCTCAATTTTCTGAGAGAAAAAAGTGAAAGTTTTTAGAAACTATTTAGAAACGACCACTGTAACAGAAGAGTTATCAAGTTATTCACATCCTGACATTTGACGCCCCCCCCCCCCAATCAAGTGTGGTCTTAAAGATTAACAAATTCATGATGGCTAAATGAAGTTTGTTGGGCTAGATCAATAAAAGAAGAAGAGTTGGTTTTATACCCCACTACCTGGAGGAGTCTTGGAGCAGCTTACAATCACCTTTCCTTTGTCTCCCCACAACAGACACCCTGTGAGGTAGGTGGGACTGAGAGAGCTCTGAGAGAACTGTGACTGGCCCAAGGTCACCCAGCTGGCTGTATGTGAAGAAGTGGGGAATCAAATCCGGTTCTCCAGATTAGAGTCCACCGCTCTTAACCACTACACCAAGCTGGCTCTCACAGCTCTCATAATAGATGTTCAAAAGTATGGAAATATTAGAGTGAGGCTAAGAGATTAACAAAATGCAAAAGATGCAATGATCCCCCACCAATGGCTTTGATGCTACCAGTGAGCTCAGCTAGGAAAAAGCAGTTGAAAAGGACTGTAGTGGTTAAGACATTGGGCAGGGAGTCCATCTTATCTAAGCCCAAGCCCGTTATCAAGACATGGGTAACATATCAGCTACCTGTAACAGTAACAAACCCACCACTTCAGATAAGGGCTTGTTGCAATCATATCTCTGTGTGTGTGTGTGGGGGGGCAATTTAAACCACCATAGATATGCATGGGAAATGAGTGCTGAATTTGACCCTCTCCTCCTGCTTTTCCGTATACTATGTCCCCCAAAACCCTGTCCTTCCACAGGCTCAAATATTGTAAACAAGCCCAATGCTTGGGGGGAGGGGAGAGCCTGGGGGAGGGACTGGAAAGGGGGAGAAGCACAGCAAGCCTTTCCAACCTAGATTTTGGCCTGGTTATGGGACAAAAGCAGCTGTATGGGACAGAGCCAGTTTGGTGTAGTGGTTATGGGACAGAGCCAGTTTGGTGTAGTGGTTAAGTGCACGGACTATGATCTGGGAGAACTGGGTTTGATTCCCCACTCCTCCACTTGCACCTGCTGGATGACCTTGGGCAAGCCATATTTCTGTCAGAGCTGTTCTTGAAAAAGAGCAGTTTCTGTCAGAGCTCTCTCAGCCCCACCTACCTCACAGGCTGTCTGTTGTGGGGAGGAGAAGGGAAAGGAGTTTGTAAGCCGCTCTGAGACTCCTTCGGGTAGTGAAGGGCGGGGTATAAATCCAATCTCCTCCTCCTCCTCCTGTATTAGCACTGGTGGATGATCCCTGGCTACAAATGGATAGGGGCAATTTGTGCTTTTTAATCCTGCTATATCCTGCCATTTTTGATAGTCTGTTTGTTTATTTATTTAGCATTTATATCCCACCCATCCCGTAAACAGGCTCACGGTGGGTCACAACATTTCAATAAACAACATTTCAATAAATACAATAAAATTTAAAACACATTAAAACATATAAAACCAACAGTCATGCTTGCCATAGGGAGAATCCGGCCCATTTGATGTAACTGATATGGCCAGTTATCAGTGGGTGAGAGACTGCAACCTTGGGGGGGGGGCATATGTGGATGCCCGCTGCCTCAGCCAAAGGCCTGGCGGAACAGCTCCGTCTTGCAGGCCCTGCGGATTTGAATAAGATCCCACAGGGCCCTGATCTCAATAGGGGGCATGTTCCACCAGGTGGGGGCCAGGGCAGAAAAAGCCCTGGCCCTGGTCGAGGCTAGGCAGACGTCCTTTGGACCAGGGATCACCAGGAGATGTTGACTCTCAAAGCGTAACACTCTCTGAGGTGTATATGGGAAGAGGCAGGTATGTTGGTCCCATGCTCTATAAGGCTTTGAAGGTAATTACCAACACCTTGATCCAGTACTCAACGGGCAGCCAACTGTTATTGGACAGCACTTACATGTTGCATAAGTTTTATAATAGCTGAACTGGGAGTCTACCTGTTTCTTGGTGCATTTCAAGAACCCGCATATTTGAAAGTCCACCACTTCCTATAGAGAGAGCTTAGGTCAGTGCAGTGTCTTCTTCTAAAGGTACCTTCTTTTCAGGAGGTATTTGGTCTCTATAAAATCAGTGCCTTTTCAGTGTTAGCACCCATCCTGTGGACTAATTTCCCGGAGCAGGGGCACAGAGTGCCTCCCATGACCCAGGCCTGTAGCTACAGTGGGGCATCTTGGGGCTAGGCCCCCTGACTTATTGGCAATCCCCCATGACTTCCCATCCAGCTCAGGGCCCCCAAGCAGCGGCAGATGCAGGGAAGGAACCAGGTATTCCTTTAATTTGATTAGCCAGTGCCCCCTAAGAAATTTAAATGCCCCCTGACTTTAAAAATCCTAGTTACGGGCCTGCCATGACCACATTTCAAAAGTAATGCAAGATGACATTATTTCAGCCAGCTTTTGGCTGCACTGCCATATTCTTCTGATTGAGTTTTGTTTCTGTAATTAGTGTCTGTGTTTATGAGTTTCTAATTATCATTTTGGCAATGGCTGTGGTTTTTGTGCTGATGTATTTTTATGGTTACATTTTATGTTTGTCTATAAGTCACCTCAACGAGAATAGATATGAAATATGCTTTATTTTAAATAATAACATCAGACTCCCCAAAGTAAATCCCTTTTTGGTATATTAAATTTTACTCCCTTTCAACCTAGCTGTGACAGACCTGCATATAATGATTTGGGTCTGCTGCCATCGCTTGTAACTTGAACAGGATCCAAGAGCTCGAGAGAGAGCAGACACGATGTCGGAGGAAAGTCTGCCTGTTACCCTATCAACCCATTAAAATTTCTACCCACATCTGTTCCTGAAGGGGCCTATAAGGAGTGGTAGTTCTTCCCCCTGCCCCGGGGGGATTTCTGTGAGCTGATATTTGAGTTGTTGAGGCCTGTGAAGTGATAGATGCTAACAGTAATAACCAAGGTCAAGCACAACGATAGTGCTCCATGGACCCACTTGAAGTCCTTATTACTGACAGACATTTGTAACTATGCTGGGAAGGCAACAGCCCATGATCTGCATGCTGTAGTCGGCACAGAGGTGCAAACACCCCATCCAGTCCTTCCACTCTCTCTGTGTACAAGGAATCATAAGGCCAAGAATGAGACTGAAGTTGGTTCTTAAATATCATCTGTATTTGGAGTCAGATTGGTGATTAAAGAACTACAAAACGAAAAGAGGAAGCAAAGAACCAACTTCAGCTTGCCTTCCCCTCCCACCCTAGGGAATGCTGCTAACCTAAGGGGCAGGAGAAGAGTGCCTCTTGCCCTCAGCTGCCTTCCCCAATGGGGCAGATGGAGCATCCTATAGGGAAGCGCTCACAAATCGATGAGGAAAGCTGAAGACAAGAAGGACAGAGAAATGCAAGCATTCCTTTCCCTTCTGTATTTGTGAACTTGACAATGGATTTAATGACCTTGTTTAATACACTAGAAGCAGGGCTATTTTGGGGCAGGAACGCACAGGAATGGAGTTCCGGCTGGCATTTGTGGCTACAGAGCACGCTGCCCTCCCTACCTTACACACAAGAGGGAAAGGCAGCAGGGTTGGGATTTCCTTGTCAATTTCACTCCCCCAGAGTCAGCTGGGAGTGAAATTGACAAGCAAAAGCCTCTCTCTGCCTTCCTGTCTCTAGCTGACATGTGGCAGCTGGAAAAGGGCAGGCAGGGAACCCAGGCAGGTTGAAAATGCCTTTCTTTCCCTCCCCAAGGGATCTTTCAGAGGGATCTTTCAGATCCCATGCACTTCAGCAGTGCCTTTCCCCAGCTGTCTGGTTCAGAGGGGGTGGGGGTAGATGAGAAAGGCGATGCTGAAGTGCTGCAGAGAAGCTCAGGTGTGGGGGGGAGAGAGGCAAGCTTCCATGCCTGCCCTCTGCTTTCCCAGTTCCTCACCTAATATGCTAATGAGCTGCGCTGTCAGGATTGTGGCCTAATATGCTAATGAGTTTCTGTTGTTGGGTGTGGTCTGTTATGCTAATGAGTTCCTGCTGGGCTTTTTCTACAAAAGAAGCCCTGACTAGAAGTCTCCACCTCGGTGGTGGTAAGTGCTGCCAGTTCACAGCTGACTTACCATGACCCCATAGGTTTCATGGCAAGAGATGTTCAGAGGTGGTTTGCCATTGCCTGCCTGGACTTTCTTGGTGGTCTCTCATCCAAATACTAACCAGGGCTGACCCTGCTTAGCTCCAAGATCTGCCAAGATCAGACTAATCCTTGTACTGTGTGCATATCCAAAAAGGGCATGTGTGTCTCCAAAGAAGGGCTGCCGTTCCACTGAAATAACATCACTGCAGTAATTTGTATTCAGGTTAGTGGTCTTCTAATTTTTTGTCAACACTGCTTATGACTATTAAGGAGAAACTCTACACTAACTTGCCAGTCATTCCCCCAGCTTTTTCTGCAGTGCATGAAGAGTCATTACACATTACTCTGGGATGTGAGAAGTGGGTCAGAAAGTTTTAATCTGTCCTCTTAATCCCCTCATTCCTCTGGCTTCCATCCATTTCCCTGGGATTCTTTTCTTACCTTCTAAAGATAGAAGTTGTTTGACAAAATCACCTACAGGGCTGACTCTATCTTCTCAGCTACCCCTTTCACATGGGGAGCTGTTTTCTCTCTTGCTGATCTTGCATAAGGAGATGCCTTCAGAATAACAGAGGCCAAAGTTCTAACACTCAGGGAAACAAAGTGCTGGATGGGATCACATACAATGAGTCTTCCGATAACAACTCTTATCTCCTCCTATCACACCAGGTTAATGGTCTTCATGGACAAGAAGAGTGCGGATTAACTTTACAGCAAGGGCATTCACTGCTGAGATATGTCTATATTTATTATTTATTTATTAGATTTCTATTCTTCCCTTTCCCATAATATGTCTAAATGCAGCCTTACAAAGGCCCTGTGTCCCTCTCATGACCTGTCCAACCAGACATGTTCTGACAGTACTGTGTTCTGAACTTAATTCCTGATTGGGATTTGGACTGTTGCATACAAGGAGAGAGGGCTTAAACCTCCCCAATCCAGCACTGTTTTCACAACTTGAAATGGCTCCGGGGAGCCACTATATGCCCTGCTGGGGAGACTGATACGTAACCTGTCAGTATAGATATGTTTCCCTGACAGGCCAGCAGTGGCTGCCCAAGGCCAACTGAGGTTGGGATGGTGCTATAGAGGAGAAGAACTCCCCTTCTGGCAGTTCCAGTCTGAACTGAGAATGCTTGGGAATTAAGTTCCAAGCACAGAACTTCCAGACTGTGTCTGTTAACAGGAACCAGGGTGGACAGGACACACATGGTCTTTGTAATGTGTTGAACTGGTTGTCAGTTTTCCCAAACTAAACTTGAGACAGCCATCATAAGACACCAGCACCAAATAAATATTTACTTAGATGCTAGGTGTGAGGCATGGGATGAAAATCAGCAATGGATTTATGTCCTTAAAGGAGCAAAGATGGGGAAGCACCCTGTAAGCAGAGAAATGTGCTGGATCCTGTATATTAGTACACACGTCTAGACAAAACAAGATACCCCAACCTCTTTTCTCTCAGACACCCTGAAAAATAAAAAGGCCTTCATACTACTTCCAAAAGAAGCAAGGAGAAGGCAGAGTTCTGTAGGTGGGGTGCCAGAGAAGAAAAGGCCCTGTCCCTGGTGCTACTTGATATTTCAGCCGGTGTGGGCACACAGAGATGTGTCCCCAACCACTTCCCAAGGCCATTGCCAGACAATTGTTTGAGGGGGGCACGTGCCTATGTCACTTCCTACGTAACCCCTAGTGATGTCCCCATGTCTTCCCCACTGGGTTTTCATTGCCACAGCCATCTTTCTTTCTTTGGGGAGAGCCTGCACTTTGCTGCCTGTGTGCGGCTGTCTCTTTTTTGAGTGTCAGGCGATAGATGCACAGCCCCGCCCCGACTTTCTACAAGCTCCGCTCTCGGCTCGACAAGGGGCACTCTTCCCCCTTCCCTGCTGCTTCCCTCTCCAGTCTCCTTCCCTGTGCGCTGCAGCCAAAGCCCACCCAGCCACATGCTCTCGGCCCTGGAAGGCCAGGGATGGCTGCTGGGGCACATGGCAAGAGCCAAGGCTCCCCAGGGGAGTAGTATAGGGAGGAGGCAGGGCACATTTGGGGGTGTTGCTCCCCAGCCCCCTTCCTTGGCTATGGGCCTGCCACTTCCCATCTTCCCCTGTAATGCGCTGGATGAAGACTAGATGTTTTCTAGATTATACTGTCACTTCATATGGAGTGACAGTGTGGCCCAACTGGCTTGCCTAGTGCAACTGAGCATGCTCCTGGATCCTCTGCAACATGCAAGAGCTCCATAGATGTCAGATGGCAGCTGACATAGCACTTCATCCTGCACTATGTTTTACATTTTGTCCCTCTGGGAGTGAACTGATTACAGCTGGGAGTGAACTGATTACTCTTTGCATTGGATCTTGTACTGAACATCTCCCATCCCTTCCTGTTTTCTGACAGGTTTATGCTAAAAACCATCTGAAGAAGCTTGCAAAAGCTTATGCTGGAGTAAATTTTGTTAGTCTTTAAAGTGCCACTGGAGTCCTGTTTTACACAGCTGACAAGGTGATGTGGAAAGGGATCTCTGGACTTTGAAAATCACTGGTTTTACAAGGAACAAGGATGTATATGTCATTCCACTTGGATAGGCTAACATTGGACAGGCTGATATTGTCCCGCCCACCAATGAAAGGAGTGTTGATTTATCTCTCTTTCTGTTTACTACCTTTGGGAGTTGACTTTTCGGCATCCCTTCCAAGGGTTGGCCACAATTCAGGCTGATGGAGGGGCTGTTCTTTCAGAGCAAGGTGCCTTTCAGCCTCTTTTGGTTACCAGGAGTATTGATGTCACAGCCACTTGCAGTCTGGGGAGGAGCAGGGACAGATGGAAATGGCATAGCTAGTATAAATTGATTCCTGGATTGCACCACTTTAGCCTGAAATTGGGAAGTCACATTGTCTGAATGTTCTCTGCAAATCCTGCCTCATCAAAGATATATCATAGAGCTCGTGGGTGTAGATGCCCTGACCTGGATGGCTCAGGCTAGCCTGATCTTGTCAAATCTGGGAAGCTAAGCAAGGCTGGCCCTGTTAGTGCTCCTATGGGAAAACAACAAAGAAGTCTAAGGTTGCTATGCAGAGGCAGGCAGTGGCAAAGCTCCTCTGTTCGCCTCTTCCCTTAAAAATCCTGTGGGGTCACCATAAATCCGTTGTGACTCAAGGGCACTTTCCACCACCAGTTGGTATGCAAAGACTAAATAGACATCTCTCCCTCTCAACCCTTAGAACAGTTTTACTTAAGGAAACTGACTGGCAATAGGTTCGGGACAGACCCAAGGGAATTAGTTCTTAGGTCACTTGTGGAACTGATTGCCGCAAGGTGTTGCAATCATTAGCAGGGCCTTCTTTGAAAAGGATCACCCAAATTCATGGCGAATACGGCTACAACGAGGAACTCTGACAGGCAGATGGAACTTCCTGGAGTATCAAGTGCCGGGGGGGGGGGGGGGGGGGGGGGGCGGGCAGTCCTCCCGATGATCTCCGGCCAGAACCTGGCCACTTTTGGAGAATGAATGAATCCTGAAGGGGCCTGACCTCGGGCGGATCCGACAAGCTGAGAGCAGAGAAGCCACCCCCCGCCATCCCTGCTCCGTCCTCGACGCCGGGCGCGGCGGAAGGACCGGGGCGGGGGGGAAGCGGCCGGGCTCCATTCATTCCGGTAGGCAAGGGCGCCGCCGCGGCCGGGGCAAGACGGGGAAGGCTGTACCTGGCGAGGCGGGGTGAGGGTCCCATCCACGTCGAAGAGGCAGAGGATTCGCTCCCGGCTCCGGGGGACGGCCATCGCGCAGCCCCGCCGGCTCTCCCCCTTCTTCTTCTGTTTCTTCGGCAGCGGCGGCGGCGGCGGCGGCGGCTGCAGGGACAAGGCGGCGGGCGGCAGAGCAGAGCAGAAAGGAGGCGTCGGCCGCGGCCGAGCCAATCGCGGCGCCAAGGGGCCGCTCATGTGACTCGAGCAAAGCGGACTGGCAACACGTACACGCCTGGAGGCGGCGGCGGCGGCGGCTGGGCGGCTTGCTTGGCGCTCTCAGCGGGACTTCTTCCCGGCCCGCGAAAGTCGTCGGGCCGGAGAGTCAAGAAAGATGTAATGCTAGCTAAGCCTTATTTAGAGAGACCACTGCATTCTTTACCTTAGGAATGGGAGCACAAGAAAAGAGAAGCTTGACAATCCTGGCACAGACTACGGTCCTTGACCATCGAATTCCTTTCTTGGTTCCAAGAGTCACTTCAGGCTGACAGTGTTTAACTCTCTCTCCCCCCAGCTTGAGAGTATCTTCTTGGGACCAATCAGATGTGGGGGAGAGGGGATAGCCTGAAAGCTCCCACCCAACCTGTGCTGACCAGTCACCCCCAATTCTCATATTACTAATTTTTAGGCTTCAGGATGGGATATTAAAACCAGTCCATCCTGGTCCTCCTTAACAACTTGACTAAATAGTGAGATTTTGTTACAGAGTCCCTCCAGTTTCCAGCCCAGCTGTCACTGTATACTTGTTGATTACCTTCTTTAGGTTTTTTATTGCCTAGCTCACAAATATGTGCATGTTTTCCTAAGGCTAATTTCCTCCTCACATGTCAATACGCAGCTGATTTCCCTGTGCAAAGGACATGACATCATTTTAGCAGGAAATAGTTCAAGGTTAAAGTCTTTCTTAGGAGGGAACACAGCATAGTAGAGTCTGATTTTGTCAGATCTCGGTACTTCAGTTGGGAGACACCAAAGGAAGGCACTGGCAAACCACATTGGCTTCCCCCTTGGCCTTGAGAGCCCCTTAATGCAGTTGCCATAAGTCAGTTGTCACTTGATGGCACTTCCATATGTAAGGGCTTTCTTTTCTCTCCCTTCCTTTCCTTCTTCTGCTACCAAGAAGGGTGTGTGGCTTCTGTGAGCAGCAGATTTTCAGCAACAGTCGTGCGACTGTGAATTAAACAATGCATGTCTTTTTAGAAGTTTTCTCTTGGGCTTCTTCCCAAGTTTACAAGACAATCAAAATGCCTGGGAACCATTGATAGAAGCTAGTGAACTAAACAGAGGATTTCCATCCTGACCCTGTCAGACTGGTTAGAGTTTTGGGGAACAGATTCTGCCTCCTCTGTAGCTATGGGTACCAACTTTGGCAGGCCCTCCTCCTGCATATTTAACAACAACCTGGCACACTGAATAAGTAACACTTTTCCCATGACTGCTCTCTAAGCTTAAAAACCTTTCCTTGCTATTTTTTTCATATCATTATGTTATTAAATATACAGGAGTCCTGTTAAAAAAAAAGGTACCTTTAGCCTGACTCTTAAATATCAAGTAAACCTCATGCTGCCCTGTCTAGAGTTGTACCCTAGATGAAATAATAGACACTGAAATTGTCCAAACCACCTGTAATGTGAGATGTACACAGCATCTGTATCTGTACATTTTCTTTCCTGGGATTACTAATAGATGAGGGGAGATTTGACTCTGAATAGGGCAGGTGAAGAAAGAGTTAGTTCTTCCTTCCCATGCTGCTTTTCCGATCAAAGTAGCCTTATATAAACACTTTGACAAACAAGCATGAGAGATCCTAATCCTGGGTCTTCTGGATCAGATCTGACTTGGCCCTTGTGTGAACTATTGAGATTAAAGTGACAAAATACAGCTTTAATTGTCCAGGTATTTTGCTCTGCTACATCCTCTTTCTTGTTATTACCAACTCCCTTGTTTGTTGCTAAGCCACCTTAGCAGCTGCTGTTTAAAGGGAGCTACATTTAAGGTGCAAAATCAAACTGCTTAACAGCAATTATCTGCAGTCATTTTGGAACAATGGACAAAGAATTAGAGACAAGGAAGGCCTGTATGCAATAACATGAATGGTTGGCAGTGCATTGCCAGGATAACAAGGAAATACTTGTGTATTTCTCTGGTTCTTGGCTTACAGCACAAGACAATAGATTCTGTAGGATCATGGGAAGGACCTCTGGATCAGACAGCAAGAGTTATCAAATCCTAAATTTAATAGAAAGGCAGAATTGTCCCCACCCCAACATAGAGCAAAAATTAGTTACATGAAGAGCCACTCTTCCATAATTAATCTAGAGATGGGAATAGCATGGAAAAAGAATCCATTCATGCTGACTAACTTGGTAGATATCGTAGGGTAGATATGACTGATCACTTTATCAAATCACAATTAGATCATCTGTCTGTGTCAAAGAACTGCAAGACACGATAGTATCAGTCTCTGTTCTGAATGCTGGGATAAGCCTGGAGTCATCAAGCACCTTTGGATGCAAGTATGGAAAGATTAATCAAAGCACACCACGGATCAAATAAGACATTTGTGACAAGTTCCACCTTTGCTCAGACACTGGACAGGCAAGGGTATGTCTACCTTTCTCAAAACAGCAAAATATTGCAGCCAGTTTTGAAGTTGATGCACAAATGGGCAGTGAGACCAATGAACTGGTTGGAGATGGAGCACTTTGGAGTGCAGAGTCTCTTTTTCACTGTCCAGGGAACTGCTGAGGCAGATTTGCTGCTTATAAGAACACCTGTTTGGTCCCATTTAAGCTCTTGTATCTGCAAATAAAGCAAAGATTACAAAAGTGCTATGAGGCTACAGGACTCTCTCATTCTAAGGCAAAAAAAATCCAGCAGCAGTGGAGCTTCTCTCTTTGAGGAACCATGTCACATGACAGTATTGATTCCAGGAACCCTGATCACTTCATAGAGAAAACTGGGTTGAAACATTGGGAGTTGGGGCATTACTGCACACCAGTCCCATAGCTAGGATTTTGTAATTTGGGGGGCCTTTAAATAAGTCAGGGAGCACTGATGTCACAAAATAAAAAATTAAATTAAAATATTTAAAAACTCACTTTTGCAGCATACACACTCTGCCTGCCTACGTGGGGAGGCAAGCCACGATTGGGGAAGAGGCAGTGGTGGAGCGTCCTCTGGGCGGCCCTGAGAGCTGGGGGCCTGAAGGCTGGATGGAAGTTGGGGGGCCTTGGCAGGAAGTTGGGGGGCAGGCCCCCAAATACTCCAGTGTAGCTACGGGCCTGCTGCACACCCTCCTCTACAATGTTGAAATGGATGCTGAACTGTATTTTGCTTCATGGGCTGCCTACTCCAGGCTGGGAAATTCCTGAAGATTTGGGGGAGGACCCTGGGGAGGGTGGGGTTTGGGGAAGAGAGGAACCTCAGTGGGGTTCTAATGCCATACAGTCCACCCTCCAAAGCAGCCATTTTCTCTAGGGGAAACTGATTTCTGTCATCTGGAGATCAGCTGTAATTCTGGAAGATCCCTAGGCCCCACCTGGAGACTGGCAACCCTTCTTTAATTGCTTGTTTAATTGCTTGTTGGGTGGCCCTAGCTGGGAAGAGCCCTCACCTGGATAGCCCAGGCTAGCCTGATCTCATCAAATCTTGGAAGCTAAGCAGGGTCAGCCCTGGCTAGTATTTGGATGGGAGACCTCCAAGGAATACCAGGGTCATGACGCAGAGGCAGGCAACGGCAAAACACCTCTGAATGTCTTGCCTTGAAAACCCTACAGGATCGCCATAAGTCAGCTGTTACTAGGTGGCAATTTCTACCACCATAGTTGGGGAAAGCAGCACATTTTCTATACAAGCCCATGTAGCCCAAGAAGCTGCACTCTGTAAAATACTGTTATAGGGTGAGTTGCCTCAAAGAAGGGTTTATGCCCAAAATATATTGGGTTGATTTCAAAAACTGTTTCTTGATACCTATCATGATCCCACCTGCTAACCAGTAAATCCATGGCCCAGCAAAAGAGAATTTCCAAGATGAGTGAAACACAACATTCAAGTTAATTAATCTGTCAGGTAAGGAAGTATATTACAAATCATATAGAGAAGATATAAAGAGATATGGAGAAATTTTATGCTAATACATGCAGCATAAAAGGAATTATTGAACATATTCTCAAGCTCCACCCCCCCGGTTGTTCCTTCAAGTAAGGGCATTAAAGCAACATGATCTGTAATAAATCTATGCCCAGGCCAGGTATTCAAGCAGACAGTGGCCTCATGCTCCTGGTGCTCCCTTTCTTTCCACCCTGAGGTAGAAAGCTAACAAGAACAGGATGACTGTCCTGCTATTTGGCCACTGTGTGACAGAGTGTTGGACTGGATGGGCCACTGGCCTGATCCAACATTGGCTTCTCTTATGTTCTTATGATACACAGCTAGGGACATCTTTTTAGTTTCTTGTCATATGAACTCTCATGGAAAAAAAGGAAATAAGAATCTGTGATCTTGCCCTTAAATATCTTTGGCCCAGGCCTCAAAGATAACATTATGCTGGCCCATAGCAACAATGGGGCTATTGGAGGCTCTGCCCCCTTCCTTAAAGGACTAGCTGTGAAGCAAAAGTCCCCACAAGGGGTTAACTTAGGTAACAACGGGTTAGCCTTTCCCCAGTGCAGCTGGCCTTTTGTTGCTGCCTAGTATACTGATCTCAAGGTCAGGCTAGGGCTGCCAAGTCCCCCGGTAGGGCGGGGGAAACACTGATTTTTAAAGCTTTCCCCCGCTTTTTCAAAACTGTCCACCTGGGGAGGCAATGACTGCCAGCAGGGAAACGTCGGAGCCTGCCCTGGCCTCTTAAAAGGGAAATGTCTGCAGAGAGCCTGCCCTGCAGTAAAAAGCCTCAACAGACATTTCCCCTTTAAGAAAGAGCAAGAGAGCCCCGCCCAGAGAGTCTCTTTCTGCTGAAGGGCCTGCTTTTGCATGTGGCCTGCTGCTGGAGTAAGCGGCTTGGGGTAAGCTGCTGGGGTCTGCCAGCTCTTTTCCTTCTCTCTCTCTCTCCCCCTCTCCCCCTTTCTTTCTTTTTTCTGTCTGTCTGTCTCTCTTTCTCTCTCTCTCTCTCTCTGTCCCCATCCAGCAGAGGTCTATCAGTGGCTATTATTAGCCACAAGGTCTAAATGGAACCCTTTGTCTGGGGCAGTGATGCTCTGCATTCTTGGTGCTTGGGGGGCAACAGTGGGAGGGCTTCTGGAGTTCTGGCCCCGCTGCTGGACCTCCTGAGGGCACCTGGTATCTTTGGCCACAGAGTGTTGTACTGGATGGGCTGTTGGCCCGATCCACTGTGGCATCTCTCCTGTTCTTATGATATGAAAATCATATTTAGCACTTGTGTAGCACTTAATGCTTCATATTCTGCCGAGATGAGGAAGGATTCAGTAGGGCTGTTGCTCAGTGATAGAGCATCTGCTTGACATGCAGGAGGTATCAGCTTCTTCAGCTAAAAAAGGATCAGGTAATAGGTGACATTAAAGATCTCAGCCTGAGACCCTGGAGAGCCACTACCAGTCTGAGTAGTCAGTACTGACCTTGATGGACCAATGGCCTGATTCAGTATTAAATAAAATGATTCCATGGAACTGCAGGGTTTTGAGCCAGGCTCTCCCAGATCCCAGCCAAACAAACTGACTGCTACATAACACTGACTCTTGTTCAGCGACAAAAAACAGTGGCATAAAAGTCACAGTCTGGGTAATGCTGCTTGCAAGCCTATAAAGCTCAAGGCAGCAGCAGAAGCTCAGTATTAGGAAATTTCATGAGTTCATGTGGAAGCATGTGGAAGCAACATCACAGGATGTGACATCACAAAATGATGTCACTTCCTTTCTCCTGGCTCCACCCCCAAAGTCTCCTGGCTCCACCCCCAAAGTCCTCAGATATTTCCCAAGTTGGACTTGGCAGCCCTAGGTCAGGCAGAGATACCAATTAACAAGTGGAACTCCCCTTGATTGAAAAGAGTGCTGCTTATGTGCTTTTTTTTTTTTTTAAAGGGTATATCTTGGCACTTCAGCTGGGGGGGGGAGAGGCTGTTCTAGCAGTTCCTGCCTGATCATCGACCTTGCAGATCTTCGGCGTGACACCACTTTCCTCGGTCTGGACTTATTTTCATGTCACCTGAGAGCTGTGCTGTGAAGTCAGCTAGCTTAAGGCAGAGTTATTTGTTTTCTTTTGTGCTCTTTGGAGTGTGTTGCTGGATCTTATGTTATTTTTTAAAACCTTATTTATAATTAAAAGTTGGATTTTAAGCCCTAAAAATTGGTCTGTATGTGCTTTAAGACCCTGCCAACTCACAAGAGCGCCTTGCTATCTTGACATGGTGGTAGAGGTGGGATCAGGGTCTTATGCACATATATGAGTAAATCCAGCACATTCTTCAGGAGTACAGAGTGTTTGTTATTTTAATAAGTTAGGGATGGAAGGAATAGGTCAGGGGGCACTGAATGTGTTGAACGGTGGTGCAGAAATTGAAGGGAGGTCAGTGCAAAGGAATGCAAGAGGTCAGTGTGAAGGGAATGAAGCTGGCAGACAATATCCAGATCCTCCAAGTGAGGTTGGAGGGAGGGAGGCATTGGAGGAAATACCTACGGATCCATCTTTGTCAGAGCAACAACTGGCAGAGTTGAGGGAGGTGCTGAGGTGTTTTCAGCCATTATTTACTAACGAGCCTGGTCAAACTAATTTAATTGAACACCATATAGAGATGGGGAATCAGGCACCTATAAGGTCTAGACTCTAGACCTCACCCTCTAAATGGCCCAATGAGGGAGATAGTGGCAGCCGAAATACAACAGATGTTGGAATGGGGGGTGATTGGAGAGTCACATTCAGATTGGGGGCCCCCAATAGTTATGTGCCAAAAAAGAAAATAAGGGAAGATGCACCCCTTGAATATCGCCTGTGTGTGGACTACCGAAAACTTAATAAATTGACTACTGTAGATCCCTATCCCACTCCAAGAGTAGAGGGCTTGATAGAGGATTTGGCTGGACCTGTTTATATTAGTACCCTCGATTTGGCCTCTGGATATTGGCAAGTCCTGTTAAGCAAGGAGGCTTCAGACAAGACTGCATTTGTGTCTCCTTTGGGCCATTATCAGTTTATAAAAATGCCGTTTGGATTGAATGGGGCCAGCAAGACCTTTCAAAGACTCATGGATCGAGTTTTGCAGGGCTTGCCTTTTGCAACAGCTTATCAAGATGATGTTGCCATCTATAGTGCTTCATGGGCAGAACATTTGGGACACATACATCAGGTCCTACAAAGAATACAGCAGGCCGGACTTACAATAAAGGCTGCTAAGTGTCAATTGGGATGCAATCAAGTGATGTATTTAGGACTCATAGTGGGGTCAAGGAGTATGAAACCTCAGGAAGCCAAAGTTGCTAGTATTAAGGATTGGCCTCAACCTCACACCAAAAAGGAGGTGCAATCATTCATTAGTTTAATCAATTTTTACAGAAGATACATTAAGGGGTTCAGCACATTGGCTTCTCTCTTGAGGAAGAAGGCTCCCTTTAACGTGGTCTGGACCCTCGAATGCCAACAGGTGTTCGATGCATTAAAGGAGTGTTTGGCCCAGGCTCCTGTCATGATTCCCCCCAATTATATAAAACCTTTTGTAGTAAGAACAGACGCCTCTGGAAGGGGCCTTGGGGCAGCCCCGCTTCAAGGGTGATGATAGGGAGTTCCATCCCATTGTATATATAAGTCGTAAGCTTTTGTCTTGGGAGCAAGCGTTCTCTACCATAGAAAAGGAAGGCTTAGCCTTGGTATGGGCTCTTACAAAATTGAAGCTGTATTTAAGTGGAGTCAAGTTTGTAGTGGAAACCAATCATAATCCATTATCATTCATTCACAGGATGAAGGGGAATAATGCCCGGATTTTAAAATGGACATTAAGTCTGCAAGATCTTGAATTTCAGGTGGTCCACATCCCTGGGAGTGTTGCTGGATCTTATGTTATTTTTTTAAACCTTGTTTATAATTAAAATTTGGATTTTAAACCCTAAAAATTGGTCTGTATGTGCTTTAAGACCCTGCTGACTCACAAGAGCACCTCACTATCTTGACACCAGCCCCACAAGATTTTTTGAGAAGGACCAGGGAGACCGCACGCATAGCCCCCTGCTTCTTCTCAAAAGCATTTAAAGGGGTCCTTTAAATGCTTTTGAGAAGAAGCGCGGGATGGCGTACACCCCACTCCCTCCCTCCTGCAAGATTTAAAGGTCCCTACAGTTGGCTGGTGGGCCATGTGCTCCCTGCTGATCAGCTGAAGGGCCCTTTACATCTTGCAGGAGAAGAGGGAGTGGGGTGGCCACTGCCCAGGCTTGGGGGCGGATTGGAGCTGACATACAAATTATTGCCCTTTAATGAAACTGTATTCTGAGCCACCAAACCCTCCCTGGTGATTCTGCATGCATCTAATAATGAACCTTGTACAGCAGCTTAATGGGAGAATCCAGGTCCCTCTGCTTCTTGGTAACCTAGGAGAAGGAAACACAAGCATCGTTTTCCACCTTCGTGCAGAGGTTCAGAATTTACAGGGTGGATGAGTGCTTTATTTCCTGTCCTCATACTGCAGATCACACCCATTGGTCTCTGATGTGCAAGAGAAGACAGAATTTCAAAGGTGAGTTTAGGTGTAGGCATTTGATATGCCTATTTGCCAATGACCAGAGAACAGGACACAGATAAAATTAACTGGTAGAATGGGGAAGGCCAGCCTTGGGCAAGGACAAACGTCTGTGGTGGTGATGGTGAAAATGGGGTTTGGGGCTTCAGCAATAAAGCTGCATGGAAACTGCTGGATCTCCTTTGCCCCATGGATACTTTGTTAGCATTTTGTGTTGCTTAATTGGGGATTTCTGTTAGCACTGGAGAAATCAACTGTAGAATCCAAATGGTAAAGTTTTGTTATTGTGCTGCATTCCATAACATAGTTTAAGATGGTTTATTTTTATGGATCTATTGTGGCAGAAATCTAAAAACAAAGCTAGTTTCTAAGTTTCAGGGGAAAATAATTGCTTAGTTTTCTTAAACCATAAAAATATGAAGCTTGTAATATGCAATGAAAACATTGCATTGTGGATTAACATAATCAGAGTATTCGTCATTCCAAAACAGAATCCAAGCTCTCTCAGTTACTTTGCTGTCTTCAGGGTGTGTGTGTGCGCACGCATGTGTGTGTGTGTAAAGTGTCATCACATCGCAGACAACTTATGGCAACCCCAACAAGGGGCTTTAAAGGCAAGGGAGAAGAATAGGTGGTTTGCCATTGCCTTCATCTTCAGAGTCTTCCTTGGTGGTCTTCTTGCTAAACTTTTGAGATCTGACAAGATCAAGCTATACTGTGCTGCCTTCCCTCCCTGTCTTGAGACACTTCAGCAAAGGGTATCAACCTGGATATAAAACTATTGACCATATCCTTTGCAACTATTCCATTATTGTAGGCGTGTTTGTGACTGGGGCCTGAGGGGGGCAGTGAGGCAAGGTACCTGTAGTGAGGAGGCTAGGGTTGTCAAGTCTGGGTTGGAAAATACCTGGGGACTTTGAGGGTTCATCCAGGAGAGGGTGGGGTTTGGGGAGGGGAGGAGCCTCAGCATGGTACAATGCCATAGAGTCCACCCTTCAAAGCAGCAATTTTCTCCAGGGGAGTTGATCTCTTTCAGCTGGAGATCAGTTGTAAAAGCAGGAGATCACCAGGCCCCACCTGGAGGCTGGCAACCCTAGAGGAGGCCCAAAGCAGGGTAAGTGCCTCCATAGCATAAATGACAATGCCTACTTTGAGTTGGCTTCCATCGACTTTATTTGCAGTTCCGCAAAGCACTTTATAGCTCTCTGTTCCCCCAGGTAGTTAACAGCACTCCCTGGTCATCCCACATGCTCTATCCCACCTTTTGCTTAGCCCACAGCTGCCTTTCAACTCTGTATCACCATCTCCTTATGTTCCTGCCCGATAACTGGACTTGCCCTTCCTGCCCCAGCCCCAACCTTCAGGCCTGCTGGCCCCAACTGTGACAGAATCCTAATGGGATGTCCTCCCCATACACCACTGCCATGTGTGCCAGCTACCCATGCACTGCCATTGCTGCCTCAGGCCACACCCATTCCACTGGGCATTGCCCTGCATGCTTTGGGTTTCCTGCCACACCTATCCATCTTGGTCAGGTCCCTTGGTCCCCGGGGTTATCCCTGTGACCCCTCAGTGCCACAATTTTCTCATTTTTCAATTAGAAGCTATATACATCCTTGTTATGGTTATTATTTAAAATATCTCTGTCCCATCTCTCCAAAATCTTGCCCATGGTGGCTAGCAGCAAGGGTAAAATGATAAATAATAAAAACAGTTCTGAAAGTCTGAGACAGTAAAATTCTAAGCAGTAAAACAAAAAAAATCAGCAAGGTCAGCAGCATATTTATAAATGGTGGGCAAGCTGTAGAGAGTGAAGTTAAAATATCAAAAGGGTGGGAAAGTAAAAGCCTGGATGAAACAGGGTTGCCAACCTCCAGTTGGCAGCTGGAGATCTCCCGCTATTACAACTGATTTCCTGGCAACAGAGATCAGTTTCCCTGGAGAAAATGGCTGCTTTGGAACATGAACTCTATGGCATTACACCCGACAGAAGTCCCTCCCCTCCCAAACCCCACCCTTCTCAGGCTCCACCCCCCAAATCTCCAGGTATTTTCTAATCCAGACCTGGCAACCCTAGGATGAAATGTTTTCACCTGGTGCCTGTGTAAGTTAGAAAAGTAGGCACCAGACAAGCTTCAAGGGAGTGGTGTCAGACCCTGGCTTCCCACAGTCTCCAGTTGGAGGGTTGAGTTGCCCCAGGGTGTGATTTCTCTGGGAAGCTGGAGGACAGGGCCTCCCTGGCCGGTCTCCCTGTTTCCATTTAAATCACCCTCTCCCAGCTCTGCCCTTCCCTCCTGAAGCCTCCTCCCGTCACAGGAGAGAGGCCAAAGGGCTCGCTCCAGAATCTCAACACCTGCATCCCATCCCTCTTCCTCTCTATCACCTCAGTGTCAAATGTGGTGGGACACCCAACCTCCTTGGTCTCTCTTCATGTCCCCAATTCCCCAGGGTGGGAATCAAGGCAGGCCTCTTTCTGCTTCTGCCCCTGGTGCCATCCCAGCCCTTGGGGGCTGCTCCAGCCTTCAGGGGCTCTCTCTCCTTTTCCTGGGCTTGTCCTCTCTTTCTTGTGGTGGCTGGATCTTTGCTGTTGCTCCTTCTGGCGGCTCTCCTGAGCTTGGTGACAAGATGTCTCCCCATCATGTCTTTGGCCCTGGTGGTATCCCCCTCTAAAACGGAAGGGGGTCCTGGGTCCCGGCTGATCCCCGGACAGGTGAGCAAGCTCAAAATTCATTCTAGATCTTCTTTAGGAACCATTCCCTTTAAATATTTTTAATGGTATTGTCAAGAGGAATAAAGTAGCTAGTCATATCCCCAATTAACCCTATAACATGCATATAAACGTTTTAAAAACTGAACAGTTCTGGAAAATATGGATGAAGTCAATACAAGTAGTTTGGGATCACTAGTGATCATGTTATGTTCAATGGTATAGACACTTTAATCAAGGGTGAGTCATATACCCTTGGAAATGAGTTTCAGAATATCTGAGATAATCCCATTTGACAATATTTGTTCCAGATCCACCTCTATTTGATTTCAGAAGTCCTTCATTTTAATAAAATGTAATGACTATCCACCCCAATTTTGAATTCCCCTGCATGCTCCCCTGTCCTTTTTAAAGATTATTCTATTATCATATTTTTATCCCACCTTCTTCCAAGCTCATGCTTGGGTCTTTCATTTTACCCTCTGTAAGGAAGGGTAGGTTGAAAAATAATGGCTGGTTCAAGGTCACCTGGGGGGGGGGGGCAGCACTGCTTGGGGATTTGAGCCACAGCAGCCTAATTACAGCTATACATTGCAGATTTCTACAAAGATACCATAAGACTTTTTCTGTAGGCAAGGGAAAGTCTCTTTTTTTTTTGCAAAGCAGTTTGAAACTAGTTTGTGCCAGTTTCCTTATTAGAAGAACTGTATTAGGGAGCACATCATTGAATGAATTGGAAATGATCAGTAACACTTTATTTTTATGTGCTGTAACCACCCTTGTCTCTTGGCTATATGCAGGGTAGAAGTACTAGGATAAATAGTATAATACTAGGATAAATATGCATTTGTAACTCCACAGAAATAAACACAGTTTAGGGTAGGAAGGAGAAGACAGGTGGGTAGAGGAAAGAGTTAAGCACCCACCCAACTTATCCACTGAAAATTATTCCAGCTTCAAACTGTTTTGTGTTATTAAAAGCAGCTGTCAGATTTTATACATATGATAGTGTGTAACTGATGGCAAAGTCCCAAGCTGCAGAATGAATCATGCACAATATGCTGTATTTATACCTAGTGGTGGTAACTCGTAATAAATCAGTTGCCTAATTAAGTGGGACAATCAATTGAGAGTATTACTCCATTAATCTTTCTGGTTTTCCAGAATTCTTTATCCTTGTATAGTTTTATTTATGTACTTGTAGTAAGAGGTTTAAAGGTAACATAACTGACTTTGCTTGGGTACCAGCTAGAACAGCATCACATTCCAGAACTTTGGAGGGGAATGCCGTGGACACAGTTTATCTTGATTTCAGTAAGGCTTTTGATAAGGTTCCACATAATATTCTTGTTGACAAATTGTTAAAATTTGGATCCTAGGTTTGGATCCAGGGACTGTTAGGTGTATCTATAACTGATCACACCCAAAAAGTGCTTGTGAATGGTTCCTCATCTTCTTGGAAAGGAGTGACGAGTGGAGTGCCTCAAGGATCTGTCCTGGGACCTGTTTTGTTCAACATCTTTATCAATTATTTGGAAGGGATAAAGGGAATGCTTATTAAATTTGCAGATGATACTAAATTGGGAGGGGTAGCAAATATAGTAGAAGACAGAGTCAGGATACAGGATGAGCTTGACAGGCTGGTAAACTGGGCTAAAACAAATAAAATGAATTTCAGTGGAGATAAATATCAAGTTCTGCATTTAAGTAGGAAAAATCAAATGCATAATTATAGGTTGGGAGAGACTTGTCTTGGCGGTAGTATGTGCAAAAAGGATCTAGGGGGTCTTAGTAGACTATACACTGAACATGAGTCAGCAGTGCGATGTGGTTGCTAAAAAGGCAAATGTGATTTTGGGCTATATCCTGGAGCTATATCCTGGAGATTTTTTGTCATCTTCTGGGCGTGGAACAGCAGTCACTGCAGGTGGGCAGGGGGAAGTATTTGTGAATTTCCTGCATTGTACAGAGGGTTGAACCAGATGACCCAGGAGGTCCCTTCCAACTCTTATGATTCTATGACATGGGTAGCAAGTCCATTTTAAAAGTTACACGGCAACTGCAAAGCTTCCTCTTTGTTAGTTTAGGATTTCATTGCATGCACACAAAAATTCTGAGAAGTACACAGGTCTATACTCAATGTACATTTGCATGGTATTTGCTTATTTTTTCCATAATTTGCTTATTTTTTCTCTCTACTAGTCCTGAGCAGATCACTGCAACCCAAACAGCTTATTTGGTACAATGAGGATTTCTGAAATTTTATAACTGTTACCTGCACAGAGTAAAGGATAGTTTCGGAGCCATAAGGGATAGAAACTTGTTTATTAAAATTATATCTGATTCTACTAGTCCTGAGCAGATCACTGCAACCCAAACAGCTAAAATCTTATTTGGTACAATGAGGATTTCTGAAATTTTATAACTGTTACCTGAACAGAATAGCCAGAAGGAATAGAAACTTGTTTATTAAAATTATATCTGAGATTCTCAGACTGAGAGATTTCATTCCCTCTCTCTACACTAGTGCAGAATCGTTTAGCATTTAGGCACTGCTGTCAAACAATTAGGGATTGCCTATATTCTCAGTTGTACTCCAGGCACCAGTGTAGACTCCACTGGTGGTAGTACTTGCAATGCTTGCAGCAATGCATTTGTTCTCCCTCAGTTATGAGGAAACAAAAATAGGTAAAGCCAAATCCCAAAGTTGATTATCATTAGTTGACGTGTGCTAAGGTACTGTTTCGACCAGTAACTTCACTATCTTTGCTCAGCAGTTGTGCCACTGGCAGCTACTGTAAGTCTGAAAGGGAACAAAAGAAGGGTGATTCTCTTTCCCTTCAATGCTATTCCTAGTATAAATGAAAATGATGATTCATTACAACATATACTATAAGCTGTTTGGGAGAAAAGTGAGTCAATGGGTACAGTGTGAAGAAACAAAGCAATGTTGAAATAGCTGACTACAAAACCCAATGAAAACAAAAAAAAAACAAACCTACAAAAACAACCCAACAAACAAGTTTCTGCCAAAAGGCTTTATTATTTATCTTAATTATAAAATGGCAAAAAGGAATCCCCAGAAATATGACAGACCCATCATTTGGGCCCAGCCTTTGCTCTCTCATGAGAGCTGCTTAGGTACCCCACTCCTGCCCATTGCCAGCCACTTCAGGTGGGAAGTGAGTCAATTTACATACATATACACATCTCATACTTATATACTTATAAATACATGTGACTAAGTAGAATGCTGGGTCCAGTCAGCCCACACTCAACCATGTTAACTGGTAGGGGGCACATAGAATTATCTTCTACTCTAGAATGGAGAGCTAGCCTTGAAGCACAGCCTCTTCTAGGAGTCCCATGGTTTCAAAGGCTCGAATTGGTAGTGCACACGTTAAAACAGAGCCAACAGTTATTATAGAATAGCAAAAGCCCCATCTCTGTAGCAGAAACATTAGGGAGGATAGATATTAGGTTCCATAATCTCATCCTCAACTCCTTTCAGTCCTCCTGTGGGAGGGCAGAAGTCTCATTCTGCAGTCTTACACAGATTTTCTGGAGAGTTAAAACCCCTGCTTCCAAGTAGACATACAAAGGAAGACCAGGATGTGCAATCCTGGAGCAGAGGGGAAGGAAAATGCTAAGAAGAGTGATCAAGTAAGTTCCAGGACATTCCATTTCTCTACTTGGCCAGACGGACTAGTCAGCTGGGGAAAGGCACACACAAAAATAGACAGAAGGAATGGTTACGATGATACGAACAAGTTTAAAGGGGAAAAAAAGTTTGGCACTTCTAAGGCCCCAGTCTTAGACACAGTCACTTGGAAGAACATCCCAGGGCTGAACTACATGTTTAGGTTTTTAAAGAGTTCCCCATGGCCACAAAGCAGCTGTGGTAGGGAATGGCTTTTAAAAAATAAAAGAGGAGCCCAAATGGGCTCAGAATGCCGATGTGGGGGGAGGGCCACTGCCTCCCCTCCCAAGTAGTTTCCCCAGGCTGAAACAGCATTGGACAGGGAATTCTTTCCTCATTTTTGCTGCTCCATGTGCACAGAATACACCACATGGAGCAACAAAAACTTCCCTCCACCCCACGCTGTGTCAGCACATGAAAACAAGTTTTGGGGAAGACACAAGCCTTATCTCCCCCTGTGGTGGCATTCTGAGGCCATATGGACTCTCCTTTAGTTTTTTAACAGCCATTCCCCACAGCTGCTGTTTGGCTCTGAGGAACCAGAACACAATCCTTTAAAAACTCAAGTGTGCAGTTTGGTCCTCAGTGGAGCTTTCTTGGACACAAATGTATTTTGGAGCCAGCTGCAACAAAGGAAGGAAAAAACTTTCTGAAGAGACAGTTATTCAGTGCTTCCATAAACTTCAACAGGATACATTTCTAAATGATTTGACACCTGCTGTTCCTCTCCTGTATCACATAAAGAAGAAAAGACAAATGTCTTTATAGCAAGCAAAAGAACACTCCGTTAAGAATCTTCAGGAACAGATTTCATGTTGTTCATTCTTACAAAAGCCACAGCTACCAAAATTGGTATAGAATGCTGCCAGAATAGAAAGGCGGTGGGTTGTCAGATTGCCATGTGGAGATCCCATCCAAGGGCTGAGGTAGCAAGAGATGATGCCACCACTATGTCCGTTCCTCTCTCCATTTATTCATATGCCAGTCTCTTTATGCATCATCCTCTCGTGCCTGTTCCACCAAAGAAGAGTCCAGTTTTATCCCACAACAAGAAAGGGAAGAGGACTAGAGAAGAGCCCAGTGGTGGGGTAGGGCTGCATTTTTTCCCTGTCACCTTAGAATCTTTCAGTGAACAGATGGAATGAGGATGTCCACAGACTTCAATTTGGTTACCTTGCTAGGGTTGCCTTTTATCCTCACACGTAACAAAGCAATCCCACTATGTTATATAACAAAAGCATTGTCATCTCTGAGCAGAAACAAAATTATCTTCCCTTCCTATGAGTAAACAATAGCTTTCACTGTGCATCTTTTTGGAGCGTCATCAGGGCCTAAGTGTTCCAAGTTAACTGAATTAATAACCAATACAATGGACCAGATTGTGTTTGGGACAAAGTTATCATGTCTCTTCTGTGAGGTGTCATGAAAGCTAATTGCCTTTGCCCCATTTTGTTTCCGTGAACATGGTCACTAGGGATAAGATAAAGAGGAGAAATAATTACCAGGAAAAGACAGTGTACCATCATCATAATTTGTTCCTTGTCCTGCACAGCTGACCCAAATTTTCTGGACATACTTGGAGGAAAATTGAGTGCCAACATCTTTCCTGTAGAAACTGCACATTCCTTTTTAGTAGCATATCATTTAAATACAATGTAGAAGAAAAGTTTTATGCAGACTCCCTCTCTTTACCTCATAAATCACAGGTGCTAATTTTGATTTGGGACTGTAATTTCTGGTGTGGTTACCAGCTAGCTTGAACAGCCCATGAACCACCTCAAAACTTAGACCATCTGCAACATCTACCTCACTTTCATATGGAAAGACTGTGGTATGATAGAAGACATGTGTTTAAATAACATAGCTGTACAGCTGTACAAAGCTGCCACATTTTCCCTTTATCACATGGAGGAAAGACTGCTTAGAATGATACATATTGCCATTTTAACATCTCCAGATTCAAAGGGGGCTTCACATATGGCTATGAATGAATTGCAGGGATAATTCTCTCCAAAACTGGACACTCCACACATTTCCAGTCCAGCTGAAATGCTGTGAGATAGGTAGCAATCAGGATTAGAAAGCCATCCAATCATTTTGTCATGGAGGTTTCAGCCACGGGGGGAAAAATATTGTTAATTTGAGACACAATTCCTATAACATTACTTCACAGTGAGTGTTTTTAACTTTCCCCCATCCTTCAGGTAACACAAAAGAATATTCAAGTTTAATACTGAGTTACTGTTAACTAGAATGTAGGCATTGCAAGACTCATACTTTTGGGGCTACATCTGCCACAAATATATTGTAACAAGGGTAAAACAAAGCCAATCTGCCAAGGGATGGTTAGGACTACCCGGTGCCACCCAAGTTGTGCAATGGGGTTTCTACTTTCCCAATTTCTTAGCAAGGGAGTATTTTAAAAGCATCAGAAGTGAACCAAGACCCTCCCCCATGAACAAAAACAACAACCCCCCCACACCTTGAGCAAGTAGATATAATGCTTTTTGACTTTATAACTCCCCTACCCCTGCAGCATCATATCACATGCAATCCAGTCACTACTCTTGCTGGACGGTCTGGAGCACCCTCTTGCTGTTAACTCTGGCATGAAATAATAAAATAGGAATCTGGTACATTTGGGTTTTAAAAGGGAAAGCCCTGGTGAACGGAGGCACTTTCCGCAATATTTGCTAGCTCTGTCCATTGTGTCTGCTGAAAGTGTTTCCTCCAGGTGGCTGGATCTGGATGGAGTCGAGCAGAGGCCTTAACGCTTGTCCGAAGGGTCTGAAGCAGTAAGAAAGGTGAAAGAGAAAAAGAGAAATGGATTTAAGGTCTCCAAGCACCCTCTACCCAAATAATTTCCCAACCAAAATTGAAACAAAGGTTCTTCTGGATAAAAGTGTGTGTGGGGGGGAAATCTAAGCATGTACCTAGAGGAGCGAGGGAGATACATATAAGGGTATACCAAGACAGCTTTTTCATCCAATCTCACCTAATTGCCCTCTTTACTACAGCCTCTGTTCCACATTGTTTTTGTCCATGCAGGTAACATGATGCCCAGCACAGCCTTTTTTAGTGGGCTGAGACAGCCCCCTTCTCCCTTTTTCACCAGTGGAAACACTGGCTAGATCCAACCTGACACGTACCATTTCAGGGCAGCTAATCTCTGTAAGCAACATACGCAAGACAGCAGAGCCCCCAACAGCATCTGATCCTTCTGCATAGTGAATGGGCAGGAAAAGGAGCCAGGACAACCCTGACTCTTGATACCAACTGAAAGCAGGGGGCCTTGAAGAATCCTTTCCCATATTTCACCTCCTTTTCCTGGTGACATTAGCCATACTTCTTTGTGAGTCAAAATTCTTTGGGTGGTCCTGCATTTGCTCAAGACAGTTTACCATCCTTTGCAGATACAGAATGTTATAAACAAGGGGAGCCTTAGGATCCCTTGCTGGAGCAGCCCTCAGCAGGGTGCAAACTGCTTCAGTGGCAGTTGCCCAGGAGCCAGAAGCTATGCCCTGGCTTCCTCAGAATGCTGCAGAGAGTGTAGAGTGCTGTAAGCACAGCTCCTGTGCTACTAATTCCAAGAGGCTCCACTCTGGCTGCGGTCACACAGTCCCTTAAATCGGGATTCAGTGTTGTTCCCTCCCGGATTTAAATAGCCTGATCAGACCTGCTCACTCCCAGGTTTCTAGCGCGTTTTCTGACCCTGGGAAAATCAACTATTTTCCCGGTAGTTGTGCTTTAAACCCATGATTTTGCCGATCTGGACAGCCCTCTCTCGCAATGATTGCGATAAGGGCCATCTGATCATCCTTCGGGGTCCCTCCCCGCTTCTTGCTTGAGCGCATAGGCACTCAAACGCCTGGCGGCCCTGGTTCCTCGAAACACCCCGCACTCCGCTCCGGGCCCTGAGCCCCTCCGGCCACCACCTGGCACCCCCCCCCCCAACATGCTTCTCCCTACTTTCCATCAGGCAGCGGCCGGTGGGGCTCGGAGCCTGGAGTGGAGCATGGGGCGAGCCAGCCAGCTAGCCAGCCAGTTCCTCCATGCCGCCGCCACCAGGTTGGGATGTGTGATCATCCCAACCCAAAAGAAAACATCCTGGATTAAAGTCCAGCAGGAGAAAATCCAGGATTAGGGTGCCGTGTGACCACAGCCTCTGTGTCTCCAGCCTCAGAAGTCAGCTGGAATGGCCACTAAAAAGGAGAGGGGATTTCTCTGTTGTGACACCCTGTTATGGAATGCCCTTCCTGTAACCTTCTGCCTACTATTGAAATAGATGTCTTTCTGGCTGGCCCAAGTAAACATTTTTAACTTGGCTGGGCTTTTCCACATGGTTAGCTTAAGACGTTTTATTGTCCACTGTTTTCTTCTGCGGCTGTTGTTGACTTTATTATTTATTTTGTTTTGTGAATACCGGTTGTGATCTTTTGCATTTATTATTAAAAGTAGGCATTTGATGTTATAAACCTTCCAGTCATAATTTAAAAACAATGGAGTGTGATTATATAACTATATTAAACAAAACAAACAAACAGTTATTTGTTCTGGCATCTTCTGATGTTGCAAGGGATCCTGGGGAGCACTCTTCAGGCTGGATGCTGCATCTCCTTCACTCAGCCACTGTGCTGAGGTGGATATAATGAGGCTGAGGATGACCCAGAGAGTGTTCTGCCTCTCCAGGGATGCTTCTCCAAGCATCTGCTTGGACCGCCTGAACAGCTCGTCTAGCCCTTAACTGAGAGATATGCAGACTGACAATATTCCTGGCATCAGGTTCAAGGAAAAGTTTCTTGTATCTGCTTTGTCCATGAAGTGACTGAAACTTCCTCTGCAGTGTTTTCACAAAATTCCTTGATATGAGAGAAATACTCCCAAGATCATTTACATAATGGCACTTTTAGGATGCCCCCTCATGCCAGAATACTAGCTTACTGTTTCACAATATAGCTAAGACTCTATAATGATTAACAGGGACTAAGGGCACATTCATACGGCTCTTTTGAGCTGCGCCAGGCATGAGTGCCTGGTGGATTTAAAGTGCACATCCAGTTAACAACATCTGGGAATTGTGTCGCTTCCGTGATTAGCCTGTCGATCCCCATCGGGGATCTGTACTTAAAAGATAGTGGTGAAAGTCCAGTCCTAAGCTGGTCAATGGGCCAATGGCAGACTTCCCCCCATCTAGTTGTTCCACCAGCGCACAATCAGCCCATAGGGATGATCTCCAGACCATCCCGAACGGCTGCCGTTTTAAAAAAGCCTTAGCAATGCACGCATAACTGCTTAAACATGCAACGTCCCCAGAGCTCTGCTCAAATGATCCAAACAATTTTATGATTCTGATGGTCCTCTGAACTTTATCAGCTTTATTAACTGAAATGGTATCTAGAAGAAGGTACTGCTGGCGGTGCTTTTACTATTTTAGTCCATGCATGCATGGAAAAACAAGTATATGGTGAGGTGCATATGTGCATGCGCAAACAGGATTTTTTTAAAAAAAGCCGACTGCACAGCTCCTTATGGTGGATGCCATCTAGACAATCCACTGCGGAGTCATGCACAGTGAAGTGGTTCACAGGAGCTGTCTGGTCGTGCAACGCTGGATCAAAAAGACCTAGATCAAATTACAGCTGGGCAGTCTGAACGCACCCTAAGAAACAACTCTGCCTTGATCATATGTCTTGTTTGAAGCCACTCTGAAGGATGTATATTTTACACTAATAAAATCAATGCCATCAAATAATTCCTAAAAAACTGCAGCTACTCATATATTTATTCTGCATATAATCATTTAGGAAACTAAACTCACATTCTAAGATAGGGGAAGCAACCCGTTTGGCCCAAATACAGTGAAGATGTTGGTGTGCCAAGAAATAAAATGGGGGGTGGGAGGTGGGAAGGGTTGTATTTGGTCTGGGATTCACCTTCGCTGACATCTGTGCAGGTCTGGGAGGCAATGACAGGCATAAACTATGCCTATTGCTTTCTCCTGCACTGCTGGCCTCAGAAATGCCTCAGTTGCTTGGGCAGAGATCATGTCAAGCAAAATGATCCAGAGTGTGGCTGTTGACTCCTGGCCCAGTGTGTTGCCAGGGGCTGCCTACCCCTGCTCTAGAAAGTGCTGCACCACATTTGTCAACAGGGACTCTACTCACGTTGCAAGCACTTCAGATGGAAGGTCAGTGATGTAGGAAGGGATCTTTCTCCCTGTCAAAAACTGTGCCACTTCGTTGCTGAACGTATTGCAGTTATGGTCAAAAAGATTGTAAGATTCTCCTCTGTAGCCCCAAAGGAAAGTCCAAACACAGGGAAGAGAATGAACAAGAGAGACAGCAAATCAGTAATGGACAACAATCACCTTTCATTAAGAAGGACTAAAACAACTTGTATAACATTCATAAAACCCAATAAGCCTCACAGCACTCATATCAGAGGCCAGTTACAAATTACATGCAGAGTGGGCATATTGGTACCAGTATGCAGTTTTAAAAAAGAAAAGAATATCAGCTTTAGGAGAATTTTTTTTAAATGGAAAAGTAGAAAGCAGGCTGTTTAACCCTTTCCACGCCAGTAGCCTTTTGGCTTTGAATCAACCCCCTCACACAGCATTCAAAATGCATATTTGCCAACATTATGAACCCTATAGAGTGAAAAGCCAGTATGGTTTAGTGGTTGAACTGCTGGACTAGAATCTGGAAACCCAGCTTCAAATTCTTACTCTGCCATAGGAAACATGTGGCCTGACCCCGGGGGGTGGTGGTGGTCATCCTTCTCTCACCCTAATCTACTTCATAGGATTGTTGTTGTGAGGACAAATGGAGATATGGATGATGATATTGTAAGCTGCTTTAGGTCCCCATTAAGGACAAAACTGGGGTACAAGTATCTATACAAATCAGATAAGATGGGTGATTTAGATCCAAGAAGCAGGAAATCCCTTCTCCTAAACAGCTATTAACAAAACCAGAAGCAAAACATACAAATCAGCATGTGAGCCCTAACATGCAGCAGTTAGCTCCATATATTGCAATAAGAAAACTACATAATGTAGCACAGGTCAGTGCTACATTGATTTAGCCTGCAACTAATCTACAGCATCTAAACTGAAATGCAAATGCCACAGAAAGTTAAATTTGAGTGGTCCTAGCTGCATTACTCTTAAGATGGGCAAAATGTTATCCACAAAAAATGCTGGTGCAGAAATCCTAAGTTTACAAACATCTCAGTAAAGATTGCCTTGGCAGACTCAGCCTATCCTTAGGTCCTAACCTCTCCCCTTCTGTGGCTTTTGCATATCCCAACTGGCAAGAACAATGGCACAGTCAAGTGAGTTCAATTTATCTACAGGATGGTTGCTTTTCTGATTCCTTGTACAATTACACATCTCTGTGGCACATATGAACAACTGACCTGTTTCAGTACAGGGAGAAGAGACACACACAAGTCTCCTTGAAACAAGACATCCCGTTCCTCCACAACGAGGTGGGGAAAGAAAACCTTAAAGTTAGAAGACTGCACTTGGCACAGGATAATCCATGGCTAATTAAACCGAGATACTGTTCCAAATTACATTTCAAAAGGTACCTGACCAGATAGAAGACAATCAACCACAGTTGTACTTTGTGTTATTGTTGGCTCAGTACAACTGTGTACACACATGGCGATGTAGTCTATTTTGAGCCCCCCCCCCCCCGCTGCCGCCAAGCTCTATGAAATAGTTTGGACATACAGTTTCTAGTTTCAAAGAGGCAGATCGTTGGTTCTCCAGCTTTGAAACAGCAACTGGACCCTTTAAACTCACAAGAATAGAATTTAGCCTCATGGGGAAGCTGCCCAACAGCACTGGTATGGGAGGACAGGTAACGATGCTGTTCCTCCAGTCCCATGAAAATGCTTCTCTACAGAACTCAACTGTTCAGCCTCAGGCAGGCTGCTGTTGTCTGAAGAGAGCAGTTGCCAGCTTCCAGGAGAAAAACATTTCCTATCCCTTTAAGAGAGGCTTAATGGGATGTTACTTACACCCTTGCTAAGAAAAAAATTCAACTGCCTATTTTACACATTAAGCCTTTATTAAAGGAACAGGACATTTTCCCCCAGGCCCATTGACAATGCTACTGAAAATGGGAGGGGGAAGAGAACTTCCCTCTTAAGCTCTTAACCTGGTAAATTCAGCCTATTAGGTTTGACCCCATGGCAGGCAGGTGAGAGGTCAAGTGATAGGACAAATCTTTCCAGTCCTGCAATTCTGAGCTCTGGAAGGTGATGGGAAGACCTGACCTTCGAGTTCTCAATGGAAGTGGATGGTTTGGTAAGCAGATGTCTTCTCACTTCCCTCCTCAGAGCACTGGGAGCAAGTCAAGTAGGCTTACTGTCACTTTTTTGAGCCTTTCAACAAAGTCCCAAACTTGCAAGACTATGGAAAAACTGTTCTTTGGCATTTTTGTTCGGGGATAAAGGGAAGATATATTATAGTCTCCTGAATTCTCCTTTAACTTCCAACAAAAGCACTGCAGGTGATTTCCATTTGGAAACAAATGGGAAGATATTTGCTTCTGATTAACCTTAATATAACTGGAAGGACTGCCTGTGTACCTTTTTTGCCCCCTCCCGTATCTATATAGTATTAGACCCTCCTAATCTGTGGCGTACAATATGAAGCAAAATATAAGGATGTATGGCTTGTACAAATGATTCCAACATGAACTCTGAAGCAGACAGTACACCTCTTATGCATTATATTTATTTTAAATATTTTTGTAGAACCTTATAGCCATTTGGCTCTCCAAAAAAAGTTGTTTTTTTTAAAAAAAGAACATGCTTGTGGAATCTGTATCAAGAAGTCTTCCTTCTTCTGTATCATTCTTAGCATTTTCTTACCTGAATATAGATTCCCCCAATGAGGCCAAGTATTCCAGGAAGAGATCTTCTGTAACTTCTGTGCATCCCAGGTCTACAATAGAATCTGGAGGCCCAAGCAACGTCCCACCCTGTGAAATTGACACCCCAGAAGACACTAAATAAATATTTTCAGAATTGCTCAGTGTCTTATAGGAAATACATAATGGGGACTGATTTTCTGTGGCCCAAAGAAATAGCTCGTACTGACTAACATATTGAGAATATACTGATAATTTCTAATGGTGGTGGCAAGTTCCAATTTGAACTGGAATAGAAGGCAGGAAAGAGAGATGAACTTTGGTTTCTACTCTGATTTTTGTGTGTGGGGGGTATAGGGGACTCTGGACCTCAGCTGGTCAACTTAAACCATTTACATCTCCTTGCAACTTCAATATCACCAAAAACCAGGAGGTGAAAATATGCCAATATAGGCTAGTACAAACTAAGAAAGAGGTATCTTCTGCTTCAAACCCCCCACCCAAAACCTTGGTACTGGTAAAAAAAATTAGTTAACTTTACTTAACCAAAAACTTATTGGACAATTCTAACTAGACAGCCAATGCTGGTTTATCTAATGGTGGTATAAGGTATTGTGCTAGATATAAGAAATGTAAAGTCTATAACAAAATTAGAAAACCACAGCACCTGCCGAAGACATTTTTCAGAGTTCTGAAGCATAGCCCACTGTATATTTAGGAACTAACAATGCTTAACTAACTACCTCATTTACTTGCTAATGTTCTAAATTATAGAAATTGATATGCAGCAACCTAAAAGGAGATGTAGAGCTCGAAAAGATAAAAATATTTAAAACTTACAGGCGGACAACTGGAGATCCCACCACTTCCATAGAAGAATTCATCCCTGTGGACAATTATGGAGGTGTGCCTGAGAAGAGAGGGAAAGGGGAACAGAGAGAAAGCATGTTAAGAACGGATCATGAGGGAGAAAGCACGTTGAAAGCATGTTGAAAACACAGATTAAAAGGGATCATGAGTAAAAATCATTAAAAAAAATCCTCTTACCAAGAATATTACTAAATCAAATAGCTTAGCAAAGTTAATGGGAAACAAACAAACAAGTACAATTCCTCAGTTGATTTTGGACAGTGTCGTCTGTCAACAACAAGTATTGGGGCTATCTGTGTCTCAGGCTCAACTGCATGAAAACAGGAGGGTCTGTTCCATGCAAGCATATATTTTATATAGGTTTTCATCAATTAAAGAAATCTTAGGTAATTACTCATATGAGGTTTAACAAATTAATTGGTTAAGTCTCATACAATTATTGATCAAGCATATAAAATATGATTATGAATAAAATAAGTTCTGGGGGTGGGAATCATTATTTTATAATGCCACAGCAGACACCATGGCAGAGGAGGCATGCAGTCTCCCATGAGTACAGAAAATTTTGCCTTTTCTAGGCTAGCAGCTGATGCCTGTAGTTTTTGAAGTGCCTTTATTAATCATTTTTAATCAAATCAAACCAAATCAAGCGGTTTTAAATCAAATCAAACACAGCAGCCCTAACTTTAAAAAATAAACAATCCATTCTATAATTTATTTTTCCAGTTTTGCTACTTGATAAAGTATGTAGATGCCAGTTTCAGTGCCTGGCATCAAGATATAAAACGATTTCAGGTGGCAATTGCTAGGAAAAACCTTTCTTCTGCCCCAGACCCTCAAGAGCTGCTGCCAGCCATAGTCGGCAGTACTGGGTTGCTGACTCTGAACTTTCGTACCTTCAGTGGCCAAAATTAAAACTCATTAATTATCACTGAACAAGGACCTCTTGGCTTCTGTGTAACAGTATATATTTTGGATTAGAGTGTAAGGCTGTCAGCTGCCTGTAGAAAAAAGCCCTGTCCCTTTTATTGAGGCTGAATGGGACGTTATTTACCAGGTGATGTCCTTTACCTCCATGCCATAAAAAGCTTCAGCTGCCCATTCCCACACATCATGCCTCCATTCAAGGGGCACACATTTTTTCTTCAAGCCTCTTGGCAACCTTAAATTACAATTAACTGCTAGAACTGAGGCTTCATTTTCCAATACAGCAAAGAGGCAGGTAAAGTACTTATGACCTAAACTAGGGTCTATGCAATGGCTTTTTCCAGTACAACAATAGCAGGAACATTTCACACATACTATGCAGTGCTCTCTCTAAGCTGAGTTAGTGTGAGCTAGCTCACAGTTTTTTAGCCTCCGGCTCACACATTTTTGTCTTAGCCCAGGAAGGATGGCTTTGGAGCAAACTAATTTATGCAGCAGCCAAATCACTCGCTCACAACTTTAATGCCAGTAGCTCACAAAGTAGAATTTTTGCTCACAAGACTCCACAGCTTAGAGGGAGCATTAGCACCCATTTTAATGTTGGTTACTCACCAGATGCCATCCAGCTGCTTCCCTGTATAAGTAAGAGAGAAAACAGGAACATACTGAGAATCATGCAACCTGTTACCTCTCTCAGATATTAATTCACGTTGCATTACAAGCAAAACACAGCATTAAGTGAAAGCATAAAAGAGCAGAAAAAAGAGTATATTTCTATCCGTTTGGTGAAGTCAGTACTATGGGTAATGACTGCGATGGCAATGGGTCACGCTCTTATCCTTAAAGGCTAAGTTAAAAAGTCATCAAACTGCACAAAGACACAATATTAGAGCCTGTTCTTAGAGCATGCTAGGAAATAACTGCTTGTCTGGTTGGCTGCCAACTGCCTGGAGAAAAAAAATGCCCTACCCCTTTAATAGTGGCTTAATGGGATGTTCTGACCTGGTGACATTATTTATATTCATTCCATGAAAAGCTTCAACCCCACACTTCCACACATTAAGCCTTTATTAAAGGAACAGGATGTCTCTTTTCCCCTCCAGGCCTGCTGGCAACCCTTTTTGCCTGCAGCATGTAAGAATAGTTTGCTAACTACTTCAAGTGTATTGGCTCTTTCTCCTTTCAGGACAGCAACATGCTCATGCTGGCAATTCTCACCCCAGCTGCACGTATGGGAAGGCTAGTAGTTTATTCCTTTGTTGTAAGTAAATGTATAAATCTGTATGGTGATTTGGGGGCAACGATCAGGACGACCATTTCATAAAATAAGAGCCACTGTTGTAAAAGACCAGGCAGAAGCAGCTTTCACATATTTGAGGAAGGGAACAGAAGAAAAAATACTGGAAAAGATGGTCCTTTAGGTATCTTGGACTGAAGCCAGAACAGAAGAGAGATCAGTGTAGCCGTTTCAAGAAGACAGCACCCTGTGCAGAGCAGCTAGTTCCGGACAATAGTCAAGCTGCTGCATTTTGTACCAATAGAAATTTCTGAGTGAAACTTAAAATGGAACATGGGAGAGAAAGGAGAAGGATGATGCACCACTGCTCTGTTCAGAATTTGAACATCCCATGGCTGCTTTTATATATTAAATAGTAATAAGGTTGGCAGATCCAACCACCACATCATGCTTTTGGCCCCAAGGGCCAATTGTCATTCTGATCCAAACAGAGAGAGTACAATAACTGGTTCAGAAGATGGCTACCGTTTTGCTTTTGGTACACATGCCCCTTGGCTTTATGATACATATATGATGTTCAGATGTTTCCTCCGATATCTGTGTTAATCTCCATGTCAGAAAAAGAACATTAGGACAAATTGCACTGTGATTTCATAACAAATATAGAAAGCAATGTACTGCATGAACATAACCACTCTTGGTAATTTGTATTTGTTGAAATTTTCATGAACAGTCTGAAAGTACTCATTGACTAAGTTTTATGGGGTAGTAGGAGGCAACTTAAATGTCAGGTTTGATTAAAGGAGTTCCAAAAGAATTGTGCCAAGATTGCTTAAACCAAAAACAGAAATATTCCATATTTGAACAACTAGATTTAGAGCCTTATGCAAGACGGCAAAAGTAAAATGAAAAACAACTTTTGAAAGTGATGTACAACACCTGTTCTTCTAATGTCATAACCTGTGGCATGGTATTAGTGCTGCAATTAGATCTACAGTGGTGTATCAGGAGACCAGAAATGGGCAGGGCATGGAAGAAGAGTTTTGATAGCTGTAACCATTACATAAAACCATTACGTTGACAGTTTTATATGCACATTTGCTGATCTGAGTTTATCAGGTTATGATTTTGACACAAATTGTAGCTTTACTGAAAGTCTTCTATGGGAATGCTTATCCCTATCTGTAAAATCCTGAGAACCAGGTTTTTAAAAAAATGTTTAACAATTCGTTGGGGTTAAGGAAATAATAAAAATGCATATCAGCCAAATCAAAGCCACATGAATGTGCAAATGTTTATCTTAAATACTGGATCTTTATAATTTTAAATTGCCTCTTCTCTAGTGCTACATTTGGCTTTTAAATTACTGTGAAACAAGACGCTAAATACAGTAATGGAATTGTAATAAACTTGTTACCACAATCAGTTGAATATTTTAGTGTATATTTTATATCAAATGTCCCATCATGATCAAAAATACAGTATCAACAGTGTTTCTAGATTATATTTCTCTGAATAAACCAGAAATTCATAAGCAATTTTGAATGAACTTTATGTATATATTCCTAATGGATTTGTGAATGGACTTTTGAAATAATTGTTGATGATATTCAGTTTGTGGTACGAATGATATTTGCTATGCTTCTGCTATTATATTTTTGATCATGATGGGACATTTGATGTAAAATGTACACTAAATTATTCAACTGATTGTGGTAACAAGTTTATTATAGTAATTTATTACAATTCCATTACTGTATTTAATGTCTTGTTTCACAGTAGCTTTCTTGCTTTAGATTGTATCTTTATTTCTGTGATTCCTTTAGTGGTAACCATTTGGCTTTTAAATTGGCATTAAAATAACTGCTTCTGTCCACCAGCTCTAAAGCACTGATATTAAATACAAATTATGGGTTGTATTCTACAGCTGAGTGCAACTTGTATTGTGTTTTATGGGCACTATACACATTCCAGTTGCACAAGAGTTGTGGGCTGAGGACAGACTGGCAATGTAAAGCGGGACAGCCCCGCGTTGGAAGTGGAAGAAGGGAGTGCGTTCAGACATGCGCATCTGTCCGTCGGCTCTGTTTCGCACTTACCCGTCTCCCACTCGCTTTCCATCCGCTTTAACAGGACACCGGGAGAAACCGGTGTCCAGGGGCCGTCTTGCGCTTGCCTCCCGCTTCCAGGCAGTGTGAACCGGAAGAAGGCGGGAGGCAAGCGGAGGCGGCAGTGTGAACGCGGCATTTTGCCAGTTTGCGCATGAGTGCACATGCGCACACGCGCAAATTGCCGAAACAGCCCTATCACGAGCTGCGGAGGCCGGCCCACGTGGGGCCACTCTGCAGCAGTCTGAACGCTCCGTATCGGCACCGTTGCGCAATACACCGGCCGGTGTGAACGGCCAGCCCCAGGGAGTTTTTCCCCCCCCCGCAGCAGTTTCCTCCGCATTCATCTCGCTCCAGATTGCCAGTCTGTCCTCAGCTGTAGTGACAAAATGTGATTTACATCAACAGAACACATAGCACTTTTTTGCACAGGGTGGTAGGATAAAGCCTGATACAACTGAGCACAAACCAGAAATGTACAATATTTGCCCACACGGCCACACCTATAATATAGTGCTAGGGTCTATAGCTGCCTAATAGTCAGCAAGGAATCTTCATTTGAAAATATGTAGTTATGCCTGAGAACAGGAATAGTTGCCATCCTGAATAAAAATATTCAGCCACCTATGTTAGTTAGCAAACTTATGAGATATACAAAATCCTGATTTTTCTTTAAGAGCACAGAGCACCTGGAAAACAAGAAATATCATCAAAGCACAATGGATCAAATAAAGTATTGTCTATATCTATCTGACTCCTATATAAAGGCCCAAAAACAAAAATAAATTTATTTCAAAAAATTTTAAAGTAATTTCACTTTTATTTGTAAGAGCTATGTTAACATGTTTGGCTTTCCAAACATTCATGTTTTTTTGGGGGGGGGGGGGGGAATCAAGGTCCTCCCACTCACCCCCCTCTGCTGGATTCTCATATTTGATCCTGAAGTTTGCCCTGTCACTGTGACCAATGAATGTGTCACAATAGCCACTTCATACAGCAGCCACACAATATAAGCACCTCCCACACACTGAACAGTTTTTAAAGCTAAGCTTTTGTTTATGCACTGCAGACTCATGCAAGCTTATTCTTGTTTCTTGCTTTCCCCAGAGATGTGTACGTGAGTGGGGGTGGAAAGCAGAGACACCAGCATCCCGCTTTTCACTAGCAGTATCTAACATCCAATAGCTTAGAGTTTTTGGACACAATTTTGGTGGGGATTGGAGGGGCAATAAACCATATGTTTGGGGGGAGGGCAATTTCCACACAATTTCCTTAAAAATTGTACTTTGTTGCAGGTAAATTGAATTTCCCCAGCATTCAAGAATTTTTTCCCTGGGAAAATATAATTCTTTTCCAGATAGCATTTTTTTTGTTATTGTAAGTTGTGTGTGGAATGCAGGTAAATTACTATTGGCACCTTTTGTGCCCATATTCACTGGAAACTCTACTCCATGGCTGTGGTCACATGGCCCCTTTAAATCCGGGAGCCCTCCCAGATTAAAGGGCCGTGTTTTTTTACCTCGGGTTGAGATGTACACACATCCCACATGTACACACATCCCAACCCCTGCGGCCGTGGGCAGTGGTGGGCGGAGGCGGCGGCGTTCTCAGGCGTTTTGCAGTGGTGGCGGAGAAGGTAGCTGGCGGCGGCTTTTCTTTGGCAGCAGCGGCTGGCAGCGGCGGCCGGGGAGGCACCCTTCCCCGAGCCCCGCCGGCTGCCTGGTAAGTTTGGGTCCCCCCCCCTTTTACACTTGGGCACTTGAGTGGCCAAGCGCCCAAGTGTAAAAGGGAGGGGGGGAATGGCTGACGGGACCATCTGGACAGCCCTGCTCTCCCAATGATTGTGAGAGAGGGCTGTCCAGATGGCTCAAATGCAGGCTCCTCACATGACTCCTGGGAGAACACTTGATTTTCCCAGGGTTGGAAAATGCAGGAGGAACCCGCATTCCTGGGGTTGGAAAATGCAGGAGGAACCCGCATTTAAGCCGCTCAGGCGCGGGAGTTATCTTTCTCCTGCATTAAAGGGCCGTGTGAGCATTAAAGGGCCATGTGACCGCGGCCCATGTCTTGTATTGGGTACGCATCTAGTAATTGAAAAGAGCAGAAGTACAGTAGCAATAAACAGAAATACATCTCCCCTCTCTATTATACATAGACAGTACGTAAGGTAAGGTAACTGTAGCTGAAAATGGGCCTGTGGAAATTTTGCTGAAAGGTTAAAATGTAGTTGAAAGAAGTTTAGCTTGCACACAATGGACCTAACAGGCTGTCAGCGCTGTTATACTTCCATCACAACTGCTAAAGTTGCCCAACTAGCAAAACCATGTTCAGACAGCAAGGGTTTGGAGAGAGAGGTCTTTGTGGCCCTAGAACGCTTATGTCCCGGGCAAAACTGCAATTATTTCAGCACTATGTTAAAGCCTTGCAATGTGATCTGATGGCACAAATTAGAGCTCACCATTTCCTTAAGCCTAATGAGCTTTTATGTTGTTTTTTAAAAATTCTATTATCCACCACAATTTTTTTAGATTAAATGGTCTAAGATAAATACTTAAAACCCTGACTTGGATAGCCCAGGTGATCCCAATCGCATTAGATCTCAGAAGCCAAGCAGGGTTAGTACTTGAATGGGAGACTACCAAGACAACCCAGGGTCCTTGCTACGCAGAGGCAGGCAATGGCAAACCACCTCTGAACATCTCTTGTCTTGAACACCCTATGGGGTCGTCATAAGTTGGCCATGACTTGACAGCAACCCATCCCCCCAAACTTCAACAAAAGGGAAGCTAGAAGCGCAACATTGTATAATATCTGTGTAACAAAATTATTTGATTATGACCATTGTGACACAGTGAGACACAAACTGTTTAGGGGATTTATACACTAAATACAAGACAGATTTGACAAAATAGTAATAGATTAATCAGATTCATAGGAGACCTATATCTTTAAAAAGACATCAGGAAGCTAGAGTTTGGCCATGGTAGTATTCTCACCTCTGCACAAGAAGCTGAATCTGCTGAAATACAACTATTAATAGTACGTGAGTCCTGTCCTCCTTTATAGGTGGACCAACAGCAAGAGAGGGAAGAACAGAAGATCACACCGAACATATTTGGAGAAATACTTGGTAGAACAAGAAGGCTGTCAGAGAGTAATGAAACTGATTACCACCTATGCTTACTCTACACACAAACCAAAGGGGTCATAGTTCTAATCTAGTAACTAGCCCATCAAATCTGAATGCATTTACTTTAGCAAATATTTCTCTCTGAAAAGATTTTGTGATTCACACACAGGCAGAGATAATACAGCATTCTCTGCTCCTTAAGGCACTCATATCTCTGCAACTCCCGCAGTACCTTTTGGTGTATCTTGTGCATCCCTGAGTGGCATATAGCTGATAGCCTTTCCCATTTCAGTCTCTGTGTTCTACTGTTTTGCAAGCATACATTTACAAGATATTATAAGGGAACATAGTTGAAGAGGTGGCTTTTCAATCTCCTCTAATGTCCACAATGTCTTGCAGTAGAGATAAATGGAGGATATATTTAAAGACAACCTTTCTTTATCCAGAGCAACTCAATTTTTATAGTGGAATTGGTTATCTTTAATAAACTATAAAGTCATAATATATCTTAAACTATCACAACTACCGCACTGACCATTTTTCTAAACAGGATAATACAATTATAGGAGATTAGCAGTTCACCATTGAGGCAGCATTCCATTTTATTGACAGCCCTCACTTACGAATCTTTACTCAGAAGTAAGTCACACAGAGTTCAGTAGGGCTTATTTCCAGGTGAGAAAGCATGCAGAGGACTGGAAGCTTGAGATGCTCTCTACACAGCTGTAGCTTGTAGAGAGATCTAGGGTCTTCTATCTGATAGGATCTTACCAGATGACATTCTCTCTTATTACTTCAGCAGGCAAGAAATAATCAGAGTAAAATATGTTATTGCACTGTATGCATGTTAAAACTGACAAAGTTGATTGCTTCCATAAGTAACTTAGTGCCAGGAATGTCAATGAGGAATGGGTCTCGGAAGGCTCAGAGTTCCTTTCAAGTGAAAGTGGATTGACTGACACATTGCACAATTTATTTATATATTTAGATTTATATCCCACCTTGCCTGCACAGGCAGGCTCAAGATCATCTCCCTAAAAACGAGCCCTCTTCTTCCAGTCTCACAACGTAAGTTTAAATTATGTAGTGCCAGTAATTATCCCTGGAGGAGGAGGAAGAGTACTGACAGCAAGCCAGCTAGTCAAAGTGCACATGACTAAGTTAAAGGCTGACATGACTAAGCAGCTAGCATTCATGGCAGACATATATGAGGAAAAAAGTTTTCACACTTTACACATTTTTTGCTGCCACAAATTAAAACTACTGTTCTGGAATTATACACAATAGAGTTTAAGTGCACAGGTCTTTCATTCCAGTGACTTTGACACTGGAATGTCAAACTTAAACCCCTAACAGTACAGCTATACAACACTGAAAATAGTTCTGAAAACAAGATTTGCAGCCCAAGATCTCAAATTGTGTTATTCAAGCTCAGTGCTATAAACCAGAGACGATCTTCTCACATACATTTATCTTGCTAGTTCAGCCACCTTTCACCACTGTGAATCAGGATACATGTGTATCTCTAAAATACGGAGAGCCACCTTACTTAAGGGTTTACTAATTATTCAAACAGTTACTACTTTTATGGTTTTGGGGAAAATAATCTATGATAGTGAGCTTTGGCTGATCTGATTTTTTTTAGTCTTCAAACACCACATATGCAGCGTGTGCACCCCCCCCCCCCCCCCCGAAAGTGAGATGCTTCTGAGTTAACAGGTCCCGGGCATCCAGGTAGGCATCCAGGTAGTCTTTATCATCATGACACCCAGAAAGAGGCACCACAACCAAGTTTTTTCATTTTAAACTCCCTCCATCCCATGGTCGCCAAACCCAACCTCGTTAAGCTAGCTGGAGGTGATGGTGGTGGGTGGGCCCAGCGTCTTTCCCCGTCGGCCCCCCCCCCCCCCCCCATTTTGGGACACGGATGCGAAGGGAAGGAAGAAGAGGTCAGAAAGGACCAGCCCGTTTTGCGACCAGGCTCTCTCCTCCCATCACTTTGGGGCATCATCAGCCTTCGAAGATTAGGCATGCTCCTCATCCGTCGAAGATGAAGAGGATGATGAAGCTCGCATCTCTTTTCCTCCCCGCCCGGGGGAAAGACTGAGATGTCCCCTGCCCGCTCCCCCCCCACCCCCGCCCGCCGCCGTAGTCCTAGGGCAAAGGTACCAGGGAAGATCTGACAGCCACGGCGGCGGCGGCGGCGGCGGCGGGTGGTTCTTCGTTTTCTTTTCCTCTCCCCCCCAACCCTTACCAAGCATGATAGGGCTGAGGCGCCGAGCCATGCCCTTGGACAGGTCGTAAACGTAGAGCTTCACAGGGTACAACATCGGAGGGGAGTCCATGGCATGAAGAGGAGTGCGGGGCGGGGGGTTACTGGAAAGGAACGACGGGGAATCTCCCAATGAAGGAGCTCGGGAGGGAAAGGAAGAGCCCAGCCCAGCCGGCTCCTGCAGCCCCTCCGCTCTCCGGCAGTTGCTGGTGTTATAACCCAACTGACAGAAGGGACGGCAAAGAGAGGAGGAGGAGGAGGAGGGTCGAGGAAGAGAACGTCCCCTCCACGCATGCGCCACCCCCCTCCCCGAGCCGTCAGCTCCGCCGCCTGTCACTGCGCCTCTGTTAGGAAGTGGTGCTGAGCGAAGGAAGGCGGAGCTCTGTGGTGAACGCGCGGCTGCTACTCCAGGTGGGCGGAGCAAATGAGGACAATGTGAGAGAGGCTGGCCGCGGGCTATTGGCTAGAATATGGAGAGCGTGGGCGGGGTTACATTGTCGGGGGGGGGGGGGCGCGGCTTGATTTGGTAACGGTGCGGTAAGAATCCTCGGAGTCAAATCTAGGTTAGGAACATGGCGCTGAACTGATCGGTCATTTGCCGTTAGGCCGTGGTGCTTCTGGGGGTGGAGACTGGGCGTGGCTGATAGGTCGCACACTGAAGTTCCGGCGCTGAAGCGCCTGGGAAAGGAAAAGAGGCGCTTGCAGGCGTTCCGAGGGTGTGAGGCGGCGGGGATCTCTCCGTGCCGGGGTGGGGGTTCGGTTGACGGTAAGGGACATACTCGCGCCGAAGCGCTCAAAGGTGGTGCCCTGGCGAACAGCGATCCTCCCAAGGCAGACGGGGCTGGTGCTAAGGGAGTCCCTTCCCCTTGGCTTTCTGGCTGCTGCGACCTGGGCCCGGTCCTGATGTGCGGCCCTTTCCTCACGATCCTCCATGCTGGGGTCTACAGCAGCGTTTGCCAGCCTTTTCTTTGTGGTGACCCAGAAGTCCGATTTTGCTTGGTACGGTGACCCATACAGGGCTGGCCCGAGGTTTTATTTCTTGCACCCTAGGGAAACTATGATCTTGGCACGGTGGCACCCATCTCGTTCAGCATCCCCCTTTCTACAGTGGCTAAGCAGATGCTTCTGAGAAACCACCAAATGCCATTCAAAGGGTCTGGCTGCCCCCACTATGAACCCCAAGCAAGTGACGCGCTGGCATATACAGCCTTTGCATATGGAGGTTACATTCCAGCTTTTGACCACTTTCTCCTCCATGATTCCCTCTAATCCCTCCTAAGATTCTAAAAAACGTTCTAGTATCCATCAGAACATGTTTTACTTGATCAACATGTGTGCAGTGAAGAAAAAAATATCAGTTAACATATGGCATGGAAGATGCTGTTTCCAGGGTCATATCTTCGGTTTCCAAAAAACAAAAGACAGCAATGGAAAGGGCACAGTGGCCACTAGGGAAGGCTGGCCCATGACCTTCTTTCAGAGGCTTCACAACCCACACAGGCTGGGAAACACTGGTCTAGAGGTTACTGTATTTCTCAGTTGATTCTAGGCACTCGGTAGTGTGAGACTCTGATGAACTGGCAGTTGGTCTCAGCACTTGAATAAAGGTTTTACATTGTTCTGTTAAAATAAAGTGTCTCTAGCTTGATTTCATTCCAGGAGATTGTTCTGTTAAAATAAAGTGTCTCTAGCTTGATTTCATTCCAGGAGAGCAGCTGTATTACTCTTTTTACCCCAAAGCAGCTTATAACATTTTCCTCTCCATTTTATCCTTGTAACAACCGTATGAGGTAGGTTAGAGTACGACTGTGGTCACACGGCCCTTTAAAGCGGGAGGAACTGCTGTTTCCTCCCGCATTTAAAGGGACCGTTCATACAGGCTGGGACCACTCCCACACCGAAGCGCGCTCAATCGCGCACTGTTTCTGACCCCTGGGAAAATCAGGTTTTTTCCTTGTGTTAGCGCAAGGACTGCTCTGTGAGTGGCTTGATATTAGCCATTCTGATTCAAAAGATAGCCTTGGGTTCCTGCACCCTTGCATAATGGGAGAGGTACATGCACAAAGCAGCCTTTTCGGCTCTGGCTCCAGCCTGGTGGAACACTCTCCCAAACAAGATCAGGGCCCTGTACGATTTGTTGCAATTCCATAGGGCCTGTAAAATGGACACGAACGGAGTTGTTGTGGCGGAATATAGAGCAACAGGCAATCCCATAAATAAGTGGGACTAAGACCATGAAGGGCTTTATATGTGACTAGGAGCAAGGCCCGTTGTAGAGCAATACAATAAAATTCTTCCAGGCCTACAGTTGAGGTGGTGGAGATTCAACTCCATCGGCCTCCCCTACCCTGCTTCTGCGCCATCTATGTGGCACTGTCTATTCATTGCTCTCTGCCACTTGCCTAATATCTGGTTCCATCTATGGGCATACATACTGAAAGTCTTTTGGGGTTGCTTACTGTCTTTGATTGCTATCTTATGTAGTATCTGCTGCTGTAGAGATGGTTTTTAAAATATTGTGAATATTGTGTTTTAATTGTTTTATCTTATTGTGTATATTTCTGTTGTAACCCACCCTGAGCCCTGCTGTGCAGAGAAGGGTGGGCTAAAAAATTCAAATAAATAAAGTAAAACCTGCTAATTTGAGTGAGGAGATTGTAGGGAGGGAGACTGCTTAACTATGCACTCAAAATTTTGAATTAACCTGAGTTTGGATTAACTTGCTAAATATTTTCTAACTTTTTCTGTTCTTTGTAGTGAGACGTGGAAGCCATGTCGGACTGGGTATCATACTACAAACATGAAGAAGGTGAAGAAGAGGAGGAGGATCAAGATGGAGAAGTTGAAGCCATTGGTAAGAGTCATCCTGGGGGCTTTTGCTGTTACTTTAACATAGGGAAGTGCTGAACTGAAGTTGCCGCTGGCCTGAATGAACATCTGGGAACTAGTACAGGCAGGGCTCTGCACACGATAAAACTTGTGTGGAATTTGGTAGACTTCGACAACTCGTGCACAATACTAGGGTACATCTTTTTTTTTTTTTTTAAAAAGCTGTCTGCTGACAAAAATAAGTAAAATATATAGGTAGAACCTATTTTAAATATGCAGGACTTCCAGTGGTTTCCTACCACTTTTATCTTGCTGCTACCTGTAAAATTTTCGTTTTATTGGACTTTATCTTTAAGTTGAAGGACATAAATGAGTACACATTATTTATTTATTTATAATTTCCATTTATATCCCGCCTTGCCGGACAAGCTGGCTCAAGGCAGCTTATAACATTAAGATGCAATAAAAACAATAACTACAGTATTAAAAAACAGAGTCAAATTACAGATAAAACAATGCAGATGATAGCGACATTCAAAATGAAATCCGATGGTAAAGGCAGCATCCAGTGGAATCTCATAGTCCGGAAGATGTTCCTATGGCGTGTTCGTCAGCGGCGGCTCCTAATCAAAGACCTGGTGGAAGAGCTCCGTTTTACAGGCCCTGCAGAACTGCACAAGGTCCCGCAGGGCTCTGCTGTCCTCCAGGAGTTCATTCCACCAGTGCGGAGCCACCACTGAAAAGGCTCTAGTGATGGACAACCTGGTTTCCTTTGGGCCAGGGAGAGTCGGGTGATGTTGTGACCCTGACCTCAGTGCTCGCTTTAATTGGTTTGGTCAGTTGTGTGTGGCACAAAAGATGATGCGTGTACTAAATCCTCTGCGATCTTCTGCTGCTCTGTGTTAAGGTCCAGTTGCTGCTAGTCATCTTACTGCTACCAAAGGAATTATTGGCTGTTTATAGTCCTGTGCTCTTCCTGTTAGCTATCTTGCTGCATATAAAGCTTTTAATTAAATGAGTTATTGTCTTCCTGCTCACATTTTCTGTTCTACATGCAGATAATGTAAGCAGACTATCTTTGTGTGGTCACGCTGCTTTAGCATAGTGAGAATATGAATATAAGATGTTCTCCATGAAATAAATAAAACTAAAAAGGATTTTTAGCAGTATGAAAGATAAAGATTTCCTCCATCCTCACATACTTCAGAATAGTGTAGGGGAAGAAGTGGCTACAATGCTAGGAGGAGCGTTATCTTGCCTAACTAGTATTGAATATGCAACTTAAAGAGTTGACTTCTTGGTTCAAAGATGGCACAGTTGTACAAACCAGCACCACTGCTGTATCTTACTTATGTAGAATGATACTGGGATTGAAATTAGAAGTTGTGTTGCGGAGAAAGCTTACAGTGTTTCCTCCTGTGGACATTACCCAAAAGGTTCACTGGAAAATCCTCACAAATGGAAGGATTTCCACTTGTGCACCACGACTCTTACCTCCTCCATCCTGCTGCAGGGGTGGGGAAGGCAAGAAGGCCTTGCTTCATGGGTGGAAATTCTTCTGTCAGTGGAAGGTCTCTGGAGAATTCACCCAACACATTCTTGATTTCTTAAGCAGTGGGTGTTTCTTATCTCCCTAAACTGGTATCAGTGTTCCTTCTAAGCTGAGTTAGTGTGAGCTAATTTAGTTTTTTAGCCTCCGGCTCACACATTTTTGTCTTAGCTCAGGAAGGACGGCTCCAGAGCAAACTAATTTATGCAGTAGCCCAATCGCTCACTCACAAGTTTAATGCCAGCAGCTCACAAAGTAGAATTTTTGCTCACAAGACTCCACAGCTTAGAGGGAGCCTTGACTGGCGTGCTCCGTAATTCAGATGCTGTATTTCAGGGTTGTGCTGTCTAGGGGTCTGATGTATTGTCAGGAAACTGGCCTTGTCTAGCTGTTTCTTGGCCTTTCAAATTTTGGTTCAGGCTTTTGGGCGTAGTTGAATTACTGAAGGCTCCTCTTGGGAAATTAATGTCACAGTGACTTGCAGCTTCAAGAGAGATAAGGGATGAGATGGAGCCAGGCAAAAATGCAAGTAAGGTAATGGGCCTAGAAGCTTCAAAACCAAAGACCCAGAGGGAGTTTTGTACTCATGTTCCATTTTATTAATGCAAAGAACTCTGGGAGTGGGTGAGTTGCTTGACTGAGAGTAGGTTACAGCTGCAGAGGTACGAAGTCATGTGTCTTAGCAACACAACTGATTGGCCGAACAGGATCAGGCCAGCTGCAGGTAGTCTGGCATAAAGGAAGACCATTCATTCTAGTAGGGATTTTGGGGCCTTCTTTCCATTTGGCTATAGGGTGGGCCTTGTGCTGCTGGAATTCTTACTTCTTGGATTTGGATTAAAGAGTTCTGTTTGGACTTCGTACCTTCAGTCTGACCAGGTAATATCTAGGTCAGAGGACTAATGCCTGAATAAGTATTCTAGTATAGTTATATAGTTCCATTATTTTCTTCCCTGCTTTGCACTGCATCTATATTTTATATTTTTGCACACTTGTTTTAATTAACCTATTTAAGTATATTCCTGTGTTGTTATTTGGCCTATTTTGGCAACAGTTAACAAGTAATCATTTGTGAAACAACTTGCAAGTGTCCTACTTTGCAGGGCTAACTTGTTGATTAACACCCGATAGGGCTGGAGACTTGGTTTTTCAGCTGAGGGTAAGGCTAGAGGGAATAATGGTGGCTCATTACCCTGTGCAGTGAGGGATCCCAGTACTGTACATTTTGTTGTTCACTTTTGCCCAAAGCCGCCTTGTGACACATATTGATAAAAAAACTTTCAACATTCAGTTAAAAAAAGTTTTAGTAGAAATTTTACTGGAATGTAAATGCTCATATACTTGTTACAACAACAGAGTTCTACACTTAAACACATTGGTATGGATACACCCTTGGGATGGAGGAATTTCCTTGAACTTAAGTGGCTCTTCTATTGGAGGAAGGTTCCTTAGGCTGGAATGGAAGGGCAGTGGTAGCATCCATCCCATTAACCATTATTGGCATGCTGCTAATATTCATACAGTGTAAGCAACATAGTTCAACATAAAAATTGAGTAAGAGCGTGATTCATTTATCTATTTGACCTTGTCTTCTACAGGAGAATATAAATATTCAGGTCGGGACACCTTGGTTTTCTTGGTGGATGCTTCAAGAGCCATGTTTGACTCCTATGATGATGATGATGACTTGGCTCCTTTTGATATGACAATCCAGGTAAGACCACCAGTTAAAAATTAATGTTGGTTACACATCATGTAGTTTGAAAGATCCCTTCTTGTAGTTACATTAGTAGAAGTTATTCACCAAAAGGTAATAGAACTATCAGTTTGTTCGACTCATCCCTCTGTTGTCTGTGTACTACCTTGGGATGTGTAAAGCATTGCAGGAAGGATAAAACTGGTGCTCTTTCAACTTTCATTGTTATTGAAACATTGTTTAGTATTCAATTTAGATGCTATCTGTGATTAGAAAGGAAACAAAAATCTGTAGACAGAGGAATAGCCGCTGGAAATTATTCTGTCTTCATCCAAAGGTGATTTTAAATTCTTGGAAAAGTAGGAGATTGTATACTTCCCATGTGATGCTACAATACAATATATTAGGGTCCAATTCCTAGAAACTGAAATTGCATTATGTATTCAGAAACACGTATTGTTATGATGCTTAGGTCTTATGGGGATGGGCATCTTCTTAAGTATCATGCAGCCCAGTCCTATCCTTTTTTTAAAAAAATCAAATTACTTTGCATGCTTACTCAGAAGTAAGGCCTACTGTGTTTAGTAGGGCTGAGTCCAACTAAGTGTGGACAGGATAGTTCTGGAAATATCAAAATGATTTCTCTTTAAAGGCAATATTGAGCTTTCTAATACAGTCATCTAGATATGTAAATGTCCTGTGAAGTTTAGTTCAAAACATTGTTATAAACCTTAAAAATAGAAACTGCAGAGTTCTAATTTTTTTATGGTAGCCCCTTCCTTTCTTTTTCCAGCTAACTTGTATTTTTTTCACTAGTGTATTCAGAACGTGTACACAAACAAGATTATCAGTCATGACAGGGACCTTATTGGTGTAGTGTTTTATGGCACTGAGCAATACAAGAATTCCGTGGACTTTAAGCACATTTATGTCCTTCAGGATTTGGACAATCCAGGTAAAGAGAATCTATAAAGCTAATCTGTGGAGAGAGAATGCATTAATGTTCTGTTGACTGATCTGTTGCAATTCAGATTTTTCCTCTGCCTTGTTTTCCCTCACAATACTGCTGGTTCTTACTCATTTAGTAAGATTTTCCCTCAGTAGACTTACTGTGTTGGGGATCTTTTTACTTGTGGTGGCTTGTACTTAATTACAGTTGAAACAGAGTAAGACTAGATCATGTGATACACATTTTTTTTGCTCACAGTGGACCTTATAAAATAATTCTATAGCATATCTAGTCCTTATCTAGCTCGCCAGATTAACTCAGTTTGGTTGACAATTCCAAGATAGAACTCTGTTAATTGCCTGGGCTGACTGAACTTTGAACTCCAGTCAGACTGGCAGAACTTTTCTCTGCTTTCTTCCAAATTCATGGCCCCTTTATTCATTGCTTATTAGATCCCCCAAGTTGTAGTAAGCTCTTATTGGTCTCTATCTGTTGATCAGTATTTGGGTTCTAGATTGAAGCAACTCTAAATTATAAAGCTTATTTCTTCTATTTGGTTATCTATTCTACCCTCTTTATCCTTCTTAAGGCCTGTTTACCAGCCTTCCCTAAATACATTTGTACCATATCTCTTTAAATATGTTAGTGTCAGGAATGGGCCCAGCCCTGAAAATCAGTTATATAAAACATCTCTTAATTAGATGAAAGGTGTACTATATTATGATTATCTTAGTGGAACACAGCTCACTACATTCTTAGGAACTGGCATTTGTTACTTTTATCAAAACATTCTTTATAGATCCTTGACTAGCCTTATATTATTGATCAGGAATTTTTCCTGCTTGGCTTCGGTTTGTCTTTGGGTTCATTCTTGTTCCATAGTTTGCCTGCCCCTTCCCCAAATGCCTGACATTTCACTTAGATTGGCTTTCCAGTCTGTGCTGACTCAAAAGCTAAAGATCAGGAGGCCTGTATTAAACACACAATGACTAATAAATGGCCAAGAATTAATAAAATTTGTCAGCAGCAGCATTTCAAAGAATGAACCTCTTTGCGTTGTTTCAGTATTCCAATATTTTCTTTGGGATTCAACAAAAGTGACTTTTCTTATAGGTTTATCTGGGATAACTTGGTCTGTGTTGCAAATGCAGTTTAGTCTGCAGTGAAGTAGCTGTGAGATAACAGTCTACCATATGCTTTGCATGCCTGCTCCAACCCATTTATGGAATTTGTATTGTGGCACCTTAAACATGTGAAGACTTGAATGGGATCTGGCTACAGCTTATGGATCAGGTCAACTTGCTCTTTTTTTTTTTGGCTAATAGAGTCATATGAAGTGGCTCTTAAAACGAAGGTAGCATTAACGCGATGGGCCTCAGCTCTCTTCTGCTAATATTTTTCATTCTGTTATTCCTCTCCATCCTTGCATTTGTATCACACTTAAGCCCCTTCAACAGGAGACTTTGAAATAATTTTGAATTAATGTCTTTTAAAGGCTTATGCAGATACTTGGCAGCAACATTACAAAAACTTTGAGTCCATTCTGGTAAACTTATATTAAAAGGCATAAGAAACTGGTATTAGACTGAGAGGTTAAGCATAGTGAATGATGTGTAAAAACTGGCTAGCAAGTCTTGGTATAGAAGAGCAGCCATCATCTGCCCTTTTGTTTGGTTGCGATGTGGGTAAACCACAGTCATCTGCTTTTGGTTTTTGTTTTCTACTATCAGGGGCAAAACGAGTGTTAGAACTAGGCAAATACAAAGGAGAACAGGGAAGAGCGCTCTTCCGCAAGTCATTTGGCCATAGTTCTGATTACTCATTGGGGGAAGCACTCTGGGTTTGCTCCAATCTCTTCAGTGAAGTCCGCCTTAAGATGAGCCACAAGAGGGTCATGTTGTTCACCAACGATGATAATCCTCATGGTAACGACAGTGTCAAAGCCAAGTTTGCTCGGACTAAAGCTGCTGATCTTCGAGAGACAGGTCAGTAATTTGTATTGAAAATGATGCTTCCTTTCAACCAGCCAAGTAGTGTTTATGCAATTCCATCTTTTTATATTTTATTATTTTATTTTATTAAATATCTAGTCCTCCCCTGCATAGCAAGGCTCAGGGCAAATTACAACAATAAAACAAGTTACAATAAAATAGTCAACATGATGTCAACCATCAGTAAAATCCAATTATAAACATCATATCATTTGGAGCCAAATGATATAAATACTCCTGGGTCCACTCTACCTATATACATGGTAGGTGATAACCAGTTTACAGGAGGTTGGTAGATGTGTAGAAACCAGTAGGATAAACGTGCACTGGGGGAGGGCACTACTAATTGAACTCCGCTTTGCAACATCTCCATTTTGCAAGCCCTGTGAGACTGTAATAAGTCTTGCAGGGCCTGGATCTCTCTTAGTAGAGTGTTCCATTATACAGGTGCCAGAGCTGAGATGGCTCTGGCCCTGGTTGAGGCTAAGTGGACCTCCTCCCACACCCAAGCTCTTCACTGTTGGCTCTGGTGTTAACAACAATCTTAAGAAAACTGGCTTGAGACTCACTCCAGTGCAGTTTGATAGGAGTAAGCTTTGGGTTTGTCTAGATCACTTGGTTTTGGGTATCAGAAATGTTGTACAAGGATTTGTTGAGAATTGATACACATGTTTGAGTCATGACTAGACAAACTTTTCATGTTACGGAAACATCCCTCTGATTAAGACTTGTGACAGAAACTGACCCTAAAGCAGGGGACATGTTCTCTCTGATTCATTGCCAAACGTAATTTGATTGGTTTAGTACAAAGGTTATTTTTCTTTGAAGTAGGAGAAAAACAAATATGGACATCTTCAATCTCTTTCTTTGTTCTTATTCTTTGACTATTTAAGCTGTTCTGCAAAATGAAGACATGTAAGATGTTTGTCCTAGTATACTTAGGAAATTGGTTACTTTTTTCCCCAATTCTACTGTAACTCCAGGTATTTACCTCGATTTAATGCACCTGAAGAAACCTGGGGGGTTTGATATCGCCTTGTTCTACAGGGATATTATTAATACTGCAGAAGATGAGGACTTAGGAGTGCAGTTTGGTGAATCCAGCAAGTTAGAAGACCTCATGAAGAAAGTAAGAGCAAAGGAGACCAGAAAGCGAGCTTTGTCTAGGTGAGTATCAAGAGAATCTTAATTTCTCCTGATCAGCTGCTGAGAGAGGAGGATCAAGAAACCTGAAGGCAGCCTTCTCAATTGGACAGATTTATTAAGAAATGAGAGCTGGATAAATATTAAACTATGGAAAGTTTATGCTGTTCTGAGAATCTTTTGATACGCTTCATTTTTAAAAGTGGAAGTTGAAATATAGTATAATTTCTGTATTTGAATCTATATTTGTTGATTTCTCACAGGCTGAACTTCTACTTGGGAAAAGATATATCTCTCGCTGTTGGCATTTACAACTTAGTCCAGAAAGCTTTTAAACAGCCTCCAGTAAAACTTTACAGGGAAACTAATGAGCCAGTGAAAACAAAAACCCGAACCTTTAATCGAGAGACAGGTAGTTTACTTCTCCCTAGTGACACCAAGAGGGCTCAGGTAATGTATCTTGAGAATTTAATTGCCCTCCTTCCTTGAATTTTCCTATGCCAGAAAACTTGCAGGCCTGTCTGGGGAAGCCTTTCAGGTACAAATCATAGCGTTGATCATGATTGTCAGCCTGTAACTGTCTGGTCTGCAGGGCTCATTTCGTAGCAGGAGCTCCTCTGCATATTAGGCCACACACCCCTGATGTAGCCAATCCTCCAAGAGCTTACAGTAGCCCCTGTAAGAAGAGCTCTGTAAGCTCTTGGAGGATAGGCTACATTAGGGTGTGTGACCTAATATGCAAAGGAGCTCCTGTTATGAAATGAGCCCTGCTGGTCTGTGTCTGCCTGTAGCAACTGCTTCATTCACTGGGTCCTGTTGCAGTCCTTAAGACCCATTTGCATACGATTTATTGACCAAAGATGATTTTGGGAGGTGATTTATCTTTCATTAACAACATCCAAGTTGTATTGATTGGAACTGATACATAGATGAGATCACAAGTTCCTGACTTTGTTGAGCCTTAGGGCACTTCTAAATTTTGAACCCAGGCAGTGGGCATCACTGTTTGTGGGGTTCAGCTAACCACAAAATTACTTCCCATGGGGCCAGTCACAAGATGTTGGGAGGTTCCAAGCTCAGTGTCCTCTTGTGATGGAGTAGCTGTTTCTTGAATAGGTGCTTCCTGCAGACATAAAGATGATTCCTCCTGGGGTCTTTTGAAGCCCTTCCTGTTCCAGTGAGATGGAGGAAATGGAGGACTGGCTGTTTGGTGTGGGGAACAGATGTTTTGGGGAAGGAAGTTGGCACCGTAGTGCCTTCTGAACTCCATGGTGGGGATCTCTGATTAAGTATTTCAAGCCAGGTCTTGAACATCAGAGTTTAAGTATTTTCTATAATTTTCTGTTACATTAAAACTAAATTTTCTTCTGCCAGTCACAAATTGGGTTTTGTTAATATGGCAAGTCTTTTGTTGTTGTTTTGTTTTTAATGTGAAAGTGATGCACTAATTCATGTCTTCACCAAGAAACAAAACATTCACTGTACATCCTAGATCAAGTGGTGGACTTTAAAAGAAACTTGGCAAACATTTCAAAAACATGAGTTAGTTTGGTGTGGTTTTGCTGTGTGGCTGGTTTATTTTTATTGGGATTATAGTTATTTCTCTATGTGTGTGTGGTTGGAAGCCACTTTGATGTTGGTCATGTGGATGTGACAAATATCTCTTAAATAAGTAAAATACAGAAAAAAATAGTGCTGGGCCTTATGAATGGGCTCCCCACAGGCATCACTAATGTTTTTGGCAAGTGTGATGAACCCTAGCGCTCTGTCAGGCTGTGGCAGAATGTGAGTGGTTGTCTGTGCAGTCATGGTGTGGTTTGGAGATGTTCTGAAGGGGGCACTTCAGAAACATGGCACAAGGTCAGGAATAATCCTCTCAAGGGCAAGCTTGGGAGGAGGAGGGATGGTGCTATTTTGTTGTGTTACACTTTGGAAATGTTCACAGCTCCCTGGAAACACAATGCAACCTGGATAAAGTCCAGATCTCCTCTTCAATTTGGAGCTAGGGAAAGGGGGCAAGGATTGACCCTTACTATATGCTGTGCTTCCGAAGTGCTCAGCCCACATCCTAAGCACAGCCTGATGTGATTTGTGGACCCTTCAGATATCATTTTTTTTTCACACTGATAATGCAGGCTAGGAAAAATACTGGCAAATGGGAGTGTTTTCAGCATATGAATGGAATGAGTGCAGTGCGGATTGGATGCATAGGAGGAGGGAGTGAAGCCCATTTATTAATGCCTTTTTTGGTGGAGAGGTGCATGTGTGATCGAATCCTTTAGACTTGTCATGTCATTTTAAAAGCTGCTAAGAATAAACGGAGCCGCGGTGGCTCAGAGGTTAAGACACTGAGTTGCAGATTGGAAAGTCGGCAGTTAGAGATCCTAGGCTAGTGCTATGTGATGGAGTGAGCTCTCGTCTCTGGTCCCAGCTCCTGCCAATCTAGCAGTTTGAAAGCAGGAAGTTGCAAGTAGATAAATAGGTACCACTTCAGCGGGAAGGTAACAGTGTTTTGTGCGCCTTGGTGTTTAGTCACACCGCCCACATGACCGTGGAGAAACCTTCGGACAGCCCTGGCTCTTCAGCTTGGAAAAGGAGATGAGCACTGCCCCCTTCAAGCAAGGGAAACCTTTACCTTTAAGAATGAAACATCTGATGTACCAGATGGTCTAACAGGCATCATCATGTTCAGCTAGCCTTCTAATTCTTCACTGAAGACTGTGCATGCCATCCTTCTTTTTGCAGTTAACTCCTCTTTTCCATCCCTCTGGCCCTCTTTTTAGACATATGGCAGTCGTCAGATAGTGTTTGAAAAAGAGGAGACAGAAGAAGTAAAGAGATTTGATTCACCAGGCTTATTTCTGATTGGCTTCAAACCCTTGGTAATGCTGAAACGACATCACCACATCAAGCCTGCCCAGTTTATCTATCCTGAGGAGTCCTTGATCAGTGGTAAATACATACAAGGAGGACTGTCTACCTTGTTTTATATAAAAATGGGGGATCATATTCCTGGATGAGATGGGTTTTTCTGGAACCATACCTGTCAGAATTCAGAATACAATTTGGGACTGAGGCTTTTTCAAGGACGCTGGTTGGCCATTGTCATTGGAGTAGGGGACAGAGGATGTGTAACTCTGTAGAAAGCTAGTCCCTCTGGGCTATTTGAGATGAATATGAGATGGGGGCACTGCTTTGGCAGTGGTTCTGTCTGGCTTTAGAGGGTGCCCACTGGTAGCCGTTTCTCTCCTTTGGGACAAGAGTCTGCTTTTTGAGAATTATGTGCAACTCCTGGGATTGAGCAGTCTGGTGTACAATGCCATCAAGATGCTTATGACACCTACTCTGTTTTTCATTTCTATAGAACCATAGAATCACAGAGTTGGAAAGGGCCATACAGGCCATCTAATCTAACCTCCTGCTCAATCCAGAATTTGGGCTGGTTGTGTCTTGAATTATGCTGGATTCACTATTGATACAAGCTTTTTTAAAAAAATGTTTACATTGCCACATTAATGACAAATAACCCAGCATATATTTTAAATATATAAAAAGTATCTATTTTACAGGACTGTTGTGAAGGTAATATACACAAACCGGTTTGAATACTTGAAGGTTATTATATAAATACTAAATACTGCTATGATCTAGAAAGAAAGCACATTTAAAAACAGAACCTGTTTCTGTCTTCTTCAAAACACAGGTGGCCAACCACAGATACAGTTACCGATAACTACTTCTGAAAATGCTTCAATCTGCAGTTATGTCAAATATGTGTGTTAGGTACCAGAATCGTGTAGTGTAACAAGTGTGAAATTTTTCTTACAGGAAGCATTACGTTATTTAATGCTTTGCTAATCAAGTGTCTAGAGAAAGAAGTAATGGCTGTCTGCAGGTACATCTCCCGTCGCAATACTCCTCCCAGGTTTATAGCCCTGGTCCCTCAAGAAGAAGTCCTGGATGATCAGAATGTGCAGATAGCACCCCCAGGTCAGTGATGTTCTTGGCTTTTCCATTGTGCATCTGGCTAGCGGTGCTGCTCTCTCTGTCTGATGCACAGTGTAGAGGTTAAACTGTCTGACTAGGATCTGGGAAACCCAGGTTCAAACCGCAGCTCTTTCATGGAAATTTACCAGGGTTGTTGTGAGGATAAAATGGAGAATGATGTAAATTGATTTGGGTCCCATTTGGGGAGAAAGGCGGGGGTATAAATAAATAACTACTCTGCTATCTAATGTAGTGGAGGTTAACATCTTTACACAATATGGGGAAAAGTACATATAAAGAGATTTTTCTCTATCCCATATCATACTTAGTTTTCAGTGCCTACCATAGACTGCTGTTTAAGAAAAGATCTCAGACTTGTAATTGCACTCATGCCTCAAAAACATAGAAATTAGGGGTGCTGCATTCTAAAAAATGAGATTATTGTTCTGACTATTAGGTATTTGGGTCTATTTCCATATGTGCTTTCATGAATCTTCTCTCACGGTATTTGATTTTCCCCCCTCCTCTCTTAGGTTTTCATCTAATTTTCCTACCTTATGCAGATGACAAACGGAACATTGACTTTACTGAGAAAGTCCCAGCTAACCAAGAACAGGTGGACAAAATGAAGGAAATTGTCCAGAAGCTTCGGTTCAAGTACAGGTGAATAGAAAACCACATGAATAGAAAATGAATGGCATATATGTGTCTAACAATTCTTGGGAGTTCCAGAGAGACCTCCACAATGAACATTTTATTAACTACTGTATAGTACTACTGTAATATGTAGTACTTCTGCAGTTCTCAGCAACTGTTCTCTGGGTTATAACATTGGCTACCAAACCTGAAATCTAAGTTTAGATTGACCTTAAAAGCTTGAAAACTGCAATATCCTATGAAACTTATTTTTCAGACTGGCAAAGCATTCCATATTCCAAGTTTAGGTTCTCCTGCTCAAGTATTATTGTGATGGTATCATAAAACTCTCGATTTACTTGGCTAGTCCTCCTAAACACGTTACAATACAGTGTCTTACAACTGGTAAATTAACTAAAGCATCTCTATACATAAAGAACTAATTACTTTTATAGAAAAACTAAGAAAGGATGGGATGAATTGCATTCTAACCTCCAGTAATGAATAGGAGTTGCTTTGAAATGGACAAAATTCTGGCACAGAAAGCATAGAACCTGAGTAACATATACTGGAAATCCAGAACTTGTTTGCAGCTTTTAAGTGCAACGGCTACTGAGGCTTTTTTTATAAGTATTTTGTCATGTTTGAAGTGGCCTTCCAGGTTTACAGTGAAGACTCTTTTAAGGAATGCAAATGGAATGATGAGGCTGTCGTTGTAAGGGGCGGGCCATCTAAGTCTACGGCATGCAAAGAACAAGGCTAGCACTACTCATTCAGAGTTATTTGCCATGCTCACATATAGCTTGCCGCAGAACAATAGTTTTGATATCTGTGTTTTCTACTATATAGAGCAGAGTTAAACAAACCTATTTATCATTTTGTAGTGTTATTTCTTGAAGAATAGGATCCATAAGGCAACAGGATGGAGATAAAAATATGGAGTGTATGATCTTCATTTCTTGTATTTTATATACCTTTGTTAATATAGTCAGAGCTGCTGACGTCTCAGTTAGTTTAGGATGAAGACAATCTTATTATTTTTAGTGAAACACTGTAGATCTTTTTAAAAAACCATCTGAGGATGTTCATGTTAGGACCAAGCTGGTACAGCCTGCTTTTCTTTGATGTCCTTGCCATTTTTTCCCCTGGGGTGTCTCCACAGGAGTGATAGCTTTGAGAACCCGGTTCTCCAGCAGCACTATATGAACTTGGAAGCCTTGGCACTTGACCTGATGGAACCTGAGAAGGCGGAGGATCTGACAGGTAAAACTAATTCAGGGAAATAAAGATTTCTTTGGCTTTTTCTTAGTCATAAATGTTTAGAAGCAGAATTATGGGATATTAGATATTTAAAAATCATTCAATCCTATGGTGTTGCAAGAAGTGAAAATATATGGTTGGGATTAACCTAAATTTGTGACTTTTTTTTACTGCAGCTAAAGACTGCCACAGAACAGTATGTAGGACATTCACTTACTTACCTGAAAGTTGAAGTTCAGTCTAGATTTTCATCCCCCGAATGGCATTTCTGCCCCTAGGTACTTTTTAAAAGATCCAAAGTATTTATTTTTCAGTTCCAAGGACAGACTAAAGATAAAAAATAGGGTCAATGCCAATGGTGCAAAATCAGGTAAAAATGTAATTTATTACTCAGTTAAATCTCCAAAAATTCCCTATGTGTTTCACCACTAGGCTTGGTCAGGGGAATCTGTGTCTTGCAGTAGTTCTTCAGAAAGAGCAACTTGTGACCGGTGTTCCCTCTAAGCTGAGATAGTGTGAGCTAGCTCAGTTTTTTAGCCTCTGGCTCACAGTTGTTTTAGCTCAGGAAGGATGGCTCCAGAGCAAACTAATTTATGCAGTAACCAAACTGCTCGCTCACAACTTTAATGCCAGTAGCTCACAAAGTAGAATTTTTGCTCACAAGACTCCACATCTTAGAAGGAGCATTGGTGACTGGTGCAGCTCTTTGTTTTCTTGTTACCAAAGACAGACTAGCCACTAGGATTTCCGCCCATGAGATTTCAGAAGCAGTGGTATCTTCTTTAGTGGTGTTCTTCAAGCATTTCAACATGTAATCTAGTGAGTCTAGTTGTTAGCAAAGTAGTGCTTTCATATATAGATAACACTTTCACGGACATCATGATTTGTTAGTGGTGGCTGAGGGCCCCCCCCAAACAACTCAGCCTTCGCAGTATTTTTTTCCTTCTGTCTAAAATACTTTAGTAATACAGATTTTGCAGTAGAAGCGATATGTACCTCTTTTGTGTTTAAAACTTGGGTCATGTCATTGAACTTGTTTGTTTACAAAACATTTTTGCATAACCTTTCCTTTACAATGCCATCACTTTAGTATAGTCAAGTATAATTCAGCAATTCTGGTTTAAGCTTTAGTAGGTTTTTTGTTATATTCCAGTGCCTAAGACTGAGGGAATAGACTGCAGGGTAGGTCACCTTGTGGAGGAATTCAAGCAGCTGGTTTATCCACCTGGTTATAATCCTGAAGGGAAAGCTACAAAGCGCAAACAAGGTAAGATTACAAAGGGTCACAAAAATCTGTAGAATGGGCCTACCTTCCTTTTCTATTTTTGAATGTTAGATTATCCTGGCCCAATTCCATCAGTCTTATGAATCATAAACAATCAAAACACTTAGTGAAACCTAACTAGTTAACTTATTCAATAGATACTACAAATGAACAGTGCTTGGAGTGAAAGACATTTTGTTACATTTTGTTACTATTTGTTGCAAAATACACAGGGTATTTTGCAAAGGAACATATTCTTGAATTGTTGGATAAACTGTTTATAAAACATGGATCTCAATTTTTTTCTATCAGGAAATGGCTCAGAACAATTGGAAAAGAAAGCCAAGATAGAAATCTCTGAAGAGGAGCTAAAGAATCATGTTAGTAAAGGCACTTTGGGGAAGCTTACTGTACCACTTCTGAAGGATGTGTGCAAGATTTATGGGCTGAAGGGAGGAGGGAAGAAACAAGAACTTCTAGATGTAATCACTGAACACTTCAGTAGCCACTAAGAACTGAGGCCTGTATAGAACTTCAGACGCTTACCTTCTGATATAGAATGCAAACATCTAGTTGTCTGCTTGGGTTCATGTGGCAGAAAAAAGCCAGTTCTGGCTCTTGTCTTAAAATGAACATTAGTATGCCCTTTTTTGTGTCTGAATAAATTGGTATGTTTTGTAATGCTGTGTTCAGTTGATTCCTGCTGTTGCAATATTGTACTTATGGTATAGCATAGAAAAACTCATACTGTATAGAAGGGGGATGTACAAGTGTTTGGGCCTTACCTATTAACCTTCCAGTTAAGTGTAATTGTCATTGCTGAATGCAAGAGACACAAGTACGTTCTGTTCTGCCATTCAAACAATATTAACTCATATAAGAATATACACAGCTCCTGAAAGTGAGGTACTGAAGTAAACTATCAAATGTGATTTTAAAAAAAGAAACTATATTAAAACAAAGCCTTCCTCCCAAAAATCAGTTAAGGAAGACTCCAACCTAAATTGTGCTTTCTGTTTGCAAAGCGGATGTGATTTAAATAAGCCATAGCCTTACTGTAAACTCAAACCAAGGGGCATTTATTGCCATGATTTTTGGTCAGTCTGCAGCATATTGGCTTACTGCAAATTAAAGCAGTCCTTGAATTACAGAGAATGTTTTAAAAGGTATAACAAAACAGTGTCATTAACAACCCGACAGATCAGAAACTTTGAAACAATTCTTCCTTGTATAAGCGGAGCATTGAGTTACCAATCCCCTGTGTATGTGAAGGCTGGCTGGGGCACAGAGAGCCGCCAGGTTACCAAGTTCCAGGGAGATGACGGCACTCGATTCTGTGAGGTGGAAGCAAGAGTTGTAAACCTCACTGGAAAGTGTACCAGCAATTATATAAGCTCTTTTCTTGGAACAAGCTGTCAACTTGATTTCCGTCACTATAAGGAACACTTAAATCCTTCTCCTGAATACATATTTTCCAGGGATATGAAAACCGGACTAGATCTTTTGAGGACTACATCTTTGGAGTTCACATAGCCAATAGCAGCTGTGAAGACTACTTGTTCTGTAGCTACCCTCTATATGCTGCAGTGGCATCAGCTAAAACTATAACAAAGGCAATAACAAAGTATATACGTTAAAATGTAATATTTGAAAAACATGTTAAACCCCACTGCCTTTGGCAATACAGTAGCTTTTCATCTAAGAGTATCCATGTGTTAAATTTTAATCAGATTAGAATTTTGGTCCTGGCCTAAACTATACTACATCCTAACTTCCATTTTGAGCCTCTGTTAAGGCAAGTGATTGGAGAGCCTAAAGATACACTGCACTTAAATAATGCACAGTTATGGAATATGGTTTGTTTCCTAGAACCCAAGTCTGCCAGAAATGCTTCTGTAAATCAAGTTTGTTTATTACCAAAAAGTTTAGGCTAATTAAATCCTACTTGGAAAGAGTGGTTTCACCAGAAGGACCCCCTATTAAAATGACTAAAGATCACCATCTTAAAGCCTTAAAGAGCAAATACTTTGAGGTGTACAGGAGGAAGAGGCCAACCTGGTTAAACAACTGAAATCTAATGGATGCAAATACTGTACACATAACAAGACAAAAAAAAAGATACAAAATAAAGATGAATCATCTTTCCTTGAGTTACTCTAGTTTAGTATGGGGTGGCCACACAAATTTAGACCAATAGTCTCTCAATGGCTTGTTGAACAGATTGAATTTGAGGCTTCAGTTGTGAACCTTCTTTGATAGTGATGGAACAGGCAATTACGGGACGAGAAACACCACATGCCCGGCCCAGGGCCTGCTTGGAGCGCACAAATACGTAGGGCACATTCTTGTCCTCACACAGCAGTGGAAGATGCAGGATAATCTCAAGGGGCTCAGCATCTGCAGCCATCACTATGAATTCAGCAATTCCTCTGTTCAAAGTTTTAGTGGCTATAGAAAAGAAGAGTCATACATTAACTACAGCTTCATTTCTAAAAACCTCTAGAATACATTCACTAACTGCTACTTTTAACCTTATAAAATTAGCAGATTCTATGGAAAAGCTTTCATATATCATGTTGGACTGTTACTAGCCGTGCACTTCTTCAGATCCTAACCCATGTTTGCCAGGATGGAAAAGAAGAAGAGATTGGATTTATATACCACCCTTCACTACCGGAAGGAGTCTCAGAGCAGTTTACAATCTCCTTCCCTTCCCCTCCGCACAATAGGTAGGTGAGGCTGAGAGAGTTCTTTTGAGAACTGCTCTTGACAGAACAGCTCTGAGAGAGCCATGACTGACCCAAGGTAACATCAGCAGCTGAATGTGGAGGAGTAGGGCCTCAAACTGGCTCTTTTTCTGTAACTACAGTATCACATAATAAAGTGCCATCAAGTTGTAACTGACTCATGGAAAATCCCTCATGGGGTTTTCAAGACAAGAAGTGGTTTGCTGTTGTCTTCTGATAATAAAAGTATTCAACAATACAGCAGTTGATGAATGTAGTCACACTGGGGTAGGCCACAGGAGAAAAATAATCATCTAGAGAAGAAGAAGAGAGAAGAGATTGGATTTATATCCTGCCCTTCACTCACTTGGAGTCTCAGAGCGGCTTACAAACTCCTTCCCCTCCCCACAACAGACACCCTGTGAGGTAGGTGGGGCTGAGAGAGCTCTTTCCCAAGCTGTCCTTGAGAGAACAGCTGGTACAGAGCTATGGCTTGCCCAGGGTCATCCAGCCAGGTTCAAGTGGAGGAGGGGGAATCAAACCCGGTTCTCCCAGATTAGAGTCCACGCACTTAACCACTACACCAAACTAGAGCAGTGGTATTGAACTCATTTGTTACGAGAGCCCGATCTGACATAAATGAGACCTTGTTGGGCTAGGCCATGTGTGTCATAAATAAAATGTAATGCCAGATAGTAGAGATATAAACTTTATAAAGGACAGAGACAAACACAAAGATTTTTAAAAACTTTAAATAAAACATGATTAAAACACTGCCACTCTTGCAATATTTGTCTATTTAACTGTCTCTGATAACTGCCACATCTTGCTCTGAATTATTGCATCAAAATGTCTGTGCTGTAGCAATCATGAGTATGCTGTTCAGGTGTGTATCTGTAAGCTGCAAACCTACTTTTGATTTACTGATATTCATTACAGAAATCTCATGCTCGGTGTTCTGAGCCTAGGACCTAGGGGAAAACATGAAATAGCTGGGCATAACAACCTTTTCTACATAACTTGCTTCATGTCCTGGTCAAGAACATGAGAAGGCTGAGGGTCATGTGTTTGTCTAAAAAACGATAGTCTTTCCAGAGGAATAACTATAGAGGAATAACTACAACTTCCTACAAAGTAAATGTGCTGGGTGAACTTGGTCTGGACACAAACTCGCAACCTAATCCACCTCACTGGCTTGTTGTTATTTCTCCTCTAAAATAGTTCACATTGCTTTCTTACTGAGAAAGACTAGATCATGAGGGCCTGAATACAGTGAAAAGGGGGAGGGAACCCAGTTGCACCCAGGAAAGCCCTGGTATAAAGAGTCCAACAAAATACATACACACTGTACCAAGACACAAAAAGCTCATACCTTAAACAAAACTTTGTTGGTCTTAAAGGTGCTTGGTATTTCTCCCGTGCAACTGATGCAGCCCAACAAAGCAAGCTCTCCCTTGTTCCCTCCCTCCCTTCAGGGAAGGGCCTCAGCCAGTGGCTGGAAAGAAAGGCTTCCCTTTGTCTCCTGCAGCCTGACCAGGAAGCAAGCTCTGGCTGTTCCCTCCCTCCCCCTAAGAGGAGAAGGGGGAGGAGCATCAGCCAGTTCTTTACCAGACTCTCTCAATCGCACAGGAGAGGCTTGCCTATCTATTTCTCCAATGCGATTGAGAGAGACCGGTAAAGCAATCTGTGACATGGCAGCAGCTGCAGAACTGAAAAAGGAAGCAGGAAACAGCCAGGGTTGATCTGGCCTGCAGGCTGCATGTTTGACACCCCCGATCAAGAGGATTGGACTTTTGATGAAAAATACAAAACAATATGCTGCTAGAGCCATTCCTTTAGCAATTACTTTCTGCTCTTATATCACTGAAGATGATATGGGAAGATTTAATATTTTGGCAATTTACTAAAAGCTGATAATGTTTTACAAATTATGGTTACATACTAACAGATACTATTAACTGCAAAATTCTATCAAGCCAGTGTGCAGACTGGTAAGAATCCAAGGCTGCAATCATGCACACTAAATAATCCACTTTCCAACAGAATGCTGCCAGTTCACACTGTAAAATCCAGTTGGAACGTGGACTGAAAACGGATTATTTAGTGTGTGTGATCACAGCCCAAATCTGAACATTCTCTTACCATATTTAAAAACCAACTGAGATTCTGATCCTACCAGAAGATACTTAACAGTCAGACCTGCCTCTGTTTCCAGATACATTTATTTGTAATGTAACCTTGCAGAAATAAAATAGCAGGTGAGAGAAAGATACCTCACCTGGTCCTATGATCAATGTATCTGGAGCAGCAGCAGCTTTTGCTGCTAGGACAAGGTGACAACCAAGGAAGGTGGGGGTGTTTAAGACTATACTCCATAAAGTTGCAGTTATATTACCCATAAGAGAACAAAATCTCTTTACTATGCTACACTAATCCTCTGCACAAGTTCAAACGGCTCTCTCACCTTCATTGGCTCCTTTGCGTAACTGTTTGTAGTTGCAGGACTGCTGTACGAGATCCAGCAGCGTCTTTGTGAGCTGGGCATCAGCTAGTGGATAAGCTTTAGGGTTTACTTCTGGCTCGGTCTGCAGAAGGAAAGCAAAAATTAAGACACATGAAATAGATGTCCTGTTAAGATATTTACAATCCTGGAAGCCACAGGATTGACCCTGAATCAGTTAACAGCAGAACTACATGCACTACGGTGAGCTGTTAATGGATCCTTCAGACATTGAAAGTCAACCTCCCCCAGCCGCTTTTACTGCCAATTAGGGAAACCTATGCTGTCTTTTGACTCCAAATTGAAGCCTCTTGTACTGTACAGCAGAACTTTAAACTATGCTTCAAAGGGTTTAATAATTACACTACACTATACATGGTACTTCTCTGCCTTTAGCCAGTAATTTCTCCAACCATTTTTTAAATAACAGCCATCGGGAATAAACACACACACATATATACATACGTGCATACATATGTACATACACACACTTAAAGAAAACAGAAACATAAGTCGTAGCTACACAACATCACTGACAAGATATTGTTAATATTGCTAGTTCTACACCCCAGATGGACTATTACAGGAATGGACACCTGGAATAGAAGAACCCGGGAAACGGAGGAAGGGGGGAGAATTCCTGTTACGTTTCCTCCATTTCTGGGGATGGGTAAGAGATTCCCCCCACCCCCCTTTACACCTCAAGACTACATCTATAGAACTAAACGTTTTCTACGGGATAAAGAATACCAAAATCAACACTGGTCACTCGGATGGTAGGAGCACGTGGATTAGTGCGTATCTCTACAATGGGCCGAAAAGGTAACCGCGAGGCATGATTACAGTTTCTCTAGACGGGCCACTCGGGGGAAGCCCAGATTTACTCCCTGCATACTTTGTCGACCTACAACACCCCCCCCCCCCTCCGCTTTATCTATTCATCCCCCCTGAAAGTTAGCCTAAGCAGTCGCCAACCCCGATTCAACGTTCCTCAAATGCCCCTCTACCACGTGCTCTTCAGCAACCAAAATTACAACCATGAAAACGAAACCGCCCTCACCATAGCTGCAAAGCGAGACGAGTGCTCGACCACGCTCTTCTCCGCCGACCTATCCTCTCAGCCTGAAAGCTTCACGGAGGAAGAAACTTAAACGTTCCGTTCCGAAACGCATGAGGGGGGAAAAAAAAACCACGCTCCCGCCGGAAGTGACGCTAACCTGACCCGGGAAATGATTGCCAAGGGTAATTCAGTGTAAAGAGAACACCAGACAGACCCTTTGCAGTTATTGCGGCCTCTACTGGCTGCGCAAGGAAAGGCACGTCAGGGATCGCAGTGAAAATATTCCAGAGGCCAGGCCGGCGTGTTTAGTCCGCTGTAGCAAAATCAAAACCGGGGGAAGAGTGGCTGGTGGCGCTTAGAACCTAGTTAGTTTGTGGAAGACGTTTTCATGGACTGGTGGTAGAAAGTGCGGTCAAACCGTAGCTGAAATGGCGACCCCAGGGTTTCAAGGCAAAAGACGTTCAGAGGTGGTTTGCAATTGCCTGCTCGTCACGATCCTGGTATTCTTGAATGTCCCCTATTCCAAATACTAGCCAGGGCGTAATGTTGCGCATAACGTATGTACGTGCTATATAATGCACAGTATTAAAAACACTTGCCTGGGTGCAAGTTCCATTGAATAAAATGGGACTTAATTCTAACTAGACCAGCTTAAAATTTGTCCCACAGCAAGAAATAATAGTATTCACTGGAGCTAGAAGGCCGTGAAATGCAAAAAGTCCAGCCCGTGACATTCTTATTCAGGTTGCCCCACCCCCCCGGGCTAGGGATCTTAATGCCATTAATAGCCCATTTGCCGCATTTCTGCTACTTCTCTCCTGTAAAAAACACAGTAATTTCCGAAAATGTGGCAGTATGTGCAAGTAAATGTCCCTTTAAAGCTAAATAAAATATTTTTAAAAATCCCACAACGCACTCCTATTAATATAATATTTTACTCTTCAAATGTCCTATTCGACGGTGGTTTACTCCGAAATAATCGCGATGCGATAAGCACCGTAACCCGTAGTTACACCCATTGACTCCAATGGATTTAGAAAGGTTAACCGTTCAGCATTGCATTGAGTGTTCGTTAAGATTCCTGCCTTAAAGAGCAGGTCTCCCTAAACGCAGCAAGACCACTAAAAGAACGTGCTTGCGATTGCAGTGCGAACGGTGCCTCGTTGGAGCATACGAACGAGTTTAAAGAGCCTGCAGGCAATCCGTAAAGTAATTCTCCTTTCTCAGTAGAAAAGAGCAAGAGTCCAGGAGCACCTTAAAGGCTAATAAAATACGTGGCAGGGTATGAGCTTTCCTGAATCACTGCAGTGACTCAGGAAAACGCAGAAGAACTTCTGAAGAAGTGAGCAGTGACTCAGGAAAGCTCATACCGTGCCACAGATTCTGTTAATCGTTAAGGTGCTACTGGACTCTTGCACTTTTTCTACTGCTGCAGACAGACTAACATGATCCCCTTCGTGATCTACCTTCCTTTCGCAGCTTGCTTTACTTCCATACAGATTCACGCATGCTCGCTTCGGCAGCACACATACTAAAATTGGAACGATACAGATTCACGCGGACACCTTGCTCGGAATGCCGCGCACTGAGAGGAGCCAATCAACCGGCGCGCCTTTCTTTTTCTTCGGGCAGTGCGCCTGCGCAGGTCTTTCCCGCCGGTTGTCTGTGGTCACCCACTGTGGCTGGTCTCTGAGCGGGTTGATGAAGGAGGAAGGTGGGGGAAGGAGACGTAATGGAGCCCCTGGTGTGCCCGCGGTTTCACGCACTCCACGATTCCCACTGGCTTCTGGAGTCCCTTCCGTCGCCGCTTTGCTTGGCGTGCGCCCTTGAGACGCTGCGAGAGGATGGCGCCTCGGTGGGTGCACCTTGCGCCCTCTTCCAGCCTCTCCGAGGCATAGCCGGTTGCGCCCGTTCCCCGCTGGCTCGCTTCAGCTCTCCGTCTCCCACTATCCTTGCCTTGCTAAGGCTGCAAGAACGCTTCCCTGGGAGTAAGCCCCATGGTGTAAAATGGGTCTTAGTTCTGAGAAAAAGTGACTCGCGGCTGCTGTGGTGGGGGAGTGTTACCTCAGGAGCATGTTCTCGCAATTTCCCCTCTGGATTAGGTTGGGTGGTAAATGGAATTGAAAATTCAGGGAAGAGGGTCTGGAATATCCCTGAGGGAATACTGCTGCTGCCCTGAACAGGGTTTTTAAAAGTCAGCACTTTGTATTGGTATGTTTGGAGACACAGTGGAGAATAGGGGCTGTTAGATAATATGATAGCATTGTGTACCTGTTTTGATCTTTTTTTTTTTTTTTAAAAGCCTTTAAAAAAAAGCTGTAGCCCTCTGTCCCGGTAATTTGGGGAAGCATCTGACTTTCTGTAGGTGGCCTTGACTCTTGTCTGTGTTTGTCAGCTTTCACAGCTGTGTTTAATGGCAGGTAGAGATAGTTTGGTGATGGTGCTCGCAGTGCACAATGAATGAACCACATTGCCCATCTGTGGTTCTCTTTTTTACTTATATTCAGCAAAAAGGGAACTTTGTGGTCTACCAAAATCAATTGTGTAAGTCAAGTTAAAAACATTAATGATTGAAAAATAGGCAAAAAATATACATGTATTTATTACAAAGTAAATTAAAAACAGGTATAGGCCCTGGTGATAACAGTGACATCAGAAAATAACAGTATTTATTCTGACTGTGTGCTGAAATGCCTATTGGCCTTCCTCAGTGGTCAAACACATGATATTACAGAATGACTCCTGGTATTATAGTACAATCACTACTTATAAATTGACCAAGATGATTTTTTTATTAATTATTGTCTGTGGCCAAAGGCAAAGATAATAATCAGAGGCCTCATTCTTAATAATTCACTGCCATGGTCAGATATGTTTTCTGATGGTAATGATTCAATTTTGTACCTTTCTCGCTTGGTCATAAAAATTCAATGCAGCCAGGAGTCTAGACTATTATATCACTATTGGCTCCTGGCTGCATGGAATTTAGCATCAGACTTTAAGTACTACTGTACTTGTTTTTCAAAACAACTGATGAAACTTTCTGATCTTCAGCTAGTACGCAAGAATCACGTGCTCTCCTGCCTCCAAGATGTTCTGACTCGGCATGCGGCGCTGGTCATCCCATTGCTTGCTCAAGATGAAAGAGTATGTGTCCATTCCATAGACACTCTGTTTGGTAAGAGAAACTCCGACCTGGTTGCTTAACATCATCGGTACCAATCATTATTTTTCAGATATAGAAGCTGGAATTCTCCTGCTTCAGTAGCCCCTTCTCCCTTTTTTGTGGTCTGATTTACTTTACTGCAGGAGTCCCCAACCTTTTTGAGCCTGTGGGCACCTTTGGAATTTTGAGAGGGAGTTATGTCAAGAGAGAAGCCATCTTCCAGGGGAGGGTGGGAATTGGGATATAGGTCCCAATAAATAAATAAGAGGAAAATTCCAGCTAAACTTTCATTTCACTGCAATTGACTTCTCAGCAGGTGTTAATTTTTAACCCCTTCAGCTAAGCCTGTTAATTAGCTCACACAGTTCATCTTTGAATCTGGTAAGGGAGGAGGGAAGCTTGCTCCTATCCAGAATATACCTTGGAAACAAGCCTGTGATTAGTTGGGGAAGATCAGGAGGTTATGGCTGGGTTTTTTTTAAAAAATCCTTTTCTAGAATAAAGCTTTTTTGCTTCATGGTGTCTGTATTACTGGGGAGTGACTTGAACCAAAACCAGCTGGGTTATGTTACTACACCAAGGCAGAGTCAGCCTTGACAGGTTGTGAGTGCCACCCCAAAATAACTGCCGCAGAAGGTGGACCCAAAATAGCTGCTACAGGAGTAAGAACCAAAAGAAATTTTCGCCCTCCTTGCTTTCCAAAACAATTGCAGAAGGGTTGAAGGAAAACCTGAGGAGGAAGGAGGAAAGAGATTGGGGAATAAAAAGAAAAGAAAGCTGGGGGGGGGGTGGAGCCAGGGAGAAGAAGGGAGACTGGAGAATTTTTAAAAAGCATGAAAGGGAGAATAGGAACCATACACTGACTATGGAAAACCTGGATAATTACTGGTCCTGATCTTCCAGTGGCTGTGACTGTTACTGCAGCCATGGACAACACTTTCATTTGAATGAGGCCAGCCAGTAACAAGTCCTCCCTTACAATGGCCCAGTATACTTTCTGAAAAGCTCAGTGGAGGTGAGGGAAAGTACTGGGAAGTACCATGGGTGAACCCTGCTTTTCTGCATTCTCACTCTTTGTGCCATAGTAGTGTAGTGCCTATGACTATGAACTGTGAGTCAGGAACTAGGAGTCTGAGGGTGCAGCCATATGCACCCTCATCTGGGAGAAAGTAGTGAGACGTACTTTTGCGTAGATATGCATTCGATTACGCAGCAAATCTCACTTCAGCTTTTGTATTTGTCACTCCTAGGTAGTACACAGTCCACATGTCTTTTCTTGATAGGTTTGCTAAGCTTGCTCTGCTACCCAGCAGGAGATCAGGGGTGTATGTGTCAGTGACGTTATGATGCCACTTTTGGGGAAACCCTGGAAGTGACAATACTCCTGTCTTGGATTTCATTTGTACCCTGCCTTTCTTATTTATTATTTATTTCCATTTTTATCCCGCCTTGCCCGCAAGCAGGCTCAAGGCTGCGTACAACAGTTAAAATCCAATAAAACACAGATGCACTAGACAGTGCAATAAGTTACATTAAAATTACATAATCACAGTTTAAATACAAAATGCAGATGCATGGAGGTGGTGAGTGCTGTACGATGGTCCCATGTAGTCAGCATCTAAGATTGTTCTCATGCGGGCCATGATGATTCAGATGTAATCATCAGCGGCAGCTCCTAATCGAAAGCCTGGTGGAAGAGCTCTGTTTTACAGGCCCTGTAGAACTGTAAAAGGTCCTGCAGGGCCCTGATGTCTTCCAGGAGCTCATTCCACCAGTGTGGAGCCGCAACTGAGAAGGCCCTGGCTCTGGTGATGGCCAATTTGGCATCTTTCAGGCCAGGGAGAGTCAGGCGATTTTGCGACCCTGACCTCAGTGCTCTCTGGGGAACATACGGGGAAAGGCAGGATAAATGGGGACCCAAAATGCCTTATAGCATTCTCCTTCATTTTATCCTCACAACAGCCCTGTGAGGTAGGTTGGGCTGAGAGAGTGTGACTGGCCCAAGGTCATCCAGCAAGCTTCCATGGCATGAGCGGGGATTCAAACCCAGTCTCCCAGAAACTAGTCTGACACAACCACTACACCACACTGGCTCTCAGTTATGACATAATCTACAGGGTCTGTATACCTTTGTGCTGTAACACTAGGTGAGTTTGATGCAGGGAGAATTTTGCCTCCTGTAATGACTTGTCCTGCTGACCAGAAATGTAAATTCATGTCACATAACACTGGGCTACCAAAAAGAAGAAATAAGGCGATGCTGGAAGTTTCTTGATTATCTTCTTGGACCCAATGTTGATTACAGAAAAATGATGTTTATGTGTGGGTTTGTCTTGTAGGGATCTTGAGAAGTATGGAAGACAATCATATACTGGATTTATCCATTGAAGGTGAGAAGGAAATGTTGAGCTTGATTTAGTGTTGGGGAAGAAAATCAATTATTTCTGATTAAATTTGTTTTTAAGTTTGTACAGAGTGTTATGTAACAAAAAATATGTAACAGAGGTTCCAGTGTGCATGTTCTCATTAAGAGTGACCATTTCCAGGCCTTCAGTTTGTAACATCTGAGCATGGCTGTCAATGTTAGGAGGTTTTGGAGGCCATAGGGTTGCTATAATAGGTTGGAAGTGACTTGACTGCACATAACACGTACACATTTCTGAGCTTACAACAAGTTCTAATGAGGTTCAAGATTGTGATCCTAATTCGTGGGCCTACTTAAGTTGTTATTTTACTTCAGCAGCTTTAGTTGTTGTTATTTCTTTTCTTTCCCTTGTCCAATAAAAGCTCTATGGCTCAATGCCGTGAGCTGTTTAACAATCTGAAATTCCATTTGTAATCTCTATTTATTTCCCAAAAGACAAGAGATTTTTTTTTTTTGCAGCATCCAAAGTTATATTAGGATTTTGGTCTGAGAGTAGGAAGGGGACCACACTACTTGAATTAGAATCATAAAAAATTACCAACCACCAAAAAATGAAATGACATCTTAGGTTGGAATATAAAGGACCTTCCAGTAGAATATGAGAAATTGTATCTCTTCTACCAGGAACAAGAGCCAATTCTGTCAGAGTAGAGAAGGTGTCATTATTTCTAGACATGATTTTACAGCTTCCAAATAAGGCGTAACTATGTCTCCATAAGATTACAAAGTTTACCTCAGTGATGGACTCAGTCCATGGCCTTGAACAAGTCAGTAAAATTTGATTGCCCACTTAAAAAACTGCAACAGCCCTGACATATTCTGGAGCTGTTGCATTGAAGATTGATGACGTCCATACTGCACTCCCGCGCTCTTAGTGATAAATAAGCCTCCGCCTGGAAGAGACAAAAGCAGGCTTTTTCCTGAGTGTGTGTTTCATCTTGCAGCCATGGCTTTGATATTGAGCAGGGATTATTTTTAAAGCCTTTTTGTTTTTTTCAAAAGGATTTTGTAAAACTACAGCATTTTAAATTTTATTGAATGTTTGTTGTCTTCATCGATATAGCAAGGCACTCTGTCCATGTTCTGAAATATTCAAACATAACCTTAGAAATCAATTAAAGTTAAAATGTGAAGATCTTCAAACCCTTAAACAAATTATGAACTAAAAGTATCATGTCCCAAATGAATGACTTAAGGCAGTTTTGAGACTGGGGACAGGCTTGTGTGGTTTCCTTATTGGTGCTGTGGCTGCCAGTATAGCACAGCAGTGTCCGGGCTTCCACATGGAAGATTTCCTTGCAGCTTCCCTGCCCTGGTCCCTTGGATATGGCCATTCTTCCCTCCCCCAGGCCACTGGAACTTTTCCAGTTAAAAAAAATCAGCAGTCAAATATCATAATAACATATAATGTTATAACAATGTGTATACTGTGTTCTTTGAAATAAGTAAGTCTGTAGCCCCTTTCATTGCAGATATACACCTTATGATATTTAATTTTAAAAGAATAAAAAAGCACCCCATCCCAAGGCAGAGGAGAAAATGACCAGTATGTGGACCAGGTTCAGGTAAAATGGCTGCTGTGCGGTTGGGAAAATCTGAATTTTCCCACCCTTACACCTGTCATCCTGGCTATACTGCAATTCTTCCCCAAAACTTTGCAGCAAAGCAGCTTTGAGAAAGATCAGTGGAAATCTGGGGAAACCTCTGGAGGTGCAAAAATGTGCTATGATGCTCTGGGGAAGTTAAATAAACCCAGTTTCCAACACATTTGGGCCCAGGGCAAATAACCTGAGTGGAAATGGCCTGTTAAAATAAGATCTACACAACAGACTGCATGATTACAGTGCTTGCAATGACAGTGAAATAACTATAAGCTCTGTCCTCTGCACTGAGAAAATGGTCCACCCAGTTTTTAAAATACTTCCCTACATTTTTTTTAGCATTGAAAGCTTTGGGGACTGGCAGGAGACATGAGGAGGCCAAAACACTCTGCAGGTATTGGCTAATGGGTGTTAGAAAAGAGCTCCAGAGTTGCATTAGCATTCCTGTAATAGAAGTCATTTGTTCATACGGTTGCCATAAGTTGGAAGCGATTTGGTGGCCCTTTACACACAAACATGCAATATTCTTTATTCATCTTTACATGGAAATGTTATTGGTCATTCAAGCTGATAAATTTCCCTTCAGGCAGCAAACAAAATTTTGCTGGTTTATTACCAAGGAAGTTATTTGTGATATTCACAAGAGCCATCTGCACATTTCTTACTGAAGCCAAGCAGTACACAGGAAATACAGTTTTCTATGAGCTGCTGTTTCGATGGAACAGATGGAGTGGGGTCATCAGTCATTAATTATGAGCCAAGAATAATTTCAGTTGGTTTTGAGGAACTAAAGGAGGTATCATAAAAACACCTGAAGAGTTAGTTTACGGTTCCTGGACTACAATGTTTTATATATCTACACAAAAATCATATAGAAGAGAGCCTATAGTAGGTGATGAATCATCCAATTATATCTAGGAGAAAAGCATTTTTTTCTGATCGTAAGGCTGAAAGGTTATTCTGTGAGAAATGTGCTGATGGCAGAATTTATTGCTGTGCTTCTGTCTTAACCAAAGAGATTTTCTCTTCCTCTTTGCATGGTTTCCTTTTTTTATATGATATAAATTCAACACATCACTCATCATTAATATAGCTGATTTCTTTTAAATTATATAAAAAGTGTTTATTATGCAGCCCTTGAATTGCAGGAGAGAAACAGGGATGCCAGAAGGTAAGGAAGCCACTTTGCCTTCCCCTCACATTCTTTTCTACAGATAATGTGTAAATTAAGCACTGAAAGGGCCACAGGGTGGCAGAGGGAAATTGAATACTTTATATATAGAACAAATTTTGAGTCCAGTGGCATTTTTAAAACCACTGGTACCACTGGAATCAAAATTTGTTCTGCTGTAGACCAACATGGCTATCCACCTGAATTTTTCTTTATATAATGATGTTAGCGATAGTCTTGGTGATGTAAAAAGCACATGGGGAAATGTGTTGTGGCTAAAGTTTTTTCCTTGTGTTCAGTTTTGGTAATGCTCATAGTGAAGCTGATGTTGGAGGGGTACCTGCGTTATCTATTAAAAGAGTGTCAGCAAGAGGTTAGTTTAAATTATTTCCCTGCTCTTTCAAAGTATTTTTATTTTAAACTGAGGAATGGGGAAAGTGATACAGATGTCTCTTTGTCATGATTCTCTATCAGGTCCCCACTCTTGTTGAGCCTGTGGGTGCTTTTTAAATCTTGAGAATGGGGAGTGGGAGACACCACAAAATGGTTGCTATGGGGAGAATCACAAAATGGCTGTCATGGAGTGCTGGGGCTCATAATGAAATGCCTGGAAGCGTGTTCTTCTGATGCAGGCTGGTATTTCTGAGTGGGTGCTCCGTACAGATACAAAGATGATGTCTCCTGGGTTCTTCTGAAGCATCTACTTCACTGATATTCACTGATATCTACTTCACTTCACTGGGTTCTTCTGAAGCATCTACTTCACTGTTCCAGCAGGATTTTCTTGCTCCAGGGAAGCTCCGGAGCAGTGCAGTGATACTCTGGAGGAAATTGTGAGCACGGAGCAAATGGTGGGAAACTGACCAGAAGCTCCGGTGCTAGCTTCGATGTAAACCGCGGGGGAAAGCTAGTGAGAAAACGCCCCAGGTTTTCTGCATCCTCAATATGCAGCTTCCTAAATCTGTTTTACTTCTTACTTTTGAGAAATGGAGCCCAAGCATGTTATCTTGCAGGAATGGTAGACACTTTCTTGCCTCACAGGGATCCCACCCACTTTGACTCTTTTTCCTGGCATCAGCCCTCAAAACCCTCTGTTGGTATAAGGGTTGCCAACCTCCTGGTGGGGTTTGGAGATTTCCTGGGATTTCAGTTAATCTACAGAGAAAAATTCCCCCAGAGACAATGGCTGTTTTAGAAGGTGGACTTCATGGCAGGCCCTGCTGATATCCCTCCCCTCCCAAGCCATGCCCTTTCCAGGTTTTGCCCCCAAATTTCCACAAATCTCCCAATCTAGAGTTGGCAACCCTAGTTGGCATGGTAGGAAAAAAAATGCAGGAAAATGGGACCCACACAAAGTTGACAAAACTTTGCAGAAATCTCCTTGTTTGACAGTCACCAATGCATGCATGTTGCTCTGAACACAGAGGCAATGAAAATAACACAGAGAATCTCTGGTGTGTAGGAGCAGGAAAAGAGAAAAGCCTACTTTGATAATCTTTTCACAAGTGTAGCCTGCTGAATGGTGTGGGTGTTCCTAATTTTATTTAGTGATGGATTGTTTTTTCACTTCTCTTCCTTCCTCATAGATATGCAAAGTAAGCACTACAAGAGGCAGCTTACCCATTTTAATTCTTCTGGGAAAGTTGGCAGATGCTATTCCAATTTTTGCTGATGAGCTGGTAATTGAACATAGTAAGTATTACAAAATATACTTAACTATGCAGTGAAAGTACTAAAACATCTGTGAAGATGAAAGGAAACTTGTTTTATGCCATCCTACAAGATTGATTTGGGGCCAATTCACACATTCAGAGTCCGCATGTTGGACATGTGCCCTGTCAACAGATTTGCATCTAGAGTTCCACGCTGGTAATTAAATTCCTATGTACACAGTGACCTGATTTGGATCAGTAAGCTGGCATATGAGGAGAGGGTGCTTCATCCCGCCATTGTTTTCCCTACTGGGGAAATGTGCATGGACTGATTCAGCAGTGTCAGATTACTCCATGCTTGCACTTCTATTCATCCGCAGGATTGGAGTATGAAGTAAGAAAGTAAGGTGAGAGTGGGTAGGTGTATTGAGTTTCATATAGATGTGTACATGTGGACAGGAAGGATCCAGGAATAAATAGTAAGGACAACATGTGAGGTAGTAAAGGCCTGTGAAGCAGGAACATCCTCTGGGGTACATGAAGTGCCTCATAGGAGGAGAGGAGATTGGATTTATACCCTGCCCTTCACTACCCAAGGGAGTCTCAGAGCGGCTTACGAACTCCTTTCCCTTCCTCTCCCCAAAACAGACACCCTGTGAGGTAGGTGGGGCTGAGAGAGCTCTGACAGAAACTGCTCTTTTTTCAAGAATAGCTGTGCCAGAACTACGGCTTGCCCAAGGTCATCCAGCAGGTGCCAGTGGAGGTGTGGGGAATTAAACCTGGTTCTCCCAGATTAGAGTCCGTGCACTTAACCATTACATCAAACTGGCTCTCTCTGTTATAGCAACAGATTATTGTGTTCTCCAATAATCTGTCCCTGCTAAACTCAGCCAAGGCCACAGAACCAAGGCTCAAAAACTAATAATGAGCAAACCATCATCTCTCTCCACTGGAGCTTTTAAATAGGGCAAGGGCATAAACTGCCTAGCTATTGAAGGCTGCTGAAGTCAACCTATATTAGAAGACAGGCATCCTGACAGATATAACCAAAATGTGTGACAGATAGGTAGAGGAGGAAGACATACTTTTACATTCAAATAGTAAAAGATACATTATATTGTAAGGCAAATCCTAAGTTTACATGGCATTTTAAAAAAGTAGAAAGTCAAAAACTGATAATATGGCAAAAAGGAGATTTTTTTTTTTAAAAGGAATAGTACACACTATTCTGTAAAACTTAGTGCTAGATGTGTCATTAAGCAGGGATTAAAGTTGATTTGTAAATAGCTCTTTGTTCCTGGAGCATAGCCTTAACCATACAGCCTCTTCAGCTTGGAGAGCTAGAGCTTCAGCCATGTTGACTGCTTTTCTAGAGCACTAATGTAATTCCAAGCCATCAGACTATTGTACTTCCAGTATCACAGCAATAAAATGTATATTCACAGGTATATTGAAATCTTACAGTTTGGATTGGTTGATAAGAGCGTCCTGTTGATAAGAGTGTCCTTTTCTTTAGACAATGAATAAGGGGATAAAGACAAGAGAGAGAGTTCACCAATCATGGTGGGAACTCTAAACACCCATAAATGAGAGCACCATCCCACTGATATACCAAGGTCATGGGCAATTCATACCTATCAAAGAAATGAAAGATGCACATTTAAACAATTAGTAAAACTCTTGACAAGGAAGGGCATCAAGTTTTTCATCAGTAAATGGGTTTTTGACAAATGAGAGAAGCTTTTGAGGCCTGGCTTCAAGATGACGGTATGAAATAACTTTATCACCTTTAGATTTTCAATTAAAAACAATACAATATAGAGTAATATTTAGCAAAGCTAGAGGTCATTATTTCCAACCCCAGGGAACAATGGCTGATTTGTTGTGCAGTCATCTGATTAAGGGATGACTTGGACATAAAGAGAAGGGTTTCCATCTTTACTATTCTGGAGTGGTGGGCAGCAGACTGTAGGCTTGTGGAGGACAATCAACAGGTCAGCAAGGGTACCATGTCAGTGGGAAGGAGACAGGCAAGCTCTGAATACATGCTTTTGAACACACTTGAAAAAGCAAAACAAAAAGATGTTTGTTCATAGCAAACTCTGAAAGCAAAAGCGATGTAATACCTTTAAGACCAACCAAAATAACACAGCACACTGTACAAGCTTTCTCCAGAACTCTTCATCAGGCTAGATATTTTGTTTTAAAAGGTGTAGGGGAATATATGACACCACAACATTTGTCTCCTGTGAAAACAGTGTTTAATCCGAATTGCTGGAAAGGATGTGGTGAAATAGGGTCCTTTAAGCATTGTTGGTGGTCCTGTCCATACATAGCAACTTTCTGGTCTAAGATTGTACAACTAACTATTGATATTTTCGGCTGTACAATTCCCTTATCTCCTGAATCAATTCTTTTAAACTACTGGCTGGATTTATCTATATTTAAACAGAAGAAAGAGCTTGCTTCAGTATTTCTGATAGCTGCAAAAGACCTTGATTGCCCAGAAGTGGAAATCAAAAGACATTCTGTCGACACAGCAATGGTTTTCGAAACTTTGGGACCTTGCAGCAATGGACAAATTGGCCATGCAAATTACTAGATCAGAGACCCCTTCCAAGAAGAATAAGTTTGTTGAGAAATGGTCCCTTTCTTTGATTATGTATTGAGTTCATGAAAAAATTATTGTTATATTACCTAAGAAATATCTAAATTTTGTATTTTATTGAGCTAATGCCGCGATGTACATGTTTGGACACAATTCTAGGCCCTTGACTCCAAATGTGTTTTAGTATGTATTGGTTGTTATGTTATTGTTGTTTATGTTTGTTTAAAAAATTAATAAAATTGTTTATAAAAGGTATAGGGGAGGAAAAAAGATCTTTAAGGCCGTGATCATAAGGCCTCTTCATTAGAATCCTGTGTAGAATGCTTTGCTGATATGGTGGATTCCTGCTTCTTCACTGCGAGGCAGATTTTTCCTCCAAAATTCTTTCTGTAGGTGCTGAGCTAGCCCCCAGTAGTGTGATAATATTTGCAGCTTTATAAATCTGAATGTTTCTGTTACAATGTTTCTGCATATAGTTTCCTAATAACTGTTCAGGTTTTCTGGAAAGGTCACTCTTTAGGTGTATCAAATACTTTCCCCTTTTCTGAAATCACAATGTGTCTTCTTTTCCCTGAGTAGTCTATAACAGTTTCCAGGGGTCATTTGGGGCTGGGGCGAGGCAGAGCAGCGGTCCGCCAGACCAGGAGAGGGCACAAATGGCGGTGGTGGCAAGCCCCACCCCCAGCGGGCCTGCAGAGGAAGCGAAGCAAGAAGGGGTTTAAACTTTAAACTGCTTCTCTCTTGAGTTCCACGGTGGCGGCATGGGAAATATTGTGCCGCCACACGACTCTAGAGAGTATGGGTTTAAAGTTTAAATGCCTTCTCTCTTCGCTTCCTCCGCAGGCCCGCTGGGGGCGGGGCTTGCCGCTACCACCATTTGTGCCCCCTTCTGTGCTGGCAGTGTGCAAGCCTCCCCTTCCCTAGCTGGCCTGCCAAGGCGGGTGGGGTAAGGGGGGGAGCGAAGTGAGAAGGGGTTTAAACTTTAAACCCCATCTCGCTTTGTTTCCCCCCTCCCCCGCCTTGGCAGGCCAGCTAGGGAAGCAAAAAAAAGGGGGGGAGGCATCTTCAAAAGCCTCCCCTTCTCTAGCTGGCCTGCCAAGGTGGGCGGGGGGGGGGGAAGTGAAGCAAGAAGGGGTTTAAAGTTTAACCCCCCCCCGCTGCCGCCACCACTGCCGCCGCCATTCCAGGCCCGCCTGCAAAGCCCCCACCGCCTGGGGGGATTTAAATGCCTTTCTTTCTCTTCCCCAAATGGTGAAGGGAGAGAAAGGCATTCTAAACATGCCTGAGTTCCCTGCGCGATTTTCTCTAGATGTCCCGCAGGCAGGCTGGTTGGAGAAGGGGAGGCGAGGCGAGGCGGGCAGACATGCCCCCCCCTTCTCCTGAGCCTCTCCTCTTTTGTGGAGAAACTCGGAGGAGTGGGCGGGATTTAAATACCTTTCTTCCTCTTCCCCAGATGGGGATGGGAGAGAAAGGTATTCTAAACATGCCTGGGTTCCCTGTGCAATTTTCTCTAGGTGCCCCGCAGTTGTGGGCCATCTGGAGAAGATCAGGCAGGGAACCCAGGCATGCTTGCATGCCTGCCCTTTGCAAGGGGGTGTGGCTTATGCAAATGAGCTCCTGCACCTCTTTTTTTTAATGAAATCACTCCTGACCATTTCTTTTACTATAGACCAGGGACTGCCTCAGTGCCAATTCTCTGTATAACTGGACAGGACTTATATTTCTTCCCTGAAAATATAATCCTTTTCCTTTAGGCCTGATTGGGAGCTTCAGCCTGCTACCCAGTCACTCTTTATCAAAATCTCAAACCCCAGTTCTTAGTGTCTGTGTGAAAACGTATTTCAGCTTAAGCTGATACTAGATTCTGAATTCTTAGATGGAATTCTTTCTCAGGTTGTGTTGAACACAGCTAAGACCAGGAGTCTCTCCCTTTATTCAAAAGGTGAACCTGCCTGACAGACTTTTAGTCAGACTCTTCAGACACCCACTCCTGTAGCTGAGCTTTTCCTTTACTGAACAGCAGGGGTCATTTAGTAGAAAAAGAGGTGCAGGAGCTCATTTGCATAACTCATTTGCATATGCCACACCCCCTAACATACGGGAAGTGTGTCAGAAGGCAACACCCACCCCTCAGGCTCCACTCCACAGGTGAGTGAAACTGACCTGCTCTTCCTCCATTCCCTTCCCCATCCAATACTTTGTGCAATAAAAATAAGCATAAAGAACACACCCTCATTCTCTTCCTGCTCCCTTGAAACCACTAGGTTTCAAGTAGACTTGAGATACCCAGGACATGTGCACCACCCATCCCTTCCCCTTCCCCTTCCCCTCCCCACAACAAGATACCCTGTGAGATAGGTGGGGCTGAGAGAGGTCTTTTGAGAACTGCTCATGAGAGAACAGCTCTGAGAGAACTTTGACTGGCCCAAGGTCACACCAGCAGCCGCATGTGGAGGAGTGGGGAATCAAACCCGGTTCTCCCAGATTAGAGTCCAACTCCTGACCACTACACCAAACTGATGGGGTGGAAGCTGCTGAAGCGTTGGTGAAATTTCTCCAGTACTTATGTGCCATGTGCCCAGATAAAAATGGTATACTTAGAAAATGTATATGCCACCTTGAGCAAGTCTCTGGAAAAGCAGCACACAGTCATAAAAGGAACAATGATAAAATTATCAATATTAAAACAAAACATTAAAAACAATAAAGACCCTAGCAGGGCTTTCCCCAGGGTGCTGCGCCTCTGCACTGCTCGGGGAAGCCGAGGAGGGGGCGGGGCTTGGTCATGTGCCCGCCCCCTGGGCTCCTCACTCCCGGAGCTGCGCTCCTGTGCGCTCCTGCTCCAACGGACTCCTGCTGAACAGTAACTGCCTCTGGACTCAAAACTCCTTCTCCTCTCATCATACAGCTGATCTTATAGTTCCCTCAGCTGGTGCTGGCCAGTCAGAGAAAAGGAGCAGCCTGTCACTCAGGTTCAACATTCTAGAGCAGAGTTAACTATTCACCTCCTTTCTCTGATTTTGCTGCATTAGGAAAACAGCATTTTAAATGTAGTCCATCGCAGCTGACTTCAGTGGAAACAGGGTGTGTCTAGTATCAGGTTGTATGCTTGGCATGCTGTGAACAAGAAGCAAAAACTGAAGCCACCCAGTTGAAAACATAACAACCAATAGCTGGTCAGATGAAAAAGAATTTAAAAAGCAGTATGTATTGTGATTATTTTTATATCTGTTAATGTTTGATTACAGTATGTGTGTTTGCAAAGGGTGTAAAGTTGCAGCCAACATATGGTGACCTGATTGGTTTCAAGGCAAGCGATAAAGAGAGGTGGTTTGCAGTTGCCTACCTGTATGTAATGACCCTGGACTCCTTGGTGGTCTCCCGTCTGAGTACTAACTGGGGCCTACTTTGCTTAGCATCTGAGATCTGAGAAGACTGGATTAGCACAAACTGAGATTTCATTGCTATTTTTATATATCTTAATACTTACTGCTACTGCTAATTAATAACTACTACTGCTAATACTATAATAGTCCTTCTATATTGTGACTGATCCTAGACTGAATAATGTTAAACTTGTGATTTGTGTTTCTAAGTAATAATCACATATCATCTGAACTACAGGATGGGTACTGGAGACTGTCCCTTTTGCCCTTCTTGAATGGTGCTTCTGCAGGCTTGACTATGTTCTCAGACAGTTATCAGTGTTCTGTCTTTACACTTGCCTTTTTTATTCTCCCTGCAGGCAGCATGTTAGAGCATCTGGCTACATGTTTGATGTATCCCAATGAGAAAATAAAGGCTGCTGTATGTTACCTTTATGGCAAATTGTACTCTTCCCCCAATGCTGCAGAGAGACTGTGTGTGCATTTCACAGAGAGGTTGTGTGGTCTCTTTCTGACTACTCTGAAGAATGCGCAGACCAAGGAGCTGCAGCTTAACTGCATGGGTAACATGTCTAGTCAGAATAATACAAAGGGATTTGGGTATTTTTACAAGCATTATGTAAAGAAGTCCATTATTTTGGAATGTGCCTCTTGTGAGCTTTTATAAATGTAGTATAAAAACTGGAAAAAATACTATCTTTTAAAAAGTGTGTATTACAAACTGCATTCAAATGTAGCACCAAACGGCAGTTTTTAAACCTTGGTTTGTTTACACTCTGGTGTGATACCTGAATGTAAGCTGTCTATGAACCGTGGCTTGTTGATGGTTCCTGAACTAGGATTCTAAAGCTTTATACCTGGCTTGTTGTTTGCCATTACGTATGAATGCAAAAATCCCTGTGTATATGGTAGCACAGCCTCCTGTGCTTTCATCCAGATAAGGAAACAAGGGTTAAGAGCAAATCTTGTTGCTTCAGCTGCTTCTTAAGTATACTCCTTCCCTGCTTCCCTTTAGTGATGACTTTCATGAGAGGTCTTTAAGGAGAGTCAAGCAGGGAGAAGCCAAGTTATCCTCTGCCTCTAGTGTTCTGTTGATGTTTGGATGGGGTGCTGTCTAGCCTACCTGGACAAAGGTACTTAGTGCCCTTAGTGCCCTGGGAAGACCCAACTGCTGCTCTGCCATAGATGTTGGAATGCCCATAATCATACAAATGGTGATTCATTAGAACTGTGTCCTGTGCATTACTTTTTGGGGATTTTTTAAAAATATGTGTGTGTGTGTTGTGTGCACCTGGAAGTCTTGGCAACCTCTGGTAACTGACCCCTACTGGGGGCCTGGAGGATATTCAGAGTGGTGGCTGATTAAAGCCTGCCCCTGCCTCCCGCCTCTGGAATTTCAAGGAGGTCTCCCATCCAAGTACTTGCCAGAGTCGACCCTGCTTAGTTTCCGAGATCTGACTAAATTGGGCTTGCCTGGGCCATCAGGGCTTTTACGCCACTTTTTAATGTTTAGATGGGCACCATGGTTTAGCCTTCCTTATAGCTCAATGTCTGTTTGGAGGGAAGTCCCACTAGATTCAGTGAGGCTTACTTTTAATTAAATGTGCATAGGATTTCATAGGACTGCATCCCTAGCCTCAAATTTTCATCATTTGGAAAACTGGGAAAACGCTATCGTAGTTATCCACCAGTTCCAGGTAATTTTAGCAGTCTTTGCAGAACCAGAGAAATGTATTAATTTTTGTTGCTCCTACTGAAAATCCAAAATAGTCTTTTTATTATTATTATTATTTCCCAAAGAGTAGTAACAATAACACTGTCAGGCAACTACCAAAGAATATAGACATTTCAGAACACAATGATATGGTACTTAAATGTTTTATAATCTGTTTGTTACAGTTCCTCATTTTCTTTCTCTTTGTTGCAGGTTTGTTAAATCAGCTGTTGAAATATGACCACTTTGTTTCAGTTACTATGGGTAATTCAGGGAAAGGAGCAGATTCTGCAAGTCCAGAGTTATTCAAGAGAGAGAGTCCATTACCTTTAATGCTCAAGAAGGTAATTGCAACAAGAAGTTACTTGGTTTCCTAACGTGCTAGATAAAAACCAGATGTTGTGGTAGTTTATATTTTGAGTTATCATTAGGGGTGTGCAATTCCCCCCCCCCCCCCCTTTTGGTTTGGGTATATTTCAGTATGGGAAAAAATTTTGGTTTCCCCAAAAATTCCAGATCCCAATACTGGTGCGGTATTTGGATCAGGGTTTTTTTCAAAAATCCCTATTTTTTTCTGGTCAATTAGACTTGCGGGGAACAGTCTGCTCCACACAGGCACAGCTGATCCTGGACTAACTTCTCTTGCAGCCCTGTTTAAACAGAGCTGCAAGAGAAGCCAAGCTGAGGTGGAGTGGAGCTGTCAGCTTGGGTTGACTTCTCTTGCAGCTCTGTTTATACTGAGATGCAAGAGGACCCAGCCCTAGCTGAGGTGCTGTAGAGCTCTCAGCTCTTGCTGCCCTGGCCCATCCTAGGCTGACTTCTCTTGCAGCTGGTTTAAACCTGGCTGCAGGAGAAGCCAGCTAGCCCCAAGCCAAGCTGGCAGGGGCTGTCTCCTGCAGCCTCAGAAGCCCAACAAACAGCTGAGAGGCAGGAGCAGCCTGCTTCTGCCTTTTGCTATTTTTGGATCTACCGGTAATTCCCAAATATACCCAGGATTTTCTTGGGATTTTTTCCCTTGGTTTTCCCAAGGAAACCTGGATACGTTTGGGAAGCTGAAATGTATTTCGGCTTGGGTAGATCTGAATGCACACTCCTAGTTATCATGCTGAATACTTACTTCATTTAATTTTTTTTAAAAAAATCTTTAAAAAAATCAATAATTACCTTGTGCCCAAGAAGAAATTAAAAAGCCTCTTTAATGGCTGGGAATGCTTTTTACTAGTTACAGATAGGACCATATACTTTCTGTAATGGTCCCTCTGATCACTGACTATGCAGATATGATTTGATTTTATAAGCCTTTGTTCATTTGTTAATTTAAAATTATTTTCACTGTACAGTGTTGAAATAATAATCAACATATTAAAACTAACAAACTACTAAATACAGATAGCATGCACCCAAGTTTTCTTAGGAACTCAGATGTGAAGTTGATGATATCTTAATTATGCAATATAATAAGAATTGGTCTCTCTATCAGAGGATTGGAAAGTCATATCACTGTTTTTTAAAAAGGGAGATTGGGAGCTTACATAACCTAATGTCTGATCTAGATAAATTGGTGGAAGCCATTATTAGAGATAGAATTATTAAATTTACAGAGGAACAAGCTTTACTGAGGAAGAATCAGCATAATTTTGGCAAAGGCAAATCCTGTCTCACCGACCTTTTGCAGTTCTTTGAGAATGTTAACAGGCATATGGATAAGGATGAGTTGGTAGGCATTTATTTAAAACATTTCTATCCTGCCTTGTGGCCCAAATCAGGGTTCCCAAAGTGGCAAATGTTTCAGACATTCATACATTAAAACCAGCATTTTAAATACAAGTGTACATAAAATATTTAAAACAATTAAACAGAACACATAAACACAGGGATGAGGACTAATAAGAATTAGTGAGGGAACACCAAACCAAACAAAAACATCTTCACCCGCTGGCAGAAGGCAACGATAGAGGGAGACAGGCCAGTCTCCTTGGAAGGAAGTTCCAAAGTTTTGGTGCCAGGACTGATATCCTTAAACCCCCCAAAAAACTTTTGATAGTCACTAACTAGGTTCTCCTAACACTGGCAGGGTAAGATGGCGGTTAAGCAAGATGAAACAGAGAACAGGAGTAAATGGACTGTTCTCACAATAGAGGGGAGAGAGCATTAGGGTCTCCTAGGGGTCTGTATTAGGACTGGTGCTATTTGATCTGGAATTGGGGATGAAAAGTAAGGTGGCAACATTTGCAGACAACACTGAGGCTGCATCTGCAGCAGGGTGCAAAAGTGCATCCTTGGCATGGCAGCAGCAGCAAGCAGCTTGGGAATGGGCAGGAACAGTATCCACATACCCCATTAAAACAAGTGCAGGGCTTTTCACTTCAAAAAATGGTCAGTAAATAGAAAATATGATTGATGTTTAAGTAGAGTGTTGAAAATGGAATAGAGAACTCTCTTCTCTTTCTCCCACAATACCAGAACTTGGGGGCACCTGAAAAAAGTTGATTCAAGATAGACTAAAGAGAGAACTTATGTGGAATTCATTGCCACAAGCTGTGTAGAAGAACAGTATCTTAGCTTAAAGGGGGGAACAGGCAAATCCATAGAGAACAGGCCCATCAGTGGCTGTTAGCCATGATGGTTCAATGGGACCTTTGTGTTTGAAGGCAGTATACTTCTATGTGTCAGTTGCCACAGGGCAGAAGCAGGGGAGGTTTGTGGCTCTGTATTCCTGCCATAAATCTTTCAGGACATCTAGTCAGTCGCTGTGGGAAACAAGATGCCAGACTATTGGTTTGATTCAGCATGTTTCTTGCACATCCTTAAAACATTTAGTTATAAGCTGTGTGACAAAGATTTTTTTTATTTTAAATTTTAGTTCTTGTTTGTTCAGTAAAAGCATTTTCCTAGTGAAATTGACTGCAGTAATTTAGTGTCATAATGATAATTTAATCTAATTTCTAATGTTCCTCACAGCTGTTGTTATCAAGAGATGAACTGTTACAGGTAGCAAGTGCACAGTGTATTGCTGCTGTGTTGGTACATTCTCCAGCAAAGTATGCCCCTGCCTTTATCCATGCAGATATTCCAGGTAACACAAAAATTAACCAGATGGCTCAGTAAATTGTTCGCCTCTCTGCAGGATGCCTTGGTGACATATGATTGAAGAAGCCATATTTATAACAATTGCAGCAGGTATTCTGTTGCATCAGTAAGACTTTGGGAATGAGCATTGTAGCGCCTTAAAAAAAGTGCCATAATAAACACTTTTTATTTTTGCTGCAAGCAGACATGGCTACTCCTCTAGTATAATTACTTAGGAATTAGGTAAGCTATACACTGTGACAAGAGTTTAGTGATTGGCATCCTATGCCCCAGGACCATAATCATATACTTAGGCACATTCTCTTATCTCTGGATTGTAGTTGCCTCACTCTGTGCTGCTTCCCTCCACCACATGTTCAAAATACATTATGTTGGCTTGGTAGCAGCACAATAAATATGGGGGGAGGGGTGGTAGCCAGGGAGAGGGACTGAGGCAGGGAAAATGTTCCTTATGTGGATGGTACCTGCAGCAATGTGAGATGTTCCATCCACAGGGCATGCAAACACACTTCCACTGCAGTCTTTCCAAAACTTTGTATCAAATCTGGTTTTGGAAGGATGGGAGCAAAGCAGGGGAAATCCAGAAAGTGAATGATTAGGGAATAATATTGTGTGGATGCCACTCCAATATCAATGCCAAAATGGAGCAAAATCCTCACATGGATGCAATCCTAGTATAATTATAAAGGTGTCTTACTTAAATCCCATGTTGTTATATTTACTTCAGTAAATTGTTTTGGTTATTCCGGATACATTTTCTTTTCCCCAAGGATTTAATTTTACTTTGTCCCACCACCATACATGCTTTCAGGGGTTCCCTCTCTCCTTGTAACCACATCCCTTCTATTCATATCTTAGATTTGGGAGGTGGAACCTCCATATTAGAAGTAGGGTTGAACAACAACTTCTTTCCCATGTAGAAAGCGGCCACTGGCAGATGATGTGCAGTATTCCACTTGTGAGTTGGCAGAGATTTGAGAAATCTTATTTATTTAGATTTGTTTCCATATCTCCAATATCAGTTCCTGGCTCCCACTGTTTCTTCTTAAACCATGTATATTATATTATGCAACAAGAGTGGCAAGCTCTTCTCTTGGAATTTACAAACCTTTTCTGGGCATCCCTTCAGAGTTTGGTAGTTTTGAGGTATCTTGTGAATATTTAACTCCTTTGTGTTTTTTTCTCCCTCTAAGAGCCATTTCGTTGTGTCCAGCTGCTGCAAGGATGAATGTGTTGTTATGCTTGCTTACAGAGTTCCTGTTTGAGTGTCTGTTCTGTACAAGTGAAATTCTCATCTGGTCAATTTATTGCTGCTTGCTCCTCCTGACTGAGGAACATCTTTTCTTTTCCAAGTGCCACACTGTCTACGGTAAATTACCACCTCCTGTAGCCTAACAGAACTGCTGTTGTGATATTTGACTTTCATGTGTTTACATGTTGGATTATTAGGATTAGCAAGAACCAAAAACATTAGTACCCCTGCGTTACAGTGACTTGGGCCAAAATCATATATGAATTGTGATTCACTGCAAGTTGGTAACGTATTTGTAAATCCATCTTCATTAATTTGAAATAATAAATAAATAAATTTCATGTGTTTACATGTTGGATTATTAGGATTAGCAAGAACCAAAAACATTAGTACCCCTGCGTTACAGTGACTTGGGCCAAAATCACATATGAATTGTGATTCACTGCAAGTTGGTAACGTATTTGTAAATCCATCTTCATTAATTTGAAATAATAAATAAATAAATCCCATCTATTGATTCGGACTCCTAATACAAGTGCATTTAGCACTGTTTCTGTTCTGTACTTGTGCAAAGTACAGAAGAGTGGCTGAAGAACACTTTTAGTGAGAAACATTAATTTGAAGAAGATTTTAGCAAGACACATTAATTTAGCGTAAATCTTTTCCCCTCTGGATACTTGTCTGTTGATTGAAAACTATGCCCTGATAACCACTGTTTAAACCACTGCTTCAAAAATTAGGACTTCAGTGGCACTACCATTTTTTTCTTTTCTTTTTTTGCTGTCAAGTCATAGCCAGCTTATGGTGACCACTCATGGGGTTTTCAAGAGACATTCAGAGGTGGTTTGCCATTGCCTACCTCTGCCTGGAGACCCTGGCATTTCCTGGTGGTCTCCCATCCAAACAGTAACCAGAAGAAGAAGAAGAAGAAGAAGAAGAGATTGGATTTATACCCCGCCCTCCACTCCCCAAGGGAGTCTCAGAGCGGCTTACAAACTCCTTTTCCCTTCCCCACCCCACAACAGACACCCTGTGAGGTAGGTGGGGCTAAGAGAGCTCTTTCCCAAGCTGTCCTTGAGGGAACAGCTGGTACAGAGCTATGGCTTGCCCAAGGTCATCCAGCCAGGGGCAAGTGGAGGAGTGGGGAATCAAACCCGGCTCTCCCAGATTAGAGTCCGCACACTTAACCACTACACCAAACTGGCTCTCAACACCAAACTGGCTCCAGGGCCAACACTGCTTAGTTTCCAAGGTCTGAGAAGATCAAGCTAGCCTGTGCTTTTTTTTTTCTAGCAGCATTCACAGTACTGAATTTGAGAAATAGGCCAGACATCCCATGTTACTTTTTTTTAATTTGTAGAAATAACTTTGCTAATGCTTAGTGGTGTACTTTGTCAGGGGATGATGTGATGGGACTAGTATTAGTGTTGTATAGCACATAAGTTTCTCAGTTTTTCTCAGCTGTCTCTTTCCTACCAGCTGTTTACTAGCCGTCTGTCTCTCATTCTCTGTATTTTGTCATGTTTGAAACAAAGTGATAAACTTCATTCTAGGTATCGAACCTGTTTTAAAGAGCCTGAAGGAAATCTTGCATTTTAATAATGTGGAATTGCACAAACAGGGACTTTTGCTTCTCACTGAAATCCTAAAACGGTAAGGGGTTTCAGCCTACCAAATTATTTCCATTTCTATAAGTTCTGAAACATTTTAGAGAAGAAAATTAGTTTAAATTCGGTGTCTGCTGGAAAGCTTTCAAGTGGAAGAGGTGTCCAGGTAATGCATATAATTTGCTGTGACAGTCTCTCTTATGTTTTGTCTCTGCAGAGGAGGTGCAGACTGATTTATTACTATTTGATTTCAAAATTGTTGAGCACATGTTATTGTTGGACTGCTGGTTTGCTCTAATCACATATTGCAACAGATGCAAATCACTAGAAGGTGTGAAGCAGGAGTACTGGTCTTGGCTATCATTTAAGGAAGACATTTGTTTCTTTTGGATTCTTTCTATATTTTTGTTTGTCTTATAGTTTTGTAAGATAAATCAGTTTTTTTCCCCAAGAAAATGGCTATTTGCCCTTTTCCCCCAAAGTTAGAAAGTGGGGTGATTTTGGTGGAATCAGTGTATGCAGGTAGGGTAAATGCAGCCCAGTCAGTTTTTTTGAATGGGTGAAGTACAGTTTCATAAGTGGTGTGCCACCCCTCTTTTATTCCATGAATTAATTATACTGTGCTCTAAATGTAGAGCATATTATTTGATTATATCACTGTAGGAATACCGCAGGGAGGGCCTTATAGAAGACAGAAGTTGGATCAGGACAAGATCTTCAAAATACATCCTAGCCCCATGATTAAAATATGGGCTTTGGTTGCATGTAGTTAAATAGCAGCTTTCCTTGTCGGAGTAGCATCTGTGTTTCTGACTGCAGATACGGCTACAAGCCCAGATAGTCTCTTGGCACTTCCAACTGTTTTCGGAAGCAGAATAGTTTTACTTGCTTACTTAAAAACCTACAGTTAAGACAGAGTCTTCAGTGTCAGGTGTGAAATTTCTATACATTTTAAAGCCATGGAAATAAACTGTGTGTGTCTTTGGAAAACAATGGATATTTGAGGAAATATTTGTATTTTCTTCTGAGATCTAAATGTTACAACTTTACAAACATAACATATTATGTACAGCTTAGTTACAACTTAAAATCATTACTGTGTGAATAAAGCTAAGGCATTTATAATTCTGAATTATAAATCCAGCAATTATTGAAACTGTAGCCAAAATTTTACATCTTGCATCTAAAAGGTGAGAAATGTATCTGAATGCTGTGATTAATAACTGATGGTTGTTATTTGGGTGTTGTTATCCCAATAAAGATAAAGTTTACAGTTAAATTGTAACTATGCCCAGTGGTAGAGATGAAGAAGCAAGTTGCTGCATCCTAATTAGCTACGTTCTCCCTCTGAGAGGAGGACATCTTCATGGGTGTTTCCCATCCTACTTGTAGGGAGGCAGGAACTGAAATCTTTTACTTCCTGTCCTCTAGATGGGACACGCCCCTTGAAGCCAGTTCTGTTCCTGCCTCAGTAGGGAGAGCAGCACATCGTGGCCTCTTGTGCCTTAGAAATAATCTTTGTCAGTTTTTTCCTCTCAAGACTTTCTCAAGACTTTCTCAAGACTTTTTCAAACCTTGTCTCCTACCTATTGATCTTCTAATCTACTCCTCCCTCCTCTGGCTTTGCTTCCCCTCAATTTCTTCTACCTCTCACCCCCCCCACCTCGACTTTCCGAATGGATGGGGGCGATGGATTCCTCTCCGAAGGAGAGAGAGAGGATCCTTCCTCTTCGGGCTCCCAAATTCAATCCGGGGAGCCCCAGGAAGCCGCGCCGGCATCTGCTGCGCCGGCGGCAACTGCAACGGCGCCAACCGCGACGGCGGCGGCCGCGCCAGTTAAAGCCGCTCCCGCCAAGGCCAGCAAGAAAAAAGCCGCGCCAGGGGAAAAGCGCGCGAAGAAACGGCAGCGTTCGACGGCGGACGGAGCGGGCGCCATTTTACAACCACCCGCTAAGGCCCGGCCCCACGGAAAAGCGGCAGAAGGCTGCGGAACGGCTATCGCCGTGTCCATAAGCCATCCAACACCCTCGGATGCCGGACAGGACCCTCCTATCACCCAGGCTCTGAGCGGGAAAGGGATCGGTGCTTCGCCGGGCCACACGGCCCTACCCGTGAGTAACCCTGCGGACGGGGAAAAGGCCATTTCCCCCGCATTAATCCGGGCTATTAAACAGGCCGTAAGGGAAGAGTTCCACTCCCGCTCCCTTCAAGGCCCCCCACCACCGGCCCCCACCTTCCAAAGAGACCTCAGGGGTGCCATCTACCCAGAGGAAGAGGAGGAGGAGGAGGAGGAAGGAGAAAGACCCCGCTGGTCACCTAAGCCGCCCGGAAAGGACCAGTACTGCCCCACATGGGACCCATCCACCCCAGGGGGCAGTGAACTAGATGATAGGGAGGAAGGTGAATTCCTATCGGATGAGGAGGAAGAGGAGGAGGTAGACGCCTCAGACCCCTCTCTTCGCTTTTTTAAACCCGAGGAATACCAATACCTCCTTTCCAAAGCCCTATCAGCCTTAGAGCTGCAGCCCAAGCTGCAGGGGGAGGACCCAGCCGGTCCATCCAAGACAGAAGGGTCCAGACCAAAGGGAAACAAGGATTACTTTCCTAGACACCCCAATACAGAACGGGTCTTTCCATTCCCCGAGTTTTTGGAGACCCAATTGACTAAAGAATGGCAGAAGCCCATGGCCAATAAGCATTGCCCACCCAATATTAGAAAATTATATGCATTGCCTTCTTTCACTAACAAGCTTCTACAGGTTCCCCTGGTGGATGCTCCGGTCGCCGCACTTCAGAGTTCTGGTCTCCTCTCTGAGGACGGCGACGGCTCAGTGAAAGACAGCCTAGATAGGAAGGCTGAATTTGCACTTAGAAAATCGCATGAAGCCAATGTCTTAGCCATCAAGGCCTCCGCGACAGCCACTATCGTAGGAAGAGCGGCCATAGCCTGGGCAAGAAAGCTGGTCCAGCTCATACCACCGTCCAACAAACGGCTTGCTGAGGGTGCCAACCGGCTACTTAAGGCGTCTTACTTCTCCACCGACGCCACCCTGGATGCCATGGTTTTCTCTTCCAGGGCACTTGCCTCCGCGGTTGCTGCGCGCCGAACCCTCTGGCTCAGAGCCTGGCCTGCTGATCTGCACGCCAAAACGATTGTAACTGCCTACCCCTTCCAGGGCGATCGCCTCTTCGGTGAAGCTCTAGATAAAATCCTCATAGAAACCAAGGATAAGAAAAAGGCGATGCCTAGGACCCTAGGCAGGACGGATCGCAGACAGTACAGTCATTACTCCTCTAACCAGCACTCCTTTCGCACCCAAAGATCCCTGCCTAGATTCGGCAGAGACGCCTATAGACCGTCGTGGGGCACTTCCAGACAAGGCTTCAAGAGAAACCCCTTCCAGGGTCGCGCTGGCAGACCCTTTTCCAACAGGGATGACAAGCCACACAGAGGCAACTTTAACAAACCCTCCGCATGACTGCAACGAGTCCCCGGTGGGAGGCCGTCTGCTCCTCTTCCACCATCGCTGGCTCGAATCCAAGGCAGACGCATGGTCTCTGGAGGTCACATCCAAGGGCTACATCATCGAATTTCAATCAAAGCCCAGAGACCGCTTCCTTCCATCTCCAAGACTAAAGAACCCTCTAAAGTTACAAAGAACCCAGGACGCCATATCACACCTTCGCTCCATCCTGGCCATAGAACCTGTCCCACAAGACCAGGAGGGACAGGGTATCTATTCAATCTTCTTCACCGTTCCCAAACGGAATGGAGACTGGCGAGCGATCCTGGACTTAAAGTACGTAAATCGCTTCGTCAGACTAAGACACTTCAGGATGGAAACCCTAAGATCCATCACAGAGGCCCTACATCCAGGAGAGTTTCTTACCTCCATCGACCTGAAGGAGGCTTACCTACATGTACCCATGTTCCCTGCCCACAGACGTTTTCTCCGGTTCCTGGTCCAGGGCACCCACTGGCAATTCAGGGCCCTCCCATTCGGCCTCTCAACCGCTCCGCGTGTCTTTTCCAAGATCCTGATCCACCCCATTGCCATCTTGAGACAACGGGGAATTCACGTCCACCCCTATTTAGACGATTTGTTAATCCGCTCCAGCTCCAAGGAGAAGGCGACTCAGGACACAGCCGAGACCATTCACTGCCTTCAGTCTCACGGCTTCGTCGTCAACCATCAAAAAAGCTGCCTCACACCATCTCAATCCCTCGAGCACCTCGGAGTAATAATCAACACCACCCGAAACCGCCTGTTCCTCCCCCGCCCAAAGGCGGAGAAGATTCGCAGACTCTCTATTCAGACCATCAGAGCCAGACAGTCTTCGCTGTCGTCCCTAACAAGACTGCTGGGTCTTTTCATCTCGTGCATAGATTCTGTCCCCTGGGCTCGCCTACATGCAAGACCGCTACAACAGCTCCTCAGACCGCTACAATCCAACATCTTAGCCAAAATAGAAGTTCCAGTCACAGTGCCTCATCTGACGAAGCTCAGCCTGTCTTGGTGGTCCAAGCTGACGAATCTTACCCAGGGGAACTGCTATTACGTCACAGAATGGAGACAGGTCGTGACGGATGCCAGCCTCCAGGGATGGGGAGCCATCCTACTCAATTCCCCTGTACAGGGCGTATGGTCAACGGAGGAGCAGTCACTACCCATAAATCTGCTGGAACTGCGTGCCATACGCCTGGCCCTTATCCACTTCCAGCCTCAGATTGTAAATCAGCATGTCCTCGTCAGGACGGACAACGTGGCAGCGAAGACCTACCTGAACCATCAAGGTGGATCCCGGTCCTCCAGACACCACAGGGAAGCCATGAAAATCCTGGTGTGGGCAGAAGCCCACCTCCTATCCATCAGAGCGGAACACATCAAAGGATCCCTGAATGTACGCGCAGACTGGTTGAGCCGACAAACATTGAGAGAAGGGGAATGGACGCTCAAAAAAGATCTTTTTCTTCTTATAGCAAGCAGGTACGGCATGCCGGATGTGGACCTGTTCGCCTCCCCAGACAATCACCAGACGTGCAGGTTCGTCACGAGATTTTTCCATCGCTCGGCAGAGGACACGGACGCCCTGACCTGTCAGTGGCCCAAGGGTATCTTGTATGCCTACCCCCCGACTCCATTGCTGCCGAAACTCCTAAGAAAGATCAAACATCAGCAAGCGGAAATAATCGTTGTGGCCCCCCTCTGGCCAAGGAGGCCTTGGTTCTCAGAGCTACAACATCTGGCGATCCTCCCGCCACTTCCTCTGCCCATTTCTCCGGACATGCTCAGCCAGGGTCCAATCTGGCACCCGAACCCAGCCTGGCTACGACTAACCGCATGGAGGTTGAGCGGCAAAACCTGCTGATACATGGGTATTCAGAAGCAGTTACTACCACTATGCTGGCTTCACGAAGACCCTCTACCAATAGAATATACGACACCACCTGGAAAGCCTTTGCTAGATGGGCAAGGCGAAAGAAAATTAATCCTCTAAAGCCCGACATGTCCAGCATATTGTCCTTCCTTCAGGACGGCCATGACACGGGCCTCAAAGCGTCCACTCTCAGGCGCCAGATAGCTGCCTTAACAACTGTAATCCCAAGATTTGACGGCTGGACTCTGTCTCAACATCCTCACATTCGGAGGTTTTTGAAGGGAGCGGCCATGAAAGATCTGCCGGTTGTCCATCGATTTCCTACCTGGAGGCTGAACGTAGTGCTATCGGCTTTGTCAGCCCCACCCTTTGAACCTATCAGTGAGATCTCCCTTAAATACCTTCGGATGAAGACTCTCTTTCTGGTTGCCGTGACATCAGCAAGGAGGGTCTCGGAGCTCGGGGCCCTCTCTGTAAACCCGAGGTTCTGCTCCTTTCACAAGGATAAGGTTGTGCTCATCACTGACCCGTCCTTCTTACCCAAGGTGAATTCTAGGTTTCATCGGGCACAGGAAATTTGCCTACCATCCTTCTGCCCCAATCCAACCCACCCTAAGGAGAGATTATTACACTGCCTGGATGTGAGGAGATCCCTCAAGGCTTTTCTGCACCGTACTAGTTCATTCCGTAGAACTGAGTCAATGTTCGTGGCGGTATCGCCCCCTAACAAGGGTTGCAAGATGTCTAGAGCCGCTATCAGCTCCTCTCTTAAACAATGCATAATGGAAGCATATCGCGTGAAAGGAATTCAGATCCCCTCAGGGATTACAGCTCATTCCGTAAGAAGCGCGGCCACCTCCGCAGCATTCTCCAACAGAGCCTCAGCTGATGAGATCTGCCGTGCAGCAACCTGGACGTCCATCTCCACCTTCGTGAAGCATTACAAGCTGGATATGTTTGACTCAGCCGACGCCGTCTTCGGCCGAAGAGTCCTGCAGCGTGTTCTCGAAGAAGTAGATGATGTCCCACCCGATTTCAGGGACACTGCTATGGGAGGTCCCATGAAGATGTCCTCCTCTCAGAGGGAGAACGGACCAGTGGATACTTACCGTGAGGGGTCCTTCTCCTCTGAGGTAAGGAGGACATCTTCGCCCTCCCACTGATCCATCATCTCCTATCCATTCCTATTTTTCTCACTGTTACTTCCTGTTCATTCTGTTCATATGCTGTACTGTTGCTCACTCGAGCATGTTACTTTATATGTGTTTACAGTTCTGTTCAGTTTGTTGGTTTCAGTTCTCATCGCTCCTGGGAATTTCCCGAACTGGCTTCAAGGGGCGTGTCCCATCTAGAGGACAGGAAGTAAAAGATTTCAGTTCCTGCCTCCCTACAAGTAGGATGGGAAACACCCATGAAGATGTCCTCCTTACCTCAGAGGAGAAGGACCCCTCACGGTAAGTATCCACTGGTCCGTTTTTCTCAGTTGAGGAGGAATGGAGATTTAAAAACAGAAACCATTAGCACTATGGTAAAGAAATAAAAAATTAAATATTTAGAGCCCACAGGAATCTTTAGCGCAGAATGGTTTCTAATTGACAAAGGTGTCAGACAAGGATGTGTTTTGTCTCCCTGTCTCTTCAGTATGTATTAGAACACATCATAAGGAAAGATGGATTAGATTTAGATGAAGCTGGAGTGAAAATTGGTGGCAGGACCATTAATGATTTGAGATATGCAGGTAACACCACATTACTGGCAGAAAATAGAGAAGACTGGAAACAGCTCCTGATGAAGGTTAAAGCAGAAAGTGCCAAAGCAGGATTACAGCTAAACATAAAGAAGACAAAAGTATTGACTACTGGGGAGTTACACAACTCTAAGGCTTACAATGAAGAAACTGAATTTGTTAAATATTTTCTATTATTTTCTATTCCTTGGCTCCATCATCAACCAAAAGGTAAACTGTACCCAAGAAACCAGAAGGAGATTGAGACTGGGAAGGGCAGCCAGGAAGGAGCTAGAAAAGATTCTTAATTGTAAAGATGTGTTGCTGGTGACCTATATCAAGATAATTCATACCATAGTATCCCCTATTACTATGTATAAGTGTGAAAGTTGGACAGTAAAGAAAACTGAGAGGAAGAAAGTTGATTCCTTTGAAATGTGGTGTTGGAGGAGAGTTTTATGGAGACTGTGGATCACCAAAAAGACAAATAAGTAGGTTCTAGATCAAATCTTTTAGCCTTTTGTTACTCTCCATGGGGTTTTCAAATTGCACCCGAATTCTCAACTAGAAGATAAAAGGACTAAGCAGAGACTATTGTACTTTGGTTGCATTATGTGAAGGCTAGAGTCACTGGAAAAGACCATAATGCTAGGAAAAGCTGAAGGCAGCTGGAAAAGAGGAAGGCTCAACACCCTCAGTTTGCAAGACCTGAGCAAGGCTGTTAATGATAGGATGCATTAATTCATAGGGTTGCCATAAGTCTGAAGCAGCGATGGCACTTCGCTCACACACAACTGTCTTTCATAGTTATTAAACAGCCATTAGAAAACATTATGAGTTGTAAAGGGCAATTAATATTTTAAAAACATATCTTAAAAACTGTTCACATCATTCTAAGATTGATAATATTTATACAGGAGGGATAGGGAACACCCATTGCTTTCTTCTACATTTTCTGATTTTCTTCCAAGTCTTCACGTCTCTGTACCACAATGCTGCACATGATGTGAAAAGCTGGAGAGTTTAGCCCCAGATCTTTTGTTAGGTATTAGTTTGGCTGCTTCACACATTTGTACAGTGACACACTCATTTGTTACCATGTATAAGAGGCAAGGAATTGTAGTGCTTATCACTGTATGTAACTCAAATGTGCATGTGAGCATTAGAGTTTTGGGGGCATATTTTTACATTCACATGTAACATATATGTGGCCCTGTATCTCTCCACACAAGGCAATACTTCAAAGGGCTTGGTAAATAACTTTAATTGGTGTCAGCATGTGAAATTGGCAGGCTCATATATGGGCAAATATTTTGTAGTGAAAATCTTATGGTGTCCATTCAGAACATATTTAAGTTTGTTATTGAGAAACCATCTGCTATTTTTAATGTTGCTTCAAGCTACCAGCCTATGCTCCACTTATCAGTGCTCTGTTATTTCACAAACTTACTTGTAAAAGTTTTAATTACTGATATTGGTGTGCTGATATTCAAAGCAATGTAAAAAGCTGTATAATAACAATATGGAACTCTTTCTATAGGAAACCATACTTTAAGGACTATGTTTCTTCATTTCAGGCAGCCAGCAGAAATAAAATTATTTACGAATACAGCTGTTTTTAAAGATGCCATTAGTGTTCTTGTAGAAGCTATAAACTGCCCTGTTTTGGAAGTAGCCACTGAAGCTGTGAAGGCTGTAGCTGCACTTCTGAGGTAAGTGAGAAAAGATACCGATGCATCATTCTAGCCCTTGCAGCACTGCTGGTGCTTCTCTAACAGCCTTACAGGATGGACATTCTGGATGAACAGAATGTGGCCATTCCATCACTTGGTGATTTATGGCTTGGTGGTGTTTTAGGGCCAAAGGAGATGCAATGTCTTCAGTTCCATGTAGTAGGCATGGAATTATATAAGTCACATGGATAAGCAGGATGTGTGTATGTGATGGAGTGAAAAGCGTTTGGAGAAAGGGGCTTTGTAGTGAGGCAAGGGGCAGATGTGAGACAAGATGTGAGACAATACATGTGTCCCTTTTGCTGTTGGATCCCTATGTACACTTTTCTTGTCATTGGGGAAATTTCAAGTTTAGTCATGTACAGCTGCCACTATCCTGTCTAAAATGGCCTTCACATACACAGTTGTGTTTTTGCTGGCAATGAGGTTTCTTCCAAATTAATTTCTGGACTATTTCTTGCTCCTCTTATCACAGAAAGGATCACGTGAGCTTTCCTCCAGTGCAGTATGGAGAACTACAAAAGCTGGTTGAAAGTGTACTGAAGCAATGTAATGACCTCCCACTGCTCCCACCTAATAGGGGCCTCATGGTTAGTTTGTCGCTTTGATTATGATTGGAGGATTATGGCGAGCCATGCGTGGGTGATGCCTGCAAACTTCTTTTTTCATGAGTGTTGAGGAGTAGCAATCTGTTTGTTCCTTTTCTGCGAAGATCCCTGTTTTGGCAAACCTATTGCTCTTTTTCAGGCATTTGAGATCTCTGTGTTTCTCTCTGTCTCTGACACTCCCTGCATTGTTCAGATGTGGTTAGCAATGAATTTCCCCTCATATTTCCTTATTATCTCCTTATAAAGATATTTGTAAAGTCAGTTGCAAGGTAGGGGGTATGTGTTTGTGTTTATAGGGTGGATATCATTGCTTCCAAGTTACTTGAAATATTGTCCTGGGTCACCCTGTAACAACCAAGATGAAATTAAAAGGAAAAGTAATTTGAGAAAGCCTCTGAAGGGAAGAAATGAAATCTATAGTGTCAGCCACAGATTAAGAATGGACAGCTCCCTTCCCCAGCAACGTACTGGATTTCTAGAGAGCAAGACATAATTAACATAGATACTCTTTTCAGCTTTACAGTCCATCTTGAGATTGTAAGAATCATGTTTTCTTAGAATTAAATTGCATGCTGTTACTGGGACATTTCCTAGAGCACCAGTTTTAATATAACATCACGCAAGTGCTCAAAATGGAGCATACCTGCTACAGAGTTACTGCAGTTTCACAAAGTGTAATTTTATGTGGAGTTCGCAATTACATTATACTGGCATTTCAGACATTTATGCTGTTCTGTCTTACTACAATTGAAGTGTTAGCTCTCTAAGGAAATTACAGTTCATAATGACATTGCTGCAGGAAGAAGCTAATATTTAAGGGAGCTCAGCTGTATTCTCTGCTCTTGTTTTATACGGTAGTGCAATTATTAGTCGTGTTAGATTTACAAACAGCAAGACATAATCGAAAGATCTGGGAGTTACAAAAACGTACATCATTACGTAGATTTTTGCTGACTAGAAAGGAGGAGTTTGCTTTCATTCCCCCAGTTTCAAGACTGGAAATTGGCCTGTCAGTGTTGAAGAGCAGTTATTACTGACTTATGTTAGTGGTGTCCAGGGGTCATTTCGAGCAGGAGCTCGGGGGAGCGCAGCTCCGGGAGTTGGTACCAGCCCCCTCCCCCTGCGCGGGGGAATGCCGGCTTGTGTCATGGCTGCAGCAAAATGACCCCCTTCCCTGGAAAGGTCCTTGTTCCTCCGACCAGCCTTCTGAAGGCTTCAGCCACCACTGAAGCTATCCTCCCAGAATAGTGGTATTTCTGAGGCTTGGATTAGTAGTTGTCCCCTCTCTGCCAGCCCTTCCTTCCTTCCTTCCTCCCTTCCTTCCTTCCTCCCTCCCTCTCCCTCTCCCTCTCCCTCTCTCTCTCTCTCTCTCTCTCTCTCTCTCTCCCCCCTTCCTTCCTCCCTCCCTCCCTCTCCTCCTCCCTTCTTCCCTCCCTTCTTGCCTTCTGACATACTTCCGGTGATGTCAGGTGGTGTGGCATATGCAAATAAGTTATGCTAATGGCTTATGCTAATGAGCTCCTGCACCTCTTTTTCTACGAAATGACCCTTGGTGGTGTCAACTAAAGAACAATGGAAGGGCCAGTGTATGTTGCTTAGGATGACTGCATGAATGTAAAAACGAATGTTTTGTGAACTGAATGATTAGGCTTAAGGTCCTGATTGCATGAAACAGGGTGTTCTTAGCCATGTCATTTTCTGTCTTACCATCATCAAGGGTCATGCAGGGGCCAGACATCAGAACAGAGCAGTTTCACGGCAGGGACAGTTCATACAGAGTGCCTTAGAAAGCTTCAGAAATGCTTGTAGGTGAGAAAATCTTTTGTTCAGCTTTGTTGATCATTGAAAGATGGACACAGTTCAGCTGGCTAGAGAGTGCATTCATGGCCTCTGTCAGTAAAATATGATGTAATATAGCTTCTGTCTGCATTCTTCCCCAGGTTAGCTGTGGAATGTCAAAATGATCCTCTGGCTCAGGAGAACCCTTTCACTGCTCCCAGCGCAGAGAAGAAGGATACACTGGAAAGCTTTTCTGAGTTTTTACTGAGGATGTCTGACTCTCTTTGCATCCCCATAGTCATGGTAGGGTTCCTGTTCTCCAACTCTTAGCATAAAGGTCGTCACAAATGATTAAGAAAGCAAGGAGAATGGACATGAGGTTGGCTCCTACCAGGTTTCTGCTGGTGGATAAAAGGACCAGCCAGAATTGCCATGCTGGGGCTTATGAGACCTTCATGGCAAAAGATGAGGATTGATTATTTATTACATTTCTATACTGTCCATACTGAAGCTCTCTGGGCAGTTTATAATACAAAACAGTAAAAATACAATAAATAAAAATTAATATAAAATGTTAGAAAACAGTAAAACATTCAAAGCAAGTACAAACAACAAGAACAGTTAACAGCGTCCCTCGCTAATTCTGTCGGGCCCCTGAATATCTGAAGAGATCTTTAAAGGCCTCTATGAAGAGGGCTGTTTTGACCTGGCACCTAAAGGATGGCAAGTCTGGCACCAGGTGGGCCCCAGCTGGGAGGTTGTTCCAAAGGCAGGGGGCCACCTTCCTAGCTGCCACCCTCTAAGCCTCTTGGGGAGTTGGCACCTGGAGGAAGGCCCTGGAGGTTGAGTGCAGTTACCGAGAAGATTGAGGCTAGAAGAGGTGCTCCAATAGGTATTGTCATCCCAAGCCATGAAGTGCTTTATAGGTTAAAACCAGCACCTTGAATTGGGACTGGAAGCATACAGGCAGCCAATGCAGGCGGGCCAGAATTGGTTCTATATGTTTGGACCTTTGGGTCCCAGTTCCCAGCTATTAGTCTGGCTGCCATATTCTGCACCAGCTGTAACGTCCAAACAATCTTCAAGGGCAGCCCCACATAGAGTGCATTGCAGTAATCCAATCTGTAGATTACCAGAGCATAGATCACTGAAACCAAGCTATCCATGTCCAGATAGGGGCACAACTGGACCACCAGCTGAAGCTGATAGAAAGCACTCCAAGCCACTAATGCCACCTGAGCTTCTAGTGACAAAGATGGATCCAGGAGCACCCCCCCAAGCAATGAACTTGCTCCTTCAGGGGGAGTGCAGCCTCATCTAGAACCTGGTCAGAAGAATTGCCTACCAACAGCGTCTCAGTCTTGTCTGGATTGAGCCTCAGTTTGATAGCCCTCATCCAATCCATTATCAAGGCCACACACTGGTTTAGCACATCCACAGCCTCACCTGCTGAAGATGAAAAGGAGAAACAGAGCTGCATGTTATCAGCATACTGATGGCAACACGCACTAAAACTCCATATGACCTCACTCATTGGTCTCAGATAGATGCTAAATGGCATGAGGGACAGAACAGACCCCTGCGGAACACCCTGCTGGAGAGTCCACAGGTCTAAACAGTATTCCCTGAGCACCACCTTCTGGAGATGGCCCACCAAGTAGAAATGGAACCACTGCAACATAGTGCCCACTATTCCCATCTCAGCCTGCCACTCCAAGAGGATACCATGGTCAATAGTGTCAGAAACTGCTGATTATGGGACCTTCATGGACAAAAGCAACATGGGACCAGGGGCTGTAGTATGGAGAGGTGATACTGATTGGAAAAGCTAGCTGGATCCATGCATAATTTGTGGATCATGGTTATGGCCAAGTTTAATTCATTCTTGTTGCTGTCAGTGCCCACACATTAGTTGGCATTTGGGGAACAATGAGAAACATCTAAAGATTATATTTAAGACATTGTCAAAATGTATCATGTATCTGGATTTTTCTTCCCTTTTGCTTTGGAACAAGCGCATTCATTGTAAATCGTGCCTTTTGTCTTGAGGTTATAAGCCCACCAGACAGACTCATTAAAAGAGTCTTCATACCTCCTCTGAGTTGCGTATTTCTTTCTGTAACAGGAAAGCCTCTGTTTCTTCTTTTTGCAGAAGTATTCTGAAAGGATAGTCCGTCCAGCTCTCATGGAAGTCTTCATTTCAACCCTTAACATTCTATTCAGTGTTGTGCCAGACATGGGTAAAAGATTCTCCATCAAACTGGGTAAGAAGGATTGGAACTTGTTTTCTATACTTCTTTAGTAAGCAGCAAAATCTGCTGCTGCTGGATAAGAACATAAGAGAAGCCAATGCTGGATCAGGCCAATGACCAATCCAGTCCAACACTCTGTTACACAGTTGCCAAAAATGCCAGGTGCCATCAGGAGGTCCATCAGTGGGGCCGGGACACTAGAAGCCCTCCCACTGTTGCCCCCCCCCAAAGCATCAAGAATACAGAGCATCACTTGCCCCATAGTTCCTATCTATACCTTGTAACTAATAGCCACTGATGGATCTCTGCTCCGTATGTGTATCTAATGGACAGGAAGCCTAGGAAGAATCCTAAGCAAAATTGAACATCTGAGTATATAGATGTGCTTTCAGATGTCACATCATTCATTTACAATCCATGGGTTCTTTACCGAGTGAAGTTTGGACACTCTAGGAAGTTTGTAGCAGGAAATGTTGCTTCTGTCTTTGAACCATTGTTCAAAGCCTAAAAATATTATTTACAGAAGACTTTGAAAATTGTTAATTGTGTTTCTGTCTGGAAGGCTTTACCTATTCAGATACTCTGAAGCTATATTATTGAATATCTTAATCAAAAGATTTTGTGTGAGCACAATTTTCCTTCTGTCTAGCATCTTCCTGTTTCATACGATTGAATCTGGAGCTGAAGGCCAAATTCTGCACTGGTCAAAGGTATTAAATAATACTTAAATTATATCATTCTCACCCTCTTCAAATATTTCTCTTTAATTCTTATACCCTAATCTCTACTCAGATGACATGGGATGTTTATGATTTTAATAAAACACTATTGAATACCCCAGAGATACGAAGAGATACAGTTATCACCTTCAGCTTGGCAACCTCAGCTAATGGCATATATTACTAGATTAATTAGGATGCCATGACCAAGATTATGTTGCCAGGTTCTAATTTTTGCATTTTTTTCTTCTTCAAGTAACCCTGCCTTGAATCAAGCTTGTTCCAGCTTTCTCCATAGTATGTGCCTCAATCTTCACTCATCCTCTAAGAAAATGGCAAATTCTTCCCAAGAAGGCAAGTTTGATTGGGTGATATTTTGTGGGTTTTCCAAGGATTCGTATTGTATAGGTTTGTGTGGGAGTACAAGAAATGAAAAGAAGTATTGGGAAAATATGCAGAATCAGTGTGCTGTGATAACAGTATGTATTACTTCTTTTGATAACAGCATGTTTTTTGGAGTGGGTGGGATAAGTAAACATTTAAAATTAACAATCAGAAACTTTTATTTTTATGTTGATATGCTCTTTTGTCTCTCTTGCTATTTTTTCATTGGCTTTTCTTTTAGAGCAAGAAATCTCAGAACTCCTGCAGAAGAATCTGCCCCAGTTGAACTTCGGGGTAGCAGAAAGCCTCACCCTTTTGTCTGAGACCCCAAGTTCCTACTGTTTAGATGACACTGTTCGCGGACACCAGTATAGCCTCCTGCTTCTCTTCCACTTTGCTTTTAGTCAAGAAGATAGGTAAGTGAAGTGTCGCAAGCAGAGAAAGCGTAGCACGACACCAGGGAAAGTGTAGGTGCGTAGAGATATTTCTAGTGTATTGTCTGCCTAGCTTTCTGATAGTAGCCCTGGTTGAGCTGACAAAATGAGTCTCAGAGGTAGTATTACATGCCTCCAACCTTATAGTGCTGGGGGATTTTAACATCCACACTGAGGCGTCCTTGACCAGTCCAGCTCAGGTTGTCATGACTGGCTACCCTGCCAACCGTTAGACTGTCCTTAGTTGTGTTGGGCCCTATATATTGAAAGTTTCATATGTTGGGTTTTTACTGCATTGGGACCATTTCTGGTGATCTATTAAGAGGGCTGATATTATAACATCTGCTGTAGTTAGATCATTACTTGTTAAAGGTGAAGGTTAGATTCTCTGCAGGTTAGGTTCTCTGAAGGTTAGATTCTCTGCAGTTAGAAGATCCAGTCCCAGAGACTGGTAGATCCAGTTGTTTAGTTTATTGGTTTTCAGATGGCCGTGGGAATTTTGAGAGCCTGGATAGTGTCTCTGTAGATGTCCTCAGCATGCTGTCCCTGCCCCCAAAGAAGATTCCATTATCTTGATTTACTAGGGAGCTTGGGGGTATGAAGATAATGGGGACAAACAGCTTAAGAATGATTGATGGAAAACACATACTGAATTAGACAGAGCATACTACAGTGGTCATTGGAAGATTGAGGTAGTGGTGATAAAGAAGGCTTTCTTTTCTGCTGCTTTTTCATTGGCTGAATTTTGTCCAGCAAAATTATTTAGGGTAACTTGAGACCTACTGTCACATAGGGCTTATCTACACGTTACACAGTCCTAGTGTTAGCTGGGGAAGAACACAGGGACATGTGATGGGAGTTTTCTGCCTCCTGCACCCATGCCAGTTATTTTCTGACAGGGAAAAAGCTGTTGTAGCATCTCCCCACTCCTGTTTTGGTGTTTGCTGCAAACCAGCTGGTGGAGCTGCTATTGGCTGCATTGTTAAAATCATGTGTCTTACATGGCGTAGTGCTCTTGTTGATTCTGATCTGAATAGTTTAACCAATTCTTTGTCGGCAAAGTCTTTCTCATCTGATCCAATTTAGATGACAGTTTGGGGCTAGATCCTGTGTTCAGGGCACCCTCTTGTCAGATTTCTGTGTGGTTACAGGTTGATCTTCTTGACTGCTGCTGACAGAGTGCTTGGAGTTGTGAGGGCCACTTCCAGAAAATCGGATCCTGGCCCTTTCTGGCTATTCAAGTCATGCTGGGAGAAAGTGGAGACCGCACTGGGGAAGATTATTAGTATGTCCCTCTTACCAGGGGTGTTTCTTTCACAACTGAAATAAGCTGTCACCTCTTTTTAATTCTAGGAAGTCACCTGTGGATTAGAGGAATGTCTGTTATTATCAACCAGTGTCCAATAATCTTCCCTTTTTTGATGTGGTAATTGAGCAGATTGTGGTAGAGCCAACTGCTGGAATTTCTGGATGAAACATCTGTGCTTCACCCCTTTCAGGCTTTAGACCTGGATTTCAGACTGAAACAACACTATTGATCTTAGTTAATGATCCCTGGGTATTGTTGGATATAGTTCGGCAATCCATTGCTGTTGATACTATTAGATACTATTAGAACAATCAGCAGCATTTGATATGGTTGACAACAGTATTCTGAGGGACTGATTACTATAACTGTTTTGGATCAGCAGAGTGTTTCTGCCTGTTGGAGTGCACACCTTTTTTGTTTCCCCCTCTCCTGCTGCAGCCCCAAGTGCCCGGGGGGGGGGGGCATTTGGGGCTGTAGTAGGAAGGGGAAAGTAAGAATTTGTGTTTTGCAAACAGAAATCTTTCTATCTGCAGAAATGTTCTGTTGCTTCCAAGCCAATATTTGGGATAAAAGGGATGGCCTTACACTGGTTTTGTTCTTTTCTTGTTGTTAGGAAACAGAATTTCCACAGGAAAGGCAGAGTCATTTAGCTGGGGTGGGGTACCATAAGGGTCCATTTTATCTGCAGCGCTGCAGCACTTTCAGCTTCATGTTACACCTTTAGTCAAGGTCATCTGGAGCTGCAGAGTGGGGTATTCCCAAAATACAGATGATTCCTAGCTTTACATTTCATTATCTAAACCTCTGAAAGCAGCTGTGATGGCCCCTGGCCAGTGTCTTGGAGCTGTGGTCAGGTGGCTGAGGTTGAACAAACTGAAGCTTAATTCAGGCTAGATGGTTGGGAAAGCAGAGTCTTTAGTTGGTATTAATTTATCAGTCTTAGGATGGGTAAAGCTTTCTTTAGCAGATTGAATTAAAATACTTGGAGTGCTCTTGGGCCTGGCCTTGTTGGTGGATAAACAAGCTGAAGCTCAAGTTGGTGCAAAGAGTGGTAGCAAGACTATTCTCTGAGGTCAGGCATTTGGAACATGTATCTCCAGAGTTCTTATTGCATTTAAAGCCCTAAATGGCTTGGGACCCTAATACTTATCAAACGGAATCTCCCAGTATATTCCCATGCACCAGCTGTGCTCTTCAGGCAGTCTTCTCATGGTGCCATCTCCCAGGGCTATCTGTCTGGCAACAGTCAGCGCTCAGGCTTTTTCTGTGTCCGGACCAGTCATTTGGAGTGGCTTACCAGAATGGGGGTGCAGAGGACACCTTCACTTTTTGCATTCATGGAGGCATGTAAAATGGTCTTATTTCGGAGTGTGTTCTGTGGAGGGTGAGTTGTTCTGCAGATCTGGTTGCGCTGTTTTTGTCTTGCATGATATTTTTGTTTTTCTTTTTTTTTAAAACAAATTTTATTATTTTTCTGCTTGTTCAAAATTTTACATCGTTACTTTCAGAATATTATCATCACTATCCTATTTTCTATATAACTATGTATTCCAGTTACATTTCAAAACCTTTAGGACTTCCTGCCTCACCTATACCATTATATATATAACAGCAATTATAAAGATTTAAAAGTATTAACTCTTACAGGTAACATATTTGGTTATAAATTTTTTTTAAACATTTAAAAGTATTATCTAAATATCTGTTATATGTAATCTAGTTTCCATTCTTATCATTTCAAACATTCAGTATATTTCCCTTAAAAAGAGTTGTTTCTTCTTTTAAACATCTAAAATCAATAATTAGACAATGTAAAAATATTATTTTTCATATCCCAGTGTTGTTCTAGATATTCTTTCAAGTCTTTCCATTCTTCTCGAAACATTTCATATTTTTGTTTTGTTAATGGGTTGTTTTATTGTGTGTTACGCATTAACAATTTGTTAGCCATCCTGGATCTAAGGAGATAAGGTGGGATATAAAATTAAAAACTCTTGTTCTTAGATTTGTTCCAGAAGCAGAACTGTTCTCAGCCATAAGAAGTTTCCTTCTGTCACTCCAGCATCAAGGAGACTCTCCACCCACATATGTCTTCAGAGCTGTTTTGTATCTTCTAGGAATATGTCAAGACAAGACTAAAGCTCTAGACTTGGTAAACACTATTAATCACTGCTTCCTAGAGCAGCTTTTAAAATATGATCTATTACATTTCTGGAAGCTTGTTATTAGGGGGCCATTTCAGACAATTAAAAATCAGTGCTTTTCCTTTAGTGCCGATAGCTCAGATCTAGTACCAGTCACATGATATTTCATCCTTGCTTAGAGGGTAGCTTTGCTATGAGGGAATAAATGATGAAAGAATGAAAGGCTGCAACTGTAGCAAGAGATGAAGAAAAAACAACAGCTCTCTTGTCTGTACATGCCTGTAATAATTCATGAAACGGCGTTCTAAGTTCCTAGTGGTGTTATGGTGGCTCATGTACTCTGTACATACTCAAAGGTACTATTCTTTTAAGCATTTCTACCGTGGTTTTATATGTTTTTAACAAATAATTAAGAGAAATAGCGATAAGATTTTTCTTAACCTTTTTCTTTCTCTTTTGTTTATGTATGTATAGAACTCCCTGCTGGTGTAAAACATGTAGGGGTATTGATATTTAGAATAAAGAATTTCTTCCCACTGCACCATTGGTTTTTTTCTTCATCTGTGAGGGAATAGCCATCTTGCCACTTGGGTTTTTTCCTACATGGGATTTGATTAATAGTTTCAATTCAGGTATACACACACTATTCATAAAGTGTTCTTTAAGTCTGTGAAATTGTGTAGCACTTGCAGTGGAAACACTAAATGGAAAAGAACTGCATTTTCCACAGCACAAAAACAGAGGAGTTTGAGCATAAAGAAAATGTAAATTCTAAAATAAATGAATGGCCTTGAGAGAAGATTTGGGTACTAGCAACAAACAAGTAACAACTGGGCAAGTGATGCTCTGTATTCTTGGTGCTTGGGGGCGGGGGGCAACAATAGGAGGGCTTCTAGTGTCCTGGCCCCGTTGGTGGACCTCCTGATGGCACCTGGTATTTTTGGTCACTGTGTGACAAGAGTGTCCGACTGGGTGGGCCAAACAGCAATAGACATTTTTAAAAAATATATCTGGAGCAGGAAACCAGCCAGAGAAGCAGTGGGGCCTTTGGATGTCAGTGGAGTAAAGGGATTGCTAAAGGAAGATGGGGAGTTGGCAGAGAAGCTCAATAACTTTTTTGCTTCTGTGGAAAGTGTGGGGTATGTACTCATGCCACAGCCCTATTTTTGGAATGGGAGTCTGAAGAACTGAGCCAAATTGAGGTGACCAGAGATGAAGCTCTAGACCTATTGGGGAAATTAAAAACTGATAATCTCCAGGTCCTGATGGCATACACGTGAGAGTTCTTAAGGAATTCGGATGTGAGATTATATACATGGGTTAGAAGATCAACTATCACTAAGTTGAGCTGATGTATTAGAAGACTGGAGAGTAGCAAATGTTACACCAGTTTTTAAAAAAGGTATCTAGAGGGGAACTAGGAAATTACAGGCCATGCAGCCTAACATCTGTCCCAGGCAAATTAGTAGAAACTGTAATCAAAGATAGAATTGTTAGGCACATAGAGGGACAAAGACTGCTGAGGGGAAATCAGCATGGCTTCTGCAGAGGGAAGACCTGCCTCATCAACCCTTTGGGGTTCTTTGACAAAGTGAACAAGCATGTATACAATGGTGACCCAGGAGACATTATATTACTTGGACTTTCAAAAGGCTTTTGTCAAGGTACCTCACCAAAGATGCCTGACTAAATTTAGCAGTCATAGGCTAAGAGAATGGGTTTTCTTATGGATTAAAGCTGGTTAAATGACTGGAAGCAAAGAGTAGGAATCAAAGGATAGTTCTCACCATGGAGTGAAGTAAGTAGTGGGGTCCTAGAAGGATCAGTATTGGGGCTAGTACTATTTAGTTTATTCATAAATGATTTGGAACTAGGGGTGAGTAGTGTAGTGGCCAAGTTATTCAGGATGTTGAAAACCTAGGTTGACTATGAAGAGCTCCAAGAGGTCCTCCACAAACTGGGTGAGTGGGTGACAATGTGACAAATGAAGTTTAGTGTTGGTAATTGTAAGGTGATGCACACTGGCACAAAAATTCCCAGTTTCAGGTATAAGCGAATGGGTCTCAGAGGGAAAAAGATCTTGGGGTCATAGTGGATAGCTTAATGAAAGTGTCAGCCCAGTGTGCTGCAGTGGTGAAGAAGGCAAACTCTGTGTTAGGGATTATTAGGAAAGGGATTGAGAAAACAACCAATATTGTAATTAGATCTATGGTGTGGCCTCATTGTGTACAGTTCTGGTATCTCCAAAAGGACATTGCAGAGCTGGAAAAAGTGCAGAGGAAGGCAACCAAGATGATTAGGAGGTTGGAGCACCTTCCCTATGAGGAAAGGCTGATGAGTCTGGGACTTTTCAGTTTAGAAAAGAAATGACTAAGGGGGAAACATGATAGATGTTTATAAAATTATGCAATGGGGTGGAGAGAGTTGACAGATTTTTCTCCTGCTCCCAAAATACTAGAACTCAAGGGTATCCAATGAAGTTGATGGGCAGTAGGTTCAGGATGGACAAAAGGAAATACTACTTTACACAGAGAGTGCTTAAAATGTGGAATTCGCTGCCAGAGGATGTAGTGATGGCCACAGAAATAAAACAGATTTAAAAGAGGATAAGATAGAATTATCCTCCATTAATCTATCAGTGGCTACTAGCCGTGGTGATTGAAGGCAACATCAGGGGAAGGTCTCAGCCTCTATGCCCTGTTGGCCTGCCAGAGAAACTGGTTGGCCACTGTATGAGATAGAATGCCAGACTTGGTGGACTACTGGTCTGACCTAGTAGGGCTCTTCTTATAACTGTGCACAATTTATTTGGAAAGGCCTGCTGTTGGCTATGAGATGACAGAACTTGGAAGAGATGAAAACATTACTTATTTAGACTTGTTTTTGGTCTTTTTACATAAAGCATTCTAGTTTTTGTTCTCTTTAGTTTGAATGAAGTTTTGTGCATATGGTGAAGATTTTTTTAAATGCTTATGGGAATGCTGTTACCTGTTCCTGAAGCAGTTGACTTAATGTGCTTTTATATTATCTTCTTGCAAAGCTGAATAGAACATTTAAATGATTGCCATTATAATGATAATGATAGCAGTATCATATTCTAATCTTGTTGTTATAGTATCTATAGACTTGTCTCAGGAGAGATTGCTTTGATGACTGACTGCACTGTTAATGCTGCCTCTTCTGACTTTCTTCCAAATCCAGGCTTCGCTTTCTGCTATAAGGAGGGTCCTAGATATTACATCTGATTTCGCCCTGGTGTATGTCCATCATCCTCTGCTGCTTAAATTTTTTTTGTTTTATCCTGAGCTCATGGGAAGATTTGGTCACCGCATCCTCCAGCTCTGGTTTTCCTGTGAAGACTGTAGCCAGAATGAATCTCAAGATGCTGTCACAAGGATCGACCCTGGCTGTTCTGACACCTCAGACTACTTTAACAGTTTCCTTTGCATGCTAAAGGATAACCCCAGTGCTTTACTTGTCTTGCTAGTATGTTATCATTTTTCATGAATGCACTATCACCCTGTGGGTTTTGTTCAGAAAATCCCTCGAATATATATGGTCAGATGCAGTCCTGAATAAAGTTTTGTTTTCTCGGCTGAAGTCCTAGGAGTCACTCTTGATTAGCATTATCTTGATTAAGGAATATTTTTGTGGCCTTTAACAGAAAATAGTACAGTAGTAATTATAAAATATTAATTTCTACAAAGTCATCCATAGGATTATGGCAATAGCCATGGAGAAGATATGGTATATTTGGTCTGGTTTAAAAAGCCAATTATTTTAATTTCCATTGAAATGGTCAATAGACCACAGGATTTTCCTACTACAATATGATTTTTTTTTACCCAGTAGGTAAGAGCCACATGGAAATTATTCTTACCAGGGGAGTTGCATTCCTAGCCACCATATGTTTGAAATCTTTAGTATCCCTGTATATAGAAAGAGATTAGATTAGGGTAGAAGCTTTTTACATGCTGGGAGGCTTTTTTGGAATATTTATTTTAAAAAATGAGCAACATTATTAAATGTTTCTGTTCTAAAGGAGTTTAAGTAGAAGAAGGAATACAAGAGTAAGAGAGTGATCTGAACCCCAGACACTCACAAATGGGGTATTTAAACTGTTTGAACTTCAAGTACATTATGCTGTTGTCAGGTTCTGACAATAGTATGCTTGTTTTTCTATGCTCTGTAATCTTTATTGTAGCCATTTGTTATTTACTGCTCGCCTTGAAGTATATTAGCTGCTCTGTTAAATGTAACTGTCCCTTGCTGGGAGGATGGCGTGCCACATTCCTGAATGTCACATAAACAACTGGGACTATCGTATTCGTTCACTCCCACTAGCCTTTGAGGCTCGAAGTATGTTATCTTGCTATTCTAACCTTGGAGGCTCTCGGATTGTTTCTAACCAAATGTTTAGCCTATCGTTCATACATTTGGGTCGCACAGGGCAGGAAGGGAATTTTTATTACTTTCCCACCTCTCCTGTGAGAACCAAACGGTTGCCATTTTTTCCCGCTTCTTTGTACTTGCTCTGATTGGTCCAATGCCTGTATTCAACTGTGCCTGAAGGTATATTAACCCATGTTACCTGCTGTCATGTATCTCTAACAAACATCGAGAACCTGAACCATTATTGGAATAAAAGAACTTTGCTTCAAACAAAGGTCTGGTCTGATAGTGTCTGCTCAGAAGCCTCACAGCTGTCTGTGTTTGCTACCATTTTTCGTTGTGGATGCCACACTGTTTGTTTCTGTTAAATGCCACAAAATATTTTTAGGTTTATTAATAATAATTGGATCTTGCTGGGGAAAATCAGACCCTACTAATTTCTCTTCAAAAGTAGCAGTGACTAAGAGGGCTGTGCTTCTGCAGACTCATTTGTGGATGTGCAGGGGATGGAGAAGTTGTTTTAAGAGTGTCTTGCCTGTATTTTCCTAGATTATTGCTTGTAATAGAAAGCTTCCAGGCAAGTACCTTTTTCTGATAGCCCTAATTGAGCATTATTAAGATAAGTGCTTGTAATGGTTTTCAGATGTGACACTTCATTGTTTTGATTGCATTGTAGCAGATAAGAAATAAAATCACTCAAGTTTGTTGTATCTGTGTGCGTGGGAGTGTGTGTGTTTTGGTGGGGAAGCTGCGCTTAATTCTGTACCTCTTTCCTATCTTATAGGAAATAACAGTTTTTATAGACATCAGAGTAGTTTTCATTTATACAACAATACATGTAGTCTAAATACAGGGCAATCCTAAGCATGTATAGGTAAAAGTAAAGGTTTCCCTTGTTCGAAAGCCAGTTGAATCCGACTCTAGGGTTGCAGTGCTCATCTCTGTTTCCAAGTTGAAGAGCCAGTGCTGTCCGAAGAAGTCTGTGGTCATGTGACCGGCATGACTAGACATCAAGGTGCATGGAACACTGTTATCTTCCCACCAAAGCGGTACCTATTCATCTACTTGCAATTTCTTGCTTTTGAACTGCTAGGTTGGAAGGAGCTGGGACCAGAGACAGGAGCTCACTCCGTCACGTGGCACTCGGGTCTCGAACTGCCAAACTACTGACCTTCTGGTCTGCAGTTAGAACATAAGAACATAAAAGAAGCCAATGTTGGATCAGACCAGTGGCCCATCCAGTCCAACACTCTGTCACACAGTGGCCAAAAACACCAGGTGCATCAGAAGGTCCAGCAGTGGGGGCAGGACACTAGAAGCTTTCCCACTGTTCCCCCCCCTTCCCGTCAAGCACCAAGAATTCAGAGCATCACTTGCCCCAGACTGAGAGCTCCTATCTATACTTTGTGGCTAATAGCCACTGATGGACCTCTGCTCCATATGTTTATCTAATTCCCTCTTGAAGCCATCCATTCTTGTAGCCGCCACCACCTCCTGTGGCAGTGAATTCCACGTGTTAATCACAATTTGGGTGAAGAAGTACTTCCTTTTATCTGTTCTAACACGACTGCTCAGCAATTTTATGGAGTGCCCACGAGTTCTTGTATTGTAAGAAAGGAAGAAAAAGAGTTCTTTCTCTACCTGCTCTATCCCATGCATAATCTTATAAACCTCGATCATGCCACCCCTCAGCCGTCGTCTCTCCAAGCTAAAGAGCCCCAAGTGCCTCAATCTTTCTTCATAGGGAAAGTGTTCCAACCTTTTATCATTCTAGTTGCCCTTTTCTGCACTTTCTCCAATGCTATAATATCTTTTTTGAGATGTGGCGACCAGAACTGTACACAGTACTCCAAATGGATCGCACCATCGATTTATACAGGGGCATTTTGGTGTAGTGGTTAAGTGCGCGGACTCTAATCTGGGAGAACCGGGTTTGATTCCCCACTCCTCCACTTGCACCTGGCTGGATGACCTTGGGGAAGCCATAGCTCTGTACCAGCTGTTCCCTCAAGGGCAGCTTGGGAAAGAGCTCTCTCAGCCCCACCTACCTCACAGGGTGTCTGTTGTGGGGAGGGGAAGGGAAAAGGAGTTTGTAAGCCGCTCTGAGACTCCCTTGGGGAGTGGGGGGCGGGGTATAAATCCAATCTCTTTTCTTCTTCTTCTTATGATACTGACTGATTTGTTTTCAATTCCCTTCCTAATAACCCCCAGCATAGCTTTGGCCTTTTTCATTGCAGCTGCACACTGCCTCGACATTTTCATTGAGTTATCTACTACGACTCCAAGATCTCTCTCTTGGTCAGTTTCTGCCAGTGTCTTAACTACTGAGCCACCACGGCTTTACTCAGAAATAAATTATATTGAGTTCAGTGGCACTTAGTTCCTAGTAAGTGTGCTTAGTATCACAAACTTTCTGTGCAATTCTAAGCAGAGTTATGCACTTCTAAGCATATTGACATCTGTTTAGGATTGTACTGTTCCTTAGTTCTTGAAAAGTGCATCTTTGTCATACAACAGTTTTGCTTATATGTTATAGGTAGGATTAAGATATTTACATTTGAATAGTAACTTGTTTGTTTGGGTAATGTATTTGAATTCCAAAACTGAATTCAGGATAAGAGCTTTAGTATATATTTTTTCTTAATTTATATCTGTGAATGATACCTTTGTTGATAGTTTTGTTGTATGGCTGTAGCATTACTAAGAATTATGGAATCTGGTTTCCAGTTTGGTATCCAGATCATTCTTTATGACATAACAGTGAACAATAGCAACATCTGCTTAAATGGTTGCTGATCTGCTTTCCCTCTCAGGATTTAGTTTGCCAAGGCACCAAGGAAGTGGCTCACAAAGTCTTGTTGACACTAGAGACCTTCCTGAAAAGAAATGAGGACGTCTGTGTCTGTGATCTTCTTCGAAGTCAGTTTCTACAGATTCTGCAGAAGCTTCTGATAGAAGAGAGTTCCAGCATTTTACAAGGTGAACAGGAAATCTACCTTTTAAATGAAAGAGGAGAATGCAGTTGGATAGAAGTACTTCAAAGTGGTTTGACCATGAGACACGGGGCTGCCTTTGAAAATGGTCCAGAAACTTCAGCTGGTCCAAAAATGGCATTCAGGCTATTGGCAGCGGTTGGTTACAGGGCTCTTATTACCCTTGTGCTGAAAGAGCTGTACTGGTTACCCATATGATTCTGGGCACATTTCAAAGTGCTGGTTCTTACCCTTAACACCCTAAATGGGGCCAGGGTACCTGAAAGATTGTCTGCTTCTATGCGATCCATCCTGCCAATTAAGACTTGCCTCTCAACCGGCGTTCTCTGTGCCCTGCTTTCAGAAGTGAGGCAGGTGGTAACTAGATACAGTATTTTCTGTAGTGACACCTTGCTTCTGAAACGCCCTCGCCCTCCCCCTCTAGGCACGCTGGCACCTACTTTACTTTCTTTTAGGTCCTTTCTGCGCTTGGATCTCATCCCTGGTTTTATCAGAGTTCAACTCGCAACACAATACCTTGCGTGTATCCCTGGTTATAACAGCATCTGTTTATCCTGGGACAAGTGTGGGGTGAAATCTGGGTGAGCTCAGTATAATGTGGAAACAAAAAATACCTCGAGATAATTACAGGGGTGAACTCAAGTGTAGTGTAGAATGTAAAAATATCCTGAGATAATTACAGGGGTGAACTCAAGTGTAGTGTAGAATGTAAGTTCGTGGACAGGGCTGAACCAGGATTTAAGGTCTAGTGCGGAAAGGACCTTTGGTGCCAGGCCAAAATACTTCTTTTTTTTACACAGGCTTTCAGTCATGGGGTTTATATAACCAGCTTTTAAATGGTCTGTGTCTGTTTTATGTTGTTGTTTTTTTGCTGTTTATGTCCAATGTCTTGTTTTTAATATCATGACATGGTTTTAATGGTAAGCTGCCTTGGGTAGGACACTGGAGAAGTGGCATAGAAATATACTAAGTAAACAAATAAGTACTGTTGCCCACTAGAGCTCTTGGTTCAAGTTTTTCCCTGTTCTTGTGTGTATAAACAAGATTTTGGGACTGAGGCTCATCTTTCCAAGTAGCATTGTAAGGACTATGTGTGTCTTGTATCCAGGGGTCATTTTGTAGAAAAAGAGGTGCAGGAGCTCATTAGCATAACTCATTAGCATAACTTATTTGCATATGCCATGCTCCCTGACATCACCGGAAGAGTGTCAGAAGGCAACACCCACTGCTCAGGCTCCACCCCAAAAATCTCCAGGTATTCCCCAATTCAGAGTTGGCGAGCCAGCTTTATGTTTTGACTAAAGACACTTTAGGTTTCCTTTGCTCTTGCAGGGAAGCTACCCTACAATAAACATGAAAATACAGATCAAGTTAGTATGCTTTTGCTTTTTTCCACAGTGCATCACCATATATGCCTGCTCCTGGGCTTGTTACTCCCGGAACGGTGCTCCTGCGCGATCCTGCTCTAAATGACCACTGCTTGTATCTACATTCTGCCTCCTTTATGGGGGATTGGATAGCATGAGGAAAGTGTTACTAGAATTGCAGCCTTGGTCACTGAACAGCTTTCTTTTATGTTCTGTTTTAGAAAATCAGTCTCTGCCACTTCTGTTGAACCTTCTGTTCCTGGTACAGCTGAGATATGTCGCTGAGAGAGAGCTGGATGGCACAGATTTCAGACTGCTTCATCTGAGTGAGTTTTTGAGTTCATCACCTGCTGTTATTGTTCAGTCTGGGTCTTTGATTTGGAAATAAAAGAGTTACAGTGCCAATCATAAACCCTTTTAAGTCTATAATGATGTGATAGAAGTTCCTGGTTTAGGGGCCAAAGGGAAGCTTGGACTGGAAGGGGTTCCAGGGGGACAAGGAGGAGAGCTTAATTACAGTGCACAGCTGTAACAACAATTCATTATGAGACTTTAGTTCTCTTTTGAAACAGATGGTCTTTGTATGGTGTCTGTAACGGGTCATTTCTGCACAGGTTACTTGTGCCAGGTTCAGTGCTTTTGGGAAGTGGGTTTTTTTCCATGCAGCATCATACAGCCCATTTGTGGTGCATTCATGTATCTCCCAAGGTTTTCCCAGCTTTTCCTTGATCTTTTGCAAACCTACTTTACTGCAGAATTTTGGGAAAGGTTACAACAAAGTGGCTGCTGTATGTGTGAATGTTCAGATCTTCTTCGTGGTCTCTGTGCATCACACCTCTGGGATAATGTGCGCCTGCGCCGATCCCGATCGGTAACTTCAAAGCCAAACGGATTTTCGCGCCAACTCCCCGATCGCGTGCCGGCTCCACCGCGCATGACCGGGGAGGGGCACGAGGATCCCGCCAGATCTTCTTCGTGGTCTCTGTGCATCACACCTCTGGGATAATATGCGCCTGCGCCGATCCCGATCGGTAACTTCAAAGCCAAACGGATTTTCGCGCCAACTCCCCGATCGCGCGCCGGCTCCACTGCGCATGACCGGGGAGGGGCACGAGTATCCCGCCAGTTCTCTTCTGACCGCCGCATCGTGAGGATCCTTTCTCTCCTGCTCCGGTCGGTAGTTTACTTTCCTATCATAAAAAGCCTTCGGACTGATCTTTTTCTCCTGTTTGAACTCGGACTGTTAACTGGACTTGATTTTGGAATTCCCCCCTTTACTTCACCGCTCGGCCTATGGCCCAGCGGTGGGGGTTCTTTAAGAGGTGCCTGCAGTGCGGCAGCAAAATAGCCCCACCGGACAAGCACTCCTTGTGCCTTCTCTGTCTGGGCGAGTCCCACCGAGTCGACTCCTGCGCGAGTTGTGCGGCTTTTTCGAAGCAAACTCGTAAAAATCGAGCTGCGAGGCTCCGGGTTGCCCTCCTCGAGTCTGCATTGTCCCCGAAGATGTCTTCTTCCGAAGTTCCGGCGTCTTCACCGACGGGACCGATGGGACCGACGCCATCTCCATCCCGAAGCATCGGTACCGACAGACCGGCACCGAAGAGATCACTCCCCTTGCCCGATACCCCTGCTAAAAAGCGCAGAGAGGGCAAGGAGGAGAAGGGCAAGCTGAAGCACAAGAAACCCTCGAGTGCTTCGTCGACGCGCGGCACGCTCGACTCAGCCCAGTCCGGGCTCGACCAGCTTGACCCGAAAGATCGCGAGCGACCCAGGGGTAGATCGACCTCCCCGATGCCGCGACCGATCACCTTGACGGACTCCGACCTCGACATAGACCTTACACAGGTCCCTTGAGACACCCCCGACGCCGAGGCGAAGCCACCATCGGCACCGAGAGGGGACAAGGATTACCGCTCCCCGGCTCCACCGGTGCTGTGGGACGTGCAGCAGCGGAGATACCTTTACGGCTCCTACCCACCTCCACCCCAGTGGTACCCCACCGAATGGGATCGGCAGTCCACCTCCTCTAGAGTGTCCCAGTACCAAGAACCGGCATCAGTACCGACACCGACACCGGCACCTCCGAAACGGACGCCCGACATCGATCCATGCGCGTTGCTGACATCTCAAGACCTTTCAAGCCCGACCCCCCTCTCTCCGTCCAAACACTCGGCACCGAGGTCTCCGGCATCTTCTGTGTCAGAAGACGAATCGCTCCCGCACCTGTCTCCTGACACGCAGGTCACCGAGAACCTTCCAATCTCTAAGACCTTGGTGGAAGATCTTCCGTTTGAAGGAGACGGACTCTTCAGCTCAACAACGGACACAGTGCTTCACGAGCTCGATAAAAATATGAAGACATCCCGTAATCTGGGAGTCTCTCAACCTAAACAACAAAAACAGAGAACATGGCAAAGATCATGGCCCAAGAAGCAATCGCAAAGACCTCCCGCTGAACCCCAATGGCAGAGGTCACCGCCACCTACCTACCAGCATAAGCCTTACAACAACAAACCTCACTTCCCAACTGCTCCAGCGTCTAAGGCGAAACCCCCCAAACCGAGCAAACAGAGCTTTTGACTCCCACCCCCGCTCCGACACCCCCACCCGTCTATCACCCTTCCTCACAGCATGGCAATCCATCACTTCGGACAAGTGGGCACTCTCGGTCATCTCCGAGGGATACAGAATAGAATTCTTCGAGATCCCTACGGAACCTTACTTCGTGGTCACTCCCCCATCCGATACCCTAACATCCGAGGTCGAGACTCTGCTGAGCAAGGATGCAATAGAACCAGTAATAGTCCAGCAATCCCAACAGGGATTCTACTCCCGCTACTTTACAGTGCCAAAGAGGGACGGGGGCCTCCGACCCATCCTGGATCTTCGGAACCTCAACGCATTTATAACTTACAAGAAGTTCCGAATGACCACCCTCCAGATCATCTTACCCTTGCTGGAAGAAGGTTCTTGGATGGTGACGCTGGACCTGAAGGATGCATACTTTCATGTGACCATCCATCCTTCCCACAGACCCTTTTTACGCTTCGTGATCGGTCCGCGTCACTTCCAGTACAAGGCACTCCCATTCGGCCTCTCAACGGCACCTCGTGTCTTCACAAAATTAATGGCAACGGTAGCGGCCCACCTCCGCCTGCACGGCATCCACCTATACCCTTACCTGGACGACTGGCTCCTGATCGCACGCTCGGCATCAGATCTACAAGACCACGTCTCCCTAACACTCCGCACCCTGGAGACTCTGGGGTTGACGATAAATACAAAAAAGTCCATGCTCACCCCCTCCAGACGGGTACAGTTCATCGGAGCTCTTCTCGATTCCCTACAGTGCAGAGCATTTCTGCCTCCCAGCCGGGTCTCGGATATTGTTTCCCTCCTCAGTGCTCTGAGAAGGAACCGGGAGGCGACAGCTCGTCAAATACTGCGCCTCTTGGGACTCATGGCGGCCACCACCATGGTCATTCCCTTCGCAAGACTGCACATGAGGCCCTTGCAACTGTGGTTCCTCCGTCGGTTCCGGCCAAACCTACACCCTCTGTCCAAGAGATTCCGCCTCTCGGATCCGGTGGTTCAAGCCCTGGAGTGGTGGCAGGTGCCACAAAATCTCCAGACGGGCGCCCCCTTTCGCCACCCTCCTCCGTCAGTCACTATTACCACAGACGCCTCCGTATGGGGCTGGGGAGCCCACCTGGGCGATCTGTACGTAGGCGACAAGTGGGATCCATCAGTAGCCTCCAATCACATCAACTTTCTAGAGCTACTAGCGGTCCGCTACGCGATCCGGTCCTTTCGACACCTTTTGTTGGGAAAGACAGTGGCCGTCTTCACGGACAACACGACCACAATGTACTATATCAACAGACAGGGTGGTACAGTTTCCCGCAGCCTATGCCGCTTAGCGATAGAACTCTGAACGGAATGTCAGTCGCTGGATATTTATCTGGTAGCGAACCATCTTCCTGGCCAGCTCAACACGCAGGCAGATTTCTTGAGCAGAGGGGGTGCATCCTTACACGATTGGGAACTCAATCCTCTTTACCTGACCCCGATCTTCAGCCTCTGGGGTCAACCTGCTGTGGATGTCTTTGCGTCAAGAGACAACAAGAAGTGTCCCCTCTTTTGCTCCAGGGCGGGCACGGATCCGATGTCCTTGGGAGATGGTCTTCTCCTCTCCTGGTCGAGGTTACACATTTATCTGTTTCCCCCGATCCCGCTGATACTGAGGGTAGTACAGAAGTTACTGGTGGAACAACCACTAGCAATCCTGATCACACCCTGGTGGCCGAGGCAACCGTGGTTCCCCACCCTTCTTCGCCTCTCCAACGAGTCTTACACCCACCTTCCGATGAACCCAGACCTCCTTTGGATGCACGAGGGTTTGGTGCTGCATCACGACATACCCAGACTGAAGCTAACAGCTTGGCTAATTCGTCCTCCGAAGCAGACCCTCGTATAGCTGATGTCCTCCTCAATGCCCGTAAGCCGTCTACACGTCGTTCCTACAAGGCGAAATGGAGTAAGTTCCTGTCTTTCCTGGCTTCAGTAGGAAGACCTTCCATTCCATCCACACTCAACGACATCTTTGGTTTCCTCTTATCGTGCAAGGACAGAGGATTGTGCCATGCATCACTGCGTGTCTACCTCTCAGCTGTTTCAGTCAACCATCCTTCAATAGATGGCTACTCTGTGTTTTCCCATCCTACTACGAAGCAATTCCTAAAGGGAATGTGCCGTCTCTTCCCAACAGTCAAAACCCCTGTTCCGGCGTGGGATCTGCCACTAGTGTTGAACAAGCTCATGGCCAAACCGTTTGAGCCTATGGCTTCCTGTAGCCTACAGCTTCTTTCGTGGAAAGTGGCGTTTCTTGTGGCTCTCACTTCGGTTCGTAGGGTGAGTGAGCTGTCGGCTCTCCGCTGTGACCCACCCTACCTCACCTTTCATCAGGATGCAGTAACCCTGTCTCCTGATATCACCTTCTTGCCGAAAATAGTTTCGGACTTCCACATTAAAGCGGACATCACCCTGCCAGTGTTTTTCCCTGAACCCAAGGACCAGGCACAACGTTGTCTACATTCTCTCGATGTTAAGAGGGCCCTGTCTTTTTACTTGCATCGGACTAAATCGTTCCGCAAGTCCCCAGCTCTCTTCGTTGCGTATGCCTTGCCCAGACAGGGACAGAAGCTGTCGTCTCAGAGACTGTCTAAATGGATTGTTGAGACGATAAAGCTCGCCTACCTACTGGCCAAGCGGCCATTGCTGGCGTCCCTGTGGGCCCACTCTACTCGAGCAGTGGCTGCCTCGACAGCCTTTCTCAAGGGCATTCCCCTGGGAGACATCTGCAATGCTGCTACATGGGCGTCTCCTCACACGTTTGTGAGGCACTATGCTTTGGATGTCCGTGCCCATCAGCGGTCGGCGGTGGGCCGTGCAGTTCTGCAGACAGCTCAGATGTGAGACCTTCAGCACCCACCTCCAGGTATGTGGTGTATTTATTGCTCGCTATTCTCCCAGAGGTGTGATGCACAGAGACCACGAAGAAGATATACAGGTTGCTTACCTGTAATTGGAGATCTTCGAGTGGTCATCTGTGCATTCACACCACCCGCCCTCCTTCCCCTCTGCTTTTGGTCTCCCTTGTACTTTCTTGGAGGCTGCTTGCAGCGGTCAGAAGGAACTGGCGGGATCCTCGTGCCCCTCCCCGGTCATGCGCGGTGGAGCCGGCGCGCGATCGGGGAGTTGGCGCGAAAATCCGTTTGGCTTTGAAGTTACCGATCGGGATCGGCACAGGCGCACATTATCCCAGAGGTGTGAATGCACAGATGACCACTCGAAGATCTCCAATTACAGGTAAGCAACCTGTATATTTTCCTAGTCTTGCCCACATGACAGCCACTTTCCCCACAGCAGTCAGTCAATCAGTCAGTCAGTCAGCCAGCCAGCCAGCCAGTCAGTTATTTATTTATTTATTGGATTTCTAGGCCGCTCTTCCCACTGTTGCAGGCCCAGAGCGGCTTACAGGACTTGGACATGACAAGAGTCATAAAACGATAAATACAATGAAAGTTAAAACAGATTAAAACATTTATGGACATAGGAATGTTCAGTGCTATTCTATTAAAATTAGATGGCGAACCGTCTACCCATACCCTACCTGGCCCCGATACAATGTCACGGAGCCAGATGATGTTCACTGTTCACTGATCCCCTTGTTGATGGTAAAACAAAGGGGGGAGAGATAGGGGGCGGCGGCCCCTATTCAAAGGCCTGGCGGAAGAGCTCCATCTTGCAGTCCCTGCAGAACTGCATCAAGTCCCGTAGGGTCCTGATCTCTTCTGGGAGCTCATTCCACCAGGAAGGGGCCGCCACCGAGAAGACTCTCCCCCTAGTGGCAGCGAGCCTGGCTTCTCTGGAGCCTGGTACAACAAAGCGGTGTTGGGCCCCAGACTGCAGCGCTCTCTGGGGTATATCCGGGAAAGGTGGTCCCGCAGGTAGGTCAGACCCAGACCATTTAGGATCTATTATTTCCTCCTCCTTGCAACTGGGGGGCATTTGGGGTTTTTTTAAATTGGCAATTGAATAATATTGTTAAAGTCATATCACATAAAAATATGTGAGAAATTCTCTTGTTTTCCATCTTTCATTTTTAAAAAGTCTCTAGCACCTTTCAAAGCGGAGATATAAGAGGGAAAGCATATATCTGCAATAGAAACGCTAGAGACTTGCTTAAAAAAAGTAACATGAAAACTCCTGGTCACATGGGTGGCAGGAAGGGAAAAAATGGCTGCTGCTGGGGGTCTGGGACAGGAACCTGCCATCTAGAATCCCTGTTGTTGCTGCACTGCATTGTCAGTTGCAGCAGTGGGGGGAGAAATATACATGCCTGCAGGCCCATAGCTAGGATTTTTGTGGGTGGGGGGACACTGGGATGGTGACTGGGACGCCAGGGGGGGGCGCTAATTTAATTAACGGAGCTAAAGTTGTTATGTCAAATATGGGGAAAGGAGCAGAGCAAACATTCATCTGATGTGCTCGTTTGATCACCTCCCCAGGCTAAGGTATCAAAATAAGAGTCTCTGCCCTGTCTCGGACATGATCACCTACAACGGAATGAGGCAAGCAAATGGACAAGAGCTAAAGTGACCTCTTGTTCAGTAGCTGCTCAATCCTATGCTTTTTCTTTTTAAAAAACTTGCGGAAGCAAACTTCATTGCGTTCAGTCAGGCTTACTTCCAAGTAGGGAGCTTTAGCTGCATATTCACCCTGGCCTGATTCAGTGGTGGGTCCCTCCACACTAGCTGGAGCTTTTGGGCCACAAAGCCCGGAGCTGGTAACAGCATGAGTTGGTGGGACCCGCCGCAGGTTGCTTTCAGCTGCTGCATCCAGTGCAAGGGGGGTGGGGGCGAGAGCAGGCTTTTGGTGCAAGATGAGCCGACCGACTGACTGAGCCACAGCTTGTGCAGGTGCCCACCCAAGTGCAAATAGGCCGGGCCCTCCCCTACCGCAAAAGGTCAGCTCCTTGGCCTGTCATGGGGGTGTGCCTCTCTTCTTCATTGGGATGTGTGCGTGTGTTATGATAGGGGCTGCCCCTGATGCGATAGAGGGCACCATCTGCTGCGCCCCCCCCCCCCCACTAGATAAGCCCTGCATGGCTATCCCTCTGTGAAAAACAACAGAGTTTGATTGGTGGTTTGAGCTTGTTTAATGGGATATCTGGTTTGTTCCCAAGGATTTGGCACATTAAAATCTGAAAAGTTGAAAATTATGTTGGGTATTTTTGTTATGCAGTTAGCAATTTGTCTGGGAAATGCAGCCCAACAGACTTTGAGCTTCTGCAACCATCCTTGAACTTCTTGTACTGGAGCCTTCAGCAGACAACACCTTCTAGTCAGCAAAGAGGTAAAAAAAATTAAGATGGGTTCTGTTTGGGTGTAACTTGGAGTAACTATGCCAAGAATACTCCCAACTACTGCAGAGGTTTTATTTTTTTTCTGCATGATTTCCTTTAAATGTACTAAGATTTGTCTTGCTAGCTTGTGCAAAAGTAGGGTAACATTACATAATCCAACTAGAGATATGAACTTGCTATAAGGAGAAAGCATCTGTTTGAATGTGATGAGAATTATGCAGTATAAGCGGGGGTCTAACAAGGACTTGTCAAGGGCATCTCATTTTCTGCTTCTCCACTATTTACCCTTTTCCTTCCCTGAAAGCCTCTACAACCTCGCCCCCTGTCCTGCTTCCTTCTCATGCACCAGCCAATCTACCTTTATCTGACCCTCTGTCTTCAGCTTTCCCTCCCCCGGCAGCCTCACTCCAGGAAAACCATGGCTGAGTTGCACAGTTCTGGTCACAGGGACAGGCCCAGTTATGTGATGGGGAACCTGCAAGCGCTTATAGGGGGCATCTCACTTCCCCCTATATCCCCCTCCCCGCACAATTTCCTCTTTTCCTCCTCCTGTCAGCTCCCATATACTCATCTTTCCCTGCTTCTCTTATATTATACCCTTTCTCCACAATGGGAAACCAAAGCAATGCACATCATTCTTCTCTCCTCCATTCATAAATTGCAGTGTGCAGTTTGATACAGGTGGATACCCATATTACAGTTTACAAACAGACTGCAATCGGCCACCTCACTCCCAAATTTATTTATTCATTTATACTCCACATTTCTCCCCATTGGGCACCCAAAGCGACTTACATTGCCCTCCTCTCCACCATTGTATATTAACAACAATGTGCAAGGTGAATTAGGCTTTGAGTGTGTAACTAGCCCGAGGTCACCCAGTATGCTTCCACTGCAAACTGGTGATTTGAACCGGTGTCTCCCAGATCTCAATCCGAAACTCTAAATAGTACCCCACAATGGCTTTTTGTGTGGTGGCTGTATTGAATGGAAGCAAGCTTCCAGTCCTGAGTGAGTATGGCACATAGGCAGTAGGGATGTGCAGGGTTTTCCCCAGTTTTTTTAAAATGTGGATGTATTGAACCCCACAAAATCACAGGATTTTTGAAAAATCTCAGATCCCAATACTGGCAAAAAATTTGGATCTGGGATTTTTTGGAAATCCCAAATTTCTTGGGGTCTAATAGACTCGAGATGGGAAAAAAGAGGGGGGGAGCCAACATAGGAGGGGCAAAGCTGCACAACACAGCTCAGCAGAGGCTTCCATTTCCCATCTGTTTTCCCTGATCTTTTCTGTAGTCCCTTTAAACCAGTCTGGTTTAAAGGGACTGCAGAAGTAGAGTTGCCATTCCCCAGGCCCAGGCTGGGAATCCCCTGGTTTTGGATGTTTCTGTCTGCCACCATCTGGATGGCAGGGGAAACCCTGCCCCCAAACAGTGACATCGCTCACACAGTGACATTACCTGGAAGTGACATCATCACATTGGGGACGTTACACAGCAACGCTCTGGTTTTTGGGCAAAGCTCTATGGTTTGAGTGCAATTTTAGCGTAGAGTTTTGCCTTCAAACCAGAGCAGCACCATGCGATGTCCCTGACGTGATGATGTCACTTCCATGTGATGCTGTTGTGGAGCCCTACCTCACTCCCTGAAGGCTCCCTCCCACCCTCTGCTGGTGCGTCAATGAGGCCTGGCAACCCTATGCAGAAGAAACTGGGGCAGGGCTATTTTTGGGCAGGAACACACAGGAACGGAGCTCTGGCTGACTTTCGAGTTGGCCACGCCTACAGCCTTTCCCCCTCGGGTTCCCCAGGCCCCTCGCAAACCAGGGGGCGCCAGGGGAAGCCAATCTGATCCAGGGAGGGAAGGCAGTTTAAACTGGTTCCCTCCCCCTCGGGTTCCCTCTGCCTGGGGAGGCCGATCCAGAAACTGCCTTCCTTCCCTCGGGTTCCCCATGTGCCCCACAAGCCACGGGGCACCTGGGGAAGCCAATCCTGGGAGGGAGCTGTGCTGTCAGGGGTGTGGCCTAATATGCTAATGAGTCCCTGCTGTTGGGTGTGGCCTATTATGCTAATGAGTTCCTGCTGGACTTTTTCTACAAAAAAAGCCCTGAACGGGGGAAACAGCTGGTAGGTGGGGAGCAGGCTCCCTGCCTCTCAGCTGTTTTCCTGATTCCTGAAAATATCTGACAAACCCCCCCCTCCCCCCCAGTTTTCCCAAAAGATCCCTGATACTTTTGGGATGCCGAAAAATACTGATAAAAGATATTTTTCAGGTATATTTTCTGCTTAGGAAGGTGCAAATGCACACCCCTAATAGGCAGCAGCGGAGGTCAGGGGAGGCCTGCCCACTGAACCAGAGGCAGCTGCTGCTTCAGGAGAGAGTGGGGCACCTCTCAAAAAGGCAGTAGCAGCCTGATGAGCCTGCAGAAGTGGGGGTGCACCACCTGCAGGAGAGTCTCCCTCCCACCAGGCAGCAACTAAGCATAGCCGCTGGGGAAGTAGGCTTGGCAGCCAGGGCATTAGCTGGGGGGTATGGGGGACAGCAAGGACCTCTGAGTAGCCCTAAGCAAACCCAGACGGGGTGGAGCAAGACAAAGGAGGGGTTAGAGGAAGGGAGGGGCGATGGCTAGGCTTGGTCAGCATGGGTGGAGCCCCACGGATAAAAAGGAGAGGGGTGGGGTGGGGGAGGAGGTGAAGAAAGCAAGCTGGCTGGGAAAGACTGAGAGGGTGCAGAGAAGGGAGGAACTAAAGAAGGAGCTGGGTCGAGACAAGGCTACCAGGCCTGACTGAACTGCCCCAAGTAGAGGCATGGTTCAGGCCCTTGAGGGCAAAGGGCAGGGCGGGTGAAGGGAACTGCACTCATGTGGAAGCCTGTGTGGGCTTTTTGCATTCCAATAATGAGACACTTTATTTATTTATTTATACATTCAGTTTATTTACTACCCTTCCCCAAGTTCACAGAGCTCAGGGCGGTTACCAACAACAAAAAAACAATACAAAACCAAAATTAAAACAATCAAGTTAAAATGAAAGAACGTTAGATGGCACCAAAATAAATACAGTATGCATTACTGGCCTGCAAAGAGAAAGTAAAGGGTTGGGTTTTTTTTGAGATGGTACCCGTTGCTGTCTTTAACCAAAAGCCTGGCAGAAAGTCTGCCTATTGTTCAAACCTCTTTTCTTTTGCAGTGGTGGCCGTGTTGCTTTCCAATGTGCCTTTGCTGGAGCTACTTGAGAGAGTTCTCCAGCTCACTTGGATGCTGCCTGTGCCTTCCCCTTCTGAACCAGCCCTCTCATTGTCCAATGAAACACTTCTGTGCTCTGCTTGGCTGCTGACTGCTGCTCTCTTGACTCAGCAACATATTTACAAAACGGAGGTTAGAAACGCTGTAGGTTTGTACACAAGCTGTCAAGGAAGGGAGGTCTCTAGAAAAATGAAAACAAAATTTCTTCTCATAGAAACTGTTCACAATTTATTTTTAATTAAGGGGCAGGATCCAGGCAAAGGTAAACACTGTTCACCTCCTACTATTTACTCCTCAGATCTGTTGTGTTTATAACTGATACATTGTTTACCCAGAGGCAAAGCTAGCTTTTTGTCCCAAATCATTCTATTCCATAAACTATGTGGGTAGTAGATGTTAATGTATATCACATGTGGCTTTGGAAACAGCTGATTCAAGATGGCTTGATGAATTAAAACTTTTATTTTATGAACTGGAATAATCCCAGATGCTCTCTCATTGTTCTGTGGTGTTTTGTCAGTGTTGCTGGAACAGATAAATGAATGTATCTAATGACTGTGAATGTGAGCTAATGTCATGTCATTCCCTAATCCTCTGAAGGGAAGCATCAGCTTAGTCATGTAAGCTGTCCTATACAAATGAGGATGACTCAAAAGTATGTTGTATAGTTAGTGGTGTATATTCAATCATTCTGGCCTCATATGGTCACTGCCGTAAATGAATAACCTAGGGAATAAATTGGATGAGCTGCATGTTGGTCTGTTGCCAGGTTTTGGAGGACTCTGGACAGTGGCCTTTTGTCCTACAGACCTCTCTGCTTCTTTCTCCTTCCTCCATCCCAGTTACTCCCTGTGATTGCTTTCTAAAAGGTTCATCATGTAATCTGTCTGGAGGTGGATCAAGTCTTCTGTGCAGTTGCTTTCAGGAAGAAGAAGTCCACATTGCTGTTTGGTAGGTGACATCTTTGTCAGAATAATTCAGCACTGGGAAAACTCTGGAAGGGATGTGTGCGATGGGGAGATTTCTTCCATGCTAATACATGATTTTATATCCAGTCAGCATCCTTCAGTTTCTAAGAGCCATCCTTAGCCAGAACCTCTCTTCTTCCCTTGTGAAGTTTGTTGTATATCACACGGACAAAAATGGGAGGGAGCTGTCATTGTCAAAAGAGGATGCCACTTTGTTTCCATTGACTACACGGCATGTCTTATCCTTGGTCATCAGTCTACAGAATCTATTGGTTCAGGTATAAATCTACTAAGATAAATAAAAATTTGCCAACAACAGCAATCCTGTTTAAAATGCCAGTCCAAAGAGACTTTTTTCTTCTGGACCTGAACTGTTAAATGCTGAAAAGTAATTAGTTGATTCCAGGGGTCCCCAACCTTTGAGTCTGCAGGCATGTTTGCAATTCTGATACAGTGGTAGGTGCATCCAAAAAATGGCTGCTGTAAATTAAGTGTGACAGAAGGTGATCCCAGCCTCAGTCACTCAGTGAAGTTCCTTGTGTTGTGGTGGCAGCTGCTGCCAAAGCAGTGTTTTAAAAATCTGGACAGCCAATCTACAGTGACCAGTCAGAACCCTTGTAGAGCAAAAGCCCCACCTGGCTATGCCCACTTTCTAAAAAAAACACTTGGAGAGCACCAGGAAAGGTATCTGTAGGCACCACATTGGGTCCCCCTGGAATATTCTATTATTTTCAGTGCAGACTGAGTATAAGTTCCAGACTGCCTTGAGTCCCTTAATAGCAACAGCTTCTACTCCTCCTTTAGTAACAGGCTATTAAGCAACAAGGTATCTGAGCAGCATTTTGAACTACTGGTGGGCAGGAGAGGGACATGGAACTACTTTACCACGTTACAGGGAGAAACAAGTACTTCGACTGTGAAGAGCCAGTTTGGTGTAGTGGTTAGGAGTCCATTCTCTAATCTGGGAGAACTAGGTTTGATTCCCCACTCCTCCACATGCAGCTGCCAGTGTGACCTTCGGTCAGTCATGGCTCTCTCAGAGCTGTTCTCCCAAGAGTAGTTCTCAAAACAGCTCTCTCAGCCCCACCTACTTCACAGGGTGTCTGTTGTGGGGAGGGGAAGGAGATTGTAAACCGCTCTGAGACTCCTTTGGGTAGTGAAGGGCAGGGTATAAATCCAATATCCTCTCCTCTCCTTAATAGGATTTCCCTGGAAATAACTGTGTCCACTCTCTTCTTTATATTCACAGAAGGACTTGTTGCTGTCGCAAACTGTTATTGGTTGTCTGGAAATCTTGCTGGAATACCTGCATGGGAAGAACCAGAGCATTGGTACAGCCTTTGTCAGTTATTTATATTTATTTATTTATTATTTACGTATTTATTATTTATTTATTATTAGTTATTTATTCACTGTATTTATTTAGCTCCATTGTCTCTGCACATGGAGTGGTAGGATGTGGACCTTTCTCTCCAGTGATGACCCAAAATGCCTTGCACTGTTTTCCTGTCCTCCATTTTATCACCACAACCCTTTGAAGCAGGTTAGCGTGAGAATGGCCCAAGATCATCCTTCAGGCTTCCATGGTAGAGGGAGGATTTTGACTTCTTGGTCTCCTAGATCCTAGCCTGATACTATAACCACTAAACTACACTGGCTTACTAGTGACATTAAAGACCTGTGTAGCAGCTTTATGACATTAATATAGGACAGTATGAAGCTGATGAAGTAATATTTTGCACCACCATCTTTGAATGTATATTTTCTTTCTTCCCTTGGCGCAATTTGATTGTGAATAAATTAAAGTACTTAAACTTAACGTGGCCAGCAATAGCCACTTTCTGATTAAGATACAGTAAATTTTATCACTATAACTACTGCTTCTGTTTAAAAGATGATTAAAATATATCTTGATGACATAGAAGAAATCGTAAGTTCACATGCATGAATACATTCATTTGGAGTCTCTTCAACTAGATGGTTTTTGAAAAAACTATCTCTGGCTGGTTTCTCCAATTCTAGCAAGTCATATTGTTTCACAACCATGGAATAAATTTTTGCTGGTCACACTTCTGGATGGTGGTGAGAATTCCTTTCTTCACCCTGAAATTCTCAGACTTGTTACTTTGGTGAGTACAAAGATATACACCATTATCTTGCAAATATATATAATGTTCTTGTAGTATACAGTATGCCTGTGTTTATTTATATAGCTTACATCCAGGATGAGCACATACAGGCCCCATAAAATGCATTTTATTTGACTTTTTAAATTTAAATCTGATGCTTAGTCGGTTGCTGTTTTAGACTTCTAATTTTAAAGCCATGTTGTGACATCTTAATACCTGAAAGGTGGGGTACATCTATTCTAAATAAAATATTTATTTTTAAGTACCTACTCTGCATGACAGTAGAAGCTAATCAAAGCTATATATTAATACAAAAAAGGGGCCACAAGCAAAACTTTAAAAGAAGAAGAAGAGAATGGATTTATACCCCGCCCTTCACTCGGAGTCTCAGAGCAGCTTACAAACTCCTTTCCCTTCCCCTCCCCACAACAGACACCCTATGAGGTAGGTGGGGCTGAGAGAGCTCTTTCAAGAACTGCTCTTTCAAGGACAGCTCTTACAGAACTATGGCTTGCCGAAGGTCATCCAGCAGGTGCAAGTGGAGGAGTGGGGAATCAAACCTGGTTCTCCCGGATTAGAGTCCATGCACTTAACCACTACACCAAACTGGCTCTCATTAAGAGTGCTAATATTTTCATACACGTACTTCAGTTAATACATCACTAAATCCAAATATTAATATTTGTCCCCAAGATGCCAATCTTCAGAACGGTTGATATATTGTCTTTTTCCTTCCCTGTGGCTGCTAGACTTAAGAAGCACTTTTGTGTGTGATGAAAAGGTCTCTTTTTCTTGTCCTGAAAACACACATACATTATTTTATAATGTTGGAGGTTTAATTCCAATGTCATCTTCTGCAGAATCATTAAACTGAAAAAAGATTCAGTTGGTCCTGTATCCCTGTCCCTTTGCCCAAAATGGGGCAAGTATATCCAAAGTGATTACATAACACTTTCTAACGTTCTTGAATATTGCTGAAGCATCTGTTGCAATATAGTTTGTGGCAGCTTTCAGATCTGTTTTCCCAGCAGATAAGTCTATGTTAGAATTCACATATACCTTACCAAATGCCTCTTTTTGTTTTAAGTGTGTGCAGTATCAGAACACCAATTTTATTTCTCAAAGTGAAATAAACCATGTACTTGAAGAGGCTGCAAATACCAACTTGTCCGAACTTCCTGATGCTACACTCAGTGCTCTTCACTCCTTTCTTCTCCAGGTGAGTACTTTGGCAAAGGTGATTGGGTACTAATGAGCACTTGTGAGGTTATGATTAAGATTGTTCTTCTAGCTTCTGTCTTTTCTTATCAGTTGTCAGTACAAAAAAATGAGATGGAGAGGTGGGTGGTTGTGACTCCAGGAGCAAAATATCTACAGCTAGCACCAGGTCAAGAAGAGTAACCATGTGCTCTTCTGAATGCACCAGATAGATGTACACATAGGTACATGTCTCCATTCAGTTTGTATCAGTACAGATCCCCAGACGGGATCAGTATTGCCAACCGCTATGCATAAATGAGATATTTGACATTCGAAAGGGTAAACTGGGTAAAAGTTACTTTCTTTAATGAAAGACTCTTCCCATATGCTTTCTGTGCTTTTGGTTTAATGCTACAGTGTTAAGGCGTCAGCATGGAAAACTGCCATCTGGACATGTTTTTTATTGCTCTTGGACATGCCCTTTATTGCTATTGGAGGAAGTGAAGGAACTTACTTGTTAATTATTTCTGTAATACCTTTCACTTCAGTGCCAGCTTCAGAATGGGAAATGTCAGCTGGATTCAACCCAAAGAGCATCTATCCAAACCTTGCTGGAAAGCCTTCCCTCAAGAAGCAGGATTCAACAAACCCATCAAAGCATGATGTATCCTTTGGCAAGAATGTCAGAGTGTCAGATGCAGGCAGGTATGTGGCTGGGAGGGAAGTTCAGGCTAGGTTTGTTAGTTGTTACCTATGTTATGAGGAGGAGTCTATTCGCTTTCTTTTTTCAGCCTGTCATTTTCTGATTTTGGTCTTTTTTTACCATTTGAGCTCAGACAGTGTACGATGCAAAGAGTAGATAAAAAGAACACAGTAAAGTAGCCAGAAATGTATTCTTGATGTTGGGTGTGTTGTAGTACTGTGATGTGGATGTTTTCATAGAATGGTCAAAGACAGGTATTGATTTTCACATCTTTGTTCCTTACATTTTCCCTTCGTGGGTAGAGGACATTTGCAAGTGGTGGTGGTGAGGTTAACTTTTGGAAGCACCCCTACCAGGCTTTACCAATGAGAGCTTGTTGTTCAGTCCAGCAGTAGTTTCCAAAATATGAAGATAAGTGGCAGAAAAGAAAATGTTGCAGACAGTTCTGTCATTTACAGTAATTACGTTGGTACTAATAATAGGGAAAGTACAGAACCAAAGTATATAGTGCCACTGTTAATGTAAAAGCAGACACCATTTAAAAGACGTATCTGAATCTTAAGGCTTTCTTCTTCAGCTTCTTCACAGTGAGCGTCTTTTAACATTTTATAGTTAACTCCCTGTTTTTTGGCTAAAGAAGAAACATTACTAACAAGACAAATAAGGCCATGCTTAACCCAGAACCTTTACCTATATATATATATTTCTGAAAAGGAATTAAACATGTGGTTTAAATAAAGGGACCAATCTGTAGCTAAAGGCTTCTAAACGTAACTGTAAATATGTTCTCGGCAGTATATCTTTACAGCTCTTACTTTCTTTGGTTTTTCACTCATGCCTTTGAATTCAGATGTCTTGGAGGAGTGGCAGTGTCACTCTCGCACATTAGAAACTGATAGAAGTAAACAAACAAACCTGCACAGAAACATAGTGGATGAATAAAGCAACTTGCCTTTGCAACTTCCTTCCAGGCAACAGACTTAAACAAATATAGTGCCAGAGATGAGAAACTGTTCTAGAAATAACAAATGATTTAGTAAGCTGTTCAGTGTACAGTTCCATAATAAAACTTTTTTAAAAATCCTTTTTTGTTTCTTTTGTTTTTTCTTGGAATTTAAATAGTCTCTTCGTTTCAGGTTTATTTTCATAACTAATAAATTCACTGAGCACTTGACATGAGTAAATAATCTGTTCTGTTTTTTGAATTACCTCCACATGAAGATGGGAAGGGTCAGTAATGTTCAATGTGAAACCATAGTGTGTATCATACAGCTCATCAGTCACAAGACGAAGGCTGCCGTGGGTCAAGAAATATCTAGTTACTAGGCTTATTTTGCTTTTCAGCAGCAGCGATGATGAGCAACCATTTTCATACAAGAACTAAGCATTCCCTAAGAAGCTTCCATCTAAGGACATGACTATGCTGGGGGAAGAAAAACCTGTCTACCGTGTATATGGATCTTTACAGCCCAGCCCTAAGCATTTTCATATGGCATGTTGCTGATTTAGGTGGGATACTATAAACAGATGTACAGCATTTAATTTAATGAAATACACGTTAACACGATGGTGAGATGAAGGACATTCCAGTAGTAGAGAACTACAGGGGGAAAGGCTACGAGTATGAAATACAAAGGTTAATTTCAGGTTTAACTGGAACACTGATTTTGGAGAGTAAAGGTTTCTGGAGAGGAACATAGAGAGAGGATAGATACAAAGGGAATGAGATTATGGACACAACTGCAGTAAATTAAAGAAATTCAAATGCAGTTGAGAAGAAAAAGGAAGCCAGTGAACGGAGTGCTGTTCAGGAGTGATATCATCTACATGGCAAAGAGAAAATATAAGATGGGGCAAAAATAAGAAATGGAGGGGATTAAGACAGAAAGTAGGAAGCTCAAAGTACCGTCCTTACAGGAAAATAATTAGAAAGAAAATAGAGAATTCTAGCTATATTGACCAACTGGTACTTGCAAGACTTGGCAAGAAGGAACATATGGAGAAATAGCAGGCTCAGCTCCAGTAACTAGGTGTCTGGAACAAGGGAATAAACAGGTGAGTTTAGCAGATGAGCAAGGAGAGGGTAAGTAGCATTTTAAATATGTAGCATGCACCCCCCCCCCTCAAAAAAGTTTTATTATAAAGTTCTATCAAGATAGGCTAAAAGGGTTAAAATAGTAAGAAGGGCAAATAGTTAAAAATACCCCAGCTCCTGCCAGCCTAGCAGCTTGGAAGCAAGAAATTGCAAGTAGATAAATAGGTACTGCTTTGGTGGGAAGATAACCTTCGTGTTTAGTTATGCTGGCCACATGACCATGGAAAAAAGTCTTCAGACAGTGCTGGCTCTTTGGCTTGGAAACGGAGATGAGCACTGCCACCTAGAGTCGGATTTGACTGGCTTTTGAGCAAGGGAAACCTTTACCTTTATATAAGTTTTCATGTGCATGCACACTTCATCATATATACTGAAACAGTTTTCCTCAAGCCTTACATATACATAGAGAGAGGGTGGGGGGCTAATTGCCGGGAAGGGCTAGTTAAAATCAAGATGCGTAAGTAATTGGGTGATAAATATAGTTGAGATTGGATTAAAGCAGTTGTTAAGACCTATGAATGGCAACAAATTAGCATATAAATACCAGACTCAAATTTAGTTCTCACATCTGTTTGTTAACTTTTGTATTTGTGTGCTAATCCACATCTACACTGTGAGGTTGAATTTGGGAATATATTAACCTGCCAGAATAGTTGCACTTGGATCCTTTTTATATGGCTGTCAACCAATTAATTAATGTAGTTCATTAGTCATGCTTTTATTGGTTAATGAAATTGCTTACGTTTAAATACATTTGCCTTTTTTGAGATCCTGAATGAGAGCATTTATAATTTCCTATGAAAATACCACTAATTTTTGGAGCGAGGGGAACTATAGCAAGATCAGACTGATGTAGAAGGGACAACAGTCTACATACCAAGTACAGAAGAAGAAAGACAGCAGCTGTTCTTACCTGCTTTTCGAAAAATAGGTCAGGTTTGAAGATAAACCCTCATCTCATTACCTGAACTGATAGGAAAACATTCACCCTGTTAGTTTCAATTACCCTATTAGCTGCAATCAAATATATTCCTTCCAAACACAATGACATTTCCAGCTAGTATTTTGTTCACCCTCATCAAGATGAAATTGTTAAAAAGATCTGTTTAGGCTTATAGAAATTCCAGGATTGGCTACTGAAATGTGCTCTGCCCATGGCTGCCCCTGAAAACAAATCAGAAACTTCTGCTCATAGCTGCCCATTTTAAGTGCACCTACAGTTTGTTTTAGGGGCCACGGTGGCTCAGTGGTTAAGATCATAGGCGTAGACTACGGGGGGGGGGGGCTCGAGCCTCCCCCGTAATTTCCCAGGGGGGACTGAGCCCCCCCCGGGAAAACGTAGCGCCTGCTGCCGCGCCTCCCGGGGCCCTTCCGAGGCTGGCAGCTGCTGCTGCTGGTGCCTCCCCCCCCACTCTTCCATCCTTCCCTCTCCCTCCCTCTTTTCCCCGCGAAGGGAGAGGGAAGGAGTTGGGGGGGGGGAGAGAGAGAGAGGCTCCGGCAGCAGCGGCTGGCAGAAGCCCCTCCCCCCCCCCGGATTTTACGAAATTCTACGCCCCTGGTCAGGGGTCCTTTCGTAAAAAAAAGAGGTGCAGGAGCTCATTAGCATAACTTATTTGCATATGCCACACCCTCTGATGTCACCGGAAGTGTGTCAGAAGGCAATACCCACCGCTCAGGCTCTACCCCAAAAATCTCCAAGGTATTTCCCAACTTATAGCTGGCAAGCCTATCTGATGGGAAAAAAAGGAAGGAAGGAGGGAGGGAGGGGGAAGGAAGGAAGGAAAGGAACAGGAAGGTAGGTAGGTAGGTGGGGGAGAAAGAAAGAAAGAAAAAGAAAGAAAGAGGGAGGGAGGGGGAAAGGAAAGAAGGAAGAAAGGAAGGGAGGAAGGAACGAAGAAAGAAAGAAAGGAACAGTAAGGTAGGTAGGTAGGTGGAGGAAGAGAGAGGGAAGGGGGAAGGAAGGAAGGAAGGAGGGGGGAGGGCGGAAGGGGGAAAGGAAGGAATAGGAAGGTAGGTAGGTGGGGGAGGGAAGGAAGGAAGGAAGAGGCGCTCCCCCCCCCCCCGCTCTTGCTTGGGCCCGAGTGGCTTAACGCCACTCGGGCCCAGCTTCTCCCTCCCTTGCGCCCGCCCCCCGCGGCCCAGGAATGGTGAGCGGGGGGAAGGATGGGGGCTTGTCCTGGGGCTGGCGGCCTGCCGCCGCCCCGGGAACACTGAGCGGGGGAGGGATGGGTGAGGGAGGGGAGGGAAGGGGCTGGCCCGGGAACGCTGAGGGGGGGAGGGAAGGGGGCTTCTCCCGGGCTGGCAGCGGCCTGCCCGGCCCGGGAACGCTGAGGGGGGGAGGGAAGGGGGCTTCTCCCGGGATAGCAGTGGCCTGCCCGGCCGGGGAACACTGAGAGGGGGAGGGAAGGGGCTTCTTCCGGGCCGGCGGCGCTTGCCGTGCAGCCTGGGAATGGTCTACTGGGGGGGGAGGGAAAGGGTTTTTTCTGGGCCGCGCGGCAAGCGCCGCCGGCCTGGAAAGCATTTGCTGGGGGGAAAGGAAAGGGCTGCTCCTGGGCCGGCGGCGCTTGCCGCGCGGCCCGGAAACGGTCTGCTGGGGGGTGGGAGGGAAAGGGCTTGTGCTGGGCCGGTGGCGCTTGCCGTGCGGCCCGCAAAAGGTCTGCTGGGGAGTGGGAGGGAAAGGGCTTGTCCCGGGAAGGATCTGCTGGGGGGGGGGGAGGCAAGGGGCTTCTCTCGGGCCGGCAGCGCTTGCCGCGCGGCCCGGGAAGAGTCTGCTGGGGGGTGGGAGGGAAAGGGCTTGTTCCGGGTCGTGCGGCAAGCGCCGCCGGCCCGGGGTGGGTCTGCTGGGGGGGGGAGGAAAGGGCTGCTCCCGGGCCGGCGGCGTTTGCCGCGCGGCCCGGGAAGAGTCTGCTGGGGGGTGGGAGGGAAAGGGCTTGTCCCGGCCGGCGGCGCTTTCCACGGGAGGAGGCTTTTTTCCGGCTCCGCGTCGAAGCACGGGCTGGGAAAGCGAGCTGGGGGGCGGGGCTTTGTCATGTGCCTGCCCCCCGGCCTCCTCTCTCCCGGAGCGGCGCTCCGGCGCGCTCCGGACCCAACGGAGCCCTGCCCCTGGTTAAGATGCTTAGCTACAGACTGGAAGGTTGGTAGCTCAGCAGGTCAAGACCCTAGTGCTGTGTGACGGGAGTGAGCTCCCGTCTTTGGCCCCAGCTCCTGCCATCCTAGCAGTCGAAAACAAGAAATTGCAGGTAGATAAATAGGTACCACTTTGGTGGGAAGGTAACAGCGTTCTGTGTGCCTCAGCGTCTAGTCATTCCATCTCTCCACATCTGACACCATTTTCTTTCTGTATTGCCTTGTGCCTATTTCTCCCTTCTCACTTTTTTGCCAGTTTTTTTTTAAAAGGTAGTAGTATGTATATTGCTATAGTTTCAATTGTGCTATACCTACTACAGATTTTTTTTTTAAAGAAAAAGCCAGTTAAAAGCACTCGGTGGCTGGGCAGGAATGAAAGGTGAGGGGAGATGCCACAGAGAATACTGTATATCTGCATGTGCAGTGGCAATGAGAGCAACACAGGATAGGGAAGCAGTCTGGGTTTGTTGCAAGTTACAAGAGTATATCACGTTATGGTTTACCATTGTGTGCTCTGTATTACACATAGTATTATATGTCCCCCTATCAGTTTTTAAGTCATCCATTTATGTTATGTATTAGGGCTGGAACATTCCAGGACTGTCTACCAGAGACTGGCTGAGCTTGGAGCACTAGAACAATAGCTCACCAGGACTCTAGAGGTGACCAATGAGGAATCAATGTTCTGTAAATAGCCTATCCTTGGGAGTTGGGTATGGTTTTACATGCTATTTAAACAGGGCTCTTGCCCTGGGGTTTTGTCTTGTTCTTGCTGAATCACAAATATAGCTGAGCTGATTACTAGACTTGGGGTCTGCTCATCCTTGGAACCCAGTATTTAACAATTTAAAAAACCAGTTAAACAGAACACTACAACTATTTTGTGTGCTTTCTTTGCTTTAACCCCAGATCTGATGACAAAATAATACTCTGAAGATGTCTATTATCACTGTGCTTTTGTAGTCTTTCACATATGCTGAATGCGGATCTGTGTTTTAAGTGAATTGTATTATGGACTTGCTAGATGACAAATCACTGTCACAATGCAGGTACCTCCTGCACTGTCACTGCCTCCTCTTGAGAATGGGTTGCCAACTCCAAGTTGCAAAATTCCTGGAGATTTAGCAGTGAAGCCTGGGGGAAGGGTAGTATTTGGGGAGAGCAGAGACTTTAGCAGAGTATAATACCAGAGTCCACCCTCCAAAGCAGCCATTTTCTCCAGGGGAACTGATCTCTGTAGACCAGTTGAAATTCCAGGAGATCTTCAGTCAAGACTTCACCTGGAAGTTTTCAGCCCAAACTGGGATAATCAGGGAGAGGGCCTCTTAGGTCAAATTTATGTCTGACTTTCCCGCTAGAATAATTCTAGTTCCAAAAACACTTGTCTCTACCTGTTTCTAGTTTCAGACCATACTTGTTCTAGTTTATAAACTAATGTTTACATTCTTTAATTGCCTTCCTGTGGTCAAGCTAGCATTATACTGCTTTAAACAAATGCTGTTGTTTAGTACTCTTCAGACCTCCTGGAGTGAAATTTGAAACCAGCATGAAATGAGCTTGGGAAAATTTATGTCTGACTTTCCTGCTAGAATCATTCTAGTTCCAAAAACACTTGTCTCTACCTGTTTCTAGTTTCAGACCATACTTGTTCTAGTTTATAAACTAATGTTTACATTCGTTAATTGCCTTCCTGTGGTCAAGCTAGCATTATACTGCATTATACTGTTGTTTAGTACTCTTCAGACCTCCTGGAGTGAAATTTGAAACCAGGGTGAAATGAGCTTGGGAAAAGACAGCAGTCAAACTACTTCAGAGGGGAGGATTAAATTGGGCCTTAATGTTATGCTCCATTTATTGAATTACTTGAGGAAGATTCAGCAGCCATCTTCTCTGTGGTCTTTTTAGCACAAGGCATAAGGTTTTTGTTTGCTTTCCTTTAGCTTCTTCTGTCCTTTCCAAACTCCAGGCAGCTCCAATCTAGTCCCCTGGAGATCTCCTGGAATTACAGTTGATTTCCAGACGACAAATCAGTTCCCCCGGAAAACATGGCTGCTTTGGATGGCATTATACCCTGCTGAGGTCCCTCCACACCCCAAATCACACCCTCCCTCCCCAGGCTCCACTCCTAAGTCTTCAGGAATTTTCCAACCCAGCTGGCAACTGTAGAGCCCGTAGTACTGATGTTGGCCTGAGTTTAAGCAGTGTCCGTTTATATTATACTGGTGCTCTGTTTTTAGAAATGGATTTTATTGTATTGATTGGTAAGTAGCCTTAGACACCACAGGCTGGCATGGAATTCTTGAGAGAGGTGTTGTCCTCTTCCCTACCACCTCGTCTGCCACAACCTTAAAAATAATCTTACCTCTGCATGAATAACTATAAAGCACTTAGGCACCCCGACCCTATACATGCTTATTTGGGGATGGGCGCTGCTGAAGCCCAGTAAGTACAAATCCCAACCCTAACAGTGCTGCGGTAAATTAAGTCTCGACAGATTCCCATAACTGGGGGGAGAAAAAATAAAAAGTGGCTGTAAACTACAAAGCAGGGGGTGCTGGGAAGCCCCTAGAGGAAGTGACACGTCAGTGCAGTGCATGCTGGTTTGCTAACAGTAAGGCCAGTCAGCCAGAGAGAGCAACCGGGAAAAGGAAAAGCTGCTACAGCATGACAGCCGCGCCAGAGTGAACTCTCGTGCCGGTGGCTAGAGACTCTGCCTTCTCAGCAGGTGAGGTTTCTTCTCCAGAATCTAGGCAGCCTGGTCGGCGTAACGTGCCCCTTCCTCCTCCCGTTATGCACTGCCCTTCTCAGCGGGCGCAGGACTGAATCATAGGTTTAAGCGTAGAGCGCTTGAACTGCAGGGTAAGCAGCGAAACTGCTTCTTGTAGTTTGCCCGCGGTTGGCTGCGCGGTGAGAAAAACAGCAAATGAGAATAAATGAATGAAAAGGGATCATTTAAAGCCGGGGACGCCGTGAGAGGGCCAGACCCGAAGAAGAGGCATTCGCACTGGGAAACCCAGTTGATCTCCGAGGGACAGGCAATGAGCTGAACTTCGCCCGCTGGTTTTACTGCTCCTTAGTGGGTGGTGGTGGGTGTCTCTAGCTAACGGCTCGGCGCAGCCCTTTATGGCCACTCGTTTTGAAGGACATGTACTGAGCGGCGCGTTCTTGGATGTTCAAGAAGGACGACGAGCCTCTGGTTTTGCGAGAGTAAATGGGGGGGGGGGGTAGACTCGCGGCTCTAGGCATGGGAGGAAAGTTAATTGTACTGGCAGGAACTAGGCTTCCAACTTCGTGGGCTCTGTGGGAAAGGTAGAGAGTGAGGTCCCCGAAATATGGCTTATCCTGACAAAAGCATGTGAGGGTCCCCCACCCTTCATTAACAACGGAAGGCACAAAAAGACAGCGTCATACCATAGTGATAACAGTTGAAACAAATCTATGCAGCTATAGCAATTGGATGTCACTAAATGTGGCGGTTTTGGGGGCAGGTTCTGTCACACCAACTCATTTTATTTGGTTTTTAAAATTTATGCTTCCTCTTAGAGAATACTGGGTAACATATGTGGTTATCTCCGCCTCCATTTTACATTAAAGGACCTCATTAGTGGGTTGGACTGGGGCAGAGAAGGACTGGCCTTAGGGCATCCATCCACTGAGCTTTGTAGCTTATTAGTCAGGTGCTCTAACCCTACACCACATTAGCTGTCTCATGCCTTGGGCACAGGATTGCCAGTTCTGGGTTGGGAAATTTCTGGAGAATTTAGGGGTGGAGCTAAGGGAGGATGGGGTTTGGAAAGGGGAGGAACCTCAGTGGGGTATAATGCTATAGAGTCCATCTTCCAAAGTGGTCATTTTCTCCAGGTGAACTGACCTCTGCTGCCTGGAGATGAGTTGTAATAGCAGGAAATCTCCAGCCACCACCTGGAGGTTGGCAACCCTGCTTGTGTACCTATTGATGTCTTCAGAAGAGCCACAGTGTAAACTTATGGAGAACTGCAGCCTTTTGAGCCCATTGATTTCAGTGGGCTTGGAAGGATGTAGTTCTGATTTAGTCTACACCGCCAGTGTGCATTTTTGCCTGGCTTTTCTTTCTTTCTTTCTTTTTTGTCAGTAAGTGGCTTTTTCTGTGATGGGGATCTGCTTGTGATGCATCCATTTTCCCCGGCACCTTCCTTTCTGTTCCAGGCAAGAAAAAAGGAAGGCAACTACTGCTGTTTTTGAGGGCAGGTGATTCATCCAGATATTAAATAAGCAGGGGCTGAAGGCAGTTACGTCACTTCTCTTTAGAATGCTTGAGGTGTTTACATTCGCCTGGGCAGAGCACATTAAGAATTTATTTCTTTTTATGAGAAGTAAGTTCAGGCACAAACAACTGCCTAACTGTCATCATCATTATCTCTTCCACGAGTATCAAGGCTAGGGATTTTCATTGTATAGAGAGTTTTGTAGCACAAGTCTGTCTTGCATCAGAATCCTCAGAGGCACCAAGCCCTAGCAGTTCCTATATTGTGCTGAGGGAGACTATTACCTTACTGAATTATTGCTACATTCACATTTTTTTTCTCATGGTGGTATTGGATTTAAGTAAATATAGGCCAGACCTGGATCGCCCAGGCAAGCCTGTTTCTCATCAGATCTTGGAAGCTAAGCAGGGTCGACTCTGGCAAGTACTTGGATGGGAGACCTCCTTGGAATACCAGCAGTTGGCAGGCGGGGGCAGGCCCCCTCTCTGAATATTTTCCAGGCCCCCAGTAGGGGTCTGTCACCAGAGGTCAGCATAACTTCTAGGTGTACTCACATGCAAGCACACACACATGCACGTATAAAGAAATAAAGAAACCCTGAAAAAGAATTTAAGTAAATATAATAGTTGTGTTTTGTGTAACATAAGACACAGCACTCAGCTGGTCTAAATTTGTGACAGCGGCTTAATTGAGAGGGCTCAGAAAGAAGTGGTATATTCTGCTCCTTTGCGTGGAGGTACATCCCAGTATATTCAGTGAAGCTTAGTGCTGGGTATGTATGTGTAAGATTGAAACCTTACTCATCATTATACTGTCACTAAATTGCCCAGAGAATTGCTGTATTATGCAATACTCTTAGTAAAGAACTTGGCCCATGCGCCTTCAGCTCCCTGCTGTACATTTTGCATGTCCCTGAAGCTTTCCCTTAAGAGACAAATGAAACATGTGAGGACAGTGGTTCCATGGCAATTTGTAAGAGAACCAACCACTGGGCTGTCATCTGGTCCCACTTTCTGCCTCTTAATGCCTAGCTTCTGTCTCTGTTGTCCAGCAACTGCTTCTGTTCTGTCCAGTGTCTCATTTCTGCAGAACTAATGGGATATGTCTGTGGCATCAAATGTCTTTATTCAGGGCTAATATGAGAGTCTTGGTATCATAATATTACGAGATAAAGGTAGCAGACAAATAGCTTTGTTTCAGTAATGATGGTCTTCAGTGAGTGCTCTTAGGGGCTGTGGTATATTCCATTCCAGTCTCAAGAATGACCAAGAGTGTTGTCATTTTCAGAATATCATCTGTCTGCTGGTGAACAGAGTAGGCATTCTTATGGATTGCCTTATAGTGATAAATTCCCTTTTCCTTGGAAACTTACCAAAGTTATGGTACCAAAGATACCTTTTGAAACATTGCAAGAATATATTTATTTGTGTTGGCTTGTATCAATTTGAACTAAGGCTAAATGATTCAAGGCTGTGCATTTTTTTTCCTGTCATATTTCTAATATGCCTACAAAACATCTTCACCCTTCGGGATTATGAGCTGTGCAAATAGACAGTAGCCTAGTTGACACTACAGGAGCTTGGCGCTGAATTCTGCAGAAAAGTAGAATTCGTAAGCATTCTTGCAATGGCTGACTTTAATGTTTGAGAATCATACTTGTAAAAGAAAGGCCTAGCTAATCTTGCAGTCTGCTCTAATAAATGTTCTTCACATCTTTCCCAGTGTAGAAAGCAGACTGCTCTTGTGAAAGATGCTGCTACTGTAATCAGATATTAAATCTTTTTATATACAGTCGAAATGTCTTGATCTCACTCTTGCATATGTCCCCCACCCACAGACTCCCCAGGTCCGTGTTATCATATCATCAGGGAGTACTTAGCGCATGTGCCCCAAAGAAACACTGAGGAGTTCATATTTTCCTTCTCTGCTTTTCTTAAATTCCTTGCTTTTGTGTTAAAAAACAGACTGCAGGATAAGGCCATTCAGTGGTGCTTTCTCTGATTTTTTACCACCTACATTCTGACAGGTTTATGTCCTACTTGTTTGGTTCTTGCTGCTTTGGAATTGTTAGAACAGCAGAATGCAAATGGGAATCCGACAGCTGAGCTTTTTAGAATGCCTCTTGGGTAATATCAATATTATCGGCTCCAGGAGAGGGATTCAGGATGGTTTAAATGAAACACTTTGCTCTTCTAGCTGCAACACACATGCACATAAGCTTTTTAAACAGAAATCCAGTGGTACCTTAAAGATTTACAAAAATTTATTCCAGCAAAATGATTTTGTGAGTTCATGGATCTGAAAAAGCGTACTTCCTTAGGAGCTGCCAAATGGGTGTCTACTTCACATACAATAAAACTCATGAAAGTTTATGCTGGAATAAATTTTGATAGTATTTAAGATGCCACTGAACTTTTGTTTTATTTTGCTGCAGTAGACTAACACAGTTTCTTAAAGTTCTGATGAACTCAAGATCTTTGCAATTCACTTCTTTAAAACAACTCTTTGTGGTAAGTCAAGCTGAGGAAAGGGTGATGTTCCCAAAGGCCACCCAGTGACCTTCATGGCCAAATGGGGATTTGAACCTGGATCTTCCAGGTCCAAGCTTTCTCCTGGATTGCCAAGCTTTCTCTTCTTGTCTACCAGCCACCTCGTTTCCCAGTGGGCATACTTCATGAGTTAGTGGAAGTACTGTCTAATGTGGTATTGGAGACTCCAAGATTGATCATTCTGGGGGACTTCAATATCCATGCTGAGGATCCCTTGCTAGGACCGGCCCAGGATTTTACAGTCTCATTGCCTGCCTTGAGCTTCTGTCAAATTGTGGTAGGCCCAGCACATGAAAGAGGTCACACATTGGACTTAATTTTTTGCACTGAGCAGTTGAAGGAAGGCGTGGTTTCAGGGTTAGCAATTTGACCTGCAGCATGATCTGACCACTGCCTACTTAAAGCCAAGGTGAATGTGGCTCCAACACCCCACCCTCAAAGTCCTATGGATCCTACTGGATCCCAGAATGCTCTGGGGGATTTTAGGATCCCAAACACATGCTCAGCTGAGGTTTCAGTGGGAATGTGGAATGTGAAGCTCCTTGAAGCTATCAACATGGTTACCGTTCTACAACCATGCCTGCTCCTGGGGTGTAATCCAGCCCTCTGGTTTACTATGGAATGAGATGACTTGAAGAGATCTGGGAAACTTCTAGAATGATGCTGGCAACAAACCCGTACTGAATCTGATAGGTTATGCTATAGAGCCCATTGGAAGACCTATGAGGTGGCGGTAATGGCAGCAAAGAAATGTTACTACTCTGCTACTGTAGCATCAGCTAGCTCACAACCACCCCAGTTGTTCCAGGTAGTTCAGCACCTGCTGACACCAAAATCTGAGTCTTGTCAGGAAGAGACAATTAGCTGTGATACCTTTGCTAAGTTATTTGCTGATACAATATCGAGAATATGCTCTGACGTTGATGTCAGTTGTCACATAGGCACGCCAGAATTCAGGACTAATACATCGTCTGGTCTATTTGTGGATAATTTTGTCCCGGTTTCTGTGATGAATGTCGACAAGATCCTGAGCTCAGTCAAAGCCACTACTTACACTCTGGACCCTTGCCCATTCTGGCTGCTAAAATAATGTAAGGGACTATGCCAACAAACCCTTATCTATTATAAATCTCTAATTATCTCAGGGCACCTTCTGTTGGCCACTCAAAGCGGTGGTTATCCATCCACTACTTAAAGAAACATCCCTACAGAAAAACGATGTGGCCAATTACCTGCCCTTTGGCACAGTAATTGAGAGAGCAGTAACCAACCAACTCCAAGTCTTCTTGGATAACTCATCTGCTCTAGGCCATTTCAGTCTGGTGTCAGGCAAAGGCCATGCCTTCTTGTAGCTCTTGTTGAAGTTATCTGCAGCCTTTGATACAGTAGATCACACCATCTTGTTGAAGTGCTGGCGCTTGGAGGCAAAAGTAGGTATCGGGGGATGCACGCTGAACTGGCTCAGATCATTCTTAACAGATTGGACTCAAAGGGTTGCAGTGGAAGACTATTTGTCATCAGTGTGGGACTTATCCTGTGGCGTTCCACAGGTTGCAGTCCAGGCTTTTCAATCCCTATGTAAAGCCCTTAGGACAAATAGTTTGTAGCTTTGGGGTTGGATGTCATCAATATGAGGATAATACCCAGCTATATATATCTTCATCCAAATCCCCTGGTGATTCAGTAGAGGTCCCAGATAACTGCCAGGCTGTTGTGGTAAATTGGCTAAGAGTGAAGAAATTGAGACTAAACCCTGAAGAGACAGAGGTAATGCTGGTTGGGAAGGTGCAGATCTTGAAGGACATTGCCCTCCCCACTTTTGATGGCCTTTAGCTGACCCTTTCTGACACGGTTAAAAGCTTTGGGGTTACTGGATCCAATGTTACTGCTGAAGAAGCAGGTTAATGCAGCTGCAAAAAAAGCTTTCTCCCAACTCGGCCTAGCCTGTAAGATGGCCTCTTACCTTGATACGGCTGATCTGGCCACCTGGATCCCTGCTACTAGACAACTGTAATGCATCGTATGTTGGTCTTCCCTCAAAATCAATTCAGAAATTCCAGCTGGAGAAGAATGCCATGGCCCGACTATTACTGAGAGGTTATTTGGAGCACGCATATTACTCCCATTTCATAGTCACATCAGTTACTAGGCTCAATTTAAAGTATTGTCTGTTACATACTGTTATGTTCTCTTATGTTGTTTTACATTGCATCATTAGGGCTCTGGTATTTTAGCTCCCTCAATCTTATTGGCTGCTGAATAAAGACTTCCTAATGGTCCTTAAGCCAATCCTAGGAACCAATCAAAGAGCCCTGCTTAGGTCCAATCAGATTTTGTATCCTTAGTTACAATGTATATAGTTATGTGTTGGAACAGTATAAGTTAAATGCTGCTCTTGTCAGAGCTGTCTTTGAGCTGAACGATGTTTAGAATAAAAGTCTGCATTGGATTCATCACCTTCTGATGCAATACTTAACACTGGCGACGAGGATGGGATCCCATTCCTAACCGAACGGCTGAAATCACTGCTTGCCCAGCTGAAATCACTAAGGGCGCCTAGAGCTGAATCACTACGGACATGGCATCCAAGGGTCATATCGAACCGTTTGACCCAAAGATTGGGAACTGGGAGTCATGCCTTGATCGTTTTGAATGCTACTGCATAGCAAATAGTATTGATGGAGATTATGTCTGCCGCGCCACTTTTCTAAGTACATGCAGCCAGGCTGTATTCAACATTGCTCATGATCTAGTAGCCCCCTCCAAGCTACTTGAGACCCCTCTCAGCATCCTCAAGACCCAGCTGACTGAGTACTTCATGCCAAAGACATCGGCTGCTGCCCATCGATGCGCTTTCCACCAGCGGAACCAGAAAGAGGGCGAGTCTGTCATGGAATACCTCACTGCGCTCAGACGGGCTGCTTGGGACTGTCAATTTACTGATTTGAAGTCCGTCCTTTTAGATCGGCTGCTCTATGGCCTCAGAGATGAAAGCATCAAAAGGGCCCTACTCTTATTAAAGACTCTTACATACGAATCGGTCCTCGAAGAGGACCTGCGAGTAGAGGCTGCCAACCTGTCCCTCCACGAGCTGTGATTGGGTCCCCAAGGCCACTCATCATGCTGCACTGACACTGTACACCATGGCAGTACCGCTGACTCTGATGACATCCAGGACAACCAATCTGATGCGTCAGATGAAGGAGTCTACAGCGCAAGGACCAATCAGAGGCCGCGCCGCTCTCAAAAAAGCCTACAAAGAAAAGGCTGTGCTGGTTATGGTGGTGTGCGTGCGCGAAGAGACTGTCAATTTCGCGATGCCATCTGTCATGCGTGTGGTAAAGTGGGCCACCTCACCAAAGTCTGCCGTTCATCACAAGGTCATGGTGTTCCAGAGGAGTCCCAGTGTACGCGAGGGTCTGCTAATGCCTCCAGCCACTTGTATTGTTCCAGGTCGTCAAGGTCGTTCGAGACAAGACCAAAGTACAACAATGAAGCAAGCGTGTCCAAAGACTACACCAACCGCCTCTACATTCACCAAGGTTTGCAGCCGTGTCGATCAAAGCCACTGTCTTCATTGAAGGTCGGGCGTGCCAGATGGAAGTAGACTCCGGGTCCGCGCTGTCTATCGTCTCGTGGAGCACCTTCCAAAAAGTCTGCCCGCGTTTCTCTGCACGCCGCCTTCAGAAGTGCACTCTTCAGGTGTTTGACTTCCAAAGGCACCGAGTTCCAGTCATCGGCATCGCCATAGTCCAAGTTAGAAACAAGAAATTCACCAGCCGTCTGAATCTACTTGTGGTGGAAGGTCGTCGTACAAGTCTTATCGGCTTGGACTGGTTCGCCGCCCTGGGCATCGACATTGTCGGCATAAATCAAGTTGGTCAGCAGCCCCTTATAGACTTTGAGGAAGAGTTTCCTGATGTGTTCAGAGTGGAGCTAGGCTGCTATAAAGGTCCACCAGTCTCGTTTAACCTGGATCCTGCTGTACAGCCCATATGCCTCAAGCCCAGACGCTGCCCCGTCGCTTTCAAGCCTAATATTGATGAGCAGATCGACAAGCTGCTGGCCCAGGGTATCCTAGAGCCAGTTCCAAATGCCAAGTGGGAGACACTCATCGTCACCCTGCTCAAACCTGATGGTTCTGTCCGCCTGTGCGCTGACTACAAGTGCACCATCAACAGCCGCACGTATACTGGTTCCTGTGGTAAGCCATCTCCTAGCCTCAGTCTCCGGGGGCTGTGTGTTCGCAAAGATTGACCTAGCCCAGGCATATCAACAACTACCTGTAGACGCAGTCACAGCCGAGGCACAGACTATTGTAACGCACCGAGGTGCCTTTAAGGTGAACCGGCTACAATTTGGGGTAAGCATCGTCCCCGGCATTTTCCAAGAACTGATAGAGCACCTTCTGCAAGGTTTGCCTGGTGTTGTGCCCTACTTGCCAGTTTGATGTAGTGGTTAAGTGCGCGGACTCTAATCTGGGAGAACCGGGTTTCATTCCCCACTCCTCCACTTGCACCTGGCTGGATGACCTTGGGCAAGCCATAGCTCTGTACCAGCTATTCTCTCAAGGACAGCTTGGGAAAGAGCTCTCTCAGGGGAGCTGATCTCTGTCAGCTGGAGATCAGTTGTGAAAGCGGGAGATCCCCAGGCCCCACCTGGAGGCTGGCAACCCTAGCTATTGTACTAACTCACTGAATAAAATCTGTATTCCTTTTAAATCAGGTCTCTGTCATCCTTTTCTTACTGAAAACTCACTATTCACAGCCACCTCTTTAGGTAAAAGATACTGGTTTTCTGCACCCTGCACAAACACGCCAGCTAATTCCCAGGCCGAGGACAGACTGCCGATCTGCCCCGGGACAGACGCGGGGCCAAAAGCCCCGCGCGAAAAGCAGCCCGGCGCAGCCCGTTCCCACAGGCTGCGCTGTCCCAGGGCGGAGGCGGGGCGGAGGCGCGCTGACGCGGGGGCGTCCAGACTTCCGCCCCCGCTTCCGGCGCGCTGCCGACGCGTCCAGACTGCTGCGAAGCGGCAGGGACGCGCGGCTCTCCAGCCGGAGACCTGTTAGAAGTGGTCTCCGGCTGAAGCGGATGGACGGCGCCTCGCGGACGGGTGAGTCCGCGCCGATGCCGGAGGACAGATGCGGCAATGTGAACGCCCCCTCTGCCTCCGCTTTAGAAGTGGAGGCAGAGCGGGGCACATTGCCAGTCTGTCCTCGGCCCCTGTGTTAATCTGAATGCAGTGTTCACAAGTTTGTGGGGGTGTGGTAACACTGAAACTAGAGTCCTGCTATGGAATTTTGCATCATTTAATGTGTCATTTTAATGCCTATGCTTTGCTTCAGTTCTGGTTTTAAACTTCTGGTTGAGCCAGTTTGGTGTAGTGGCTAAGTGCGCGGACTCTAATCTGGGAGAATCGGGTTTGATTCCCCACGCCTCCACTTGCACCTGCTGGATGACCTTGGGCAAGCCATAGCTCTGTACCAGCTGTTCTCTCAAGGACAGTTGTCTCAGAGCTCTCTCAGCCCCACCTACCTCACAGGGTGTCTGTTGTGGGAAGGGGAAGGGAAAGGAGTTTGTAAGCCACTCTGAGACTCCAAGTAAGCCGCTCTGAGACTCCAATCTCCTCCTCCTCCTCCTCCTCCTCCTCCTCCTCCTCCTCCTCCTCCTCTTCTTCTTCCCCCCTAATCCTATTGCATTGGGTTTTTTTAATTTAAAATTTTAATTATTTTCTTTAAAAAAAGATGGGATTCGGAAGGGAAGAGAGGGTAGGGGGAAAATACAAATTCATCAGGTTTGTCAAATATTATGAGTTGTTACGTGCAACAGGTAAAATCAGATGTATTACCAAATGTATTACATATTTCCAATATAGAAGCATACAATAAAACATCAGTATCACAGAATTTTGGGATAGATTCTCTCTTTAAAGAATAAACAAGAACTTTCCTAAAGTTAGATAATCTATTAACAATAACAGAGATTACATCTTTAACAGCTGAACAAACTTCTTTGCTAAAATTAAATCATTGTAAAAACCTTAATATTGTCTCAATTGTTTATCTAAATCTACATTTTATTCTTACTAATTATGTAAATACTAGTGGAATACAGAATAAAATATTGCCCCCCCCCTGTCCTCTCCACAGCACTGTTTTTGGCTTTCCCCCCCAGTGCCCTACTGTTCTGGATACCATCCGGACAAGAGTCTCTTAGAGTAATTAATTCACAATGCAGGGTTGATCTGCTATTGCTATTTATTGTACTTGTTGCTTTACTGTTTTTATTGCTTGTTGATCTTAGGTTGTGAGCTGCCCAAAGCGCATTTTTTGGGGTAGGGCAGGGTATAAAATAAATAAATAAATAACAACCTGGCAGAATTTTATAATAGGATTTCTTGGTAAATTAATTCCTATTACTTGGTTGTGAAAAAATACCTTATACTAGATAGCATTAAAATGGCTGAGGTGAAAACCATGTTCAGCCTTTGGATTTATTGTTTGTGGGATAAGGGTAGCAAGACTTTTGGTTGCCCAGAACTTACTTTTCAAACAAAGGAAGGCCTGCTGCTGTGTGTATAATCTGGGTGCTCTGACGATAAATGTGCATCTGTATTTGTTTGGACTCTGTCCTTGAGATCAGCTTAGAAACTATTCCTGTAACTTCTATGGATAAAGTCCAGCTGCATTCAGCCTTGGATCTGCTTGTGTGTGGTATACATTTTGCTGTTGCTTTAAGCCAAAGCCTTTGTAGTTCCCATTACATTTTTCCTGGCTATTCATATATCATATATGTAAAAACAGCCAATTAAATTCAATTTAACAATTATATAATATTTTTTATTTCTGATTCTCACTGGAAGAGGAGTTAAAGTGAGGGAGGAGTATGCCTTCCTTTTCAAGAGAAATGAGTCTGCCTGTGTGGCACTTAAAAAAAAGGGGAAAGGTCAAACCCAAGGATGAAGGTACTCAGAGACCAGGATCAGGAGAAACTGATTTTATTGGTACCAGTCTCGGCCTGAATAAAAGTCTTCAGAATTAAAATGCCGAGCCCCATGTTCATCAAGGCTTGATCTTTTAAACTAAGGGGTGGGGAGTTACAGAAGAGACGGGGACTAGTGTCATTTTAGTACATTACATGTCATTCTCGTAAGCAAAAGATCCAATTACAGTCTTGCGCATGCCAGTTACAATCAGAACAATAGGAATGTCTTCTTCAAGCAATGTTGCAAAAGGGCTAAAAGTTCTCACAGCCTCTTTCTCATGACTAAGCTGTACTGAAATACAGTTGCAACCCGAACAATAGAGGTGTTATGGGCAATATCTCTCTTTACCCAAGGAGTCCACAACAAGGCAGTTGGCAACAAGCAAAGCTTTTATTCTGGATACAGGCTTGCAAGCATGGAGAGAGAGCACTGGGATGCTGTCTCTGAGGTCCGTGACGCAGCACAGCTCAATTTAAGGCTCCCGACGCATCACTACATTCCTGCCCCTCTGACCAATTGCTGGTCACGCGGAGGGTGCACAATTTGCCTATCACCGACGCAGGTTTCCATGGTAAACTCTAAAAAGAAAAAAAGCAAACTGGTGTACAGGCTTGGAATGCAGCTCTGCCTAGCACCGTTATAGATAAGAGAGAGGCCCTACTTTCAGGCGCATGCGTAGATAATAGCTTAGCTTCTGCCCCCCCTTCCCCCTTCAGCCTGTTCCCCACAAACATTCAGAAACATGATTTCTCATATCAGAGGTTTATATATTCTGTGCAAGCGTTTCATACCAGAGAATTATGTGCATGTGTGTGTGCACATGGCCTTGCAGTTTCGTAACCTGCTGACTAAGCTAAACAATGGTTCATGTTAACATGGCTTTTTGAATTTCTTCCTTCACCTGCCTGTTCTTGAACGTTTTGCATTTGAGAATTCCTGAATCAGGATTCTTTCCATCCCTTCCCATAAAGCTGCTGCTCCACTTCAGCAAGTATAACTGCTTCCTCTCTGGCCTACATTCAGTTTTGTATCATCTACTTCTTATTGTGGTTGCTAGAATCCCTGAAGTCTGTGATAAATTTGCAGAGCAAGAGTGTGTAGTTGGGATCACTAGTTTTGAAGGTACAATTGATCAGGGTTAAGTGATCTTGCATATATATGAAAGTATATGCTAGAATTTTGCCCCTGGACATCTTCTGCTTTGCTTTGCATATACATCTTTGGTTATGAACACGAGTCTTTTGCAGGATTGACCAAGGTCCACCTACTACAGGATTCTTTCTAAGAATCCCAGTTATCAGGAGGCCCTAAATAGTCCACTGGAAATTGGCCATTGGATCACTGGTTCTAGGGCATATATGATATACAAAAAGCTGTAGTCTACTTTCCCTGAAAGGAGAAGGAATAAGAGCTCTTTAACATCCTCATATTACTTCAACAAATATAATCTTCCCTGAAGGGGAGAATTAGGAACAAATTCCTGTAGTGTGAAGACCATGCAAGATAAGACTGCCTTCCAAATGATCTTTGCTGTTCTTAAAACTGTTTTTCTACATTTGTATAAATTTTGTGTCCTTTGCGTCATTTTTCGGCTGCTACTTCTTGCTTTGTTTTTGCTAGAATAAATAACTTTAGGGTATTCATTTTGTTGTTGGAAATGTTCTTTTATATGCAGCATAATCAGTGTTTAACATTCACTTCCCAGCCTGGACCAGAGGCTCCCAGTGGACCAACAGATCTTCTCTCACTAGCCAGTCCCATCTGTTTCATAATTTGCTTTGGTACCTCAGCAGCAGAGAGGATGTTTCTTCTAGTGCAGCATGGAGGACTGAGGGAAATGTTTCCACTTCCTACTAACCAATGTATTTTTTTCTTTTGATTATAAATTAGAATCTCTGCACAAGGCACCAGACCTTTGCATAACTGGGGTGGGGTGGGGGGAGAGATTCAAATTACTGGATGGCAACACCAAGTGTTTAGGAATTTTGGTAACTAGCAGTTCATGATTGCATCCATTTGTAATTGCTTGCTGATTTCCATATTACATGCTTGTTTGCTTAAAAAGGGGGGGCCGAGTAACCCCCCAAGCAAGGTGCACAGGAAGGGCCTGAGTTCCAGGACAATTATGTTTTGCAGCCCATTGGTTAGCTCTGTCTTCACAGAAGATAGAAGATATTGTCTTAGTTGAAGATTGAATCATAAAGCTGGAACAGAACGGAAAGACCTTATCTATCCACAGATTACCTCCAAATCAATTTTTGCAATCCATACACAGTCTGCCATAAACAGAGTATACACTACAGAAAGATGAAAACAAAGCAAGATGCTGGGGAGAAGGGAATGACCAGATGGAGGTTTATAAAATCGTGAACAGTATGAAGACAGTGAAACAGAGAGGAATTTTTCTCGCCCTTTTATAACTAGCATTCATCCTGTAGTGGCTTATTTGAACACATAATCGAGCTACTGAATAATGTCGACCTTAGATGTCGGCCATCTAATCCAATGTTCATTTTCTGACATTGGGAAGCCAGATGCCTCTGGAGGGTCATAGGCAGGGCATGCAGATGGTACCTTCAAACAGGTATGGTCCATTTAGCTAGTATAGGTCTTTTTTCTCCTGTTCCGCAGCAATTTATGCCAGTGAAATGTAGCACGAGAAACCAGAGGTTTCCCCCCAAAAAAACAAGATACCCAGATCAGCAGGAGGAGGAGGATGATTTATTGACGTCAGGGTCCAGCAGCGAGGAGTGCTAAACAGGCTGGACCCCCCCCCCCCAAGCATTTGAAAAGCCTTTATATACAAAAGCAAGAACAGCTTAATTTCAGTCATGAAAAACCAACTTATTTTAAGTTATTTAAAAACCTGGCACTCAGCAGTATTATTTACTGGGTTCATGTACTTAAGATATTCAGGGCTTTCTACTTCGGCAGACTTTCTCAAACCTTGTGGTTCTTACAGAGGAAACAGACTGGGTCTGCTGTTGGGGTCATAAGTTGAGTAAGGATGGGTCAACTTTGTTACCAGGGTGCTTACATAGGTGACTAAAATGGTCAGCTAGCTGCTTCACTTATTCCTTCTGAAGGTCTCTTAATTCCTCACAAAACATTTCTGTTAAAGGACTGATTCACTGGATTAATTTGCCTCAATGGGGACTTTGTTTTTCTGACAGTTGATGATCACCTGGACAAGAAGCAAAATGTCAATGGGTTCTTCTCGCCTTCATGGTTGCATTTTTGTTGCAATCAGTTGTGAAGAATTTGTGAAATGAATGTGATTTGTAGCAATGGACAAATCTCCGAGATATGTATAGGGATGGATACAAATGTCGGAAGACCAGCTTGGAGTTCTTACCCAGAGAGGTTTCTGCATTTCATGTTAGCAAAACAGTCTCTCCCCCACCCCACACTTTCCCCAAATCTACCTGTTACATTTTACTCGCATTCCACTTGGTCAAGAGAGAGAGCTTCTTTGTCAGCTTGTAAAGAAGGAATTAAGAGGCTTGGAGCTTCTTTTCAGGCCCTTGGTCTTGTTACAAGAAGGTAAATCCTTTGGGGATCCATACTCTTCTCACTAGACATGATCTGTAGCAATTCTGCAAAGGTCTCTTGATTGCAGATCTTTGCCAGGCAGCAATACGGGTGTTTCTATTGATGTTTGTGTAGAATCGTGCCGTGAAGGAAGCAGAGATGAGCAGAGAAATGTTTCAAAAATATTTTTTGCTTGAATGGGCCACTGTTGCAGGTAGGTACCCTGTAGTCTCCCATGTGTGGGATTGTGCACAGGCCATGATGGAGATGTTGGATTTATCTGTAATTGCTGCTGTTTTGGGGGCTTCTCGTGAGTCATACATCACACTTGCCTTTCTGGATATGGGGTTGGAATGGAACTAAGTAGAAGACAGGACCCTGTCCTTTGGCAGAGATGCTTGGCACTCAATACTAGGGCATGCTCCAAGCTCTAGAATTTTTTGAAGTTTGGCCTGTGTGGATGCACAGATCCCAGATTTAGAAGGCACTTGAAGAACAGCAGCTTCAAATAAGCACAACTCGGTTTTGATGCATTAGGCTTCTTGTGGCCTTGGTACTCTGGAGTCTGTTTCAGTATATTGGCCACACTGTGATGGCATGTTTTGGTTTCATGCACAACTATTTTTTATGACTATGTAGAACTGTATGTAACCCTCCTACCTACCGTAACTGGAAAACAGGCTCTGTGGTTGATATGGCTGGGGGTGGGGTGGGGTTAGGTCTATAATACAGAGATGCACAGATGTAAAATTATGTTTTAGGGTATGATTTGGAGCACAGGACACACAAGTAGGCATTCTCCAGATTCATGAAAATGATCAGCATATTTCTCCTTCCCACCCTTCTTTTTTCTGTTCTAGGACTTCAACAATGGATTATTTCCAAGTTTGTACTTTTCTTTTTATGCTGATATTATCTAGAAGCATCACAGCTGAGAAGCAAAATCCAGATTCAGGATTAGAAATCTGTATCCTTTCCCTGCTGGCCAAATTTTGGGTTTTGAAGCTGAAATATAAGCATGGATGAGACTGTGTGTGTAATTTAGTAGGATGCCTATTTATGATAAGTGGAAAAGGAAGTGAGAAGAAACTAGGTTAGATTTGGAAAATATACATTTATATTTGTGCACGCATGTATTTTCTGTGTGCACATATTTTCTGTAATGAGGGCATGAATGAATTCTATTGGGTTATAATTATAGAAACAAGTGCATATAGGTTTGCTTGTCATAAGAAACCTGCTTTACTCCCTTCTGGGAAGTATTGGCCAGTTTTAACCTGTACTATTGCAGTTAATTTTTTTATGTTACTAGGCAGTTGGAACAAGCTATGCAATCATCCAGAAAAGCTAATTACTCCATCCATCCATCCATCCGTCCGTCCGTCTGTCTGTTTGTCTGTCCATCCAGCCGTCCGTCCGTCCGTCCGTCCATCCATCCATCCATCCATCCATCCATCCATCCATCCATCATCCCTTCCTTCAAGAAATTCCCCTCACTGTAAAATCAACGCCCAGGCCAACCCCTTGGACCTAGATACACAAAATTTGGGGAGAGCACTCCTACCATGACGTAGATACTCATTAAGAAGGGATTTTTCGAAATTCAACCCGTAAGGGAGTCAAAAGGGGTAACTTTGTTCCCCCCATGGCTTCCTATGTGGCTGTCAGGCATCTGCCTCCTTACACCTCCCACTCTCTGCTTGGTCGGCTGCAGATCTCAGTGTGCTGGGGTAAAAAAAAATACAGTTACAGGAGACTGCAGAGAGCTAATGACAGTTGAGGAAATCAGGAATGGCCAACCACCTGTGACGTGCAGCAATGCTGCTGGCCCAGCCTCCCTGCACTTCCTACACGTGACAGGCAGCTGTCTGTCAGGTGCAGCAGCGGGTGCAGGGTGCTTAAGGCCATCAGGGAGCCCAACCCCAGCAGTAATGCCTTGACGATCCTGCCAGCCCAGCCTCCACAATGGCTTGCAATACCCCTCCCTCTCCTAAACTGGACAGGCAGCTGCCTGTCAGATGTAGGAGAGGGAGTGGGATGCTTACAGCTGTCTGGGAGGCTTGCTCAGCAGGATTGCCTTAGCACTGCTGCTTGCCCAGCCTCCCCCCCTTATACCAGACAGGTGGGTGTTTGTCTGGTGTAGGACCAGGGCCAGGGTACTTTAATCCATCAGGGAGTCTGCCCCAGGAGGATCACCTCCCCAGTGGCTTTAGCCACACTCCCACTCACTATGGAAATATAACCCAAATTTGTAGAAAAATGGTTTCCTGTATTAGGTTATTTAGCTTTTGACAATGTGGGTTCTAGAAAATTGGTTCACATGAACTTGCTTAATATCTGATTGCCTGGATGTTGTTTTGAATACGTAGTTATGTCCCACTTCTTAAATGTAACATAAATGAGAAGCATTTTTTTTGTAAAGAAAAACAGGGTATACCCTTTACCCCCCCCCCCCCAAATAAGGGGCGTACATTCCTACCATAACGTCAACCACCACTACGAAGAGATTTCTAAGGGGATAAAAAAGGGGCAAAATGTGTTCCCCCAGTTGTTTTCCACTTGCCTGGCAGGCTGCTGCCTCCTCCCCACCCCGGATTGGTCAACTGTGTCACTCAGAGTTCTGAGGTAAAACCTGCCTGCTGGCACCCACCTCCCTCTGATTGCTCAGCTGTGGATCTCAGTGTTCTGAGGTAAAAACACCCCACAAGCTTCTCCTCAAAGTGGGGGTTCCAGTGATACTGCTGTGGAACCTCAACCCACCCAAACTCTGCAATGGCACCAGATTGCAAGTGAAGGCCCTGCACAGGAACATTATCAAGGCCACACTGCTCACTGGCAGTGCTAGAGGAGAGTTGGTGTTCATACCACTCATACCATCAGAAAACCCTCTTAAGTTCAAGAGGCTGCAGTTCCCCCTCAAGGTTTGCTTTGCTACCACTATCAACAAGTCCCAAGGCCAGACACTGAAGGTGGCAGGAATTCACTTAACAGACAACTCTTTCTCACATGGACAGTTTATGTGGCTTGTTCCAGAGTGACCTCACCAAGTAGCCTGGTGATCCTAGCACCTGACGGCAGAATCACCAATGTGGTCTATAGCGAGGTCCTTCAGTAGAGAAAAAAAACAGCATGTCTCACTTCATTTTTTACACTATAGTCTTCTCCATTAGAATTCCTACTAGAAATGTTACATTTCAAACTTCACATCATCAGTCGTGTAACTCGATTTACGGAACTTAAATACTGTAATGAAGCATGGGTATTCAGGCTAGTTCAGTTATATGACCCTGTTGTCCTGTGATTAGGAGCAAATATGTTTTTCAGACCTCTAGGCATCTTCCTAAATTGGAAATTGCCAAATGTACCGGAACTTTATAGTACTTAGTTGTACAGCCATTTAGATTTTGCCAGCAAAGCAAGTCTACCTTCTCTTCTTGGTGAATGAGACTGTGTTGTGCCACATGTAGAGGCTGTTTGTTTCCTCTGTCACACCAAGTACTGCTGATTCACACAGATTTTTATACAGATCTTTGAAGTCTGAAAAGGAACTCTTCTGTCCTTTAAAAACCACTGCTTGTAAAATCAATCTTGTATATTACTTCTGGGATTTTTTTCTAAATCTAGATTGCATACAGCAAAAGCCTTGGCGCTTCTCTAGCCTTGGAGATGCTGTTTTAAAGTCTTGCAAAATTGAAAAGTAATGTGATTCTGTTTTCTTTTTTAATCATTAATATGGGAGCTGAAGTTGGCTTTGGTTTATTTGTTTTACTGCTTCCAATTTCCATTGATAGCATGAACAGTTGGTAAAGCATTCCTCTGTGCTGAACTCTCATACTGGAAGCAATGACTTTGATAAGGTGAGAACCACATTGGGACCACTGCCCAAGGGGAGGAGAGGCTTGAACCCCCCCCCCCCAATTGTTTTCCTGACCCAAAATGGCCCAGGGTGGGGGTTGTTTGTCCTTTTTTGTGGGTGGGGTACATATGCAGTATTTAGTATCAGGAAGGAGAACTTAGAAGAAGACAATTGGGAACTCTGACCTGCCTTGTGAAGGAACATCTATATACTAATAGCGAAGGCGCCCCCATGTGTGAATACCTAAATCCGCGTGGGGGGGCACCTGGGGGGCAGGGAGGTTTTCCTACACACGGGGGGCACTCCCCCCATGTGCAGAAACATCCAAAAAGTTCTAAACAATTTTTAGGGATCTTTAAATTCCCCAAAAAGTTAAAGCATTCTCTGCGCATGTGCAGAGAACACTTTGACCACTGTTGGGGAGGGGGTGGGAGGCGGCGCGGCAAGGCCTTGATGCTGTTTTTGGGGAGGGCGGGGGGAAGAGGCTCGGCGTGTGGCGGGTCTCACCGCCGCTGTCCTTGCCGCCAATTTCGGGGAGGGAGGGCGGGAGGCCCGGCGTGCGGGAGGTCTCGCCACCACCACGAATTTTGGGGAGGGAGGGGGGAGAGGCCCAACACGCAGCAGGTCTTGCCGCCGCTGCCGATTTTGGGGGGGAGGGAGGGGGGAGAGGCCCGGCGTGCTGCGGGGGAGGGCAGGGGAAGAGGGGAGGCTCACTTGCCCCCCCCCCCGCGAGTATCGTGGGTCCACGTGCTTGTCTTGTCTAATTTGGATCTGGGGAGGACAGCGTTGGGAATAGAAATTGGATAAGGAAATTAGCTGCAAACAGGTGGTAGTTTCTGAACGCCTCAATTGTGTACACCTTTTGATGTTAATCCAAGACCTCTGCATACACCTTGTCATGCGTAGGTACTAGGCCAAGTAAAGACTCTGTTCCACAGAACACTGGTTGGGAGAGGGGAGAAAAGTTTTTGTTCAGTTGTAGGTGGCTTGCTTGGAGGAGCAGGTGTTGGTTTTGAGGTTACTGTCATCTTCAAGGAAGGGGGAAAAGGTGACAGAATAATAGATGCTAGCTACCGTAGATGTGTTAGGGCTTATGAGTATTCTTTTTGTAACTTTACCACTTGAAGTTGTGTTATTAGGGTTGCCAGCTTCCAGGTGGGGCCTGGGGATCTCCCGCTTTTGCAACTGATCCCCAGATGACAGAGATCAGCTCCCCTGGAGAAAATGGCTGCTTTGAAAGGTGGACTCTGTGGCATTTTACCATGCTGAGGCCCCTCCCCTCCCCAAACCCCACCTTCTCCTGGCTCCACACCCAGAGTCTCCTGGTATTTTCCAACCCGGACTTGGCAACCCTATGTGTTATTAATAAGTACTGTGCCTAAGATTCCCCAAATGCCTTGGGGATTTATGTATATTGCTTTGTCTTGTTTTCTGTTTTCTTTCAATAAATTCCTCCCCCCCCCCTTTCTGAGTAAAGAGTAGTCTGAGAGGAGGTTCATTGTGAGGTTTGTCTCGTCTGTGGCCATTCAGGTCTGCTATGTGGCACAACTTATAGATAAAGAGAGGCTGAGAAGGTTGGGATCCTTTTTGTTCATAACCCGGGTAGGGAGAAAAGCCTAGATGTTCCCTCACCTACAAGTTCAAACCCCAATGGCAGCAACTAGGTCTGTCATCCCTGGGGCTGAAGTTAAAGGGTGCTGAGGTGATGCTGTGTGCCAGACTGCCTTCGTAGCAGGTTTTGTGCTCCTTTCTGTATGATTGGGGGCAGTTCCCTGTTGAAGCATTCCACTGCCATAGCATCTAATTTAGCCCTGAAAGGGCAGCTACTCTTTTGGGTCCCCTGGAACACCTGCAGTGATCTTCAAAAATTACATTAGTCACTGGAACTACTGGAAGCTACAACATTCCAGGTACTGTTTTTGGTTTTCTAGAAGGGATTGTAAACACACTTTCTTTCTCTGAACATCACCTCATTTCTTTTTTCAGTCTGTGGCTCGTGACTATAAGCCTTCCTCCATTTTTTTTTGGTAATGGCAGTAGACAGCAAAATACCTGCAAGTTAAATAAAATCTGATGATATCAAGCGTATTTGGCCCCCCAAATTAATACCTGTATTGCAGTCTTCAATCAGATACTTCAGCACATTCACTCTTAGGACAGTTGATAGTTCTTGATTCATACACTGAACTTCCATCCAGAAGTTCATGTTTTCCACTGATTCCACCACCTTTTGAAAAATCTGTCTCCAATCCTAGTGGGAGGGGCTGTGGCTCAGTGGTAGAGCATCTTTGTCGCATGCAAAAGGTCCCAGGTTCAATCCCCTGCATCTCCAGTTGAAAGGACCAGGCAGTAGGTGATGTAAATAAGACATTATCTGTTCTTCTGGGCCTTTCTGTTCTTCCAGGTCTTTCTGTCTAAAGTACATGTCAATGGATGAAAGTGCTTCCTGTAAAAGAGATGCTCTTTAGCGCCTGCTTTTCCAGAGTATGTTACATTCCTTCCTCTGTTCCTGAGACTTCTTTCTTCATGACCATAATATCAAATAAGTTTCCCTTGTTCTAGCTTGCTTTGCTTTCCCTCTTGCACAATTACTGAGGCTGTCCTACAAGCTACCTAATCGCTTAGGAGGAACTGGAAATGACCTCTGCAAAATAAAGTCTCCATGGCAGTGTTATAATGTGTAGCCCTTGTAGTTTTCCTAGCTGGTACACACACAAAAAGAGGAGCTGCAGAAATAAAAGTGCTTCCAGAGAAAATTGTCACTGTGTGGAAAGGTTCTCTGAGCATGCAGGTTTTAACTACTCTTGGGTTAAAAATCCTAAGTAACATGGTGCAATCTTGTGTACAAAACATCTGAAAAGAGCAGTCTTGCCCTGACCTCCACAGCCCAGTCAAGCCTGATCTTGTCAGATCTTGGAAGCTAAGCAGGGCCGGCTCTGGCAAGTACTTGGATGGGAGACCTCCTTGGAATACCGGCAATCAGGAGGTGGGGACGGACTTTATTCAGCCACCTCTCTGAATATCCTCCAGGCCCCCAGTAGGGGTCAGTCACCAGAGGTTGCCATGACTTCCGGGTGCATGTGCACACACACACGCACACACATATTAAAGGGGGGGGGAATAAATCTACAATCAACACCCAACCTAAAGAGAACCAGAAAAGAAATGGGGGGGGGGGGGGGAATCAATATACAAATTAGATCTGTTGGCCAGAATTAAACCATTAGTAGCCATGGAAGACCAGATTTATTTATTTATTGGAAGACCAAATCTGTTTTGACTGCTGTCTTTGTCAATAGTCATTTGAACAAAATTCTCTAAAAATGCAAATATTTCTATACAAAAAAATTTAAACCATGTAAACAATGCTTACATGACTGAAATATCAGAAATACAAGTAAATTGTTAATGTTTTAGTGGATGAGTCCCAGTCAATCATCCTTTATAGGTTTTTTCCCTGAAAAAACTGTATTCTGAGCCACTAGGGACAGAGAGTGGTGCTGGGGGAGAGGATTTCTCCATGGTTCTCTTTGGACTGTGGTGTCCTTCAGGGGGCAGTCCTCTCCCCCAATGCTCTTTAACATCAATATGGGTCTCCTTGCCCAGCTTATCTGGGGGTTAGGGCTAGGGTGTCACCAATATGCGGATGACACCCAGCTCTGACTGTTAGTGGACAGATGATTGGACTCGGCCCCAGATATTTTGGACAGGGCCTTGGAGGCTGTGGCTGTTTGGTTGCAGCAGAGCCGGCTGAAGTTGAATCCAACAAAGAAGGAGGTCCTATATCTGAGCCATGGAGGATTGGATGTGGAAATATGGCTCCCAGCCCTGGGTGGGGCATTATTGATGCCGGTGCCAAGAGTGAGGTGCCTGGGGGTGATACTTGATGCCTCATTATCTTCGGAGGCTCAGGTCATCATGGTTGCCAAAACAGCTTTTCCCTATCTACGGCAGGTGTGGCAGCTGGTTCCATACCTTTCCACGTGCAACTTGGCTACAGTGATCCATGCAATGGTCACTTCCAGATTGGGCTATTGCAATTCACTCTACGCAGGCCTACCTTTGTATCTGATCCAGAAATTGCAGTTGGCGCACAATGCAGCAGAGCATGTGCTGATAGTGACATCTTCATGGGCACACATTCAGTCTGTACTCTGTGAACTGCACTGGCTGCCGATAAAATTCTGGGTCTGTTTCAAGGTGTTGGTACTTACCTTTAAGGCCATAAGCGGCCAGGGACCAAGATACTTACAGGACCACCTCTCCCTATACGTGCCCCATCGAGCCTTGTGGTCATTAGATCAGCAGCTACTGGTGATTCCTGGGCCAAAAGATGTCCATCTGGCCCCAAACTGGTGGAATGAGCGTCCACTAGAGATCAGGGCCCTGCGGGACCTTTTACTGTTCCACGGGGCCTGTAAGACGGAGCTCTTCCTCCAGGTTGTCAAATATGTCAAATATCATCTGGCCCCTCCTGTTACCATCTTGTTACCTTTCTGTTACCATCTGTACCGTGGTCTTCAATTTTTGGGGACACAGAATGATAACTGCCTTGGTTTACCCAAGGTAGGGTACTTATAATCTGGAATCCCTTATGGGATCTAGCCCTTTCTGCCTTTAATTGTCTAACACCAAGGCACCATTGTAATAGTTGTGATGTAGTTTGATCGCCATTATTTAAGGGTTAAGTTTATAGTTTTAATCTTGATTGTTATTGTTTTATACTAATGTTGTAACCTGGCTTGAGCCCGCTCGTGGGAAGGGCAGGATAGAAATTGAATTAAATAAATAAATAATAGGTTTTAGTAGATAAAGAATCTTTAAAAACTAGTTTGTGATTTCCATGTGATGGTTTATGACTTAGATTCCTGGCAAAAAGAAGCACATGAACTACATGAGACCTAGTCTGAAACCATTGGTATGTTCTCATAAAACTTGATGCAGTGGTTTAAAAAAACCCTTGCTAAAATTACTTTTGGGAATCCCTGTTTTTGGAGGCACATTGTATGAAAGGTAAATAACTCAAGATGATGAAAAAAGTATGATTAAATGCGAGCAGGATCTTAAAGAACAGATAGCCATGCATCAATGGGAATAGCTATGGGGAAAAGATATCAAATTTATAGCCAGTCAGGCATTAAGAGAAAACTAGTACAAAATGTTTTTAGATGGTATATAACTTCAAAGGATATTGAGAAAGCAAATAAACTACAAAGGAAAATGTTGGAAATGTCAAGATATAGATGGAACTTTCTTTCATATGTGGTAGATGTGTAAAAAATGCAAAAAGATATTGGAAGGAAATACATGGAGAAATGCTGACTATATTAAAGTTTAAATTCTTCATGGAAGCCAAGAATATGTTAAAAGGTATATTGCCTAATAATTTGCCAATTTTTTTAAAGAGATATTCAAATACATGGTAACAGCGCCTAGAATTGCCTACACAGCAAAATGGAAACTAGAAGTTTGTCTGCACTTAGAAGAATGGAAAAATAAACTTGCCAAATATGTAGTGATGGCAAAGTACACAACTTATTTGAGAAACAGATCAGTTATGAAATTTGAGGAGAGATGGAGTGAGTACTATGCAAATAGGAGTCAGAATGAGAGGAAGTCTAAAATACTGTATACAATTATATTGCAGTGAAGAAGCAGAATGAGAATCAGTTCTAAATGTAATATGTTAAGTATAAATGTGTGTAAGGAATTAGATTTTGAGGAGAAACATTTTTTTATTTTCTGTTATAAGATACATAATAGTCCTCTCTTTTGTATTTTCGTTATATTACCTACTTGCCAAAAGTAATAGCAGTTATGTAGAAATGGTGAAAATATGCAGTACTAATTATGTAGCAATGGTGAAAGTAATAATTCAGTTGAAAAACAGATTAGTTACAAAATTTGAAGTGTAAAATGTTGAATATAAATGTATCCCAACAAGAAGTAAGTTTTATAGTAATTATAAACAGTGATCCGAAAACCTTTTAACATAATGAGGGGGGTGTTAGGGAGAAATATTTTCTATTTCATATATTAAGGTCCTTGTTTCTCTGACCAGCCTTCTGAAGGCTTCAGCCACCACTGAAGCTATCTTCCCAGAATAGTGGTGTTTCTGAGGCTTGGATTAGTAGCTGTCTCCTCTCTGCCAGCTCTTTCTTTCTTTCTTTCTTTCTTTCTTTCTTTCTTTCTTTCTTTCTTTCTTTCTCTCTCTCTCTCTCTCTCTCTCTCTCTCTCTCTCTCTCTCTTCTTTCTCTCTCTCTCTCTCTCTCTCCTTTCTTTCTTGCCTTCTGACATACTTCCAGTGATTTCAGGTGGTGTAGCATATGCAAATGAGTTATGCTAATGAGCTCCTGCACCTCTTTTTCTACGAAATGACCCTTGTATATATAGATAGATAAATATAGATATATACACACACACTCACCTTTTGATATATGTAATTATGATATGTAATCATTTTTTCTTTTCTGTGTTTTCTCTTTGTTATCTCTTTGTTTTCCAAAAATTAAAAAATTAAATAAAAAGATGATTGTGTTGGGTTGATGGGTTGGAGTTGGAGCAGGGAACATGGGGCAGGAATTTGGACGTTCTCCCTTGAGTGTATCCTTAACCAGGCCACAGATAAGAAGCTGTTTGAAGTGAAGCGCAAAGACCAGATGAACGCACTGAAGAACCTCATTGAACTCAATGATGTTAACCAGCAATACAAGATTATAGACATCATGCTCAAGGGCCTGTTCAAAGTAAGCCTTAACACGACTGAGCACAGGATGTTTGCTGCTGGATGTTTACTGGGTAGCCTCAAAAACACCACTGTTAAGTTAATAGGAAGAGTCAGCATCTATCTGGACTGGAGCAGCTGATGGGACTGGGCGATTCCAGAAAGGTGATAGTGGGTAAATTTAGCACCTGATGCTTTCTCCACACGACCCTCTTCTGTATGGGTTGGTGGCAGGAGAACTAGGGAAATGGTACCCCTTGGGACCTTGCTACTTAGCAATTCCTCAGTATGGAGTATATGTTCTGGAGGATGGTGGGGGCTTCTCAGTACTGTAGGGCTCTCCTGAAAATGCACCATGAGTGCCATCTGACCAGTGCAGTCTGTGCATAATAGTATATAGGAGGCTACTTACATGGTCAGCTTCATCAAGGAGAGTGCCATTCCCTGAAAGGTTTGTCAGGGCATGGATCTGAGCTTTTTTTTCCCCCTTGCCCTTTCTGAAGCAACGTGATGTATTTATTGTTTTGGGCTAATGCTGGATGGCTGGATTTAAGCAAGTAAAGAAGCTATTGAATTGGCATTTGACAAGTGACTCAGGTTTGTGCATTAATAACCATTTCATGCCAGCGCAGCTGGAACTTTGGTTGTATTGTGTTACGATGGCCTTCACACCACATGAAGAAGGTAACTAAGGCCACTTTCATTTGCCAGTTTGCTACAGCTCTTACCTGTTTGGTCAACAAGCTCAGCATCCTACTGTACTGCTGTTTAACAGTGTTAGTAGCTGATCATTTACTTGCAAAAAAGCAGAAGAGGAGCTTTGGGGGATTGCAGAGGGGGCCTGTGTTGGCACTGGAGGTGAGGGGAAGGAGTGAGCTTTTGGCAGGAGCAGAAATAAGCTGGAATTGCTTTCTATTGCAATGTGCAGGTACTTGAAGACTCACGGGCAATACTTATTGCGGCAGATGTCCCGCCAGATGGGCCATTCCCTCAGGACGAGAAGCTGAAGGATGGTGGGAATTTTTTTGCCTTCTAAAGCCTAGTTTCCCCTTCTAGCACTGTGTATCCCTTAAGCCTGTGATTGTGAGCGACTCTTGCATTACAGCTCCCTTGCTGTTTTGGCTGCATTTCCTCAGCCACCCGTGTCACTTCTGTTCTCGTGTGTCATCATTTCTGATATTTGTAAAGGTCTTGGGATGGGAATGGAGCCAAGCTGAGGCTGCATAGCAGATGGTACGTGAAGCAGAACAGAACAGAATCTGGCTGTTCCTCCCGTGTATACAATAGAAAGTTAATGCCTTTGGACTAGGCTAGTGTTGTTGAATGGAGAGGATGTGGCTTGCCTGAGTCCTGGTACCCTGGTGTTTTGGACTCTGATAAAAAAAAATCTCCCTGATGCATGCCACTGGAATGCTGGCATTTCATGCTGCATGCATGAATATATAAGTCTCTGAAGAAAATGAACAGATCTGTGGCTCACCAGATTTGTGGGCTGAGTCCGAAAGGCTCTTCTAGTGATGGCAAAAATAAGCAGCAGCTAGGCAAGTCCGTATTCTGCGGCCACAAAACTGTTGTGCAGTTTACCCACGAAAGCCATTTAAAAAGTGATACATTTGGCATTATTTGAAAATTAACAACACCCCCACCTCAATAGAGGCTCTGTAAAGCATGCCCTTCTCCAAAAATTCTTAGGAGGCTTTTTAAAAATTGCTGTCAGGAAAGGAAAGAGAATTTGAGTCTGCTAGGGCAGAGAGATGTGGAGGTCCGGGACCATGAGGGGTGGCAATAGTTGCATTTACTGTGGTGGTAATGGCTTTTGCTACCGATCACCTATTATGAGAGTTTCTGGCGTCACGATTGTAAAGAAACCAATATTCCACTTATTTTGTGCAGGATGTTGGTCTGCATGTTTCGATATCACTGAAGTTGTGTATCTGGGAATTGGGATCATACATATTTTTTTTAAAAGGAACCCCCCATTGGTACGTTCATTGAAGCTGTTCTTGCTGTTAGCTGGAGGGTGGTAAGCAGTCTCTGTGTTCTCCTCCTGCTCCCCTGCCCCATATACCCCTAGTTACTTTTGTCATTCATGTTTGGGGTGAATGGGCAGAGAGAGACCTTCCAATACCACTTCTGGGTCAGAGACAAATGCAGACCGTAGCTGCTAGCAGTCAATTTCTCATATAATGCAAGAAGAAATTGCTATACCTGTGTTCTTTTCAACAAGGAGATGAAATAAAAATATAGTGTTTGATTGAATAACATACTCTGCTGGTTTCCAGCCAAACTTGTGACCTATATTTTCCTGTAACTTAAAACTCACAGATTTGGGATAGGAGCATGTGTACAAATTCTACAAAGACTGCTCTTTTGTGTGTGTGTGTGTGTGTGTGTGTGTGCATGCACCTAGAAGTCATGGTGACTTGTGGTGACTGACTGTGTGTGCACCTGGAAGTCATGGTGACCCCTGGTGATTAGCCCCTACCAGGGCCCTGAAAGATATTCAGAGAGGTTGCTGAATAAAGCCCGCCCCCACCTCCTGACTGTTGGTCTTCCAAGGAGGTCTCCCATCCAAGTACTTGCCAGAGCCAGCCCTGCTTAGCTTCCGAGATCTGATGAGATTGGGCTTGCCTGGGCTGTCCAGGTCAGGGCAAGACTGCTCTTTTCAAATGTTTTGTACACAAGATTGCACTCTGTTGCTTGGGATTGTTTAACCCAGAGTAGTTAAACCTGCATGCTCAGAGAACCTTTCCACACAATGACAATTTTCTGTGGAAGCTTTTTTATTGCTGTAGCTTCCAGTGCAGTGCAGTGCAGTGCAGTGACACAGAGGATTCCAAATAGAAGGTTTCTCCACAGCCCCATAGCTAGGGATTTTTTGGTGGGTGGGCCTTAGGGGGACCCAACTGCTAATTTCATTAGTGGAGCTCCACAGAAACTTCTCCTCTAGTCTGGCAGTGGAACAAGCAAACAAACCAGCCCTGATTCCCCCGACATGTTGCCCCTACATCCAGAGTCCAGCTCACTCTTCCTCCTCCTCAGCCTTCCCCCCCCCCCCAGTTTCTCAGGCTTAGTAGGGAGGATTGGGCTGCCTCCCCACCACCCCGCTGCACTTCCTCCTCCTTGCCTTGTGGCTTCAGCCTGCCAAGCCCAAGAGCTCTTGCTTCCCAGCCCAGGGAGCTGTGGCTTCTACCTCCACCCCAAGCAGGAACCTTTCATTTTATCTTCAGTTGGCACAGCAGCCAAGCGCTACCCCCCAGCTGCCCTGTGGAAGGCGGCCTCCTCAAAGCTGCCTCCCCCACCTCTGAATGCTCCCTGATGCAGCCTTCGGGGTACCTGTGCGGGGACTCTCCTTTCCTGGCCTGTCTTAACCAAGCCAGCTGTCCAACTCACTGTCCAGGCCTCATGCATGGCGCTTGTCCCTTCCACGGCATAAGGATCAGGGGTCATTTGGGGCCAGAGCGAGCCAGAGCGGAAATCGGCAGCAGCGGCAATGTTTCCATTGTATTCTGTGGGGCCATAGAATACAATGGAAAGATCATGCCGCCACTGCGGTGCGACTCTTGAGAGAAGGGGTTTAAAGTTTAAACCCCTTCTCACTTTGCTCCCCCCATGCCTTGGCAGACCGGCTAGGGAAGCAAAAAAGGGGGGGGAATCTTCAAAAGCCTCCCCTTCCCTCCCCCAGCCAGCCTCCCCTTCTCTCAAGAGTCGCGATCTTTCCATGTCTGCTTCCCTGCCCTCGCTGGAGAAGGGAAAGGGAGGCGGGCAGACATGCCCCCCCTTCTCCTGAGCCTCTCCACTTTTGTGGAGAAACTCGGGAGAGTGGTTTTTTTTTAAAATGTCTGGGTTCCCTGCCTGATCTTCTCTAGGTGTCCGGCAGCCACAGGGCACCTGGAGAAGATCGGGCAGGGAATGCAGGCATGTCTGCCTCCATTCCCTCTGACACACTTCCGGTGATGTCAGGGGGTGTGGCATATGCAAATAAGTTATGCTAATGACTAGTTATGCTAATGAGCTCCTGCACCTCTTTTTTTACAAAATGACCCCGATGAGGATCATCCCAAGCTGGGCTGGTCAAAGGAAATGGCGGACACAAGTGGACATGCAGCGGCAAGTCCTGTGATCGCCTGCAAGTGAAGCACAAGAGAAGCAAACCAAATGAGTCAGGCAAGGGAACAGTGACTGCTTGAGGGGAGGGGGCCCAGAATAAATGTTAGCGGGCTGGGCCCCATGAGCCCCACATTAGCTACGGACCTGTTTCTCCATATACTCCCTGCCCTAGTTTCCATGGCTCCCCCCCCATCCCTTGCACCATGCCCTCAGAGGGTCCCCCCCAAGTTTGTTTTTTAAGGTAATTGATATGTTGATATAATGGTATATCAGTATATTAATTATTAATTACCAATCACTATGTTAATTACAATCCCCCAGGGTTGTGTGAACAGGGGTGAGGGGAATGGCTGCTGTGTGGACTGGGGAAGAGAAAATGGCTGCGATGTGGGAAGGACCCAGAAAATCTTGCCCACATAACAGCCAGCCAGGTTTTGCTGCCATCTTTCCTAAAACATGGCAGCAAAAACAGATTTAGGAAAGACTGCAGATAAATCGAGGAAGTGGTGCATGAAAGCACCATGAGTCTGTGGGGAAGAAACCTGCTTCCCAATAGCATCCAAGCTAAAGAATGCAGGGACAACTGACCACAATTGCTGATATTGGTTAAAATCCCTACTCCTCCCCGCTAAAAGCGCAAATAATAGGAAATATTATTTAATCAATCCTTAAGAGAGAGAAAAGATTAAAATACGCTGAGAGGCAAGTGATCTGCACTGCAGTTTGGGGTTCCAGGAGACAAGGAATTGATCTGATGTTTACCGGTGAGAAAACAAGTAAAAGTGCTTCCTGATTTCCCCCCCCCCTTGACTTCTTTCCCTTAGCATATTCCCATGTGGTAGAGAACACTGCTTTCTTTGGTGATGTAGTCCTGCGCTTTCCCAAGATAGTGCACCATTACTTTGACCGCAACTCCAACTGGAACAACCTGATTCGCTGGGGAATTGGCTTTTGCAACCAGACAGGTGTGTTTGATCAAGGTTCCCACTCTCAAGTACTAGGACTGGTAAGTCAGTGTGGTTGCTTGGGTTCTTTTGTCTTTCATTTCTTTTTGTTAGGATGGGGTAGCAAGCAGGAGTGACAAGAAGTGAGCACAGATCCTACCTTGGAGAAATCAGGCAAAGGAATATGCGTAGAGGAGAATAAAAACTCAAAGGGGCTACTTCGGAGATTTTGAAATTCCTACATGGGAAAAAAACTCACTTTCATGTAGGAATTAATCTGAAACCTACATATCGATGGTAACGTGCAACTTATTGCACATATGGGGATTTCACTGTGCACACAATGGGAAGTTTGGGTCACAGCTTCTTTTTACGAGTACTGAATTCACAGGTGGTGAAATACGTGCAGGTGTGATTGACATACATGATTGATCTATACAAGGGTCACTTATTAATGCATTCAGGAAAATTGTCTTGTAAGAATTTAGTTATGCATGAAGTTGCCTTAATGGCATCACTGCACATTTTTCTTTGCTCTCATATGCTGTTCATACAAATGCCTGAAGCTTGTGGGTGTAGCCTCTCCTTATCCCCGATAGTTTGTTCAGCTGGTGGGTAAATTACAGAGTAGTGTGAATGCACCCCTGCACACACACATGGGATCATGTAAAACCTTGATTTAGCAGGAAATGGTAGTATTGCCCACATTTTTGGGGTTTGCACTAAAGCACCAAATCAGGACTCTAGGAAACTAAAAGGATTACAGGGCTGGGAAGCAGAAAATTACGTAAATGGGAATGGAATTGATCTTTGCTATTTTGGTGTACTTTCCTCTACAGATGGCTCAGGAACTGGGAATTAGTGAGAAATCTCCTGACTACCGGAATCCCTTTAAAACAGACCATTCTGAAGTAAGACCATAAAGTTCAGAGTCAGTTACCACATTTCTCTTTTTCTGATTACCTAGTTTTGGGAAAGAAATGTTGCTTGAGAATCCAAGAGGAGTGACAGCAGTGCTTGGTGACAGATAAGTAGAAACGCCTGTTCCGCAGGCAGTCACTTCCAGTGGGTTGGATCCAACTATGTGGCATTTCTACAAGTGCAAGGCCTTCTACCTGCAAAGCATGACTTTCCCAACTTCTCCCTCCTGCCTCCCAAAATACGGTTCCTGAGGGAGAGGAGACATTTTAGGCTACCGTGGGAGGAGGAGTCCTTGGAAACACTGCACCAGATCCAGCCGATTGTACTGACCCTGTGCAAGCAGCTAAATGCATGCTCCCTTCCATGTTCAGCTGGTGGTGTGGGTTTGTTGCCTCCCAAAGAGGAACTTGCAATAGGAAAGATTTGTGACTACAGCCTATGCAAGTTTCCTTCAGACGTGATGATCCATTGTTGCAGCTGAATGCAAGGAGTCTCTGTGTGTGCTCAGCATAGCTTCACAGGATCATCTCATCTGCAGCTGCTCTCAGTTGCCCAGTTCAATTTATCTTCTTACTGGATTGGTGGCTGCATACTGTGTTTTGGCAAAGACTGCGATACATACACTGCTTTCAGTCTCTGCCAGGGAGTTGCAGGAACCCGGTTTTGATAGCATTCAGCCATTTAACATTTGTGCTGTTGGGCACATTTGAGATAAGGGACTGTAATTTATCATCCTCTTACAGAGCAGTGACTGAGGTATTTGGCCAAGGGCATACAGGTGCTCTGTGACAGAATAAAGAGTTGATGGCAGAATCCCAAGTAATATTGTATTCCACACTCTGTTGGCTCCTTTCCACCTAGATGCTGTTTTTCCCTGAAGTCCCTCAATATTGTTCCTAGACTGAGAATAATAGAGCGGTCATTTGGGAGAGATGCATGGTGCTATTTATTCCACATTTTCATGACATCAAGGTTTTGTTTCCTTTGGTAATTCCTATTTAAGCAAAAAGAATCAAATGTACAGGTACAGGATAGGGGGCACTCAGCTTGGCAATAGTAGGTGTGAAAAGGAGTTTGTGACCGCAGTCCATCACAAACTGAACATGAGTCAGCAGTTGTGATGTAGCTACACAAAAGGCCAATGCAGTTTTATGCATTAATAGAAGCACGGTGTCCAATTCACACAAAGTAATAGTTCCACTCAGTTCTATGCTAGGCAGGCCTCATCTAGAGTATTGTTGCCTGTTCAGGATACTGACACATTAAGAAAGATGTAGACAAACTGGAATGGGTTCAGAGGAGGACAATAAAGATGGTTGTGGTTCTGGAAAAAGGTCCCATGTGGAAAGGTTGAAGGAATTGGGGTATGTTTAGTCTGGAGGAGATACGGTGGTCCTCTTCAAATACTGGAAAAGTCATATGGAAGAGGGCAAAGATTTCGTTCTCTGCTACTCCAGGGGGTAAGATTAATGGGCTGAATTTTCAGAAAGCCAGATTTTGGTTAAGCGTTATGAAAGGTTTCCTAATATATGAGCAGTTAGACAATGTAGTCAGTTAACTAGAGGACTTAGAGCAGAGACTTGACCAAGAGCTGTCTTGGGAATGCTTTAGCTTTGGATTCCTGAATTCAACAGGGGGTTGGGTTAGAAGGCCCCTTCCAACTCCATATGAATCCTCCATCACTCCTTTGGTGATCTCCATGTGAATCCTCCGTCACTCCTTTGGTGACCTCTTTACGTTTAGTTCCGTATCTTGTTCAATGCGATTTCCCTAGAAAGGCCATCAAGCCCATCAAGTATCTCAACAGAATCATAATGGAAGTTGATCCAGACCAAGACTGTGTGGCATAAAGATAAGTCTGGAAACTGGTATGGTGGGGGGTGGTATTCTTTTTTTTAACAAGGCTAGAAGATTACTTTCCCCCCTTTTTCTGATCCATTAGGTAGGGGCAGGATATCATTAACAGTGGCTTTGGGGGGGGGGGGAATATAATATGAGATTGTGTAGAAAGCCTTTCAGTTTGGATCTTGGCAAGTCTCTCTGTTTGTTGGTGAGTTTCCATTCTGGAATGGAACTGAAAGAGCCCACGAGGAGAGCAAGAGGTACTTTCCCAAGCAGGTGTAGTTCTGGATTGGTCATAAAAATTATGGAGCTATAAAATAGTGTAAGTAGTCCAGGTGGCAGTAATTTTGTACAAAGTTGTGTGTGTGTGTGTGGGGGGGGGAATGCTCCCCATGCCCCTTTGACCTGGCTGAGTTCATTCCTTTTGTTCTCAGTTTTTCCCCAGTGCAGACACATTCCAGAAGGCTCTCCGGGAGGAAGAGAAGCGAAGGAAAAAAGAGGAGAAACGGAAGGAGATCCGCAAGGGGCCACGTATCTCCCGCTCGCAGTCCGAGCTATAATGCTGCTTACCTGCCTTTGTCGTTGTGACCCGTCCTGGCAGGAGCCAGAGCAGCCGGAAGAGGAACCTCCCAGCCCCTTTGTGACCTCAGGAAAATGCCAAGAAAGTTGATGATTTTGTTTGTCAGGTTTTGGAGGTTTCTTCTTTTAACAGCTGTTTTGGCAACTACAGAATTTAGCCCCGAGACATGCCCAGGTAGAGACGGTGGTCTTTGAGCACATACTTCTTTGGTGGAAGAACTTTTCCTGGTAACTGGAATGTATAGGTTTGTCAGAGACCATTCTCAGTATCTGTGTATCATTGTTCCCTGTGGCTTTGCCAGACTGTAATGCTAAGAATGCTTTGGGGAGGGGTGTGGGGGGAAAGGAATGTATTTTTATGGTACATGCCATTTCTGCAGTTCATAACACAAAACGTGTATTATTGTGCAGTCGGGAGTGCAATGTGACTTGTGTAGCTACACCAGATGTTTCTCTGGGTAGCAGAACTGCCAGAGGGAGTTAAGAATTCTGTTACGAATGTACATTCCTTGGGAATTCTTATTTCGTGGTACTCTATTAAACTCTCATCCTTTTGAATGTAAGGAATGTAACAGAGAAACATCAGGTGGGTGCTGTTTTTTTCAGTGTCTGTCTTCAGACTCCTCCTGTTTCTATGAAGTCTCTTTCTTGTTACAGCCTTTCTTGGCCAATGACATCTCCTTCCCACAAGACTAACTATACATCTGGAAAGGAACAAAAATGTTAATTTATCTTGAGAAAATGGGCATCCTGGCCTTTTTCAAAGGAATAAAACCCTGCAATTATGTAATTTTAGCCTGTGGGTCTGTATGAGCTGGTTCTGCTGGTATTGGGTCTCAACACAGCTGCTAGTACTCACAACTTTGTAATAAACAGTATTATCATTAATTCACAATGGAAAACCATTGTCAGGACTATGGGAGATAATGATTTCATTCCTCTACCTTATGGCAAAGAGAAGCTTGTTCTCTATGTGAGACAAAGCAAACCAGGGAGCACTGGCTATTTTAAATTACTAGGGGATTTTTTCAGTTACTGTAGTTCAGTGGTTAAAGAATGGAGGCTGCTCTCTTTTGCCTGCTTGCTTGTTGCTGTCTACTAGATTCCCTTCTCTCTGTTTTTGATAGTTTAATAAGATGGTATTGGCCATTGTTTTGAGATGCCTACATGAAGAAATACTAGTGTTCTAACACTGGGAAAAAGTGAAAAGCCTGACAGTGTGACTTTGGACTTTTTTCAGCTCTTCCTCTCCTCCTCCAGTGCTAAAAATCTTGTCACAATGGTATCTTCATCACATGATCAGTGAAAACATTGGTGGGAATCTCTTTTACTAGTCTGCTGCCTTATTGCTCCACAGGAACAAGCTGCCTTTCCCCCTTTGATCTTTTTGAGCATTCCATGGAGGCTTGTACCTGGAGCCAAGATTGTTTCATTTCGGGTTCCAGTTTTATTGTTGGTTTTGTAATACAGGTCAGCTGGCCTTGTCAGGGTTCATGGTCAATGTTCTCTTTCTAAACCAGATTTTAGTCACTGGTGAATCAAATTGTGGCTTCACATCTAGGCACAGGGTGGGCATTCAGCACAAAGCCACTAAATGTGGTTTGGCACAAAAAGTAGCTTTTGTTCAGGACTGGGATTGATTCACACCAGCAGCTCTTGCTCTCACTGTCTCTGAATAGCTAGATGGTGTACTGTACTTCACCTAGTGGTGATGTCCCCTGGATGTCATGAGAAGCACTAGAACTTGGCACACTTAATTGCATCAATTAAGAATGGTTTGGGGGGGATTTTTTTCCAACTCTTGACTAAATTGGACAGTTCTGCAATGTAGCTTGTTCTTGCCAGTGAAGGATTATTTTGTATGGGAGAGGAGGGTTTATTTCCAAGAGACATTGTACTATGATTTGCCGCCTCCAGGCTGGTTTACAGTGCCAGGAAAGGGGAAGACACCTATTTTCTAACCAGAGAGCCAGTTATGCTTGATTTGTTCTCAGATACGTACTTGCAGTGGAATCGGACTCTGCTTTTCTTGAATAAAATTGAAGTTTGAAAGAAGCTACAGTATCTCTGTCACTTAATCATGATCTGTTTGAGTGCTTAATTGTGGGTAGTTCCGCTCTTTGTTTCCACAGTCAAGTCATCGTTCTGGCAGTAGCAGCATGTGGAATTACAGAAATGGATCCACACATCAGTGGATATTGGTTTTTTAAAAATCATTTACCTGCTGGTTCTGTTCTGCCTTGATCATTAATCTGCTTCCCTGTTTACTGACACTGAACATAAGAAGAGCCCTGCTGGATCAGATCAGTGGCCATCTAGTCCATATCATTCTTCAGGGTATCTTGAAACCTACTTTACATTCAGTGCCATGTAGTTCAGTTATGTCTATAACACATCCTGCATTCCATGTTAAGACTGCAAACTGCAGGCCTCTTTATCATGCCCTGAAACACTCCTCCCTTCCTATATCATCCAGACTCATAAAGATCTCTTGGGAACTCAGAAACTTGCTCTGTTGCTTTTGGAATTTTCTACAGACCAACATAACTTCTTATCAATTTTTCTCCATGTTTGGATACATAATATCTTAGTTAGTGGGATGGCATGTTCTTCCTCTGGTGTTCTAAAGTGTCATGTATTAGAATTGGAGGGGGGCATCCCTACACATTTTATCTGACATTTCAAATAAAATTACTAGATTTCTTCAATTGCTGTAGTTCAGTGCTTTAAAGATTACAAAATGCCTTAAAAAGCAATTTATTCTCTGACAAACAACATAAAAGAAAAAAATGTATTTCCAGAATACAATCCTTCTCACAACACTTTTTTGGAACATCTACTTAATTCTAGTGGCTTTTACAGGTAAAACATTTGAATTGCAGTTTACATGATCATTCCCTCCAGAACAAAAATGGATAATTCTACAAAGGCTAAGCAATCCCTTTTTTGTTTAAAACCAGATACCCCTTCCATTCTTTACACATGATCAGCAGAGTCTTGTAAATGCATGAAGATCCCCCCCCCCCAATATTATTTGCCATCACTTCCACTTTTCTGGGCTGCAGTGTACCAAATGGGAACCCCCTCTCCCCAGTGTATCACTATTTTATTTATTTATTTATTTAATTATTTTTGGATATATACCCTGCCTAGCCAGCATACGCCGGCTCAAGGTGGCTATAAATACTATAAAAGTATTTGTTTCTTCTTCTGAGTACAAAATAGGCTTTGTTCACAGAAGAGTGTGTATTTTCTTGGATGGATGGCCCCTTTGATTCACACCATCTTCCACTGAATTCATTCCACCTCCCCCCCCCCCCCCAAAGCCCTTGTCTGGCTTGACTCCATGTAACTTGCTATAGGAGGACTCAAGGATAACTACAGGCACTCAGGCTGGAATGTAGTAGGGTTGCCAGCCTCCAGGTAGGGGCCTAGAGATCTCCCAGAATTACAACTGACCTTGTGAAAGGCAGAATCCAGAGGCTGCTGCTGCTGCCCCTATTTCCAACTGCCTTTTTACACTCCCCACAGCAAAAATAAAGCCCAAATACCCTCCTACTTTATGTGCTGCTTATGAGGAGACTTGATTATTGGCACAAGCATATAGATGAAGGCATGAAAAGGACTGACAAAAACCGAGGGGAAAAAAGGGGGGGGGACTCACCCCAAGATATGGCTGTGATATATGAGGGTCAAGCTAACAAAATAAGCTACTATAAAAATACAAATATTTATTATGGTGTACACATTAGTAAAAGATAAAATAGGTTAAAAGAAATAATCCAAATATCAGACTCTTAAAACTTTTTACACACACAGCTGAAAGTTTTACATATACAATTGATGGATATATCTTATGACCAGTAGACCATACACATTTTGGCCCCTTAGGGCCTTGCTCAGTGGTTAATATAATATTGTAAAACAACACACATCCAGAAATAAATATATGAACAAAGATTTTCTTTACAGCCAGGTGTTGCTTTCCAATGTGATGTGCAGTTGCTAAAAGTTTACATAGTAGACAATGGATAATCTCTCATGGTAACTGCACATGCTCTCCAAATTGTTCTGGTAACAAATATCCAATGTGTCTGGATGTGTGTCTCTTCCATCAAAAACTGATTACACTGCCTCATTGGAAAAAGCTGGGGTGGGCAGTGGGACAAGGGAGGGAGACTCCCTTGCAGAAGCTGCAATTTGGAGGGAGCCCCCTAGCAGCTCTCATTGGTCAGCAACTGACCGAGTAAGTCCTGTTTTGATGCCAGGATTGCTCTAAAATATTGGGTATATTTGCAATTTTGCTAAGGCATAGACTAACCTGGTGGAACTCTCTGCCAAATACCATTAGGGCCCTGCGGGCCTTATGCAGTTCCGCAGGGACTATGAGGCAGAGATGTTCCACCAGGCCTTTGGTTGAGGACAGCAAGTTTCCATCATAACTGGCACCTTTCCTGCCCCAGCTGCTTTCCATATTTGTTCTACCCTCTTCCCTCCTGCCTGCGAAGCGGCCAGCAGTCTGTAATGGGATAATTAATACACACCATCTTTTTGTTTTAAATATCAATATTTTAATTGTTTTATCTTGATGTTTTTATGAATGACTAGCCTGATAACCCGTGCTTCGCTCCAGTATTTAAGTTCTGTAAATCCAGTTATAATAATGATGATGTAAAGTTTGAAATGCAACATTTGTTGTAGGAATTCTAATGGAGAAGACTGTAGTGTAAAAAATGAAGTGAGACATACATATTGGTTTTTTCCCTCTCTACTGAAGGACCTCTCTGTAGACCACATTGGTAGTTCTGCCCTCAGGTGCTAGGATCACCAGGCTGCTTGGTGAGCTCACTCTGGAGCAGGCAACATAGAACTGTCCATTTAAGAAGCAGTCATCTGTTAAGTCAACTCCTCCCACTTTCCACGGAAGTGATGGCCTTTCTACTGGTGTTCCTGGATTGTTTTGCTCATATGGAGACTGTGTTGACTAGTGAGTCAGTGGTTGTATAACAGATGTAAAGGTGGGTGGAAGTTCTAAAAAAAAAGGGAGTCATCTCCTAGCATAAAGTCTAAGGAGGCAGCTCAGCGGCCCCACCCCAATCCCCTTCTGTTGGCAGTGGACTGGGATAGGAAAGTGCATTCTCCCAGTCCCTTGCAATATTTTTTTAAGCCAGCCAGCTCAACACACAGGGTTGAGATAAACATCAAGAGATAGTTAAGGATATGCAACCAGGTGCAACGTGGGTGGAAGAAACCTTGGGTGCCAGTCTATCCTGTGCCAGGAGCTGTGTCCTCAGTTACACCATTTTGCTCTTCGTAACTCCGGAATTACAAAGTCGCTGGGTTTCACATTGTATGGAATTCCGTTCTTACTTGCAGGGTGCCCGATTCGGAACTGTGGCGGCGCATAATGGAGAAGTAGTTCTCCCGCCTCATCCACCCTCCCGAATTGCAACAGTCATTTTCAGGGTTAGAAAACGGTGGGCAGCGCCAGATAAGATTATGGGAGAGTATTTTCCACTCTTTGCCGCAGCCGCAATCTAGGTCAGTCACCCCGCGAGTCAAATGTGACCTTTCAGAGCCAAAACTCTGCCCCCTCCTAGCCAGTGTATTTAGCAATGTGTAAAAGGGCCACACGTGCACGCATGATTTAAATCTTGGAGAGTTTCGCCTATCTGATTTCCACGGGTTAAACAGGAGACGGGGAGAATATTTTTAAAATGGGACGGAACACGAGGTCGTATCCTTCCTATTGCGTATGTAGATTACACACTCTGAAATGATGGGCAGCAGGACCAGAATGACTACACCAACAACTTGAGGCAACAGTCCACTTTTGCTGCGCCCTGGAAGAATCCGGCGCTCCTTTCACTTCAAGTGATCCTTGCTTGCTGAATAATTCCCACTCTCCCCGCCTCCTTTTGAATATTCAAACTCGGAAAAGGGAACAGGCCGAGTGGGGATTGCCCGGCATGCTAATGACAGCTGCTGATCGCTGACGCACCATCACACCATGAGCCGCGCTGCACGCCGATTGGCCGGCGGGGACCTGGTCTCATTGACAACAAGCCGAGAGACGCGCGGCGCGGTGGTTCCTCACAGGTGGGTGGGCGGGGTGAGGGGGAAGGCGAGCGCAAGATGGCGGCGCCTGGGCCCGCGGGCGTTGCGAGCTGAGGCTGAGTCGAGCTGAGCCGCCGCCTGGCCGCGGAAGGGTTAAGGCGCTGGGTGTCACCACCGGCGCGGCCGCTCCCTCTGACAAGACTGGCTGAGTCGCTGGCTGGCTGGGCTGGGCCGGGCGCGCCTCGCCAGGGATGGAGACCGGCGAGCTGAACAGCATGGAGACCATGGAGACCCTGACGGAGCTCGGAGACGAGCTCACCCTGGGCGACATCGACGGTGAGTGCGGGAGGCGGACGCTCGGCTGTGCCCTCTCCCGTGGAGCGGCTGCGGGACGGAGGCGCCTTCTTGGCTGGCGGCGCCCAGAAGAGGCAAAGGCGGCGCGGCGCCCCCCGGGTCTGGGCCGCCTGGCCTCGACGGCGCCAGGGAGCGGGATGGATTGGCAGGTGTCACTCAGGATGTGAGGAGAGACAGGGTGGTGGCGGCGCTCTCTTCCGCTTTCCGGCCCCTCTCCCCAAAGTCCAGACATAACCCTGGCCGTGGGAGGAGGCATTTGTAAACTGCAGATTGCTGGGTTTTTAGTTTTTTTTTTACATTTTCTTGTGTTCGCCGATGATGTAAGCCGCCGTGAACTCTGTTCCAGGGAAGGACGTCCTAGTAAAGTGAAATAAATAAATAAAATATTTGGGCCAGGCTTGGACGTTTCCCAGTGTGCCGAATCCCCCCGCCCCGCTGCCACCTTGCAGACTGAAGGAACATGAAAGTTGTTGGCGGGGAGGGCGGGATACAAATCCCAATAAATAAATAAATAAGTTGGTGATGTGATCTGCCTCTTTCGATTAATTAATAAATGTCATTGATATGCCTGTTAACATGTACACCACGTTTGATACATGGTAAAGTCATGTGTTTTGTGTGGGTCCACACGTGTTAGTGAGTGGCTGGAAAGGATGGCATAAAAGAGGAGTGTGTGCCATGCTGGACAGATTTCCCTACTAAATGACAGCCTTGCAGAAGAAGGGGTGACATCGTTGGTTGTTGCTTCTCAAAGTTTGTAATTTGGAAGGCAACCTTGTGCAGTGTGTGACATGTTCTTTTGGACACAGGAGCCACAGAGTTGAGGCGTGCCTCAGGTATGATGCATATGTAACATGAGATCCGGGTTTTGTTCCCTGGTTTCGCCTGGATACAGTTGCTGGCTGCTGCTCATATTTTTTTAAATCACTAGAACAGCCCTGCTGAATCAGACCAATCGTCCATCTGATCCAGCATCCCTACTCACACAGTGGCCAACCAGTTGTCCTGGACAGCTAAAAACAGCATAGAGGTTGAGGACTTCTCTGATGTTGCCTCCTGGCTCTGGGATTCAGAAGTTTAGTCTCTCTGAATGTGGAGGTTCCCCTCAGTCACCATGGCTAGTAGCCATTGAGAGACTTATTCTCCATGAATCTATCTAATCCTCTTTTAAAGCTGTCTATTCCAGTGGCCATGACTACGTCCTCTGGCAATGAATTCCACATTTTAATCACTCTTTGTAAAGTAGTATTTCTTTTTGTCTGTCCTTAAGCTACTGCCCACCAGCTTCATAGGATGCCCTCAAGTTCTAGTACTTTGGGAGAGGGAGAAAAATCTCTCTGTCAACTCTCTCCATTCCATGCAACACTCTATCATGGTCCCCCCCCCCCCCCCCCTTAGTCATCTCTTCTCTAAACTGAAAAGTGCCAGACTTGTCAGCCTTTCCTCAGAGGGAAGGTGCTCCAACCCCCTAATCTTCTTGGTTGTCCACCTCTACATTATCCATCTCTGCAATGTCCTTTTGGAGATATGGTGACCAGAACTGTACACAGTATTCCAAGTGAAGCTGCACCAAATGGGGTCCATGCCTCAATTTTGGTTAACACCATCTAGCACTCTGTTCATAAACATATTTATTTGGAAATAATCTGGATTGAACCAAACCTTACTGCAGTCTTGTTTATTGATTTTAACTCATAGCCCAGTTCATAAAAAGCTCAGAATAGGGAACAGTCTTTGAAATGTTCAATAGCTAGCTTTTGTGTTAAATTGAATGTTTTTTAAAAACAATAGTTACAGCAATTGATAAACATACATTTATGTAAAAATAATTATAGTAATAATAATCAAAAGACAACATTTTACTTTTGTTTATTTTTTCTTTTATTTCTGTATAAAAACTCTAATAAAATATTACCTAATGAAAAAAGACAATCTTCAACTTTTTTTTGACTTAATAAGTTTTTGTGCCATAAAGTTGCCTGATATGGAAGTATTCCACAGCTATATTGAGCAGTCTTCCACAAAAAAAGACAAGCTGCAGATTTCCAAAGTAAGGTTCTCACAATAAATAAAAATTAATCAATACACTTTTACGGATAGAAAGTAGTGCTGCCTGTTCAGTAGCACCAAAGATTGCAGAAAGGTCTGGTAGTACAGTTATCCCATCAGAAGCAGGCCAATATAATCCTGGGACTATATTCAACTTGAAAATAACTCTGATCGGAACCTTAGAAGTCGATTATTGTTTTCCACATCAGCCAAACTGGCTATCAACTCAGCTGCTCTCTCTTGAAGGTTATCGGGGTAGTACTGGCTGGAGAATTAGCATTGATACTGGGGTTTTTTTTGAGGTTCAGTTGAGTGATGGTAGTCGTTGAATGATCTGTCCTGATACCTTTGTGCTGTAGCCAGCAAAGTATTCTGTAAGAATATTCATTGGATTTTTTCCCAACTTTCCTACTTCATCCAAGATAGTTCTGAAGTTGCACATTTTACTTATGTGTATGAGCAAGAGAGTGTGCGTGGTTTTTATGTAACACACTTCTGGTAGGATATGAGTAAGAATTTAGTTATTTTTGCTCCCACATTTTGTAAAGAACCACTGTTCAACCAGCATTTTTAATCTAACTTCGTAGATTCAGATTGGGTAGCTGTGTTGGTCTGAGGCAATATAGCAATGTTTGAGTCCAGTGGCACCTTTAAGACCAACAGAGTATAATTCTGCATGTCATGGAGGCCAAAGCTGAACCCTGTGGGTCCCCAGGGATGTTGCACACAAGTAACCAAATATTTTGTTTATTTTATTAGAAAACTGTGAATTGTATTTAATTTCTGTCAAAGTAAAGATTTATTCTACTGGCAATACAATGCTCTAAAGTCCTACAGCGGAAAAACAAGAAAACTAGCTTAACTAACACATTTTCAGAACTTGCATTAGATGGCACAAACCTTAAGTCCAAGAATCAAAGGCCACAGCTGAACTGTTTTCTACGTTGCTATCTATTGCAATATAAGCATATCATTGTCCAGGCCTTCAGTCCATGAGAATCCAAGCTAGCCTTCTTTTCCAGAATTCTTAGCTCAATTATAGTTTTTTGGCCAAGCAGCATCAGGTGGTGATAACATCCAATCAGGGCCTAGTCTTGCTGAAACCCTTTGGAAAACTACCTCATAACTCCTGACCTCCCTCCCATCCTGTGAACCACAGGTTCTCATGGGAAGCTAATTACTGCTTTGCAACTCTGGCCTTGAAGATGAGAAGGACTTTGTAGGCCCAGAGATCAATTAGTAACAACTGCAGGATGGAACCAACCCATTACCACTCACATTAACTCTTGAGGGGAGAAGCCAGTGGTGCTTTGCCTCACCCTGGGTATTCGCTTTTGTGTGCAGAATTAAACTTTATTGATCTTAAAGGTGCCACTGGTCTCAAACTTTAATCTCAATTTGTGTGTAAATTGCCATCAAGTCTCAGACAATTTATGGCTACCCTGCAGGATTTTCAAGGCAAGAAACTAACAAAGGTGATTTGTCATTGCCTTCTTCTGCATAGGTATCCTAAAATTCGTTGATGGTCTCCCATTCAAATACTAAACAGGGATGAGCCTGTTTAGCTTTTGAGATCTGATGAGACTGAGCCAGGCTGAGCCATCTTATTCAGGGCTTAATCTAACTGGCCCTAAATTCCCTAGAAGAAGAGTTGGATTTATATCCTGGTCTTCAATCAGAGTCTCAGAGTGGCTTACAATCTCCTTCCCTTCCTCTCCCCACAGCAGGCATCCTGGGAGGTCGGTGGGGCTAAGAGAGCTGTGAGAGAACAGCTGTATGAGAACTGTGACTGATCCAAGGTCACCCAGCTGGCTGCATGTGAAAGCGTGGGGAATCAAAGGTGGTTCTCCATACTGTGAAGGGGTATTTATAAAAATGCTTGGATTATAGATTTGTAGGCATCTGAAGCGGAAGGATTTTTCTATTATCAATATTGTCTAAAGATACTTAAGAAATTTGCTTTTATTTTTCTACTGTCAGTTTTTTTACTATCTGTCACTATAGCTGTTGATTTTCACAGGGAAGTGAAAATAATGGGGAATTTCACACTACACCTTTAAAAACGTTGCTGAACCGGCTTGGAATAAATCGGTACAGTGACGACCATTTCAGACAGCCCTTCCCCTACTGTTTTGGAGTCATCTTCGAAGCAGTTTGCCATTTCAGACTGCTTTCTTTTTGCGCCTCTTTTTGCCCGTGTGGGCGAGCTCCGCCATTTTTTTTAAAAGAGCCGATTTAGAGCGCTATAATGCTATAGCGTTATAGCAACCCCATTGGAATGCCTGGGCACTAGTTGGCTCTCGGTGGAGCCCAGGCATTCCAATGGGGTTGCAATAAGGCTAAATCAGCTCTTTTTAAAAAATGACGGCGATTGCCTGCGCAGGCGAAAAGAGGCACGAAAACACTCATAGGAGGAAGCGCTTCGGGGGCATTTCACACAGCACCCTGTAGCACTTCAGGACCGGTACAAGAACTGAAGAATGCTTAGGAGGAGGTTTCCAGGTAAACCGGCTCAGGAACGCTTCCTGGAACAGGATTTTCTTGCTCCAGGAAGCTCCGGAGCAGTGCATTGATACTCTGGAGGAAATTGTGAGCACGGAGCAAATGGTGGGAAACTGACCAGAAGCTCCGGTGCTAGCTTCGGTGTAAACCGCGGGGGAAAGCTAGTGAGAAAACGCCCCAGGTCCCTGTTTTCTTGCTCTGGTCCTGAAGTAAAAATATCACTTTTAGCAGACCTGGGGAAAACCCTCTGCTTGACCCCTTGGAGAGAGGCTGCTAGATGGAGCAGATAGTGCTGTGCTGTGTTATAGGAACATGTGGTGTGGTGGTTCAGTAAGGCAACTTCATATTTTCAAGGGTAAACTGTGTGGGCTAGCAAGAACAAGGTAGAGCACACTGTATGGAAGGCCTGAAAACTTTGCAGTGGTGTTCTTGATTCCTGGAATGAGAGCTATATTGAGAGCAGTCATAGCGACAGCCAGTCCTGGATAATGTTCCTTGTCTAAAGAGTTTCCATTCGCATTCTGGATTGACGCATACTAAAAACGGCTAGAGCAAATTTCTTTTCCACTTCACACTTTTAAAATGGTGGAGTACTTTCCCTTGTCTGTTTTTATAGGAATCAGAATAATTAGACTTTCATCAAATTCTTGGAAGGCTACTTTATACTTACTGTACAGAAATCTTGCACAAAATTTTAAATTTCCTTTTACACATATTTGTGTTTCCATGCTGTAAACACTTGCATCAGGGTTTTACATTTTCAGCACTTTATATTTACTGGGTCTTTGCTTCATTTTTTATCCTGGCTGTTAAAATCAATCGTTGGGGGGAAAAATGGAAATTGATCTTTGTTACTGTTGGGAATGCACATTTTGCTGTATGTGCTGCTGAGATTAGAAAGGATTTTATTCTGTTTTCAGTTTTCATTGAGTAATTTCTTAGTGTATGCTGCTTGAGATTATCTTTTCCCACAACCATATATTTTATTTGTGTCCATTTTGCAGTGTGAGAGCCAGAGGTACACTGAGTGGTGTGGGAGCATCTGAAGTGTGTTACGTAGACCTAGTCACTTTCTTGGGTGGGAGACTACTGTTAACCTACCAAGTTAAAATGAGATATACCTTCAATAAATATTTTTTAAAAGGCAAAGAGATTGGAAGCCATCAGAGAATGGATTAATAATAACACTGAATTTCTAGGCCCTGGATAATCCCACTTGTAATGTTGTGGCCATTTTTAGGGTACTAGGTTTGAGAAAAACTATGCATAAGAAATGTTCCCTCTAAATTCCCTCCCCCTACTGAGCGGAGCAGTTCACATCCTGAGCAGAATATAACTGCTGTAATCTTAAAATGGGCAATGGGCAGTGCAAGACCCTGCGCGGCTCCAGATGGCTGCTGAGTAGGGCTTCCTGTGTTAATGAGCGGCTGCTCATACACAAAGCTTAGATGGAACACTGCATAAGCTGCAGAAGACTTGGAGGAGAAAAATAAATTATGTCTAGAAAAATAATTCAAATTTCTGTGATAAAATATCAAATATTTTGGCATTAGTCTATGTTCATAGCTGAGAAAATGCTTTGAATTTTAGGCACATTTAAGTTCTGCAGCCTGAGATGTTTTCAGTCCAGATGTAGTCTTTGGGAAAGAGAGAGATGCTTAGTTAAAGAAGAGAGGGAAGGTACATACTGTCCATAAGGAAGGGCTGGAGCTAATAGATTTAAATTGTAGGGGGATTTTTAATTATGGTTTGAGAGATGATCCCATCCTTCACAGAACAGGTTGTCCAAATAAGCTGTGAGATTTTTTTCCTTTGAGTTTGCTTGCTTGCTTACATCTCTATCCTTTCCAGTTACAGGGTACTCAGGGTAGCTTGCATTTAAAAATGTTAAAAGAAGCAATGAAACAATTACAGAGCTAAATGAAAAAAAATTAAATGAAAAATTACAGAGCAGTATGACAGCAGCAAAATAATTCAGTAACCCAAATCCATCAGTAAACTTGAGAACATTACATATAGTGGGGTTGCCAGGTCCTACCTTTCTGCTGGTGGGAAATTGGTGGGCCTTTCCTGGATCTTCTGCTGTTTGCACAAAGTGTGCATGGCATGATTACATCACCTGGAAGTGACATCATCGCACAACTCACATTGCATGGCGACATTCTGGGTTTTGTGTAAAATTCTGTGGTTTGAGCCTGATTTTACCATAGGGTTTTGCCCCAAAACTAGGGTGTTGGCAGTGTGACGATGTCACTTCCGGGTGACGTCATCGCACCACATTTTGGGGTATTTGTGGGTGGAGTTCCCCCACTGGCCAGATGACTGGTGCTCAGGAGAAGCCCACAAAAGTGGGAGAACCCCTGCCTGGACCAGGGGGGCTGACAATCCTAACATATAGAAACTTCTAGCAGCAATAAAAACAGCACTAATAAAAAGCAATAGAATAAAAAGCCTGGTATGAAAACAACCTATTGGGATGAACTCTTAGGAAGTCTTCACTGATTTCTGGAAGGCTATCTATGAAAGGGCTGATCTGGCTTCTGGGGTGGGGGGTGTCTGTGGACACAGCTGAGAAGGCTGTTGCACATATCCACGAGCCTTATCTCATCTCATGTAAAACCCCCTCGCAGAGAAGGCCAGCATCGGGTAATCTCATCTGAATGAATATTTTCAGGGATGGCATAGGTCCAGTAAATCCCGGTGTAGATTGTGGCATCAGCTTAAGTGGAGTTGTCTCTTCGTGGAACACTGATGTGGCAATGGATTACAACTAGTTTCCATAGAGTTGCTTGTTTGTTTTTGCTCCCATCTACATGCATGACTGATGGCTCACGCAGCAGTTTGAACACTCTGTGGGAATATACAAAATGTTTGTGTGCTGCTCACTCAGTCGCTAGAGCTGACAGGTGGTAAGTCTGTATAAGGGAGTTCATGGACTGCTAAGAGGACCAAATGGCAGAATAGCAACTGCCTTGTGGCATACAAATGTTGAACAGTTTCAGATTAGATTACTTTATTCAGTTTGCCATTTAACAGGAGGGGAAGAGACAGTACATGAACATAGATCATTAGGACTGGGAATAGTATGTATAAATTGTAAATATACATAATCTCTCCCAGACACTTAAAAAAAATCTGTTGACTGCAGTAGGGACAGTTTGAAAACTCAAGGTACTTTGAGCTGTTTCTTAGCTATAGATTCGTCAGAGCAAGAAAGTGAGAGTGAGTGAGTCATTTCTAGTCTTGTTTGTAGTTCAGAATGAGTTGATCGAGTTGTGCATATTTTTTGTCTTGTATCAGTTCTCTTTGTCAGCTGCCATATTTGTTTTCATAGCAGCAATATTGAAGGCTACAGCAGGGAAGCTAGAGGTGAGTGCATTCCTTCCTGAAAATGAAGTTGATAAAGAGAGATATGAGGAGCTATCTGAAACTAGCAGGACAGCGGTTCATCCTGTTGCCCAATACTGTTCACTCTGTGGCAGCTCTCCAAAGTTATTAGGCAATAATTTTTCAGTCCTTTGACCTTTATTTAAGTATTTGTACCCTGCTTTTCTTCCCAGATGGACTCAATGCAGGCTCCCCTGCCAAGAAAGACTATACACATAAACCAGTAGACAGCAAACATCTTGGGCTGGTCCTAGATTCATATACCATTTCTTCCAAAGGCCTGTGATGCCAGCCACAGACCAAGAGTCCTTTGGCTTTTAGCATTCAGCTTGCACCCAAGGGCTCATGGCCCTGCCTATGCCTGAGCTTTATAGGTGCTTGAACAGGGTGAGAAAAATGCTCAGCAAGGTGGTGGAAAGTGTTCCACCACTCTTTAGCTACCTGACATCCTTTAACCAAAGACACTGTTTGCTCTTGGTTGTCTATGTGCTCTTGGGAATATCTGTATGGTCTACATTGGTGGTCTTTAGCCTTTGCAGACCTGGAACCCTTTTTTGCTGCAGGAGCATGATGGGGAGTCACACGATGACTTTGCAGTCATATCACAGGAAGTGAAGAGCCAGAGTTACCTCACCAGTGTCAAGACCAGGATCATGGGTAGTGGAGCACAAGAATGGGGAAGCACAACCCAAGGACCAGGAGGAACAAGCTATAGTCATAACTATGGAGGAGACCTGTTTATTGCTATGTGATCTTACCTTGCTGTTTTGCTGCTGTTCTCAGCATGCATGTGAAGAGAGGCGCAGAAGGCATGGAACACTTACTGTCTGTGCAGCAGCCCCTCTAAATGCAGCTTATGATCGTGCACAAGAGGCCATGTAACCCAGCTGAGGGTCCCAAAGCACAGGCTGAAGACTACTGCTGCACATTATTGAGATGTATATGATAGTGCAGTGTTGTTGAGACTATTTTAATTGTTCAGAGGTCTCAGGTGGCTTTATTAAAGAGCTCTATTACATGCAAATGGATTCAGTTTTCACATTCTTCAGGCATTCTAAACAAAAGTTGCCCAGGACACTGTTCTAATTGTGCCTCATTCTACCTTTTTTCCCAAGGGAATGTGATATTTTTCATCACTGAGTTGTCACCTATAGGCAGTCTTCTTTATTTCTTTATAAAATACTGTTAAACCAAGAAGGCATTTTGATGTACTTATTCTACGACTTAGGAAATAGGTTTTTAGAAGGGGGTTAGCTCATCAGGCCTTTTGTTATTCTTACTTTGTATGTCTGTTTTCCTGTTTAATGCTCTGTTTTATTTATGCCTGCAAAGCTTTGTAGTTGCTCTCACTATGTTTTTGTTTTGTAACCTTAAATATTCTTTCCCAGAATTCATAACAGCTGAGGGACTTTCTTGTATTTTTATGTGCCTTTTTAAAAAAAACTTCAAGCTGCTTTTAGATGCTAATCAAATTAGAATCCTTCTATACATTAAAAAATAAGATTTCTTTTTGTTAAGAAGGCACTGTATCAAGGATATGTATTGGTGGTTGGTCTCACTATTTACAATTATAGCCTACTGATTACTGTGAGGTAAAGTAATTGGTGAATCTTTAGTTTTCAGACTTTTGTTTTGCCTCCACTAAATGGAAGATAAGAGGTTCTCACATTGTGCAGTTTGATTATTGCAGGATAGTCCTGTCAAGTGAAAGGATCATAAGACTGATATTGGTGAATCTCAAATTCTGTGGTCAGTGAGAAAAATGTTTCAGGGTTAGAAAGAGTGTAGCAGAAATTTGAGTGTAATAATAGCAAACCAATTGACAAGTAACTGGCTCAGCTGAGAGTAGGGTTGTCTGCCTTCAGGCACGGTTTGTAGACCTTCCAGAAATACAGCTCATCTCCAGACATCAGAGATCAGTTCCCCTGGAGAAAATGGCACTTTTGGAGGGTAGAATTCTCTGGGATTATACTCTGCTGAGGTTCCCCCACTTAACCAAATTCTGCCTTCCCCAGGTTCCACCCCTAAATATCCAGGAATTTCCAAACCTAGAGTTGGCAACTGTATTTGAGAGAAGTTCCCAAGGGAGCCTGGATTACAGGCTGGATTTTTCTCACTGACACCCCACCACCCTCTGATCTTCCTAACTTCAATTTCTGTGGGCTCTTCAGCCATATCCTGAGAGCCATATCATGTACCTTTTCTCCATCCTGGTAAAAAGAGCGTTGGGTTATCTGTATAATGGTTATCCTTAGTGAACCAATATCATGTATGAGAGTTGGTAAATAACCAAAGGAAAAGAGTTCTTGGGATACTTAGGAGAAATTTGATCGACTTGCCCAGATGCAGATTGTACAAATGAGAATTATAAAAGCTTTCTCTTTAGAGGTAGTCTTGAAAAAAGATATATTAGTGTGTTTCTATATATGTTTGAAAGGTGGATGTTGAAGTGGGAGACCTGTTTCCTTAAAGAACAGTGATATGGGTTTTCCAGGGAAAAAAATATTTGGAAAAATTTCCAGTACCCTATACTTCTCTTACATTGTTTAAATTTTCAGTTCCTGTTTGTTTTGAGACTTCAGGAAGGGGTCTGGAGTGGATGGTTCAGTTAATCAGCAATGGGAAACGTGGCTTGATATGCAAAGAGATTAGATAAGAAAAATCGTCAAACTTAAAAAACAGAAGAGCAAAGAAAACTATTTACTAGACAGAGCTCAGTTTGTATGTGAAACTTCTGTAAATTTTGAAACCATGAGGGGGGAATGTTTATTTTCCTTTGGTAGGGGAAGGAACTTACTTTCCCATCAAACCTAAATTTCTTTTACTGATTGAACAATCTAAAATGCATCATTCATAACTTCCTTAGCATATACAATTGTACTGTTTGGTATATTTATGAAATTTAGAAGTATAAATAATTGTATATAAGAAAAATTGCAAGTATACCCAGAACATGGAAAAAATTGCAAACTGCTGAACCCTCTGCCACCAGAGCACATGTATCTTTAACCTTAGCCATCTAAGGGGCTGAGAACAAATTCTGTAGTAAACAAAATAAAAGTGTACTTTTGGGACAGAAACAATCTCAGTGGTCACAATAAGTAGCACTGCCAGCATGATTGGATATTAAACTCTGAAATACTGAAAACACTTAAGTGTTTTAATACTGCATTGTCATTATACTGAAGCCAAAACTATATGTCTATGGAATAAGGTATTTTTCATTGTTCCTACAACATCCCAATTTTTCTATTAGAAAAACTCAGACCTTTTCATGCTGTATATTTGGCATGAATGAAATGCTTTGTGGTGGGCAGCCCTGTAGGGTTTCCGAGGAAGGAGATGAGCAGAGGTGGTTTGCCATTGCCAGCCCCTGCATAGTGGTCTCCCATCCAAGTGGAAGGGGCTGACCCTGTTTGGCTTCCAAGATCTGATGTGATCAGGCTAGCCTGGCCATCCAGGTCAGAGCAAAAAGTGCTTTGTAGGACAAAAAGAGAAAAATATTTCTTAGGAGGTTTTTTCAGTGCTCCCCAAGTGTTCAAATTTTTGTATTGGAAAAACTGAAAAAGCGAAAGTCCCCCCCCCCTCAAATCTCCCCTGAGTTTTTAAATATTTTCTCCCTGGATGTTCACATGTGTAGTTATGAAGAGCTAAAAAGCAAAGGAAGAGAACAAAGCCACGAGTCTAAAGTATAACAGAGGAATTAGAAGATATTTGTCAAAAGAGTATGGAATTTACAGGGCTATACATTTCTTTTTAGTTGCCTCATGGGCTTCTGGGTTTGGTTACTTAATGATTTTTGCATTTACAAGATCTCTAGTATATGAAGTAAATCTCTAAATGTGTGATTGAAGCCACATATTTATCCAGGTACTGGTCCCCAGTTTTATTTGTAAACTGAATGCATATTGACTTTTTCTCATGAACACTGTAGAATGGGATTACCAGCATATTTGCAAATGTAATACTTGCAATTTTTTTTTTGCCTTTACCACTTTTAGTTTTTCTTCAAGCTATTTCTGTGCCCTAAAACTTAACGGTGGGAGGACTAATGAATACTCATAACTCTACCATATGACATCTTTCCCCAGTGGAAAAGGATATTTTGTTATTGCTACTATTATTCTTTTGCATATCAGTGTCAGAACTGTGGTAGTCCCTGTATAGAATGATGCAGTCCTTTCTTTCTACCAGCATTATTTTGTCTCTTGTGTGTGAGTTGCAGAATTGGTTATAGTTGGTGGCAGTGCAACAAGATGTTGAGGCAAGGTCTTCCAGCAGAACACAGAAGCAAGTCCTACTGAGCCCAATAGGAATTACAGCTTCTGGCATCCCTACAAAATTTGTGTGAAGAAATACATATATTTGCATCCCAGGGTTCTTTGAGACCACTTCTATCAATCTATGTCTTTATCAGTCTAAGGATGCTGAATATTGACGTGTGTAATAGCATCTGAAATGTGTGTTTTCTTTTTAATGTATTTTTGTAGAGATGCTGCAGTTTGTCAGCAACCAGGTTGGAGAGTTTCCAGATCTGTTTTCCGAACAGTTGTGTGGCACCTTCCAGAACAACAGTGCATGTAACGGAAATGGGGCGGCAGACGTCTCATCACAGAGGACCTTCAGCCCGGGACAGCTTCAGTCTTTCCCGCCTAATGCAGCTTCTCCCCAGCTTCAGGCAGTGCAAGTGAAAGTGGCCCAGTCGGCTGCTGCAACGCCTGCCCCACAGCGGGCTGCCCCCCCCCTTCAACCTCGTCCTCAGGTTCAGCCTCGGCTCCAGCAACAGACTGTGATGATTACTCCGACTTTCAGCTCTGCTCCTCAGACACGGTTCATTCAGCAGCCTGTAATTTATCAAAATGCAGCCACAAGTTTCCAAGGTAGGGTCTCAAGGATCTCAAAATAATGAGCACTCTATTGTAGGAACCTTTTAAAGACAGGTGTATTAAATAGGGAGAACTAAACATTGTTGGACAAATAGTGATATTTCAGTAGATTCAGTTTGGGCAGCCTTGTTGGTCTGAAGCAATAGAACAAAGTTTGCATCCAGTGGCACCTTTAAGACCAACAAAAGTTTAATTCTGGGTATAAGCTTTTGTGTGCATGTGCACTTCACCAGATACATTGAAACAGTTTCCTCAAGCTTTACACATAGGTAGAGAGAGGATGGGGGACTAATTGACAGGAAGGGCTAGTTAGAGTCAAGGTGCGTAAGTAACTGGGCAATAAGTATAGTTGAGATTGGATTAATGCCGTTTGTAAGACCTGTCAGTGGCAACAAATTAGCATACAAATACAAGAGTTAACAAACAGATGTGAGAACTAAGTTTTATTATTATAATATATTTTACATATTTGTTCATACTGTCATATGGCTCTTAATAGAGCTTGGATGTTAGTAAATGTGACTTGGATTTGGTAGGCAGATACAAGAACTTTGGCATTTGCAAAGGGAAGAAGTGGAATATCATAGCCAAGATCCGGAAGATGAATTTCAGCTTTGTTTCCAGAGGCCTGGTTGCGTTAGTCTGTTGCTAGGGGAAAAGGGGGAGTGACTTGGTACACCTTAAAAGACTAACAAAATTTTATTCCCATTTAAGCTTTGTGGACTAAAGTCTCCTTCTTTAGTTGCAGTATGTGGATTTGTACTATGATGGTCCATAGGTGGTATGGTGTGGAAAAATGTAGGCAATGTTAATGTTAGTTTTTCCTTGCCCATAATTACTTTGGATTTGGCAACAACCTGTGCCTTCAGCTTAATGGCATAGCCATTGGTGGGGGGACTCAACCCAAAAGTGGTGGGACTCAGCCCAGAGAAACAGATCAAATAACAAAAGAGTTAAGCAAACAGGCCTCAGAGCTGTGTACGAGGCCCCACAGTAGGGAATCATATTTGTGGCTGACTTCAAGAAGTGCTTCCTCAACTCCTACCCAGTAGCACACCTTGAAATTCCAGTGAAGTTGTAGGGAAATAGGTTCAGGGCAGACAAAAGGAAATACTTCTTTACTCAACGCGTAATTAAACTGTGGAATTCACTGCTAGTGGAAGGAGTGATGGCCACAAGCATAGGTGGTTTTAAAAGACATGGAGGGGAGATCCATCAATGGCTACTAGCCATGGTGACTGAAGGAAACCTCTGTCTATAGAAGCAGCAAAGAGCGAACCTCTAAATCCCAGTGCTGGGAGGCAGCAGCAAGGGAGGAGACTTGGACCTGCTTCATTAAAAAAAGTCTTGTGTAGTTTGGACTTCAGACAAAAGAACTTCACAGAATATTCTTTTTTTAAATTATTTTTTATTGCAACCCCAAAAAGAAAGAAATACTTCCTTTAGCCCTTTACTTCTCACAGAATATTCTTGAAGATCAACGATGACAGAACCTGCTGGACCTCTCTGGTGAAGACAGCACTATCAGAAAAGTCTTGCTGCTTGTGCCAGTCAACCAAATTTCAGGCACTGTCCAGCAGTAGCCGCTGAACCGATGCCACTGTATGTTCCCCAGTGCATAGGGAGGGTCATATGTGAGGAGGCAGTCCCTGATGCTGTCTTTGGAAAGGCTGAGTACCTTTCTCCCAGGAAAGTTTTACTTGGATTATGGGAAGCCCTGCCAGCTATCTGGTAGAGTAAAGGTAAAGGTTTCCCTTGCTTAAAAGCCAGTCGAATACAACTCTAGGGATGCGGTGCTCATCTCCGTTTCCAAGCCAGAGAGCCAGGGCTGCCCAAATACGTTTCTGTGGTCATGTGGCCGGCATGACTAGACACCGAGGTGCATGGAACGCTGTTACCTTCCCACTGAAGTGGTACCTATTTATCTACTTGCAATTTCTTGCTTTCAAACTGCTAGGCTGGCTGGAGCTGGGACCAGAGAAGGGAATTCACTCTGTCATGCAGCATTCGGGTCTTGAACTGCTGAACTACTGATCTTCTGGTCTGCAGTTCAGCATCTTAACCACTTGAGCCACTTCACCCCCTTGTAGTAGTGGTACAAGCCCCTAAATGAGAGTAGTTTGGATGAACCCTTTTTTCTTCTGTATCTTTTTTGTCCTCGCCATGGCTAGAAATCAGGGCTTGTGCAGTTGCTGGTTTGCCTTTGGCAACAGTAGAAGATTCACTCGCAGATCTTCCAGTATCATAGCCAGTGTAATTCTATTAAGAACTGGTCTGTAAGCCACCCCCAGTCTCCAAGCTAATGGTGGCATCATAAAGGGCTCCTTCAGGTAAGCAGCATAGACCAAAGGCTTTTTGACCCATGATTCTCTCGCTTACAGTGGGTTTGTAAATTAATTTTTCACAAGATGCCTTCACCAGGTTTGATGCCACTAAAGAAAGAGGCATATAGGGAAAAAAATTCTGGCAGCTTATGAATGTGTGTCTTGTAGACCACTGTGAGTGACTGAATCATCAGCAGTTATGGCTTACTGTGTAAATGAAAGCCGCAGCGGCTGTTTCACATGAGCCTGTGTAGGGTGTTTCTCAGATTCTTCTTGTTTTCCTTGTAGTGCTACAGCCTCAAGTACAGAGCTTGGTGACTTCCTCTCAGGTTCAGCCAGTCACCATCCAGCAACAGGTGCAAACAGTGCAAGCCCAGAGGGTCCTTACACAGGCTGCCAATGGAACCATCCAGACGCTAACCCCTGCCACAGTCCAGACGGTAGCTGCCCCTCAAGTCCAGCAGGTTCCAGTAAGTACTTGTGCTTTGTGGTGTTGGCACCTGAATTTTCTGAGATGTGTCTGTTGACGTTTCTCTTTATTCTAAGTCTGTAAAGGAAGTTATAGCTGGAGATAGCCTGACCTCCAGGTGTTGAAATGTCCCAGGTATATAAAGTTGGTAACCCATAGGCCAAATTATGGGATTATTGAGTTATAGGGAAATGAATAGCATTCACTAATATCAGAAGAGGGTTAGTGGAGGAATCTGAGAAATGGCTAATTTTTTAAAAAGACTTGGTTGGAAATTGTTGAGCAATGTTAGCATTGTCATATTTTGGAATGTATCGACTATCATCAGTTTTGAAATGGAGAGGGAAAGTATTAGAGGCAAGGCATTTCTGGAAGCTTTTAGAACGTGGTACCCTGAAAAATGATCTCCTCGACCATGGGGGCCAGAACTTTTCTCTTCTACTAGAAAAAGGTAAGAGATCTAATTGATGTGCTGGTGGATGCCACACCAGGAGCCATAGGCTGTTACTAGCTGCACATCTGTGGGCCTGCAGTAGCTAGCATACTTCAGATGTAGCTGCAAAACCAAGCAGGGTGGCTTATAGGCAAGTTCCTTCTGCCTTCGTGTGTGCAGAAAGGAGCATGGGGGCACAGACATTACAGTAGCAGCCATAGCATGGTGGAACTGCATGCGATCAGAACACATCCGTTAAGAAAGAGCAGCATTTCTGTGTTCACTTTCTTTGCTCCACTAAAATTTCACGGTGTCTTTTTCCAGGTCCTTGTCCAGCCGCAGATCATCAAAACAGACTCACTGGTTTTAACAACATTGAAAGCTGATGGCAGTCCTGTAATGACTGCTGTTCAGAATCCAGCCCTCACAGCACTGACAACTCCTATTCAGACAACAGCCCTGCAGGTATTATGGCACTCCTTGTATTAATCTCCGGATTCTTTCGCATAATTTAGGTTTGCTTTACACTCGTCTACACAGCATATTTTAAAAGTGAACGCGAGAATTACAGTGCATATGCCTGTTTTTGCAAGAAGATCATCATATGGCATAAATGGATATCAAAATCAGGGATTTTTTTTTTTACCCCAAACCCCCTATAGATAGGTGCATATATCTTGATTAGTGCATTAATTTTCTTCAGTGTGACTCACTAGGAAACATGTATCTTTAGCATGAGAAGAGAGAAGCTAAGCAGTTTTGCACATTTGTTACAAAGTAGGTCTCATGACTTCAACAGAGTGTGTGCATGCTGAGTTCTTTCATCACGGCTAACTAGGCAACTTTCTCTGTCTTGGCTGTCTGGAGAGCCAAAGCCCTGTGAATCTTTCTTAAACCCTTGCAAGATAGGGATGTGTGACCCTGTGATATTATCTCCTTTTATCTCTGTGGATCAAAGTGTACTTAAAATCTAAAGGTAGAAAATTAAAAAAAGGAAAGAAAAACTTCTGAGAAATGTGTATACCATACAGTTTAAATACCAGTAGATTCAGGTAAATGTAGTGTGGGGGTAGGTAATTTTTTGGCCCAAGTTCCATAATAATTTGCATTGCCTACTTGTGATGATGTTGGTGTGCTGACAAATAAAAGGGGGGCGTGTGTAAGGAAGGGAGGGGGTTGTACTTAACCAGACCACAGCAGGAGCAAGCTGAGAAACAGTTGTGGTGCCAGCATCTTGGTTTCACCCCAGTCCCTTGGATGGAAATGATTAATTGCATTGGAAGGATAGTTTGTATGGAAATGATCAAAAATTTGGTTTTGTACAGTAGAAGATGGTACATTTGATGCTGTAAAAACGCTTGGGTTGTTCTCATATTTGTTCCCTTTTCCACCTTGTATAAATATTTTATTTCAGGGTGAAAGAGAAAGAAAGAAGATATGAATACCAGTACAAAGATTTCTTTGAGCCAGGAAAGGCCTTGCTCTCTTGTTCCTTTTTAACCTGAAAGAACAACCGTTAATCTTGAACATATCATGGGCTTAATCCTGGAAACAAAAGCCTCTGTCAGTTGTCCTTAATACGTACTGGTGAAGGCCAGAGCAATTCAAATGTCAGCTATTTTCACAGTATAATTACTCCATGAAAACATCCAGTAATTATGGATCACTGCTTTGCTTAGTGAAATCCTTAGGAATATATGAAGTTGCCTTTTAATTAATTGGGTCATTGTTTTGTCTAGTTCAGGACTGTGTACTCTGACTGGCAGCGATTCTCTAAGGCCCAAGGGTGTTGCCCAGCTTTGCAGTCTGATCCTTTAACAGGAGATGCCGAGGATTGATTCTGGGGCCTTATGGGTGCAAAGCAGGTGCTCTACTACTAAATTAAGGAGACTTACGTTACTAAGAGTGATTGTACAATGCATCCTTTTATTTGAGGATGTAATACATTCTTTTAATCTTGATTGGCTTGGATACTTTTGAAGTTACTTTGTGCTTTGAATGATAAAATTAATCTCTACAGTGATCGTTGCTATTGTGTTTTTAGACCATAGTTGGTAGCAATGGGACCATCTTGACCACCATGCCCATGATGATGGGAGGGCAAGAGAAGATGCCCATCAAACAGGTGCCTGGTGGTGCCAAGCAGCCAGAACCACCAAAGGAAGGCGAGAGACGAACAACCCATAACATTATTGAGAAGCGGTATCGATCCTCCATCAATGACAAGATTATTGAACTGAAGGATCTAGTCATGGGAACAGATGCCAAGGTAAGAGTTGCCTAATGATTTAGTGGCAGGAAGACATCTGTAATTCCATGCCCACTCTTTTAGCTGGCAGCCTTGTTGGTAGGCAAATAATTCCAGCTCATCAGGTATTTCTAGGGAAACCCAGAATTTTGGTGTCCTGCAATGCATGACAGACACCTTTGAAATTAATTTTTGGGGCATTTTCCTCATGTTTGGGAGAGTCTTTGCTATCTTGTTGTATTAGTGTTTGTTGATGATGTGTTTTCTTACATGCACGTTAATTCTTGGCAGATGCACAAGTCTGGGGTACTGAGGAAGGCCATAGACTACATTAAATACCTACAACAAGTCAACCACAAGCTGCGACAGGAGAACATGGTCCTGAAATTGGCTAACCAGAAAAACAGTAAGTGCTTGGAACAGGCATTGACCAGATGGTTCTTTATATGCTTTTTTGGTGGGGGTCTCTTCGTGCTCTTTTATGTAATTTAACTGGTTTTTCTGTTAGCAAATGTAGAACTGAGCAGAGGAGAGCATAAAGGTGGAAGGGCTTGAATGGTAAGCAGCACTGTGACTCCAAATAATTAATCTTGGCAATCTGTGGTCTTTACAGAGCTATTGAAGGGTTTTGACCTAAGCAGTCTGGTGGACAATGATGTGGACCTGAAGATAGATGACTTCAACCAAAATGCTCTGCTGATGTCTCCTCCAGCCTCTGATTCAGGGTCACAAGCAGGATTTTCTCCTTACTCAATTGATTCAGAGCCAGGAAGCCCATTGCTGGATGATGCAAAGGTAGTTAAATATTCCTAAAGCAGCCTGTACTGAAAAGTGGATATAGTGGTTTGCTAGTCCCTTGAGGTTAGCAATTTGTGTGGTGGAGTGAATGCTAGCTGAGGACACCTATTTGTGTGTCTGGCATTAAAATGCTGTAGTGGACTGCGCTTGCAGAAAGTATAAAAGCCAGAAATCAGAGATAAAATCAGTTGGTGCTGGGGGGGGGGCAACAGTGGGAGGGCTTCTAGTGTCCTGGCCCCACTGCTGGACCTCCTGAGGGCACCTGGTATTTTTGGCCACTGTGTGACACAGAGTGTTGGACTGGATGGGCCACTGGCCTGATCCAGCATTGGCTTCTCTTATGCTCCTATGTTCATGACACCATGACAGCCTCCAGGCTTAGGCTCTTGTTCTGCTAAGTCCCGTACCAAGATCTAATTTAAAAAACCTTGTCCCACAGCCATTTTAATTTTAAAAGACCAGAGGGTGAGCTTACTTGACCGTCTCTTTCTTGTCCCCATTTTCTCTTGGACAAGAAGAGAACAAAGAATCATTATGTGTGCAGTTTAGAGGCTTAATGCAGGTTTAGTAGTACCACTAGCTCACATGCCGGCTGGTTATCACTCAGGAAGATAGTCATGACATCAGAGGTCAACCTCAGGTAGGAAATTAAATGTAGGTAGTAATATTGTTAAATTATGACATTATACCCATGTAGTGGAATAGAAGTGAAACCACCAGCTGCTTACACTGCAAAATTTAACAGTGCCGTTCTGTATTGTGTTAACCTCCCTTTTACCACTGGGGATGCATCTGTAAAATTAAAATACAGGAGCCCTGCAGGAATCTTTTTACCCTATTTTGAATTCACTATTGAAAATCATAGTGGGCCTGGAAATAATTTATTTATGCAGTTTCTATCCAGCCTTTAAACTACAGTAGCACTCAAAATAGCTTACCAATGAAAGGTTTAAAAGCCAGTAATACAAACATTTTAAAAGCTAAAAATAGCGCTAAGATGCACACAGTGGAAAGTGAATAGCCATAGTATAACAGCAATCAACTTTAAAAACCAGTAATCAACAATAAAAATCAGAAAGAGCAAGGGGACAAACTTCATATGAGGCGATCATTTCCAGTCAACCACAAAACATCATCTTGAGTAAAAGAGTTTTAACAGATCTCCAGAAGTAAGGGGCAGGGGCAGATGTTTTTCCTAGGGCAGGAAATCCCAGAGTCTGAGGCCCTACAGCCCGCCAGTCCCACCTCAGTTAATGTGGGCCTGCAGAGTTGAGCAGTAGTGATTAGGCAGGCTTGCATTATCTTCAGTGCTCTTTCAACATGCTTCAGATTTCTCTCCTTTTTCTCAAATGTTCCTCCCTCCCTGTCCCTGGCTCTAAATGATTTAGGTTAAAGACGAACCTGACTCTCCTCCTGTTGCCCTTGGAATGGTTGACCGATCACGGATGCTGCTTTGTGCTCTCACATTCCTCTGCCTGTCCTTCAACCCTCTAACATCTCTCCTAGAAGGCCAGAGGACAGCTGATTCTGACAGTCCTGTGCATCATGGCTCTGGGAGGAGCATGCTGACAATAGGTTCAGGTACTGTCATAAGTGTGCTGATATACTTGCCTGGATCTCCATTCACTCCTGTGTTGCTTGCTTGGAGTGTTGGGTGTCCTTTAGGAATTAAACGCAACCGTGGAAAATGTTTGAGTAACTGTGAAAGAAACCCTGGGGTGGCAGGCACAACACGGTATATTTTACAGTGGGGTGTAGAGAAGCCCCTTTTTATTCTGCGTGCCCCAGTGATTAGATCTTTTTCATGGTCTTTTGTTAAGCCTTTTAATTTGTTGTAAGCGTTATTAAAGTCTTTTAAAATCTATTTCTTTTAATACTTCTGCAGTTCAGAGGAGCTAAAAACTTGGGAGTTCCTAAAAAGATTAACTTGGCTTTACAGTGAGTTAATTTTAGTGGATCTTCAGCAGTCTGAGCAAAAAAATCTTCCTCTGAGGACAGGCATTACAGAGTTATATTGTACATGGGTAACATCTGTATCATAATTCTCACTTAATAGTGTACAGGCTTAATGTTATCTAGCCTCGTATGTTTGTTGCCTTCTAAATGAGCATACAGCATATGTTTGTTGCTCTCCCTGAGGATGCAGAGAAAAACACTCAAATTTCAAACTCATCAAGCAGACCAGAATAAGAAGAGAAATCCACAATAATGATTTTTAGCGATGGTGGTCCCTTTTGGGGCTGTGGGCTTAAAAGAGAGGTGATGCAAGGGGGATGGAGAGGGTTGCTAGTGGCCATCCACTTGTTTGCTCTAAGTGTGGTGATTTTGGGGTTGTCTTCTCTTCCTCCCCTCCGTCTTCTTTAGGCATTCAGTGTCATTCGTGTAACTTGTTCTCTGATTTGCACTTCGCTTGGCACTTCCACCTCTCCCCTGTGCATTAGGTGCTGGCGGCTGGTTTGGCTGGATGATGCCTACTCTGATTCTGTGGCTTGTCAATGGTGTCATTGTCCTGAGTGTATTCATAAAACTGCTGGTGCATGGAGAGCCAGTGACTCGGCTGCACTCCCGTTCCTCTGTGACCTTTTGGAGACATCGGAAACAGGCGGACCTGGACTTGGCCAAGGTAAGGCAGTCCTGTACTTCAGAAGACTGCATCTTAATCTCTCCACAGTTAATCTTCCAGAATGATGTTAGACACAGCCAAACAAACATGTACTTGAGCACCAGTACCCCAGACTGCCCGGTAGGCTCCTGGAGCTGCCATGCAGTGGGTACCATACCTAGTTACCCCACTGCTGGAGTAATTATTTAGTAATGAAACCTGGAGATCGGATTAGCTGCATCAGTGAAGAAGTTACAAGCATCAGTTCCCCTTATTGTTCTTTGGCCACCCTCCTTCCTCTAGAAAGGCCTAAAAATCTTTTTGAATTGCGGAGGTAATTTTACTATGAATGCTCAACACGCTCATCTTTTATGCAACATTTTTTCTTGGATCTCCTTTTGGGGGGGCGAGGCATCCCTTTTTTTCTAGTAAATGTGTAATCTCTTACAACCTGATTGGAACCTGTCACTTGGAATTGCCTCTATTCCATGTCTTTAAAACAAAATTGGTTTGTAATGTTCTTGGAATATGGTTGGATTTTGCAGTGAAAATGAATTGGTCAGAATGGGCAGATCTCTTCCAGTTTTCTTGACTTATCTTCATGAACACATGAAGCTGCCTTATACTGAATTAGACCCTTGGTCCATCAGTCAATATTGTCTATTCAGACTGCCAACAGCTCTCTAGGGGCTCAGGTGGAGTACTTTCACATCGCCTACCACTTGACCCTTTTAGCTGGAAAAGCTGGGGATTGAACCTGGGACCTTCTGCATTTCAGGTAGATGCCCTACCAGGAGGGTTGCCAAACTGGAGATCTCCTGCTATTAAAACTGATCTCCAGTTGAGAGAAATCAGTTGATCTGGAGAAAATTGGCTGTTTTGGAAGATGGACTCTATGGCGTTATACCCCATTGAAGTCCCTCCCCTCCCCAAGTCCCACCCTCCTCAGGCTCCACCCCAAAATCCCCAGGTATTCCCCAACCTGGAGCTGGCAACCCTATCTACCAGTGAGCCACAGCCCCTTTGTTTCACGCTGGAAAGAAATTATTCTTGGTGAGGAGATTTCCTTGACTTGATGAAAAAGGTATCTCAGTTGAACTTTCAACTTTTCTGCTTATTTTCCTCTCTAGGGAGACTTTGCTGCCGCTGCATCAAATTTGCAGATATGCCTCTCTGCCCTGGGCCGAGCACTGCCTGCCTCTCGTTTGGATTTGGCCTGTGGCCTGTCCTGGAACGTGATCCGCTACAGTCTCCAGAAGCTGGGGTTGGTGCGGTGGTTGCTGAAAAGGACGTCACGGCAGAGGCGAACAACAGAGGCTCCTGTGGGTTTTGAGGATGAAGCCAAGACAAGTGCACGTGATGCAGCACTAGCGTATCATAAGCTCCATCAGCTCCATATAACCGGTAAGGGAGGATGGTGTGTGGGCTTCTGGTGCTGTCATCTCAGATTGCCTGTTTACTTTCTATTCAGGTGGTATCTTAAAATCCTGAATTCCGCACAATGCTCTTCTGTCTAGTTTGATGATACATCTGGTGAAATGGAGCTTAATTTCCCACCAAGTCTGGATGAGAGTGCCTGACATACAGGTCTTAGAAACTTCTTGGCATACTAAGTTCAGAAACTGGTTTGTGGATCTAAATGCAGGTTCTACATAGCAAGGCATTGGGATGCCTTACTGTGCATGAATTGCACAGCAAGACCTGGGCCATGACATAATGAGATGATAAAGGAGATGACTCATCCCCCCCTTCCTTGTTCTTCCGATATAGGTAAGCTTCCATCCAGCTCAGCCTACTCAGGATTGCACATGGCGCTATGTGCTGTTAATCTGGCGGAATGTGCTGAGGAGAAGATTCCACCGAGCACATTGGCCGAGATTCACCTGACTGCTGCAGTTGGCCTGAAGACCCGCTGTGGTGGCAAGCTGGGCTTTTTGGCGGTGAGTTAATTTCCTAGCGCATCCTAGCAGAATTGGACTAGAAGAAATGCTGTGACATATTTAAACTGAGCTTTTGGTACTGCATGCAAATAGAAGTGCCTCTTGACATGGTGAATAGCTTTATCTCTGGTTATGGTTGTTTCTGAGTTAACCACTTAAATGGCTTTCCACAGCAGCGTTCTTATCATGGCTGTTGCTTTCTTCCCAGAGTTATTTCCTAAGTCAGGCTCAGAGCTTGTGCAGTTCCGAGCGCAGTGCCATCCCTGACTCCCTGCGCTGGCTGTGTCATCCATTGGGACAGAAGTTTTTTGTAGAGCGGAGTTGGACAGTGAAAGCTGCTGCCAAGGAGAGTCTGTACTGTGCACCGAGGAATTCAGGTGAGATCCAGAGTGGGATCAATCAATCTTTATTAAAATGGTCCTAGACCAGCACAAGTCACAGTTCACATAGATCTCAATAAAATATAGGTAGGATACAGTGGGTAAACAGTGATTAAATAAGCAAATAAGTACAATTATTAAAATTCTTCAATATGCAAATAGTGGGTTTGTGAATGCATCATCCTTGATGTTCTCTTTAAAGAACTTTCATATTTATTATGCAGCTGTGCTGCCTTTGTGTACATTCTCTGCAGTCAACTTTATATACATTCTTGCTTGAAAACTGTCGAAACTAAGAACTAGTGCAGTGTTATAGTAGTAAGTTTTGATGGCATTGCAAAAGGCCATTTGCCTTATGATTTACATCCTTCGAGAAGATAAAGAGTTATCTTGAAAAAAAACAACATTCGAAACTTCCTGATGCGAGTTTCTTGAGAACTTGTCTCAGGCATGTGGGTCTTATCTTTAGGTCTGCTTCCTTCTACTGTTCTCTCTGTTTTGGGGGGTTGTGGAAAAAAAGCACGCTGATTGTTCTGTCATCTGCAGCTGATCCCATTGCACAGGTGCACCAAGCCTTCTGTGAGAACCTGCTTGAGAGAGCTGTTGAATCCCTTGTGAAACCTCCTATCGCCAAAGGGACCACAGGCCAAGATGATGAAGAGCCCTGGTAAGCCATTGTCCTATCCTACTGTCACTTTTCTCAGGAATGAGCTGTAGATTCTGGTTCATAATTTTTGTCTGCTCTGCTGGTTTCTGTGGGCCCAGCATCGGAGGAAAGATTGTAGTTGGGGATGGGCACGGACTGGTAAAATGCAATTCAGTTTGTGGTGTGGCCAGGTCACGAACCAAGAACTGTCATGAACTTTTAGGGGCTAAACGAATCAGTTTGTGACTCAGTAGAACATCTCCCTGGTGTGCTATACATCCCAAACTTTCAGGGGATTTCTGGCTGACCTTCCTCTGCCTATCCTCCAAGTTTGGTGATGATTGGATTTACAGGGTCCAGTTATGGCCCCTCAAATATGGTGCCCCCATTTCTGGGGAAATGGCAGGCTGTCATTTTGACAGGTGCAGATTCAGGAGGGTATATAGAACAGATCCTGTGCAAACTAGAGACATCAAAGTCACAGGGGACTTCCCCTGGATGCTCCTCTATGTGCCCACCAAGTCCCCCCCCCCGTTGCTTTGAAGTTTGGTAAACATTTAGATTGAGTGGAGGCAGTCTGTCTGGAAATGTATCTGTTCATAAACTGTCACGAACAGCTTGAAAGTCTGGAAAGTTCATGCTAGTTGACCTGCCATGAACTTCATTTCGTGAACCACAAACTGGCCAAAATTCATTGCAAACTTTAGTTTGTGAGCCAGTTTGTGCCCATCCCTAATTGTAGTATAGTTTCCACTTCTTCAGGGAGGAGCAGCATGTTGTGGAACCACTGTGCTCTTGATGACCTTCGTGGCATGGCAGAGGCACTGAGGCCATACTTGTCTGCAGTATTACTTGGATGTGTACCAGAGCAATTTCCCTATGTAGTTTATAATTGACTTGCATTAATGTTCTAAGCAGGTACATCCTGACGTATTATGGGCTTGTATCCATTACCAGGATCTTTGTGAGCAGCAAGGTCCATTGGTTAGTTATTTCTCTCTTTGGAGGAAAAGGGGGATAGAGAATTATTAGTGTGGTGCCAAATTAGTGAGGTTTCCATGTTAAAGGACAGTTCATCCACTAGAACTTGAATGTGACTGTCATAAGAACATAAGAGAAGTCAATGTTGGATCAGGCCAGTTGCCCATCCAGTCCAACACTCTGTCACACAGTGGCCAAAAACACCAGATGTCATGGCTGTTTTAAAAGTTCTGAAAGCAAAGAGGGCTTGCTACAAACTGTTATGCCTTGGCCAGTGAAATCTTTAGGTATGTTACCTGTATTAAACTGATATATACTGTAGAGTATGTGGTGCTGGATTTACTAGCAAAGGCATGTCTTCTGTTTGTGCTTGCAGTGAATTTGCTAATGCTTTGGAATATCTGAAGTTACTCGGCTCCTTCATGGACTCTTTGGGAAGTGGTACACCACCTTTCACAGGAAATTCTGTGTTGAAGTCTGCCCCAGGTAAGTGTCTTGTGACTTGTGTCTTGGATCAGTCAGTGCTCAATTTTTATTAAACAAAAAAATGTCCCATGATCTTTCTTCTCAGGTTTACAGTATGGCATGTATTAAAATTTCAGCAGGAATTTAAGGTGTGAGGATTGCGTTGTGGTGCCTGCTTTTTTATATATTGCTGTACTACTTGCTAGGTGCTATCAAAATCACATTAACTTTTTTCCCACCATAGAGAACAATGGAGGGAATGGGGCAACCTGTTTGGGGGCCTGTAGAATTGGACCCCGTGGTCCAATCTTTTTGAAACTTGGTGGGTATTTGGGGGAGAGGCTCCAGCAGCTACTCTGTAAGTTTGGAGCCTCTCCCTCAAACCCCCTTCCCTCCAGCCACTTTTTAAGCCGCCACCAAATTTCGGTGGCAATTCGGTGGCGAGCCAAATCAGATCAGAGAATCTGATTTGGCCCGTGGCTGCCCAAGTGCCCGCTCCTGGGCTGGCGGAGCACCGCTCCACCTTGCTCCGGCCCCAAATGTCCCCTTACTGTATCATTGGTTTATTCTCAAGCACTTTGAAAGTATGCAGAAATGAACGAGAGATACAGTGGTGCAATATCGAAGCAACGACTAGAGGGAGCAAAACATGAGTGGAAAAGGCGGGGCGGGGGAACCCACCACACTATGGGCAGATAAGCAACAAAAGTAAGAATTGCAGAAAAGCCAAATGTCTTATACAACATGCTGTGGAAGGTGGTAATTGAACTGAGGGTTTGATGTGTCTTGTAAATTCTTGATGTCTGTCCCTTCTCCACTACTGAAGCAGGATAGAAGAGAGCTGCTTGGCCATGACTCTTATTCTCACCTTTTTCATCAGCTAGCCAGACAGCTTGTGCTTCAATGGATGCCTTCCTGTGTTGTTCTGCTCTGGAGGATGATAATTTTTGATGTGCTCCAAGATAACCTTATAATTATAAAAAAGGAATTGTCAGAGTGGGCTCCAGCCCAGCACACCCTGCCATCTTGCATGCAGGCTCTGAGCAGTGTTTTGGTTCCCTTCCTCTGCACAATTGCTTCTCCATCCTGTTGACCAGATCCTACACTTCTTCCTCATCACAATTTGGGGTCCTGAGAGATGAGCAGCACCCAGCGGTGTTATTATATGGTTGCTTCAGTAAGGTAGTTCTCCTGACTTTGCCTGCTCTTCCAAATCAATCTCTTGACCTTCCAAAGACTCAAGTCTGTGTAGGGATAGATGTCCAGTGGCCAGACCCTGTCATGCACATCACTGTGTTTTTTGTAAGGGTTTTCATGTCAGCAAGCTTTCTTTTTCTTTCTGCTTTTGGGAACTGCTGAATAAAGCCGAATAGTTGAAATTACAAGCATGTACATTATCACTGCTCCTTAGATTTTGGCTTAGCTTAGCATATCGTCTGTGTCTGATGGGCTAACTGCACATTACAGCAAGTTTGTGTAACTCAGCCGCAATGCTGCTTGATTCAGTTTTCATTTTTTAAGACAAGTTTTTGGAGGGGGGAAGAGTTGTGTGTATTGTAGCCTTTCCCCATTCATCATTTCCAAACACCCATCTCTTGGGGTATCAGATCCATGTGGAGTTTTACAAGGGGGTGCATGGGTTGCTGAGTGGGGCAATTTTGGGTGGAAAAAAAAGAATCAGTCACTTCCTTTTTTGCCTACTTCCATCTAAACTCCGTCCCCTGAAGCTCCTTTCATTTAAAATGAAGGGTGTTGGGACTTGTTCACCTGAAACAAATAGCTGGTCCCTAAGTTTGCCTTGCTTTTGTTTTTGTGTTCCTAGGGCCTGATGTGGTCTGCAGGTGGTGGTCATCAGCCATCACTATGACAATCAGCTGGCTCAGGGGTGATGATGCTTCTGTGAGATCACAGTTCACCAATGTGGAGCGCATTCCTAAATGTCTGGAGATGACTGAGTGTGTAGACTTCTTTCTTTGTATTTACAGTTTTGGCCTGCTGGACATGAATGGCAGGATGCACGAAAACAGAGTTCCTTGAGCCCTTTTGTAACAGGTCATAAAGATGTGGTGTAGCTTCATTTGACGCCACTTCCTTCCACTGGCTCTAAATGCAGTCCTGTCACATGTTTGCAAACTAAGCTGGAATTTTTCAGTGTTGTATGACCTTAAAGCACCTGGTAACACTCCTTGGAGTAATGGATGCAGAGGTCCTTGTGCTGATTACATGCTTGCTGATCCATGTTATGAGATCTTGAGAGATGGTTGCCCTTATCTCTGTCATTTAGCACTGAAGTACATTGGTGATTTATGATAGTACTATAACAGCAGAAGTTTCTCTTTCCATCCTTTAGTTTATACCAAATTGATGCCTTTCCCCAGGTTTAGGTGGCATTATGGAGTTTTTGGGGAGAGGGCTGGAGATGATCACTGATGTGGGTTCTTTCAAGGTGTTTTTAAGTCTTTGTAGGTGAGAATCCTAATATAATAAAAGAGTGGGAGGTTCTGTCTCTTCTTAAAAGCACTGTTGTTCACAGCCAGCACTTAAAGGTGCTAATCTTCTTCCTGGTTATGCTTCTTCCCCCGCCTTTCTTCCTAGGAGTGCCCTTGTGAAAGCTGTCTTCCATGTGTGCAAAGCCATGAATGCTTCCTTGTCAAGTAAGGCAGACGGGCAGCAGAGCTCCTTTGGTCACTGCGAACGAGCCAGCACTCATCTTTGGAACAGCCTTAACATGAGCAGTGGAGTCTCAAGCACAGGCCTCAACAATGTAAGAGCCATTTGCTGCCTGGACTTTATATCTTTGATCTTTACCCAGCATTAGTAGGCAGATGTTTAGTCACCCTGCTGAGTGGACACAAGGCCTCCCAGGTTTCCTTTGGGGATGAAGCAGCAGCAGCTACCCTTATTTTCTAAAACTGACAGTTGGAGAAGGGCAAGATTTCTTCTCTTGCTCCCCTTGCAGGTGGCTGAAACTGCAGCATTCCCTTTTCCTAAAGCGGTGCTTGAGAAGTGCACTCATTTCCACTGTATTGGCTTTGCTCATCCTTCTTATTCTCACTCTTCAGTACCCTGTTATCTTTATAATGCCTCCCAAGTGAGTTGTCCCAACACAAGATGCCTTGTCTAGTCTACTGTGGGTGAGAACAATCTGCACATTAACCCTTAGCATCACAAAATAATGTGAAGCATGGGCTTTTCATGGTCTCTCAGTAAGAGATATGAAGTTCGCGTCTCTCATTCATTGTTGCTGGGTGGTGGCTGTAGTGCATTGTAGTTGCATTGCATGTTCCGGTGGTACTCGTGCAATGTTTCCGCAGTGCAGTACAGAGGCTCACCTCACTTCTGCAGCACAGATGGGATCTTCTGGATATGCCTATATTTAAATGATACAGACTGGAATTTAAGCGATGTAATAGTAAGAACCATTAATAAAAGTTAAAATCAGAAAGAATCAGAAGGCCAATTGTCTTCCAAAGGCAGGATTTCTTTATCCATCAGCTCCTCATGGATTAGCTTACAAAATCCAGAGAGCCCTGTGTTGCAGGCAGGGAGTAAATAGTTTGTGATTGCTCATAGAAGTAAGGCAAAACTGTGTATGGCAGGAGAAAAGCAAAGAAGACCACTATGACTCCTAACCAGTTTGCTTATTAATTGTGGTTTGAAATGAGCCAAATAAGTTGATTAAGACCAATTCCACACAAGCAGCTGTGCCACCCTCGCTCTTCCTTTGTCCTGGTTGTATTGGTCAATTTCACACTCTTTGCTGTGCAGCCGCACTTTGACCCACATCTCCCCCCAATTTCCCCCACGTGTTCTTGATCTCAAAAAACAAGGATTGAGAAGACATGGGGGAAATTGGGAGGAGATGCGGGTCAAAATGTAGCTGCACAGCGAAGAGTGTGAAATTGACCAATGCACTTGGGGTAAACAGAAGAGCGAGGGCAGCACAGCTGCTTGTGGGGAATCAGTCTAAATTTCTTTCTGTGGTTTGACATATATACTTACTTTTCTGCCATTAGAAGCACACCAAGTTCATATTCTGTGGCTGTTAATATGTTATGGTGTCTTTTCTAAGAATGCATTTTCATGATCACAGTTATGTATTCTTTGGCAATCCACCCCCTCCTAATGCAATCCACCCCTTTAAGATGCATTTTTGAAGTCACTTGAACATATTAAACTGCTGCTGTTTTGTATTCTGTCAAGGGGATCAAACAGTATTAAAAACCAAGTGGAAATGTATCTCCCACCTCCTCTATATAATGGGATTTGTTGACGTTCTCTCATCATTCTTCAATTTCAAACTGATATCAAGTCTCAGAACTATTTCATTTGAGTGAAATGTTCATATGTCCTTACAGAATAAGTCTAAATTCACCTGGTAATTAGTTTTTGGCTGGAAAGTTGTGCAGTGTTTAATTTATTAGGTAATCTTAATATATGATAGGTATTCTGGAATTAATTTCAGGGATAAATGGGAAACAATTTTCAAAGTTACAATCTCTGACTCAGCTTTGGAAGTTTATTCTTATTAGCGGATCTGCTTTATCTCATTGTATGAATATTAAATAAAATCACCAAGATGTTTTTTGGGGAAGTTTTATACAACTGATTATTGAGTAGTATCTGATCCACTGGTAGTGCTGATTGGTTATCTTAAAGAACATGTTAATAATGACCATTATCAGGGGTCATTTCGAGCAGGAGCTCAGGGCAGCTCAGCTCCAGGAGTTGGTGCCAGGTCCCCCCCCCCCCCCCCCCGGGAATGCCTGCTTGTGTCATGGCTGCAGAAAAATGACCCCATCCGCTGGAAAGGTCCTTATTCCTCCGACCAGCCTTCTGAAGGCTCCAGCCACCAATGAAGCTATCCTCCCAGAATAGTGGTATTTCTGAGGCTTGGATTAGTGGCTGTCCCCTCTCTGCCAGCTCTTTCTTTTTTTGTTTCTCTCTCTCTCTCTTTCTTTCTTTCTTTCTTGCATTCTGACATACTTCCAGTGATGTCAGGTAGTGTAGCATATGAAAATATGTTATGCTAATGAGTTATGCTAATGAGCTCCTGCACCTCTTTTTCTACAAAATGACCCCTGACCATTATGAACTTGTTTGGAGTATGCTTACCACAGGGTAAATTTTTATAGTAAATAAATGGTGCTTGTAAAAAGGTACCATAACTTAAATTACGACTTATTAAGGTATGGGGTGTGGCAGATATGACAAAACTGAGTATATTCAGCTAAGAAATGCTGGAAAAATCAACACAGACTTCTTTGGTACTCTTGGAAAACTAGGGTGGGGGTCTGGTTTGGATGGTCTTCCCTGGAAAGCTGATGGATCTATAAGATTTCCTGATGCCTCTTCGGGTTTCCCAATTTACGGTTGGTTGTCCTGTCACAGGAGTGCTTTCCTTGTATATACAAATTGAGCTGTTTGAACAGAAGAGGGCGACAATTTCACCCTGTTTCTCCTCTTTACTGCAGCAGGGGTAGAAAATGGTCAGTAAAATCAGTAAAAGTGAGTTTTTTCAACTTGGTCAGTAATTTGTCAGTTTTTTAAAAAATTGGTCAGTAAAGTCAGTATTTCTTTGATTTTTGTGACTGCAGTTTGTTTGTTTTTTTGTTTTTTTTGTTTTCATTCCTACAGTTAGGGGAAACATGATGACTTCCCAGTGAGAAGACAGATTGTTTTTAATTAAGTTATGAAGTACTTTAAGGACTTTGTTCCTAAGAGTAAAAGTGGTTTGGTGAAATCTTCCACAAAGTATAGAAACATAATTAACTTCTTAAAACATGAGACAATGAAAGCAGAGGTGATTTTTTTTTTTTGCAAGAGTGCCTGCTTATTTACAGAGTTCACTGGAGAAGTTCCATCCACACGCCTTTGGTGCATGTGATGTGCAGTGAAGTTAAAACACTCACAAGAACCATAATGAATCGTGTTTGTAAGAGTTCAGCACCATTGTCTCTTGAAGCTTTCAGTGATGAGCACTGCATACCTGTGAGAGAAGTTAATCAGTGGAAGTAGAATCTGTGGCGAACTTTATGTGTGGTTTTTAATATGTTTTGCTGTTTTATTATCTACAGTATGTGATTATTTTTCAAAGGGAATCTTTTTTTTGCCTTAAATTTTGTACAATAATGAAAACATTGTCCCATCTTCATTAAAAAAATTAATAAAAAGATGTGTGATCCTTTTATTTGGATAACATCTGGCTATTGGGATGGTGGAGGCCAGATAATAATCATTTTTAATGAAGTCCTAGTTTTACTTTTAAAATGCTAGCTTATCAATAGGTTGACATTAAATTGCTCAGTAATTTGTCAGGTTTCTGTAAGAATTTGGACAGTTTTTTTGGAATTTTGGTCAGTATAATCAGTATTTTTGACCCTCTGACTAGTTTCCACCCCTTCTGCAGTATCCTGATCCATATGCCCTTAGTTAATAACAACCCATTGTCTCCTTTGAAAATTCTCTCTTGATTTTGCCACCTAATTGCCATCTTCAGACAAATACCTAAGTGTTCTGTTAAGGTCAAGTCACTGCCTTCTGAGAGAGAAGTACCTTTGGTCACAAAACTTTCAACCTGCTAATTTTCAGCAGCTTGAGTTCTGTCCTTAAAATACTTTATAATAAGTGAATGTTTAACTCAGTGCTTGCAGGTGACTCAGAGAACACATGCTGCTGTTCCTGCCATTGGTGGCAATGGAATATTTTAATACCCTTGTCAGTGAATGGGGTTATCTCCTTGTAGATGATCCAGCTGCTGGCCTGTGACCTGCTGCTGTCTCTCCGCACCACTCTGTGGCAGAAACAGATGAACACCAGCCAGGCCGTGGGAGAGACCTACCATGCTTCTGCTTCTGAGCTTACTGGGTTCCAGCGTGATCTTGGCAGCCTGCGAAAACTGGCCCATAGTTTCAGGCCCGCTTATCGAAAGGTAAGGCCTGTGTCTCATGTACTGAGCGTGTCTGAGGAAGGAAATATAGGGGCTGCAGTTTCTCCAAGAAGTAGAGGCTGTAGCTTGAATTCTGACGTTCCATTTTAGACCGAAGGAACAAAGATCCTAAAGATTGCTTTGCATAGAATCTTTAGCAGTGTGTTCGTAATTGATGTAGAAAAGAGCAAGAGTCCAGTAGCACCTTAAAGACTAACAGAATTTGTGGCAGGGCATGAGCTTTTGTGTGTCACTGCTCATGTCTTCAAATACAGCTAGAATGTGAGCCCATCTGTCCTTTATATTGGAAAGTGGAGTGATTTCAGAGGCCAAATAATGATAGCAGGGGAATGGCAACAGCAGGCATGGTTGGATTAGGTGTGATATGCAGAAGGGTAGTAGGCTGTAATAGCTGTTTAGGGCTGATTTCCTGCTTGGTGTGTCCTCACGCAGAAGTGGAGAAAAAGCTCAGGTAGAAGATAAGCCTTTCTCAGAGTATATGCGGCCACTGTTATCAAGCGACCATAATCCAGATTAATAAAATGTGGCACAAATTAACACCACCACCACCAGACTGGAAATTCATATTGAGCCATTCACTTCGCAGTGTATTTAATTTTGTGCGTATGTATAAACTTTGGATTAAAGTAACAAGAATTTTAAACATTTCTGTTGTTTTCAGTTAACATAACATGAGTAAAAACTTAAAGGAGACCCTAAGATAATAACTAGATAGGCTTGACCCATCCTTTATACATTACCTATGTAGATTGGATCCGCCCTAAAATCCCACCCCTAACTGTTGTGGGCTTTGCCTTTAGCACATAAGAAACCTAAGCACAGCCTGCTGGCGCACACCAGTGGTCCATCTAGTCAAGCACACTTTTTCACACAGTGGCCAACCAGCTACCCTGGAGGGCCAAACAAACCGGGCATAGAGGCCAAGCTCCTCTCCTGATGTTGTCTCTCAGTGCTGGTGGTATCCAGAGGTCTGCTGCTTCTGTAGATGGAGGCTCCTTCAGGCACCGTGGCTAGTAGCCACTGACTGACCTTTCCTCTATGAATCTGTCTCACCCCCTTTTAAAGCTATCTGTGATCATGGCCATCACTGCCTCCACTGGCAGTGAGTTCCACAGTTTAATCACTCATTGAGTAAAGTATTTCCTTTCGTCTGTCTGAAACCTATTTCTCTACAACTTCATTTGGTGCCCCTGAGTTCTAGTATTACGGGAGAGGGAGGAGACTCTTGGGATCTGGAATTAGTGATGATTAGCACCTATAGTGCTAGTTGATTTTCAGTATACATCATGTATATTATCTCTCAAGTCTTAAAACAACCCTGTAACATGTGACAGTTGTATTAACCCACACATTGCAGGCATAAGGTGAGGCTGAGACTGAGAGAACAGTGATTTGCCGGATTCCACGTGGCACATTAGTGGGAGAGAAGAGATTTGAACCGGAAACTTCCTGATCCAGACCCTTAACAATGCTACCATTGTTAGCCCTGGCACTCCAGCTCTTCCTGGCCACTAAACCCCCTCCCCCCATATGTATTGGTTGAGGAAATTCTGTTTCACTGTATGTGAGGAACTGTGTGTGCACACGAAAGCTCATGCCTTGAACAAAACTTTGTTGGTCTTAAAGGTGCCACTGGACTCAAACTTTGCTCTGCTGCTTCAGACCAACAGGGCAACCCACCTGAATGCTACTACCAGTTCATGAAAAAGACAACAGAAGAGATGGTTCTGGGGTGGAGTGTAACTGCTTCTCTCCTGGCCAGAAACAGTTGTGTAGGATGTCCTGTTTAAAGAGCACAATCTCCATATTCCTTTGCTCTGTGCAAGTCACTATGGGATTATCAGTAGGGAGAGACAACAGCTAAATCAAGTGGAACAGCAGTACCAAGGTGTACTGGAAGATTGTTGAAGTGTTGAGGCTATGAGCTGCCTGTTGTGCTCTCCTTCCTTTCAGGTGTTCCTGCACGAAGCTACTGTGCGCTTGATGGCAGGAGCCAGCCCCACACGCACTCATCAGCTGCTGGAACATAGTCTCAGGCGCCGAACCCCCCAGAGCAGCAAGCAAGGTCAGTAAGCTCTTTTGGTGTAGTGGTTAATTGTGCGGACTCTAATCTGGGAGAACCCCACTCCTCATGCAGCTGCTGGTGTGACCTTGGGTCAGAAATAAGTTCTTTCAGAGCTATTCTCTCAAGGACAGTTCTCTCAGAGCTCTCTCGGGCCCCACCTACCTCACAGGGTGTCTGTTGTGGGGAGGGGAAGGGAAAGAGATGGTAAGCCGCTCTGAAACTCCTTCAGGTAGTGAAGGGCAGGGTATAAATCCAATCTCCTCCTCCTTGCCCAGCCATGCAAACTGTGTTTTAAAAGCCAGGACCAGTAGTATTGCTTTGTGCATGCAGCAGTCATAGAGAGCTGGCTCTCTAAACTGCATGGCAGAGGCGGAGAGAGGCATTGTTAAGTAAGAACCACATTTCTAGAGAGAGATGTGATCTGAAGCATAGCAGAAATTGTTGTGCTTTACAATAGTTGTTAGTTTTCCTGATTTACCTTGGCAGAGCTGCTGTGATCTTGAAAATTCCAGTTTTGCAATAAAAATCTTGCTGAGTTTTGAGAACCTTGTGTGACAACACTTAAGTGACATAGTTCATTTGCACATGGTCATGTATCAAGTAAATGAGAAGACTTCTCTCTCACAGACTGAGAATGAAAAATATGCAACTGTCCAGACTTAAAACTTGTTTTAAATTATCAAGTACTTCAAAAGGTAACCCAACCCAGAAGTCTTTCATTCTTGGTTTTGTTTTGTTGATTCAGGGACAGATCTAAATGGAATGAGGGGAAAGTGAGAAAGGGCCCTCTGAATAATTGGGTGGTCAGTAAACTGTATGAACAGTGGTCAGTACCTTGGCTGGGAACAAGATGGTCCCTCCCTCTGTACTTTCCCATGATTCAATGTGATTGGCTGCTGCCCTAACACAGGTCTCTTTTCATTGGCTACTACCTCTGCTCAGGAACAGCCTGGCGGGACAGATGATGAACGCTTCTGCCTTTCTGGCGTTCTGGAGAGCTTGCACAGTGGACATATTCAAGAGGGCATTTGGACCTGGTTGAATTAGTAGTCTTGGGCCCCAAGGCATGCAGACTGATGTGCTGAACTGTGGCCAGGGGTATTGATTTGCTGGCTCTACTTGTTTGGTTTCTGTGAGAGTTTAAATTGTTACAAGGGTTTTTTTTGGTTTTGGTTTTAAATATTGTTAGTCACCCTGGGTCCCGGCTGTACTGGGTGAAAGCTGGGCTTAAAAATATTTAAAATATATAGGTGCAGTCAGGGCTGCAAAAATAAGAGCTAACAAACGAAATAAGAAATTAATGTGTTAAAAGTAATAAGTAGCCATGGCGTAAAGATAGTCACTACCTGACATTTGAGGTTGCTAATTTTACAGAAGAGGAGGCTTAGAATGGAGAGGGTTGGCCTCGCCCACCTGTGGAAGCATCATCACTGTTTATCAGGACAAGGCTGCTAAGTCTGGGATGCTGGCCAGGTCTCAGCTTGGGGCATCCAAGCCTGCAGAATAAATGATCGTCTAGAGCTTCAGTGGGTGTGTTGGTTTGTTTTTTCTGGCACTCAGGACTGCGTGGCATTGCACAGCAGTTTGCAGAGTCTGCATTTCCTTTAACTCCCATGATACACCGTTTACCTGGGATATCATCAGTGTTGGGCCTTTATTGTAACGTCTCTTCTTTTCACATCTAGGTGAACTGGATGCTCTTCCTGGTCAGAGAGAGCGAGCGACAGCCATCCTCTTGGCCTGCCGCCACCTGCCCCTCTCCTTTCTGTCATCCCCAGGCCAGCGAGCTGTTCTGCTGGCAGAAGCAGCCCGTACTCTGGAGAAGGTTGGGGACAAGCGTTCCTGCAATGACTGTCAGCAGATGATTGTGAAGCTGAGTGGGGGAACAGCCATTGCTGCCTCTTAACCCTGGCAGAAAGAGGGGCATATTGCAGCTTCCCATGGAACTGGATTCCTGCCCCTTTATACACCCTCTTTCCTTTTTGAACACTGTTCTAGGTTAGGACCGTGGAAATTTCATTATGCTAGACACATTTGGGTCTTGGAGTAAACTTACCTTTTTATGGCTAGTAGTGAAGTCCTCCAAGCACAATAGGATGCCTACATTGGAGAGTGGTTCTTATCACTGGCAAAGAGCCTGCAGAGCATTAGAATAGAGAAGCACCCCTTTCCCATTGAAGGAGGGCTGGGTTCAGGAAGCTTGCTCTTCTGCCTTTTCACATAGCAATTTATGACCAGAACCTATTTGGGGACCATGTGCTGTGGAGGCTGCAGAGAGGTTTCCTAAATCCTTTTCCAGCATTTGGGATGGCTCTTGATCTGGGGGTCAACTCTTATGTGCTGAGGGCAGACCCAGAGAGGATCTAGCTATGGTAACTTTTCCTGGTCCTCCCTGTGTTATTTTTTTAAAATCAAAGCCTTTCTATAGATTCTACGTTTCTTGGAGGGCTTTGGGCGGTAATGCTCGCTCTCCTGGAGAAGTGTATCATTGTTTTTATGCAATTTGGGGTTTTTTATAGCCATGTTTTGTGGCTTTCCAAGCTATAGGGATAACAGTTTTAGGGTATTTTTAATCTCTTCTGCCTCCTGCCCCTTACCGTTCACTTTGTGTGTGTCTCTGTCTCCTGTCGGTCTGCAGCACAGTCGCTAGCCTAGGGGATCGAGCCTTCTTTCTTTGTGCTGCCTCATGAATAATGGGAAGGAGAAGGCAAAATATGGTTTGAGTAAAAATATATATATACTGGGAATCTCTTTCTCACATATTAATTCCAATGGCACTTTCTTCCACGTAAGTGTGTTTAGGACACAGCCATCAAAGACCGATTCGGAGCGATTACTACCCTAAGTGAACATAGCTCTGCTCTGCCATTTATCTGGATGCTTTTGGGGAAGCCATGACAGTTAACTGAACTGTCAGTTCAGTAAATGACAGTTAAGCTCTGCTCTGCCATTTATCTGGATGCTTTTAAGTTAAGCAACTTTAAAGATAGTTTTATATGGAAAGCATGGCTTGGGAGGATATAGAATGGTTGCAGCTGTGCCCCTTGTGGAGAGAACAGTTTGTAAGGAAATGGGTTCTGCTTGCATGGAGCCTGAGTCCCACAACCCCTTTCTGTCTGCCTTGGCCATTACGCTTTCTGTATCCTTGCTGTGTGTCTCATTTTTTTCCTTTCCAAATCAATAGTGATTACTCTTTTTTTGAGAACAAAAGTACCTGAAGTCTAAACTTGGGAACCCTTTCCCCCCTGCCCTGGGAATGCCCATGGACCTGTATATTGCATTGGACCTTGGTTTTCTTCTGTTAGTTGCTGCCCACCCTTTGTATATACAGCTGGACACTGCTGTGGAAATAGGACTCACAATTAAATTTCTCCCTGCAAGCCTACAGCAAGTAACTTGCAGTTCAAATAAATGTCTTGCATCCTAAAATGCATATCATAGGATGTCAAATTTTAAAATTCCACTCATAGAGTGACTCTGAATCTAATACCGTAATAAAAATGTTAATTTCTGTTGTATTGCAAAGGCTGTGACAAATTGCCTTTTCTCAATAGTCCTGAATATTTTTGAACAAAGAAGATGTGTATTTTCTTGAATGAAAGTTCTTTTTTATCAGTGTGATTGTATGTAGAACGTTCCGTCTATATCTTCTGCCTTGTTCTGTCCTCAGAAGCTCGCAGTGAAAGTGAGCCTTCCGTTGGCTAATTGGATGTTACGTTGTTAGCACTAGTTGACAAGTGGGTTCATCTCCTTGAGTTTCATTACATTATGATATCGAAAATCTTGGATGCTTCGCCTGTAAACTCTGTATCTGCCACAGCAAAAGCTGTGCCTTGGTAAATGCAAAGGCAGCTCAGCACAGCACACACTTGCTAGGCTGAACACTGTTGTCATGTGTAGTAGATCAGAGTGCCATCTTGTTGTCTAAGGGCACTTCCCCATAGCAGCTTTGGCCAGTAATAGTTGCACCAAATGAGAAGGGTAACAGAAACTACCTCAATGTAAAGGTACCTCCTAGCACAGGGAGATTTGGCTGGCTCTGTGCCCCCAATGCAGAACCTTCTGGTCTCTTTATAGTAGCAGTACTCGGGGGTTGGCAAAGACCTTGTGTAGATTGTGGGTGCCCTGGCATTGCGATCTCTGGCAGCTGAAAACTTCTCCATCTTGAAGGTCTTAAAGCAAGCAATTAACCTGTATTGCTAACTTTCTAAATTTCCAGGTAAGGTAAATACATCGCCAAACACATCTCCCAATGTTCTTGTGGAATACTGTGGTCACCTCACAGTTCCATAGATTTAAAGCCAAGCGAGCTGTTTATACTCACAAATAAGAGCCAGTGCTGCATCCAAGGCTAGGCATTGCGGTCAAGGGTACAAACATGAGAAAAAGTCTCTGAGGGCAGGATTGAACTTGTGGAATGACACAGACAGCCTTTGTGTAGATTCCACAGAGTAACTACCCCAGGACTGACTTTCCACATATTTTTGGCATTTCTCTCTTTTCTCCCCCTGCCCCTGGCTATGTAAGTAGCACCCCTCACATGCCTTTTTATACACCTTGTTTATTTATGGGTCTGTTGTCTCTTAATCTATCCCTAAATTGTTATGTATATAGTGTAATTTTTATATATATATATGATGTGAAAAGTGTCTATTTATCCCAATAAAATTAGGCATATGGATACTGCGTTGTGAGATGATGTAGCTGGTGCTGGTGTATGTTCCAGTTGTGCCTCCTGTCCTGGGGGTGCTTGTGTGACTGCTAGCTAATAAAGACAAATAGTACACGAGGTCTCGGATAGTCTCATTGATGAAGCTTCCTTCAAATTTGTGTTTTGGCAGAAGTGATGACTACCTAAAACTCAACCTATACATATACAGTATGTGCTTTCCAGATGTTATGGTGTTAAAGCAAAATGAGAGTTCCATGGTATTCTGATGCCAAAGTCAGCAGTTTGGGTTTTATCCCGGGATCATCATTGGTGTTTGGGCACACACAAGATGCCTGCTGCAATCAGACTGAAGGTATCCCTTGTGCGCCCCCCCCCCAGTGGCTAACCAGATGGCTCTTAAGATGCCCACAAGAAGAGCACACTTAAAGCCTTCCCCTCTTGTCCTGCAGCAACTCTTCTTCAAAGTGATGCTGCCCCTGAACATGGGTTCCATTTAGTCATTATGGTTAATAGCCATCAGTGGACCTATATTCACAAATGTGTCTAATTCCCTCTCAAAGCCATCCCAACTTTGTGGCAAACGTCTCATCTTGAAGCCAAGAATTTCTCAAGAGAACTGTGTTGTATGAAGAAATACTGATTTTATCTGTCCAGAATCCTCTTAATAGTCTGTCTTCTAAATTAAGCTCCAGCCTCTTTAGCTTTTCCTCTATAGGGATGCGCTTTCTCCTTTGACTGAGCATGCACAGTGAAGAAATGCTGTGCCTTCCTGCTCAGTTCTTTCATCCACGGCAGCGTCAATTTGGGAACCTTCACCATGAGATCTTTCTCACAGCTAGTTGTTTTCCATTCTTAGCGAGTTTTCAGTGCTGATACCGAGGGGGAGAAATAATGAGGAGGGTTTTTTAGATTTCCCTATATAGTTTTTCCTTCAGTGGTGCTACTGAGGTGTCTGTGGCTCAGAAAACGCTCCTCATGTACTGTCCACTGGGGGGGGGGGGGCTCCTCTCACTGTAGTTTAGTTATTTTTATGAATATGTTTCCTCTTAGTGGTGGCATCGAACACTGTTTCAAGTGCTGTCAGTAGCAGGCAGGCATAAAATCCTCATTGTGTAGTTAGGTTATTTCTGTACATGGTCCCCCCGTTCCCCCCCCCCCCCCCAGTAACAGTGTTTAGGCACCATGGTGCAGTAGTTATCTCTGCTGTTGACAAAAAGAAAAGCCTGTCATGAGGGAACAACACGCATCAGACTCCTGGATCATCTGCCACAAAGTTCTCTTGAGAAGGTGCACTGGCATTGTGCTGTTTGCAGGCTTTTCTCTAAAATGAGCCCTTATCGCCTTGGAAGGCACGGTGTGCCCAGCTGCATCTGGGCAGCCTGCTCCTGCTTCCTGACATTCGAGACTCAGCTTGGAGGAATTCGCCTCTTCTGGGGGCCTAGAAGGAAGGTCACTTCAAGGCTGCCATCAGTGAAAAGAGACCCAAACACCATCCATTCATGGTCTGGCTGCTGGCACCTTTTACAACAACAGCACAGGTTTCCATCCCTAAGCTCTCTTGCAGGCCTCAGTACTAAAAGCAGCAGTTTCCATATCCAAGCTTTTAGGCCTTGGTGCCTCCACAGTCCTCTGGTTCCTGGATTCTCTCAGAAATCTGTCTGCTTCCTCAATGTAGCACTGAGGATTGTCTAGATCACTTTTGACTGCTTCTAGTATTAGTCCCATTGGTCATGGACTAGAGATACAAACCCATGTTGTTGTCTTGTGTTCATTCCCAAACTCACCACTCACTTTCTTGCCTTGGTCCTGAGATTGTTGAACCTGATCTTGTAGTAGCTGCTCCCCTTTCTGTAGCTGTGAAAGCTGCTACCCTTTCTACCAATCTCTCCAGATGTCCTGGAGGAGTATTGGAGGGATGGCTTCATACAGTTAGTGGATTTTGACATGACCAGTGGTATCCAGAGCCTTTTTCTGGCACTGGGCATGGTCTGTAAATTGTCCCCTTCGTCTGAGAACATGCTGTATGGATCCCGCCTGCTGATCAAGCAGAGGTATCAGTCAAGACTGCCTCTGCTCCAGCATTGCTGAGCACAAGGAATCACAGGTAAGTCCAAATTTTATTATTTCCCCTATGCACCAAGTACAGTCGCTATTTCATTATTGTGTATCTTTCCCAGAATGCTGAGGCTCCAAGCAGAGTATGGGGGAAATCAGATGGAGCTTTATTAAGGGGAAGAATTTGCACACTAAAGTATTCAGGCTAGTATTAGGCATACAGCAATAGAATGGTGGCAGTAGAATGCCTGTGTTAAGATGCAAAGAGCAGGGCCTTCTGTGGGTGCCACCCTTCTAGTGGGGAAGATCAACAACTGCCCCCTGTACATTTGCATTCCGTGTCTTGGCCTCTGCCTTGTGGAATGGCCTGCCTGAGGTAGTCAGGAAGGCGCCCATGCTTCTGTCTTTCTGCAAAGTATGTAAAGCAGAATTGTTCTGAAGGGCATTTGTATGGAGTGTGATAAGGCTCTAATATGACAAAGGCACTTTAATAAGGGAAGGTGGGGCTGTGAATGATGCCACTGTGGCTTATTCTTTTGCTTTATGTATTATCCTACTTTTGCTGCTTTGTCCTAATACTTATATAATGCCATTTTCTGTAATCCCATTTTAAGCATTGTTTAATACTTTATGCCTTGTTCCAGGATGCTGTAATCCTGTACTGATTGCATTGATTTACACTGCAATCTGCATTGAGGCTTGCTAAGGTGGACTATAAATAAAGCAAATAAATAAAAATCAATATCCAGACTGTTTGCAGTTTATTTTCCTAATGGCCAGCAGAGGGCGGCAGCAGCTGAGCAAAGTTTTAATCCCAATCCCCCCCCCCCCCCCGGAGCTCTTTGCCATGGTTAACTTAGGTTTTCATAGCAGTCAAACTGGAATCATCAATACATACCCTAAAAACCCTCAAGTAGGGCTTATGTGGGAGGTGGGGTTTAAGGCCACATCTCCCTGCCTGTGCTAATAGCCCCTGATGCAATACTTAATTTTCAGTGTTCTTTGAATAGTTTAAATAAAATATACACACTTACATGGCATAGAGTATTTGCTCCTAATCCCTCCAAACACAAAACCCTGCAAAAGGAATGCCTTAAACTGTCTAACTGAGAGCACACAGCATCCAAAGATGGTAAAATCAGTAATGGGCTCCTGTTTTCCGTTCCTTTTTGAAGAAATTATCTCTCCAGGGATTAGCATGTAAGTATATGAATATGAGACGTAACCAGGGCTTCTTTTGTAGAAAAAGCCCAGCAGGAACTAATTAGCATAATAGGCCACACCCCTGACCTATTATGCTCTCTCCCAGGACTGGCATTCCCAGGTGTCCTGTGGCTTGCAGGGTGACTGGGAAACCCGAGGAGGGGAGGCAGTTTAAACTGCCTTCCCTCCCTTGATTGGCTTGGCTTCCCCAGGTGCCCCCATGGCTTGCGAGGCACCTGGGGAACCCGAGGGGGGGGGGGAGGCTGTAGGCGTGGCCAACTCGGAAGCCAACAAGAACTCCGTTCCTGTGCGTTCCTGCCCAAAAATAGCCCTGGACATAACACGTTTTAAAACAAAGCACAGAGCAATAATAGTAGAGGAAGCAGGAGAGGCCTGAAAGAGCGGCTGTCTGGGTGTGTGGGTGTGGGTCAGTATAAAAGACACCCAAGAGAAGGTTCAGTGAGGAACTTTTATCTTGAAGAAATCAAGAAAGCATTTCGATTGGTGTTGGGATGTATTTTAGCCTACACTCACCGTTGATAGGTATGTTTAGATACTTATTGCAGGGAAACCCACTGGTGTAGTCCTAGAGGGGTCCCCCATCTGCCCCAGTCTTCACAATGCAGTAGGATTTTAACCCACTAATTTGAACTCTGATACACATGGATTGTAACTAAAGGAGGAAAAAAAGTATTGCTATTTATTTGCATGATGGGCCAATTCATTGAGTAATAAGCAAACTAGAATGACTACTGCTTACTTCAAGATAGTTCACCCCATCTACAAAATCTCAGAAGAGTTAAAGCTGGTGGGGTTGGCCCAGTGTGACTTGTATCCCCCTCCCCCCCCCCCAGTGGCTGCATTTCCACGGAAGGGGAAGGAATCTTTTCTCCATTTCCGGGGCTGAAATATCTTTAAGTTGGCCTGTCGCCCCACCCTTCTCCCCTCTCCTCCCACACATTCTTTTCTAGAAGCAAAATCAGGTTGGCAGAGAGTTTTTGTTTGGAGGGCCTGTTCCTGTTCTGCTATTAAAGATTAATACTCCTGTGGGATTCTCAGCTTAAAATGCTAGAATGAGGCCAACCTGCCCTGGGCATCTGCACAAGTTCTTTGTTTCTCTTCTGATAGTGCCAGTGTTTTTATGAAGGCAAAATCCTTCTGCTGCTTCTCAGTTTCGGAAAACAGCAACCATGGCAGCAGTTCTGACTGATCTGATGGAATTAGGAATTTACATTGCCTTTAAGCCAACTGTTGTTGCTGGTAGGTTATTGGTGGGGGGAATTGTGTCAGTGAAGCCAATGGATCTGATTTACCCAGCATCAGATTATATTCTGCTGTAAGAGTCTTGTGGAACCCTGATCTAAGGTTGCCAACCTCCAGGTGGGGCCTGGTATTACAACAGATCTCCAGACTACAGAGATCAGTTCTCCTGGAGAAAATGGTTGCTTTGGAGAGTGGACTTTCTGGCATTATACCCTGCTAGGCTGCACCCCAAATCTCCAGTAATTTCACAAGCCCAAACTGGTAACCCTACCCTGATCCCAAGTGTGATAAGAAGTCATTGTTCTCTTGTGGTATTATTCTCACTGTACCAACCTGTTCCTTCTATATACCGGACCTAGGAAACCACTTTCTTCCAAATTTGTTAACACATGACTTTTATGCTGCTGATAGGACAGATGTTGTAAACAGGCCTAAACTAAAAAAAAAAACATGTAAGAAAGAGATCCATGATCAGGATTTCCTACTTTTTTTAAAAGGCTAAAAGCTGCTGTGGGGCCTGAATCAGATCAGGGTCAGAGCATTGGAGAGGGGAGGTTTTAATGCTGTTTCTGGATTTAAATTATGCCCTTCCCCAAAACAAAGTTTGTGTCCAGTGACACCTTTAGTGCCACTGGACTCAAACTTTGTTCTTCTGGTTCAGACCAACATGGCTACCCCCTGAATCCCTCCACCTGAATCCCTCCCCCCAAGTTAGGGTTTTCCTCATGAGGGAAAGCCTATAGGAACACAATCACCAGGTAGGGGGACTCTGTGTTTCTAGAGAGAGTGAGTGAGTGTGTTTGTACCTGTTTAAGACAAATCATGTGTCCTTCCCTCTTCTATAGAAATTTTGTAAGAAAAGTGTAAAACACTTGCAGGCTTCTACTGTTGGAAAGTGCACCTAAGAGAGCCCATGTTAGAAATGGTTTCTAATCCACCTAAACCAGGGAAGTGTGGAACTGTCTGAAAGAATCTGGGGCCTGAAATCAAAGCAAAACTTGGGTGCCTCTTGTGGGAGGCAGGGGAACATTACTGGGAGTACAAAATGGGGCACTGGCATAAAAAAAGCAAGATAGTTTCCCTCCATGGACATAAAACAAGGCTCCCCTCTAAGGAGGGGTACAGCAAGGCATCTAGGTTGTTCCTGCTTTTTGTTTTTGTCCTGACCAAGAGGATCTGACAAGGGCTGGGCAAGTAATTGTTTTCTCTGTTCCTGCCATCTACGGTATGGATTTCTAATTATTTTTTATGGTGAGTGAAACTTTGAGGCCAGAATGTGCAGAAATAGCAAAATAGTTTTGCCTGCCTCGAGTGAACATGAACCATTTCTGCTCTGGTGTAAATGAGGGGAGGAGGCCATGTGACCTCAGCACTCTGATACACAGGCTGGCAGTATGCGGCACTTCTACTATTTGACTAAGGATGATAATGTACAAACCAAAATTACTCTGGCCTTAGCAAGCCTCAGCACTTAAGTTCTTTGAGAAGGTGATCTCCATGCCCTTTTCCTGTCAACCCTTGGCCTGTTTGGTGTAGTGGTTAAGAGCCAGTTTGGTGTAGTGGTTGAGTGTATGGATTCTAATCTGGGAGAACCAGGTTTGATTCCCCACTCCTCCACTTCCAAGCCATAGTTCTGTCAGAGCTGTTCTTGAAAAAGAGCTCTCTCAGTCCCACCTACCTCACAGGGTGTCTGTTGTGGGGAGGGGAAGGGACAGGAGATTGTAAGCCACTCTGAGACTCCTTTGGGTAGTGAAGGGTGGGGTATAAATCCAATCTCCTCCTCCTCTTCCACTTCTTCTCCTTCTCCTTCCTTCTTCCTTCTTCTTCCTGTAATTCCTCCTCCCAACCCTATCCAGGCCAATATTCCTCTTCTGTGCTACCCAAGGGACAGATTGCATATATGGTTATTGTTCAAGGCTGCTCAGTAGTGATTGTGTAGTGATAGCTGAGCTGTGCCTTCCCAGACATTAACCGGGCCCTCTTTTCACTGTCAGAGCTTAGACCAAGAATATTGCAATTAACCATATAAAGCAAGACCAGCTATGAGTACAGGCAGAGTGCTTTTTCTTTAACCATACAGGGACAATCGAGTGACAAAAATGACTGTGTGGAAGTGGCCAGAATGAATGGTCTCTGTGCTATCCTGGATAGTCTTTGAAGAGGAAACTGTGGCAAGGCAATTATGTTAGACTGCACAAAGCAGGTGGTGAATCTTATAATCCCACCTTTCTGCCTCCAGTGTACTTTTTCAGTCAGTGAAAACAAAAAAGAGTCTTAATGGATCCTGACAGACTTTTTGTTTAATTGGTGAAAAATGTTCCTGTGGCTTTTCAACTTTTACAAGACCTTCTTTTAATTTGAAAATATCAGATCCTGGAGGGAACAATACCATGTGAGCAGCTGTGCTCTCAAATACCACACTGCCTTCCTTCCGTGAATTCCTGCTGAGAGTCATCATTCCTGCAACCCAAATGCATGTGTGCTGTGTGGTAACCGCTAACATCTGTGCAGAATTATGTCTGCTGTAAGGAATTACTCTTTTTACCTTAGGTTGGCCAAAAGGGTTGCTAATCCTAGGTTCAGATCCAGCGAGCATTTGATGTGGATTTTGGCACTTCGGCTCAATTATATTCACATGGCTTAGAATCACCATTGCCCAATGGGGTATGTGTGTGTATTCCCAGTTAGCATGTATGTCTATAAATATATGCACACTGGTAATACACAGGACCCAGACAGACAGACACACTTTTACAGAACTGGATCACTGTGTTACATTGGTGATTATTACCACAATTGTGGTACACACCAAGCCCTTGTGAAAAGGAATGGGGAAACAGCAGGAAATGACAGGTATAATGTTTTCAGTCTTCAGTAGAAAGGCCAACATATTTGAAATAGAGGTGGCAGAAGGAATTCCCCTGCAGCTATATATATGTGTCATCTGTAAAAAAAAAACAGCTGGCTGAAAGGGAAACAGCTGGATCCTGTTCCTTCAGTTCCTGGAGCTAGTCCTAACTCCTGTCTTGTTTATGTGTTTATAGGTTCCCCACTACAGCTACATTTTTGAAAAAGGGGATTCCTCTCCATAGTGGGCAGTAATGCATGAAGGGTATGAAGAAAAGTAGGTTTTTATTGTTGGACATTGTAACTCTGCATGCAAGAAGATCTGGGAGGGAAAGGGTTAAAAGAATTCTCTCACTTGGATACGCTTGGCAGTTGGCCCCCAACCTCTCTTCAGTTAGATGTTGAGCCTCTTTGGCCATTGCTCACCTTCTGTTTTCCATCTTATATGGGACCTCTCTTCTTCACTCTCTTACCTGGGCTTGGAGCTGTAACAAATTCAACTTCATGAAGTTAATCTGTTCACAATAAGTCCCTACTTAAATATGTCATGTAAATGTGCTTCTGTTTTTGTAAGTAAAATTTCTGTCTTTTGTTACCAATGGAGTCAGCTCTTCTTTGTAATTTGTCTGAACAGCGTTTTCCCCTTAACTGGGAAATGTGGAGGATTGGGGATGCGGCATAAAGCTTCTGTGCTTCCAAGGCAATTGATTTTTTTTTTTTTTACATATAACCCCATATTTATACCTCCCCTTTTTCTCTACCTTAAGGAGTCTCAAAGGAGCTCACAATCACCTTACCCTTCCTCTCCCTGTGACACCCTGTGAGGTAGGAGGGGTTGAGAGACACCCTGTGAGGTAGGAGGGGTAGACACCCTGTGAGGTAGGAGGGGCTGAGAGAGTTCTGAGAGAACTGTGACTGGTCCAAGGTCACCCAGCAGCCTTCATGTGGAGGAGTGAGGAATCAAACCCAATTCTCCAGATAAGTGTCCACCGCTCTTAACCGCTGCACCACACTGATTCTCAATGCCTAGTTCCTTTTGGACAAAGCTTCACAAGGCAGATTTTGTGACAGCTTGACAGTGAGCTTCTAATGAAGAGCCTGCATGTCTATTTCCCAATGATCTTTTGTTGATTTGTCGTCCCCCCCCATGCACACACACACACACACACACACACTTGATTCTTTTATATTAGACCAATTCTGTATTAAGTTGACTTTTCAACTTGTAGCTCAAGTTTTTACAAGAAGCCTCCATGGAGTAGGTATCAAATGAGATGCACAAATCCAGTTTATATTCTCCCCCCCCACACCAACAATTAAAGGCAGTGCTCCAGTCTCTTCATGCCAGGCATTTGGCACAAGCCTTCTCACACTCAGGGGAAGTATCCCAATGGAACAATGCTCAAACATTTTCTCAATGCTCAGTGACCAGTGGAAGACAAACATGCCAGTGGCAGAGAAGATTTATATGCAAGAAGAGACAATAACAAATGGGCCTTAAACCAGACAGTCTGCAGGAGAAGAACAAGAATCAAGCAAAGAATGAAGGAAACTGTGTTAAAGTTTTCTTCCAGCCCTTGACAGCTCCCTGTTGTACACTGTGGTTCTACTTTGAGTATTAGGTTATTCCCACCCCCCGCTTTTTTTTTTTTTTGCATGTACTTAAGCACAGTAAATGTAATGTAATACTGGGCAAATGTGCAAATGCAATGTGGTGGTTGGCTAATTATTGCAAGAGTTTGTCCTGTCCTGTGTCTCAACACTGCTGGTCATCCTTCCTGGGATGGCAGGGCAGGGCAGAAGCATATTTATTTCCCCTTTTATTGCAACAATTGGGGGGGGGGCGTCCCTTAGGTTTCCTGTTGACACTGACCATTCTGGTGTGTACGTGTGACATAATGAAAAGGTGAACAAGAAACAACGGCCGTGCATCAAATCACAGAGCAACATGCATGCTGGTTTCACCATGCATGCTGACCAAGTTCTGTCAGGACACAGAAAACAGAGGGCCGCACCAAATGGAGAAGTTCTGGCAGGAGCCGCAGATGGCTCAGTAGACCTGCTGGCCACTCTTCTTTCTTTACACTTTCCCTTGCTCCCTCACAAATCCTAGCAGTGCCAGCGGGGGAGGGGGGGATTACTCTGATACGTCAACAACAGGTGTTCTAGTTTGGCAAGAACGTCCCCACCTCCCAGGCTGCTAGAATATTTCAAAGTAATGGGGAAAATACAAGAACAAAAAGCAGCTCTGTTCTAGACAGTGACCTCAGTCTTGCTGTTGGTGGGAAAGGATCGTTGTTGCTGGCCGTAGTGGGTCGGTGTCTGGCCGAATGCTTCAGGCAGCTTCTCAACGCTGAACTGACGCTTGGTGGTGTAGGCCTGTCGCCGGTGGTCAGGGTGGCTGTGCTCCCAGCCATTTTTGAAGGCTGGGCTGCCTGAGAGAGTGTGGGTGTTGGTCTTCATCACTTTGGCCTTCTGCCCCGGGGTTGCCAAGCCGATCATCGCACAGCCGTCTTGGAGAGGTGGGATGTCTTTCTGACGTAGAGTCAAGGGAGGGAAGGACAGAGTGCCTGATTGTGGCAAGTCCACCATGGGGAAGTGCTTGTAGAATTCTTCTGGAGCACTTTCTAGAAGGGAATATGTGAAACGGGGCAGAGAATGAAGTCACAACAGGATTTCTCTCTTTAGGTCCCTTCAACACTTGTCCCAATGGTACTCCTTAGCATTACTCTTTTGTGGCCTACTAAAAGCTGGATTAAAACAGTAGTTTGACACTAGCCTCGGTATATCATCGTGTTCCCATAACAATCCTGCCATGCCTGTCCCAATAGCAAAGGCAAGCTCTGCACCCTCAGTCAGATTCTAAGTACATTTTTTCAGTAATTAGTCCCATTCTTTCAGAGGGGCTGAATCCTTAGAAAGTAGGGTTAGGGTGCAATGCTGTGTTGCAGTCTTAACCTGTTAGTTTCTTTTATACTTTTGATTTTGCTGTTGTGCACTAATAGGAATGAATGAAAGAATGACTGCCACATTTTTTTTTGCTAAGCTCTAGTCACTTAATAGTAAATAGGGGAAGGGTATGCCCAGATGGTTAAACCATGTAGCTTCTCCCTGTCTGGCTAGAGCAAGGTGTCCATTCCAGATGAAGAGGCTGGTTGAACCACTCTTCATGTGTGTACAAAAAGAGGGTTAAAGGCTATTAACAAGCAGTTGGTTTATCTTGTGCACATAAGTAGCAGAAAGCTAATATGATCAGGTGAGGGCACCATACAATTGCAATGCAAAAATACATAAAGACAGTAAAAATGAAGCATGTTGGTTGTTCACACCAGAACCTTTTTTTTGCAGAATTAGCTGCTACTGCTTTAAGCAAATTTCACACTCATTTTAGCTGCTGCTACTACATATAATGAAACTCAAGCAGAAATTCTTTCCATCCTACCTGCTAATCGGGCACTTAATTTTCTCAATTATGTCAAAGATGCCCAATAAAGGATGGTTCCCAAAATTGCTTATATAATGGAGAACAGAGAAAAGGATGAGGAAGGTCTTCTATTGTGCCTGGCCTTCATTGCTTCCAGGGCGCAGCTTGCATGTTTTGAGCCCTTTGTATGTGGAGATATATGTGGGTTGACCTCGATGTGGGTGAGAGGCTGAATGCAAAGAGTGCTCAGGGGCAGGGAACAGGAGAGCAGGGCCAGCAGCAGCTTCCTTCCTCTTCTGGGTACCTACTTCTTTATACACTGAGTGATTAAAATGTGAAATTTGCTGCCAGAGGATGTAGTGATGGCCACAAGTATAAATGGTTTTTAACAGGGGCTTAGACAAATTCATGGAGGATGGGTCCATCAGTGGCTACTAGACACAACCTCCGCATTCAGAGTCAATAGACCTCTGAATACCAGTGCCAAGAGGCAACATCAGGGAAGGCCTCAGTCTCTGTGCGGTGTTGCTGGTTGGCCACGGTGTGAGACAGGATGCTGGGCTAGATGGACCACTGGTCTGATCCAGCAAGGGTCTTCTTCTGTTCTTTTGCTGATCTGCACAGGGCTGGGGGTATAACCATAATGAAAATACTGCCCTGTGACATAACATAAAACTGTCACAGGTAGTAAAAAGATAAAAACAGCCCTTAAGGTTTCTTTAAGTGTATACCCCTCCTGATGACCACAAGCCAGATATGTGGGCCTTCTTTCCATACATGCCACAGCCAGCTACTGCTGTGCCCTGTGTCAGCTATCTGTGATTTAATTCTTTTAAATTCAAAATGCAATTCTCTTCAAAACAGCTGTGGAAAAATCCACTCCCATTGTATGTAAAAGGGTGATTAATATGTGTTAAAGGGCAACTTATCCAAGCAAAAGTTATTTTTATAAATACTTCTGTGTTCAACATCTCTGTGGGAAGAGACAAATGATGGTCCCCCCCCCCCCTTGTGCCTTATTCCTTCCCAAACCGCTGCATTTTTAGCCCTTCTGGCTGTATCTCCCCCCCACTTTCCTATCATCAGTGTTGTCCCATTTCCTTCCTACCTCATCCCTACCCCTGTGGGATTAGTGGAATCATAATGCCTACTACTCAGCAGAGTGGGATGTTAGCAACAATGGAATGATGTCATCCTGTGTGCCAGAACGGGGTGTGTGGGAGCATGTGGGGAGGGGAGCAGAGAGTCTTGAGGCAAGCAAGCCTTTGGAGCAATCCAAGAGCACAGCCTGCTCCCTAAGGACAATGTGCAGTCCAAATGGCACCTACCTACAGCCTTGAGAGTCGCGTATTTGGCATAGTCGGGTGCCTTGTGCGGCATAGTGCTGGCCATTTGTAACCAGTTGTTGTGTGGATGCGGCAGTCCAATCTGTGGGGCAGTGGCAGGATTAACCGCAGCATTGTTCAGATGATTCTTGTCTGAAAGCATAAAGAGGTAGCAGGAGATGACTTAAGAAGGCATAGAAAGAAGGGGGAATTTTAAACCGACAACCAACCGAAAAAGCAAAACAAAGAAAAAAAAAGTGGAGGAAACAAAAAATACTGAAAGAAAAGCTAACTTACTATTTAGAAACCAATAAGCTCCAACCCAAATAAAATATGCCAAAAATATCCCAAAATAATCATAACATCTTGAACACTCCTGTAGTCAGTCATGGAACAAGAGACCAAATGTGTTTCAATATCACTGCCTAACCAATATACCAAATGTTCAAGAGGCAACTTTCTTTACTGTTGAAGACACTGATCTCAAAACATATTTGGCCTCATCCTGATTGACAACAGGGATGTTTTGTCTGTTATGATTACTTGGTTGTATTTATTAAGATAAATTTATTGGGTTTGGATCTTAGTGGTTTCTAAATAGCAGGTATGTTTTTCTTCTAGAAAAACACATGTATGTCACCAGTCACACTTCTTAGGCTCTCTGCAGTGTTTAGTCTTATCTTTGAGGCACCTGCACTGTCCCAATGTGTGCCTGCACAGAAGACTCTCAGTGAGCAGTAGTTACAGGTAAGTGCAACCCTGTTATCTGACTATAGCCTGGGTCCATTAAAATATATGCCCCTTCCCTTGACAAAAATCGTTCCAAGGGTTAATTTAGAGCAGTGGTTCTCAACTGTTTATATCTTACATCCTACTGGTCACTGTGTGAAAGAAGCGGACTCCCACCATGATAAAAACAAATAGTCTACTTTCCCCAAGAAGGACATTTATATGGGCATTCTGTTATTTATCATTTATGGTACATTTTAATTGCAGTATTATTGTTGAGAGAGTAGGGTCAGCAAGTAGTGATCCATCAAAGACTGCTGGTGAGCAGAGGAAATGGAAGATTAGGAGAAACACCAAGTATCCAAGGTTACTACTAGCATGCCAAAAGTCACAGAGGGATAATCTGTGGCAGTAGGGTTGGCAGGAGATGGCACTTCACACATGCAGGTGGCATGGAGATTTGTGGAGAACAAATTCTTTGTAGTTGTTATGAAAACCCTGCATCCCACCTTAGACTACTTCTGTGTCCTGCTGGTGGCAACTGTCACAATGGTTTACAGAATACATGATGTTTGAATCCAATTTAACTCAGTAGCAAAAACATGCCTTTAGGACCAGTTCCTGAAACTGACCTTGCACCTGTCCTCAGTGGAAGGGCAAACTGAGCACCAGGCATATGCCACTGTGTTCAGTGTGCAAGAGGAGAGAGACTGGAGGCATTGCTGGCTGGGAAAGGCAAGCCCTTGAGCAACAGCGCTCTTAGTGCTGCTTGACGGCTTGGACCATTGTGGTGTCCCTCCCAACAGAGAGGATACTGATTTGCGTGTAGGCTACAGTGTGGTTTTATACTAAAAGGGATTATGGTGAGCTAGAAGACTGAAAAAATACAAAACCATGTAAAGCTAACAAACAATTATAACAATAATATTGACAACTGACACATTGTTATATCCAATATATATTAACAATTTCCAAAAGTCAATTTCCAAGGCAGAATGAACATATAAACACACCAGGTGGCATTAGTTCTCTCAACTCAAGTCTCTTTGTTTTTTGTTCTTTTAGATGATTGAAGCAGTCAACATGCTATTATGCCAAGCTGAAAGAGACGAGGCAACTGCTAAATTGGTTAAGAGGCTTCTGTTCTGCTTTATTTAACACATGATGGCTTTGGTTCCAATCGATTTGTAGTCTTGAGGAAGTTTGACTGAAACGGCGTACAGTCCAGTATAGTGTGTTGACTACTTCAACCTTCTAAAAGAAGAAAAACAAAGAGACTTGAGTTGTGAGAACTAACGCCACCTGGTGTATTTGTATGCTCCTTGGAAACTGACTTCTTGGAATTGTTAATATACACTGGATATAACAGTGTATCAGTTGTCAATGTTATTATTGTTATAATTGTTTGTTAGCTTTACATGGTGTTGTATTGTTACAATGTGCTTTTGGCATGTGTTGAGTAGGATCTCCACCAGTCTTTTGTCACTTGTCTTCTCTTGCAAATCCTTGTCCAGCCTATCACCAGCATTTCCATCTCTATAATCCACCATTTCTTTTATGTATGCAGTGAAGTGCAAACTCCTACCTACAAAGACCATGCCCGCAATAAGCAATGAAATAAAAATTAGAATTTCAAAATACATCAGTGTCCTGGATTTGAACAGCCACCTGGGAACTACACTGTCATTCTATTTTAGCTACTGAGTTATTCATTAGATTCTGCACGGTATTTTATGATTTTATGTTTATTGTATTGTTTCAATCTTCTTGTTTTAAATTGGTTTTATTGTTATTGTATATTGTCTTAACATTGATGGAACCCACCCTGAGCCTGCTTATGAGGAGGATGGGATAGAAGTTTGATAAAATAAATAAAATTATATACCAGTGAAATACCAAAGCCTAATTGTTCATATAGAGTCCTTTGAACTGGCCATAATGGGACAACTGGCAGATAACAGTGGCTGACGGAAGGGGAGTGATTAACAACATCTATATTCCCCCTGCATCAGACCACCAAATGGCCACTGACTGGGATCTGGGGCTGCTGCTGTCGCCACCACCATCTTAGAACCAGACTGCTCAAAAGAAAAAGTGCCCCCCAATGCTGAGAGATAACAAGCACTGGGGGCTGCTGCTTTGTACCATCAGACTTGTCCTGTGGGCTCCACAAAATTCATAAGTGACCCCTGAGCTTTTCAAGATCTACATGAAGCTGCTAGAAAAGAATATGTGAAGACTTAAGCTGCTTCTATATGGTGAGGATTCTCTGCACTGCTTTCATAGATATTGCAAATGCAGAGAGTCACACACACTGGCAATGGAGCTTCCACTTGTGGGAGATTTCTGCACACTTTCACCTTTTTTCTGACTTGCTCATCAGTGACTCCTGAGGTGTAGCCATTGTGGCTCCTGTGTCAACTGCCCACACCTTTTTTGTTCTTCAAACTTGCAATATAGTGCTATAACAGTTCTATAGAGATTCCAAGTAGATGTGGCAATAGATAGTCATAGTGCTGTAGCAATTAGGGCTTTTTAAAAAAAATCTGGAAAAAGTCCTTAATCAGCCCTTTACTGATATGGTGTGTGTGGGGGGAAGTTGCTGGGAAAATGGCACCTGTGAACAGCTGAACGCAGGATAATGGCACTGATATGGGTAGGATCTTCTCAGGGCTAGAAAATACATACCATTCCTTCCCAATGATGTATAAATGCACTTGAGCGACATTTTTTCCCAAAAAGACCAGAGTAGCGCAAGCTTGGGAAACAATGCACTGAGGATGGAGAAAACCTGAAAACTGGCCAGTTACAGCATGGTGCTATGGAAGCTTTAAAAAAAAGGCACTCCAGTTTGGTGGTCAAGGTGGAGAAAAAGCACTGTGTGGAAGCAGCCTGAGACACAATTGCATATGCTAGTTTCACAGGAATCAGCTGAGTCCTAAACTGGTACTTGAAGGTAGTGATGCACAGTTGAATAAACTAAAGCCCAACAAGACAGAGCTGTTAACGGTGGGTGACTCTCACTTTCTGGAAACAACTAAAAATGTTTCTGTTGTATAACGGGATTTGGAAAGTGAGGGTGACTGCGATTTTTTGAGGACCTTGTTATCTGCGGCTGTTTGTCAAATGCTGTATCTAGTCTGACTTTAATTGTAAAGAATTGTGATGCTTTTAGATTTATTGCTATTTTTGTTATTTTTGTTTTGTAATCTTTCCTGAGCATCTGCATGACCACATGGTGAGATGGACAGACACAATTCAGCAGCCTGTCCACATAGAAACTTGACACTGCAATTATAACAGGGGGAAAGTATGCCTATGAAGGCAGTGCCTTACCAAAGTTATGAGACTGTTTTGGAAACGTCTCTGGACTTTGATGTGGGCTTGCTCTTAATAGTTCGCTGCAGTGTTCTGACAGGGGCAGAGAGGGGAATAAAGGATGTGCACCCAGATACAGGCATAGCAGACAGCCTTACGAATGCAAGCAGCTCACTGTATGGTTTGCTTGCTTGTTTAGCTCTCCCCTGCCCCCTCCTGTCAATCTCTGTAGACAGTAAACACTCTCTAGAGCCAAGGCTTGTGTCTTTGCAACGCACGTGCAATAAGATCTCCCAGCCCCAATTAGGGGTTTGGGGGCACCACTGTATTAGAAGTAAATAATAATAATAGCAGCACAAGCTGCCCATGTGCTTCCATCTCTGATTTCATTCTCCAGGGCCCCGAGCGAGTGATACTCATCAGCTCTCACTTCAGTTAAACAATGTTTAAAGGTGATGGAGGGGAGGGAGAGAGGAGAGAGAATCTGTATTTAAATTGGGACAAGTGTCTTCATGGGCAAACGAGAGAGGAGGAGACAGCACAGTCTCTCTCTGCCCAAGGCAGGACTGAGTCACAGCACAAAGGGAACAGGAGAAGCAGATGAAAATCCTCTCCCCCCCCAAGAAAACCAGAGCAGAGATGGCCCTTTGCCCACCCCCCTGCTGATTGGCAAGGTGGAAGTTTTGGATCTAAAGGGTTGGAGTCAGATTGTGTGTGTTATGTGTGTGTAATCTGCCTTTCCCACTGCTACACTGATACTATTGTCACAGTGGGACTGACCTTGCCAGAGGTCACTCATCAACATGACTAGCTGCATCTCTGCATGGAAATCCCAGAACCTCCTGCTCAAGGGCTGCAGAAATGGGGAAGATGTAGGAAAATATTCCTATTTAAATATGTTTTATTTTAAACATATTAAAAATATACCAATGTGCCAACTGACAAGAATGGCAAAAGAGGGGGAAGCTGCTTACTTGCTTAATTAGCATTTATTAGTACCCCCCCCCTCCAAAAACCCTGATGCTTTATTAGTTTCAAAGAGCATTCAGACAAACAATTTCCCTAGTGGCAACTTGGTAAAATGGTGGCTAAAGATAGAGTGCGATTTCTCTAACTGCTTCTGGAATCTTCTGGAAAGGGAGCATGTGAATTCCCCCCTGCCCCCATGCAAGGGGTTCAAGTCCAAGTCCCATTTGAAAGCAATATCACTGGGGGGCGGGCTAGGGTTCCCATGTCATTCCTGGCCACTGGCAAGGCATGAGGAGGTAGGGTTTCCAGATCCATGTTGGGGAACTCCTGGAGATTTGAGGATGGAGCCTGGGGAGGACAGGGACCTCAGTGGGATACAGTGCTGGGAGGTCAGGGTAAAAATCTAATAAATCAAATCAAATCAAAGCATCCATTTTCTCCAGGAGAACTACCTCTGTAGTCTGATGAGGAGCTGTAAAACTGGGGGATCCCCAAGTCTGACCTGGAGGCTGGCATCCCTAGGAGGAGCACATGATTTACATGCAAAATGTCCCAGCTTCAACCCTCGACATCTCTAGATAAAGGATCTCAGGTGCAAAGTGCTGGGAAAGACCTATGACTTTGGGATTTCTGCCTCTGAAGAACTGTTTCCGCTAAGCATAGACGATATTGAATGAGATGGGTTGATGGTTTAACAGTATAAACAGGGGGTGGATTGGCCATTATGGGCCCTTGGACACTTCCTGGTGAGCCGATAGCCTCCCTCCCCCAACCTGGGCTAGGCTAGCCCTGTAGCAGAAGGGCTGTATGCTGCCCACACAAACTCCACATGCTGTGGATAGAAAATGGTGCCTGACCAGCATGGAGCAATGGAGGCGGCCCCATCCTATTTCACCCAGTCATTGTGTGAGGTGATGGAGGTGGGGCCTGGCTAACTGGGTAGGCAGACTGCTGCTTCCTCTCTCCCAAGTCCCAGCTCCTGTTACTTCCTCCTTTGGAGGGGCAGGGATAGAGCAGGCCCGAGAGGAGACTGTAATATGTGTTCCAGTTAGCTGCCACCTAGTGGCAGATACATTTTTGGTGAGCAGTCAGACTAGGCATGCTCCTGAGCCAGTTGGGGTTAGTAGAGGCCTGGTTCCAAGATGGATATCTGGCTGGGGCTTGGTGCGTTGCAGTTCAAATAGAGCAGATTTATACCCTTGACCTGCTGGTGTGGACGCCAGACACTACAGAGGCCTTTTCCAGGGCTCATGCCCAGTCCATGTGACTAGACTTCAGATTTAGCTATGCTCAAAGTCATCAACTGTATGCACCTCCCATCTGAAATGGCCTCCCTGCAAGATCCTAATGTTCATGAGTGCAGGGAAATCTTCAGCACCCGCAGCATTTTTTCATCCCTGTCTTTGCGGCCAAACCTTTGTCCAGCACATAGCAATTAAAGGTGCAAGAGCCCTCTGTGGATGGGGAGCTGGCATCGCTGCTATTGAGAACCCTCTAAAAATACTAGGACCAGTTAATCAGGCCCTAGTGGCTTTTTCAGATGCTCTCATTTACTTGGGATGGGTCTTCAGTAGGGTTGCCAGCTCTGAGTTGGGAAATACCTGGAGATTTTTGGGGTGGAGCCTGGGGAGGGCGGACTTTGGAAAGGGAAGGAACCTCATCAGGGTCCATAGAGGCCACCCTCCAAATCAGCCATTTTTTCCCAGGGGGAACTGATCTTGGTTGTCTGGAGATCAATTATAACAGTAGGAGATCTCCAGTTGCCACTTGAAGGTTGGCAACCCTTAGTGGGTGGGTGGTGGGCAGCCATTAAGAAAGTGGCCAAGTAACATTGCTCCAGCAAGTGAGTTATAAATTGTCTCCAAGATCCTCTCTTTTGTCTGCAGCACAGAGGAAAGTGGGGCTTACCTTTGCTTTTCCTGGGAGATCCCCGAGAAAGCCCATCACCAATCTGGATCTGCACGCTGCCAATGTGGCCATCAGGCAAGAGATCAGATGTGCCATGACCTGGCTGCTTCAACAGATCAGTGAGTGTTCTAGAAAAAGATATGGAGGACAATTAAACAACACCTTGGCAACAATGTTCCCTCTAAGCTCCACAGTGTTGTGAGCAAAAATTCTACCTCACGAGCAAAAAAAGCTAGTAGCATTAAAGTCATGAGCGAGTCCACATTTGACTATCATGTAAACTAGTTTTTTAAAAGATTATTTCCATGAACTTGTAAAAATCTCAGAATGAATACTTTTAAACTATATTTAAACTATAGTTTAAGAATAATTTTAACATTATAAGAGAAAACAATCAAGTCAAATTTCATTACAGAAAATGTTGTTCTCTATGGGGGTAGACCAGGCCTCTGGAGAAGATTTCTACCCACCCTAGTCGACTATACTGGTAGACCTGGCTTCAGACTGTCACCCTGCGCTGAGCCTTAGAAAACATACTAGCATTTTTGGGGGGGAGGGGGGGGAAAACTCTTGCAGTCTACTTTGTTGTTGTTTTTTAGTGAAATGTGACAACCAGCATTACAGGTCAAGTACAACAGAGGTGGAACAATCACTGTCGGAACTCTGCCAAATCTAACAAACAGGAAGTTGCTTAAATGTTTTCAAACTGCTCAAACTTCTTTATTCAAATATTTATATCCCACTTTCCCCTATGACTCAAGGTACCTTACAAATCATACTGAAAAGCATAAGAGTGTACAAAAAACATTAAGTTTTTCCAGCTGCATTATAGTCTATGGGGACCCATAGACAATTGGTTCCATAGGCTATAATGGAGAGTCAATCTGGGGGTATCTGGGGCTCCGGGGGGGCCCTGATTTTTGAGGTAGAGGCACCAAATTTGCAGCATAGCTGCTGGTTCCTCTCCTCAACCCTCCCTCAAGTTTCAAAAAGTTTGGACCAGGGGGTCCAATTCTTTGGGCCCCAGAAGGAGGTGCCCCCATCCTCTATCGTTTCCAAAGGGAAAAACGCCTTCTCAGTTCACTTGGGAGCTGCTTGCAAAATCCCTGAGCTGCTGGCTAAAAAATTTTGCCTCAGTGCCCCCAGCACAGTTTAGAGGTAACTTTGCTTGGCAAGTGATGACAGTTGTCTTCTATTGCTGCAGTCACTTTCTTTACCATTTGTGTCTGCTTGCATTTCTAGACATTCCCGTTAAAAAACAACATATGTGCAGTTGCTGCTCATTTGTTATGTGGGCTTGAGGAAGCACTCAGATGACTTTCTTAGCGCTCAGATAGAGTCTTGCTGCTAAGAAAATGGGATTCTTTCCGTGCTCATCGGAATCAGTGGAATGGGATAGCACATTTTTCAGGGGCATTTATTGAATAATGCCTGCAATATCATTGAAGTCTCACGTCATAAATCCTTGCCCCATAACCTGTGCTGTTGTGACACTAACATAAAAGTTCAGCGTGCAAAGACAGGACAGGTACTGGATCTTCAGATTTTTGCCTTGAGCTGGATTTGCTACCTGGGCAAAACTGGCAAAGAGATTTTAACAGAACTTCAAGTGATGATTACATTCCTAGAGGGGAAAAAAAGTTGTTCCACATTGACAGTCTGCAGACAGGATATCATACCACTGCTTTTGAATTTACAACTTTTAGGACTATCCTACAAAGTTTAATATAGTAATGGAATGCTTAGATTGAATATACTTGCTAATCTGTTCCTACATGACAATCACACTCAGGTTTCATGTGTGTTCTTGTTGGCCATCTGGGCCACACCACTGATGTATGACCATGACGTAGTTTCCCCCTTCCTCCTGGATTACTACCATGTGCTGTTTGTGGGGCTGCCTTTTATAATACAATACTGCAGCTCATTTACATCTTGTGTCAGAAGTTCTTGGCTCAACAAGTCATGATGATGACCTAACAGTCTGAGCTCAGGATACCTCAACATCTACTACAGGACCTACTACAGTTCTGCAGGGCCTGCAAGACGGAGCTCTTCCACCAGGCTTTTAAGTAGGGGCCGCTGCCATGATCCTATAGCCCTGGCCCAAGTAATAAACATCACCGTCCAGACCAGCTGCACCTGCTGATGCTGTTGGGATGGGGTGAAGTAGCACCATCTAGCAGGAAGGACACTGTAAATGTTTTGTATGTTATATGTTTTTAAACTGTATTTTATGGTTTTAATGTTTATGGCTCATGCTGTTAGCTGCCCTGAGCCTGCTGAAAGGCAGGGAGGGCGGGATATAAGCCCAATAAATAAATAAAAATAAATAAACATTAACTCCTTTGAACTGACCAGCGGTTAAAAGGCTGCCATCCCTTTTGTGAACACACCTTCAGGATGAATGTAACAAAAGACTAAGTAGGCGGCAGCTGCCTTGTGCTGAGCCAGTCAGTATTAGTACTGAATTCTGTGACCTGCAGAAGTGCACAAGGCTTTCAGGGAGAGGCTTTTGCTAGCCTGCTGCTTTAACTGGAGACACCAAAAACAAAACAGCCCCTTTCCCTTCCTGTTAAAAATTAAAGGAAGGTTAGTTGCAGAATAACCAAGTGTTAAAATGGGAATGCATAAAGCTGTGAAGATCATGGGGAATGCTTCCGCACTGGCTGAGGGGGTGGGGCAGAGCAAAGTGATCCAACCTAAGTCCGACCATTCTTGGATTTTCCTGCCACTCTTCACAATTCCTTTGATCCATTTAGCACGGAATGTCAAATATCTTCATGTAAGAAACATCTGTAATAGGTTTCAGATTTGCATTTGAAGTGCTAAGAGCCCTCCCCCATTCATAAGAGTGCCTCAGCCAAGGCATTTGCTCCACCTACAGTGCTGTTCCAGGGTCTGGTTACAACAGATAGCTTGGTCCATGCCATTTAGCACAGAAGCAAACTTGGGCAATGCCAAATGGATGGCATTAGCTTCTTGGAGTATGCTTCCTGAGGGAAACGGACATTGCCAGCCATGCACTGCTGCTTTCCTTGACACAAGTTGTTATGATGAGTGAAGCAGTCCTAAAGGTCAGAGCCTTCAACGATGTCATTGCTTCTTGTTTTTTAAAAAAATGGTGGTCGGTTAAACTTTCAACTATACCATTTGATGTTTGTTGAAGGTCAGTTTCCTGTTTCTGTTAAAAATCAGGTTTGACGAAGATGTACCTGTGGGGTCTTTCTAAGGAGGCACAAGCTTTTGCTCATATGAATGTATGGGTTGCTCTGCTACTCCACTAAGCCTGTGTGTGTGTTGATGGATTCCAGAGGTGGAATATCAGTTTGCTGTCTCTCAATACTTGCACAAGTTGGCACAAATCAACTGAGAAGAGTCTCATCATCATTGTTTATGTCTTGCTGGCAGATCTGTAGTCTTGTAAAAGGACAGCAGACACACAGGAAGACTCTACAGGCAGTTCCCAGTTCAGTATTTAGGTGGAATCAGATAATAAACACAGTCATAACTATATTAGCTTCCAGCACTAACCACCAACGCAAACGGGCAGGCATGTAATAATGTTGTTACACAGACTGTTGTAAATCTACCTTTCTATGTCTCCTGACCTACTGTGTGCAGAACTGCACATTAGGACATAAAAATGAGATTCCCCACCCTGAGTCTGCCTTATAATACAAATGCCTGGGCCAGGGAGAGGGAGAAATTCAGGGAGTGAGAATTGAGGTGGAAGAGAATTACTTAACTTTTCCCTTGCCCTTAAATTTTGTCCTAAGATGTTCTGGCCTGGTTGCTCAGGTTGCTAATTCTCTTAGCCAGCTTTATTTCTAGGCAGGAGAAGGGTGTGTGACCCTGTCCCAGTCTGCATTTACATTATCTTGGCAAACATACAATCATGGAGTTGGAAGGGACCTCCAGGGTCATCTAGTCCAACCCCTGCACAATGCAGGAAATTCACAAATACCTCTTCCTCCACACCTGCAGTGACCACTGTTCCACACCCAGATGATGACAAAAAAAAAACTCCAGAATCCCTGGCCAGACTGGACTGGAGAAAAATTGCTTTCTGACCCCAAAGTGGCAATTTCACTGGGCATGTAAGAAAGGCCACAAGAACTAAGCACTGAGGCAACCCTTCCTGCCCTCCCTCTCATGATCTGCCTAAGTTCACAGAATCAGCATTGCTGTCAGATGGCCATCTAGCCTCTGTTTGAAAACCTCCAAAGAAGGAGAGCCCACTGCCTCCAAAGGAAGCCTGTTCCACTGAGAAACCGATCTGTTAGAAAGTTCTTCCTAATGTTTAGCCAAAAACTCTTCTGATTTCATTTCAACCCGTTGGTTCTGGTCCAACCTTCTGGGGCAACAGAAAACAACTCCATACCATTCGCTATATGACAGCCCTTCAAGTACCTGAAAATGGTGATCATATCACCTCTCAGTTGTCTCTTCTCCAGGCTAAACATATCCAGCTCCTTCAACCTTTCCTCATAGGACTTGGTCTCCAGGCCCCTCACCATCTTTGTTGCTCTCTTCTGGACACATTCCAGCTTGTCTATAGCCTTCTTAAATTGTGGTGCCCAAAACCAGAGCAGAGGGAAGTGGTACCATCACTTCGCATGATCTGGACACTGTACTTCGGTCCAAATTCACATTTGCCTTTTTAGCAACCACATCACACTGCTGACTCATGTTCAGTGTATGGTCCACTAAGACCCCTAGATCCTTTTTGCACATACTACTGCCAAGACAAGTCTCCCCCAACCTATAATTATGCATTTGATTTTTCTTACCTAAATGCAGAACTTTACATTTATAAATTTGTTTTAGCCCAGTTTTCCAGCCTGACTCTGTCTTCTACCGTATTTGCTACCCCTCCCAATTTAGTATCATCTGCAAATTTAATAAGCATTCCCTCTATCCCTTCATCTAAATCATTGATAAAGATGTTGAACAAAACAGGTCGCCGGGCAGATCCTTGAGGCACTCCACTTGTCACTCCTCTCCAAGAAGATGAGGAACCATTCACAACCACTCTTTGGGTGCAATCTGTCAACCAGTTACAGATCCACCTAACAGTCATAGGATCCAAACCACATTTTCCCTATTTGTCAACAAGTATATTATGTGGAACCTTATCAAAAGTCTTACTGAAATCAAGATAAACTATGTCCACAGCATTCCCCTGATCCAGCAAGGTAGTAACTTTCTCAAAAAAGGAAATAAGGTTAGTCTGACATGACTTGTTCTTGAGAAACCCATGCTGGCTCTTAGTAATTACAGCTGTCCTTTCTAAATGCTCAAGGACTGATCATTTGTTCTAAAGCTTTCCCAGGCATATATGTCAAGCTGATGGGTCGGTAGTTACCCGGATCCTATTTTTTCCCCTTCTTGAAGATCAGTACAACAATTGCCCGCCTCCAATCTATTGGCACTTCACCTGTTCTCCACGAATTCTCAATAGTAATTCTCAAATAAATTCTCAAAATAATGGACAGAGGCTCAGAAATTACATCAGCGAGTTCTTTTCGTACCTTTGGATGCAGCTCACTTGGCCCCTAGGACTTAGTTTCATTTAAAGAAACTAGGTGTTTATGTACTACCCCTATGTCGGTCCTAGACTGCAACTCCCTTCCCTCATCATGTGTTCTGTTTTTGCCATATTGAGCACCATTTCCCTTTGGGATCTCACATTTCATTGAGGTGACCTGTAGCTCTGCCTTCAAAAAACCCACAACCTATGCATGCAGGGAGAAGGAGAGGTGACATCTCCCTCACCAACCCCTCCTGTCTTTGGCAGAAGGCTGTTTCCTACTTTGAGAATGTTGTCTTTTAAAGGGCTGCCAACCTCCAAGTGGGGCCTGGAGATTTCCTGGAATTACAACTGATTTCCAGATGACAGAAATCAGTTCCCCTGGATAAAATGACAGCTTTCGAGGGTGGACTCTGTGGCATTATACCCTGTTGATGTTTCTCTCCAAACCTCACTCTCACCAAGCTCTAAACTCAAATTTCCAGGAATTTCTCCAGGCCCTAACTGGAGTCTGGCAACTCCAGTAGGGGTGCCAGCCTCCAGGTGGGGCCTGGACATCTCTTTGATATTACACTTGATTTACTGATGACAGAGGTCAGTTCCTCTGGAGAAAATGACTGCTTTGGAATGTGGACTCTATGGCATTGTACCCTTCTGAGGTCCCACCCCACCCTCCCCAAATCTCCAGGAATTTCCCCCCAAATTGTATCCTTATGAGGTCCTTCCACTCCCAAATCTCCAGGAATATCCCAACCCAGAATTGGCAATCTTAAATATCAGCAAAGACTCTTGCTGTAAGGAGTCACTGTATGCAGATCAAGCTACTTGTTATGAGCCTTAGACAAATCAGCCAGTGAGTACAGGCAAAAGGCCAAACCATCATCAGCTTCCCTCCAAGAGGAAACAGGTGTGAGCATCTTATGGTTATCAAGCGTGTAAAAGCAAGCCTGTACATGCATGGCTCAGTGCTCACACAGGGCCTTGCGGTAAAATAACCAGCTTGGGCATTGTGTCACAGCCCTGTATCCCCCACCCACTCCAGGAATAACCAAACAAAGGGGCCTATGATGTTAGTCAGAAAGGATTATAAGACAACTCGAAGAGCCAAACTGAAAGCCTGTAATCGTACTACATTTCAGGGGGAGCTGATTTTTTCCACATCAGTGTTGCCTCAGAGTAGAGTTTTAAAGTGAGGCAGAGAGGTGTCCTCGCTCTGTGTGTGTACATGTTTTTGAAATGTACATAACAATAAGGGCCACCTGCTAAATAAAGCCTTCTCTCAGAGATTCATTCCATCACCAAAGTTGGCGGGGCAATTATTCTTGCCTCCCCTCCAGAATTGCCTCCCCTCCATTCATGAGGTAGCTTTGTTGACCTAGGGAGGGTATGACCAATTTCAACAAGAACACGCTCTAGTTTCAGTAAACTCTACTCACTTCATGAATATCAGCTGAGAGCTGGTTTCTATACTGTGTCGAACAGGGGTCTCCAATTTCACTGAGCCTGGGGGAATTTCTAGAGTTTTGAGAAAATGTAGTGGGGGTTTCATGTCACCACAGAATGTCTACCATGGGGGAGGGGGGAAGAGCGCCAGTTATAAAGTGTCTACCACTGAGGCAGACAATGACAAAATGGCTGCTGTTGGGATCACAATCAGCTCTTTGTTTTGCTTCAGTTTCCAAAGCAAGGGGATGATTTGCTCTCTACACAGCTACAGCCTGTGTGTGTATGGCTGAGCCAAGCACACATGGATGGCTGTGATGCAGCTATCTGCAATGAACTTAGCACTCTGCTAGTCAGTCAGATGGCAGGGAGAGACCTGAGTTTCCCTGAGATGTTCCCCCCACCCATTATATCCAACACCCTTTAGATTTTCCTCAAAGGTTCAAGGAGAAAGTGGGTACCAAGAAACAATGGCAGGCGTTGTGGTGTCCATGGATGCCATGCCATAGTGGGAATAAATGTGAGGTGGGTAAGATTCTAAACAACCACTTCAGATGATGTGTGTATATGTGTGGGAGGGATCATTTCTCTTTCTTTTTTCCTTTTAGGACTACAACATTGATTTGACTACAACACTGATTTCATCATTACTACATATCCAGTATAACATATTTTCACCCCTTCTACATATTCATTAGAACCTTTAATAGATAAATAGTATATCACAGTGTAAAAGAAAGTCTATTATAGAGAACACATTTGTATTCAAGATATTACATTTGGAACCGATTTTAATTCTACTTCTATTTCATTACCATACTTTAAGTTTGTCTCCTGCTAGCATAATACACACTCCATCTCCCCTCAAATGTCATAGTAGACCTGTTTCTCTAATAGGTAATTAATTTTGCCATTACTGGATATTCAGCAAGTTTATTTTCCCATTCTTTTAAACATGGACAGATGTCTAGTTTACATTTTGCTGCGTAAATTGTTCTAGCCACTGTCACCATGTACTTGAGTGTCTCTTCTAAAACATTAGGTAACTAGGAATAAGGGCCATTGTGGAAATAAATACAATGGGCTCTAGAAAGAGGTTCTGGGAGAGAGCCCCGGCCTAGGGCACTCAGTGTCAATTTGCTGTGGTGACCTCAGCAGGGTATAATGACACAGAGTCCACCATTTTCTCCAGGGGAAGATCTCTACCATCTGAAGAGCAGTTGTAATTCAGCATGATCTCCTTCCCTCCCCTGGAGATTGGCAACAATGGTTCTCCATGAGGGAACGGGTGGCTTGAAGGGTGGAGTCTATGGCATTGAACCTGTCTGAGGTCCCACCCCTGCTGAAACCTCACCCTCTCCAGTGTCCACCCCTCAAATCTCCAGGAATTTCCCAACCTGGAGATGGCAACCCTATGTCCCACCCAACTGTCAATGTATCGTTATCTGCCCCCTGGCTTCAGCTTTCTATCGCCTCCCCCCTCCCCCCTAGAGAACAGTTGTAATTCTGAGTAATCTCCAGTCCCCACCTGGAGATTGGCAACAATGGTTCCCCATGAGGGACTCGCTAGCTTGGAGGGTGGAGTCTATGGCATTGTACCTGTCTGAGGTCCCACCCCTCCTAAACCTCACCGTCTCCAGGCTCCATCCCTCAAGTCTCCAGGAATTTTCTGCCTGGAGTTGGCAACCCTATCTCCTTCCCAGCCAACATCAACCTCACTCTTCAACTTTCCATCTCCCCCCCCCCCCCCGCAGCCTCCACTGTGCTCTGAAGCCCTGATTGCTATGTCACATTGGCTGTCATAAGGGGTCCATCTTAGCAGGGTATAAGGACATAGAGTCCACCATTTTCTCCAGGGGAACTGATCTCTGCCATCTGGAGAGCACTTGTAATTCTGAGTGATCTCCAGCCCTCGCCTGGAGATTGACAACCATACTTCCCCTGGTGGAAAAGTAGTCTTTCTCTGCAATGGGGACCGAAACAGCTGACATCATTCTCCTCTCCCCCTTTTGACTTGCACAACAACCCTGTGACGTAGGTTAGGCTTAAAGTCTGTGACTGGCCCCAAATTACCCAGCAGGAACCTGGGTCTAGCAGATCCTGCCCTGAAGTGCTTACTGCTATGCCTAGGGTACCCAACCTCCAGGTGGAGCCTGAAGATCACCAGGTATCACAATTGAACTCCAGACAACAGATTTCCCCTCCCTTCGGAGATAATGACTGCTTTGGAGGGTGGCCTCTATGGCATTATGTTCAGCTGGCCCCAATGAGTTTTCTCCCAGAGCCCAACGTAGGTGTGGAAAGGGGCTTTCAGAGAAGCAAGCTTGGTTGCCTAGCAACGGGCACTGAGGGGACCGTATTAGAGCAGGTTCCCTAACGGAACATATTGGCCCTTTCACACAAATGTGCCTCTCCCGTTGGGGAAGCGTTCCTGAGCCGGTTTACCTTGAAACCTCCTCCCAAGTGTTGTTCTGTTCTTTGTAACGGTCCTGAAGCGCTATGGGGTGCTGTGTGAAATGTCCTGTGTTTCTGACAGTTTATTCTGGGCACGCTGGCAGTGTGTGGGAGAGGGGGGTTATGGTGAAAGTCCATTGTCTTTTCACTGACAGAAGCAGGCCACTGAGGGGACAGTTAGACCCACCTGGCAGTGGGAGGAGGAGAAGAGTGGATCCTTCCCCTTCACTGGCTCCCTCCAGACTGAGGCTGGGACACTGGCTGGTGGCTCTGTGGGCGGGACTGAGGCAAAGCAGGGAGAGAATGCAGCCAATGGCCAGGGTCCCCCTTTTGAGTAGCAGTCTGTCCAGCCTACTGATTTTGACGCCCCATGGAATCTTGCCCCTTGGAATCTTAAAACGGCTTTATATAATAGGGAAGATTAGGCAGAATAGTATACTCTTGGCTTCCATTGGGAATTTAAGCTTTAATGTATTCTGCATTTTTCAATGTATTTCTTTCCAATATCTTTTTGCTTTTTTACAAGCCCACCACATATGAAAGAAGGTTCCATCTATGTCTTGACATTCCCAGCATTTTCCTTGGTAGTTTTTATGCACTTTCTCAATGTCCTTTGGAGTTGTATACCATCTGAAAAACATTTTATACCAATTTTCTCTTAGTATCTGGTTGACTATAAATTTGATAGCTGTTCTTTAAGGTTTTGCATCCACTTAATCATACATTTTTCACTTGTTCATCTTCTGTTTCTAGCTGAAATAAAATCTTATATAGCCATCTTAGTAAATGCTCTTTTTGTTTTATAATCAGCTGCTCAAATTGTTGCATCTCTTAGAACTCCACCTTCAGTACTTATGATTTCCTTTAGTCTTGACACTAATTGATAATATATCAGCCACTGAATGTTTACACCTTCATCTTTAATATCTTGCCAAGACTTTTTCAAGCATTTTCCAAATGCTTCTCATATGTAAATAGCTCCCTGCATACAATAATCCAGCACATCAGGGAGAGGGGCAATGCTAAATTTGTCTCTTAAGTGTGCAAGTTTACAACATACAGGAGGGTTTTTTAAAAAAAATGATGGGAAGATAAGAGCAATATATTCAGCCTCCCTTTCTCACCTTTTAATCTTTACAACAATCCTTTGAGGGAGGTCAGGCTAAGAACTAACTGCCAACTCAAGTTTATCCACTCAGCTTCATGGGTAAGCAGGGCCTGGAAGCCACATCTCCCTGGTACAAGGCCCAGCTTGATGCCCACTGTGTCTGCCCTGATTGTAATCAGGTAATAAAATCCCATTTGAGTAATAATTTTGATGTCAAAGGGTACAAGCAGCATGCTCAGATAGCCAAAATACTGGAGTAGCTAAAATACTAGATTTTGACCACAGGGAGTCAGTTTCAAATCCCTTGATCAAACTTAAAAGTAATTGTGGCTACATTCTGATATCATGACAAATGATGGCTTTTGTTGAACAAACCCCAGATAGTACAGCAGATGGCTGGAACAAAACAGAGTCAGTTAGAAATTTCAGACTATCTGTCTGGTGCTCACCTTCTTTACCACTGTTAAGCAGAATCTCCACAGGTTATCCCAAACACCCTTGCATTGTTCTTCCCTTGGCAAAGCACCTTTGCATCAGCAGCCCAACCCCACAATTTGTGGGTGCAAAGGGGGCAGTGAAACCTAGAGCTAGTCAAGCCCCAAGAGGTTTTTAGGCCAATCTTGGCCAAGCCAATCATTAGTTCTCTCTCTGCCCCCCCAGCTTCCATTAAAATCCATGCAAAGACTGAACTCGTATGTTGTTTCTTTGGAAGCATTTTTTATATTTTTGGGAGAAAAAAAGTGCATGAGGTAGGTGGGAAACTGGTTGATAATGATTGGTTTTGTCTATGAAGTTTACTTGGGAAATGATACCTGTGAGATTACCTCGCTCGTGGTATGGGTGTAGTTTGCCCCCAGTCACTCAGCCCCCTTTCTCCAATGTTTCAGGTTTTCATATGGGATGATCCACATGCCCAACCAAGAGGACGCCACATACCTCTAACGAAGGAGCATGTTCTCCTTTTACTCCATATGATTTTGTCTAGTGAATGCCTAGCTGTCCCTCCAGTAATTAAGTCCCCCATCTAGAGTGGTAGGGGTTTCTGGACCTGTGAGGGGACTTGATGCATGTACCAATTTCTAAAGGCCACCACAAACTCAGTGGCCATGTGAAATTTCTCCCACACAATCTCTCTGAGGTGGGGAGAAAGTAGATCAAGTTCACCTTGTGAAGATGATGTTGAGTTGGATCCAGATTAACAGTTCTGCCTCTGGAGTGTGATTTTCCTCCCCACCCCCGCCAACAGCCTGGAATGTCCCCTGAAATCCTCTTTTTGGTGGCCCCCTCACCCCAAAGAACAGGCTTTCAGAGGGCATTTCAGGCTGCCCTCACAGACATTTCTAGTCTGGATCCAAGCCATTGGGGAGTCCTTTCATCATGAGCCCAAAGATGGTGAAGTAATTCATCCTACTTATACATGTACTTGTATGCCTCCTCAAGCAGGTTTCCTGGACAGGCAGCATAAAAGTATTCTAAATAAATCAATATCTACAATTGCTACATTCCTGGTCAATCCACTGAATTGACCCTCATTCTTTTGTCTTTGCCTGCTGGCATCATTGGGGTGTATATCGATTATGTACTGTCTTTGTACAGCACTTAGTGCAATCCAGCCTCTGTTCCTGGAGATTCTAAATACATAATGACATTATTCCCTAGCATGGTGCCTCTCCCACATGCTGTGAACTTCTTCTTAGGCTAGTTGGAGCTTCTCTAATTGACATTGCTCAACTGGCCAATCAGGCCCATTCCCTGGGGCAACTGCTCTGCTGACTTACACACAACCTGTAATATTAGGACAGATACAAAGAGACAAGAAGGAAATTAACTTTCATTAATGTGATGGAGGGATGGCACTGTTGGATCTCTATCTGTCTAAACTCTCTGGTGCCATCTTCTCAAATCTGAGACAGGAGACAGCACCAAGTCCTCCACTTCTAACAGGCACCACCTCGTTCTGCCTTGGTGGGTGCAGGTTCTTCCCTGAGATGGAGAGCTGTTATCATTACTCACCTCACCTGTATGTTCACAGTATGTTTACTAAGGTGGCAGTTCTAAGCTTACACAAAACTAAGTTCAAAAGGATATTATTTCCATATAAATATACTTCAGACCAATATATGAATTAATTGGCTGTTGAAAGAATAATAATGGCCCAATTATGTCCATTTACTTGAACATAAGTCCACCAAAATCCAAGTGAACAGATTTAGGATGCAGGCATTAAAGAGCTTTCAGGGTATACAAAAAACCAAGGGAGGTAGCACTAGACTTTCCCCATCACTATCCTAAGCATTATTTATGTGCCTGGAAACACTGCATTAGAATTTCTGCAGTAATAGAATTTTGATAGTCACAGCTTCTCCAAGGCAGAATCCAGGGGTCTCCAAGGGGAGCCATGAAATTTAAATAGATATTAAACTGGTTATAAGATTGTGTAGGTGACCCCTGGAACTGTAGACTTCAGTTGGTGTACCACTTAGCTATGATTCCTCCTACATCCCCTAATGATGAAGGGAATGGTATAATTTCTGGTACTCATGCTTTGAATTTCAAGAAAAACTGTATACAACTGTTTTAAATAAAATAAATCTTTTCAAAAACTTGCAGAAACTGTCTGAGCTGAGTGGACAGTATAATGAGAATGCATCTCATAAGCACAATGTTCAGTTTCATGCTGCACCAAGGATACAGGGATATGTCCCATCTGTAACTCCACTTGGGCCCCTTAACACTAATACTGAAGCATTCACATTTTTGAAAATCTTCAATTTGAACAAAAGAATCTTGTTCAGGAATCAAATCTATCACATAGGTTTAACAACATTGCCAAAACTGAATCTATGTACCTTAGAAACGACCGTTATGTATCTTGAGTCAGTGGTGTTTAAGATTATGTACATCTGCCATTATGTACATTTCAAAGTTCCAGTAATGTAAATGATAGTTTTTAGTCTTTCCTTGATGGTATGGGAAAAGGCTGAGGAGACACTGAGATATCATCCAGAAATTCTTGTTCTTGTTGAAATATCCTTTAGCAAAGTATGGTTATCATGACCATTTTGTGACCCCAGTTTTTACCCCTTTTCAGTTTGTGAGCAGCCCACCTATCTGAACATCTTAGGAAGGTCTGGCCCATCCTGGTCTGAATTAGAATCCAAGGGTGTGTATGTGAGGCAAAGGAGGCAGATAGGAATGGACTAGGTTTGCATGATTCATTGTTAATCATGGAATGCCCTGGTTAGCTAGTTTGGCCATGGAAAGGCACTGCCGTGGCACAAAAGGGCAAACCTATAGAGATGACTCAGGCACAGTGAGATTTGTGGCTATTCTAAGATATTTCAATCCAATCAAAGTACAATACTGTTTCCTGGCCTTGACTTAGCTTTACAGAAGAAACATCTGTAGATCTCAACCTATAACCAAAGGAGGCTATTCCAGATGATGAAATCTTTTTCTGTTTCTCCTTTCATACCTCCTCTCTGCCTTATGTCTTCCCTCTCCCTTCCAACCCAATCCAGAGGCTTACTTCAGACACCATCACCCCCACCCATTATCACTGCTGATTTCTCCACGCCTGCTACCCCTCTACATATCACACCTAATCTGATCATGCCTGCTATTGTCATTCACCTGCTATTGTCATTTGCCTGCTAGTGTCATTCAGCATCTGAAATCACTCCACTTTCCAATATATAGGGACATTCTAGCTGTATCTGAAGAAGTGAGCAGTGGCTCATGAAAGCTCATACCCTGCCACAAATTTTGTTAGTCTTGCTCTTTTCTACTGCTACAGACAGACTAACATGGCCACACATCTTGATCTACCCTCCCCATCAAGCTTTTGTCCCTATTATTGCCCACGCCTATAACAAGAACTTTCCCACAGAATTCTGCTGTGTGCTTAGCTCAGGTGTGTATTGTGGTCCTGACTCACTTCTTGTTCTCAGACCTGCTCCAAGAGCTTCCCCATCTGGATTCCTGCTTGAGATTGTTTCCAGCCATGCTCAAAAGCCACCTCAGACAACATGACCATGCAGAAAAAGAACAGGTAATATTTCCTTCTCCTCCTTACCTTTTCTCTCTTTCATATTTTTACTCTTAGCGATACATGCTACACAATGTGAATAAATAAATAACTCTATGCTGGGGATTCTTAGAAAAGCAATTGAAAATAAAACGGCTGATATTGTAATGTCCTTGTATAGATCTATGGTGTGGCCTTATTTGGACTACTGTGTACAGTTCTGGTCACTGTATCTCAAAAAGACATGGCAGAGCTTGAAAAAGTACAGAGGAGAGAGACCAAGATTATTAGGGGTTTTTTACACCTTCTCTATGGGAAAGGCTGAAGAGTCTGGGACTTTTCAGTTTAGAAAAGAGACTACTAAGGGGACATGATAGGGTAAAGGTAAAGGTTTCCCTTGCTTGAAAGCCAGTTGAATACGACTCTAGGGATGTGGTGCTCATCTCTGTTTCCAAGCCAAAGAGCCAGCGCTGTCCGAAGACGTTTCTGTGGTCATGTGGCTGGCATGACTAGACCCTGAGGCACACAGAACACTGTTACCTTCCTACCTAAGTGGTACTTATTTATCTACTTGCAATTTCTTGCTTTTGAACTGCTAGGTTGGCAGGAGTTGGGACCAGAGACAGGAGCTCACTCCATCATGCAGCACTCGGGTTTTGAACTGCTGAACTACCGACCTGCAGTTCAGCTTCTTAAGCACTTGAGCTACTTCAGCCCCAAGGTGGACATGACAGAGGTTTATAAAATTATGCATGGGGTGGAGACAGCAGACAAAGAGAAATCATTCTCCCTCTCCCAAAATACTAGAACTCGAGGGTATCCAATTAAGCTTATGGGCAGTAGATTCAGGACAGACAAAATGAAATACTTCTTTATATAGAGATTGATTAAAATATGGAATTTACTGCCTGGGGAAGTAATGATGGTCACAGAAATAAACAACTGTAAAAAGAGATTAGACAGATTCATGGAGGATAGGTCTATCAGTGGCTACTAGCCATGGTGACTAGGGGGAACCTCCACATCCAGAATCACTAAACCTCTGAATCCCGGGGCCAGGTGGCAACATCAGGGGAGGGTCTCAGCCTCTATGCCCTGTTGTTGGCCCTCCAGAAGACCTGGTTGGCCACTGTGTGAGTAATAAGGATGCTGGACTAGGTGGACCATTGGTTTGATCCAGCAGTGCTCTTCTTATGCTCTTATACCATGTGAGTGTAATGGGCTGGATACAGATGTTTTTGGGCTTCTTTGTATTTTGGCGTGAAAAGCCTGCTTGAATATTACTTTGACTGCTTTTTGTGCTTTGGTTCCTCTCAGTAAATGCAGTATGATTATTCTGCTAAATCCATCCCTTCAGTGCAGCCTTTTATTAGAACTTCCTCACTTTCTTAAAGAGATCTTTAAAATAGGCCACCATGCTCTTAAGTGCAAGTTTAGGACATAGTGCCTTCTAAAACCAAATCCAGATAGGGCAAGCCTTATTGAGGAGAAGTCTCTCTCTTCTTTATTTGGCTATTTTGTGTGACTCTGAGTCCAGTTTTGGGAAGTTTGTGGGCTCCTTCATATATGGGGTTACCATCTCCATTTTGGGAAATACCTGAAGATTTTGGGGGTGGAGCCTGAGGAGATCAGGGTTTGGGGGGCAGGAGGAATTTCAGTGGGGTACAATGCCATAAAGCACACCTTCCAAAATGGCCATTTTCTCCAGAGGAACTGATCTTTGTTGCCTGGAGATCAGTTGTAATCCCAGGAGATCTCCAGCTACCACCTGGAGGTTGGCAACTCTATGAGACCTCATACAATGACTGTACCTCAAAAGCAAAATTTAAGTTCAGCAGCACCTTAGAGACGAACAAGATTTCTGGGGTATAAGATTTTGAGAGTCAAAGCTCCATCATCTACCAGTGCATTGACTCTTTAAAGCTCATACCCCAAAATCTTGTTGATCCCTAAGGTGATACTGGACTCAAATCTAGCTCTCCTGCTGTGGATCAACACGGCTACCTTCTGAAACTGTACCACAAGACTAGCAGTAGACTGAACATCCCTAGCTAAAGGAATGTCACCTCCTAACGTACTTTTCTGCCACTCTTCCATGGAGACATCTGACCATGTTCTATGGTACAATTTTGTTTTTAGATTTGCCAGTTATGGCGCCAGCCTTAGCCATGACTGGAAATACCATCATACATTGAGTGAGTCACATGAGTATTTTCTTCCAGTGCTACGGATTTTTTGGAACTCTTCTTATATGAGAGCCAGTCTGGTGTAGTGGTTAAGTGCGCGGACTCTAATCTCTGAGAACCGAGTTTGATTCCCCACTCCTCCACTTGCACCTGGCTGGATGACCTTGGGCAAGCCATAGCTCTGTACCAGCTGTTCCCTCAAGGACAGCTTGGGAAAGAGCTCTCTCAGCCCCACCTACCTCACAGGGTGCCTGTTGTGGGGAGGGGAGGGGAAGGGAAAGGAGTTTGTAAGCCGCTCTGAGACTCCAAGTGAGTGAAGGGTGGGGTATAAATCCAATCTCTTCTTCTCTTCTTTTTCTTCTCTATATTGTTCTCCATGTAGAACTTAGATCTAGTGAATGACTCCCATGCATGCCAGGCCTTTTGGCCAACCACCACAAGACAGCAAGCTTGATCTTATCCTGAAGACTGCAATTCCTCCCACAGCCCCATCCACAGTGTGCTGTTGCCTGCTGAAGAGATATGCCACCGTCTGCCTGAAAGCCCAGGCCATATGTTCAGGGACTGGTTACTATCTCTGCCACCTTTTGCTGCTGGGCTTCTTGGCATTGCATGATGAGGCCATCTGGTCTGGTCACAGCTCCGTTGTCTGTATGCAGGCATTGCTGCTAGGCACCCCCCACTTCTGCCTCTGAACACAGGACCCCAGCGCATTGCAAAAGGAAGGGGGGCACAACAGCTGCTCCCTGACAACAACATATTTAACAGCTTCTTTCCTTTTTCACTTCTGAGCAAGGAATCTCAAGGCAGCAATCCACTGGGTAGCACTGACAGGTTAATTTCAGAAATGAAAGGTGCATAAGGCAAAACTTTTTGGGAAGTTGCTCTTCTAGAAAGGATGTTTTCATTTTTTCCTTGCTGAGGGAAATACAGCTCTGCGGGCACTTATAAACTTTCCATTTTGAATGTTTGGTTGGAGCTTTGTGAACTGGTTCTGGGGCTGAGCCTGGAGGCCTGCAGGTATGGTGTACACTGGTTGGAATCCAAGCTTTTTACTGTGTGTCATATCTAGTGTCCCTTATTTTATTTATCTTTTATTTCGCTACATGGTAGCTTCATAGAAAATTTCTGAGCTTTCTAGTTCCATAATATACAAAGGAAAATGCAACCCTAATCTAGCCTTCATACTTGCTATAAGCATCTCCAGAGACTCTACAAGTAAAGCACAATATTTGGAAGCTTTTGCATAATAAAAAAGTACTGAGAAGAGCTGCAAGGATTAAGGTATTCCTTACAAACCACCTTTCATTGATGAGAGATATGTCAACATTACCTCTTCCCCGGCCCCTGCAGAAGCCAGAACCAAGATCAAGCTAGACTTCATACTTGAAGCACAGAATTGTATCCTGAATGCATAATGCCAACTTTCATTCTGATATTGCTCTCTTTAAAACAGCTCTTATTGCATTTTCTTCCCCCACAATTGAAAATTAGTGTAGAAGCTGAGCTTGTGAGTATATTTGCACCTGAAATGTACAACTGTTTCATGAACAAGCATGTCAGATTTCATTTTTGACATTTTGGTATTGTATTCCAGACACGCAATCCAGTTACATCAGAAGCCCCAGTTCATTGACCAGCAAGGACTCTCACATTGATTTAGACATGATGATATCTGATGAAACACAACCAATGGTTTAATTTAAGAGCCAGGCTAATGATTTTGAATATTTGGTATGAAGAACCCTGAGCTGATTGGAACTTTACACCATAAATTGGAATGGGATTCTATAGCCAACAACTTGGGCAGGATACACATTTTTTTGAGCCAAGACTTCCTCTGCTGAGTCTGACGTATAAAGTGAGATTGATGAGCCTCCTAATTAACTGCCACTTCTAGTCTCTCTCCAGAAATTTAATACACATTGAAGAAAAAAATGTTATACATTCATTGGTGCTGATGTTTATAAAATTGGTCTCCTCAGCATGTGGCCCTTTTTGCAAAATGTGGTATTTGAAATGTTTTCTCAAGCCCTACCTCTCTCACTGCCTGATTCCCTTGCTCACACTCCTCCCCCTCTCACTTCTGCCATCCCTCCGTAATCCCACCCAAACTCACTTTTCTAGCGGCTGCTTCTAGCTGAGGCATTAGGCTTGGTAAAACAAACTGAACAGGAGCCAAAACAAGCAAAGTAAGTGTAGCATTTTCTGAGGGAAGTAAACTCTTCCTCCTGTCTCAGCACAGGCAAGAACATAAGTGCTTTCTGCTACCCACCAATCTCATAAGCAAATACATATTTAAGAGGAAAACATCTTCCAAGAGGAATAATTGGAAGCAGAGGATGAATAGAAATTCAACCTGAGAGCAGGTGGGGATCTGTCAAAAGAAGACTGTGAAGATGAAGTGTGTGTGTGTGGGAGAGGAACATTAATGAGAGGACACTCTAACCCAGTGTGAATGGTCATACTGGGAAAAATACATGTATGTGGGGGAGTCAGGGAATAGGGATGATGCCTGTTGTGCTTTCATACAAGTGTAATTTCTGCATAAGAGTCTGTGTAAATTCACCCTGAGATGTATAGTCTCTGAATGCATGAACTGTACCTTGCAGATCATGAGTTTGCAGCTTACACAGGTGTATAGGTCCCTGTCAAAAAGTCATAGTCAAAAAGCTATGATGTGAAACCAGCTGGCATGACTCTCATTCCACCTCTCCAGGTATACATTTCTATCCAGTTTGATCCTCTGTCCAAATTCCTCTTCAAGGGCAGATTAAGAATAAATGGAAAGAAACATGCAAAAGTTATCCACACACACATTTTTAGTTCAGACTGCCTGAAACTCAAGGTAACAATTAGCTTTCTAATTTTGCTTTGATTGTAAGTGTAGATTCTTATAATTTCCCAGGAACTAAAGTGCCCTTTCCATCCTGACCTCCTCAGAGTCAGGGTGGAGGATCCCAAGATATTATGAAACAAATTATTTTTCAATATTTTTAAATAAATACAATAAATAAAAATGTCAGGAAATAGCAAGTTTCAAAGTAGCACAGACAGGACCCCTTGCCAGGTTGTCCAGTGAAGGGTTCTGTCCATCTTTTCTGGTTTATCTGCCCTGAAAACTTTTATTTTGCATTTTCAATCCTAATTAAGAAGTAGTCTTCATCAAATTTTCACACAAATCCCCCCCCCCCCCATTTATATAAGCATATTCTGTTACTGACCTGGCAAAAACATCCACTAATGCTTTAGGGTCTCATGAAAGAACTTATATGGAAGCCACCCACAAAGATCTGTAGGTGTACTTAATGTTTAAGTTACACAACAGTGCACCAATATGTCCACCCCAAACTGGTCCAGACCCAAACAAAGGCTGAGTATATTGCTGAGAATATTATTGATGATCCAGAATACTTATACTTCTCTAATTCACTGGCTAATATACTCTGGACATATGTGCCCTTGTTTAACTAGTATCTTAGCTGACTGCTAGAGGTAAGCAAGAAAAAGATGGTAAGTAAGTGTTAGATGACTCCATATTTGTAATAGGTGCTTTTGCCAGTCTTCATAAATTCACTTATCCCAAGGTTATTCTGCCTACATTTTTTGTTAGGAAACTTGTGGTGTAATTTACCAGCAAGCTGTAGTCAGTGGTGCAAGTGGACAGCCACAGAGTGCCAACAAAAACATATGGCGGCTTGATGAGACATGGCATCTGCATTCATCACAGCAAGCCATGTGCATTTGTGCAAGTGACAAGCCCAAAACATATTTTAAGGCAGAGCTGTTTGAGATGTAATCAAGACTGCTCCCAAAACATTCTGTCTGTTCTGAGAAATCATTTATTGAGACTTTATCATTCTGTTCACTGTATTCATAATAATTATCTCCCACCATAAAGTACAATCATGACCAAATTAGGTCTCTCAGCTAATAGTCCACAAGATAAAGCAGGCATTTCACTGATCAGAAACTAACAAAGGCAGACTCACTTAGATTTCCAAATTTCCTTTCTTTCCATTCCAGCACTTCTCTTTGCTTCTTTAAGTCAAGAGTTCAGCCCCAGCCTGCAGAATGTACTTGCTAATTCACAGGGATCAGTTACCGAGTGTGTGGAAAGTACTGAGATTTGAGTAAACAAAGGACCTGGTTCTTCATATTCATACCAGGCATGGCCAATCCAGTCTTCAAATTGTAGGGGAGATTTTTGCCCTGATCACTCCCTGATGTCATTATTTCTTGTTGTGGTTGCTACATTTTACATTGGCAAGTTGTGTGATTTTAGTTTATTAAATTTTAAAAAAAAAAAACAGTTGGGGAAGGGCTTTAGCTGCCGCTGCCCTCAAAACTCTGGAATAACATTTCAAGGGCCTGTCTCCTCTGTTCTTGCCTTCTCAATTTCCACCAGGAAACTTCAGAAAGGGCTCCAAATTACTATCCTCGGACTGCAGAATGCATGACTTTACTGCAGGGCTTTTACTGTTTATTATTCAAACTGCAGTATATTTGTATTGCTAAATAAAAAAAAGAATTTTAAAATATTGCCTGCCCATCACAGGAGGCAGTGCATCCTTCCACACTCTTTGAGGCCTGAGCACATGCAACTAGGAGTTCTAAGGACTGGGTTCCATCTTCAGACCCAGAGGTTCTTGGGTTATGCCTTGTAATATCTGCTGCAGTTAAATACCTGCAGGATGGCAACACTTGCCAATAAGAGATCTAGCACTGGAATTGCAAGGCTGTTGCGGTGGTTAGGACATTTTTGTGTATTTTTTAAATTATAATTTTACTAGGAGCAAGGCCCATTGTAGAGCAATACAACGGGCTCTAGCAGCTGTCGGAACTTGTGCGGCCCCCCCACCTGCACTCACTGGTGTTCCACCTGCGGCCGCCCACCGCCCACCCAGGTACCTGTGGGCATCAGTTGCGGTGCTGTCAGGAGCGGCCTGAGGCCTTGCGTGCAGCCGTCTATGCTTGCCGGCGGGTCCCTGCAGGCATCGGCCACCGTGGCAGTAGGAGCAGGCAGAGGTTTGGCAGCCGGCTGGCTCCGTCGTCCTGCGACATGCAGGCATCGGCGGCTGCCCCTTTTGGCCACTGCCGGAGCATGAGTGCCAGCCGTGGGCTCGCAGCCTACTGAGGCTGGGCAGCGGTTCTGTTCTGCGGTTCTGGGCGGGACTACGGCACAGCATGGATTAATTGGAGGGGCACATTTGGCCTGGCACCGCATTGGCCAGTGGCCAGGCTCCCTGCGCTGAGTGGTGGCTCATTCAGCCTACAGCTGAGGGAGCACATTGTACGTGGCCACCCCAAATTGGCTTTATAATATAGAGAGATTCAGTAAAAATAAAGTTGGATACAGAGCTTTACAAATTCATCTTCAATTCTATAAACAAATCATATCGACATTATTAAGTTCAGTTCTCCATCGTAGTCACAATAACCTTCCATTTATCACACTTATCTTTTTAACCATGCAAAATGCAGGTTAATTTAATCAACTGTACACATTCCTTTAGTTTCTCCAACCACTCCTCTTTATTTGGAGTTATGTTCCTTTTCCAGTATCCAGCAAAGGCTAATCTTGCAGACATTATGGCACTGAAAACAAATTCTTGAGTATCTTTGGGAAAGAAGTCTACATAATTCAACAAGAAACACTGAGGGGAGAAAGGCAATGTAATTGTTCTGTGCTTCCCCATTTTATTTTACAACAGGCCTAACTAGGCTAGAGGGAATGATTGACACAAAGGCTGCGGTCACACGGCCCCTTTAAATCTGGGAGCCCTCCCGGATTAAAGGGGCCACATTTTTCTACCTCTGCGGCGGCCAGTGGTGGCGGGCGGAGGCGGCGGCGGGTGGAGAAGCATCGGAAAGTGGGGAAAGATGCGGCAGCGGCAGCAGAAGCGCTGGCAGCGGCAGAAGCAGCCGCGGCAGAGGCAGCGAAGGAGGTGGCCACAGCGGCGGCAGAAGTGACAGCGGCAGAGGCGGCGAAGGAGGCAGCCACGGTGGCGGAAGAAGTGGCAGCAGTGGAAGAAGCAGCAAAGGACCCGCCAGCTGCCTGGTAAGTTTGGGGTTTCCCCCCCCCTTTTACACTTGGGCACTTGACTGCCCAAGTTTAAAAGGAGGGGGGGAATGGCCGATGGGACCATCTGGACAGCCCTGCTCTTGCAATGATTGCGAGAGAGGGCTGTCCAGATACCTCAAATGCGGGTTCCTCCCGTGACTCCCGGGAAAACTGTCAATTTTCCCAGGGTTGGAAAATGCGGGAGGAACCCACATTTGAGCCAGCTTTGGCGTGGGACTTTCTGCGGCTGTTGTAGACGGCCCCTTTAAATACGGGAGGAAATAGCCCTTCCTCCCGCATTTAAGGGCCGTGTGACCGCGGCCAAAGTCACCAAGCAAACTTCATTGCAGTGAAGACATTTGAACCTGGGTCTGGTAGACCTGTGAATGAGAAGCTTGCATTGTGCCTCCCTGTATTTTCTGGCTCAAAAGGATTGATGAGCTCCTTGCTCGTTATTCCATATCTTTTTTATTACAGTAGTAAAAGAAGAGCATTAAGTTAAGCAAGATAATCTGCAAAATCAGTGGTGTCAATTGCAAGCCTGCTATTTCGGCCCCTCCCTTCTTGAGTTCTCCCCCACTATGCCATCACAAGCAGCTTCCAGATAGGCTTGGTCCCTAGTAGTAGCAAGTAACTCCGCATTGTGATTTTTGTCACTCGTTTGTCCCTATTGCTTTGGGTCCCCTCCCCCCTTTCCACATGTGTTTTGCTCCCTCTGGGACTACTGGAGAGAGCAAATCACATTGGGAGAAAAACCCTGAAGAAACGGACAAACAAGTGAGAAAAATGACAATGTGGAAGTGGCCTCATCAAATCCTGGCTCTTCCTCTCTCACTCTTTGGCTTGTCCAGCTCTAGCAATACACCTAATCATGATCTACAGCTCAACCACCATACATTCCAAGAGTCAGTTGGCCGGTTCCATGTTTTCCTCTAAGCTTAAACAAGCTTGCATAACCCATGTTCTCTGACACCAGAGGGGATTGCATGACCACTCCCCAATACATCACTTATCTCAGGAGTAGAGCTGCAGCATTTTCTTTTTTTTGGCGGTCAAGTCACAGCTGACTTATGGCAACCCTGTAGAGTTTTCAAGGCAAGAGATGTTCCGAAGTGGTTTTCCATTGCCTGCCCCTGTGTAGCAAACTTGGACCTCTTTGATGGTCTCCCATCCATATACTGACCCCAGGGCTGACCCTGCTTAGCTTCTGAGATCTAACGAGATTGGGCTAGCCTGCAGCACAGTGTGGGATAAAGAAAGTCCCTGTGACGAGTATGATTAGTCATTTCTGAAACTGGAGGAGGACTCTCAGAAGTGTGAGTCTGACCAGCAAGAATGAATTTCAATATTCTTGGTTTTGCTTACATATAAAAAGTGTAATAAACTGTGATTCACACATCAAGCCTTTCAGGATAATTCCTGCACAGCTAACAGGATTACTCCAAAGATAATTGTTTTAGGAATGCAATAACCACCTTTGTGGGTTTTTTTTTTTAAAGAAATTGAATTTATTTAAAATTTCACCATACCTATACAACCAAATCTTACAAAACTCATCCAAAGATCATTATAAATACAAACTATTTCTTCTATTTGTAGTCAGGTATAACACACATATAACCACCTTTGCAAGGATTCCCTGACCTGGATGGCCCAGGCTAGCCCGATCTCATCAGATCTCTGATGCTTAGCAGGGTCAGCCCTCATCAGCATTTAGATGGGAGACCACCAAGGGAGTCTGGGCAGGCAGTGGCAAACCACCTCTGAACACCTCTTGCCTTGAAAACCCTACAGGGAGTCAGCTGTGACTTGATTGCATTTCCTACCACCAAAGATTAAGTTTTCGGGGGACGGGGGGGAAGATCAGATGGAGCTTTGGTAGATAGTGTAAATTGGGTTTGCCCTAATTTTAACTGGAAACATTACTAGTAAGTACAAGCAGGTCACATATGAAGAATTGTGTGGGGGGGGAGGGTTAGAAATCCTGTTCGACCTTTCAGAATCCTCCCCTCCAGCATGCTCTCAGCTCTCATGCTCTCTCACCTTCCATCCCTTCTAAAGCACATTTGGTCCTTGTCTGTCTGTTTTTGAGCTTTTATGATTCTTTTTCTTTTTGGCTGATTTACCAAAACTTTTTTTTTTCTGCATACCTGAGAGAAACTCTGCCTTGGTTTTGGGTGGCCTGACTCTGCTCCTTTTGTAATCTACCAGTTTAGTGTTCAATATAGGAATGCATAGGTTAACCATCACATACAGGGTACAAGATAAACAACTGGCAGCAGTGGCCAGGGGTGCCTTTCTGCAGCTTCAGCTGGTGAGCCAGCTGTAGCTCTTCCTGAGCAGAAAAGATCTTGCCATTGTAGTGCATGCCCTGGTAACATCTAGATTTTATTACTGCGGTGTGCTCTGTGTGGAGCTGCCCTTGAAGATTACCCAGAAGCTACAGCTGGTAACAAATACTGTGGCCAGAGTACTGTCCAGAGTGGATTATTGGGACCATATCACTCCAGGCTTGTTCCACCTACACTGGCTTCCATTTCGTTTCTGGTCTCAATCCAAGTTGCTGCTATTGACCTTTAAAGCCCCATATGGATTGGGACCAACATACCTTCTCCCATACAAATTTACCCACTCACTCCAGTCATCCTTTGGGCGCTGCTTTGGGGCCCCACTGTCTAAGGCTAGATGGGTGGCAATCCGAAAAAAGGCCTTCCCTGTCATGGCACCAACATTTTGGAACTCCCTCTACAGGGAGATTCTTCTGTCTTCCTCTATCAGTGTCTTTCAGCAACAGGTGAAGACTTTTTTTTGTTTCATCTGGCACATCTGCAATAATGGTTACTGGCCCTCCTTCTAGTGTTGTTTATGCGTTTTTAATTGAATTTTGGGAGGGAAGGTGGCATGGTATAGCCTGATTTCCTCAGATCTGATTTCCTGCCATATATATAAATATTGGATGTTCATTCATATCAGCATTTATAGTCTTGGACTGCAATGCAATGTAAATTACAGCCACTGAAGCCAATCTTTATGCAAACTGGTCATATACTGCACAGTTCTGAGTGGCTGGATGAAGCTGGCCCAGTCATAGGTCATACAATCTGTGTGCTTTTATTTTTAAAAATGCCAGATCCAGTTGGAATCTGTTGGTGGTGTGTTATATAATGCTATATAATATGACATTTACATTTTAACACTACATGGGTTCATCATGCTCCCATTCCACACCCCTTATAACCCATGCATATCTGCTACATTTCATAACTGCAGACTTCCATATACCTTCTGTGACTTGCTCCTGTAAGAGTCTGTGCTGTGGCTGGAAGGCCTCCCATGCTGGCCTGGCATCACAATTTGTGGCATTGAACTAGAGTGGCAAATTGCTTCCAGACCTTTCCTTTGCTCAGCAAGTAGATTCATGCTATTGTGGCCAGGAACAGCCAGCATTCTTGCAGCATACCGATAATGTGCAAAGCTGTCACATAACATAAAAACAGGAGCTGGCTATGGCAGTAGTGGGGTGGAGGAGGACTGGGGAGACAATGCACCTGTCATCTGGAAGGCACATCGGCCAACATGGAACCAACCCTGCAGGCAAAACGCTGCTCACCAACTGAAATGAGACATGGTGGTCTTTCAGTTGATAGGCAGCACATGCTGGCCTTGGCCTATTGTAGCTTGTCACCCCACTATTAGAGACAGGCATTGACAGGGTGCTTTAAAGTGTGCATGCACTGTATGTCTGCACACACGTGTGCATGAAGACATGTTTAGCTACAATTTTAACATGTTGAAATAAAGTGGTTTTTTTAAAAAAATAGTCTTTAAAGTTCTTATTTTTATAATTACAAAATACTTCACATGATGTCATATATTTTCAGTGCTGAAACAGCTTCTGTTATGTCCTCACAAGGGACTGCATACATGGTCGAATTTACACGTGGCTGGGAGAAGCTCCCAAGCATCACTCCAAAGGACAATAAACACACAGGATCCTGGCGGCACCCTGTCAGGGGAGCAGGGTCCTGGGAGGACACCAATTGGGTGTCACACATAGTATAGGACCTATCACAGGTGTTAGGGGTGTGTGTGTGTGTGTGTGTGTGTGTGTGTGTGTGGTCAGGAACGGGAATATAAGCAGACCTGTGAGTCCAGCGAGTAAGCTTGTTCTAACCTCCGAATAAATGGTGAGCTGTTTTCACACAATGCGTCTTCGACCTCAATTCTTTATATTGGTGGCGAAGGTGGGATCCCAATGAGTAACTCTGCCAGCCAACTCCGAGCACACACAGCACCATGCAAAAGCATCGCCTCCAGGGCCTCTGCTCCGCGCTCCAGCACCGCATTGCTCAACTACCACGAGTCATGGCTGCCGCTCCGGGACAGATTACAGCATACAACCCAGCCCGGCCCGAGCTATGGGAAGCTTGGGTGCAACAACTTGGGTACTTTTTCAAATTGCAAGAGGTCACTGATGTGGGTAAGAAAATGGCTTGGCTCCTAAGCATGTGTGGGGTCGACACGCTTCACTTAGTTCAGAGCGTTGTCGTGCCCAGAACGCTCGCCAAGTCATCATACAATGATTTAATCAAGACATTAAATGGCTACTTTGTGCCAAAACCATCGATGATGGCGATGTGCATGGACTTCTGTGGGCGCTTACAGAAGTCTGGAGAAGCAGTGGCTGACTTCATGGCTGACCTCCGCAGACTGGTGGTCAGCTGCGAATTTACCTCGGTGAAGGACAACTTACTGACTCACTTCGTGTGGGGAGTCCGCCAACCAAAGCTGTGACGTAAGCTGGTCGCCATCACCGACGTGACCCTAGAAAAAGCTTTCCAGGCTGCCCGTGCTTTTGAGAAGGCCCAAAAGGACTGACAAAGCTGTACCACCTCAGCGCAATGCACCATTGCCTCCTCTAGATCCGAGGCCTCAGATGAGGACGACATCCTACAGATCTGTCGTCGCTCTCAGCGAGGGTCGACCCGGCCCACTGATGTTGGCGCACCATCCAGCTCCAAGTCCACAGCTGCTGCCGCCTCAACACCATGCCATAACCCTGCATCAGCGTGCGCCAGCTGCGGAGAACTCCACGAGCGCCGGGGATGTCACTTCAGAGAGGGAGCTTGCCATTTGTGTGGAAAGACGGGACACATCACCAAGGTCTGCTGCTCCCACTCCTGACACCAACCGACAGCCCACCACAAAACGACGGAACTGACTCACCACCTGGTACTGAACTTGCCCTGGGAAACCCCCAACCAAATACATGTGGGGATGTTGATAGAGGGGGTCCCCCTGCGAGATGGAGCTAGACACAGGCTCTGCATTCTTGATTATCTCCACAGACACCTTCCAGAGACTGTGTCCACAGGGGGGCCTCCGGTTAAGGAAGCCTGGTGGCCTTAGACTCCAGGACTTTAAAAAAAACCCAGTTGCCGTCAGGGGATGGGGCAAGTTCAGGGTCCAATACAAGGACTTTAATGGATGATTGGACTTATTGGTGGTAGAAGGCAAACTCACTAGCCTTCTGGGGCTTTTGTGGTTCAAGCCCCTGGGATTTGGAGTAATGGGGGTGAACCAGGTATGGCCTATAGATTGTGATGGAATTTGCGGGGAGTTCCCAGCCATGTTTGATGGCCAACAAGGCTGTTACATGCCCCCCCCAATCTCCCTGGATCTTGACCCACAGGTCCAGCCCATTAGAGTCAAGGCACAGCGGCCACCATTGGCTATGGGGCCAAAGGTAGACATAGAAGTTGACCGTCTGGTAGCCCAAGGGGTGCTCGAACCTGTCTCTCACACCAAATGGGAAACCCCGATGTAACACCCATTAAACCCAATGGATATGTCAGGATCTGCGCTGACTATAAGTGCACGATCAACAAAGCTTTGCAAGAACACACATACCCAGTACCTGTGGTCAGCCATGTACTCGCTGCTCTTGCAGGGGCTAAAATCTTTGGGAAATTAGATTTGGCACAGGCATACCAGCAGTTGCTGGTAGACAATGCCACAGCCAAGGCACAAACAATCACGATGCACAGGGGGGGCGTTCAAAATGAGGCCCTTGCAGTTTGGGGTCAGCGTCACCCTGGGGATTTTTCAGAACCTAATGGACTGCTTACTTAAAGGGATCCCTGGGGTGCAACCGTTCTTCAATGATGTTCTGATCGCCGCCCCCAACACCGTCTCCTTCGCAGACTGTCTCCGAGCCGTGTTGCAGCGCTTCAGCGATGCCGGGCTAAAGGTGAAATGGGAAAAGGGCCTGCTAGGGGTCCAGTCCATGGAATTCTTGGGCTTCACTGTTGACGCGCAAGGCATTCACCCTACTCTGGACAAGGTGCGTGCCATCACCCAGGCGCCGGCTCCATTCTCAAAAATTGAGCTACAAGAGTTCTTAGGGCTGCTCAACTTCTACCACTCGTTCTTGCCCCACAAAGCAGTGGTGGCCGAACCCCTCCATCATCATCTGGATAAGAATGCCAAATGGGTCTGGGGTCCCCACCACGCCGCTGCTTTTCAAGCAGTCAAGGACTTGTTAACATTGAATGCAGTCCTAGTGCATTTCGACAAAAATCTACCAGTAGTCCTGGCATGTGATGTGTCACCTTATGGGGTGGGGGCCATCCTGGGGCATCACCTAGAGGATGACCAGGAGGTCCCTGTCGCATATTATTCAAAGACTTTGGCCGCAGCAGAGCACAACTATGCCCAAATGGACAAAGAGGCGCTGGCAATCATGGTGGGCATGAAGAAACTTCACGATTACCTGTATGGCTGGCCTTTCACCATCGTCACTGATCATAAGCCACTCCTAGGGTTGCTCGCTCTGGACCGCCAAACCCCTCAGATGCTGTCGCCCCGGGTCCTCTGCTGGTCTATTTTTTTGGTGAGGTACCAATATATACTGGTGTACCGCCCGGGAAAAGCCATGGGCCACGTGGATGCCTTGAGCTGCCTTCCACTTCTGTCCTGTGATCCTGACCCGGCATTGGCCCACCACATCGCGTGCCTGGAAGACTTGCCTGACCACCTGTTACAGGTGGCTGACGTAGCCCGACACATGGCCCGGGACCGCACTCTCTCCCGGGTCTTGGACTGAGTGGAAAGGAGGTGGCCCAAAGTGGTGGGATGAGACTTTACCACCTTCTCTTCAAGGCGAGATGAACTCTCCACCCATAAGGGGTGTATACTCTGGGGCAGCAGAGTGATAATTCCGCTTCCCCTGTGAGAAAGGGTGCTCAAGGTGCTACACGAAACCCACCCGGGAATCATACAGATGAAAGCCCTAGCAAGGAGCTACTTCTGGTGGCCGGGGCTGGACAAGGAGATTGAAGCCACAGTAAAGCGGTGTCAGAAATGCCAGGAGTCCCACCCGGACCCGCCAAGCACCCCTGTACGCCCTTGGGAGTCTTCACACAAACCATGGGCGAGAGTTCACGTGGACTTCGCCGGGCCTTTCCGGGGGCAAATCATCTTTATCTTAGTGGATGCCTACACTATGTGGTTAGAAGTGTTGCCTGTTGGCTCTACCTCCTCACAAGCGGCCATCAGATCCATGTGGTGTATTTTTAGCACGCATGGCATACCAGACACTCTGAGCTAAGACAATGGGACAGCATTTACATCAGCCGAATTCCAGGACTGCATCACCTACTACAGGATCAGGCACATATGCTCTACACCCTTCCACCCCGCCACCAACGGCCAGGCAGAATGAATGGTCTGTACGGCTAAGGAAGCTCTGCACCACCTGGATAAGGGTGACTGGCACTACAAACAGACAACATTTTTGTTCAGGCAATGGTTGACGCCACACACAGCTACAGGACGGACTCCAGCAGAGATGCTCATGGGATGGCGCCTCACCACATGCCTAGATCAGCTTCACCTGAAAGGGGAAAGGAATGTTCAGAACCCTGAGGGACTGGTCAAGATGTACTTGGTGCCGACATGCCTGGACGCCGACATGCCTGGACAAGAAATCAAAAGAGGTATGGTTAGATAGAATGTTTGTGTAATCAGTATGTGTGACCATTAAGTAGGAACCAATATAGTATAAGGGGAATATTAATCACAGGGTGATAGGACAATGGTAGGAAAATTTCCAGAGATAGATTGTGAGGGAGGGGGTCAACTGACTCCTTCAGCCAGAAAGGGTATAAAAGATGATCAATCTAAAGGTAAGGCAGAGCGTTGGTGGAGACTGCCTCCCCCTTCGTTCTCCGTGCTTTGCAAGCCACGCTAATAAAGGCTGTATTCTGATTGAACCTCCGTGTGAATTGTCTCTCTGACACGTAAGTGCGACCATTCTCACGTAACAAATTTGGTGGCAGCGGTGCGATAATTTAGTCCTCTATGGGGGCATCCCTCCTGGGTTACGTGTGGACCAGGTGCTTTCTGGGCCCTGTGAGCATATTTGCTCTAACTTTGCCCTGTTCCACCATGCCCTCTAGGGTGCTTTAGCCCGAGGACAACAACCTGCCAGAGGTTCGTGACGAATACGCCTTCTACGGAGACGACGACGCGAGGTGACGGAAAGTCTGGTGAGTCTCTCCTTGCGGTGGTTACATAAGAATGGGTGGGGGACATATGAAACGGCTGCGTGTAAAGCCCAGGGACGCCTTGGCTAATAACACGCCAGCTGGGAACGGTGGGGTGGTTGTTACATATCCCGTGAAGTCTCCCCTTGGCTTGATTTTAGGGGAGTGGGATCGTTTTTCAGGATATGGGGTAACAAAGGCGGTTTTTGCCCAAACCTGTACACAGACTTGGCCAAAAATCCCTATGGCCATACTTGGCCACCTTTGGGGACTTTCAATGTGGATACTCTTCGGGATATGCGGCAATATTGGATAGAATTAGAATCCCAACCAGATGTCCCTATGAATCTTTATTGTGTAGATATTTAGGAGAACTTCATAAGACGCCCCACTAGGGTCGCCGCGCTGCGCTCAGAAAGCTCGCTATCCAACACTAGGACCTCATGCCCAGTGGAAGACCCTGATCCCTGGGATCCCTTGGACTATCCCCCCGTTCCTCCGCCCTATAATTCTGGTATAATTCAGGCGATCACAGAGTCAGAGCCGGTTATGCTTAACTCACATATGGAACTAGAGGGAAGTGACGGGGATATAAAAGCAAAAGGGTTGGACGGTTTAGGTAACCCCGACCCTCCAAGGGAGTGACAGGGAAAAGGAAAGGGCCTCTACCCGTCTCTAAGAAGTGAGATTAGAGACGTAACACAACGCACTATAGATTGGGGGGCTCAGGAATCACGGGGGAAGAGAGTCCAGTCGGAAGTTCAGACCCTCGGGTATCTGCTGGGGATTTGAATGCACTCCTGGGAAGATCCGGGGTGACTCCGCTTAGATTGGAAAGTTGACCACCCTCTTGACCCCCCGGAACCCCACACGGCACCTCCCCACTCCCAAGCGTTAGTACACTTAGCCATATGTTTCCTCTCCGCCAAGTACCTATGGGAACAGGCACAGGATATGGGTATGTGGAGCATCCGTTGTCTAATACAGAATTAAGAAATATGAAGGCGCAATTGCCATCTTTAGTAGAAAACCCGGTACAGTTTCGAAAACAACTAGACGGGATATTGGAACCATCTATTTATACCCCTTCGGAAATGTTGCACATTTTGTGTCAGGTAGCTGGGAATGAGGAAGGAAGACAGGCACTTGAACAGGCTAGGACAACCTGGCTGAAGGACAAAGTAAATGCCACTAGGCAAGAGGCTGCAAGGGAAATTCCTGATACAACTTGGGCCTATTTCGATTTGCAGGATGATAAAGATAGGGAACGGTGTGTTGTCCACTGTGGACATCTCCTCCAGGGATTGGAGGATATGCTCCCAAAGGTGTTTAATACACAAAAAGCCTTTGGGCACCCGCAAAAGAAGGAAGAGAGCCCTACTGAGTTTGCCACTAGATTGAAGGAAGGGATGACTGCCTATACAGGCATGAATCCCGAGGGGGCAGAGGGACAGGCAATACTTAAGTTACAATTTGTAAGTGGCAGTTACCTAGACATACAGAAGAAATTGCAGAAGTTGGATAATTTAATGCAGAAAACCCTACCGGACCTTATAGCAGAGGCCCAAAAAGTTGTTGCTCCCGTTGGCGCTTTTTGCTATTCGGAGCAAGCCTAGACAGGGTTTGAAATTGACTCCATTTGAATTATTGTATGGAGTATCTTTATGGCAAATGATTCCACATACAGCTGTGGATAATATGCACCTACTAAAAGATCAGTTTGTGCGAAAATATGTACAGGCACTGGGCTCTCTCTTGTCTTCCTACAGAAAACAAGGCCTACTACATCTAACACCTCCATTGGAGTCTCCTGTGCACCCTTTCAAACCCGGAGATTGGGTCCTAGTGAAGCGGTGGAACCCTGAGACGCTTGGAGCAACCTGGGACGGCCCCTTTCAGGTCCTTCTCACTACTGAAACAGCTGTGCGGACCTCCGAAAAGGGTTGGACACACCACACTCGCCTGAAGGCAGGGCAAGAGCCTCTGCAGTGGGAAGGTACACCAGTTTCGGGTGCTCCATTAAAGTTGCGCATCAGGAAACAATCCTAGACGCCGCATGGACTGGGCCATCGATCTTCTAGATGATCAGACGTGGACTGAGGCCCAGAGACTAGAACAATTAAGGACTCAGTGGTTTGATACATGGGTATATGAATACTCCCTGTTGTGGTATGGGCATCCCTGTTATTGTGGGGAAATTACAGTAGAAGGGTATTCTGGACCGGTTGACCTCTTTCCTCCTATAACTGCTCTTGTGGGATGCTCTGTCACATGTGGATCAGCAGTGGTGGCCTATTTTGCAAAAACATCACAACACACTTGGAGAGTGTGGTTAACTACATCGGAAGGCGTACAGCCCCCATTACCCTTTAACGGAAAACCTTGGGAGGCAGCTACGTGGGCTGGGGTGCTATGTCAATGTCCCCAATGGGATCTAGGAAAGCCAGATAATATTTTTTGGAGCCCCGACCACCGAGCAAGAATAGTGTTATGTCATTTCCGTTCCCTCTTTTATTTTCCTATTCTGGAAGATAGTGAGCTCTGTCCCTATTACACTGTTAGAACATATTACGATCAAAGCAGGGAAGCTGGGTTAGTGACCTTCCAACATAAAGGCAATACCCTACATCATCAGGAGAAAATAAGGTTTTGTTTCCATAAGAAAGGTAGGAGAGAAAAAAGGGAGGCTACTGGACACCCCGTAGGCCCCAATTGTAAAGATGAAGTAATCATAGGTTCAGCTATGTCAGACACAGAGCCGTCTAGAGTAGCAGGAGGGCTCCTAACAGGACTACTAACGCTGGGATCGTATCCAGGCGTCATAGCTCAAGAGAACCGTGCCAGTATTATAGGGTTAACATGCAGATTAGAAAAAACCGTGAATGCGACCGGAAGAATTATTAGGGAACTCCAAGGTGAGATTGAGGAACTAAGCCAGATACAAGCCCAACATCGACTAGCCATTGATTACTTGTTAGCTAAAGCTTATACAACATATTGTACTGTGGTAGGGGACAGATGCCATGTCGAATTTCACAACCTCAGTGCCACTATAGAACAACAACTGGATGGAATGAATGAAATCATACAACATAATACCCAGGGAGCAGATTTTTTTGGATGGATGACAAGCTGGATTCCATGGGGATGGCTACAGAAAGTGTTTATAGGTATAGTAATGCTTGCACTAATAGGCATAATCGTATGTTGTTGTATGCATATGCTTCCCGCATGCACTGCTTGTGTTAAGAATGGCATACCAATAGGTCCAAAGAAAGCACCCCCGAATACAGAATATGTAGTTCGGGAAGAAAATCATGAGATACATGAGACCATAATTATACCTAATCAAGGTTCTGAAATGAATAAAATGACAGGGGGGATTGAAAGGGGAAAGGAATGTTCAGAACCCTGAGGGACTGGTCAAGATGTACTTGGTGCCGACATGCCTGGACGCCGACATGCCTGGACAAGAAATCAAAAGAGGTATGGTTAGATAGAATGTTTGTGTAATCAGTATGTGTGACCATTAAGTAGGAACCAATATAGTATAAGGGGAATATTAATCACAGGGTGATAGGACAATGGTAGGAAAATTTCCAGAGATAGATTGTGAGGGAGGGGGTCAACTGACTCCTTCAGCCAGAAAGGGTATAAAAGATGATCAATCTAAAGGTAAGGCAGAGCGTTGGTGGAGACTGCCTCCCCCTTCGTTCTCCGTGCTTTGCAAACCACGCTAATAAAGGCTGTATTCTGATTGAACCTCCGTGTGAATTGTCTCTCTGACACGTAAGTGCGACCATTCTCAGTAACACACCCTGACCAGGCCCCAGAGCACAGCGCAGCCCCAGAGGCCCAAGCAGCATCATAAGAAGACCGGGGACCTAGTCTACACAAAAAACTTTGCCAAGGGACCCCAGTGGATTCCCGCATGATTGCTCCGCATGACCAGGCCACTCTCTTACGAAGTCTCTGGAGACAATGGCCAGGTGTGGAAGAGACAGATTGACTACCTGAGACGCCGGTCATTTCCCGAGGTGCCAGAAAACGAGGAGGAAACCACAACCGCGAGAGCCGGGGCCAGGGAGATGAGAACTACAGCTCCAGATGTTCCCCAACTGACAGCTCCAGATGCTCCCCAGCCACCAGAACAGGAGGACACCACCCCAGGACTCGTCCTGCTTCAACCAGAGCTACCAGAGCAATGGGGACCCAACCCTGATGCTCCCTGAGAGGAACCAGTCCCCGGAAGTAGTACCTTAACCACAGCCATTAGACAGTCCACCCAGGACCGACAGAAGCCTGCATGCATACCTAAGGGACTATATTTGCCAGGTGGGGTCTGGACTATGGGGGGAGGGGCGTTATGTCCTCACAAAAGACCGCACACATGATCGAATTTACACATGGCTGGGAGAAGCTCCCGAGCATCACCCCAAAGGACAATAGACATACAGGATCCTGGCAGCACCCTATCAGGGGAGCAGGGTCCTGGGAGGACACCAATCGGGCATCACACATAGTATCACGGGTGTTGGGTGTGTGTGTGTGTGTGTGTGTGTGTGTGTGGTCAGGAACGGGAATATAAGCGGACCTGCGAGTCCAGCGAGTAAGCTTGTTCTAACCTCTGAATAAATGGTGAGCTGTTTTCACTCAACGCGTCTTCGACCTCAGTACTTTACATAAGTTCAGTCTTGTTTAGCTCTTCAGACATCAGCATATTCAAAGATGGTATGAGGCAGAAAAAGATTTCTTGATCCATTTTTGATATGTCAAGTTATTTATAGTTGCAAGCTGCATCTGTAACAGGAAGTACCTAAAAGCCTACCCCCCCCCCTTTGCCCAGGTTCCTCTCAAGAAACAAAGGGTTTGTCTCTGCAAATATGTCAGGGGAAATCGCTTGTCTATCAAGCTACCAGTGGAGATGTAAGTAATTGTATCCCAACTTAGTAACTCTTGCACAGTAACACCAGTGCCGAGCTGGCAGAAAAGTTAGAGGGTTTTTTTTTGCCAGGCTCCCCCCCCCGCCCCTTGCTTTCGTGAGTTCATTGTTCTCTTTGCTACCTATTGTGTGATAGCAATAAAAACACCATCCTTTATTTAAGTGCCCCAGATTTATTTATTTATTTCATTTTTATCCCGCCTTGCCGGCGAACTGGCTCAAGATGCAGGTTGAAAGTCACACACATGCCTAACCACTCTGAAACTAAGAGAAGAGATTACAGGAAAGGCCAGAGGGACCTAGCGCCAAGTAAGGCAGAGGTCCTGAGGCTTTACTCAGAGAATGTGCCACCCTCAAACACCTTTGCAAGGACAACTCCTCCTTCTGGAAGGGATTATAACCTGGTTGTAGAAACTTGGTGGCATTTTAGAAAATCCTGTCACAGCCCAGATGAGAAAGATGGAATGGGTGACACCCTCTCTAAAAGGGTTCAGAGAGTCTTCACAGGCAAGGGGTTCTGTGGCAAATGCCAAAGTATACTTTGTGGAGAGGACTGGTGTAGAAATGTAATTCTGTGTATGTTCATCATAATCCAAGCCATTGGGATTAGCTTGACTGACACAACCAACTGAAGAAACAACAATATATTATTTCAGCATTTTTCCCTAAGGCAACCATGAATTCACCTGGTGAGACACATCCCCTGGTAAATATAAAGCTAATTGAAGTAATGCACATGGCATTAGCACAGATAAGTTGGGTTGTATGTTTGGGTTTAGAGTAGAGATGGCTGACGCGCCTAAACCTTTGAGCAACACTCTAAAATCTTTACATGGCCAAGATGAACAAGAACGAGAAGACAAAAATCTTTTATTGATACTACCCTTGCTCCTTTTTTTTTTAATTGATTTTTCTCTATAACTACAACTATAACGCTACAATCTAAGCTACATATACCTTATACAGAGAGTACTTTATCATTTGCTTAATACTACCTTGTTACATAAAATAATTATGAAGCATTTAAAACCTTGGATAAATTTCAATTACTTGTTACTGCTACTATAAAAGTTATCAAAAACTATTTGGCAGGCACGCCCACCTAGAGAAATACGGTTAATTAAACCATTTATAATACATAAGTGCAATGCTTAATAAAACAGTTTAATCACTATTTCTTCTTTCGTCCTCTTCTTGTCTTAACAGTCTCAACTATTTTTGGAGCTGCAGCTCCCTTTTCCGAGTCAGACACTTCTTCTTCACTCTTTGAGCTATCAAATCCATACATGCTTTCTTGCGAGGCCAGTGAACCATCTGAGTCTCTCCCAGTTTTCTGCTCTTTGCTTTTTTCCAGAAATTTTTTCGCTTGTTGAACAGAGTCAATCTTATACTTCTTATCTTTGATGCTGAAGCATAGTCCTTCTGGAGTATTCCAACGATAGATGATAGACTCAGACTGGAGCCAAGATGTCAATTTTCCATAGGCTTTCCTTCTTTTCCTTATTTCAAATGGGATATCCTTCATCACTTTTACTTCTTCTCCCAGGATCTTCAGAGCTGCTTTGTTTGTGGTCCTAAGCACCACGTCTCTTGTAGATTTTTTGGAGAACCTTATCATAATTTCACCAGGCAGGCTTTTCTTTTTAGTGTAATCTGGATAGGTTCTGTAAACCATATCCATATCGCTTTTTATATCCGCTGCTTTCATGCCTGTCACTGGTTCAAGTGCTTCACTTAGCAAATTTTTAAGGTCTTCTCCTGTGTTTTCTGGCACATTCTGAAGTCTTAGGAAAAAATTCGATCTATCCATTTGTAATTTCAAAAGCTGATCGTGGTGGAAGGCCTTTTCCTTCTCTGCCTTTTGTAGTCTTGCGTCTTGGTTTTTTACTGAAGTTTTTACTTCCAGAAGTTCTCGCTGCAGCTTCTCTGTGGATTTATTCGACTTTTTTAGTTCTAGCTGCATTTTGTCCATTTTAATGTTGAGAGCTGTCATTTGGTCCACTAGAGGTCACAATAACGAGGAGAACACCGCACTCATCTCCGTGGTATCAACCTTTGAACTCGGAGCTGTACTTCCTAGTTTGGGGGAAGGTTTCGGTTTCCCCGTCATTGTTGAGACTACGCTCTTTGTTTATAGATAGATAAGATGAATGAAAGGAGCAAATTTTCAAACAGCACTTATGTCCTTCTAAAGTTTATATCTCCAAGTGAGCGATGCTGCCATCTAGCAAGGCGGATGGGCTTTTATTCCTGCAGTAATGCCACGTAAAGAGTCTCGTAAGTACACTAGTCCCGGAGAGGGGGGGTGGGTGGGTTTCACTCCTCCCGCCGTCTTCCCGTTGTGTTCTGCTTTTCTTACTTCAGACTCACGTTTTCTCCATGCGTAACTGTCAGTTCCAGCCTCATTGCTTCGCACTCTCTGCTGCTTCTCGGATTTGCGCTTTCAGCCATACGGCTCCCACGGCGGGGGAACCTATGGGGGTGATGAAAAGGGATCTCTATCCCTCGGTCGCCACCGTAGGGAGAGATCCCCTCCGGGCCACCCCAGGCAGAGCCCCCTCACTGGGGTCTCTGGGGGCTCGGCACCAGTCCAGAGCCCCTTCTTCCCGACGGGTATGGATCGCGCTCCCCGCAGATGCGGAGGAGCATGTCCGCCATGCTCGCAAGTCTTGCCGGAAGTCCGATACCACCCTTGCTCCTTCATCCCCCCCCCCCAAAATAATTATCTCATAGCAGAAGAGATCTCATGATCCCTTCACTGGTGTCTGATAGAATCTTTGCTGTTACTGATCCTTGCTTCTGACCCAAATCTACTTCTCCTTCTTTGCCTTCCAGTGTCCTTCAGGCATAATACGTGCCTAGAAGAAGTGAGGAAGGGAAGACTTCACCAGCTAATTCTATTCTTAAATCCTGGATCAGGAAAATTATTACACTTGAGGCAAGACTGAGGCATACTGTAGCTTGATCGTATTGCTGACTAGAAGGCGAAGGAGTCAGCCTGTTCTGGATGGGGTCACTGTCCCTCCCGAAGGAGCAGGTTTGTGGCTTCAGGATCCTGTTAGATCCATACTTACTGTTGGAGGCAAAGGTCTGCTCTGGAGCATATAGCACCTTTGCCCAGCTTCAGCTGGTGCGCTAACTGCAGTCATTCTTGGATGAGCATGTTCTGGCTACAGGTCCCCAGGTTCTGATCACATCTAGACTGGACTAAATGGGACAGTCTTTGAAGAGTACCTGGAAGCTTCAGCTCTGATAAGAGGCATGAACTATCAACAGAAATTATTGGGAGGAGATCATTGGCACAGTTTAAAGTGCTAATTAATTACCTTTTGCAACATAAATGATTGGAGCAGGGAACCTGCTCTTGTATATGCCTGCCCAACAATTTAAGTAATCTATCATGGCCCTTCCCTGCGGGCCTCCGCCTGATGGAAATGAAGTGGTTAACTATCGAAGAGTGAACCATTTCTTCAAATGCTCCTTGTTTTCAGAATGCCTTTTCCTTGACTGGCACCTTACTTTCTTAGTGTCAGGTTGTGGGTTAAATCATTCCTGTTGGTGCTGGTGACCGGACAATTGTGTTGGCTTCTTTAATCTGTGTCTCCCTCTTCCTTTCTCCCCATTGCATCACAGACACAGATTTTTGTACAGATGTTACGGTTGCCAGTCCACTATGTTGTCATGAATTGAAAGAAATTTAACTTGACTGTATTGATACAAATGCTTTCTTTTATATTGTTGTTTGTTGCTGTGGGGAGCTTGAGAGGTGGGGTGTGTGTGTGTGTGTGTGTGTGTGTGTGTATAAAGTATTGCCAATTTGCAGTCAACTTATGGTGACCCCAGCAAGCAGCTTTCAAGGCAAGTGAAAAGCAGAGGTAGATTGACGTTGCCTTTCTCTACAGAATCGTCCTTGGTGGTCTCCCTGCTTAGCTTCTGAGGTCTGACAAGATTGGGCTATACCATGTTGCCTTCCCTCCCTGAGGGGTAGTGTATAAATCCTTAAAATAAATGAAGTAACTTCAAAATCCTGATTCTCTTCCCAACTTTCTAGACTTTCCATAGTGACCTACCCATGGCTCACCAACCACAATTTAGGCATCTTTGATATGAAAGATCTTTCCTCAAAGTTGGGTTCATCACTCCATGATTCTCAGGTGCGTCAGTTCCACCTCCCTGCTTGACCAGGGTTTTGGTGGGGAAGGCATCTCTAGGCCCTTCGTGTTCACAATGGATTTCCTGCAGCACTCAGAGCATACTGCTTCTTAATATGGGGTGCTAACAGTCTATTTTAGCTGTCAGACACAAGTTTTGTGGTGAAAACAAAAGAGGGGAAAAAACCAGCCCACAGAATAGAAATATTATGTCATGATAAATGTACACTTAAGAAATTCACTACCACAAGACATGGTGATAGCTGTTAGTTTAAATGACTTTAGAAGAATGTGACAGATATATGGAGGATATACGGTACTTACACATGCAGATCCATTTCCAGATTTTGGGGACCTTGCACAGAGAGGGCCCAAGACCCCCCCCCCCGATGCCCAGCACCAGACCCCTTTCTCACCCCCACTGCGTGTTCCCACCTGCCTGTGTATCCTTCCCTTGACTGCTTGCAAGGTCTTGCACCTCCTGCAGTCACATCCACCCATACAACCTGCTCTCCGTTTCCCCCAGCTATGGCACTGGGTGGTTCCTGTGGCTGCTGGGAGTGCTGCTGCCATGGCCACTAGGGACACCGTTGATGCGCACCCCCCACAAGCCCTTACCTAGCACACCTGGGCAGCATATGCAGCCCAAGTACGCAAGGGGGACAGGCATCAAGGAAGATATATGTTGGGGGTTGGCAGGAGTGGACCCTGACAGAAGCCCTGGACTCGGGCAGCTGCTACCCCTCAGGATATGCTGATGCTGCCTGTGTGGTAGCTATGTCATAAGCTCTGTGTTCAGAAGCATACCTGAGTACCAGTTGCTTGATAAAGGGCCAAAGCTTTCACAGCCTGCTTGTATGGGCTTTCCAGAAGCATCTGACCAGCAGAATATAGGATGCTAGAGTAGATGAACCCTCAGATCTGCCTCTCTTTTTACATTCTTATACCAATGGTAAAATTAAAACACTCCACTGGTATGCACTGCCAGCATTACCAGGCGAAGCAAACAGAAGTCTGGGGAAATATTACCTGGAGTTTTGGCAAGCTAGAATGAGGGGTCTCTCATCTAATATGAAACTCAGAGGTCAGTTTCACAACATACTTGCTTTCATCTTTCTAGAATTAGACCTTTTGGCCAGCTACAGTAATGGGAGGGATGTTATACCCAAAGGCGCACTCATGCTTTGTTAGAAAAACACTTTACAGCACAAGGGTATGCGCTAAACAGGCAGAATGGCCCATTAGACTAATGTTCTCAATGTGTCTCAAGTGGGCACTTTGGTGCCCTTGGTGGAGACCTTTTCGACGGGTGGAATGCTGGATAGGCCATTGTCACTGCAGTTTCTGAGCCGCAGAGGGCAAGACCCCACATAACAGCCTTGGGTCTGATGTTATTGCCAAGCTGGAGCTCTTCAGCTGCCTTCTGCTTGCTTGCTGCTCCGTAGGAGTCAGTGGAGCAGCTGGTCAGAGGATTCAGGCTGAGTGAGATGTCCCAGGGCCATCTGCACTGGATGCCTTGGCAGTCTTCTCCAGCCCATCAGCGAGTGACACACTGTCACCTCAACACCTTCCTAGATGCCAAAGAACTAGCAGAGACCCTTCAACTAGGCAAGCAACCCTGCCGGCTGTGCCATGTTTTCTTCTCTACTGTTGCCACAAAACATCAGGTGAACCTCCCGTGCCCTAGCCCTGGCACAGAACCAGATGAAGCATGAGCATTACAAAGAGCTGGCTGGCACCTTTCCCTTCTTGCTTCCTCCAGCTTTCCCTCCCAACTCTTCCACACTCCATTTAATCATGCCTGAGCCCCCACATTCCCTTCCCACAACAACTGGTGAGAAACTACTGAGCATGTTGCTAAGCATGTTGTGGGAGCCATTAATCGTGACCTACAAGTGACTACGTAGCCTCGAGTGGCACAACTTTGCCTTTGACGGAGAGGCTTAATCCTTCTCTTTTTGCTGCAGGAGGAGATGTAGCCCCATGGCAGAAAGAACTGGAGGGAGGGTCAAAGCGAAGCCATGGAATGGGGGTTGGGGAGAAGACCACTGTGCTTATAAGGCCATAGAAGAGAATGCTGAGAGCGGCACAGAAAAACCTCAAAAGGCGAGGAGGATAGAGACATAATGGAAAATGCAGAATGCAAGCGCACCGACAAGATACACAGATGGGAGCCACAGGACAGCCTACAGTTAGTTGGCAACTTAACTCAACAGAGCTTGTTGTACTTCAGAGAAAGTAAAGTCAGAGGAGGCACCATTCCAAAGGTCCTTCACCTGCACTTCTGGCTCCCAGCCTCACTCACTCCTCCTGTACCTTGACAACTGCCTTCACCACCCAGGACTGCCCCTCCTTGAGTGTGGCAAACCTGGGGAGGAGAGGCACCCTTTCTGAACTTTTTCTCTCTGTGGGGTGATTTTTACAGTGTTTTCAGCCTGCCTGGTATAGCAACCTCCTGGCTGGCAGGAGGGTGTGATGGCACCTGTGAAATGTGAAGGTGTTCAAATGCACAAGTCTTTATGCAAAACTGTGCCCAACCTCTTACTGACACACAGCACCTGGTAAAAATCTCCATAAAGTTTCTTAAGCCTGCTTGGAAAAACAGGATGTTGGGAGAAAGAAAATAAAAATACCTTCTGAACTATAAAATATGTCCATCGTGCATATTTTATCTATGAATAACTAATTTGCCAACCTTACTTTCCAATGTGTGTGTCTGATGTAGTTGCACCCACTGTATTTACATTTTATAGAAAACCGAGCATTCCAAAGATTGCTGCCTAAACATCCTCACTAGCAAAAAAAATTCATTGCTAAGCTTCATTTCCTTTAGCTCCCACTTCCATCCACTCACCCAGTTCTTTTATTCACCACTCCTAATTTTTTAAAATTGCCTCTCCTTTGCTTTGTCTTTCTGAGACCAGAAGGCAAGGAAAGTGTTGGGGTTGGTGAGTGGGGAGAGAGAGAGAGAGAGATGAAGCTTTACTTTATTGACTTTGGTCTGGAAGAGAAAAATTGAGCCACAAGAGGCTGTTAAGACAAATCAATTATCCATTGCAGAAAAAAAAGAAGAGTTGGGGAGGGGCAGAAGGAGTAAAGAATGAGAGATGGAGATAAATTTTGGGTGCTTTACCTGGATATGGTCATCTCTGCCTGAGGGCTCTGTGATTTCTCCAGCCCCAACCTGGTGAAGATGCCCACCAGCACCATGATGGCCACCACACCACATATAATGTACACAATCATGTTGGTCTTGTCCCTGGTTGGATTCTCAGGGGTCTCATCCACTCGATGTGGTGGTGTGTCTATGCTGATCCACTGTGGTGTGCCATAATTGGAACAGCCACTTTGGTCCAGTCGCCCAGTTGTGAACTGGCAGCAGAAACGGTACCCACAGGTCCCACAGCAGAACTTGTAGATCCCTGAATTGCAATTAAACGGAGGATCCCACTGACCCATAACATCATAGTAACCACGGCACTGATCGCCCCCAGGAATAGCCTCAGTGGGGTTCATAGCAGCATCCTCCAAGGTAGGAACTGAGCTGGTATTGCCATCCATCTGCATTTCCAACTCAGGTTTCTGGGTCTTGGGAGCTCCAGTCCAAACCTGTCCTGGATCCAACAGAACCAGGCAACAGAATCCAAAAATATAACCTCGTTCCATCCGTATTCCACCCTGGCTCACCATTGAAGCTGTCTTCTGTTTCAGGGATTAACTTCCACAACAGAGAAAAATCTTGTTTTGTCCAGCAGTGCAACAAAAGAGTGATTCAAAAATTCCCAGTTAAAAGCTAGGACACACAACACGTCTCCATCTGCCACTTCCAGTGGAGGAGACAGAGTTCAGCCCCTCCTCTCTAAACTGTTTTCTCCCGAGTAAATCTCACCATTAAAGCAAGCCCTCTAGCCAAGGAAAAGGGGTGGGATGGGGGTGGAGATGGGAGTTGTTAGTTTAAAAAGAAGAAAAAAAGAAGACAATCCAAAAAATGTGCATCACCATCTAAGTCCAAAGACCGTCTCTGAATTTCCTGTGTGATTCCTGGAGGCTGAAGACACACAATCCCCTTTTAAAGAAGTAATTCTAATTTCATTTGAAAAGCTGAGCTGAAAATACCATGGACTACATTTCCATCTTGGCTCGAAAAGAATCCTGGAGGCAGCCAGTCTCTTTCTCTTTCTCTCCCCCTTCCTCAGAGACACTGTGCTTTCTGGAAAAAAAATCCTTTGCACCAGTGAGAAAGGGAGGGATCATCAAGAGGGAAAGAAAGAAAAAGGGAGGGGAGGGAGGGAGGGAGAGAGAGAGAATAGGAGGAGTGAATCAGCCCTTACTCCTCCTGAAAGCCAGCCCCACAATTGCCTGACAGTTCCCAAAAGCAGACTGGAATGAAACCTTTGCCAACTCCGCTAGTACACTCCGTGTCCTCTGTGCAGAGTTCTGGATAACAGCCAAGGTTGTCGTCGGGCCAGGGTAGATGCAAGGGGACACCAACCGCTCCTTAGTGACTGCTCCTGCAGGCACAAGCGGCCTCTGTGAGGCCATAAACAGAGGTGGGGCACCTCTTGGGAGAGGGAGGAACAGGCAGGCATGATAACTGGAGGTTGCAAGGATCCCTCCTTCTATTTTACGTGCATGTGGCCATCCTTCCTGAAGGGGAACAGTTGCTCTTCAGTAAAATCACACACTCACAAAACAATGATAACCTTAGCCTGGTCGTATCAGTACTGCAGCGTGGCATCGGAGAGGTTTATGGTAAATCTATGGCATCTGGAGCACTCCCTTTTAGTCACCGATCTATATATCTCTTTTCTAAGTTATGTCCATCATTAGGTTACCTTTTTAGGGCACATGCTATGGCCCTAAAGAGACTGCTGAAATACCAGCACAAAACAGAGAATATATACATTTGCAAGAAAAAAATAGTGACTTCACTAACGTATCACCTTAATCAGACCTTGTTGACTAAACAGTTGACGGTGAGAGTACTAACTTCAGTCATTGAAAACAGCTCCCCCCCCCCCATTAGCCCAGCTGCCAAGGAGCTGTTGGAACAGTTATGAACTTTACAGTTGTTTGTGTTTGACAAACTGTCCCTACACAAGGCCCAGGGACAGATGGGGTTGTACGCTACCTGTGGGAAGGAGTCTAGCACAGATAGGAGTAGGCAACATTACTGATGTGTTAGTCAAATGTTAGACTGTTCGTACGTGAACAGTGCTTGTTTCTGAGAGCTGTGCTGAATGCTGTCAGGGAAAGAGTGTGCCCATGTCAAGAGGAGAGTATGTGAGAGAGTGAAAAGGGAATGGTGATGTTGCATACATCCCCCCCCCCCAATCTGTGAATTTATTTATGTTATTTATAGCCTGCCTTTCTTACGGAGGCTCAAGATGGATTACACAGTGCACAACCAACATTTACCTCTCTCTCCACTTAATACCTATAACTTTAGGGTTGGAAAGAGGGGCAAGGGAGATCATAATGCTACAATGATACAAAAGATTATGTCTACTCAATTCTTCCCTGCCATTTATTAATTTACAAGCCACTTTCCTAACATTCAAAGTGGTATACAAACAGCTAATAAAGCTACAGAAGATCCCTTCAGGCTAGGATATAATACCAATGTGTTTTTTCAGTTGCAGGGAAATTTCAAAGGCGCTGAGGCTGTGAAACAAAGGCCTGTGAAACAGGGAGATAAACAGTGTGAATTGGTATTCATGCTCATTCTGTATCAATCATGTTTTGTATCCTACCCTCCACTCAAGGAGTACAAGGCAACATACATGACCCTCTCCTCCTCTTGTTTTATCCTCACAACAACTCTGGGCTAGAACGAGAGAGACTGACTGATCGAAGATCACCCAGTGAACTTCAAAGCAACATGAAGGTTTGAACTCAAGTCTCTCCTGTCCTAGGCTGACATTCTAGCCATTACATCACTCTGGCTGTCTTCCTCTTGAGAAGTTTTATCAGAATACCTGGGGAAAAAAACAAAATTAACAAGTCTGAGGAGAAATATCCTTTGTACTGTCATATTCATTCTGGCAAGACTATGTATTTATTTCAAGAGGAAAGCTTGACCTTAATACAAAATGAAGGACAATTTATATTTAGGAGCAAATGCTCAGAGCAAACAAGAAGAAAGCAGAACAAATAATTAAGTTACAAAATTAATTGCAACAAGATGCTGTGACGGCTTTAGGAAAGGAGTGCAGGAACATCAGGAGGGAAGTTCAATTACACTCCTGGCCTGTCACGCTGACAAACCTTTAACTAGTATTAAAATATGCTGCTAGAAATAATCCCACTTGTTTTTGTTTGGTAGGAAGCTTAACTGTGAAAATGGCCTCTAAACAATCGATTTCTCAGGGAAGAGAAAAACAAGAGACTGAGCAACTTGCTTGCAAAAGACCCAGTGAGGTGATAATACCACATGTGGAGCTTGAAAGGATTCGATCGAGACACCACCCCTTACTGAGAGCAGAAGACTTGTCCCCCCCAGGTGAATAATGGAAATCAGTGGCTGTTTGTGAACACGAGCCTGAACTGAAGTGACAGGGTGAGCAAATGTCTACGCCTGGAGAGCACATCTGGCAGGGACATTTCCGGAAGTGGCTCTCAGGTGGCCCATGGCAGGGTACAGAAAGATCCATAAGTTATATGTATTCTGACAGCTGATTGCGTACAATCGGCTTACAAACTGTAATTCACCCAGTGGCCATGACCTGCAATGCAATAGAAGTTGTGTAACAGCCCCACAAACCTAAGACATTGACTGTTTTCCCAAGCAAAGGAGCTGTCCAGCTTGGAGCTGTCCATCTGCTACATTTTAGACCTAGAGCTCGACAGAATGTGTACTGCCTGCAGATCCCATCCTTCTGGTCTTGTGGACACCACCACCACTTGCCTTCTGTTGGAGGGAGTATTTTATAAGCCTCCCTGGTAGGGTGGCTGAATTACTAACAGGCCTCCGGGGAATGACTGGTATGGACTTCCTCCGTGTGTCTGATTTGCAGCCACACTTTTCAGGAGGACTATTTAGAATCATAGATTTGGAAGGGACCTCATTTAGTCCAACCCCCTGCACAATGCAGGAAATTCAAAACTACCTCCCCCACACCCCCAGTGACCCCTGTTCCATGCCCAGAAAATGGCAAAAAAAAAACCCTCCAGGAACCCTGGCCAAACTGGCCTGGAGAAAATTGCTTTCTGACCCCAAAGTGGTGATCAGCATTTCCCTGAGCATGTAATAAAGGGCCTCAAGAACTAAGCACTGAGGCAACCCTTCCTGACTTCCCTCTCATATATGCCTAAGTTCACAGAATCAGCATTGCTGTCAGATGGCCATCTAGCCTCTGTTTGAAAACCTCCAAGGAAGGAGAGCCACCACCTCCCGAGGAAGCCTGTTCCACTGAGGAATCACTCTGTTAGGAAGTTCTTCCTAATGTTTAGCCAAAAACTCTTCTGATTTAATTTCAACCAATTGTTCTGGTCCGACGTTCTGGGGCAACAGAAAACAACCCTGCATTGTCCTCTCTGTGGCAGCCCTTCAAGTACTTGAATATGGTTATCATGTCTCCTCTCCAGGCTGAACATACTGAGCTCCTTCAACCTTTCCTCATAGGACTTGGACTCCAGACCTTCACCATCTTTGTTGCCCTCCTCTGGACATGTTCCAGCTTATCTATATCCTTCTTAAATTCTGTTGCCCCATACTCTAAGTGAGATCTAATCAGAGCAGAATATTTGAAAGATGAATATGCATGTGCTCTGAATGATCTCTCCAAACTAGGGATGCACCCAAAAAAACAGAGGGAGGTTCAGTCAATGTAAAAAAATAAATAAAGGGGGGGGGAATCTTAACTTCACACTGAATTTTAACTTCATATAGAATCCTAACTTCACATTGGTACTGATGGCATCCAAATTGGCCACAACTGATCAAGAATGACATTTTGGAGTTGTCTGATTCCTAAGAATTAGCTTGGCTTAAGGAGACATACCTATGGCGAAGGAATGTCAGCATTTCCATTTAGGCACTAGGAGATGGTCCTGGACTAGCTCTGTCAACTTGGAGGAGGGGACTCCTCTGAGCTAAGGGAAGTGGTCAGGTGTGTGTGTGTGTGTGTGTGTGTGTGTGAGCAGCAGGTCTGAGCCTGGGTTAAAGGGAAGGGTGCAGACAAAGTGATCTATCAATTAGCTGAAGCATCTTAGGAAGCAGGATTTCTCTCTCTGGTGGTCAGATATGAAGTTGCAGATCTGCTGCCCTGTAAGAGTCCCTTTTTGGCTCCACCTGTGCTCCACTTGCCCATCTGCAAATAAAGCAAATGTAACACCAACACCACATGTCTCCAGTGCTCTTTCTGCCCAAGGGGAACCAGCCCAAGTGGCCCTGGAACTTCTCACCACTTGGAGAAAAAGAAGGCATGTTCTACTAGCATAGAAATGGAAATGGTGCACAAAAGGACAACCAAAATGATCACAAGAGCGGGGCACTTTTCCCACAAAGAAAAGATACACAGTTTGGAGCTTTGTCATTTAGCTGAGGGAACATGAGAAGAGGGACAGGGTAGAGGTTTATAAAGCTATGCATAGTGGGAAGGATGTGAACAGAGAAGACTTTTTTTCTCCTTCCTGTTCCCATGATGACAAAATTTGGGATCATTCAATGAAACTGATGAGCATTACAAAAGAAAGGCCTTCTTCACAAAATATATACTTCACAGAATTCATTGCCAGAAAATATGGCTCAATATCGTTTTTGACAAATTCATGGGGGATAGGTATACAAACAGCCATACGTTGTGATGGCTAAATGGAACCTCTGTGTTAAGAGGGAGTGTATTTCAGAATACCAGTGTAATTTTTTCCCTGGCGAGTTCTGAATTTTTTTTAAAAAATCACACGTTTATTACTTGAGATGGAGAAGGGGAGTGAGAAACCAGAAACATCTGTAGAGACCCATGCTCCCTGTCTCCTCAAACAGTGAAAAGTTCCAGAAGCTGTGTCTGCTGGGTTTCATTTCCTTTTGATGACAGAGCACCAGAGACTTATGGCACCTTTGTATTTGCAGAATGTAAGAAGAGACAAATAGCCACTCCTAAAGCAGGTAGAAAAATCCCCCAGAGAGCAACTGGGACAGCCCCTCAAGGTTGCAACCCCCCCTCCCCAGTTTCAGGTAACTCCATCCAGAAACTCTCAGCTCTTCTGCTCTATTTACCCATTTCAGCCACAAACCACTGTTTCTCACACACAGTCTGCAAAGCTCTCATCTCAGACCAACTCTCCCTGCAAGTGAATTGGTGATCCTCCACTTTGCATGCAGAAATTTAGCATGTCATAAAGAAAGGTTCAGCCAAATCTTTTTGACATTCTGTTTTCCTTTGTGCAGTGAGGGGTTTAGATGAGCATACAAATGTACATTTCCACTGCAACTTGTAGTCTGAAGTCATACAGCCCTAGGAAAGCCTTATCATTTGATCTTACTGATTTATGAACTAGCCACTTACCCACCCTGGAGCTGCAGCAGAGCAAAAGGACTTTAGCTGATGATAGTTAGGTCCACCCACCATGGTCTGACCAAACTCAAGACATCTTTGTTCCTCTGTGACCCTTACTTCCAGGACAGGTCCTGGTCTCTGTGTCTCTTGTAGGGAAGGACACCAATGCTAAGAAGTAGCCAATCGCCACCACTGCTTGTTTCTCCAGGGCAATGAGTAGAAAACCTTCTTGGCCGCTCATTGCAGGGCTTCCACATCACCATATGCCTTGTTTTGATTATGTTTCTTTTCTTCCTGAAGGCACCTGAGATGACCTTAAAAACCAACAATGCAAATTGGCTAAAGAAGAGAACCATTAAAATCCCTCCTTCTTATAACGGGAGCACACGTCACAGCTGGAGGATCCAGGGACTGGTGGTCCTCACTGTTATTTCTAAGAAGGAAGAGAACATCCTAATGTCAGTCTAAACAGACCCTGTTCCTCTCTCCATCCCACTGCCGTGCTACTTCCATGGTGACTGAATATGTGCAGAGGAAAAATCATGAGAGCTTTTGCCCATTGACTTCTGAAAACAATGGAAGGAAAAGGGCCTCTTTAAGACCCCAATCCATCTCTTAACATATTCAAATCTTTAAACCAAAGGTGTTTGGAAAATTTTAAATCTTCAGGAATCAACCTTACACCAAATGTATTAATTACTTTTAATGACCATAATGAGGTTCACTTAAATATATTTGTTTCATTTGATTGCAAAGGGCCTAGCCATGTACATTATAGATCTCAGTAGTAGATTTTACATTCTGTTCTTCTCATACCAAGACATTGGTGTGTGCTTTTGTTAGCCAAATTGCTCTGTTTGCTTTAATAAAAGGCTGGGGAATTATGATATTAATGTGCAATTGGCATAACTACAGGATCATGGCCTTTATATACCAGAGTCCCACTTTATCCATGTCAAAGAAATAGACGCAGAGACTAGATAACTAAAGCAGTGATCTCTTTACTGAAGAATTCTTAAGTCCTTATTAACAATAATCAAACATTCAGACACACAATACAGAACTAAGGAAGTAGAGGTGATTGATAGGGAATAGAGGGGGTGAGTTATGGGGTGATACTACCTGTCCAAATGTGCAGAGGTCCATGAGGAAAAGATTATGGCCTAAACCCAGAGGGTAAAGGGGTGGCCTGCCAGTTGGCATCAGGGCAGAAAACACACACGGTCTGAGGCCATGGACCTAGATAGTTAAAGGCAATGGAAAACAATGCAGACCAATGGAAGGTCTTGGGGGCTGGTCTCAGGTGAGAACAAAAGATTACCTGGGCCAGTCAGGTGTCCCAGGAGGTGTGTGACACCAGGATGGGCAAGGCCTAGGTGTGGCCAATGAGCTTTCAGAGGGGGCAGAGTCTGGATTAACAACTGGAGCCAGGTGTGCTGGGGCTAACTGAATGGATTTTAAGACCATTGATGGTTCTGCCAAGACAGTTGAATAGGTTCTCAGAAACAGACAAAAGAGGGAGATGGGCCCCTGATTAGCATCAGGAAGGATCATTAATAATTTGAATGTTTGGTTAGTTTATCTTGGTATCCTGAGGGATGAAGAGCAAGGAAGGACAAGTACCACACATAGACATGAGATAACTCAAGAAAAGGGCTGGGTGAGGTTCTGGAGACAGAAGGACTATTTGCCAGATGGCCTCTGGATAGCCTTTAGAAATGTAGATACTTCACCTGGTGGAACCCAGTGTTATCCCGTAAGCATACTCTCTTCTGGGTGGAGGGGAAGACTGGAGGTTTGCTTTGAGGGTGCCTTTTGAAACCTGAATGTGAAATCCCTGTTTCCAGAGCTATGGCTTGCTCTGTGTTCCAGGACCAGGAGTGTCTTCCTTGGCCTGAGTTTTGTGGGTCTCTGGTTCAAGTTAGAAGTGGGGTGCCCCTTGCAACTGGGGCTACCCAAGAGTAAAGACAGCACCTTTGGCAACACTTTTTTGTGTGTGTCCTGTACAGGGAATCGATGAAACAGCAGCCACAGAGATGACCTTCCAGGGTAAATGCTTAGTTACCAGGCTGGGTGTAGTTTAAAATGCCATCCGTATGTGTGGTAAAATGGGGCACACTTTGTTCAATGGAAAATCCCATTTTCATTTATTGCAAGGGTTATGATTTTAAAGAGTTAGAAGTCAGGAAGTGCTCTTTTGGGGAATAATTAAGATCTGAGTTTTTGTGCACTAGAACAACTCCAACAGCATCCTGAAATTTACTCTGGATTTACAACACTTATAGTATTTATTTATTTATTTATTTGTTTGTTTCATTTATATCCCGCCTTGTCAGTTTTACAACCGACTCAAGGCGGCTAACAACATATAAAAGCATAAAAACATTTTACAGATTAAAACATTTAAATAATTAAACCAGCACTAAAATTAAAAACCACAAGATGGCGACTTCCTAATGCTCCGGTGGTTAACTGCAGCAGGGTGTGATCAACAGGGCCAGGGAGATGGTATAACCGGCTTTCTCCCCAGCGGCGGCCCCTATTTGAAAGCCTGGCGGAAGAGCTCCGTCTTACAGGCCCTGCGGAACTGAAGCAGATCCCGCAGGGCCCTGATGATATCCGGGAGCTCATTCCACCAGTAAGGGGCCGCCACTGAGAACGCCCTGGCCCTAGTACAAGACAACCGGGGCAAGTCAGGCGATTTTGGGTGCCTGACCTCAGTAGCCTCTGGGGCCTATATGGGGAAAGGCGGTCCCTCAAGTAGGCGGGCCCCTGACCATAAGATTGGAACCTTGTATCAGATTGGAACCTTGCATCAGCAGCTACCGTAACTAATGCTGGAAATGTAGGACTACCTCCTGCCTGCAGATACATCTCTGCAGCTCCACAGCTGGAATTTATTGTGCTGATTGCAGGCAGCAGAATGTGACTTGCTGCACATTTGACTTAATGTTTAGTGGTGCAATCTGGAATACTCCAAAGATGTCACGTCCATGACAAGACAGGACCAGTGTTGCACCAGAATTAAATGGAAAGCTCTTGAAGGTGGGAAGCCTCTGGAAGGCAGCTTTACAGTTCAGCAATTGCCAAAGTGTCATCTAACCCCCTTCCAGTCCCTTGAGGTAAATCAGAGTCGGCATGGACTGGAAAGAGAGCGAGAGGAATGCAAATAGGTTCATAAGTTTGCGCATTGACCTTTATGCTTGTGCTACGGAGGCACACCGGCACCTAAGGCTGGATTGCAGAGATGTATCTTTTTCTCTCCCCATGGCCCCCGGAAGAATATCTTCATGCTCTAAAGCGAGCAAAATAAAAGGACCCTGTCCCCTTAATACTTATGGGTTTTATCTGTTGCGATGATTGTCTTAAGAAACAGCATCAACAGCATTTTCTTCTTGTATTCAAAACCATCATGCTCTGTCAAATAGAGGCCAACAAGGTTTGGTGCCCTGGTGAGAGAAAACTGCTGTTGGGTCCCCAAAAGAAAACAATCTGCTTGCTGACTCTCTAGTCAACCCCACATACACACACATCTCATTTTAGGTGGAGAGGACTAGAACTTTCAATTAAATAACAAAGACAAATGTCAGTCAAAGGCTCTTTGCATTCTGCTTACCAGAGCACAGTAGGGAAGGGCACAAAGAAATAGCCTACGTTGAATTAGATAGCTGTACTTGAAACATGAGCATGTTATACCCAATTCCTCAAAGATGTCTCCTGCCAGACAAGCAGGAAAAAAATTGGCTGAACTAGGATCTGAGCCAGACAATGAAAATCAAGAGCTAACTCTTCTTCAAATTGGTAGAGTCCTTTTATATTTGCACCAGTGGGAAGAAGCCCCTTGTCTGAGTCTATTTCCTTATGTTACTTCCCCTGGTTCAGTAAAAAGATATCCAAGTCCCAGATGGGCTGGATCTTATTGTACTGTACAGGTGGCAGAAGGCATTTCCTGTCACATCTAGCTGAACGGGTGAATGGATTTTGCTCAGACTTTCTAGAAAAATAAATCACTTTGGAAACATAGGGGAAAAGCCATGGGAAAAGATTTTTTTGAGGATTTGACAGCTGAATGGGTTTGGGGGTGGGGGGTGAGACAGGGAGACACTGGTAGAGATGGAAACAGTGAACTGCAACTACACCTAGTTAATGGAACCCATTTATGTTCAAAGGAGTGAGAATAGTGCAAATCTGCTAGCTCATATATATGGAATACCAACATTTCCACAGACTGTTATCAAGAGGGTTTTATGCCATATTGCTTATTTTCACAATTTTATGTTTAATGGCTGAAAAAAATGTCTTCTCTAAGAGACATGTGAGTTAAGGATGATGGGGGTAGGGTGGGAGGTTTCCACTGTGCAGGTGTAAGATAGAGAGGGTTTTCAGTAAGGAATATACCCCACTTATGAGTACACTCTTTGCAAAACCATGAAAGGCCTCATGGTCCCATGACAAAGAGCTGATTCTGAAAGCTGGTGTTTTAGCATCTCCTGAGAATGCTGGCAGATACCAGCCTCCATTCTTTATGCATAAAATGGGAGCATTCGTAACTAATAGCACAGATTTTTTGGAAGGCTAAAGACCTAAATAGCCCAGGCTAGTCTAATCTCATCAGATCTCAGAAGCTAAGCAGGGTTGGCCTTAGCTAGTATTTGGACGGGAGACCTCCAAGGAATACCAGGGTCAAGATATGGAAGGCAAGCAATGGCAAACCACCTCTGAATGTCTCTTCCCTTGAGAACCCTATGGGGCCACCATAAGTCAGCTGTGACTTGATGGCACTTTCCACCACCGAAGACTGTATAAATGGCACTACCATGCTAGTGTCTTTGGGTAGCTCCAATTGGTTAAATTTCCTTGGAACTGAATTAGGCCATTGCTAAGGATCTGATTGTACTCTTTCTTCTCAGTGCTGGTTTCAGGATTTTGGACCATGCACTCACGGTGGTGGTCCCCTTTAATTTGCAGAGGGGCACAGACTGAGAATTCTGGCTTCATCCCTTAGGTACAATGTGAGAATGACAGTGACAATGGGGTGGGGCTCTTTGCCACTTTTGATCCCCGTCAAATGTCAATTTGACTTCCCTCTGGAGTTGGCTCCCAGGCCAAGAAACAGGGGTGCGGGAGAACAGTAGAATCAATTGGTTTATTGCCTGCAATACAAACAAAGGTGACAAGTCTCAAGAAGGTTCAGAGCTCCTTCCCAGCGTCTAGCCATGTGATCTGCATCTGTTTTGCTTTAAGGCCCTCCATATTGTAGGTAGCCTTAAAGCAATAATCACAACATGTTACATTTACTGTACTGTCTTGAACAGTTGATCTTCATTTGGCTCTGGGTGGAGTCCAAATGACTACCTCACCATGTGGTGGCTGCTTCAAGCTTCCTGCGGGACTTGTGCAACCACATGAGGAGCCAGACAGTAATCTGGAGCTCTCTGCTGTGTTCAGAGGCAAATTGTATTCACCTGAGCATGCTTCCTTACTTGTGAGACAACAGCAAGGAGGAAGAGCTCCCCTTCAGGGTGAGTACAACACACACCACCTGTTTCTACAGAATGTGCTAAAACACTGCTGTGAATTTCCACAGCTATACACTGAATAATGTGGAGCAAGTGAATTCAATATATGAGTAGAAGAAAGGGGGAAATGATTCCTCACATCACATCTCAGGAGAGCCAAGGAAGTCAGCAACTGCTGTGCCTGGTGGGTTCAGGCCAATGCTGAGGGAGAGCCTCTCTGCGATTCATTATATGCCAGCCTGAGGCAGCAGTCGCTTTTCAGAGACTTCGAAATTCTGCAGATGTTTAGTACCAACTTGAGGGGGTGAGCCCATCCTAAAACTGAAGTTACACATGTTGTAAAGGTTTTTACTTAGGATATTAGAAACTTCCTGAGTTGCAGTGAATGCAGAATGCCACCATTCAAAAGTTATATTCTTCCCACTTTGTATCTCAGCCAGTTCATACTTCCTCCAGCTCAGGGGTCCCCAGCCTTTTTGAGCCTGTGGGCACCTTTGGAATTCTCACACAGTGTGGTGGGTGCAGCCACAAAATGGCTGCCATGGGAGGCAGAACTATGAACATGGTGGAAGCCCAAGTGCAGGTAAAAAGAGGGGCAATTTAAAAAAATACCCTGGAAAAGAGGAGTGACAGACAATGAAACCAGGACTGTGGTGGCAGCTGCAACTGAAGCAAATGTTATTTTAATCTGCATAGCCAATCAGATCTCCAGTGACCAATCAAAAGCCCTGCTGGGCAAGAGCCTCACTTGGCTCTACCTACTTTCTAAAACAGTTGGTGGGCACCAGGAAAGGTGCTAGTGGATGCCAAAGTTCACACAAGCACCATGTCAGGGACCCCTGCTCTAGTTTCTGTAGGAATAGACACCCCTCAAATTGCTTCACCTTGGTGCAGTCCTCTACCGCCCAGTGGCTATATTTGGAGGCAAGCTTCAAGAGTATCCTTTAATTCACTCCCCACAAACTGACAGGATGAAGAGGAAGCACTGCAAGTTCTATCAAATGCTCCCCCCCCCTTTTTTTAAATTAAGTATTTCTAGTATTTACGCAAGCCTTTTGAAGGAACAAAAATCTTTTCCTCCCTTCTCTGGAGCAGAAATTGCAATGGAGGTAGGGGGAAGGGGTGGGGGAGTAATTTTTGAACTTCAGTGAAACTGACAAGAATTTTCAAAGATATCCTTCTTACCAGAGAGCCAGGGGAGGCAGCTTTCTCTTTGCCCCTTTCATCAGAGAGTGGAGAAGGGGGATGGTATACTAAATCTGCATGGGTGAAACCCACAAGGCTTGTCCCTGCACGCTTTCAAAGGGAAGGGAGGCATGAGGTTAAAACATGAAGAAGTCATTCCCAAGGGAGTACAACACTATAGAATAAATGGTGGGTGAAGAATTCAAAATGTGCTTCATATTGAGCAGATCTGTTCACAGATGATACAAAAAGCACAGAAAGTTAGGATGTGATCACTAACCTGCCTTCCTATAACGCCATCAATTGATTTAACAGTTTGATGCAACATCATTTAAACAGCTCTGCTGACTATCACATACGCAGACCAGCAGTAGCAGAAATAATCATAAGCACTTTAAATAGTATATGTTAAATACATATATACAAGAGTTATGCAGTTAACGTTCTGTAATTTTGCTTGTTTCAGTTGAAAACCTTATTTCATCTGTTTTCCATTCATTATACACTCAGTATAGTTATTTGAACTTCTTGGTAAAATCATGTTAACTGTTTGAATTGCCTGTCACTTTTCCTTGGCATAGCAATAAGCCTCAGTGAGGGAGCCCGAATTCCTCTTGAATCTGTTTCTCCAGCGGAATTTTAAACATGCAGGTCATGTCTTTAGCAAGGCAATAATCTTTCGTATTAACCAGTAATCTATGTGGGCTATTAATATACCAAGTAGGTGCCTGTTTCCTGCTCCAAAGCTAGAAATCTACATGTCAGTTCCCCATGACCTTGCTTAATTTCAGCTGGACCATTAAACATAGGTTCTGATGCAGTCCCATGGATCAATGGCCTATTAGTTTTGTTATCCCGTCTCTCTCCCTGTTAGGTCCTGAAGTTTTAGTGGAAGAAACAAATGCTTCACTGTATGATACTATACCACTGGGGCACATTTCTTTCTGATTCCAGCTGGTAATCAGCTTATACCCCAAAGCATGGGGATTAATTGCTCATGTTTCATTACATTCTGCTGACCAAACATTCCCCAGCCAGTTTTGAGTAAGAGATGTCATTCTTCACTTCCCTTTGCTAGGAATGCTATTGTGTGGCATTTATGGTGCAATGCAGAATAGTAGTTGATGAATAATCTTACTAATCTTTATCTTGTGCCAAGATCAGCTCAGATTTGTCAGTTTAGTGATCTGTTCTTTGTTTCTTCAAGCACACTCCCAACCCTGCAAGTTATCTTGCTGAAGGCTTGCTGAATATTCATCTAACTGCCTCTGAATATCTTTTCTTTGTCTCCGTGATCCAGAAGTTACTTCAGTCTTTCCTCCTTCAGTCCCATCATATTTTGGGTGGTATTAAATTGTCTTGCCAAGCTTCAGTGTCTTTGGGTTAAAATACTGTGAATATGTGGGCTTATTTTTTTATTACAATTTTTAAACAGAAGGTTTCTCACCACACAGTATGGTTTTGTTGAAATCAAACCTCTGCCAGTTCTAACAAAAACAATCTGTTTCTCTTGTAGGGCAATCTGAATAGTGACAACGGTGATTTTTGTAGTATTTTGACTGGTTAACTCTCTCTATTAAATGAGACAGAACAGCGTGCATTGCCGCCCTTGAAACTGGTATCAAAGTCATTTATGTCAGCAAAAACAAATAGGAGTCTTGTGGCATCTTAAAGATTAACAACATTTTATTCCAGTGTAAGTTTTGGACTATAGCCCATGCCTTCAGTTGTCAGAGTGTTTTGCAATTCTTAAATAAGAACATTTTGGATCGCCTTTTCATCACTCTCTGTGGGTAATGTTTTAATATTTTGTTCCACTTTGTAACAGAAATTAAACCAAACTGTTGGCAAGTCTTATGATATGAATATGTTGTCCAAACAACAACACTGGAAAGGACTGTACACTTCGGTTGGCTTAAATGGCAGCTTCAGCCAATTTAGTGCTACTACCTGATTAATTTAAAGAAGCCTATGTGAAAAAGAGAGAGGAAATTTAAACTGATACAGCTGAAAGCTAACAACATGCTTGTTAATTGTTTGAGACCGATTTGGTTGTGGCGTGTTGCTGTAACAGTAAGGAATGAAAAATAAAACATTAAAGGTGAACTTTCCTTGAGATAGAACAGTTGTTTGATGGACTTTGGTTTATTGCATTGTTTATTTGGAAGAGTTATATCTTGGTATTTAATCGAAGATTTCCAATGGGGCTGACAAACAGGGCCAGATCCCTAATGAGGTGACGTGAGGGAGTTGCCTCAGGCACATGGATTTGGGGCAGCAACCTGCCACCCTGCCTACTGTCAGTCAGCCTCCCATTGCCAGCCAGAGAGGTGTCAGCTGCCCACACAGCGCCTGCCTGCTTCCCCCGCCTGGGCGCCTGGGGAGGTCAGTCTCCTTACCACCCCATTCCTCCAGGCCTCTTTAAAAACAGCACAGCAAGTCATGCCTACCAGTTCCTGAACTCCCACAAGGTTCCTTTTCTTCACAACAGTTCAGTCACCATTTCTGGTTGGCCTGTAACCGGGGCAACCAAAATTGTGGCCAAACATTCACAAGAGGAAGTAACCTCAGGAGAGAGTTCAGGCCTATGTGGCCTGCTGTGCTATTTTTAAAGAGAGCTGGTGAGACAAATGTGTGAGGAGGAGGATTTCCTCCAGCTTCTAGATAGGGGGACGGGGCAGCAACAGTCATGAGATGGTTTGGGGGCAGGGCTGGCGTCTACTGCCACCATTGCCTCAGGTGGCGCAGCACTTTTGAGTCACCATACAACCCACTATTATAAGACCGCACAACCTCCCTCAAAAAATTGCTCAGCAGCCCTCTGGGCAGCTTGGAGTTGGAGCAGGTTGAAGAGGAGGGAGCAAGTTCCCTGCAGTGGCTGACTCTTGGGCCAGGCTCATTTTCTCCTTCTGTGGTCTTCTTCCTAGAAGTTAAGGGATTGGAGCCTCCCTGGGTTCCTTCAACCTCTGGCCAGCAGCAAAGTGTCCTTCCTCTCACAGCTATGATCTCAGGATACCTGGCAGCTACCTCATTTTCTGGTAGTATGCAAGTGTGCTTGCATTTAATCAATTAATCTGGTTGAAAGGTAGATGATTAATCACCTTTAAAAAGCTTTAATCAGTGGATAGCCTTAACAACTTAAAAGGTAATAACCTACTCTGAGGGGGATGGAGGAAGAGGGTCACAAGGCAATGTATGGCAGTCTTTGGGACTGGCAATAGCTGTCTGCAAGCTGAAATGTGTATTATTTAGATTTTTTTGCCAGCTTTTGTCTGTCTGAATAGGCTGCTAAGCAAGGGCCATATGGCTTGGGTCAGGATGTGGTGTGCCTGCTCTGTGGCAGACCGGCAGCAGTGAGCAAAGCTTCTCTTCAGGTGAAAAGGCTGTGCCAAGTTCATTCAGTTTCCATGTGTTCATGGCCCCATTGGCATGGGATTATGTGTATTAAAGCCTGAACATGTTCATGAACTGGGGTGGGTTTGTAATAACACCCAACATGCTTGCAAGCAGAAGTGTACAAGAGGTAAGATAAGATGATCTCTTTTGTTAGATTAGCCCTGCCCCATGGGTGGACTTCAATAAAAGGGGGAGCCTAGAAAAGTAGCTGGTGCAGAAAGGTTACTTAGTACTAACTCTTTAATGCAGCCAGTTACAAACTGGATGCCAGACACAGTAGTGACTTGCAAGAATCACCTGCATGCGGTGAGAAATCAATTAAGGCTCTGTGTGTGCTCTGTGATGCTCTGACTGGAAGGAGGTAGGGGATTGAGTCTCTGTCTTGGGAGTGATTGAGTCCCAGTCACAACCAAGGCCCATACAGGATCATCCACCTCAGAAAAAGGTTGCCTGTTGTACCTCTGTCTGCTTCGTTGCTCGACATGTTACTTTTTACAGCCTGTACTCAGGGTTATGTATGCCTCTAATTATAATTCAGAAGGAAGAAAAACAAACAAACAGTGAGCCATAGCAATCAGAAGTCTGGGGTACACTACTTTAGTATTTCAGGAACTCAGTTGTACATTGGGACAATGGCTAGAATGCAAATAAAAGAGAATTCAGGATGAATCCAGTCAGATGCAGGCTAGAGTCTAGGTGCAGCATCTGTGCCTGTCAGGAATCTAGCTGCCACTTTTTCAGGAAAGATTTCACTTGGGGGGAAGGGTGCAAGAGGAAGGGATCAAATGCCTCCTCCACCAGCTCTACTTCTCCTGTCATGTGGGGTGGCTAGTTAACAAAACTGAAGACAGAACAAAATTAATGTGATGGGGAAATCCAATCATGAACTTTTTGTGTTATGTTGAGGTTCTGGCTTTCCAGTTGTGGTCTGGGGCAAGTCCCTGGCCTCTGTCTAATCCAGTACTCAGTGGCAATCCAAACACCCCTGGGAAATTTACAAACATGATGTGGTGAGGGCAGCAGCTTTTCCCTGCTGTTTGTCCCTCCAGGGGTTTAGTGCTTCTGATTCTTGGTTGATCCATTTATGTGCCTTCATTGACAGAGCTAAGTGGAGAAGGTATCGGGTACTTTGATGGGGGTAGAACTGAGGGAAGGTGTTGTAGGGAGTGGGTTGTTGTTATTATTTTATTATTATTATTATTATTTAAACTTGTTATCCTGCCCTCCCTGCCGTAGCAGGCTCAGGGCGGCTTACAACATACATTAAAATCCAAAATATTAAGAACAAAAATTAAAATCACTATATAAAACCCTAACTATTTAGAACATAAATATAATAAAAGATGGTGACATTCTCTCAGTGTTTGAATGGGTTGCTATTTGGGCCAGGGCCATGATGTTAAAGGTGGCACCCTAACTGAAAGCCTGGTGGAAGAGCTCCATTCCACAGGCCCTGCAGAACTGTGAAAGGTCCTGCAGGGCCCTGATGTCCTCCAGGAGCTCATTCCAACAGTAAGGGGTTGACACGGCAAAGACCCTGGCCCTTGTTGCAGCCAGCCTGGTTTCTTTAGGGCCCAGGAGAACTAGCCAATTTTGGGATCCCGATCTTCGTGCTCTCTGAGGAACATATGGAGAAAGGCGGTCCCTTAGGTAAGCAGGTCCTCGACCATATAGGGCTTTAAAGGTAAGAACCAGCACCTTGAACTGAATCTGGTGTGCTATAGGCAACCAGTGCAGTGCTTTTAGGGTGGGCTGGATGTGTTTCCGCACAGGAAGACACAACAGCAGCCTCGCCATTGCATTCTGCACCAGCTGCAGCTTCCAGATTTGGGACAAGGGCAGCCCCATGTAGAGAACATTGCAGTAATCCAGTCTCAAAGTGACCATTGCGTGGATCACTGTTGCTGGGTCATTGCGTCCAGGGGAGGGAACCAACTGCTTAATCAGCTGTAGGTGGTAGAAGGCAGACTTCGCAGTGGCTGCTACCTGAGCCTCCATCATTAAGTAGGTATCCAGGAGCACTTCCAAACTCCTAACCTCCGGCGCTGGCACTAATGGCACTCCATCGAAGGTTGGGAGAGGGATCCCTAACCTTGGCCCATTCCGACTCAGGCACAGGACCTCCGTCTTTGTCGGAGTCAGTTTCAGTCGACTCAGCCTAAGCCAACCAGCCACAGCTTTCAACGTCAGGTCCAAATCTCCCAGACTAGAGGTCTGACTGGCTGTCCAACAACAGATAGACCTGAGTGTGATCCGCATATTGGTGACAACCCAGCCCATGCCTCCGGGCAATCTGGGCAAGGGGGCACATATAGACATTAAATAGCATTGGAGAGAGCACCACTCCTTGGGGCACTCCGCAATTTAGTGGGGGCCTTCCAGATAGCTGTTCCCCAATTGCCAACCTTTGTCCCCGACACTGAAGGAAGGAGGAGAGCCACTGCAAGGCAACCCCCTGAATCCCAGTATCGGTGAGGCAGTTGATCAGTAGTTGATGGTCGATTGGTGGGTTTTACAGCAACACACTCAGTTACCAGGTACCCTCTGGCAAAGATGGGCACAGAATGGGACCCAGACGATTATAGTTGTTTTTCCATGGAAGGAACTGCATGGGACTGCTGATAGGTAAAAAGGAGCCTCAGGGCACTGGCCACTTTGAGAATGAAGATGGGGAAGAAAGAAACATGAAAGGTCAGCGGTCAAGAAGGGATGGAAGGTAGGGTGTGGCAGTGAGGGAGGAGAGAGGTTTAAGGGATTTGAAGCAACAGCTTTTAATTTTTTTAAGCAGATGACCCTTTCCCCGCTTGTCTTGACAGATACGATATTGTACTCTTACCCAGAGAGGCAGAAATCACTGGAGTGCTTTCTATGCAAGAGCAACACATTAAGTCCTGACTCTTGGGCTCCTTCCAGCATGACAGGCTCCCGATAACAGATTGAGAGTAGGCTTCAGAATCCTTTGTGACAGGTCTCTCTCTCCCCACCCCCCCCCCCCGGGTCCCGGCCAGGTCTACCAATATAGAGGCAATGGCTGGGTAGACCTGGCCTCCGGAAAACAGGTCTACCCAGCCCTTACCACTCTATTGGTAGACCTGGCCTCCAAAGAACAGGTCTACTTGCCCCTTTCTACTCTATTGGTAGACTTGGCCAATATAGTGGAAAGGGCTCGGTAGATCTGTTCTCTGGAGGCCAGGTCTACCAATACAGTGGCAAAGGCTGGGTAGACCTGTTCTCCGGAGGCCAGGTCTACCAATACAGTGGACTGGGGCGGGTAAATCTGTTCTCTGGAGGAAGAATGGGGGGGGGGGATTGCTGGGGGTGGGGGGGAAAGAGAACTTACCTGGGGCTACAGCCTTTAGGTGTCCCCCCCCCCCGGCGAGTATCGCAGTCCCCGCCTCTTGTGATGGTTTAATGACACTGTTTGCAAATAGAACATCATCATTATCATCATGTGCCATGAAGTCGGAACTGACTCATGGCGACCTCTAATGGAGAGGAGATGAGCACAGGTGTTTTGCCATTGCTTACCTCTGCATAGCAACCCTGGACTTCCTTGGTGGTTTCCCATCCGATTACTAACCTTGGCCAGCCCTGCTCAGCTTCCAAGCTCTGACAACCTCAGGCTAGTCTGGGCTATTCAGGCTGCTACAAAGCATTGTTAACACCAGTGTTTCAGCTAAATTCTAATTTGTGGGGGAGAGGGAGGAGCATATTAAAGCTCTTCAGAGTCCCCTTGGGGTCCAAACTCAATGCAAAATTCTTCAGTTCAGCATCTCAAAACCATTATGAAGTGGTTGATTATAGTATATTAAAGAGTGACCGTCAGGATGAACTTGTGTCTGATCTTCAGGACGTGGCCATACACTCTTAGGCAAATAAATCTTTTGTGCATATTCCTCTTTATGAATCTTTTTATGGATTTGGAAACTTTGCAATCAAAGATGCTTGTAGGAAAAAATGCATGAAAGCATTGACTGACTAGGTTCAGATTCCTCCCTTCAGAACTAGAGAAAACAAAAATACCTTTAAACAAAATATGTCAGTTTATTGAACTTGCTGGGGGGAGGGGGGGTTGATATCGATCAATGGTAAAGGGAAGGGCATTATTGATATTAAGTGCACTGTCTATGTGCATCTCTCCCTCTAGATACACATCTGACATACATATGTTTATAAACTTCTCTATAGATCTGGTTTTAAGGAGCAGAAGATTACAATAGGTGCTAGCAACATTCTATCATGATGATCTGTTGTCAGTCTTAGAGGCAGACTTGAGACTGAATTGATTGTTAAGTTATTCCTGAAATGTACAACCAACTTGAAGCATACTGGCAAGAGCCTTTCATTTTAGCAAAATGCTTTCTGTCACCTGTTTACTCCTCTTCTGTCCTTTCCTCTGCTCATCGCTGGTGCAGCACCAATGAGCAGAAGAAAGGCAAGAAACAGTAGGAAATACATGTACTAAACAGATCTAATGATGTTGCTGGCAAAATGAGATTCATAGTACAGCTTAACTTATTCATTTGGGACTTGTTACAGAAGAAGAACTTTCTTGTATAAGTGAAGGGAAAACACACTCTCAGCACTTTGTTTTTGTCTTGGGAGTCACAGCACCGCAATATCTTTCCTCACCCAAGGCAATGGGTTGTGGTTGCTGCCTTCTCACCTTGCCACCATCACCTGATTGCCTTGCTGCTGCTGTTGCCACTCCAGGAGGAGATGATCTTTGCTACTCCAGCCCTCTTTAGAAATAGTGCAGCAAGCTGTGCATGCCTGATATGCCTTCCTGAACACTTGCAAGATGGCATCCTCTAGAAAGAGTTCAACCAGCGCTTGGGTTGCCCTGCCTACGGGCATCCGGAAATGGTGGCTGGCCTCATATAAGAGGAATGGATCTTCCAAATGTCTGGGAACTGGTTTGCACACTGTGCCTTGCTATTTTTAAACAGGCCTGGTAGGGATCAAGAATGCTGTCATCGGGCTGCTGGGTGGAGGCAGCAGTTGGGTGGTGATAGGCCAGGAGTAGGCAGGTGGGCAAGAGGAGGCTGGCAGAGGGCAGGACAGGAGGCTGCCACCTTTCAAAATCTGCTGACTGAGGCTGACACATCAGCTTGCCTCCTTATACAGCTGGGTCTGCTTGACAGAAGTCAGATATGTACACCAGGTATGGTAATCTTCCATGGCTAATCGTATACACAAATATTGGATCTATGTCAAAAAGTTGGAATGTATAATAAAGCTGTGGAGCTTAGCTTTGAAATCCTCCTTTCTGAAGCTGGAGCACAGCGGTCACCAGCCAAGGAAAGCAGGGGTGAAGGACACCCAGATCAGCTGATACAGTAATTTAATGTAAATTTTTCTGCTCTGTACCCATGAAGGGCAATTTTCAGTCTTAAATTCTCATTGTTCTCTCCCGAATTCTTTTCATAAAGCTGGGCGCGTTAATCTGACTTGTTAATTAGTGCTGCTGTCTAGTTCGGGGGGGGGGGGAATATCCCTTATCCTTCAACACTACTTAGATGGCAGGAATATTCAATACGATAATTGTTATAACTGAGGAAGAGATTTAAATATGTGCTTTGAAGTGAAAACCATTTCTAAAATTAGTGAGCAGTGTAAGTATTTCACAGAGGGAGATTTTTCCCCCCTCCCCACATTTTGCCTAGTTCTTTTTGCTGCTTCTGAAACTGTAAACAGCAACTCTTGTGCCAGAAAGGGTCGAAGCAAAATGTATGTACATGGATTTGGATGTGAAAGTCCATCCTTCTGGATCCAAGCCAAGTCCTTATTTGGAATGACTCATAGAAGTTGGGCCTGAATTTAAAATCATGCAGATGCAGGGTTCCCAAACACAGCCTGAGTTTCTTACTACTTCTTGGGTTTAGCAAAAATAAGTCCTAAGTAATGATATGCGCAGAGGGAAGGTGGTATGGTGAAGCCTGATATCATCACATCTTGGAAGATAACCAGGGTCGGTACTTGAATGGGAGATCACCAAAGGAGACTCTGCAGAGGAAGGCAATGGCAAAACTACCTCTGCTTCTCACTAACCTTGAAAGCCCCTTGCTGGGGTCAACGGGTGTCGCTTGACACCCCTTACGTGCATAAGGATATGCACTCAAGCTAGTATTGATGTCTGAAGTTGGTTATTTGCAGGGCAATCCTATGCACAGGTACTGCCCTCTAAGTAACGCTGCGTAAGACTGCACCAGAAAGAACCACCAGCCTGCACTGCTTTTCCTGCCCTTGTTCTCCCTTGGGGCTGTATATTATCTCTTTAAAACACTTCTATCCTGCTCTCCTCCCCTCAATCAGAGCTTCTAACAACATAAATTAAAACAAAAAATCCCAGTTCAGAAAAATAGAACCATGGCAACTAAAGCCCACCTATTACAAACTCATCATCCGTGCACCAAGCTTAAGAACATAAAATCATAAGAAGAGCCCTGCTGGATCAGACCAATAGCTTGCAATATGCTGGTTTTACTGCTTTTGTACACACCATCTGAATGACCAGACAGTTGTCAGCAGCAGGCTGCCACATCTTATAAGCCTTTCTGAAGCCCAGCAGGGTTAGGATTTTCATATTTCTTTGGGGAAGCTATTGCTGCATCGAGGGGCAGCTACAGGAAACACCTGGGGCCTTTTCAGACTGGCCAGTTGCCTCTCACTTCCTCCTCATTTCCCCCTCTGCGACTCCTCCTGAGCAAACCTGCCGTTTTCGCACTATAGCAATCTGCTCCTCTCCCCCCCCTGAAGTTTTCTGTTCCCATTTGGGTTTCTTCGATGCTCTGTGTGCCCGCCCCTTGCATTTCACCTCCCCTTCCCTCCCCTTCCTCCCCCCCAGCTCCTCCCTCGCTCCCCGCTTTTCCTTTTTTTTTTTTTAAACGCATGCGTGGTAACGTTATAACGTCATAGCGGAATGACAACAGTGCATCACCCGCCTTCCTCTTCCCACAATTCATCTAGTTCCTCCTCAGTATTCAAATTTTCCCGCCGTTCTGGGTTGGTGCAAAACGATTGGCGGGCTACAAGGAGGACCCCCCCCCCATGGGTGGATTCTCCGATGTGAACTGAAATGTCGTGTGCTTAACCCGATCAAGGCAACAAAATGGAGGATGGGCAACATGTCGTCAGCTGGCCCGTGTTAAGAAAAAAAAAATTACATAAATGGTGGTGGTGGTGGTGGCGGCAGATGAGGAGGAGCAGCATGACACGCAGAGCAGTCTCCCCGCTCCGCAGGAATAATATTACCCCTTGAAAACAGTTCAATCCATTTCTGTGACTTTTCTGCAAAGAAGCGCGCCCAGCCTGCTCTGCAGGGGCTGCCAATAAACAGCAAATTCCCCCCCCCCCATAGTAGATGTGAACGTGTGTTTATTATATAAAGACAACAATTGTGCCGTCTTCCCTTGCTGCATCAAAATGTCATTATGATGTTATAACATTATAAGGGCCTTTTTTTTAAAAAAAAGAAGGAGGGGGGGGGAGTGTTGCTTCAGGATCGTGGGACCGCACACAGGGAGCGGAAAGGAAGGCAAGTTTCCCCAGCCCGCCCGCCCGCCCGCTTGCCGCGTCTTCTCCACGGATTGCTAGAGGAAAGCACCCACCACCAGCTCTGCACAGGCTGTTGCCGGGGAAGCCCAAGCAAAGGGCAGCAGTTACCGGGGAGCAAGCACATGGAGCTCTCGGGCCAAAGTTTTTCCATGTCGGCGGGAAATCTCCATTTTGGCTAGTTGAGCCTGTTTAGCTGGGATGGAGGCTCTTCCCCTTTGGTGGACTCTATGTTCCTATTGGCGGAGGTTTAGGAGTAGCGTCATCTTAGTGAGCCAAGCTTAACAGCTTTGCCCATGCAAAAGTTACTTTAAAAATAAAAAGTTTTGAAATAAAATTGATGTGCATATTGTATAAAGTAAACTGTGTAATGGACTTCACTTGCCGCATCATCATAACGTTATGTCGACATAAAGACAACTGTTTTTTCCATGGCTACAGACGTGGGGGGGGGATTATGAATATATATGCGACCGTGGAGTGCGAGGGGGAATACTGTCTGCCGTGTCCCGCACAACACGCTCGCCGGCCACTAAAAAAACTGAAAAACTCCCCCCCCCTTCTCAAATATGCACGGCCATTTGCCCTAGCACCACCAACACATGTCCCCGATCATTCCTGGGTCCGTAAAATATCAGAAACGCTCTGCAAATCTGTCATACTTCCACCCCCTCCTTGTTTTCTCTGCAGTCTCTGTTAAGCATCAGAACCCTTACTTTTCACGGCTCTGTCTCTTTATCTAGTTGATTCCAATGAAAACATAGAGGGGAGGAAGTTTGCCTGGAAACAAAGGTGGTAATAGAAAGGTTTTTTGGGGTTGGACAATACGTTCATGTGTCCTCAGTTAGGAACGCTACTCGCTGACCAGTTTTTAAATTTGGTACTGCGATATACCGTTGTAACTGTATTGATTTGAGCGATGGCTTCCAGGAGAAGGGGGACTTTCTGGCAGAGAGATGAAACAGAACTCCTGCTACATATTGTGGCTAATTCTGGCCATGTGAGTGAACTTATGGCCAGCACACATCGGGCCAACAAAGAGGAGTTCGAGGCCATCTCGCGCAGGCTGGCAAGGAGGGGGTTCAGCCGCACCCCGGAGCAGTGCCGGTCTAAGTTTAAGAGGCTGAAATGTGACTTTATGTCAAGCTTGGAGGCATGGGGAGGTATCCCCAGAGCAAGTGGCCAGACAGCCTACCATGCCCAGCTGGTGGTGATGTGGGAGGCTGCTGGGCGTCCGCGTTGGGAAGATCGGCACCATGATGGTGAGCACCCCATTCCCTAACCAAACTGGTACATAAGAAGGCTACTGTGAGTGCCCCAAACTTTAGGGAGCATAGCCCTGTATGGGCATGCTGTTGTGGGTTGCCTGCTGACAGGCACAGTCTCCTGAAATGCATTCCTGGTCTGTTTAGTAAACAGGAAGGAGGTTTTTACCCAGGTTCATTGCCCAATTGACCAATACACCCCTCCCGAGCCTAGCTATTCTAAAGTGTGTTCTGTTTTGGAGAAGTGCTGAGGTATTGTAACCCCCCCCCCCCCAATTGCCAGAATGCAGGCTTACCTGCGGGGTTTAATCCTTCAAGTGGTGTTCTCCAAAAGGTATGTCAAGCACACGACAGAATTAGTGTCCATGGGCCAAAAATGACACATGCTTTACCACTACTTTTACATTGCTTATTTTAAACTAATGTACTGCTTCGCTAGCACATGAAATGTTAGCAGTGCTCAGTGGGAGTGCGCCATGCTTACTTTTTAATGATTTTGGGCCTGAGACATATTGATGGTGCAATTAACCCAAAAGGTTAATATCAGCCAAAACACAAAACAATCAATTCTTTATGCAATTATGCTTTCTCCATCCAAGGCAGCCAATGCTCTGTTGCTCAGTATTCAAGTCAAGAGCGGTGCAGCATGCTCATCAAAATGACCACTGTTAGTTGGGGATGAGTACAAAGATGTAATGGGATATGAGTGCACATATTTATTGTAAGGCTGAAAGTCAACTGACAGCACCCTCCGTTTTTATGCATGGAACATTCCTTGAACATTTTCTGTTAGTCAAGGGCATGAGCAGTGAAGCTCATCCTCATGCACAGATAACAGCGTGCCCACTTCTGTTAATGCAGCCTCACAACGCCCAAGGGTGCCAGAGACCAGGCAACACGCCCTTCAGGAGGAGGATCCTGAAGTGGAAGAGGATCCAGAGGAAGAGGGAGGCGCCGCGGTAGAGGAGGAGGAGGAGGAGCATGAAAACCGCCCTGAGCCGGACACGGCCGTTCGTGGTAATGTAGAATGAATGCAATAGTTATTGCAGGCATAAGCATTAGTTACTGTCATCAATAAGCCTGTGTGAAACCCGATGATCATTATAAGGGTGCACCCTGATGAAATGTTTTCCTGTTCGTTCACAGACACTTCTGAAGGGATCGCTGGCCCCAGTGCCCAGCCCACTGAGGAGGAACCACCTGCGCTACCAGGTATTGACGCACAAGGTATAATGTTGATGATGAGAGAGAAGCGGGGCTGGCAGAAACTATCACCAATGAGTCATATAACATCTGTCGCAGTCCTTACTGTACTGTGATAATTTAGAGTTGTATTCCTTATGCAGGGCCCTCTAGGAGGAGAGTGGAAACCAGCGCAGAGGAAGAACTCTGCACGCTTGAGTCCATACACAAGCTGTGTAGGTCTACCTGTGAGTATTCCTTTCTACTTACTATAGGGGCAGATGAAATTTTGAATCAGCAATATCACCACTGTGTTGACCGTAAATTGCACTTCCTTGAATATGTCTCCCAGACTACATTGGTTGAAGCTGGCCAACGCGGTGAAAAAAACCTGCTGAATCTTGACTCATGAGTGCAGACAGCTTAGAGGGAGCATGAATGCAAAATTTGCGTTCTTACTCTGTTTCAGTTAATGCCTTAACTCGGAGGATGGACTCCATCGTCCGGAGGCAGAGGAGGATGGAGAGAGACAACAGGAAGCTGCGGGGGGAGTTCATTGAGCTGCGAGGACTGGTTGAGGGTGGGCATGGGCCGGCGGGGGACGGTGCACAGGTGTAAAGTTGTAAATAGTTTATTAAATGTTTAAAGTTTGTTTGTATGTTAAGTTGTATATAAATACCATTTATTTATAAAAAATAGTTTTGTTGAACCGTTGCAGAACCATGATTAATGATACATCGCCAGTCATACTGGTAAAACATGTCCACGTTTAATGACTTGAAAAATTCATCGATTCAAAAGGAAACATTGGAAGCAACACTGCCCACAGTTGGAAGAACATGAGTGATACAAAAAAAACGTGGCGCAGGGGTGAATGGTTTCAGTAAACAACCACTAGACAGGAACATTAATACATTGCCTGTGGTGCATTGTAGTTTTGTAGAACTGCAGCAAGTTACGGTGCAGAACTGGCATGGCGTACCCAATAGACGGCTCGAAATTAAACATTTAGAAAAAAATAACAAGAGCATACCTAGGGAAGCATAGTTCTCCTGTTGCCCTGTCCAAGCAAGCCTGAGAGTCCATGTCCCTCTCTCAAGGTGGGTCTAACTATCCTGCCCTGTAGTCTCCACCAAGACCGCTGGAGAATCAGACACTACCCTGATGCATCATTTTAACATCCACCACATCAATAAAGGAAACTCTAATGGCGCCACCCCTCACTATCATTTTATAGTTGAGCCTACTTTTCATTTGGCAGTCTAAGACGAGGGGTGAGACGACCTGTGGGTGGAGTTAAGAGAAAACAACTGGTCAGGTACACAGCAGAAGATTGCATTGATGCCAAACAGAGAAGTGTTATTTACATGTAGGTCAAAACATATTTAGGGACAAGAACTGACCCCGCCTTAACATAGTCTGCAGTCAATGTTTATGCAATCGCCGCAAGCAACAGCCCCTCGGCCAGGCTGAACTAGATCATCATTATCTCCCTAGCCGTCATCTTCTTCCATCACTCACGCTGTGTCATCTCCTCCTAAGGAAAAGAATAAACACGTTAAATGTGTCATTCTCATGGTGGCCCATGGCCCGTCTCCATCGTACTGGCAGACCCTTGGCGGAGAGACTGAAACACTTCAAGCAATCAATGATTACGATGCTAGAAGTTGTTAGACACAGGGCATCAAGCAGTCTGAGCTAGTGCCTCATTGCCATATCTCTCTCTGCAGAAGCTGTACTCTTTAACCGGAACACACTGAAGATGGCTTCCCTTTATTTGGATTTATGGCCAACAACCACCAAACGGTTCATCCGAATATCCATAGCCAGTCTGGAGCTATTACTGATAGATTAGGGAGGTTCTGGATGAGGCCATTCCCTGACAGCACATTAATTGTTGTAGAAGTTTAAAGGGAATCTTCATATAGAGTGACCTGGCCTCTGGCACTGGTCAATGTAATGTGCAATCGCTAGATTACTAAAGGTGCCACAAGTGTACTTATCTGACACATGAGCAACAGCGTGCCCAGTATCCAGTAGCATAGTTGCCCATGCGTGCATGTGGAGGTAGTCTACAACAACACCAAAAAGGATATTTAAACTTGTGAAAGGCTTGTAACTCTAATAGTATGATGGCTGTAGAAAAATATGGAACAAACCAGGGGAGATCACTGCCTTCTGCTATTTTTGGATTGAGGTGTAGTCAACCTCACTTTTCCATCGGTTCATAACCAACTTATTACTGTGCTCTGGTATATGGAGGCATGTAAGAGGCAAGAAAACAAAAGCTCCATGAGTAAAACTTCTCATTTTCGCCAAAAAAAACACTTCCAAATCTGCACCTTATATAGGCAAGATAATAAATACTGAAATAATTTGTAAAAACCATATAATACAGTACATCTAGGGAGTTCTATGGCGACGGTACGACGACATATTGATTTTTTTAAATAAAACGGCAGTACAAGGGCTTCGGGACTAGAAATACAAGCATAAGAAATGCATATGATAATGAGCCATAAACTAGGAAACAAGCACGGTGAACTCTCGGGCCAATGGCGCCCGGGTCCTGCTACCAACGAAACAGCAAATCAACCTCACCAACGTAGTCCATGCGGTGGGATCTTGCCTCCCTGCCTCCTTATTCCGATATAAGATATATTAGATTTACCTCTAGCTTCCCCCCCTCCTCCCTCCTTCCCCGCCTTTCCCTTTTTTTTTTAAAACGCATGCGTGGTGACGTTATAACGACATAGTGGAAGGGCGACAGTGCATCACCCGACTTTCCCCCCTCCCTCCCTTTCTCCGCAACCTCACATGTTCATTTTGGGGCATTATGATTCGTCCATCCCACCCCTCACCTGCGCCACAGGTAAACAAAAGGTTTTCAAAGTCGGCGGGAATCCTCCATTTTGTACTGTTGAGCCTGTTGAGCTAGGATGGAGGGTCTACAGAGGAGCGTCTTACAGGCTTTAGCTTCATTTCTACAGGTGATCCTGCTGGCTCTGCAATCCACCAGCAGTCTCCTAAAACAATATTTTATAAGATCACGGAGGAGAAGAGGGGTTCTCCGAGCTCTATCGAGCAGTGGAATCACCCCCTCCCAGCGCAGGCGACAGAGATGGCATGCGCTTGCAGGCTTGCGTTTCAAGCGCAGGCACTGGGTCTACCCAAGGAGCATGGACTGGTGGGAGAATTATGTGCTGTGTGTGTGGGGTGATGAACAGTGGCTGCTGAATTTCAGGATGGACCGGCGTACATTTATGGAGATTGTCTCAGTGGTCGCTCCTCACCTGGAGCGGCAAACCACCCGGATGCGGCACCCTGTGGACCCAGCGAAGCGTGTTGCTGCGGCCATTTGGTATCTGGCGAACACAGATACATTCCGCGAAGTGAGTCATCTCTTTGGAATCGGTCTCTCCACCGTTGCTGGGATAGTGCACGAGTTTAGCAGAGCTTTGGAGAAAACGCTGTTTGCTACCGTGGTGTGCCCAGGCACAGAAATCGGCAAGGTAAGGTTTTTTTCCTTTAAGTTCATGCCGTTATAACGTCATGACGATATGACGTCTAAAAAGGTTAAAGGGAAAATCTCCAGACTTGGGGGGGGGGCTTGATTCATCAACAAAATCAGCTGCCATGGGTCAGTCACAAGTTATCGCTGAGCTTCCCTTTCTAAAATGGCCCTTGAGAGAGCTGTCTCATGTTCATCAACCAGAAGAGATGTTAACTATTGGGAGGGCCGAAGGAAATGGGAATCTAATGTGCTCATAGACTCCAGAATGACCAGTAGGAGAGGGTATTAATCATTGTTAACTGATCTCTGTAGCCTTTTTTACCGTTAGATTTTTCATTTTAAAAAATTAATTCCAACATTTTAGATTTTATCCTTAACAAGTCTTTGAACATTTGTTACAGTGTTTAAAATAAAACATTTATACAGGTCATTTTATTCATGTAGGCTTTTTAGTACAATGTAGTTTTAATCTACAGGTGATTTTGCTGCTGTGTGACCTTTTCTTTTTCCATTTGTAATTGTGAATCTAAGTGTGCACATTAAAAACCCTGAGTGATTTTTAGTCTTTTAGTACGGATCTCTGTACATAAATGATCTCTGTAGGCAAATGATCTATGTGGGTAAATGATCTCTGTAGATCGTGAAGGAAGCCCTGCATGCTGATGTTCCCCAGTTCAAACCTGGGCGCTGGCTGCACAGTCTTCATCTGTTCCCATAATCTGTGCCCAGCCAATATATCTTACGGTCCTGTTTGCAAAACCCCTGTCTACATTAATCATGTAGGTGCATTTCTCTCTTTGGTAAAACTGTTAAATGTAATGTGTCTTCAGATTAAACATCTGTTAATGCCATGCCACTGTATGTTGCGCGGGTACAACTTTTGGAGGTTGCTTTGTCTGTCTGCCTTAACCTTTTATTTCTTTCTTTTTTCTGCACACAGATTATGGATGGTTTTGGTCACCTTGGAATGCCACATTGCATTGGAGCCATAGATGGCACACATATACCAATTCGGGCTCCAGGAGGAAGAGTGAACGAGTATGGCAATAGAAAAAACTATTGTTCAATACTAATCCAGGGAACAGTGGACAATACTGGCAGATTTATTGATGCGGAAGTGGGCCATAGCGGCAGGACGAATGATGCGTTTGTGTTCTCTAACAGCAACATATACTGCAGAATGGATGCTGGCCTCTTTGTTCCAGGAAACCCCACGGTAAATCTGAATGGTGTAAACATACCTGCACTAATCCTGGGCGATGGAGCATATCCACTTCGCCCATGGCTGATGTCCCCTTACAGGAAGCCACGAGAACCATTTGAACTTCATTTTAACAAAGTGCAGAGTCGCGCGAGAAATGTAGTTGAACGTGCGTTTGGGAGACTCAAGGCGCGTTGGAGAGTGCTGTCTTCAAGGCTTGCTGTGCACGTTGATAGTGTGAGCACGATTGCCACTGCCTGTATAATACTGCACAACATCTGTGAGATGAAGGGTCATGAGGTTCATCTAGAGTGGCAGGAGCATAACACAATTCTCGTTCCAGAGGAGGAAGAGAAAAACCCAAAGCTCTTAGAAAAAAAAAATAAAAAAAAAGTGGAAGAGGGTAGGCGTGTGCGGGATGCTGTAGCAAAGTACATTTATGCCAACAGAAGAAGGTGACCTTGCTTGTGGACACTGGACTTTATATTTTCGTGTACCTTTTGGAAGGAGTTAACCACTCCAATCCTATTTGCAACGTCATTAACATTAAACAGTTATTGTTTTAAATAAAGTATTTAACTTTTGGAATCTGTAAACATGTGTTCTCGTTTTTATTAACTCTCACATGAAGAGGGGACAGAGCGCTGACTGTGCGCAAGGTTAAGTTTACAGTGCAGCATCCTTGAAGTAAGTACTCACCCCCTTCACAGGCTCTCCAACTTTGGATCAGTATCTAAGCACACCTTGCTCCTAATCATTTTGGACAGTCAGATCCCGGTTTTCTTCTCCACAGGTGCCCTTGTGGTTCAACTGAAAAATCTGTCCAATAAGCAATTACATTACTGGCCTTCTTACCAACTTGGGTTGAACGTGATGTGACTTACTTGCCTCCCATCAATAACCAAGTCTGCAGTTCAAAACTATTGGCAATTTTGGAAGTGCTTTCGGTGGGGGGCCTGTACTTACATGCAAACATGCACTCACAGTATTGATGGCATTTCCCCGTGTTGACTGTTCAACATACTCATCACTCAGGCAGACACGTTAACTAGGCAAGGCATTGGAGATCAACTTAGGTTGGTCATGGCAATATTACTGCCATCTCCCATGCCATGTATGGTTGCAAAGTCCGGGTTGGAAACTAGCAGGGGACTTTGGGGGTGGGGACAGGAGCAGCTGGGGTTTGGGGAGGGGAGGGGCCTCAGCGTGGTACAATGCCATAGAAGTCAACCCTGCAAAGCAGCCGTTTTCTCCAGGGGAGATGATCTTTGACAGCTGGGGATAAGTTGTGAAAGCAGTAGATCTCAAGGCCCCACCTGGAGACTGGCAACCCTAATTCCATGCCCCCGGGAGAACACCTTCCCCAACATCAACATTGATTTTTTGGGTAGTACTCGGGTCATGTGGCACATCAGTAGCAGTTTAAGGAATATCTCCACCACAGCTGTTCCCCAACCCCCCCCCCCCCCCGTTTCCAAAAACATGCTTTCAGGTTGGAGTACACTTATTAATCGACACACTCTGCCTACTGGATGTCCTCCCTTACAAGCCCCTGGATTGCAAGGGAATACGGGAAGAATATGGGGGAAGATGCAATGGGAATGAATTTCTCAAGGGGGGGGGGCACGCTTAAATGCACATTGGGTGGACATGATCATGTAATGTTAATTAAACAAAACATGTCAACCATTACACAACAAAAGACACAGCTGAGTAAAAAATATTGTCCAGCTACAGGGAGTGCCAATGCAACAGTTAAACCCCCCCCCCCCCCATTCTCAGCGGCAATGCAATCGCATTAGCACAGCCAGACCAAAGCGTGGAAGAATACTGTCATCAATGCCCCCCCCATGCTCTCCCCCACCTTCATGTGTCTTCCATCCACCCCCCTTACAATTACGAATTAAAAGGGGCACCTCTGTGCTCTCTTCATAGTGTTCCTCTTTCTACCCTGTCTGTTGTCTTCCCAAATGCTCAGGTACGTCTGAGAGCAGTTCCAAAGTTAACTGCCTAGCCTAGGAAGATCCAGCTTGTTTAAGCAAGTGAACACTTTGAACAGGGAAGAGGGGAATCTTCCTTGGCAACCAGTGATGCATACTGATTTTCCTTGTTTGGTTGAAAATGTCACGTGATCTAAAGAAAGATCGCCATTCGTTCTCCACTTTTAAATTTTGGCACAATAGAATACCGTTGTAACGTTAGCACAGCAAAAATGGCTGCAGGAAGAAGAGGGACGTTCTGGCAGCCTGAAGAGACAGAGCTTCTCCTTGACATTGTTGCGCATTCTGGCCATGTCAAGGATTTGATGGCCAGCACACACAGGGGGAACAGTGAGGCTTTCTCACTGATCTCCAGGAGGCTTTCCAGGCGAGGCTATAGGCGCACACCCACCCAATGCCGTTCTAAGTTTAAGAGACTGAAGTGCGACTTCATGGCCAGCCTGGAAGCCTGGGGTGGCATCCCTAGGTCCAGTGGCCAGACAACCTACCACAGGCAGCTCGTGGCAATGTGGCAGGCGGCTGGCAGACCACGCTGGGAGGACCGTCACCACGATGGTAAGGAGGTTTTTACCCAAAAGGTTTTAAGGTGCATCTCAGAGAATGGTCATGGTGTTGGTTATTGAACATGGTTTTTTTAACCACCCAGACACAGTGAACACAACTGACCTGACCCAGGGTGCCATGGTTAGCCCACCCTAATGCAGATGTGTTAATCTAAGCACAACAATCAGTCCTCCAAATACCAAGTATTTCTCTTGACCCATTCCTCGCCATGTTCTTTTCTATTTTAATTCATAGCTTGTGGTCTCTTAGGGAACTGTGGTGATGGGCATGGGCATCCCTGCATCTGTTGCCGTTATCCAAATGTTACATTAAGAATCCTCCTGTACCAAAAGCAATGGTCTGGGGCTATTTTTCCCCCCGAAAACTGTGCAAAAAGGACCCAACATTGTAAGAAGACCAAAGATCCATGGAAAAAGAAATAAAATTACAGAAATGAATCCATTTTTGCCACATGTGGCTCAGTGCAATGGTCTGCTCTCAGAGGTTCTTGAACACTGTGGTCTGTAAAGCAGAGGCACAGAGTCCCTCACACGGCCCCCCCAACCCCAAGTCTGACATAGAAAGTATGCTATGTGCTTTGATTAAAATAGAGCACTTGTTTAAACTCTCCTCTGTACTCCCTGAGAATAGGAGGACCGTGGAGAAAATTGAAAAATAGAAATCCATGACTTTAATACTACCACAACATAGGGTGATGTGAAGCTTTGCTGGCACGTGAAAGCTTGGCTGGAACATCACTGTACTGATGATGAATATCCTGACCATGAAACGGATTGATGGTATGTCAGTCACCAATGTAAAAATAATGGAAATACACAGCTATGATAGTTAAAGAAAATTTAATTTTGCTCATAACGCCAGGCAGACATGCTGATACAGGCAGCAAGAAAAAAGCGGCGTTGCTGTGTGGAGGATTACATCTAAACTAAAGAGCAAATTATTAGAATGAGCAGGCACTCTGTACAGCATCTGTGAATGTACTTTTTCATCTTGATAAATGATTGTGCCTTGAGCCACAACCGTAGTCATATCAACCCATTTGTTGTTGCAGCCACACAACATCCAAGGAGGCACACGGGTAGATCGCCAGGCCTGGTAGTGGAGGACCCGGGGACTGAGGAGGAGCATGAGGAAGAGGTGGTCGCCTTAGTTGAGGAGGAGGCGGAGGAGGAACATGAGGAGGTGCTGCTGGAAAACCCACTAGTGCAGGCCCCAGCTGCTCCTGGTAAAGCAGATTTCGTTAACTGGTTAATGCAGAGATTGGCTTTTTATTCGGCACTCTCAAAGCCCAGTTCAGTACAGAGGTTGGGGATATGGGTGCATCCCATTGCAACTATGTGCTTTTTGCTCACAGCACAGGGTGAGTGCGCCTCAATGTCCAGTGCCCAGGAGGAGGGGGCGGAGGAGGAAGAGGAGGAGGTGCTGCATGAAATCCCGCCAGTGCTGGCCCCAGATGCTCCTGGTAAAGCATAATTAGAAAAATGGTTAATGCAGAGATTGACATGTTTTTATGCAGTCCCTAAGCCCACTGTAGCACAGTGGTTGGGGATATGGGCGCATCACATTGCCACGATGTGCTTTTCACACACAGCCCGGGGTGAGTGCGCCTCAGTGCACAGTGCCCAGGATACTCTGCCTTCTCTGGCGGAGGCACACGTGTCACCAGGAACTACCATGCAAAGAGTAATCCTCTTGCCGAAAGCAGCCTGGGAATGTCTTAATTGTTCAGCAATAGTTATCATCACACCTCTAGCAATTACGGCTAAAAACTAAGTTGAAATTTGGTTCTACGTCCAGGCCCCTCCAGGAGAGTGGATGCAGAAGCTGAGGCGCAACTGGACTCATTGTCATCCCTGCATAGGATGTGTCGTTCCACATGTGAGTTTTGCTCAGAATGTCTGTAATGACCAAATTATAATATCAGTCTGCGTAACCACAGGAATATATAATTAGAAATTCTGTAAAGTAAATTTCCCTACTAAAGTACATAGGGGCAGATGTCTCAGAAGTCTACATGACAAGCTAAATCGAGACTACGATTGGTGCAAATTTTATACGGCGACAATCAACAGCTGCCATTCTTTATATATTTCAGTCAATGCATTAACACGGAGGATGGACTCCATAGTAAGAAGACAGAGGAGGACGGAGCGGGATGTCCGGGCACTTAGGGGTGAGCTCACCGCAATACGCGAACTGTGTGAAAGAGCACTTAGACCGGCAGGTGACAGTGCCCAACACGGGAAAATTTAAAAAAAAAAAAATTTTTTTTTGTAAAATTGGTAATATAATGTAAATATGTTTGTAATGTTTCATAAGTTTAAATGTTGTTTTTTGCTATTAAAAAAATTACTACAACTAAAGTCATTTATTTATTACATAAAGTGCGTATTGTCTTTGTCAAGTTAAAGCTTCCTTATTACAATCCATACATTATGGATCGCAGTGATGCAGAGTTAACTGTCACCACAAATAAAGAATGTCCAGTAAAATCGAACTGATTAGGATACCACACTGACTACAGAGCATATTAGGAATGTTCACTCTACATTTATTACATAGGTTCTTGATTCCTACCTTGTGCTCTCCCCGTTCCTTGAACACTTCAGGAATCTCCCCATCATGGCAAGTTGCTTAATGAGCTCTTCACGGCTAGCATGCTGTCTCCAGGACTCGACGTGGTCTGGAATTACATGGGCGCTTTACACGGATTATCCAAAAGGTCTTTGTTTGGAAAAGACCAGTGGTGTACAACATTGACTAACACTGCCATTGGAGGCCCCAAGCTAGGTTGGATTCTCCGTTTTTAATGGAAGTTTTTCAAATGGTAACCGACATGTAGACATATGAGCCTGTAGGATCACGTTCACGTCATCCAGACATAGGATGGGCTACATGACGTCAATTTTCCCCTGAGGAATGAAAAACAAATAATAACTTGTCATGGTTGTGCTTGACGCAGCGGCTCTGGAGGAGCAGAGTGACACCATTCTAAACAATCTGCAGGAATATTTGTAGAACCTAGACATAATTTGTGCGGGGGGATGTGTTGCGATGTACGCAACATTAGGCTGCTATAATACACGATCCACTGTCTTCTCAAAGCAACAGGGGTGTGTTGGGCTGACACGACGGACCCGTGTTCACCGATAACAAACAAGAAAGAACACTTTACGTATGGAAAAAAAATTCCACAAAAGACCACCCGCAGTATTATCCATGACCTTAGAGGTCATGAATCCTATCCTCAATAGCTGTTTTGGTAATTGACACTCGCATGTTTTGATTACAAAACAGGCTCCGGTTGTTCTTTAATCTAGGGCACATTTCCAGGTTAGGCAAAAGGGCAGCTGCAGCATGTTAATAAGTACGGCAGCAAAGGGGCCACCACAACGGCCCCCCCTCCCCACCATCCAGAGGTCCTTACTCACTTGAACGCTGATGTCAGAAGTATTGCAGGCATTGTGTATCTTGTCCTGGGTCTCCCTCTACCTTACTGAATCAACACAATCTCCGACAGGGTTGCCTGGAGCAGGCGTGGCCGGATGTGGCCCGCTGTAACATCTCTGCTGTGTAATTTCTCTCTACATCATGAATCAAAACCCTTCTGCCTTTTCTAGATCTCAAGACATCACTATGAACTATTGGTTGTCCACAAGGAAAGCCAACAGCAAAGGTTGACTCCACCTACCGCCCTTTTCGGAGATATCTGATCTCAGTGGATGTCCGCTGGGACAAAGAGGGGGAGGGGTGTGCTCTTTTTTAATAGACTGTGCATGTCTGATAAGATATTGCATTAGTGGAATTAAAATAATAAGAAATGCAAGATAAGTTTTGCATGTACGAGAACATGTGTCTTGCCTATGTGTGCGGATGAATGTGCTGCAGACCAAAATTAGAAAATTTTATCGATGTGTGCATCGGAATCCAATCAATTTTTAGACAGGGTAACGGTACTCATAACCTTATCAACAGTACAAATTTGTTAGTGCTGAAAGGGTACACATGAATCAGAACTGTACTAGTCATGATTGACAGAAGTGTTCAAAATCCACCCAAAGTGCAGGATAGGGCAGGACAACCATATATTAACAAAATGAGTTTTTCCCCCTCAAAGTTAACAAAAGGTGCACATTGAAAAATTTAAGGTGAGGGTGACAATAAGTGCAGCACAACAAGTTTTATTACAGTGATCAAGTGAATTGTACAACAGGAAACATGCAGTGGGGAGGAAACACAGATGTCTAGATTAAGATACACACTCACAAAGACAAATAAACATTTAACATGAACAAAAGGTTACGAAAACATACGATGGAACAGCATGCAAAAACACACGTCTGAGGAAGACTGACGATTATAGATCCAGCTTTAATTTAAATTGCTGGATTGTGAAGACACAGGTAACTCATGGTTCAAAAAAAACCCGCTCCTTGCCCACACAAGAGCGCTTTGGTCCCCTATTAGACGCGCGGGCATGATTTTGAGGAGTGGGCACCTGTTCAAGGAGGCTCTGGCTCTCCTGCTCTGTGTCTGGAACCAACACCTCAGGAGGTTCTGTAATCACTTCTGCTGGCCGGGGTCTCTTTGACAGACAGAACTCCCCTATTGTGTGGGTGGCCTTTTCCTTGACGGGGCCACAGGAGCAAGGACACTCTCTGTGCTCTTTGGCTGGAAGCGTACCAGCAATCACCTCTCCAAGCTTTTGAATGGCGTTAACTGCCGCCATTATCGCCTCCACATTGGCCTGGTTAGCCTGACTCAGTGCCTGACGGTCACGTTCCCCCTCCTGCATCACCATCTCCATATTTGCCTTATGTTCCTGCCTGCCCTGCTCCAACATCTGTAATGCCACCTCGTTCAACATGGCCACTCTCCTCTGCCTACACCTCTCATTGTCCTGTTGTACCTCCCTGTCATTTGGAGGTCTATCAGGAATGGCGACTTGATCTGTGGGCGTAGATAATACAGATCAGAATGTCAGCCAAAAGACATTAATACTTAGTATTACATAATCTGTAACTTTACACTCCACCGTACCTGGAAATGGTAAAGGGCGCCTTCCCATGCTCTGCATCCTTGCCTCGCTGTCTACGCACGGGCCTTGCTCCTCAGCATTTCTGCCAACCAGATCAAGGTCGTCTTCTCCAGAGCTGTCATCATAATTTATCTGCAACGCCATGTTGTCTCCTAAGCAAGAACAAAACAGTCCGTTGAACAATGTCTTTATGTGCATCATGCCACTCAGACACACCTTAACGTGAATAATAGCAATGCTGCCTGTTTGTACACAAGAAATGACCAAGTTGGCTGGTCACAGCTCATTAACCATTCGGCCATTGTTGTGTGTATGGACCCTTACCTAAAATGCAAATTAAGGATGATGAATGTAGCTTTTATAATGCACTTCTGCTTAACAGATCACTAGAGACATAAGTAGTCACTCACGGTTTGCATAGCTGACGTTGTTCTGTGGTGGATTCACAGACGACTGCTCACTCATGCTTCCACGTTCCCTGATTTCTGAAATTCACAACAATCATGGGTGTTAAAAGGAACAAGAAGAATGACCCGGGAGGGAAAAGTGCCCATGATACGTTTCCATTTATTACTTGTGGCATTTAGTCTGTCTTTATTACACTTCCCATCCTTCCTCCTGCATGTGCACACCCACAATCCCCTGACTATGCACACTTGTAAAGTAGAGGGGGTGCTTGGTGTAAATTGGGTGGGGAACATGTGGGGGGCATTGTACTGTGTAGACTTGGAGTAACTTTAGTTAGAATCTAAAAGAAATTTTTTATGTGTAAGTAGAACACTGTTGCATAGCGCAGACTCACCTATTCCAGAGGAGTGTGATGCCAGTGTGAGGTTTCCACTTCCAGCATTGAGCGTTGCGCATGGTGTGATGACATGGTGGTCCTCTTCTTCTCTTCCATAATCCCCATAGCCTTGTCCTAGGAGATAAATTTGACAAATGTATTGGAACCCAAACATACATAGATTATACCAGAGCATGGTAGTACCTGTTTCCCCCAAGGTGTGTGTGGGGGGGCGGGCGATTGGGGAAGGGAACCCTTAATATGCGCCATTACACATTTTAAGTTTCACCTCCAGCCTCACATCAGCTCAATATTAAGCTGTATGCTACTCTAGGATATATATCAGCATAACACTAGAACGTCACGACGACTTTGGTAAAAAATAAATTTAAAATAAACCGGACGAGAAATGCACTCACCGTTAAACACGGGTGTTGACGTCCTTAGTTCTTCCGAATCTATGGTTAATAAACCATCACCGAACTGACGCTGAGCGCTTGTGGAGGGGATGTTCTCCTTGTTGATGCTTGAGGCTTTTACACGCCGCACCTTGCTGCTGCACTTCACGTACGGAGTTAAAACACTTCGGTCCTTTCTAAGTATCGGGTCCAGTGCGGCAAAATAGGCGCAGGTCACTGGTGAATTACCAGATTGCCTATTGTGATTAACCACCCGTCTATATTCCTGACGAAGCGTTTTTGTCCTGGTCCGGCATTCTTCAGCCGTTTTATGGTGTCCCAGGTCCGCCATATGCCTGGAGATCCACTCATAAACGTCAATGTTTTTATGCGATGAATTCAAAGCATTCTGCACCTTCTCCTCACCCCAAAGTGCAAGCAGGTCTAGGGTCTCCCTCTCGCGCCATGAGGCACCTCGTACTCCAGGCGCCTTGCCGGATGCAGCCATGGCTTCTCTCGCTCTGTTCTGAGATGGCTGCAGGAGCCTTCCTCTTCCCAGCATTCCCTGCATTCCCCACGTCCCATTGTTATTTTCCCGCCGGTCAGTGTCCATCCGTATTGATTGGCCAGCTGCACTGAAACCGCCCCCCACCCCTTTTTTTTTTAATCAAAGGTGAAATGTCGGTATGTCGTCATAACATGGCGGGGGGGTTTGAGTAAAGCAAGGCAAAAGAGTAAAATGTCCGCGGTAGCCTCTACCTCTACGCAGAACACATCCTATCCCTCCTCCCTCTTAGGCATCTCACGCTGCTCGTCACTCATCCATAACTTTTTCACGGGGACTGAGTACGGCACACAAGGGGACTCCGCTCACACTATTGACGGATTCTCGATTATGATTGCAGAATCTCAAGCCACAAAATGGCGGACGGGCAGAATTAAAAAAAAAAAATTAACCAGAAAGCGAATCCGAAAACCAAATGTGCAGCACCCAAAAAGAGAAATGTAAAAATATGGAGGATTTGAGCAAGGCGACTAAAAAAAGGCCGGGCGGAATACTAGCCTGCCTTAGCCTCCCAAGCAAAGTCACCACTTCTACCTCTCCGCGGAATGGGACGTATATGTAATATAAAACCACCTATTTTTTTACATCTTGCCAGCTAACGTCAAAATGTTATCCTGACGATATAACGTTACAAGTGCTTCCTTTAAAAAAAAAAAAAGGGATGGGGAACGGCATAGTTCTCGATTTCAGATCGTGCAAAACATGATTGAGACCGGGAAGGAAACGGCAAATCCAACGCAGTCCCTGTGGTGGGTTCTTGACTCCTAGGCTGCTCATTTCGATATGACGTTAGAACGTCTGGCCCAAAAAAAAAAAAGGAACGCCCACCACGAGGCGAGCAAAGGGGGGCGGGTGAGTGGGGGTGTGTTTTCCTCCACCGGAGGAAAATGGAAACACCCCTAGGAAGAGGTTTTTTTTGCTCCGATGATACTCCTGAGCACTGCGGGGTTACTTCGGAGGGAATTGTGAGCACGGAGCAACTGATGTGAAACTGACCAGAAACTCCGGTGCTCACTCCGGTGCTCGCCCTGGAAAAAAGCCAGTGCGAAAACAGCCCTGGTCTCTCACTGAGGCCAGTTGTACTGCCTGAGGGGAAGAGATAGGAAGGAGATGCTGTCAGGCTGACCTAAATGTGTCCATTATACACTGGGAGTGATGGTCCTTCTACAACAGGAGTTCAAATATATTTGATGGCAACATGGTTTCATAGGCTTTTACACAAATGCCAATTTAGCAACTGGATTTGCATGGCTTTTGTGGGTTGATCAGTTGTGGGTTATCTGATCTAAAGTAAGGAGGTAACAAAGATGTAGCCACATAATAAGTTCTCTAAATTTGGACTAATGTAACATCTTCTGCACTAGGGATGGCCCAACCAGCACCTGCCAGTTCCAATCACATGACGACCACCAGTCATGATCAGGAAACTCGGCTGCTTGAGGGTGGAAAACTTTTGTAGGGGCACTGAATGTTACAGGCCTTTGTGCATACATCATATATTCTTAGCACATCCATGGAGTAATAACCACTCTTTTCAGCTTCTGCATGGCACAAGCAAGCTGTAGTATGCTACACATCTCCTCCTTACCCCCCACCCCCAACAGCTATATTGGCACTTAAGGAGGTTGGGAAGTCTGGCTTATGAAAAAAAGATGAAAACAGTGAGCAGTTCAGATGATAAGTGATGCCAATGAACAAATATCTGGAGGATGCATTGCAAACATTAAAAAATGGAGCATGATTCTTTAATGTGTTACTTGTCGGTATAATTAGGAGGAACTGGTAAATTATCACAAGAATAACAGAAATGGAATAGCCATAAATACATCTGGACATGGAGATGTGTTTGTGGCACAGAGCAGGTTGAAAATGGACTAACAAGACACTGTGAAAATGTCTTAAGTCTGGCTAGGACCTATATCTATATCAGATCATCATATATCAGGCTAGGACCTATATCTATATCAGATCATCATCCTTTTCCACATCCCATGCCAAATTTTTGCTGCTAAAAATGATGGCGCTGGCCAACCCTATGTTGGGTTCAATGTTTAAAGTAAAATCAGATTTACTTTTCTTTTCCATATGCAGCAATACACTAAAATGCTTACTTGAACTCCTACAATGCTTTGCTTCTTGGAATAGCCACCTTGAACTTTGATTGACTTAAGTATTTCTTCATTGATTTATCATCATAATAGAAAATGGATTGTGACCTTTGCAAAAATCATGTAATATCTTTTATCACAAGACAGTGTTCAAGCTTTTGCATTTCCCAGCCCTCCTCATCAGGCTGGAAAGAAAGAGAAACACAGTATTTTACGCCATATCCTGGATAAGTCCTGGTTAAGCCCTGGACCCATTGGCTTGGCTCATTCAGGGTCACAGGGAACAAGCAATAGGCTAAGAACCAAGGGATAAAAGCTCATGCCTCCATCCACGTCCAGTCTATATACCTGAAAACAGAGCTTATCCCTCCCCTAGTAAAACCCATCGCACTTAATTTGCTTCTGGAATTTTTCTGTGGAACCATTGGGCTACCTACAGTCTTTGGTGAGGGGTCTGGATCTAATTTCTGCTTATTAAGTGGCAAATTTTTTGGCAAAATTTAAAAAAATCAAAGGCCTATCTACATATTATTTGCTTACTCTGGGCAAGAAGAAAAGCTTTAGTTTAGCTTGTTTAAGGAAAGTACTTTCTCATGACACCTAGTATGGTGTAGTAGTCAGTGTGTTGGACTGGGATCTGGGAGACCTTTGATTGAATCCCCACTCTGCTATGAAAGCTTGGAAGCTTGCTGGATGACCTTAGATGACCCTGGATGATCCCCACTTTGCCATGGAATCCCTACTGTGCCATGGAAGCTTGCTAGATGATCTTGGGTGATGGGGATGGCTACACACACAGCCAATTGCTCATTTGCACAAATTTAGCAAGACTGTTTTTTAAAACTCATTTTGCACTGTAAACTTGAGAAATGTTATCAGCATCATTCTGCACCCCCAGCACCCCCCTCCATCTATATCTCTATATCTAATTCCCAAGTGCCCCCCCGCGTGCGGATACTTAAATCCGCGTGGGGGGGCACTTGGAGGGCAGAGGGGGGGTTCTGCAGGTGGGGGGTAACCCCCCCGCTTGCAGTAAAATCCAAAATCTATCAAAAACTTTTCGGGGGATCTTTAAATCTCCCGAAAAGTAAAAGAGCGTCTCCTGCGCATGCGCGGGGAACGCTCTTGGAACGGCAGCGGCCCGGCGAGAGTCGCTGAGGCCAGCCGACAGCCCGCGGAGGAGGGGGAAGGGGGCGAGCGGCGGGCCCAGCGAGAGCCGCCGAGGCCAGCGGGGAGTCTCTGGGGGGGGGAAGGGGGCGAGTGGCAGGCCCGGCGAGAGCCGCCGAGGCCCGCCGGGAGTCTGGGGGGGGAAGGGGGCGAGTGGCAGGCCAAGCGAGAGCTGCCGAGGCCTGCCGAGGCCCTCCGGGAGTCTCGGGGGGGAAGGGGGCAGAGGAAGGGGGGAAGGGGGCGGAGGAAGGAGGAGCAGCTGTCAGCTTCTCCCCTCCGTGAATATCGCGCCCCCCCTGTATATATATATATATATATATATATATATATATATATATATATATATATATATATATATATAAGAAAGTTCCCTCCCCGTAAAATCAACGCCCAGGCCAAACCGCTGAACCTAGAAGCACCAAATTTGGGGAGAGCGCTCCTACCATGGTTTAGGTGCTCACTAAGAAGGGATTTTTTTAGAAATTTGATCCCTAAGTAGGTCAAAAGGGGGAAAATGTGCTCCCCGCATTGATTCCTATGTGGCTGCCTCCTTGCACCCCCTACTCTCTCATTGGTCAGCTGCAGAGCTCAGCATTCTGAGGTAAAAAAAAAAGCAGTTACAGGAGACTGCAGATAGCTAACGGCAGTTGAGGAAATAAAAAATGGCCAACCCACCTGTGAGGTGCAGTGATGCTGCTGGCCCAGCCTCTCCAATGGCTTCCAACACACTCCCCCCCCACCTCCTACACTACAGTCTTCTCTGTTAGAATTCCTACAACAAATGTTACATTTCAAACTTCACATCATCAGTATTATAACTGGATTTACGGAACTTAAATACCGTAGCGAAGCACGAGTATCAGGCTAGTAAGTGCTAAGTCTAGTTGCACTCCTGTCCTTCAGACCACCATGCAAAACATTGTTTCATGCCCCCCAATCCTACAAGCACTCTAAAATTCTAGGGGTCATGTTACCTGGGATGGTTCCTTTTGATGCAAGAGCATGGAATCCATATTGATTCTTTTTACATTTGTGTTACTTATAACTATACAAGCAGAACAAAGCAAAGGAGGACTCTGACAGGGCAGCAGACCTGTTACCCCACATCTGACCACCAGTGAGAAAGATCATGCACTCCCGTGGTGTTCATTTCTTTACCACACCCAAGCTTTTAACACAGGCAGGAGGAAAGAAAGAGAGAGAGAGAAAAAAACCTTTTTTTAAAAAAAGGGTCAGAATCCTGCCTTGACTAGAACATCTGACATGTCTTTTTGTTTTCTTGTCCTGCGAGCCTTTTTTCATGCCTTGCTCTGGGAGCTGGGATGCACCGTAGCACTGGCTTGATGTGTGCAGATGTGAAGACAAAACATACTATTTGGGCTCTTATACAATATTAGCATTAACCAAGGGATGGGAAGCCATAGCAGAGAAAAACTGTAAAATAAGCCTTTGTGGATAAAATGAGGACTGGTCCATATAATGCAGAAACCAATCCTTTTTCTTTAGTGAGCTCAAGCAATGGGGTTAGTTCCTCTGGGAAAGAGTCTTCCACAGTCTAATAAACCTCACACTTCAGAAATGTTTCCTGATATTCAGCTTGAGTTTCACCCCATTACTCCTAATTACCTTCCCTTGGGCCCTTCTGAACAGCAACTCCCCCCTTTTCCAAGTGTGTGCACCCTGCAGATGTGACCATAAAATCGGATGCCTTCTGCTGTGGCTAAGGAAGTGGGAAGTTGCCTATCAAAAAATAGCTCTGGGATGTTTAAGTGAAAAATTTCCTCTGTAAGTTCAAATTGTGAGGAACAAGTGAGAGGGCATAAAATGAAAGGGACGGACTATTATTAGTCTAATTGCCTGGTACAACACATAAGAACATAAGAGAAGCCAATGCTGGATCAGGCCAGTGGCCCATACAGTCCAACGCTCTGTGACACACAGTGGCCAAAAATACCAGGTGCCATCAGGAGGTCCAGCAGTGGGGCCAGGACACTAGAAGCCCTCCCACTGTTGCCCCCCCCAAGCACCAAGAATACAGAGCATCACTTGCCCCAGACTGAGAGTTCCTATCTATACCTTATGGCTAATAGCCACTGGTGGACCTCTGCTCCGTATCTATATTCTAATTCCGAGAGGGTTTTTTTTCTGTGTGGATGCTTATATCTGACAAAAGCGAGCTCACTCTCCCCCAACAGCTTTTCCTACGTAGTCAGGCCCCTTCCTCAATCTGCAGAAAAATTCGAAAAGTTAAAAAAAAACTTCAGGGACTGTTGAATTCCCCCCAATACCTTTTGAAATGGCATCAGCTCCAGGCATCAAGTGTGAGGAGATCAGAATGTTTGGGGAAGGGGGGGGGGAGGTTCTAACTGTTTCTGTCAGTAAAAAACAGGGTTTTTACTGGCAGCAGTCTAGGGTTGCCAAGTTAGGGCTGCCAAGTCCAACTTGGGAAATATCTGGGGACTTTGGGGGTGGAGCCAGGAGACTTTGGGGGTGGAGCCAGGAGAAAGGAAGTGACATCATTTTGTGATGTCACATCCTGTGATGTTGCTTCCACATGCTGACACATGAACTCATGAAGTTTCCTAATACTGAATCAGGCCATTGGTCCATCAAGGTCAGTATTGACTACTCAGACTGGTAGTGGCTCTCCAGGGTCTCAGGCTGAGATCTTTAATGTCACCTATTACCTGATCCTTTTTTAGCTGAAGAAGCTGATACCTCCTGCATGTCAAGCAGATGCTCTATCACTGAGCAACAGCCCTACTGAATCCTTCCTCATCTCGGCAGAATATGAAGCACTAAGTGCTACACAAGTGCTAAATATGATTTTCATATCATAAGAACAGGAGAGAAGCCACAGTGGATCGGCCCATCCAGTACAGCCCATCCAGTACAACACTCTGTGTCACAACAGTGGCCAAAAATACCAGGCGCCCTCAGGAGGTCCAGCAGCGGGGCCAGAACTCCAGAAGCCCTCCCACTGTTGCCCCCCAAGCACCAAGAATTCAGAGCCTCACTGCCCCAGACAAAGGGTTCCATTTAGACCTTGTGGCTAATAATAGCCACTGATAGACCTCTGCTGGATGGGGACAGAGAGAGAGAGAGAGAGAGAGACAGACAGACAGACAGAAAAAAGAAAGAAAGAGGGAGAGAGAGAAGGAAAAAAACTGGCAGAGGCACTTACTTCCATTTAGACCTTGTGGCTATCATAGCCACTGATAGACCTCTGCTGGATGGGGACAGAGAGAGAGACAGACAGACAGACAGACAGACAGACAGAAAAAAGAAAGGGAGAGAGAAGGAAAAGAGCTGGAAGAGAAACTTACTACAGCAAGGTTGCCAGCCACATGCAAAAGCAGCTCCTTCAGTCCCTCCTTAATCTCTGGGTGGACCTCTCTTGCTGTGGAAGCTCTCTTGCTGACTTCTTAAAGGGGAAATGTCTGGTGAGGCTTTTTACTGCAGGGCAGGCTCTCTGCAGACATTTCCCTTTTAAGGCAGCCATTTTGTCCCCCCGGTGGGCAACTTTGGAAAAGCGGGGGGGGGGGGTGTGAGTATTTAAAATCGGTGTTTCCCCTGACCTACCGGGGGACTTGGCAGCCCTATGCCAAGTACCCCCCGGCCACCAGCAGCAGACCCAGATCCAGGCTGGGAAACTCCTGGAGATTTGGGGGTGGAACCTGTGGAGGACGGGGACCTCAGTGAGGTATAATGCCATAAACTCCACCCTCCAAAGCATCCATTTTCTCCATGGAAAGTTATCTCTGTAGTCTGGAGATAAGCAGTAACTCCAAGGGATCCTCAGGCCCCACCTGGAGGCTGGCATCCCTAGGCAGCACTCTCTGTGTGTCTTGATACCACCTGATTTGCATGCCTTAATTAGGCCCAGGTGCTTTGCTACTGTTCATCAGCAGCCACCCTATGAAAGCCAGTGTGATGTAGCAGTTAGAGCTTCAGATTGGGATCTGCGAGACCCGGGTTCAAATCCCCATCTTGCGGTGGAAGCTGACTGGGAGATTTTGGACCAGTCACGTACTTTCAGCCTAACCAACCTCACAGGGTTGTTGTGCAGACAACAAGGAGGAAATAATAATGTAAGCTGCTTTAGTCCCCACTGTGGAGAAAGACTGTAATTTGCCTAGGTAGAGGCTGCTGGAGAGGGGGGTAGAGATGGAAAACTGAAGGCAGGTAAAGGTAGGTTGACTGTTGGATGGGAAGGAAATAGAGTTGCTAACTCCAGGTTAGGAAATTCCTGGACATTTGAGAGGTAGAGCCTGGGGAGGGTGGGATTTGAGGTGGGAGGCAGAAAGAAAGAGAAAGAGTGATGAGGTGGGGAGGCAGAAAAACAAAGAGAATGATGACAGGTCAGAAAGAGAGAGGAAGTAACATACATGGAGGAGAGAGAGAGTAAGAAAGGGGGGCAGAAGGGAGAAAGAGTGTGAGAGAGGGAGGGGGAGAAGGGAGGAAGTAAAGGTGTGAGGAATGGGATAACCATCCCACAAGTTTCTTGTGGATCTCCACTTGTGTTTATCTAATTCCCTCTTGAAGCTGTCCATGCTTGTAGCCACCGCCACCTCCTGTGGCAGAGAATTCTATGTGTTAATCACTCTTTGGGTGAAGAAGTACTTCCTTTTATCTGTTCTAACTCAACTGCTCAGCAATTTCATTGAGTGCCCATGAGTTCTTGTATTGTGAGAAAGGGAGAAAAGTACCTCTTTCTCTGCCTGCTCTATCCCATACATAATTTTATAAACCTCGATCATGTCACCCCTCAGACGTCATTTCTCCAAGCTAAAGAGCCCCAAGCGCTTTAACCTTTCTTCATAGGGAAAGTGTTCCAACCTTTTTATCATTCTAGTTGCCCTTTCCTGCACTTTTCCCAATGCTATAATATCTTTTTTGAGGTGTGGCGACCAGAACTGTACATAGTACTCCAAATGAGGTCGCACCATCTGGCTGATTTGTTTTCAATTCCCTTCCTAATAATCCCCCCGCATAGTGTTGGCCTTTTGCATTGCAGTCACACACAGTCTCAATATTTTAATTGAGTTATCTACTACGACTCCAAGATCTCTCTCTTGGTCAGTCTCTGCCAGTTTGGACCCTATCAACGTGCATTTATTTTTGGCTCCAATGTGCATCACTTTACATTTGACCACACTGAACTCCATTTGCCACACTGATGCCCACTTGCCTATCCTCGACAGATCCCTTTGGAGTGCCTCACAATCCTCCCTGGTTCTCAACACCCTGAACAACTTCATGTCATCTGCAAATTTAGCCACTTTGCTGCTTACTCCCAACTCCAAATCATTAATAAACAAGTTAAAAAGCATCAGACCGAGTACTGAATCCTGTGGTACCCCACTGCTTACCACCCTCCACTGAGAAAATTGTCCATTTATAGTCACTCTCTATTTCCTTTTAGTTAGCCAGTTTTCGATCCACAAAAGGACTTGTCCTAACACATAGTGGTCCACATCATAACATTTCCTCAGGATTCCATTCTGACCCCCATGGGCTCCCCTCCCCTCCCAGAGAAGGCTGAGAGAGAAGAAGAGATGGCAGCTGGATTCATAGGGCTGCTGAGAGCCATCGTGCCCCTCCTGACAAAGATCCCCTCTGGGCCCATGTTACACAACCTATAAATATCCCATGAAAGCAAATCACATGGCTGGCCCATCTGAGCCCCCTGGACAACCACAGCCCCTGGACCACCCCACTCACTGTGACCTCCTCTAGTGGCCCATGGAGACTGGATGTGTATATTGCAGCAGGAATGCAAGCATTCCACTGAAAATGTGCATAAAAAGCAGGGTTTCCAGCCACAGGGGGAGAGCCCAATATGTGTATGCTACATGTATAGGATCTCCACACATCTTGAGGCAAATGTGTTGACCTCAGGGCAGAGCTTGCTGCCACAATGTGCTTCTCCCTGATGAGGATTCTGTTTCCACAGTTAGGTTGTGTGAACAGGCGATCTGTGCAGTCTGCAGAAATAGCCTTTCCTTTATTCCTCCTTTCCTTCTCTGTTCTCCCACCCAAAGAAAGTCCCTTTAACATCGACATAGTAGGACAAAGCCTGGCAGTGCTCCAAAGAAGCCAATGAAGATTGATTTTCTCCCTGTTGCACTGATGAATTTCCAGAGCAGGTGCTGGCCAATCTACCGGCAAAAAGAGGGTGAGAGAAGAAAAGATGGTTTGGAGGGAAACAGCAGTCCCACATACTAGCTAAAGTTGTGTGCAACAGTCTCTTTGCAAGAGAGGGCAAATATTGCAGCGTGAGGATTAGAAACTTGCCCTTTGGTTGGTAAGCACTGCATCTGAGGACTCATCTGCAGCATCTGTCTGTACTTTCCAAAAGGGTACTTAATGGCAGCTTTATAGTGCTTTTGAAGAAATGGGATGAAAATTCATTTATTTAGACATTTATACCCTGCTTTCCCCCCCTAGTTCAAGCCTTGGAGCCCATGAGGATGATGAGAACAAAATGGGATAAGAAACACCCTGGAATCCCTTTCCTGTGTAGGTGAAGGGTTTTTTTTTTTATCTCAAGGCCCCAGCATCTGTCCGCACAACTGAATTAATTTTCCTGGATAAATAATGTAAGAAGTTGAGAACATAAGTTTAAAGATGATACATTTCACAGTTCCTGCAGTCTAACCTCTGCTCCCCACAATGTGGAGTTTATACAACAAACAGCAGAGGTTTGAGGAAGAGCTAGAAGCCTCCGGTTGCTTAGTATGCATGGGGGAAGAGGGAACTCAAAGAAAACTGTCCTGTCTCGCCTGTCCCAGCAGGTTGGAGCTATGGCAGAGGCTTTAAATTCCCATAATCACTATTTAAAGAATAATCTTTCCACAGTGGTTAGAAGCAGCTTGAGCTGTATAATTAACCTGCAAATTAACTCACAAAGCTGATTGCTCTAAATTATTCTGGATATGTGTTGCTGCACGGCACACTGTCTCACATTTCATCAAACACTTTTAGCACCAAAGTTATTCGCACCCCCAAACACAGACAGGATACAGACAGACCAAAAAAGAAAAAAAAGAAAAAAGGAGGAAGTGAGAAAGCCCAATGGAGAAAAGAAATGATTCTCTCTCTCAAATTCACACCTCTGGTATCGTACCCAAGAGATTCTCATCGTAGTCACTCTCTGGTACTCTTGTGGCTTAGCCTGCATGGCAGAGTTTAAAGGAATATTTGCTAGTGGTCAACTTTTGTTGGAATATCATAAGCTACCCATGGATGAATGTACAATTTCAGCACTGGAACTCAATGTTGATTTTATTCCACACTGAAATGCTGCTCTAGATGTTCTGGCATCCTTTCAGTGTTTTTATGTTGACATGCAATTGGCTAAATTGCCAAGGATCAGATTATGAATATTGGTGCATGTCAGCTATGAAATGCTATCAAATATTTAAAAAATGAAACCAAATGCCATTGGCTAGCGATAATACAGCAAATGCTCAGACAGAGCCTAGCTGCTGACCTCAGATGCCGTGAGGAGGATTTTTGGAGCAAATTCCTTGCGGTTCTCATGCATTGGCTTTGCAGCAGTGGGATCTGGTGGGATCTTGACTATGCTGCAGCTGTAGCTTGGAGACAAGGCTGAGACAGAGGACTGTGAATGTGCATGCATGTGCTGCTAAAAGCATTTGGAAATGTTTTTACATCAAGAAGAGATGGTTTGGGGCTGTAGCCTGGAACTGCAGGGCATGTGGGCCTGGGGTTAATTTAAACATGGGGGAAATACTTGGCATAAGAAACAGTGAGCTGAAACTGGTCATTGTGTGAATTTTTCAGTGGAGGAGGGGTGCGAGCAGAATACGTTGAAAAGGGCCTCAGGAGGTAGGTGGGAGGGAGGGAGACAGGGAAGGGTGCAGATTTGGCTCCTGTCAAGCTTGTCTTTGCTTCCCAAGTCAGAAACGTGAGCCAAGAGGGAGATTCTCAGAGAAATCTCGAGAAGCCTGCTTGTTGTTACTTTTGCAACCAAGGAGATGGGTGTGTTGTGACACCATATGCCAAAAAGAGAAAATTCATGGGGAACGTGAGTTACCTCACAAGAGGTGACAGGCCCGCCTGCCTTCCTTTGCTGCCCTGCCTGTTTGTTTGAGTCTTATTTATTTATTTAAGACATTTTTATGCTGCCTTTTCACCTGATCAGGTTCCCCAAGGTGACACCTTCAGATGGATGTCATTTGCAATGTGTGTGAAATCAAGGGTGAACATCCTGAGAAACAGGATGAAATTCCCACCCTCCTTCAGAACGTCTAGATAGTTCTTCCCATTAGTACCCACTGGATGCTGGTGGAAGGCTTACAAGCTGTAATTTCACTGCCAGAAGGTTAATTTTGGGAAATCATGCAGCATAGTAGCTCTAATGTTTTCCAAATGGGGACAGGATTGTGCAGTTTCCTGTTGTGGCTGTGGCTGCCAATACAGCACGGTGGTGATGGAGATTCCGCGTGGCAGGTTTCCTTGTCATTTCCCCATCCCAGTCCCTTGGCCATTACCATACCACACACCTGCCAGCATTTCAGGATTTTAAGTTGGCAATTGAATATTGTTATCTCATTCAAAGCAGCTGTGGTGGTGGTGGTTTGAACTAATGAATGCAGCATTGGTATGTGTCTGTAAAGTGCTGTCAAGTCACAGATGACTTATGGCAACCCCAGTGAGAGGCTTTCAAGGCACGTGAGAAGCAGAGGTGGTTTGCCATTGCCTTCCTCGGCAGAGTCTTCCTTGGCGGTCTCCCTGCCAAGTACTGAACCTATTTAGCTTCTGAACTCTGACAAGATTGGAGACAGTTTGGTGTAGTGGTTAAGTGTGTGGACTCTAATCTGGGAGAACCGGGTTCAGTTCCCCACGCCTCCACTTGCAGCTGCTGGATGACCTTGGGCAAGCCGTAGCTCTGTCAGAGCTGTTCTTGAAAGAGCAGTTTTTGTCAGAACTCTCTCAGCCCCACCTACTTCACAGGGTGTCTGTTTTGGGGAGGGGAAAGGAAAGGAGTTTGTAAGCTGCTCTGAGACTCCTTTGGGTAGTGAAGGGTGGGTTTTAAGTATTCAGCGGGAGGTGATGAATTCAAACAACAGGCTTTTATTCAGTGATATTGCTCAGCTCCAAAAGCCAGCTCTATGAGCTTCCAACACATAACTTTCAACAATGTAACTATATACAAGCAATACTATTGGACCCAAGCAGGGCTCAGTGATTGGGTATCTGGATTGTCTTTAGGACCAATAGGAGTCTTTAGTCATCAGCCAATAAGAATTGGAGCTTTCGGATACCAGAGCCCTCTCAAGCTATTGCTGTTTCAATACTCCAAACACAAACACAACACTGGGGTATAAATCCAGTCTCCTCCTCCTCCTCCTCCTCTTCTTCTTCTGCACTGGAGGAGGGGCTATTTATCCCCTTCCCTCATGTAACCTAAATCACTCCCTGAAAGTGCTCTTTGACCCATGAGGCAAATCCCAAATTTGAGGAGGAGAGTCAGGTCAGGAAAATGTCATGGAGGAGGAGAGGGATAAACATTGTGCTGTTTCCCCTGTCTCATCTAGTCCTCCTCATTGTTGCTCTGAATTTCAAATAAACCATCAAATGAGAGATCCTGACCATGGTTCTCCTTCTTCACATCTAATTTGCCCCCGTAAGGTACAAAAACATTTGTAACTTCATCAGGGAAAGATGTGTGACTGAGTGTTCAGCCATGAGCAAAACACACTGGACAGTACAGAAACCCACAGGAAAAAGAATTAATTGTTTACAGTGCCACCAATTTGCATAGGATTTTACCGAGCAACATAAATAAAATGCAGTTCCCTGCCTGAGGGAGCTTACAATCCACTTCTGACCAGGGGTCATTTAGTAAAAAAAGAGGTGCAGGAGCTCATTAGCATAACTCATTAGCATAACTTATTTGCATATGCTACACCACCTGACAACACTGGAAGTATGTCAGAAGGTAAGAAAGAAAGAAGGGGGGGGGAGAGAGAGAGAGGGAGAGAAAGGAAGGAAGGAAGGAAGGAAGGAAGAACTGGCAGAGAGGGGACAGCTACTAGTCCAAGCCTCAGAAATACCACTATTCTGGGAGGATAGCTTCAGTGGTGGCTGAAGCCTTCAGAAGGCTGATCAGAGGAACAAGGACGTTTCCAGGGGACGGTGTCATTTTGCTACAGCCATGACACAAGCAGGCATTCCCCGGGGGGGGGGGGGGGGGGCTGGCACCAACTCCCAGAGCTGAGCTCCTGCTCGAAATGACCCCTGCTTCTGACAATGGCAGAGATCACAGGAAATCAAGAGAGGGAAAGACAGTAAGGGGGCCATGAAATCTTGGTGGTGGCTCTGAGAGGGCTTTCACGCTGGGCTGTAGACACATCAGTCAGACCATGAACCCCATATTTTGCCAGTGTACTCAGTAAACTCCACTGAGACTTGTGCGACTTTTTCTCCCAAGAATGACATTTAGTATTGTAATTCCAGAGGGATAGCTGTGTTGGTCTGTTGCAACAAAATTAAACAAGAGTCCAGTCTGGAGACCAGTACAGTTTATTCTAGCCTAAGTATTCTAAACATCTTAGTGAGACCAGATTTCTAGGACTGAACTGCAAGCTTGCCTTTGCGCCCTGACGGGCAATGGAGAAAGGTCGAGGCTTCCCGCTCAACTTCTGGCGGCACTGGACAATTATTTAATTTGTACACAAAACCATTTCCAAAAAGAGTGGAGACCTGCAGAGCCAGATTGTGGGTCTGTAAACTGCAGTAGGCGTGCAGGCGTGTGTGTGCCCAGCAGTCTAGTGTTATATTTTCATGCTGTTTCTGTGTCACTTCTCAACGCAAATCTCCTCTTGTGGACATCTTCCAACCAGCCAATCCAAGCCCAACTTCTCATCTTCCCTAAGGCAACTGTACTGCTGGCTGACATGAAAATGCAACATTAGGGCAGATTTATGGAGACAAGATGAAAATGAACTCTCTTTAATGTGAAGGGGATGGACACCGGGCTATACATCTCCCACTTCCACCTCCCACCCCTCAGTTTGTCCCCCTGCTCTTTTGCTGCTTAGTTGTTCTCCCAGGGTATGAAATGTCATGTTTATTACAAACCAACTCTCCCCTTGATCTCAGCGCCCCCCCCCCCGCCCCCGCTTGCTCTAATCTGTCAAGGTCACTGTTCAGTCTGGCTTTGTTCCCTCCAAAATGGGGTGTCATCTGCAAGATAGATTGTGGCTGAGGAACACTAGACAAAGGACTGATCCTCATGGGGGCAGAAAGGGGGCTGCTATTTTTATCCATCATACCCTCAATGCGTCCTAGTCTGGGTAACAAATAATGTCGTTGCCCATGCTTGAAGGATGACTGAATCTCCAGGCCTTGAACAGAAATAAGTCAGCACAAAAGGGGGAGGGGGGGGTCAGAAGCCACAGGCTGACCTAGACCTACACGGATCCACTTGGGGCCCCTGTCAGAACCCGCAAAAATCCATCAGGCTGATTGAAACTGAGAAGATCAGCCAGGAATTGTGGAAGGCATTCACTTCTCTACCCTCCTGGGACTTACATTCTGTGCAGGCCCTTTCCTCAGATGTCCCCCCAACACACACTTCAGGTGTCCTCCCATGTGCCAGTTACACTCCTCAGTCAACCATATGCTGGTGGTGCCCTCACCTAGAATGGTCCGTCTGGTCATGGGTGTTCTCTGTGGTAGGCCCATTCCTCTGCAATGGCCTACCAGGATGGATGCAACAAGCGCTTTCACTTACCACATTGAGGAAAGTGTGTGTTCTGTTCCAGAGAAGGGCAAATGGTTTGGCTGTGTTTTTAACTGTTTGTATTGGCCACGGTGGCTCAGTGGTTAAGATGCTGAACTGCAGACTGGAAGGTTGGTAGTTCGGCAGTTCAAGACCCGAGTGCCGCATGATGGAGTAAGCTCCCATCTCTGGCCCCAGCTCCTGCCAACCTAGCAGTTTGAAAGCAAGAAACTGTAAGTAGATAAAGAGGTACTGCTTTGGTGGGAAGGTAACAGCATTCCATGCGTCTTGGCATTTAGTCATGCTGGCCACATGACCACTGAAACATCTTCGGACAGTGCTGGCTCTTCGGCTTGGAAATGGAGATGAGCACCGCCCCTAGAGTCAGATTTGACTGGCTTTCGAGCAAGGGAAACCTTTATCTTATTGGCTTCTACATGGGCGTAAGTGTGTATTGGCTTTAACTTGTGGGTCATGTATGATGTGCCTTGCAGCTTTGCTGTTGGTTTGAAGTTTGTGGAGATAAGGTGGCATATAAATATTTTACATAAATAAAGACATGAATTGGGGTTGAGAGAGATGTGCCTGGAGAGAGGGTGTGGAACAGGGGAAGCCAAGACCAGGAAAGTTCAGCATTCCTCAATTGCACACCTCTTTTGCTTTTAATACAGGACCCTCAGCACCCTCCTCTGATACAATTGGGCTGGTTTTGTTTTTGACATGTGGAACTGATATTGTTGTGTGTAGTTCAGCTCTTATTCTTATCACGTTTCCTCAAAAAAGAAGAAGAAAGAGAAGAAAGAGTGGGATTTATTTTATTTATTTCTTTATTTTATTAAATTTATGAATTGCCCAACCCTGCAAGCAGGCTCTGGGCGATTTACAACCATAAAATAGCTAAAATACAATCAGTATAATAAAATTATCAGTATAATAAAATAAATAAAACAACCAATTCAGATGGCAATATTAACCCCCCTTTTGCTGGTTGCAGTGCTCTCTGCGCAGCAGGGCAGGGCAGGGCAGGGGACACGGGGACCATAAGAAGGAAAAGGAGGGTGCCAGTCTTAACTGTTGTTGCCCTCAACTAAAAGCCTGGCGGAACATCTCTGCCTTACAGGCCCTGCAGAATTGTATAAGATCCCACAGGGCCCTGATGTTGTTTGGCAGAGAGTTCCCACCACGTCAGGGCCAGGACCAGGACCAAAAAGGCCCTGGCCCTAGCTGAGGACAGCTGGACCTCCCTAGGGCCGGGGAATCACCAGTAAATTGTTATCATCTGATCTCAGCACTCTTCTGGGGACATATCGGAGGAGGCAGTCCTGAGGGTACGTGGGTCTCTGACCGCTCAAGGCCTTAAAAGTCAGCACTAATACCACTGGTAACCAGTGTAGCTGGCACAGCACAGGTTGTATACATGCTGTCCATGGCGTTCCCGCCAGGAATTGCACTGCCACATTCTGGACCAGTTGGAGCTTCTGGGTCAGTCTCATGGGGAAGCCAATGTAGAGTGAGTTACAGTAGTCTAGTCTGGAGGTGACCATTGCATGGATTACTGTGGCCAGGTCAGGGGTGACAGGAAAGGGGCCAGCAGCTGTGCCTGGCATAGATGGTAAAACACCAGTCTGGCAGTATTGGTGACCTGTGCCTCCATAGACAGGGAAGCATCCAAGGTCACACGGAAGCTCCTGACAGAGTGAGCTGGTGTTAATGTCACCCCATCAACGGCTGGAAGCTGAATCCCCAATCCTGGAGCCCCACCCCCCCCAGCCACAGAATCTCCACCTTCCCCGGATTCAGTCTCAGCCTGCTCTTCCTTAACCATCCCGCCACAGCCTCCAAATCCTCAGCCAGATGTTGCAGAGCAGTAGCCGGGCAGCCATCCAAGAGCAGCTATAGCTGGGTGTCATCTGCATATTGATGACACCCAAACCCGAATCTCCAGGCCAGCTGGGCGAGGGGGCACATGCAGATGTTAAACAACATCAGTGAGAGGAGTGCCCTCTGAGGAACTCCACATAATAGTAGGAACCTAGAGGACGTCTTGCCCCCCAGTGCAACCCTCTGTCCCCGACCATGGAGAAATGAGGAAAGCCATTGCAAGGCTACTCCACGTCGGCAAGGTGGTGGGTCAAAAGGCTGTAATCGACTGTGTCGAATGCTGCTGTGAGATTGAGTAACAACAGCAGTGCTGCCCCGCCCCGATTCAGTTGCCTATGAAGACCAGCTGTTAGAGCAACCAACACTGTCTCCGTCCCATGACCTGGGCAGAAGCCAGGCTGAAATGGGTCAGGTGCTGATGTGTCATCCAGGAAACTCTGGAGCTGGGAAGTGTACTTAGGACTGCAACCTAAATTTCCCAGTTCTGTTACATAAATAACCTCTTGCTTCAGTATCCCTTTTTGGTAGCTGACTGACTGTTGTGTTTCAATACCTGGAGTTTGTTTTTCATTTTTTGATGTTAAGAAGTTTGTCCTGTTAGGAAGATGGTAGTCTTCTGCTGGACAGAGTAGACACTCTTTGATACTGAAAGGAAAATGTCAAAGTAGGAGTGGGAAGAAAAGACAGAGGAAAGAGTAGAACTGGGGTTGTAAGAAAGACAGAAGGATAAAACCTTATTTAAGAATGCTGCCTTGTGTTGTCTCCTTGCCTGCACCAAGCTACACAACAGATTGGTGATGAGATTGTGAAGAGCAGAGCGACTGCATCCAGTTCTTAATGACTGGTAAGGGTCTTCTTAAGATTTGCTGCTGCAAGGTCCAAGGAATCTTCTGCGGCCTGCTTTTCCAAATGCCTAACTGTTACTAGCTTTCTGGACAGAACAAGTAGTGTACAGTTCTTATTTTCCTATGTTGCCATTGGCTGATAACTTCCAGAACAGTTCTAAGTGACTGCATGAGCTTTGCATGTTGAAAGACCAGCCACTGATTCTTGGGCTCAGAAATACTATTCACTTTTGTTCTGCAAGCAAGCGCTCAGCTTCTTGAAAGCTCACAGTTTGCTCTCAGTAGTACCATAGTGACACAGATTCTCCCCCTGACTTTTCCAGCTGCATGCTGGAGGAACGTATACACATCTCAGTATTTGTCCAGTGTTCTTGTTAGCTGCTTGACAGATATGGAGCTAGAGGTCCTGTTAGGTAATTCATTTCTGGATCTTAGAGGCCTCACCTTTTAGATGGCAATATGTACTCCAAATGCAAAGCTACAGCTGGCTTCCCTTCTCCCACTCTGCTAGGAGCTGGGGCCATAGACCTAGCCCAAAGTTTAGCTCTGACCACCCCACTCTGTAAAGCATCTTTCAGGGGCGTGTTCATACCTTTTCAGCTTGGATCAACTTTTTTGCATCTGGGATGTCCTTCCAAACTCACCTCAAAGTAACAGTAAAAGTGGGCAGGAACAGACAGGTGCGGAATAGTGGCAAAATGTTTTGGAGTCTTAGCAAACCATTTCAAATGCTTCTTCACAGCGTGCTGACAAAAATATGATGGGACTTCTGGTGCAACATGTGGTCTGATGCACTCCTTGCTGGTCTCTGCCTGTCTGCGCAGCAACATTAGGGATGTGCACACAAAAAATTGTTTTCATTTTCAGTTCATTTTGGTTTTAAATTTTTAAAATTCTTGTCTTTATTTTCATTATTGCACATGTTCATTTTCTTTATTGTCTTCATTATTAGTTTCCATTTATTTCATCAGGAAATATATTTCCAGCTGTATTCCTGTCCCTATCCAACTGAGATGAAATTCTCAGGAACATTACCCTTCCCTCAAATATACCTACCTGTCAAATTCCAGGCAGATAGGAGGGCAGCTTTCCATTTTATGGGCAATTAAAAGCCTTACCTGTAGAGCAGGCAGAGGGTAGCATTTGGTAACACAAGAAAACAGGTGGGCACATAATATATAATGCTAGGGGAATCCTCAAGTGTGAGTCTACCTGTGCACATGCATAGCATGGGTGGTGTAGTGGTTAAATTGTGGAAACTGAAGGCCTTACACAGGTATGACCTTGGGCAAGTCAGGTCAACCCTCTTTGGTTTCCAGGCCAGGGTTATGGGTGGCAGGAAAGCAGAGCCAGGTACGGGATATTAGGAACCTGAGGTGAGGCTGAAGGCAGACTCATGGAACAATACCAGATGACAGTGAATTATCCAAGGGGAGCCAGGGTTACCAAGAGGCTAGTCCTGGAGAAGCAGAAACCAAGGCTAAGCAAGTTGGTAGGCTGGATCCAAGATCACAGAGAAAGCCAAAGTTCAGAAACCAGGAGCCCAGGAAGACAGTTATGCATGTGGGGACTGGCAATAAGACTGCTGATGACAAGCCCCATTCCCTCAGGTCCTGGAAGGCAGGAAAACTCTGTGGTCATTCCAAATCTCTGCTTGGCGACACGGCCCCTTTCCCTTAGTCCTGGTGGGGGGATGTACCAAAATCAAACTGGGTAGTAACTGCTGTCACCAGCAAATCTTCTGCTAGCCAGATTTGCATATCTAGAATCTGTATCTGCATTGCCATTTGGAGACTCCACCTAGTTGCCTCCAGTGGGGAGCTGGGGGGCTTATCAGGTGGTCAGGGTCCCTTGCCAGCAACATGCTGAGTCACTTCAGTGCTTCACTAGCGATGCCAGGGATGCTCTGGCATTCAGGCAAAACACTATGGTTAAAGCTGCCCCTCCCCCACCATTTTCCAGAGTGAACATGATCCATGGGGGAATTTGCATAATCTTGCGCATGCATGGAATACTGCATGTGCAGCTCCAAAATGGGACAAATAACTCCCTTCTTGGGGCTGTTTTGGCTCATGAAAATGGTATTAAAAAGGGGGAGAATGTCTGTGCCAACATGTGACTTCCCATGTCCCATTCTAAAATAAGCCATTAGTGCTGCTACTGAAGCCCACCAGTTCTAAACACAGGCTATATTCAAGAGGTCATCCCCCATCCAGAGTATGTTTCTTTCCTAGATGCCAACAGCTCTATAGCTTGCCTTTTTTGTCCTTGACAACATCTGGATGAACTGGGTATTACTTCTCTGATGCAATATTTATTTCTCCGTTGCACATTTCATGAACGAATTGCTCCTGTGGACCAAATTAGTCTCTATTAGTTACCATGGTGTGTTAGGTTGTTATAAATACCAAAGTCAGACAGAGATTCCCTGTAGGGTGTAATAGCATACTTTCTATTTCAGGAGCACCCCCCCTTGCCCCCTGCAGCACTGCACTGATAAAGCAGGGAAGCAAGCCTATTAATGTATTTTATCTCTTTAAGAGGCAGAGAAACTGAGACTTGGAGCAGAATGAATTTACCCCAGGCCAGAGATTGATTTGCCAGAAGAACCATGATTAAAGCAACGTGAGAGCCATCTGGCCCTGTGATCAATGCAGCCGACACACACTCCCAGGGCCAGTCCACTCCCAGGGGAATTTGTCCTCAGGATCTGGTCCTGATTTAGTTACATAACAGGTGGCTGCTGGGGCATTCTGGTGCTGCCTCCACACAGTCTTCTCAGAAGGGTCACAGAAAGATGTCAGGAGTGGTAGGTGCCCGAAGGGAAGTTTTACAGCGCTGTCCATAATAGTGCTCTCTGTGCGCACGCAGGCACATGGGAGCATCACTGGGAGTGCCGTGCTCCACTGAGACATCTCCACAAATAAAGCAAAATAAAACAAAATCAAAACAAAGCACCTCTCTTTGGACTGGATCTGATTTTTAAAAAATAATACATTGAGACAAATGTTTTGAGAAAAGACGGTACCATTGTGAAATTTGTTGCCCTACGCTGCTGCTTGTGTTGCTTCATGATAAGGTTGGTCATGTTTCTGATGTCCCAGCCAAGAGGCTACAGCCCCTACTGTCATGCTTGCTCCTGACCCAGCCCCTGCTGACCAGGACCAGGCTCCTTTAACTAGCTTGGACGTAAGTCCTGAGGAGTCAAGCCAGCAGCAGGATCCACCTACGGTTGATCAAGCTCTGCCTGGCCCACGCTCATCCCCTCCTGGATCTCCCCCACCTGTTAGTCGGCTCCGTGAAAGACGCCGACAGGAATTAAAGGAGAGATGGAGTATGGCACATCAACAGAGAATGAGGGATATCAGCCCAGAGTTTTAGCAGCAGCAGGGCTACGTCCGGTATGCTGCTAATTGCTGACAGCCAGCACAGGTTAAAAACAGAGAGCTTGTTCAGAGCCAATTGTGCTGGCAAAGATTTATTGTCTTTGACAGACCCCCTCGCTGGACACCTTTCTGATTCAGTGCGTTTCTCTGGACTTTGAACCCGGCTCTGGACCTTGGACCGTTGACTCTGGACTTTAGACTCTGGATTGTGGATTTTGGATTTGGCGTTCCGATTCTATCCGTGTTTGTTCCTCGGCTATTCGACCCTCAGCATTCCTTGAGATGACGTCTCCCTGCTCCGTCCTTCGGCTATAAAGGTGATTTATGGTTTGACCACTGGACTGTTTGGGATAACGTGCTGCTCTATGAACTGTTAACTCCCTGCCTGCTGTGAACTTCTGACTGTCAACTTGGGCTGGTGTTTAGTCTGCATCGACTCAGAGGCTCTGTCGTGACACCTACTGCCAATGGTGTCCCTATTTTAACATAAACTACTCTGCTGAACTGCCTCTCTGTTCCAATCTTCAAGGGCTTATGGACATAGAATCAAAATACAGAGTTCCTGTGAACTCCTGGCAAATGTTTATTCCAAAAACAGAGCACGCTTGACTTCCGCAGGAAGCAATATCTTTTATCCAATCAGGATAACCAGGCAATATCTGGCTGTTTCCCCTTTCCACTGTGCTGTCGTGGTTACCAGGGAACCAGGATGTCAGCCTTTAATGTGTTCCATGATTAAAGGCTTTGATTCTGTTTGTAGGGAACTGCTGGGACATTTCTCTTAAAAACTTTGCATGGTGGTAGTTTTACATCGGGTTTTATCTATTTATTTTATTTGCCTTATTTATAGTCTGCCTTTCTCGCAGGGACTCAAGTTGGATTACACATAGTGAGTCAGTGCAATCAACAAAATAGGACATTCAATAAGATTGTGGAAGACTGGAACCAATCAGAGAGAACTGAAACACAGCATAAGTATTAACATGACACATTAAGTGGTGCAGAAGTTACATAATAGGATCCTACTTATTGTAAGATATGCACAGCAGTATGGACCACGGGCCCTAAGTTTGTGAACCATTTTGTACAGTGCAGCCCTATTACCCAGACAGAAAACCCTCTTGACCAATTCCATTTTGCGTAGTTTGTGGAAAGCCAGGAGAGTGGGAACCTCCTTGACCTCCTAGGGCAGGCCATTCCACAAGGTGGGAGCCACAACGAAGAAAACATGTGGACAGGCTGTTGTTGATTTAACCCATTTACAGACTAGCACCCGCAGAAGCCCCTGATGACATAAGCAAAGCTGTCATGGTGGACCATGGGGGAGAGGTGGTCCCATAGATAAGAGGTGCCAGTGCCTCTGTGATAGCCAGTGCCTTAAACTGAGTCCTGTAACAAATGGGCAGCCAGTGGAGTGTCTGCAGAATGGGAGTAATAGGCATGCTCTGTCTAGCTCCCGATAATAGCTGAGCTGCTGCATTCTGCACCAGCTGGAGTCTCTGAACTGATTTTAAGGGGAGATCAATGTACAATGCATTTCAGTAGTCTAGTCCCAATGTTACTATCACTCGGATCCAGGTATCCAGATCAGCCAGATCAAGGTAAGGGGCCATCTTACAGGCTTGACTGAATGCAGGCAGGAAAGGAAACACTTATCAGCAGGGCTTTTTTTGTAGAAAAATCCCAGCAGGAACTCATTAGCATAATAGGCCACACCCAACAGCATAAACTCATTAGCATATTAGCCCACACCCCTGACAGTGCCACTCCCTCTCAGGATCGACTTCTCCAGGTGCCGCACGGCATGCGGGGTGCATGGGAAACCCAAGGAAAGGTAGGCAGTTTCTGGATCGGCTTCCCCAGGCACCCCACAGCTTGTGAGGCACCTGTGGAACCCAAGAGGAAGGGAGGCTGCAGGCATGGCCAACTCAGAAGCCAGCCGGCACTCTGTTCCTGTGTGTTCCTGCCCCAAAATAGCCCTGCTTCTCAGTTGAAAGGATGGCCTAAACTCAGCTACAGATTGGAAGAGTTGAGTCTCTGGACCTCTTTTCAGTGGCACAATCTGCATCTAGCATTTGCTCTGTTGTTTTACCAAACCTGCACTGGAACAGAAATGTGGCTCAAAACCACATTCAGATACCCTGGGCCAATGCTGTATTGACTGCAGAGTCACCCCTGAACGACCATAAAACAGCCATAAATCTATGCAGACAGCCACCATAAAACCAAGAGATCAAATGAAGTGAAAGCAGCATGCAATCTGGACACTGCCATAAAATTTGACAATCAATCAAAGTGAAAGTGGCATGCAATGCAGATGGGAATTTCTGTTCCAGTGTGGGTTTGGTAAGACAGCAGAGCAAATGCTAAATGCAGACTAGGCCAGTGAAAGAGTTGACTATAACATCACTTGTATTTTGCTCATCATGGAGTAAACACACACAGACAGCCACACATTTACTATAGGATTGCCAACTGGCCTGGAGAAAAAAATGTCTTTTTAAATAGAGGTTTAATTGGTTGTTATATACAAAGCAATTTTATTTACCTCCATGCTACAAAAAGCTGATTTTCACACATTAAGCTTCTGTTAAAGGACAGGACAGAACATTATTTCCCCATGTTTCTAGAGGAAAAGGGCATCTGAATTCCTGGAAGGCTTGAGTCTGGACATCTCGCTGCTTAGGAATTGAGCAGAGATTTAATAGAACACTTGTGCTTTTATTGTACATTTGAGTTGCTTTATACTATGTTTTTATCATAACCAACAAATGAGGGTTTACAACAATCACGCTTTTTAGCTGAGAATTTGTGGGCAATTTGAAGTTGTTTAAATGCTTGGAAGAAAAGAGCTTGGGGGGGCAAGTTGGGGTGACATAAAGTTGTTGTTCAGTTGCACAGTCGAGTCCGACTGTTCGTGACCCCCTGGACCACATCACGCCAGGCCCTCCTGTCTTCTGTCATGTTTTGGAGTTTGCTTAATTTCATGTTTGTTGCATCGATGACACTGTCTAACCATCTCATCCTTTGCCATCCCCCTTCTTCTTTGGCCTTCAGTGACAGAAAGGGGTTCCATTATAATGAGCATTCTGCATATAGGTGCATGTTTGCGAAAAGATGCTATGATTTGCTTCAGTTTATATACTGGAAATATTTATGTCCTGCATCATTCTACATTCAGAGAGGTATAAAATCACAACACAGTCAAATAAAAACAACAAAAACACAGGTTATAAACATCCCAAGCTGGAAGCAACCTGTTTATGGCACAAGTGACCTCAGCGGCCCATCACCTTCATAAGTGCTTTCTGAAAGCCGTTAAGGACTGTCTTGGAGAGACTTACCCCCCCCCCCCCCTTCCCCCGGAAGCAATTCCATCACCCACGGGCAACCACTGAGACAAGTCCAGCTTCTCGCTGAGGTTAATGATCTCCCTCAGTGACGGAACCCAGAGGAAGAGCTTAACTGGCCGGCACAGACAATCAAGCAAGTCCCAGTGGTTGCCCGTGGGTGATGGATGGAAGTAGGCAAGTCCCAAGATGGGAAGGGCTTTAACGATTTGGACTAGAGCCCTGGATTGGTCCCGAAAGCCAGTGCTGCAGAGTTTGTTGCATGCGCTCCTGCCTTCCCTCTTCCAATCACTGTAGCTCTTACCATGTGATAAGCAGCATTGTGCAGAATGTGTAGAAAAGTAAACAGTTCTCCATATAGCATATGGGTGGAGTACTTAGCTGGGTGGGCATGTAGGTTAAGTGCTAAGTACGGTATTGATTATTGTCAGAAGACATTAAGCTTGTTTATTTTCTGATTCATTCCTGCTTTGGAACCGTAGCTCCTGAAATGGCTAAGAAAGATGTAACCTGGCAAGTAGAACAGATTGCAGGGTGGGCTTCGTCCTATCCCTTATAAAGCCAACACTGTCTGGATGGGACACTCAAGAGAGAGGGATGCAGCAACTCCAGTTTTCTCATTGGCTGCTGTGACCCTGCTGCGGTTACTAAGCAACTGGATGTCTCTTCTCAGTGAGCTGTCATAGCCAGTTAGGTGCACCCAGAGACCCACGGTTTCTGCAAGAAGGGGCGGGGGGGAAGGCTCCTTCCTTTTTTTACTTGCCATTTTGGATCTTGAGTCTGTTCCTTGTTTGGACAAGAACTTGGGAAGGCAGGCCAGGGAAAACTGGGCAGCAAGACTGAAGGGGACAGAGGCAGAGCTCATGCTGGCTCCTGAAGAAATCCTCCCAGAGGACATGTGACTCCTTTCCAAGTCACTGGAGGCAATTTACAATGTCGCCTCTGGCAGGATGGAGATTCGCGCACACAGGCTGCATGTGCATGCATGCGTGTTTTAAACTGACCCATGAGCGTGTGGAGGGTTGTGCTGTTGGAATCAGTCAGCCAGAAAGAGCAACTAAGCAATGTGCTTGCTACTTGCTGATCTAGTGACACCTGCCAGGAAGGAAGGATAGTGCCAGCCCCTTGATATGTGTGAGAGAATCACAGTGGGAGCCTGGCTCAGCACAATGCTTTGATGGGGGCTACATGATGGGTTTGTTTTTTTATAAACAGATTCATTTGTAAATGATTTTTAAAAAGCATTCTTGCCTTGTGGGAGGTTACTTGCAACAATCTAAAAAGGAAATTATAACACGTCTAAAAAGAGACAGTGTGACAGCGTAAAACAGCACGAATGCTCAACAACGTGTAACTATATGCAGCTCCCAGGCCAGGATGCATACTGAGGGACAAATATGTTGGGTTTTGTTCCATACTGAGTGATGGCAAGTTCAGGACAGCTCTTACCCGATACCTGCTCTTTGAAACTGAAAGCATTAGAAACAACAGTGACTTTATTTACAGATATACAAGGCATGCACAGTAGCAAGCCCTGGGGCAGGCAGTCCTTAGAGTTGCCACTTTTTAACCTAGCAAATTATGGATTCTCCATATCAGTGAGGCAAAATACACAGGGAACCAGAGGCTGATGGTAAGAACAGCATAGGTGGATCTAATTATTCCTCCCCCAGACTGGGTCCAATGACTCCCTTCCACTAAGGCTGTGATCACACACACTAAATAATCCACTTTCAATCTACTTTCAATGCACTGTCCAACTGGATTTTGCCAGTTCACACAGTAAAATCCAGTTGGAAAGTGCACGGAAAGTGGATTATTTTTTTTGTGTGTGACTGCAGCCTAAGTCTTCCTCTGATGGAGGATTTCCAAGGGATACCTTAAAGGGAAGAGAGCCATTCAATCAATCTTAGCAGAAGAAAGTCATTGGCTTCAGAGTCCAGCAACTGGCATCTAATCCATCGTTTTAAGAGATATGGCATTGAAAAATAGATTTCTGCAGCCTGATGCAGCGATCCTTAACCTTTTTGAGCCTGCAGGCACTTTTTGGGATTTTGAGAGGGGTGGTGATGAGTGCCACCTCAAAATGGCCGAGACAGGAGTCCAAGCCAACGCCAAAATGGCTGTCACAGGAGCTGGAGCCAAATGCAGTGCCTCCTTTCTTGTTTGCATAACAATAGCCTGGCTACCACATTGAAGACATGAAGCTGCCTTCTTAAGAGCCCAGCCATTGGTTTTTCTTCAAGGTTAGTATTATCTGTTCTTTGGTTGGAAGCACGGTCAAGCCATAGGGAGGCGAGCAAGCCTGGAGAAGGAGGGGCGGGTCTCTGTTCCTGCACACATCTCTCCTCTCCACCCTGCCTACGGCCCAGTTCCATGAACTCTAAGACTAGAACACAGCTCCCTGCCTGCTTTGCAGGAGAAGCTCATGGCAACAGTTTGTCAGCCCTGAAGGGGGAATGGAACCACACAGTACCTAAGGAAAGCCTGAGTGCTTACCAGTCCTCTTGATCCTCTAATGCCTGCAATTACTGTTGCAGCTGTGGAAAACCTTTTCATTTGAATGAGGGCAGCCAGGAACAAGCCCTTACTTACAGTGCCCCAGCAAGTGTTGCCAACATCCAGGAGGAACCTGGAGTTCTTCTGGAATTACAGGTGATCTCCAGACTACAGAAAGCAGTTCTGGACAAAATGGCAGCTTTCAGAGGGCAGACTTTATGGCATCACATCCCCGATGAGCTCCCTCCCCCAACTCTACCCCCTAAGGTTGCCAACCTCCAGGTGGCACCTGGAGATCTCCCACTATTACAATTCATCTCCAGTTGACCAAGATCAGTTCCCCTGGAGAAAATGGCTACTTTGGAAGGTAGTCTCTATGGCATGATACCCTGCTGAGGTCCCTTTCCTCCCCAAACCTTGCCCTCCCCAGGCTCCAACCCTCAAATCTCCAGGTATTTCCCAACCCAGAGCTGGCAACCCTACCTCCCCCAAAGTTCCTCACCCAGATGTCCAGGAATTTGCAGACTTGGAGCTGGCACCCCTAGGCCCCGCCTACTTTTTGAAGAGTTTGGTGGTTGCCTGGGAAATAGTGGTGGGCATGATGGCACCCATGGGTTCCAAGCTGGGGAAATCCAACTGAATGATCATTCCAGGCCCCTGTTCTCTTATACTGCAAATTCTGATAAGCAGATCCGATTCATTTCCTCTGGGGTCCCATAGTATGTGCTACTCCCCACTTCTTTGGAAATCCAGAATTTCCAAAGAAGTAACCCAGTTCCTTCCACATCAGCAGCTTCCCCCCACCACACCAGCTCTATAGAAGGGAATGAGGAATCATGCATCTGTGTCTCCGGAAGCCCTTTGAGTTGCAGCTGTGATGGTGAATCAGTTCCAAGTTTAGTCAAGAACCTGTCTGCCCCTTGCCCACTCTTGCTTTTCTCTTGTTGCTCCATAACCACAAAAGGCACTTGGGGTAGCCTATTTGATTCCTTGTTTGTGTTGCTCCCCTTCTTTCCGCAATTGCAAACGTTAAGCATGGTTTCAAATATCACATGTGGTATCTTGCAGTTCTGCTGGAATGTAGCCCAGATTATTCTAACCCAGCTCTTTGCCTCTCATCTTCTTGCTCAACTGTTCCTTTTATTCTTTGGTACTTTTTATAAGAAGGCTACAGAATCAATTGTGATATCCTCATTCCCCTTTGCAAGTTCACATACCAGTCCTGGCAGTCTCCTCTTCCATGCCTCATTACTGAAAACGAAGTCCTGCCCCAGTGCATTGATTGATACTTAAAATAGCTTCAGGGATTCAAGAACATCCCTTGAATGGCTGCTAGTAAACACCAGAGCTGGCATAAAGGAATAGAAATTGAGTATATGAATGTACTAAGGATAATTAGATAATGAACTTGTTTTTTAGAATTATATAAGAATATAGAAAATAAGAATTGGTATATAAGTATTTTAAAGATATATAACCGTTACCAGAAATGTAAACATAGAGATAAATATTACTATTTTGGATAAAGTGGAAAATGTGTTATGCTTCAGATGTGGTGGGAAACCACCATTACAAGATAAAAGCAAGACTATACAAATAGAACAAAATGTTATATAATATGGAAAAAAGGATTTGTATAAAACAAATGTATTAATTTTAATGTTTTGAAAAATAAAAACTTTCTTACAAAAAAACAAAAACAAAACAAAACACCAGAGCTGGCAGGCCAGGCCAGTCACTGCCAATGTGAAGGACACTGCCTGCCCCTGTTCCCTGGGAACTTTTCCACACAATTCTGTTTTCAGACATTAACTGGTTACTGCTCTTATTCCTTTGTTGGATGGGCTGCTGACACCTTCCTTCAACTGCAATTTTTGTTGCAGCAATGTCACATTTTCCTTGCACTCAGACCATAGTTCTTAATCACTGAGAAAATGCAGCTTTCCCCCCAACTAGTAAATTCATTCCTGTTCCAAGCACTCTGTGGAATGTGGATGTCTAGAGTACCTATTGTACAGTGCCTATGATAGCATTTGTGTTGAGTACCATAGCTCATTCTACTGTGCCCACTTCATTTTGAGAGCTCTCCACATATAGACATTTTTAAAAATTGACCTCCAGAAAGTCTACCTCATCTCCATTTTCTGAAAGGAAAAGTCCAGTATTATGGATAGTACATCTTTTCACTGCTCTTCAGAATCCAAAAGTCTGCTCTCTGTGTGATTCTATAAGCCCACCTCTCTTGGATAAAATGGCATCACTGTTTTCAGTGTTTGTAAACCACAGAGGTAATAAATACTGAAATGAAAAAGGATCCAACAAATCTTTTACATTCTTGCTGCCCTTCTGTCTCAGATAAATTAGTATCTCTCATTTTAAAAATCATAACATTTGAATTAATGTTTCTTACAGGGCTAAGTTATATCGGTGCTTGGGAACAGTTACAGGGATCTGAATGAATTGAACAGGGCAGTGTGACAGACCCTTTCTACCAATTGAGGGGACCTGCACAGCCAGTTATGATTTTGGGGGACAAGGTTTGTTTTGGACAGTAACCCTTTCCCTCAGTTATAAGATGTTCTTAGGGTAGCAAGTGTAAAGGCTTTGGGTTCACTACTATGAATTAAGTTTTGTGGTGAACAAGAACACGAAGATCATTGAGGCAGGAGTTGTATGCAAATAACCAGTGGCATACTAAGGGCAGGGCAGGGCAAGGGGTATGCTCTGCCCTGGTGAAGCTTGAGGAAGGCCCTTGAAGGGGGCCTTCGAAGCCAGTGTCCTGCTGCATCCAGCTGAACATCTTTCTTTTTGTTTTTAAAATGCAGTTCTGGCTGCAGCCACTAAGGGTGCAGGGAAGTCTGACAGCATAACGAACAGCATTCTTGGATTGGCTAGACTTCCCTTTCTCCGAGATTGAAGCAAACTTGCTTAACAAATCCTACAACCAAACCAGCACGCTGATAGTTGCTACAGTAATTGCCAGCCTGCAAGTCATTTTCTCCAACAGTCTGGCCTTTCTCTTTTCCTTTCCTTGAAACCAGCTCAGCCAGATCTTGCAAAGCAGTAGTTAGGGTGTTGCAGCAAGATAAAACACCTTTCCCTCTCTTATTTTATATTTTATTTTATTACTTAAACTTCTACCCCGCCCTCCCCACCGAAGTAGGCTCAGGGCGGCTTACATAAAAACAGTAAAACAATAAAAACAGTATATATCTCAATATAAAAATACATTTCAGAACAAACTACATAGTAAACAGCTTATATCAATGGCAGTGAGCTGAGTAAAATGCATTTTGACATAGTTGGTTAAACTGCTGCTCTAGATGACTCCTGGCTCTAGGTTGGCCCAGGGCATGGCTAGTAAGATGCGGCTCCTATTGAAAAGCCTGCTGAAAAAGCTCAGTTTTCATGGCCCTGCGGAACTGTGAGAGGTCCCGCAAGGCCCTGATCTCACCAGGGAGCTCATTCCAGTAGGCTGGAGCCGCTGCAGAAAATGCCCTGGTCCTAGTTGATGTCAACCTAACATCCTTTGGACCGGGGAGGGCCAGGAGATTTTGTAATCCTGGTTGTAGTGCTCTCTGGGGCACACACAGGGAAAGGCAGTCCCTCAGGTAGACAGATCCCTGACCGTAAAGGGCTTTAAAGGTCAAAACCAGCACCTTGAAGCGGATCCGGAATGCTATTGGCAGCCAGTGCAATGCCTTTAGCACAGGCTGGATGTGCTCCCTCATAGGGAGGCCCATCAGCAGTCTGGTCACCACATTTTGCATCAGCTGCAGCTTCTGGAGTTGCACCAAGGGCAGCCCCATGTATAGAATGTTGCAGTAGTCCAACCTCAAGGTGACCATTGCATGGATCACTGTTGCCAGATCATTGTGTTCGAGGAAGGGAACCAACTGCCTAATCAGCTGCAGATGATAAAAGTCTGCCTTGGCAGTGGCTGCTACCTGGGCCTCTATTGTTAAGGAAGCATCCAGGAGCACTCCCAAACTCCTGACCCTTGTCGCTGGCACCAACAGTGCCCCATTGAAGGCCGGTAATGGGTTCCTTATCCCCACGCTGCTCCAATTCAGGCACAGGACCTCCATCTTCGTTGGATTCAATTTCAATTGACTCAGTCTAAGCCATCCAGCCACGTCCTGGAGCACCCAAATTAGGTCTTCCAGGGTAGAGTCAGACTGGTCGCCCAACAACAGATAGAGCTGGGTGTCATCCGCATATTGGTGACACCCTACTCCATGCCTCTGGGCAATCTGGGCAAGGGGGCACATATAGATGTTGAATAGCATCAGTGAAAGCACCGCCCCTTGAGGCACTCCACAAACTAGTGGGTGCCTTTGGGACAGCTGCTCTCAATGGCCACCCTTTGTCCCTGACCTTGGAGAAAGGAGACAAGCCATTGTAAGGCAAGCCCCTGAATCCCCGTGTCAGCAAGGCAGTGAGCAAGTAACTGGTGGTCAACCATGTCGAATGCCGCTGCCAGGTCCAACAACACCAGCACCACTGTCGCACCCTGATCCAGGTGCCTCCAGAGGTCGTCTGTGAAGGCGACCAGTGCAGTCTCTGCCCCATGGCCTGGGCCATAGGCATCAACTATGGGGGGGCTCGAGGGCTCAAGCCTCCCTCAAAATTTCCCGGGGGGGACTGAGCCCCCCGGGAAAATGGAGTGCCCGCCACTGCCTCTCTCTCTCCCCCCCCCGCCTGGCTGCCTCCGTCCCTCCCTCCCTCCATCTGTCCAGGGGCCAGCTAAGCAAATGCCCAGCTGGCCCCTGGATGGATGGAGGGAGGGATGGAAGCAGGAGTGACCAGGCAGGGGGGGAGAGGCAGCGGCGGCGGGGACATGGCAGCGGGGTGGCAGCGGAGAAAGACAGAGGTGGCGGGGACAGGCAAGAGCCCCTGCGCACACAAGAGCCGCCGCCGTTGCCACCGCCCCTCTCTCTCTCCCCCCCCGGCCTGGTTGCCTCTGTCCCTCCCTCCCTCTGTCCATCCAGGCGCCAGCTAAGCAAATGCCCAGTTGACCCCTGGATGAATGGAGGGAGGGGTGGAAGCAGGAGTGGCCAGGTGGGGGGGGGGAGAGGCAGTGGCGGCAGGGACAAGGTCCCAGTGTGTGTGCGCACTTTGTGCACGCGCACACAAGAGCCCCCCCCCCCCCCGGGAATTAAAAAACTCGATGCCCCTGGCCTGGGCGAAAGCCGGACTGGAAAGGATCTAGCATGGAAGTGTCATCCCAGAAGCTCTGCAACTGTATCGCCACCGCCCTCTCAATTAATTTGCCCAAATAGGGCAAATTGGACACCGGCCAATTTCTCTCTCTCTTTTCCACACATTTCTCATTTATTTCTGTCTCCCTTCACCTAATTTTTCCATGTCCCTCTCCCTTTATTTTCACTTCTTGGTGACCTTCTCATCCCTATCCTGCTTGGTGACAGAATATATTTAGGAGTCTTACAGTAGCAAACCTTTGTTAATATTATGAACAGAAGGCATTGGGTTTGCTGGGCACTGTATATTGCACTGGTTCTGCTGGGCTTCCAACCCCTCCCCCTGCTTGGACTGTGATTATGTGCTTGACATCACCTGGCATTGCCACAATGGCACTGGGTTTGCTGGGCACTGTACACTGCACTGGTTCTGTTGGGCTTGTAAAAGTCCCCCCCTTCAGTTTTTACTGTAGAGATTCTCTGGTTTGACGTTAGTCCTTTGGAAACAATGGAGGATGGGGGCACTTCTTTGCAGGGGTACTGTGTTTCTAAACATCCACTCTGGTGAAGCTTGTGATCACTATTTTGTGATGCTTTGGCTAGTGTCAGTCAATAAAAGTTAGTACAGGGCAGACTCCTTGCTCTCAAACGTGCCTTGTAGATGTTTGGGATGGTCAGCTCTTGGCCTTCAAAATGGAGAACAGAAGTTCTCCCAAGTGCCTGCTCAGAACACGAGTGGTGTGACGGATTCCCCCCTGTCAAGCCACAGCTGACTTATGGTGACCCTGTAGGGTTTTCAAGGCAAGAGACCTTCGGAGGTGTTTGCCTGCCTCCATGTCAGCCCTGCTTAGCTTCTGAGATCTGACAAGATCAGGCTATTCTGGGGCAACCCAGGTAAGGGCTAGGCCAAGAATAATGTGACTGGCCCAAGGTCACCCAGCAAGCTTCCATGGCATGAGTGGGGATTTGAACCTGGATTTCTCAGATCCTAATCTGACACTTCATAACCACTACACCTAGCTGGCTCTCATGATGGAATAGCGAAACATGGCTACCTACCTGAATATATTTTCTGGCCATCATTGTTATTGTTTTTATTTCATGACTATTACTGAAAATAATTTTGTCATATAAAGGAGAGGCTCTGACTTGGATAGCCCCAGCCTAGCCTGATCTCATCAGCTCTCAGAAGCTAAGCAGGGCCAACGCAGAGGCAGGCAATGGCAAACTACTTCCAAACATGTCTTGCCTTGAAAACCCCGCGGGGTTGTCATAAGTCAGCTGTGATTTGATGGGAGAAAAATAGAGGAAGGGGTGTTAAAAAGTTATCCACCCTGTAGACCAAATAGGCTAGGGATGCCACTGCAAATAACAAAGATTTATTTATTTACAGTTTGGTTTAAAGAACAAATCAGCAGCATAAGACTCAAGCTAATCAGAGGAAAAACCTGGCAGAGGCACATAAGTTTAAGCTAGGCATGGCTTCAGAACAGGGCCTTAGCCAGCAATGGGGTGCATGGGGTGGCACCCCCTATCAAATTTACAGTGCCCCCCACTGCGCTGGCCTGAAGCCCACCCAACCCTGGCCAGCGCTTTGTTCTCTGGGGGCTTGCCACACTTTACCTCCAGTGCCCAATGATCTTCAGCCTCACCCTGGGTTTTCATGAGGCCTTCGAGCAGGCAGAGCTGGGAGTGGATATCCCACCTATGGGCAGGCTGGGTCGCTGGTGGGGCTCGTCTTCACATAGGCCGACTGGGCAGGTTCAGGCCACGTCTTTCCCTTCTGTCACACAGCATGACAGCGGTGGTGGTAGCAGCGGTTTCCCCTTTCCCTCCCTCTCTGTAGAGGCATATCCCCAGAGGCACCCCATCTTCAGCTGGACTCCCTGGTGTGCTTCTTCCTCCCCCCCTCCTTGAGGAGCCACAGGCCTGAAGGAAGCTGATGTGTACGGTGAGGAGTGAGCCCAGCAGGGCAATGACCTGCACCAGCTCGCTGTTTGCCTTCTCACTGAGCATGATGGTGGTGCTGACCTTCCGCTGCTTTATCACCATCACCTTCACATTTTAAAGCAAGGGTTTAAAAAATTTTTCCCACCCACCTCCTTTCCCCTCATTAAATGTAAAAGTTTCTTCTTCAGTTGCTTTGGGCTGGTACAGCATGGCTTAAGCTCTGCCTCCCCTCCAAGCTTCATTCCAAGCAACACAGGCAGAGTGGAAGGGAGGAAGCCGGCCAGGGTAAGGAGCTCCTCCTCCCCCCCCTCCCGCCACACCCTCTCCCTCCCCTGCTCTGTTAAAATAAATTCAATTAAATTTTAATTTAATTAGTGCCATCCGGCACCAGGGTGCCTCCCCCCCCCCCCCAAATTCCTGGCTACGGGGCTGCCTTATAGTGTGGTTGGAATTCTCTTTAATGCTTTCAAGAGGTACGAACAGGCTTTCACTGACCAGCCACTTGGTGGGATCCTTTCACACACACAGGATTCCACCCGCACCAGCCTGACCTTTTCCAAGAGTCAGACTAAAGGGTATGAGGTCTGCTCATCGCCAGAAACAGGCCTCACACAACTGGATACTCTGTCTTTTCGCAGAGGTAGAACAAAACCTCTTTGCGCTCGTTTGCTGAGGCAGACCCACTGTACTCTCCTTGAGGCAGATCTGAACCACCTCCAGCATTCCAGGCCCCACCTGAAAGGTGACTGGATGCTGAAGAAGTCCTCCCGTAGCCTTAGGAATGAAACAGCTGAGCAAAAATAGAAGAAAATATGGGAACGTCATCCTGGGGAGGTTTAAGTACATGTTGGAGGGATTCCGCATGTAGAGGAAGTGCTTGGTAGTTTGAATGTATCTGTACTTAAATCTGGGTGTGACTGAACAAATATATACATTCTTTAAGGATCCTGAATCTATTTTGCTGCAACTTAAGGGGAATAAACACATATCTAAAATAGTAAGGAAAACTGTCTTTTATTAATTACAACCAAAAGCCGTATAATGGAACCAGCAGTTTACACATGTTTCTAAACAATGGTTCTTTTGGGGATATTAATGGCAGAAAAGAAAAAAAACATTAATAGTTGATTTCAATGGGCTTAAACTGGAGCCACTCTATATAGGATTGTGCTGCAAACTAGCTACTTACTAAACCAGGTACTTTTCTCCTTCTGTACATTTTTTTGTCTTATGCAGATGATGAGACCTCCTGTGAGATAGGACAGGATTTAAGTTGTCAGAGATTGTTTATGGATGCCGAAGCTGTTCCTCATTGTTTTGTTACCTTTGTGTCAGTGCAGGAGAGAAAAGAAGCAAGGAGTACACGCTCTGCCTTTTCTTCCATATCCCCAGGCCGTTTTCCTTAGGCATCAACACAGTAACTGACATGCTGAAAGAGACGAATGGCTTGTGCTGCCCAGTGACACGTCTTTCACTCCACTTAGTTCACTGTTCTGTCCCCCACAGCAGGGACATCCAGCCCTCCGACACTAAATGTGTCATCCACTAATACACAGATCAATCCTGCCTATTCAAAATGAAAGGAGAAAGGAGGACCCTCTTAGCACCAAACAAAAAGAGCTGATTTTGCTACTCCAGGGCAACAGCCTAAGATGCCCCTGGTGGAAAGGGGTCAGTTCCTTGTCAATGGAACACACTGACACCAATCAAACACACTCCTGCTGCACTCTGCCTGTCACCTTTGCTCTGCTCAGGAGTCGGGAACCGTTTGTGTCACTCTCAGATCCATTCCCGCCTTGCTCGCCCCCCACCATTTCTATCTTATCTTACAAGGTGACAGGATTTTCTTGTTCCCAGAATGCTAAGAAATGGTAGAAAGAACTGAATGGATGATACAAAGGGATTTCCTTTTAAAAAATCTTTTAAAAATAAAAAACGTCATTGTTTTTCATGTATTTGCTTTGGAACCCTGAACATCACAGTCCATACTAAACAAACATGATTTCCCTCAAATAAGGAAATGATATTATTTCAGTCTTATAAGGCATAGGCATACCACAGCCATGGATCCCAACCCACACGGCAGGAGACTCCTGTTGAAACAAAAAGGGTCGATCTGTTTTGTCAAGGACAGAGGAAGTAGCTTTAGGACCGCAGCCTGAGTGATTGCACAAGAATTCACTGCGGCAACCAGCTTGATTGGCAACTCTGGCTGGGGAAATTCCTAGAGATGTGTGGGTGGTACTTGTGGAGGAGACAATCTGGGGCGGGATCTCACCTAGAATAACCTAGTTTGCCCTCTAAAGTGGCCATTTGCTCTAGGGGAACTGATATCTCTGGTCTGGAGATCGGTGGTCATTCAGGAAGAACTCCCGGCTCCACCTGACGATTGGCAACACTGTAGGGATGCTAACCTCCTAGTAGGGCCTGGAAATCTCCCAGAATTACCACTGCTCTTCAGACTACAGAGATCAGCTCCCTTGGAGAAAATGGCTGCCTCAGAGGGTGGACTCTGTGCCTGCTATTAAATGTCTGCTAGTTTTGTGAAGAGGCCTGAGTGGCCTTGGAGCTCTCCTGGAGCCATGGCCAGAAAAGAAGACAGCCAGACTGGGGAATGCACTGGGAGAGCTGCCTTTGCCCTTAAATGGCTGCCAGGGGAAGGAGGCAGGTGGAGGAAGTAGGTGTCAGGCTTGGAGGTGTCAAAGCACACTGTTTGGGCTTGAAATGAGGAGGTGCCAAGCCAAAGAGCAAAGCAGCAGCCATGATAGCTTCTGCTTCAGGCTTGGTCTTAGCATTCCTCAAACCAAACAGCATGAAACACATTGGCCCAATCTGCATCCAGCATTTGCTCTGCTGTTTTATCAAACCTACGTTGGGACAGAAATTTACCTCTGCATTGCATGCCACTTTCACTTTGGCCGATTCTGCACTAGTGCTTTGCTTCCCTTTCCTTCCGGGTTTAATTGGTCTGAGTCAGTCTGCGCATTTCCTCATTACAGGAATCTGACCCGGGTTGATGCTGGTTTTTCATTTCCGCATCTGTCCTTCTCCCAAATCTTGAGCCCCCGCCCATCTCCCCCTTTTTAAAATATAGGCGGAGTTGCGTTATGACGTCGTAACGCAACAAAGCCGTGATTGGCCATCTGAACTTCCAAGGCCGCGAAAATCATCCGTGTAAGGGGAAAAAAGCTTGCGTCAGAGTTGGAAGGGAAATGGAGGGTGGGAAAGGGATGGGAAATGGAGGGGACACATGCAACACTAACACATGTAACCCCTGCAAAAATTGTGTCCACACCACCACGCCACCACGTCCCTAGCTTGCTCCAATCTCAGGTGAATCCCCGCCGGTGTCTTTTTTTGTGGCTGGCTGGGGCGGGTGGCGTCTCTTCCCTCCCCCCCCATGAAAAACTCTCGACTCCTGCCTAGCCGAAAAGGGCTGTGATGATCATTGTGATGATGCTCAGATGACTTAATCTGCTCCCCCCCCAACACTCCCGTGCGCCATCCTCTCTCCCCACTCCCGATGAGCTGTTCCTGAGGTCCTCCCCGCCGCCCCTTTTGGCGTATGGGGGTGGCAGGGATATTTTTAAACTGGAGGAGGAGGAGGGCGGGGGGAGAGTGTTGTGATCTGGCTTGGCAGCGCTCGGTCTGGGAACTGGAGGGCAGAGCGGTGGATGGAGGCAGGCGGGCGAAGGACCCCCATGCACAAAGGGCTTGGAAGAATTGCAGCTGCAGCAGCAGCCACTGCCCAAGCAGCGCTGGGACCTGCCCCCTCCCCGGTGGCCCGCCACAGCCGAAGAGAGAAGCCCTCCCCACCTGACCACGCCATCCCGCTTGCATCTGGCTCCCTCCCTCAGCTGCTGCAGGGGGCTGTGGAGGAGGAGGAGGAGGGCCCTGGAGCCCGTTCTCCAGCGCACGGTGCTGGTGTGGGGCAGGCGGCTTCCCAGCAGCCCAGATTCCTTAGGCTGCACCTCCTTCGCCATCCCCCTGCCCCCCTGGGTGGGCATTACTCATTCGGCTGGAGGGGCCCACAAAAAATTGGCCCCGCAAAAAATGTTAACCATACAATGATGGATCAATGTCATGTTGTATTGTTGTAATGCAACTGGGGGGGGGGGGACAGCTCGCGCTGCGCCTCAAAGCCATCAATACACATTTTTATAGTGGCATGGCTCAGACACGACTTTTGTGCAAAAGATGCAACACAGAAATGTGGAGACATCAACAACAAAAGTACATTTTAAAAAATACATTAAAATGCCAGTCAACGGTGGATCAATGTCGTGTCGTGTTGTTGTAACGCAACAAAGTGGGGAACAAAAAAAAAACCCCGCTCACGCCAGGGCAGGGAAGGGGAGAGAAAGAAGCAGAGGGGCGTTAAAGGGGTGGAGCAAGAAACCCCGATTTCGGAGTTCCCCACCTGAATGCTCCGACTTCACTCCTGTGGCAAAAAAAAAAAAAAAACCACCTGAAAATCCCGGAAACGGAAGATCTGGGAAAAACAATGATTACATTCATGCCAACTGCAGACCCGGAGCAACAAGTGTGGAACTGTTGCTCTGCCCCGGATTTTATCGGGGAGTGAAGCCGGGGCAACAACTAGTGCAGAATCGGCCTTTGATTGATTGTTGGATTTTATGGCAGTGTCCAGACTGCATGCTGCTTTCACTTCGTTTGACCTCTCGATTTTATTGGTACTGTCTGCATAGATTTATGGCCATTTTATGGCCATTCAGGGGTGACTCTGCAGTCAGTATCATGTTGGCCCGGGGGATTTGAATGTGGTTTTGAACAGCATAAATGCTAGATGCAGATTGGGCCATTACACTTTCCCAGGATCAGGGATTTTGTGAAGCCATCTTTTTTCTTTAAAATTTTTCCTTTGCAACCATTGTCCAGGCTTGGAGGAGGTGACACCGAGCCCAAGGATGAAGCAGTGGCCAGTCAATGCTTTGCGCTTGGGCTGGTGCATGTCCTGTATTTTTGTCGAAACCATCTGCCATCCCTATCCAGAAGAGCTTAGAAAGGTCAGTGATTAGGAAGGATCTGAGATCTCTATAAGAGATCAGTAAGGATCAAATCTCTGAGATCACTCAGTAATAGCTGTTCATGTAAAAGCAGATGTGTCACATTCCTGACACCTATCTCAACCAAGTAGGATTGCCAGTAGGTTGGGAAATCCCTGGATATTTCAGGGTGGGCAGTGGGAGGGACCTCAACAGGATATAATGCCATAGAGTCTACCCTCCAAAGCAGCCATTTTCTTCAGGGGGAATTTCCTCTGTTGCCTGGAGATCACTTGTAATTCTGGGAGCTCTCCAGGCCCCACCCTACCAAATTCCAACAGCCCCAGTAACTGGCAGATGTTAAACCCTGCTACTTCTCCTGTCTTGCCTTGTAAGCCAGCAAGGCATACCATATGCTCTTATGGACTGTTATGATCATAAGTTTGAACTTTGGGTTGTTATACTGCAAAGGACGAAATGCACTCTTTATCGTGGTAAGAGGCTCCAGTCCATGGCAGGAAGCACACCCGCTATAGTTCACACTGACACGGAGACCAGGACTCCATTTCAAAGGGTCCTCCTGTCTCCTTACGCTGGTCAATTCACACCTTCCCCCAAAGTTCCTGCAGAGATTATGTTAAGTGATGTCACCTGGCAACTAATCATCTGTAAGAGCAATTACATTAAATGCAAGAGATACATTCTCAAATTTTGAAGTTGGTTGTACAAGGAGTGATAACTGACACTGTACTGATATCACTTTGTAAAACCTAGAAATTTCATTTTTGTCTGACCAAGAGATCACCGAATAGTAATCAATGAATACTATACAAGAAATACATTGGATTGTAAATTGTAATCGTTGTAATTGTAATTGTTGTAATCGTTGTAATTGTAATCACCTGGCAACTAATCATCCGGCCATCGAGTGACCTGGCCAGAGCCATCAAGTGACGATGAAATGGCGCCATGAGTCCTAGCAGCTTGCCCAGGTGTCAGTTCCTGCTTAGCACCTAGATTTGCAATATTGACCACTCCTTCCCATCTCCTCCTCCTTGTTACACTGACCAATGGTAGGGTTAGTGGGGACGGACCAACTAGTAGGTGTGTCAATGGGATGTGGTCAGTGCAGCCCGCCCCAATGCCATCTGATAAAAGATCTTGCACAGCAGACAATCGTTGCTAGCCGCCACAACCCCTATCTTCTTTACCATCCTCTTACATCCAGCTTTCTATCCCATTACCTTGCCTCCATCTTTAATCCCTGGTTTGCGCAGCCAGGAAGAAGCGTGTATCTGCAGGTTTAGATCGCACTCCCCATTTTCCTTTTCCCCTCAATCTTCTTTTGGAATCGGACCACACATCTCCAGGACAGGTAAAGTATTACCCAACCAACGAAATTCCTGCTCATGCAACAGTGCTGTTTTCTACCTAAGTTTCCTAGATCTTGTGTGCATGCGTGTACGATTCTGTTTTGTATGCTTGAACAAAATTTTATAGTAAACATCATTCAAATGAACCACTCAGCCTCACTGCCTATTTTCTGGGAACTCCTGGAAGGGGCGGGACCTTGGTATAGCTGGCAAAGAACCCGGTATTTTGCCAATTGCTAAACTAAATTAAAGCAATTCGGCTAACAGCCTTACTAGGCTTAATAGTTTATTTCAGCATTTTTCTTCCAATACCAGAAATCAGGGTCTAACTAGACAATTTGTTGGGGGTTCCCTGTCAGAAGCTTCCACAATTTCTTAAAAGTCACTAATTAAGAGATGTGTGGGTGGCAGCTTTGTATCAGGGACCATGGTCTGGGGGGGGGAGGGGAAAAGAGAGTTTAAGCCCCTGCCCCCGTTCACCACTTCCAGTCCTGAAATGTCTCTGGGGAGTCGCCATCTGCACTATTTGGAAAATGTATGTATACTAGTATCAGTTAGGCTTCCCAACTCCACTTTAGGAAATTCATGAAGATTTGGGGGTGGGCGGGGTTTGGAGAGGGGAGGGACCTCTGAAGGGTCTCATACCATGGAGTCCACCCTCCAAAGCAGCCATTTTCACCAGGGGAACTGATCTTTGTCACCTGTGTTGGAAAAATGAGTATGTAAGATAAGACCTGACCATTTTAGTCATTATAGGGTTAACCTATGTAACTTGTTGTTTCTCAGGCTAACCTGGAAGAAGTACCTGGCAGCTGGCCAATTAAGTGCAAGCCCGGGAAACCTAGAAGGGTATTATTGTACTGATTGGTGACTGATATCAGGTGTTTCCTTTCGGGGGTCAAGAAGAAGGAGAGATCCTCCATTGTAATCTCTCACTTTGTTGTAGGATGGCTTAGTGTGCAGACGGAGCACAGTGCTGCTCTTAAGAAAGCATGTTTTGTTTCTTTTGTAGCTGATCCCATTTCCCTTTATCCTTTAGTAATAAATATTTTAAACTAGAGGAAGCAGCCTCTTCTTTTCAGAAAGCAAGATCCATAACTCTAAATTATCACTAATATTGGACAAAAAGTCCTAACTACCTGGAGGTCAGTTGCAATTCCAGGGGATCTCATCTTGCTTAGGATTGTCAGCTCTGTACTGGGAGACTCCTCAAGATTTAGGGGTGGTGCCTGGGGTGGGCAGAGTTTGAAGAGGGAGGGGGCTCAGCAGGGATGTGATGCCACCCTTCAAGGCAGCAGTTTTATCCAAAGGAACCAATCTCTATAGATGGGAGATCAGTTGTAATTCTGGGAGCTCTCCAGGCCCCACCTGGAGGCTGGCAACCCTAACTTACCTGGAGGTTGGCAACCTTAGCTGTACACACAAATCAGGAAAACAGGGTCCATGGGGTCCCTTTAGATAGAAAAAGTGGTATAAGGGGGAAGCTTAACGTCCTACTGTTGTACCATGGTTTGGCTTGCAGGCGCCCAGCGTGTGACTTACAAAAAATGCTGGGAGCTCCTGTCTTGGAACTCTCAGTGTATCATCTTGCTATACCTTGAGCTGCCCTGGGAAAAGAATGATGAGGTTAACTAAGTACAGTGATGTAAAAACAGGGACACAGGAGTTGGAATGGTTTGACTGCATGCTCCAATTTTGTTTAAAAATAGTATCTTTTTACTAACAGAAGCTTCTGTTTCCCTAAAATACTAGCCTCAGACGCTGGCTTTTTGTTCAAATGCAAACTAAAAATGTTGTTACGTGATATTTTGTACAAACCATCAATTATCTCCTTCAAAGAAACCATAACATAATCTGCCTGCCATTTGTTAACGGGCATGTTTTGTGCTTTCTGTAGCACAACAGGTTACTCATGTTTGTAATGTTATATGAAAATGAAAAAATGAAATCTAAATAAAGAGTGGAAGCATGGAAACCACCCCCAAACAAAACCTCTCCCCTCCCTCACTTGAGGATTCCAGGGAAGGAAGAAAATTCATTCATATATCAGTGTCATTGTGACTTAGAGCGTCCGCACTGCGTGTTAGTGTTAGTTGCCTTTTGTGTGGGGATACTGTCACCTATATGCCTGCAGTTTGGTAGGGAGGCTGTGTGAGGTGAGGGACACAATCCATGAGAATTCCATCCCAAATGGTTGGGAGGGGGGAAAAGTCACAGATGGAGATGTGTTACCTAATGAAGCCAATGGAACTCCCTACTCTAATGTAATAACTAAATTAATACTTTTAATACTGATCACAAAGAATCTGAACCAAGTTTTTAAAAAGTAAAACTAAAATAAAAACAAAAGTCAGTGCATGTTCCTGGCTCTTTATACAAGCAAGGCATTCCCAGGTTGTTTTAGCCACATATTATTTCTATATTTTGGATCACTTCCTTGATCGTGGTAAACTTTCAGTGACGGATACATTCCAGTCACTTCTGCATACTACAAGTGAAGACCCTGGCACCATCTTGTGTATTTGGCTTCTACTTACATGGAGGATCCTCTTTGACCCTCTAGAAAAATATTCTTCTGGCTCCCTTCAGGTCTATTATTCTGCAACCTACTGCAACCCCCTCCCCCCGCTGTGCATTACATCAACAGGCTTCTCTTTTAAGAGTTCATTAATTGATAGCTTGATTACCGGCGGGTGGGGGTACTTAATATCACCTAGAAAATGACACCGTCCTGGATGTCGATTAGTTGATCTCTCCCTCCCTCCCATCCCAGATTCTTTCTGATTTTCACATCATCCTACATTACAGTGATGGATTGTTTCTTCTCAAAGGACAAAAGGAGACACAGAAATGAACTGACAAATGAGCTGATGGTGCAGTCTCTTAAAAAGACTTTTAACACTCAAAGGACAACTTAAACTTTCGTCAGAAATGTCTGTTCCCTATTTCAAACCCATCTGTTTTCTGCAGTGTAGAAAAACCTAACAAAGTTGGCTTATTTTACAAAAACCTTACCCTATAATTTGTTCATCATGCTTCCTGATCTTATGCATATGTGTCCATCAGAAATGCATTGGAGCTTCCTCCTATTTAAGCACACATGTGATTGGAGCCTTCAGATGTCACCATGCTTTGTCCATTTGACTGCAAAGCATGAACAGGGAAACATCTCTGGAATTTACCCTACCTCCTTTGTATGCTCAGAATGATTTTCAAGATACAACAAAATCGACATCCTGAAGTTCTGGTTTAAACCAGTAACCAATTAAAGAGGTAAAGCTGTCAACAGTGAAAGCATCAAAAGCATCAACAGCAAAAGTTCATGTATATAATATCTCAAAATGCTGCTTGTTCAAATAGAAGAATTCTGGGTTTCCTTCTAAAATTTAATTGGGAAAAGCACACATGGACTTCACATGGAAGCATCTTCCATAGCCGTAGGGCCTTGCCTCAGCTCTGGGATCTTTCTCCCCACTGCCCTCCAGTAAAGACCTGAAGCTGGACCTTTTTAGGTGATCTCAATACAACACAGGCTTCTCCATTCATTGTCTGTGAAGGTAACCCCAAAACTGCAGTGTTGAGTATCTTCCCTCATGCTAAAGATCACAACACCCACATGAAAAGGTGCGGACATGTCCTCTTTTCTTGGTGTCCATCGTCTTTTGGGCTGTTTTTTTTTTTAAAAAAAACTGATGAAAATGTCTTTTTTTTGTGTTGGAAGGTCAGAAATATTCCTAGTTAGTAGTAATTATCACAGCTTAAATAGTAAGCATATTTAAAATGAGACTTGTCATAATGATCACTTGTTTGAAGTAGTCAGTTGGGAAATATGTCTTCTCTTTTACTTTTCAAAATATGGTAACCAGGGGTCATTTCGAGCAGGAGCTCGGTGGAGCTCAGCTCCGGGAGTTAGTGCCAGCCCCTCCCCATGGGGAAATGCCTGCTTGTGTCATGGCTGCAGCAAAATGACCCCATCCTCTGGAAAGGTCCTTGTTCCTCCGACCAGCCTTCTGAAGGCTTCAGCCACCACTGAAGCTATCCTCCCAGAATAGTGGTATTTCTGAGGCTTGGATTGGTAGCTATCCCCTCTCTGCCAGCTCTGCCAGCTCTTCCTTCCTTCCTTCCTTCCTTCCTCTCTCTCTCTCTCTTGCCTTCTGACATACTTCCAGTGATGTCAGGTGGTGTGGCATATGCAAATAAGTTATGCTAATGAGTTATGCTAATGAGCTCCTGCACCTCTTTTTCTGCAAAATGACCCTTGATGGTAACCCTAATTCAGTAGTTAATGCACAGGAGCACTGCTGGTAAAAACCTACTGTGTTTGAATAAGCAACCCACAGCTGTAATCACAGATCATAAATCTATAGGACTGTGGTTGCAATCACACGTACAATTCACCCCGATATAGGTGCAAATGCCGGGTGGATTAAAGGAGCGCGATCAGACACCAGCATCTGGGAAGCGCCCCGCAGCCATTGGCAACCCGTTTTGCTCCGCCATACAAGCGGATTGAAAAAACACCTGGGAAAGTCCTGTAGCAAATGGGTTGCAATGGGCTGCAGACGGACTTTCCTGTGTCTGATCGCCCCAGCACGCTCCCATGGCGTCAGGATAGTCTGATCAGGCTATCCCGACTCCGTGCTGGTTTTTTTTACCCCTGTTGCAGTATGCGCATCAGCGCACACTGCTGCACATCCTGTAGAGAGACCTCGGGGCAGAGGTGCGCTTCATTGATTCCTCATGTAAGTGCATCAAGAACAAATGGTAAAAAAAACCCCGACTCACCTGCGGTTGCGTCTGATCACACAGTGGCAGGCTGTGCCCGCATCTACAGAAGTCTGTGTGATTATGCAACTGTGGGTCAACTTACGCCAGAGGAAATAGCCTCGCTTCCCCCCGCTTTATCTTGTGAGTGTGACTGCCACCTGTGATGTGGCCACATAGTGTAGTGACCAAGTTTGCAGATGACATGAAATTATTCAGGATGGTGAAAACCAAGGCTGAGTCTGAAAAGCTCCAAGAAGGCCTCCACAAACTGGGTGAATGAGTGACGATGTGGCAATGAAGTTCAATGTTGGTAAGTGTAAAGTGATGCACACTGGGACAAAAAAATCCCAGCTTCAATTATAGTCTGAATTTGCTGAGACTGAGAGGGAAAAAATCTTGGGATCACAACGGATAACTCAATGTAAGTGTCAGACACGTGTGCTGCAGTAGTGAAAAAGGGAAACTCTGTGTTAGGGATTATTAGAAAAGTGAATGAGAATAAAATGGCCAATATTGTACTGCCCCTGTGTAGCTCTGTGGTGTGGCCTCATTTGGAATGCTGTGTGGAGTTCTGGTTCCCATATTTCCAAAAGGACATTGCAGAGCTGGAAAAAGTGCAGAGGAGGGCAACCAAGATGATTAGGGGGTTGGAGCACCTTCCCTATGAGGAAAGTCTGAAAAGTCTAAAGGGGGGCATGATAGAGGTTTATAAAATTATGCCTGGGATGGAGAGAGTTGACAAAGAGAAATAGTTCTCCCTCTCCCAAAATCCCTCGAGGTACCCAATGAAATCGATGGGCAGTTGGTTCAGGATGGCCAAAACGAACTACTACAGAAAGCGATTAAAATGTGGAATTTGCTGCCAGAGGATGTAGTGATGGCCACAGGAATAAACAGCTTTAAAAGGGGATTAGATAGATTCATGGAGGGAAGGTCTTTCAGTGGCTACTCACCATGGTGACTGAGGAGAACAGGCCCATAGCTACAGTGGGGCTATTTGGGGCTCCGCCCCCTCTCTGAAAAGCACAGCTCTACAGGAATTTATCCAGAAAAATGCTTTTGAAAATTATTTTAAACACTTGTTTAAATGTAGAGGTGGAGTTGTGTGAGTATCGTTTGCAGGAAGAAGAGGTCCATGTTTGCTGTCTGAGTGTGTGTGTGTGTGTGGGGGGGAAGGAATCTCTGCATAAGGGGTGTAAGAGGAAATCAGAAAGTATTCCCTGTTTAGTAAATGGTGTCTGTTCTTAAAAGTAGTTGTGTACAGGCAAAACCATTTTTTTTCTCCACAAGCTACAAAATCCTGGCTCCAGGCCTGGAGGAGAACCTCCACAGTCAGATGCAGTCAGCCTCTGAATCCCAGTGCTAGGAGACAATATCAGGGGAAGACCTCAGCCTCTATGCCCTGTTGGTGGCTGTCCAGAGGTACTGGTTGGCCACTGTGTGAGGCAGGATACTGGACTAGATGGACCATTGGTCTGATCCAGCAAGAATCCTCTTAAGTTCTTATGTCTGGGTATAACCAAGAAATGGAACAGTACTTTTGTGACTTGATTCTGCCACACATTCTTCCAGATTGTTTTAGTCTTGCAGGCTACCAAATTTATATTTGATGGTTATCAAGTATTTTCAGGCATTCTCCTTGAAGTATTTGAACTTTTTCAAGGTGCTCTATCTTAACTTACCTTTTTGGAGACCCTGGAGAAATTGCTTTCCTTTTAAAAACATTTATTCCTTCAAGATCTTCCCATTTCATGATCCTTTCCTCCATTCTCCTCATTTACTCAAGGCAAAGCAGCATTCAACACTTAGCTCTTTTCATCTCTCCTTACCAGTCACCCCTCGACAACCAATTATGGGGCTTTTTATTCCAGACTCAACGATCCTATAAATAGTTTTCACTCCTTTGTTCACCTTCTGCTTAAATTCAAACCTTTGTTATCTTTACTTTGACAGCCAGTACCCTGTTGTACCAGGACCTCTGCTGTCACTTAGAACAATACTAATTTCCGCTTGCCACTGGCAAAGGAATCAGTGGGATGTACCCTGAAAAATAGACAGCTATTGGCAATAAGAACTTGGTTGTAGAGATGCCAAAACCACCTTTAGGAATGGCATAGAAAGGAAAAATCTACCAGGTGTAGCAACACTGTGGTGGGAAAGCCATACCTTGTGAAACCTGGCTAATGTGTCTCCAGGATTTAGATCTGGCAATTCAACCAGGTTGTTTCTGAGCGGTGCGGAAATGAGGGTAATCTCTGACTGAGAGGGTGTGTGTGCATATTTATGTGCACATATGGTTGGTATGTAAGGTTGGAGAGGGAAAAAAGCTATATTGAAATGATGAGGGCCTGCACATTAGAGAAACAATGCAGCCTGGGCTGGCACTGATTTCCAGATTCAGTGTCAAGATCTTCCACTGGGTCATGAATGTACTAAGCTGGAGTCTTCCTGAAGATGATGAACTTTTGAAAGAGCGTTCTCAGTTGCTGTTAATATTCCTACTCCAATTACAGAGCTAATGACTTGAAACTGAGCATTGCTGATAGTGTTTGCTGCCTTTCACCCCTCCAAAGAAACCTCCTTCCTGCACTAATTTCCTAGTCAATAAATGATGTGCAGATAACATTTCATAAGAGCTAATTTCTTCTTGAATGGCTTAATTTGCCAAAGCATATTAATTTGCATTATCCCACAGACTTGCCTCCTTGTGTGCCTGCTCGGTCTGTAATTCTAAGAGAGAATCAAATTAGGCTGGATCAATAGACCAATTACCCTCTGGATTGGACTGAACAATCGGCGCATCTGCCACATCTCTTGGAGTGGATTTCTGAGGGGAATTTAACAAATCAGATGTGAGTGTTTGGCAGTAGAAAACAATCCTTTTCATCTGTACTTACATTTCTTTCATTCTTTGTAATAACTATTTTCTTGCTTGTACTACAAATAAGAATACATATTCAATAAAAACAAGGAGTTAAATTATTAATTGGAATGTTCCAAAGCATCCGAAAAGTGGAGTTTTGCCCCAGTTCCTCCTTCATGCAACTCCAAAATATGATGCCCAAGATCACATTTAGGCTACACAGTTTGGCATTACCAGAAGTGGATCTAACAGCTGCTGTGGTAGTCAGGTAGGAAGCAAGCCCACATTGGCCACAGAATCCACAGGATCCGGGCAAAACCTAGAACATTCTGTCTCTTGGCCTGATGGAGCTGTGTAATGGTATGGAGTTATAAGCTGACACTTCACCTTGGAGGCAAAGGTAGACGAGCTTGATTCTCAGTGTTGTTGTGACAGATCACACAGGAAAAGCAGGTTTTAAAATGCTGTTACTTCAGAGAGCCTGGGAGGTAAGGAGAATCTTCTCTGGAGTGGAGAGCTTGTTTGATAGGCTGCTCTACACAGTTTCTTTTTTTTTTTTAATCCATTTTTATTAAGGTTTTTAACAATATATAAAATTAGACAACCAAAAAAAAAACAACAATATTCATATTGAAATAAGGTGAACCATCATAATATTTACACTAATACAACCAACTGAAAAACTTGGACCATATAAAGGTAGGGTCGCTATTACATGCAGGATTTACCGTATTTTTCGCTCTATAAGACGCACCTAAACATAAGACGCACCTAGTTTTTAGAGGAGAAAAACACGAAAAAAAATATTCTGAACCAAATAGTAGGTAGGTGGGGGGAGAGAGAAGGAAGGAAGGAAGGAAGGAAGGAAGGAAGGAAGGAAGGAAGGAAGGTAGGTAGGTAGGTAGGTAGGTAGGTAGGGGGGAGAGAGAGAAGGAAGGAAGACAGAAAGAAAGACAGAGAGACAGAAAGAAAGAAAGAAAGAAAGAAAGAAAGAAAGAAAGAAAGAAAGAAAGGAAGGAAGGAAGAAAGGAAGAAAGGAACAGGAAGGGAGGGAGGAGAGAGAGAGAAGGAAGGAAAGAAGAGAAAGAAAGGAAGGAAGGAGCAGGAAGGGAGGGAGGAGAGAGAGAGAAGGAAGGAAGGAAGAAAGACAGACAGAAAGAAAGACAGAAAGGAAGGAAGGAACAGGAAGGAAGGTAGGTAGGTGGGGGGAGAGAGAGAAGGAAGGAAGACAGAAAGAAAGACAGAGAGACAGAAAGAAAGAAAGAAAGAAAGAAAGAAAGAAAGGAACAGGAAGGGAGGGAGGAGAGAGAGAGAAGGAAGGAAGGAAGGAAGAGAAAGAAAGGAAGGAAGGAGCAGGAAGGGGGGAGGAAGGGAGGGAGGAGAGAGAGAAGGAAGGAAGGAAGGAAGACAGAAAAAAGAAAGGAAGGAAGGAACAGGAAGGTAAGTAGGTAGGTAGGGGGGAGAGAGAGAAGGAAGGAAGGAAGACAGAAAAAAAGAAAGGAAGGAAGGAAGGAACAGGAAGATAAGTAGGTAGGTGGGGGGGGGGAGAGAAGGAAGGAAGGAAGACAGAAAAAAAGAAAGGAAGGAAGGAAGGAAGGAACAGGAAGGTAAGTAGGTAGGTAGGGGGGAGAGAGAGAGAAGGAAGGAAGGAAGACAGAAAAAAAGAAAGGAAGGAAGGAACAGGAAGGTAAGTAAGTAGGTAGGGGGGAGAGAGAGAGAAGGAAGGAAGGAAGGAAGGAAGACAGACAGACAGACAGACAGACAGAAAGAAAGGGTGTTTTCCTCCCTCCCTTGCTTGAGCCCGAGTGGCTTAACGCCACTCAGGCCCAGCTCTTCCCTCTCTACCTCCCCACCACAGCCCAGGAATGGTGGTGGGGGGGAAGGATGGGGCTTCTCCCCGAGCCAGTGGCCTGCTGGCCTGGGAAAGATAAGCAGGAGAGGGAGGGGGGTTCGGCCGAGAGTCATGCATTTGGCATGCTGGGTTGGCCGAGAGTCACGCATTCCATTTGACACGCAGAGGACCCCCTCGGGTCAAGTAAGGGCAGGAAGGGGCTTGCCGGTCAGCAACTGCTTGCAACTGATCATTAAAGAAAGAGAGAGAGAGCAGCGGGTTACACGTTTACAGGGCCTGGGAGAGGAGAACATCGGGATTATTTGTCTCCGCCCAGCTAGCCTGAACTGCGAAGACAAAACGGAAGGCTTTCTCACAAAGCCTCTTGCTCTCTCTTTCGGGGCTCCCCAGAGGAGGCAAAAAGCGCTTTGTGGGGCCACCCAGTCCTCCTCCCGAGAGCCAGCCAGCCAGTGCCCCTTCACCAGACAGCGGTGCCTGTACTCCTCCGGGCAACCATCTCTAAACCACCTGCGATCCTCCAAGCCACACTTTCCCAGATCCTTTCCACGCCGGCCTCCAGTTTCAGCTGCTGTTTCAGCTGCTCCACCAGGCGCTGCATGGTGTTGAGGCTGGAGTTGGAAGACATGCTGGCAGCTGGGGAGAACTCGGAGAGTCTGGTGCCGGACTTCCAGGCTCTTCTCCCGATGCAGGAACTGAGCTCAAAGGGGGAGGAGGCAGCGGCCAAGCTCCCCCAGCCCCCGCCTGCCTCTCTGGCCAATTGCGCGGCCAGGAGGAGCCCAGTGGATGAGCGACTGGCGTCCTGGGAAGCCAGGCGGGATGCAAAATCCAGCTGGGACGCTTGAGCTTGGGTGTGTGTGCGTGTGTGCGCGTGCAGAGAAAGCAGCTGAAAATTGTGTGTGTGCGTGCGTGCGTGCGTGCACGCACAGAGAAAGCAGCTGAAAAGTGGGTACAATCGTGCCCCCCTCCCCCCAAGAAATAGTTGGTTTTGTTTGTTTAACAAAACGGCACCTTTTAAAAATGAAATCATGGTTCTCAGCCTAGCAGTGTGCCAGCTAAGGTGAGCGGGGGAGGGGGGTTCTTCGCTGGTCTCCAGTTTCACGCCGGCCTCCAGTTTCAGCTGCTGTTTCAGCTGCTCCACCAGGCGCTGCATGGTGTTGAGGCTGGAGTTGGAAGACATGCTGGCAGCTGGGGAGAACTCGGAGAGTCTGGTGCCGGACTTCCAGGCTCTTCTCTCGATGCAGGAACTGAGCTCAAAAGGGGAGGAGGCAGCGGCCAAGCTCCCCCAGCCCCCGCCTGCCTCTCTGGCCAATTGCGCGGCCAGGAGGAGCCCAGTGGATGAGCGACTGGTGTCCTGGGAAGCCAGGCGGGATGCAAAATCCAGCGGGGACGCTTGAGCTTGGGTGTGTGTGCGTGCATGCGCGTGCACGTGCAGAGAAAGCAGCTGAAACTTGGGTACAATCGTGCCCCCTCCCCCCAAGAAATAGTTGGTTGGTTTTGTTTGTTTAACGAAACGGTGGTTTTGTTTGTTTAACGAAATGGTGCGCCAGCTAAGGTGAGCGAGGGAGGGAGGGAGGGAGGGAGGGAGGGGGGTTCTTCCCGGGCCGGCGGCCATGCCGTGGCCCAGGAAAGGTGAGTGGGGGAGGAAGGGGGGGTTTCTCCCCGGGCAGTATTTGCTCCATAAGACGCACACACTTCCCCCCCCCCACTTTTTTTGGCAGAAAAAGTGTGTCTTATAGAGCAAAAAATACGGTAACAAATAACTCATTCTATCCAGTTCTGCCCATTCCATTAGTTTATCAACTATAGCTTCTCTTCCCGGTATAACTGAAGACTTCCAGACTTTTGCCCTTGTTATACGTGCCGCTGTAAGCATATAAGTTATTAACTTCAACTCGGTCATTGGCAAGTTATCTGCTAACATGTTTAATAAAAAAGCTTCTGGTTCTAACTCTATATCAATACCCACAATTTCCAAAATCAACCTCTTAACCATAGTCCAAACTTCTTTATTTCCGTACATGTCCACCACATATGATATAGTGTTCCCCTAGCCTGTCCACAAACCCAACATTTATGTGAAGTTATGCCAAAACATTTATTTAATTTGTCTGGTGACCAGTGCCACCTATAAAACATTTTATATATGTTTTCTTTATAGCTTACAGTCTTTAGGAATTTAATCGATTTCCATATCTTAGACCATCTATTTATTTCTACAGTGTGGCCAAAGTCTTCCATCCATTTGACCATCACCGTTTTAACTTCTTCATCTTTCTTTCATCTTGTAAAATTATTTCATACAATTTTGTGATTAATTTCGAGTCATTATTTAGCCAAGCTTTGTCTAATTTATTCGGATTCCTGTAAAAACCTTGTTTTCTATCTTCTTTAAATCTAGACTTAAGTTGGTTAATTTCCAACCAAGTTAGGTTAATATTTAGTTCTTCCCGTATTTGAGCCTCAGTTTTCAGGTTATCCTTATTGTCTAATAACATTTCATATTTTAGACTTTTATTAGATGTCATTAAGGAGGGTTTAATGAAGGCTTCAAGAGGTGAAACCCATTTGGGTATCTTTTCATAAAATCTCTCTCTAACGTTCAGCCAGTTCTTCATCAGTGCTGCTCTAAGAGGGTGTGAGGTGAAATTCTGATGTATTTTCTGTTTACCATACCAAAGGTATGAATGCCATCCCATATATAGATCATGGCCTTCTATAGCCAAAACCCTGGGATTGTCTAAGTTGGCCCAATCTTTAACCCATACTAAAGCTGCGGCCTTTCCATAGATTTCCCAGAAAGGCAAGCCTACTCCCCCTCTATCTTTGCTATCTTGTAGCATTTTCTTTTTAATCCTTGGTTTTCCAGGATGCCATACAAATTGGTTTATAACTTTGTTTAATTCTTTATAGAAGCTGGCTTTATTGTCTAACAGCGGGATGGTTTGAGCTAGAAACAAAAATTTTGGGAGGATATTCATCTTAACAGCTGCTATTTTGCCCAACCAGGATAGATTTAAGTTTTTCCATATATTAATATCTGCTCCTACCTTTTTTAACCAACTTTTATAATTATCTGTTATCAGAGAGCTAACTTTGTTCGTACAGACAATGCCTAAGTACTTTACCTTCTTCACAATACTTATATTCGAAGTAGACTGGATTATGTTTTCTAATTCCTTATTGCAATTTTTGGTGATTATCTTTGTTTTTTGTATATTGATTTTTAGGCCTGCAGCTTGACCATATTCATTAATTACTTTTAGTAGTTTACTTAGTGAGGTCTCAGGTTTCTCAATAATAAACATGAGGTCATCCGCGTAAGCACAGAGTTTATATTTTTGGCCCTTACATTGAAGACCAATAATTTCCTGTTCATTTCTTACCTGCTCACATAATGATTCTAATGCATAAATGAAAAGTAATGGTGAAAGGGGGCAACCCTGACGAGTCCCCTTTTCAATTTTGAATTCCTGTGATAGATCTCCATTAATTATTAGTTTAGTGACTTGAGTCTTATATATTGCCTCTATCATTGACAGGAAGTTGTTTCCTGGGTTTGCACTTTTCAATTTAAACAGTAAGAATTTCCAGGAAAGATTATCAAACGCCTTCTCGGCGTCCATAAACATTAATGCTACCGCTTTCTCTGGGTGTATTTCATAATATTCCAATGTATTAATTAGGGTTCTCATATTTTCCCTCAATTGCCTTTTGGGAAGAAAACCCACCTGATCTCTGTTAATAATTTGACTTAACACCTTCTTAAACCTCTCTGCCAGTATACTTGCGAATATCTTGTAGTCAGCATTTAGGAGTGAAATTGGCCTATAATTTCCTATTAGGTCTAAATTTTCTGAGCCTTTAGGGATTAATGTGATAATTGCACCCATCCAAGATGTTGGCATGGTTCCAGTTCTACCAATGTTTTTAATAAGGTCTTTAAATCTATTGGAAATTTGATCTTCGAATATACGGTAAAATTCAGCGGGCAGTCCATCCGGTCCCGGTGATTTGTTATTTTTCTGTCTTTTAAAAGCCTCAATAACTTCACATATCGTGACAGGTTCGTTTAGTATCCTCCGATGTTCATCATTAAATTTCTCTGGGCCCTTATTGTTTTTTGATAGATATTTCCTTATCTTTTCTTCAATTTCGGCTGGTTCCTCTAGTTCCTCTTGTTTGTAAACCTTTTTGAAATATTCTACTGCTATCTTTGTTATATCCTCCAGCAAATATTTATTTTCCCCTTTATGATTTTTAATTGAAATTATGTGCTTTTTTGCTGCTTCTTTTTTTAACTTATATGCTAACCATCGAGAGGGTTTGTTTGCGTTCTCAAAGAAAAAGGCTTTGTTCCATTTGATTTTTTTAGCTACTTCTTTGTTTAACAGCAGGTTCAATTTATATTGAGCTAAAATCAATCTTTTTCTATTCCCACTGTCACCCCTCTTTATTGCATTTTCTTCCTCTGATTTAATCTGTTTAACTAGTTGATTATATTCCTTATTTTCCTGTTTTTTAATCCAGATTGTATGACTAATAAATCTACCTCTTATATAAGCCTTGAAGGCGTCCCAGACCACATTAATGGAGATTTCTTCTTGAATATTTTCTTTGAAGAACATCTTTATTTCTTTTTTCAATTTATTTACAAAGTCTTGATCTTTTAGTACAAATCTATTCAAGGACCATCTCCGATTTTTTTTTACCTCTACTAATGTTAATAGCATCGGGTTATGATCTGAGAACGTTGATGGCAAAATGTCTACATCTTTTATCTCAAGGGCTATGGATCTGGAGGTCCACATCATGTCTATACGAGACCATGATTTGTGTCTGGAGGAGTAAAAAGTATACCCTTGCTCGAACCTGTGTTTTACCCTCCACATGTCCAAAAGATCATGTTCTTCCGCTATTTGAAGGAAGCTATTTGGCAGAACTAAACCTTTTTTTTTGTTTTTACCTGGAGTCTTCCTATCTAGTTCCCTTTCCATTACAGCGTTGAAATCTCCAGTTATACAAATTTTGTGGGATTTTTTTAGTTGGAGGACTTCAGCCAGCTCTCTATAAAAGGTATCCTGCTTTGAATTAGGGGCATATATGTTTACTATTAGATATTCCATTCCTCCCTTAATGATAGTAATGGCTATTATCCTACCATCTACCAACGAGTACACTTGTTGAGGGCACAACTGATCTTTTACATATATAACCACTCCCCCTTTTTTTTCTTTTTCATCCGCCGCAATGAACATTGTTCCCAATTTTTTACAATGTAGATGCTTTATATGGTCCTTTCTAATGTGTGACTCTTGTAGACATGTCACATCAGCTTTAAGTTTATTGGCCTGTTGGAATATCCTTCTCCGTTTTTGTGGACTATTTAATCCATTAACGTTTACTGATAGTATTTTAAAATCCATACTATTCAGGGCCATCATCACGTTTCTGTTCTTTGGGCTTGCTCTTCGCCTGTTTTCTTGTCAGGATTTGGAGTGGAATCTGGCTGCCTTTCTTCCCTTTTTTTTGGTATGTCCCTTCTTTATCTTTTCCTTTTTCCTGTTCTTCTTCTTTTTCCGAGTGTTGGTGTTCTTCCTCTTCTTCTTCCTCTCCTCCCTTCTCCATGTTAAAGTCTTCTCCAAAGTTCTCAAGAAAGTTTTCTAATTTGAAAATTGAATCCAATTTATATCTTCTGCTTTTGTATTCAAAGAGAATTCCTTCCGGGTTGTTCCATCTATATGGTATCTCTTTTTCTCGCAACATTGACGCTAGCTGTTGGTAGTTACGTCTTCTCTCTCTCACCCGCCATGGTATCTCTTTAAGGAATCGTATCTCTTCTCCTTGGATTTCAACTTTATTTTCCTTTGATGAGCTCAAGATTTTTTCCCTGGTCTCTCTTTTATGGAACTTTACATGGACCTCTCTTGGAACGTTGAATTTTTTTGGCAAACACCGTGTTTCACCTATAGATTGTATCAATTTCATTCATCATCTCTTCTTTCGTCCCGAGGTCTAATTGGTCTGCCAAGGTTGATGCCACTTCTTCTCTCAGACTGGAACCGATCTTTTCTGGGATATTTTGGCATCTGATGATTGTCGCTGCTCTGTCCAGTTCCAGGTTGATTAAAGAGTTTTCCAGCCCTTCATTCTTTGCTTTGACATCTTGAAGGTCTAGCTCGAGTTCTCTCACTCTATCGTGGGTCTGTCTACCACCCATCCTCAAAGTTTCTATGTCTTTTTTATTGGCAACAACTTGTGTCTTGATTGCTTCTACTTCCACTTTCATATGATTTGCTAATTCGTCAATTTTATCGTAGATCTTGTCGTATACTGGTGTAATTTCTTTCTTGATCAAGGTTGGAATTCTCTCCTCTACTTTCTCTAGTAAGACCGGAACTGTATTTTCCATTACTGCCTTAATGGCAGCTGCTACGGCGTCATCTATCATTGTTTTTACGTCCTTGTTTGATTGGCTTGGGTTGCCTGCCGTTGTCTTCTGTTGGCTCATTGTTCTGAGTTGAGATGGTGACGGTAGGGAGTTCTTTTTTGGAGCGCCTGTTGCCATTAGTTGTTCACCACTTACCTGTGATGGCCCTGTAGTTGGCGTGTTTTATGTGAGCTAAGTGGCACAGTATCTAATGAGTGTTAAGTTATTTATGTATTTTTATTTTATTTATTTATTTATTTATTTTTCCCAAACTATCTAAGACTAACCCTGGAGTGATTTATCTTAGCCTTATCAAGTTTCTTTTAAACTGTGATTACTTTTGATATTTTTACCTCAACACGGTCTTCTTGGTATTTTAAGTTATGGAAAGTTGGTTAATCTTTTTTTAAATATATTCTTTTACACCTGTTTGATTATTAATTAATAAATGGTAATCTGTATTATTAAATATTTACGTAGATATTTAATTAATTAGCTTAGTTAGTGGATTAATAACTAATTATCGCTTAGTGGGGTAGTTAATACAAGTTATACGTCTATCTCTATATATCTATATATTAATCAGCTAATTAATTGATTCACTAATTAATTAGTAAACTATTTAACTAATTGATTGTCTGTTGATTGCTCCCCTAGAGTTAGCTTATTATCTTGTCACCCACTATACTACCCTACTTAATAATTGTATTTATACTGCAACTATATTTTACTGTCTATTCTATTTTAATAAATTTTTATTGTTTAAGATTTGATATGTTACTATTCTAATATTTTAATATCCAGCTGCGATTTTGATCTTTAATATATTGGGTATTCTATTCCGTTCTAACTGTTTAATTCTATTCTAATTAATTAATCTGATATTAGAGTCCAAAATTTATTATTTTATATCTTTTATGTCTAATCAATTTAATCCTATTACTAATTAATGAATGTTGATTGTTCTATGAATTTATTATTGTGTGTTTATAGCTTTAGAAAGTTCTGTATGCTCAAATACTTGGTCACCAGACAAACAATACTATTCTTATTTTTTTTGTGCTTACAATGTTTTCAGAGTTACACAGTCACAAATTTATTTTCCTTGTCCTGCGTGCTATTGAATCACTTCAATGAGTCTTTATTTTCAAATTGTACCTCAGCACGCTTCTATACTTTACTATATATGCAATATTAAGTTATTATTATTATTGAACGTGCGCTTCTTAACTTCAGAAGCCCCACGCTATTACTGTGTCTTCCGTTCAGTTAGGGTGTTTTTCCCTCGTAATCTCGCACTCTCTCTCAGTCTCACGTCTTTCCGGGTCTCATAGTCTCGCGGTTCCCAAACGCTGCCTCCTGGTCTCGCGCAGTCTCACGCCGCCTCCCTGTCGTCTCCACCCACGCGCAGCCTCTCTGCCGATCTCGCGCAGCTGCCCCGTCACCTCCAAACGCTGCCTCCTGGTCTCGCACAGCCTCCCTGTCATCTCCACACTCGCGCAGCCGCTCTGTCAATCTCGCGCAGCCGCCCCGTCGCCTCCGTCAGGTTTGCTGAATCATACGACTTGCTTCTGCGTAGTCAGCACTCTCCTCTACACACCTCGCCTCCTCCTTGTAGACCCGATTCCAGACTATCCAGTAAGCTCAGAAGCCAAAGAAAGTAAAGAAAATGCCAGAGATATGGTTAGTGCAGCGGAGTTTCTTTTTATACGCCCCACCCCACCCCACCCCACCCGTTTCCTCAGTCAGCCAAATACTGCCATGGGGTTGCGCGCCGTGCACAAGTCCACACTTGGGCAAATGTAGAGAAACCAAAATGGGAAGAATATTAAGTCATAAGTTATACTCAGCTTTTAGTTTTCTTTTCCAGTCATCTCGGCCCTTTTATTCGTAGGTTCCATGTAGTCCCGCTCTTTGTTTTTCCTGTCAGTTATCCACTGGCAGTCTTCTTCTCAGGCTCGGCATAGAGCACGGAGGCATCCAGGAAACTTTGCCAGAGTTCACCCTAGACGTCTACCTAAGCCCCCCGCTTCTCCCCCCCCCCCAACAAGGAGGAAGAAAGGCAAAATTAACTATTTTTTGCCTCAATTCTCTGAAAAGTTCAAGCCCAGATGCCGGAGCCTTCTCCCGCACGTCTGCCTCCAACGAGGGCGGAACCGGAACTCCGCTCTACACAGTTTCTGATTGGCCAGCATCAGCTGAGAGAAAGTATGTGAGCAGCTGTGTACTGGAGGGGAATAAAGGCTTTTTGTCTGGAGTCAGCAAGCCAGTGAGTTGGCTTCTGACAGAGAAAGAGATGGCTGGAGTCAGTAGTTCTTACATGACTGGTCAGAAAGATTTTTCTGAGAAGAGAAGAGACACCTTTGCCCTCATGGAATGAGAACTACTCTAAGGGAGGATTGTGATTCTAAGTCTAGAATGCTAAAAACTGCTTTACACAGACATCAGAGAGAGATTTGGCAAGGATGACTGGGTTGTTAGGCTGTAACTCCCAGTCAAGCCTAACAGAAAAGGGTTCTTGCTTTTTAGGGAAAAGAAGAATAATTCCTGCCAGTTGAAAAGAGGTTGAGCTTTAAGGAGAACCATGGTCTGTGGGAAGGGAATAAGCTTTAGACACCTCAGGAATTAGTGAAAAACTGTGTTTTTAAAAAGTAAAATATTTCTAACTGAAAAAATCTAGAAGTCTCTGAAAAGCTACAACACACTCTTGTTTGTCTTAAGAATTCATTCCTGTACAAAATATAACTTTTACCTCAGTATTTCTAAATCGCAGTTTCTCCTGTATATATTCTCTACCTGTTAAATAAAAATATTTTATTCTGTTTTATTTATTTATTTATTTATTTATTTATTTATTTATTTATTAACTTCGATTTATATCCCGCCTTACCAAAGCTGGCTCTAGGCGGCTAACAACATAATAAAATATACAATTAAATACATAAAATTTCCATAAATCACCATACATACGTTAAAACACATTAAAAGCTAAGCAATCTTAATAAAAGGTTTTAAAAGTTATCCAGTCTCGAATGCCATTTAGAAGGGTTTAAGACAAGAGGGCTCCTGTTTTTCCCCCAAGTTCCTGTGCTGGGTCCAAAGCCAAAATATGTCTCTGTCAAAGAGTGGGAAAATCAAATATTTTAAGACAGAGTAGAAATACATGCTACTGGGGGGGGGGGGGGGGGTGCTCAGTAACAGGAACTAAATTTTGGCAGGGAGTTGAGAAGCAACAGGGGTCTGTCATAGCTGTTGATGTGCCACCAGAATTGTGAGAACACTATGAAGTGGTCGCTATCCTTTTATTCCTACCCTTTGTTTCCTACTCTTTCTAAAGAACAAAACTAGACATTATGATTTTTTTCACAGGTTGTGTCTGGGATCCCCAATGACTTTGATAGGATGCCAGTCATGTGTCAGCTAATGAGAACTCATTTCCCAAACAAGTGAAACCCAAATTTGAATCAGGACTGCAGCACGGGGGAGAAGGGGCTTTAGCTTTCTGCTGCTCCATTTTGCCAATCTGAAATGGCTCCAGGTAGAATGGATAGGGACTAATAAACTGAAACTCAGTCCCAACAAAATGGATGTGCTACTGGGTAGAGCAAAAGAAATGGGATATCTCCTGTTCTGGATGGGGCTGTACTTCCACTGAAGGAGCAGATTTGTTGTTTGGGGGTACTTCTGAACTCAGGCCTTCTGCTGGGTAAACAGGCAGCAGAGATGTCCAGGGGTGCCTTCACTAGCTTTGGTTTGTGAGCTAGCTGTGGCCCTTCTGGGGGGGAAATCTTGCCACTGTGGCACATGCTATGGTAACATCTAGATTAGATTACTGCAATGTTCTCTGTGTGGGCTTTCCACTGAAGACTGTCCAGAAACTATAGCTGGTAAAGCATGGGACCTGCATGTATAAAAGTCACTTGGGATAGGATCTATAGTAAGGAAGGGAACTGGGTGAGACTATGTGGGAAATCTAGCTTAGTAGAGCCAATCCAGCCACTTCTCAGCATTTCATTTCTCAGAGGATATTTTTAACAAAAAAGAAAAACTTGATGTTTGGTTCTGAGAATCTCTAACATTTACCATTGTTCAGAGACAGAAATTCTACTATGGCATTATCATATAACAATTCTCTCTCAAATCTACACATAATTTGTCCTCCATTAGTATTCCCGTATGTGCAAGAGGATAGGATTTCCTAAATCCTGTTTTCATTTAATACTGAAATAACAACTTTGGCTTGGATCCAACAGTCATTTTCCCTGGTAGGATTCTCATCAGCAGAATGAGATTTCCCCCTCCTCTGCTACAGCCCCAAATGCCTCTGAAGTTGTGCTCTGGAGGGGCAGGAAACCCCCAAGAACAGCATGAGGGGGGAATCTGAAGTCTGCAGCAGGAAGAAGGAATCACTGAAAATCACCTCCCTTCTCTTTCATTCATAGAAATCCTCTGTTGAATTCAAGCCTTTGTTTTAACATCAACTAGTTTTTTTAGGGGAATGCAAGCTTTTCAAATTAATGTTTTTCCTTGTTTTGAGCTTGCAGTTGTGATCATCCTAATCCACATTACTCTCTGGGTAAAAAAAAATAAGAGTGTTATTTATACTTTGGGTTAGTATTTTTTTTAACCTGCTCTCACTTTTTCATAACAACCTGTCACATAAAGACCATGGTCAGATGTGCCTTTAAATCTGACTCAGCTGCAAATGCCTGACAGATCTAAAGAGCATGATCAGACAGCAAGGTCCCACAGCTGACAGCACCCCGTACTGCCCCACCACAGAAATCCGGTCCTAATGCTTGCCAACGGGCTGCGGACGGACCTTCCCCTGTCTGATAGCTCAAGCCCCTTCTCATGCCATCGGGATGGTCTGCTTATTCCATCCTGACTCGGTGCCCTTCCACCCCCCACTTAGCAGTATGCACATAACCGCATACTCCATGGGGAACCCTCAGTGCAGAGGTTCGATCCCTAGTTTATGCACATGGGAAACAAAAGGCAACCCCCACTTACCTGAATAGGCCATCTGATCAAGCAGTGGCGGGCTGAGCCCACAGCTACAAAGGATGAGTGATTACGCAAGGTCATGTCAATTTCCACCTGGGGAAATAGGCTTGCTTTCCCTCCACACCAAATAACATGTCTGACCACGGCCAAAAACAAACAAGTGATTTTTTTAAAGTGCTGGGCAAAGCGTTATATTGGACATATATACCCCTGCCTCAACCACTTTTGTTGGGAAAGGGCTGAAGACTGGATGGACTGATGCAATGACAGCTTCTACTTCTTTTCCCACCTAAAGAAAAAGTGCTGGTCAAGGTCCTCCCTTAGTAGAGTTACCTAGAAGGAACTCACAGAACTCAGTGGGATGTACTTTGTGTAAATGTGCTATAGGGACAGATGTCACTAAGTCACTGGCTCACTTTCATGTACCGCCTGGCTCTCTCTTCTCAGACTGACCCACATCCTGTCCAAGGCAACACTTTCTCTGCCACCAACACAATACAATAAAACTGCTGCTACTTATGCCAACTGAGATCTGAAAGTGACAGGAAGGCAGATTAGTCCTCCTGATATTTATCTGTCTCTGCCTAGCTGAATAGATCAGGCCAATGCAGTGTTCTGAGACACACACAAATGCTGGAAGCAACCACTGGGAAGCTGCAGGATTTCCAAATCAGACCTAAGGGGTTTCTTTGTAGTTGGAACCTTGGAAATCCCAGTTGCAGCCAGTTGGCATCACAATGCCTGTGGCACTCTGTCCGCCAACAGCAGGCTCCTTTTCACAGAATCTGTAGAACATGATGAATCAGCCAGTGGCTGTTTCTTTTCTTCCTCTTTTCTGCTGCCTAAGAGCAGCAGTGTGGTGGTGGGTTCAGTTGCATGACACACCATAGTTTCCAAAAACCATTTTCCGAGTAATAACTAAGTAAGATACAGTCTTTTCTTACTCTGGAGTCAGATGACAGCCTGTTAATTATGGGTCTGGGGTGACAGTCTAGCTCCACCCCCACCAGTGAGCCAGCCAGCCAGCCAGCCAGCCTTTCTCTATCTGCTATTGTTTTGGGGGTCTCTTTTAATATCTCACAAGTTTCAGACACGGGAAGCAGGCAAGATATTTATAACAGTTTAGAGAGATGTGTCATCAATCCCATATTCCCTTGGGAGTCCAGGGTGAACTATACAGAGGGGAAGAAAAAGCTTGTTCGTTATAGGAATGATTGTTGCCTACCCAATATTGGTTTTGTTTCTTGTGAGGGGGGAAATGTGGTATGATGTACCACTGCAAAGCCTTCCAAGTCCATCACAAATGGCTATCAGGTTTTTTGTGATCTTGTTTTGAAGATACTACCTGTCCCAGGTGGCCAAGTTGCTGTAGTACCAGAACTCCTTGTCTCTGTTTACATAGGGTAAGAAATCAAGCACCCCCCCTTGTCTCTTTTGCCTGTGCTAATACATCTGAATCTACCTCAGACCAGTCACTTTCTCCCAGCCTAAGGTACCTCATGGGGTGGTTGTGAGGGCAAAATGGAAGAAGAGAGAACCATTTCCATTGCTCTGAGTTCCATGGAGGAGGGGCTGGATAAAAATGTGACAGATAAATCTATTCAAATGTAAAATATATTTATTTATATTTTAATTTGCCATTTAAAGTAATTTTAGACCAAAAAGAAATAAGTGTTTATGTGACACAATGTAACCTCATTCCTTCCTAAGTGCTGTGCAGAGGGAGGATGAGCAGTGTTGGTGTGTCCACACTGAAGCGGGTCCTCCACATCAGAGGCAGTCAACTTCTGAATCCCAGGGCTAGGAGACAGCTTCACAGGAAGGCCACGGCCTGCACGCCCTGCTTTTTTTTTTGCACAGTGGGGCAAATGGCTGGCCGCTCTGTGAAGCAGGATGCTGGACTAGATGGATCTCTGGTCTGATCCCACAGGGCTCCTCTGATGTTCTTCTGGCTTCTACTGCGCAAGCTGCCCAGGACAGGTTTGAGCCAATTCCAGTGCCCAAGTGACAGAATGAACCATAGTTCATACATAGCTTTGTAGCCCTTATGTCCCACTCATAGTCGATGAGCTGCTGTCTCAGCACTCTGGCTTCTCGGAGGAGGCTGTGGAATACTAAATAATCAGCCACAGGACGGGTGTATGTGAGACTTGTGCATCGAGTAGACATGCTGTGCATTGACCTGCAGAACCTGCCAAGTCCTTTTGTACGCTCTGTTTGACCAAACTGATCCTGACACTCAATAAAGGAAACCAAAGCAGAGTTAACTACAGGATCCCCCCCCCCCCAATCCTCCCTTAAGTGCAAACACCATCTGGCTCCCCTAACTCTTGTCAGCTCTTCCAGTCCTGAGGCATTTTTGCTCTTCCTAATTACTGTCATTACACGGCGGGTAGTGATTACGGACGGATGCTGAGGAGAGATACCAGGAAGGCCTGTCTCCCTATAGATGCCACATGCAGAACCAGTCAACTTCTTCCCTACAGCCATGTAAGGAGTGGGGCAGGGATCCAGGGACAGCCATTTAAGGATTATGAATTCTTGGTAATGAGGGGAAAGAGGATTTTTAAAATTAGAAATAAGTGAAGCTGGCAGTCCAGACAATTCAATGGGTGAAGGAGCAAGTTAATATTCAAAAGGAGAGGGGGAAAGGCTTTTTTGTTTATGGCAACACTGCTGAATACAACAGTGGATAATGAGGAATGCTAAATGTTCTAAGTAAAAAGAAACTTAGAATTAATTGAGTGGGATGTGTTTGTATAGTATATCCATGAGCAGTGAAGGTGAGAGAATTATTTCTAGGAATGAAGTCATCCCCTTCCCCCAGCCTGACACTGAATAAACTTCTGCAAGAAAATATACACACCAGAAGATGCTAAAACACATTAACTTGCTCTGTTCACTGTGCTTTGTTTTACCTTGCTGTCTACGAAGCTCAGTTCCAGGACACAGTATTAAAGCTACAACCTCATGCTCTGCACACTTATGGCAGAATGATGTGCTCCAAGAGAGATTGTGCATGAAAACACCAATGGCCTCATTTTCGAAAGAAAAGCAGCTCCAGGAGGGGGATGATTCAGAGCTGAGGAGCGGTGAAGGAGGGGAGCTTTAACCTTTTCCCTGCCCACAGCTTGTTCCTCCTACAACTCCCCCAAGGGTAAATATGCATGTGAATCTCCCACCCCAGATTGGAAGGGGAGGAGGTGTAGTGGGAAAACAGCACACAGGGAAACGGTTAAGCAACTCCTGGTGTGTCTGTCTCTCTGCTTCATATCACATCCTGACTTCATTTTCATTACAAATAGCAGTTTTCAGTGTGTGTATGTGGGTGTATACAGTAGGTAGTCATGCCCTTACTTGGGAGAAAGCCCCACTGAACTTAATGGAATTTACTTTGGAGTAAACATGAGCTGGCTGGGACTGCAGGTGTGTTGCTCTGCAAAGCGCTTATGTGGTCTTATAGACGCAAAGTCTATAAGTGTTAATAATGGACTGTGTTGATAAATGTGTAAGAGGGACTGAGATGTAATGTGACCAGATTGCAATGCCAGCTGTACACACATGCCAGCCAAAGCCTGAGATGATGTGCCAGTGGTTCCCAAGATTGCCAGCTCCCAGAGACATCCCTTAACACAGAAACCCACACAGAAACAGCTACTCGCCATTGTGGCTTAAACATGTGCTTCCAGATGCCATCAAAGAAGCCTTTCTTCATCACACAGGCAACCCCCTTCCCCAACCTTCTCTGTTATGAAGGCACAAAAGACTCTTTCCCGCCTTCCGTGAACAATGGACATGGCCAGCCAAGAAACTGGTTCAGCAGTCCTGAGACAGTAAGAGTAATCAACAAAACAAAGGATTTAGCCAATGAGTCACATCGGCCCTCCAGGTGTCTCTGTCACAGTTCAGGTAGGTGCCCAACTCCTTAAGCCACTTCCCCATTGCAGATGTGACTTTTGGAGCAGACCACCAAGGGGTGATCTCAAGGGAGGTGTCCAGTTAAGCCCTCCCCCAGAGCCCCCTAATAAAAGAGGACACCCAGCAACGTGTTCTCTCTCTAGCTTTTTTATCCTGAACACTACCCTGTCCCATAAGACTCTTGGTTGTGCAGCCAGAGTTTCCACATGTCTCTGCCAGCTCAGGACATGATCCCTAATCTCTTTTCCTTCATCATTTTCCCCACTGGGACGTGCCATCTCACCGGACAGGTAGTTATTGCCCTCGTCGTGGATACCAACGTTTTTACCTGCTAATGCAAATGTCTCTGCTCTATTTTTCCTAGTTTCTGTGTAACTGTGTGTGTGATTGCTGTATTGTTTGCTTGAATAACAATCCTTTAGTAAAGAAACCATTTTATTACTGAAGCCAGCCTCCTTGTCTATTTCTGGTTCTTCTGGAAGAAGCAGGACCCCTGTATATATTGGTGGTTGTTCCCTTTTGCCTATTGCCAATTTATAATAAGCTCTAATTCCCCAATGTTATTAAGAAATCAGGGCAATCAGGCTAACAAGGTGTGCCATTTTCATCAAAGACTGGTGCAACGTGAGGAAAAATACACTTCCCTGGCCTAAATGGCAGTTGGTGAGCAGTGGGCAATCTGAGCTGGTATTAGGGATGCCAACCCTGGGTTGGAAAATTCCTGGAAATTTGGGGGTGGGGCCTGGGGAGGGTGTGGTTTGTGGAGGAGAGGGTCCTCATTAGGGTAGAATGCCATAGTCCACCCTCTGAAGCTGCTGCTTTCTCCAGGGAACCTGGTCTTTGTTGTCTGGAGATCAGTTGTAATACCAGGAGATCTCTGGGGCCTACTTAGAAGCTGGCAATGCCAGTTGGCATTGCTAGTAACTACTCATGGGTTGTAGGAGTTAAGAATGTTGATGGCTATTCTGTGTTTCGAGATGCCAGGGGATGATAAGCGAAGGAACTTTAGCTCAGGGCTTCAGAGGTGGTCTGCCCCTGGAGTTTTCCTTTAGCTACCAGGGCTACTACCTGCTCAGACCTATCCTCCATGAATGTCTGAGCTCTTTTAAAGAGAGTCCCATGATTTAACCTGGCATTGCATGAAAATGTATTTCAGGTTGTCTGCCCTAAATTTACTACTCATTATCTTCAGTGTGTGACTCCAAATATCACAGGAAATGAAGCTTCTTATATACTATGTATTATTTTCTACAACTTTATTACATCCCTCCTTTATAATTGTTTCCCAGAACTAAAGGTTCCAGGTAATTTAGCCTTTTGTCACAGAGCAGGAGCTTCAATCCCTTGCTCATTTTGGTTGCACCTTCTGTATATTTTCTAGCTCTGAGTTATACCCTTTTTTTTGAGATGGAACAGCCAGAATTCTATACAGGATTGCAGATGTGATTTCACCATGGATTTATACAAGGAATTAATGTTATTGGCCATTTTAATTTCAATCCATTTCCTGATGCTCCCTAGCACGGCATTTAAATCTTTATCATCGCTGCTGCACACTACACTGATATTTTTCATCAAACTCTGCCATATCCCCAAGATCTCTTTTATTCTCTGTCCTTTTAGACCCCTTCAGTGTATATGTCATTTTGTTATCTTGCCCCAATGTGCATCAGTTTACATTTATTTATGTTGACCCTGATTTGGCCCGTTGCCGATTTGGTCTCTTAAGAGGGATCCTCTTGAAGCTCTTAGGACTCTGTTTTGGTTCTCTCCATTCTCTGTAATTTGGTGTTACCTGCAGACTTGGCCATTAGTTGCTCACCTCTGATTCCAGACAGCAAATTAAATAGCACTCATCCTAAATAACACTGAATGCCTGAGGAATCCCACTGTTTGATCTGTGCCCAGGTTGCATCTAAATAGCACTGGGGGACTCCACTGCTCAGTTTGCTGTTTGGCATTTTGTGGGCTGCTTGTGCCACGATGCAGGCTGTAAAGATCAGATGCACGCAGTGGTAAGCAGTGATGAATCTGCCAACTTGTATCAGTATGGACAGCTTTGGGTAGAAAGCACTAGGCAGAGACTAAATTTTCAGGGATAGAAGATGTGGGTTTTGAGTAGGTTAAGGCCTGCAGCATAGAACCCTTTTCCTGTCCCAAACTCATAATTGCCAGCTGGGATTAAATCCCAGCTCTGCCCAAGAGGTACTGACAAATGTTCCTGTTCTGCCTAATCACCCAGAATGGGCTACCGGAGTGGTAATGAACATTATGTCCATAGCCAGATCTAAAAACAGAAGCTATGTAAGACCTTTTATTAAACAAAATAACACAACACAGTGTGCAACGGGTAATAAATCTGAATCAAATTATCTGGAGCACATGTCCTTAGAGTCTGAGTCTGGAAGGCATAGTGAGAGTTGGAAAATTCTGAAGACAATTTTGGTTATTCACAGAAACAAAACCTCAAAATATGCACGAAAATGTACAGCAGTGACAGTAAAATTGTAATAAACATGTATTTGTGATATGCAGTACTCCATTACATGGTTTCCACTCAGCTTCATGAGGAGAAATTTCCCTCCCCATCCAGCATTCCTTTTCTAAAGTGTCCATACTACACACTCTGGATTTTCTTGCGCTTTCAGTATTACAGAAGACCTCTGTACAACTGCTTCCCGTTCTTTCACTGCTAGACATGACCAGTTTCCAATTAGGAAAATTATTTATAGAATTAACCATTTGGGATTTTGAGAGACAGGAACCCACACTTAGGCTAAGAAGCTGGTGCTGTCACAAACGTGGGTCACTCAGGCTTTTGTATTGCCTGGAAGTACAGCTTGAAAAATCAGGAAGAACAATCAAAAACCAAACAGGTAGCAGCCTCAGCTATATATCTTTGAACCAAGCCATTCCTTTTAGTTATGCATGTGGTAGAGGAGTGCCACCTGGTGGCATAAGGATGCCCCCATCTCTCGCAGCGCTGCAGCGCTGAGGCTTCACAACCTTATTTGTTCTTCACTCTTTTGTGGTGATGTGGATTTGCAGGTTGTTCCCCTAATAAGCCACAATCCAGGAAGAAAAAGGTCCACTGTCTGTAGCTGGATATTTTCCTGGCAAGTCAGTGAGAAGGCAGCATGAGAGATTCTTTTTAAGGCTGTCAAACTGTTCTCTTAATCCTTCTAAATTTGTTAGATTTGTGAGTTGCCTTTTAGGAACAAATTATCACTATGCTTCCTCCACCCTCTCAAGCAATCTATACCCTTCTTCCCTCAAGAAAGATATCCATTTGGAACCACATTTTCAAAGTTCTAGAGAAGGCTAGTTTCTTCGCCTTAAAAGCAGTACTTTGCTCAGGATCTGAGGGTTTTGCTTTCTGTTTCAGTGATAGTGGATTTTATTTTTTCCTTTGAATGGTGTTTTTCTAATAATACATCACTGGAATTTTCCCAGGCATTCATTGTGCTGTGAATCAGATGACTGAAACTACCAGGTGAACACTTCCCACATCTGCTCCAAAACTTAGTTTTGAAAAAAAAATCATTTCCACAACAATAAGAACATGAGTGAGTCTTGTGGCACCTTAAAGACTAACAAATTTATTCAAACATATGGCTTCTGGCCTGGAGGCCATTTTGTCAGATATTGAATCTGATGAAGTAGGCTGTAGCCCAGGAAAGCTTACATTTCAATATATCTGTTTGTCTTTAAGTTGCCCAAATACTTCCTTTTGTTTTTGCTGCAACAGACTCACAGCTAGCCCACTGGAACAAATAATGATGACTCTCTCCTGAAAGGTGAGGGTGAAGAGGTCTTTGTCTCACTCACATAGGGGAACTGAAAAAAAAGCTTGTGGAAACTCACATATAAGAAGTGAGAACAGATGTCACCACATTAACCTCCCTTACCCTAAGCAATAGACACAGACACTCCATGGGCAGATTAAGAAACACTTGTTGGCAGGATGGTGAGAAAATAGCATCAGGTTTTTTTTTTTAATGGGTGTCAGTTAATACGTCTGGGACAGAGCTCACAGATCCTCAAAGCATGAAAGTCAACCCAGCATGTGCCAACATCCAAATATACCAAAGGGGGGCTACAATACTTACAGTGCCATCCTAAACAGAGTTACAACTTCTTCTATGGGTTTAGAAGGCTATAACTTTGTTTAGGATGGCAATGTACCAACCACCCATGTGTAGCCTGTGGTCTAGATGTCATGCCCCTCTCTGTCAATCCCTCCTTGCTTCTGTCACAGTAGTTTTCCAAAAATGCTGCAAAGCGTTACCTTGGGAAGTCATATTCAGGGAAACTATTGGCAAAAGAGACCTACAGAACAGGTCTTGGCTGATCTTGCAAAGCTATGCTTATGCTCATAGATATTTTGCATATCCACTCAGAAACTTCCCCTTTGACGGCAGTGATGACTACATACAAGAATACAGCAAGAAAAGAAGAAGAGGAGGAGGAGGAGGAGATTGGATTTATACCTCACCCTTCACTCAGAGTCTCAGAACAGCTTACAAACTCCTTTCCTTTCCCCTCCCCACAACAGACACCCTATGAGATAGGTGGGGCTGAGAGAGCTCTTTCCAGAACTGTCCTTGAGAGAACAGCTCTGACAGAACTATGGCTTGCCCAAGGTCATCTAGCGGCTGCAAGTGGAGGTGTGGGGAATCAAACCCGGTTCTCCCAGATTAGAGTCTGCACACTTAACCACTACACTACACTGCTTGTCCTTTAACTGCCACAATTAGATTATGTTAAATTACACCTAATGAAAATGTGCAGTCTTCCTATTTTATAATAAAATATTTCCTTTGTTATTAAAATAGTTCTCTTTTACCCTTTAAACAGCAACTCAGTATTTCTGCTCTGTCCTCTTTCAAATGGGAAATGAACAGACTTCCAGTTACTACGAAGCAAACCATCCATCCATCATTCTTTCTTTATGATCAGAGGAATTCACATGGATTATGAGGCTACCCAGTCACTCTCAGCCTTTGTAAACATGTTGCTATGGCAGCTCCTCCTTGATGAAGACTTCCTGAGTTGTCTTGGTGGTCACCAGGACAGTTGCCCCAAGTTCAGTGGCTGGCAGCGGAATGGTGTGATTGCCTTTTTCATTGCAGGACGAAAGAGCAGCAGCCTCCTCTTTTAATGTTATTCCATGTGAAGTATCATTTGAATAAGGGCATCTTAGTAGGGTAAAATTGTCTTCTCCTGGCAGGTTTGGTCCTTTGTGAACTTGGTTTTCAAAAGGAATGCTGTAGTTTTCAGTTTCTAAATGAAAAAAAAAACTTAATGAGTAACGCCAGTAAGAGGCTAAGGATACAACAGTTATCCATTTTCCTTTCTAGAACTTATGTGAGACACAAGGCAATGAAGGAGCTAAAGAAATCCTAGAATATATGCTCGCCAGGGATTTAACCTTGTTGCACTTGGGAATAATTCACTTCGTAGCAAATCCATCTGTAATCTTGTCATTTCCAGAATCTGAGAAGAGCAAAATCTTGGCTCTTCTGGATGAAAAGGAAAAAAACAATAACAGGCCATGGTTGCTGAGCCCTAAATGGTCCAGGCAGCTCTCTAGAGCCTGGCTTTCAGATAAGAGGAAAACTTTGCCTAGTCCCTTTCTTGTATTACTTATCAAGCCTTTCAATATGTTCTGAGGAAGAATATGTACTTATTGATTGGAAACCCCCCCCCCCCAAAAAATTTTCTTTCCTGGCCAGCCCAGGCTCCAACCCTTGGGCAGGTTACAAGGAATCTTTGGCTTTAGTCATGTGTGCGACAGTGGATGGGAGAAGGAAGAGAATCATCCCAAAGTGTGGTTCCAAATTAAGTTGCCTTGGGATGTGCCTCGGCAACCTCTGGTCTGTAAAATACCTGGAGTGAAATGGAAAGAATCATAGAAGAAAAGTATTTTCAGATGTTAGATCAAACCATTGGAGTGCATGTGAGATGGACTAGAAAAAAAAAGAACTTCTATAGTATAAACACATATCAGTTTTACCACTTTAAACCTTTAAGGTCTCCTGTCCCTCACATTCTCAGAACTGTAGTTTGATGAACTATTGAGAAATAGTCTCATTTCTAAGGTACTATTGATGATGAACTATTGAGAATAGTCTCAGTTTCTAAGGTACCTGAGAGAAGAAAAAATGACAGTTAACTAGTTTTAGGTATATAGTAAGAACATACAGAAAACTGATGGGCTTTACCATGCAACAGTTGTGCCTGGATCCATTCCATGTAAATGCAAAGGAAATTTGCAGGACAGTAAAAGATAATCATGAGTCCCTAAAGCAGTGGATGCATTGGCACTTGCATACCACCTATGACCTTCACTAGGCAAGGCCAAATGAAAAGTTCTTGCACTTGGACTTTCACATGCGACACCAAGCAAATGTGTGGCCCATAGTATTTACTGCTTTGGGTCAGGTGAAAGATACACCACAAGCTTGATCACACATACTTTTAGGATCCTCCTCATCAGCTTTTCTCTTCCGTGTCCTTCTCTTTTGTTTCTGGATGACAAACCACAGCACTATAGCCATAGCCAGAACTAGGCCTGCACATGCAAAGACAGCTGAGATCAATGCTGGGCACTTCTGGACTGCAGCAGGAGGTGTTATTTCTTGGCTTGTAGTAGAGGTGACTCTGAGCATAGCAGCTGTGGAGGAAAACAGAGACTGACAATTGAGTCATGCCAAGAGAGTTTGGAATTAACTTTCTGGAAACGTGTTCTATTTGGAATGCTTTGGGTGATCTTAGCATTGGGGTGCAAATGTTCAGGAGTATGGAATGCCTCCCATTTGACCATACATGTTCAAAGGTCTCTTTACCAATTTAAGGGCTAATTAGCTTTGTTAAAAAGTGGAAAAAAGACATTGACAGGATCAGGGGTGGACTAGGGTGTTACAGTTGCCCAAGAAGAAGCCATGCCAAGCAATCCCTAAAGAAACTAGCCAGTGGCCATGAGGATGATCATAGACTTGTCAAAGTATCCCTTCTCATTTCACTAATGGCCAGGTCTAAGGCAAGTGGCCTCTGCAGCGCTGATACCATTGCAAGGCTTGTCTCAGGATGCTTCCAGTCACTGGTGACTCTCCATGACAGTACCCCCCCCACACACACACACCAGGAATATTTCCACCAAGTTAAAGGGACAACACACCCCTGGTCAGGATGATGAGTTCTGCACTCCAGCTTCTTCCCTTTGTCATGGGATCATGGTGTATGCACAACTTATGATCCAGCTAAAGCATCTCTCTTATATTATTATTATTATATAATATAAAGCTGTTTTCAAAGCAGCAAGATTCCATGAGGCACCAAAATCAGTTCGCTGCAAGAACTGCCACTCAAAATGGCGTCCTTGCCCACTGGCTGCATTCCCTCCCTGTGTTGCCTCACTCCCGCCTACAGAGCGTTGCACTTTGGGAGTTGTAGTTCTCTGCTGGCTTTACTGCAACCATAGCAAAGGGAATTAGAACTACAACTCCCAAGTTGGGAGTCCCAAGAGGCGGTGGGTCAGGATAACTAATCAGCTAGTGTTAAACGGGAAGCAGCTTTGCAATTGAAAGGGCTTGTGGGGAAACGAAATCAAAACATCCAGCACAGAAGCTGGCGGTCAGTTCACTGTGCATGCCCATGTAAGACTACCTACAGTTGAACTTCGTGGGTCTTAAAGGTGCAGCTGGACTCAAACTTTGTTCTGGAAATCAGTTAAGTGCTGGCTTGCAGCAAGTCTCTGGCTCCACCGCTCTGCACCAACCTCTGGGGATTTCTGTAGCTTTGGGAGATGAGAGAAGAGCTGCAGACAGTGGGGCTTAGCACAGGAGGAAGCATTTATTTGCTTTCAAAAGCGACGACGGGGGAGAACCCCTCCACAAGCCCTTTTGCACTGCCTACAAAATGGAAATAGGTGAGCTGGCCCCAGCTTTAGCCCTAATAATGTGTGTGTGTATGTGTGTGTGCACAGCCTGTTTACTCGGGAGTAAGTAAGGAAGAGAGATGCACTCCGACACCCACTCTGTTAATAAATGCAACGGCCTCTACAAAGAGGCTCTGTTGGGGGGGGGGGGAGACAGCAAGGGTGCGGGGGAGTCGCTGAGAGGAAGAGGGAAAGAAGTTGAGATGAAGAGAATTGCTTCCTTCCTTCTTTTTCTTCCTCTTGCTAGCACCCATTGCATTGCTGCCTGCAATGGGCCTTGTCCCTAGTACAGAAATAAAGCACACAAAACTAGACATTTAGCAGACTGCCTAAGGTTAGCATGGAAAGGATTTAACCATTGACCTTTAAAGTCCCCAGGTCCCAGCAGTAATAGACAATAGCTGTTACTAAAAAAAAAAAAGGAATTATTCATGGATGGTAAGAATAGCAATAACTATTGGTGGGATATTTGTGCTTGCTCCCACCCACTTCCTTATGAACCCACCCAATTACTACGGTCATCTTGGTGGCAGGTGGCAAACCAGGAGAGGGCCTTCTTAGTCATGGCACCAAAGCTCTGGAACTCTCTCCCTAGCAGGCCCATAGCCAGGGTTTTTTAAATTTGGGAGGCCTTTAAAAAAAAAGGGGGGGGGGACTGAAATTCTTGTGTGGCCCCTGCTTCTTCTTCAGAGCATTTAAAGGGTCCCTTTAAATGCTTTGGGGGACAAGCAGGGTCACATGTCTGCACTTCAAGCCACAAATTCACAGCTAGGAGTGCAGTTGTACACTAGGCTCCCCCCGCTTCTCCCATTCAAAGCAAGTTGCCGAGGAGACATACAGAGAGCTGCCAGGGGGAGAAAGGGTGGTGCGAGGCTTTCCACTGCCATTGGTGGTGGCAAGTGCAAGAAATAAGTGGGGGGGGGGGACCTGGCAGAAAGTCAGGGGGCTAGGCCCCCAAATGCCCCACTGCTCCCTAGGGAGGTTTGTCTGTCCTCTTCTTTTACCATCTTCTGCCAGCAGGTGAAGACTTTTTTGTTTCATTTAGCATTCCCTCAATGAGCCTTCCATCTTGACCAGTGTTTTAAATGCTGTTTTTACGTCTTTGTATTTTAACCATTTTTAGTTTGTTATAATGATGTGTATTTGTGTGTGTATAAATTGCCATCAAGTCACAGCCGACTTATGGAGATCCCACATCACTTTCAAGGCAAGAGAAGAACAGAGGTGGTTTGCCAGTGCCTGTCTCTGTGTCACAACACTGGTATTCCTTGGAGGTCTCCCCATGAGGGATGGAATGTTGATGTGGGGAACAGGTAGAGAAAAAGAGAGAGCTGATGCCACAGTGAGGTCAGAGAGGAAGATTTTTGTGTACAGCCAGCATTTCCAAATGGTTCTCTGCTTCTGTGATTCCTCCTGGAGTCATCTGTATCCTAAGCACTAAAATACTTTATATTCACTATCTCAAGAATCATTACAATGATTCCATAAGGTAGGCCAGCACTGTTAACTCTGTGTGCATAAAGCTGAGAGGTCATGTCTGGCGTAAGTTCATCAGCTAGAAGAGTCTGTTGTCAGGGACTTCACAGCCCATTCTTTTAACCACTACAGTGTATTAGTTTGGAGCACTTTCTATATGGAAGCACTCTAGATATTGTTAAGTGCAGCAGGTAGCCTTTTAACTACATAGTGTGTAAGTATGCAAGTTTAAGAGAAGAACAATAGTGTCTGAACCAGTCACAGAAAGAATGAGGGAAGCTAGCCGAGAATAAATCTGGAAGCAGGTGATCTATCCTACCCAGAGCGAAAACAGAAATCCATACACTGCAAACAGGGAATACAATCTAGTCCTGTAGAGTGAGGAATAGGAAGAACTCACCATTGGGGCTTCACAGCTGGGGGGTGGGGAAGGAAGGTGGCATGGTACAGCCTGATCTTGGGAAGCTAAGCAAGGTCAGTGCTTGGAAGGAAGGCCACCAGGGAAGACTCTGCAGAGGAAGGCAATCGCAAACCACCTCTGCTGCTCATTTGCCTTGAAAGCCCCTCGCTGAGGTCACCATAAATTGGCTGCAACTTGACGGCCCTTTGCAAACACACACAGTTGGGGGGTTAGGATAAGAGGCGGCACACAACTGGGACTGTGAGAACACCATGAGGTGATAAGGGGGTTGGGGAACCACCAAAAGAGACCCTAGATGAGGATTTTTCTGGGTGAGTGAAACAGGTAGTTCTAGGGAAACTAGATTTGGTAGTGGAAGATCTTTGATCAAATCAAATTTCTTTAAAGAGCTAATAAGTAGATGTCAGGGTGTGTTTCAGAATGGGGCCGTTGTTCAGAGGGAGGAGATTTAACTCTTTCTCCTTTGTCCTTTTCCTGATGCAAATAATCCAGAAGTATAGCAGCTTGTGGCTCTTTGGGGAAAACAGGTACCCTTTGGGTTGCAAGTTAATCTGGAGTTCTTTGGAGTTCTTTCTCAGTCCGGCAGGTCTGATTTATTGGCAGTACTAAATGCTGAAATTATTGAGCATGTTTACCATAATAATAGCAGGAATAGGAAGGCCTTGGACCTAACAGGTCATCGTGCAGAGGATTCTGGCTCTGGCAGGGCCTTATTCAGAGATGTCAGGGTTTTAACAACAAAGGTATTCACTGAAGACCCCATTGCTGCTATCCTTTCTCTGTAGCTTGCAGCGTCTTCATGAAGCCTTAGGATGGATTAAGCACCAAAAGGTTCAGAAGATATGAATGTCCAGGCCCAATTATTCTGTTAGTCAAATTTAAAATTAATAAATATTGGCAAATATACAAAATTTTACATGTATTTATTACAAAGTAGATAAAAAAACAGATATTGGCCCTTGTGATAGCCTCAATTAAAAATCAAAATGTACAATAACAACCAGAAAATACCATAATTGACCCTGACCAGATGTGTTTTGGCCTATTGGCCTTCCTCAGTGGTCAAACAAATGACCTTACAGAATGGCTCCTGACCTTATAATACAACATTCATTTCTTATAAATTTACCAGATGAAGTTTTTAAATAATTACTGTCTGTAACCAAAGGCAAAGATATTAATCAAAAGCCTCATTTTCGAGAGTTTGCTGCCATGGTCAAGTATGCTTTTCTATAGCAATGATTCAACTGTGTACCTAATTTTTTTTTTTACTTTCTCACTTGGTCAGAAAAAATTGATGAAGCCAGGAGCAAATGGTAACAAGGGCCAATATTTGTTTTTAATCTGTTTTATAATAAATACTTGTATATTTTTGTATATCTGTCAATATTTATTAATTTTAATTTGATTAACTATCATGGACCTAGGCATTCATATTTTCTTAACCTTTTGGGGCTTAATTTAATTTAGTTTTGATTAAGTCCCCCCCCCCCTTTTCATTTACAGTTGCCTTAGGACGGATGCCATAAACATCTGGCTAATAGTTATTGCTATTCTTACCATCCACAAATACTTTTTTTAAAGTAACAACTTTTTAAAAAGTAACAACTATTGTCTATTACTCTTTCTGGGACCTGCGAACTTTAAAGGTCAATGGTTAAATCCTTTCTGTGCTAACTTCAGGCATTCTGCTAAATACATGATTTTTGCCTCTTCCATTTTACCCTTACAACAACCATTTGAGTGGCAGATTAGGCTGAAAGAGAAAATGAGTGGCCCAAAGTAACTCAACAAGGCTTGTGATTAAGGGTTATGCCAGTAAAGGTTTGTGATTTGTGTTTGTGATTAAGTGGGGAATTGAACTCAGATTTTCCCAGTCCTAGTCTAACATTTTGGGCACTGCATCGTACTGGTTCTCATACCTTTCTGCATAACAAATACAAATGCAATGCAAAGCTCTGATTACCTGCATAGCAAATACAGGAATCACAAATGATACACAAAAGAATGTGTGGCATTTGCTTGAGAAACTCCATACTGGATAGTATGTCCTTTTTGCTGGGACTTCTTCCTACACTTCCACTTGGGTGCATAGCACCACAATGTATGGGAAGTTTCCATCATGATCCATCCTCTCTGATTTCTTTGATTCTCACAACAACCTTGATTCAAGTCTAGTAGCACCTGAGAGACCAACAAGATTTGGGGGGCATAAGCTTTTGAGAGCCAAAGTTCCCTTTGTCAGATACAGAGATATGACTCTCGAAAGCTCATACTCTGAAAATCTAGCTGGTCTCTAAGGTGCTACTGGACTCAAACCTACCTGTTCTACTGCAGACCAACAAAGCTACCCCCTGAAACTCACAGCAGCATAGTAAGGTAAATTACTATAACCCCCATTTTACAGATGAGAAAATAAAAAAGAGCTAGTCTCCAGCATAGTGATTTGAGCCCACCTTAGTTTTCCTTTGTCTGAAAAAATTATCTTACTTTACTGCCCCATTTTAATTCCCTTCTGCTGCTGGAATCTCTTCTTCCTCATACAGGCTCAGACCCCAGTCTACCCCATGACCACTGCCATCCCCCGCCCAATCCCATGTAGCCGCTTATCTTTCTTACTTGTTTTCTCGTGGGCTCTCTTCAGAATGTTGCAGGCCACACATCCTTTGGTGAGAGGGTCATAGCACTCGTTGGGAGTGGGGCAGTTGGTGCTGATGGTTTTGTTCTGCATAATGTTTTAGTCTTGTTTGTGTCAATCAGATTACTGAGACTTAGCTACCCAGCAAGTTATACAAATGCTGCCCAAATAAGAAATCACTGAACCTTAAAGGATTCAGCACCCAATGGCTCACTTCCTCTAGGACGCCCTTTGTCAAGGGGAGGGGGAAGACATGTGACCAAACAACTACCCTCATTCTGTGACTTCCTTCCTGTTCTGCATCTGACACTCTTTGCAATAAAAAACATGTTCAAGGGGAGGATCAATGGAAAAGCATGGGCACTGCATGCAGAAGACCCCCAGATGGAGACCTTAGCATCTTCATTCATTTAAAGGATCTCAGGACACAGATGTTGGAGAAGACCAACTGAGCTAGACTGGGCAGTGATCTGATTCAGTATAATAAGGCAGCTTGATCTGTTCCTGCCAACTTTCACTTTCACTGAGGGTAGATCCTATTGTGCTGAGTCTTTGGTCTGTGACTCTTTCAGCTGCAGCTGCAAGCTCCCAAGAAGAAATTCACTGATGATCAAGGTATTCTCAGAGGTGACAGCAGTACTGGGATAGTGCCTATCTTTCCATATAATTGTTATACACCACAACAGATGCAGAGTTGTTGCCCCTTTGCTTTATGAGAACCAGATATTTTCCCTCAAAGAAGAATGTATGCAGGCACATTTTTCCTGTACTCAAACAGCAATACAGTGTTGCAGGGAAAATACAGTTCTTTTACCTGGCTAAGAGGGATTGAAGTGTGACTGACTAGAATGCAGTTAGAAGAATAGAGTCACAGAATTGGAAGAGGCCATACAGACCACATAGTCCAGCCCACTGCTCAATGCAGGATCAGCCTAGAGCATCCCTGACAAGTGTTTGTCCAGCTGCTGCTTAAATAGTCAAGTAATTTTCATAAACAGGATGATTAATCAGTTACAAATACTTAATCCCTGGCAGTCCTACTCATGATCCCTTCTGTGATTGATTATTTTTATAACCAGTGGAATCACTCAAAAATATGACTGTTCCATTGGTTTTTATGGCCTATAAACAGTTATATGTTTGATTTGCTAGATCAAATAGAACTAGAAAAATTTGATTTGTATAATTTATGTTGCTTACTGTGAGACTGTAAAAGTTGACTTTATTGGTGATAGAATTCTGGATTTTGGTTTGCAGTAAACCATTGTTTATGATTATGTTAGAAGCTGTGACTTTTCTTCAGTACTAGAACTTGGTCACGTAGAGTCAGTTAGCCTGGATGTCCTATTGCACTGGACAGGAAATTTAGGGTTCATCAACTCAGACCGAATTATTTGTCCTTGTAATTCAGATTTCCATTCCCCTTCTACTCTGCTAAATTATGTAAGAGAGAAAATCTGCATTGCTGTCTCTTAAAACAGTATGGGTCTAAATCATACCTTGATACTCCTTGTCTGATAATGTTCTTCCCTCCTTCCGCAATGCTGTTCCTTTGCCTGAAGTTTCCCTTTCTGCTGTACTGTAAATCTGTTAAGCTTGATGTAGGTGAAAGGAAACACGGACTGGCATTCTGACCACAGGAAGCAGATATTTGGACTTTGCAGCCCTGGTACTTATTTGCTGGGAGTCTTCGAGAAGAACACCTTACCCCACTATCCCTTTTGTAAAATAGAGGTCTTAACTTTTTTTCTGTTCTGGTGGGCCAGTCTAAACTCTCTGTGTATAACTCCTCTGTCTGTAGCACTGTTTATAACGCCGTACTTGAAAAGGCCATAGTTATGCGGACAGGCTTTCTCCGGTTTACAGACTACTTCCTTGAATTTTCAGTTTTTAAAGAAAAGTTAATCTCTGCTCCAAACTTCTGATAACCAAGGCACATGTTTTTTTCTGAATTAAAATAAGTAAAAGAACAGATTAAAATCTTCTCTTAATCCCTTCCCACCAGAATGAATCCTGAGACTGTTTTTGTTTCCTTATGCCGTTTAGTTTATTTAATCCGTTTCCCTGTATTTTCCCAGTAGGGCTTTGTGGGAGATTTTTTGTCATATCCCCCTCTTCTTCTCTCATTCCTGAACCTCACCTAGACTGGTTTTGCTTTCCACACCAGCCATATGCCTTTATTTATTTATTTATTTATTTATTTCCCGCTCTCCCCACCAAAAGGCAGGCTCAGAGCGGCTCACAACACAAGTTAAAATTACAATCCATTTAAAATAGACATTCCACATTAAGCCTTAAAAATACTTTCCATACATCCTACACAAGATTGGCGGCATTTCAGTTCTACCCACAGGTGGGTCCGAGCAGCATTCATATAAAATCCCTGTGTGACCACACACAGGCTGGCAGATGGAATTGCCAACAGACGGGGCTGGCGGATGGAGCTGGGCCAGGGCTGAGATGTTTACCCTGGGCGGCCCCTACCTAAAGGCCTGGTGGAAGAGCTCCGTTTGGCTATTGAGGCTCTCAGTTTTTGATTCAGTTATAGGTGGCACACTTAGGGTTTTCCAAAGAGGGGCTGCATGATCCCCTCCTATGAATTCTGTTTTCTCTCCTCTGCCTCAAATTCTATTTTAAATATTGAGCGGGAGGCGATGAATTCAAACAACAGGCTTTTATTCAGTGATATTGCTCAGCTCCAAAGACAGCTGTATGAGAGTGGCACCTTAATTTATACTGTTCCAACACATAACTTTCAACAATGTAACTCATGTCCCAACAAATCTGCCTACTTGTGCTCTCAGTTTCACTTGCTGCTTGAGATCTTCAGGGCAGCTTGGGGATTTAAAGTCAGGTTTTCCCCAGGTGTATCCCAACACTAACCACTGCAGCAGTTAGGGTTGCCAACTTCCAGGTAGGACCTGGAGGTCTCTTGGAATTGCAACTGATCTTCAGATGACTGAGATCAGATCCCCTGGAGAAAATGGCCACTTTGGAGGGTGGACTCTGTGGCATTATACCCTGCTGATGTTCCTCCAGGATCCCCAGGATCCATCCCCAAATATCCAGGAATTTCCCAACCCAGAGTTGGCAACCCTAACTGCAGCACACCAGCCCTCTACCAGAGACCTTGGAGAACCACTGTCAGGCTCAGTACACAATAATGACCTTGATGGACTGATGGTCGAATTCAATATAAGGCAGCTTTGTGTGCACTCATGGGCAATCTTTGCATAATTGGCTGAAAACATTGTCATATTTTTGCCTGTACATTGTATTTTGTCCTTAACCATTTTTGCAGTTATATAAGTGTTGACATTTACAAACCATTGTGTCAAATACTTCATCCTCTTTACGCCTTGCCCATTTTTTATGTGTGTTATACCTCTATATATAAGTATACGTATGGTATATAAGTACTTCTGTGTTTTGTTTTTTGCTGTTTTGTTTTTTCCTTCTCCCTCCCACTTTATCTGATGTGGAAGTTCTTGGCGCATGCACATGAGTATAGGCCAACAGCACTAGGTATTTCTCTCTGCATAGGCCTTACTTCTGAATTGCTTATAGGTACAAGGCCAAGCTATAACTTTACAGTACAGGAAGAATCATGCTTATTAAAGTCATTTGAAGATATCCCAGAATTCTCTGCTGTGTGCACTGGGGGGAAATATTCTATCATTCTCCCAGGAAGGGGTGGAAATGGCCCTAATCTGGAACATTTTGTGGGATCATTACTGGAACAGAGGTATACTTCACATCCTACCACCTCCTTGCTTTAATTCCTATTTTTTGGGGAGGAGGATAATAAAATAGTTTACTGAGGAGATGAAGTACCTGCGCAGGAATGAACAGGCGCCAGCACAAAACACAGCTGATAGCAAATAGAAGAAAGAGGAACAACTGGCACATTTTCTGTTTGCTCAGTGGCTTCCAGTCAAAAAAACAAAGCTTCTGCTGGAGCCATTTTTGAAAATGAATACTGCTAATAACAGTCCAGCATCAGTAACTTGCTGTTCCAGAGGACGGAGCCAACCAGGTCGGCTGCCTTCCATTTTCTCTCCAGCTGTCTCTTGTAATCTGTTCTCTCCAGTCCCGCTAACCGAACTGTCCCCACACCCTCCTTGGAGGCAGGAGCTAAAACAGTACTTTGGCCTGATCCACAACAATCACTGCCATTTTAGAGGTGATGCCACTTAGTACATACTGTTCCTTAGTCATTGTACTCCTGAGGCACTTGTTGTTTGGAATGCTACCATGAGTCAGATCAGCAGGCAGCACCCGACATATAATGATCGGCTACAATGCTTTTTCACAGAACAGTTTTCTGAAAATGCATGTGCCATAGGGTGGCGGGCAGCCAGTTTTCATTACTTCACACAGATTTCACATGTCGTCTCTTTCCTCAAGGGTTACGGCAATGTTCTTGTTTTTGAAGCCTTTTCTTTACCCTTTCTTGCATGTAGCTTTTTCAATTTTTTTGTCTCTAAACTACTTTTAAAAATATTCCTGGTAGGTAAGGTCTTAAGAAGATGACAAGGAGGCCCTGACATTCCTGGCAATGTGACTACTCAGCAGAAGTCCTGCATATACCTACAAGGATCCTTAATTGTGTCAAGATCCCCATACTGAAATATTGCCTGAAAGTGGGAAATTCTATTCTAAAAACTTCAGAAACAACTGTCTGAATTGGGGAGGAAAGATAATGTGAAAATTCATCCTTTCATATAGGCAATTGAATAATCACAGATTTCTGCATATGTAACACTCTGCCATTCCAAAGGGTCCAGCTTCTCAACATTGTCATTCTCTATGAGGATAAGAAAGTATCCAACTAACAAAGCGTAGCTTTCATGCATACGTAAGCATCACTGCACATTGTTTGGAGATGTTGGCAGAAACTAGTCAGAAATTTAGGATAACAGAACAGGAGACTGAGCATCTTTTCACACATGAGGCTTGAAGGGTCCTTGCTTCAGTCAGGATTGCAATGTGAATGTAAAGCCTACATTAGCCAGGATGCTCATTTGCATTACAAATAACCTTCCTCTGCTTTCTCTTCCACACCAGCAGTGATCAGACATTAATATAAATAACGAGAGAAGAGCTCAGAGGCAGTTTCAGCCTCACAAGTGAAAAGGCTCTGAATCTCTGACTGCTCAAGAACATTTTCACTCATGGCTTTGGCTTAGCTTGACCTATAATGCAAATGTAAAATCTACAGTGGCTAGAATGCATGTTTGATCAGCTTATGCATATTATTGCATATTAGCAACATGATATAATTAGAACCAGAGAAGCTGGAAAGTGCTTTTTGATGTGCCATGAAAACTACCTCAAGGCATTACCACATACAATATACTGGGGTTATATCAGTGTTTCCCACAGCAAACATATGTGTGAATATCATAAAACATGCACACAGTTCCTGGTGTGGTTTTCAGATGCATGGACATAGCTATTTAAATATGTATGACATCTAGCCATCAGATGTTTGCTGCAGAAACCACCAGAATTACACTGATGGCACCCACAGCCATCTACTTATTTATTTATTTTACTAGGAGTAAGGCACATTGTGGGAAGAAATACAACGGGCTCTAGAAGGAAACTCCAGGTGAGTGTCCCAGCTGTAGCTGGTGGGGCGGCAGAGGGAAGGGGAAAATAGAGGGAGGCAAGCCATATTTATTTCCTTCTGCTTAGCTATAAGGCAGGGCTGTCTCAAGTCATTTTGCTTCCCCAAGTGGGTAGTATGGGAGGCAGCCTCATGTTAACAGGTATCCTTCCCTCCACCCCTGACTTATGTTGATTTGGGGTTATGAAGTGGCAGCTAATGTAGAAAAGCACCTCCTCCTATGCCATGTCTTCTGAGTTCCAAGGCTATGGAAAGCGGTTCCATAGCCAGTTACAGGGTTTCCAACTCTGGGTTGGGAAATACCTGTAGATTTGAAGGGTAGAGCCTGGGGAGGGCAGGGTTTGGGGTGTGGAAGGGACTTCAGCAGGGTATAATGCCATAGAGTCCACTGTCCAAAGCAGCCATTGTCTCCAGGAGAATAATAATAAACCACAAATGGGTCACAGGTATCAACAAGAAAACCACAATTCAAACAAACCTGTGATATAAATGTCATTTAGTAAAAATTATGTTGCTTTCAAAACTTTACAAAATTGCAGTATGTCCAACATTCTCAACTTTACAATACAAAAAAGTCCAACATTCTCAATGAGCACCCGGTTTTAAACTCATTTCAACAACAGTCTTCCTCAGGAGTAATTCTATTATTGTAAAGAGGTATCAGCTTCTTAATCCAGTTCAAAATATAATAGGAGCAAACTTCTTTGTTTCTGTGATTCCTGGAAAAAAAACCATGGTAAATGAAAAGTAACATGGAGCTGAATGGAATATAATATTTTTAACTTATAATTGTTTAATATATAACTTACTTCTGGCTCCTATGAGTGTTTATATTGGGAGCCAGCCAATACTCTCTGGGTGCATAAAGCCTCCTCATTGTTGCTGGCTGATGCTCTCCATAAACACTATCCATTATTCATTGTTGTAGTAGCAAACCAATCCTACATGGGGGAGAGGAACAGCAAACTGTTTAGAATGTTGGAGGTGAGACTCAGGCAACACAGCCAGTGGATAGGGACAGCTTCTGAGTGACACATCATGGAACCAACTGATTTAGGAGCGTGTGGAATGTTCAGAAAGTGCCACCCCACTACTCAGTTATATATAAGGAGAGATTTATAGTCTGCCTTTCTTGCGGTCCCTCAAGGCAGACTACAAAACTAGAAAAAGAACAATAAAAATTGTCCTAGGTCAAACCCAATAAAACTATCGTGTCTGGAAAACAGGTGGCAAAGTCATCACAGCAAATTCAGCCTCTGAGTGCAAACAGATAGGGTTCACACAGCTATTCAATACCTGGTAGGTTTCTATAGCTTGACACCTCCATCTTTGTCAGAACTGTGCTATAGACAAAGTCCCTCCTCTCAGAAGGATCTCTGGCCCGTTGATACCTGAAAGAGAGCTTTCATAAGCTAGCTTGGATTGCAAAACGTATGACTGGTGAGTTCATGGATGGCATAAATTATGCACTGCTTGTCAGCTTTCCTGCAGTATCTAATGGCCACTGGTGGAGACAGAATGCAAGTTTATTTGGCCCTTTGGCCCAAGTCATCAGAGAAATCCCTGCATTCTTATATAGTATCTAGGAGAAGATCAATCTAACTGGCCCAGCATTCCAACAGGGGCAAAGGAGGACGCAGATCTACAGCTACAAAAAGGAACCATTGTCCCATTTTAAACAAGTAATGTCAGTCTAGGGAATATTTGAAAATGAAAAACGATTACATAAGAGACAACTGTTAGCATGACAACAACAAATTAATAGAGTCAGAATTCTGGGGAGGAAAGTAACATTCCTCGTCTTGTTTATGAGAAAACAGAAACCTGGGGAGCTCTTGGGAGGGGGTGTCTACTTAACCAAGTGGACTTTATTAAGCAAATAAAACAGCAAGAACATGAAAGCAGCAATTAAAATTGTTTTATTGCTGGGGCTGCAAAAATGTCTCCAAATAATTTCCTTGAGTGTTTGCTTGAATAAACAAAACCCAGAATTCGCAGCATCTGTGTCGGAACTGCAATCCCTTTGGACTTGGCTCTTGAAAGGGCTGCTTGCCCACCGAAAATTGGTTGGCAGAGTGAATGAAGGCTTGGACCTTCCACACGGAACAATGCAAGGCTCACACAGACATTTGCAAAGTCAGCTCAAGAGCTTACGTCGTCTAGTAATCAGTGTTGCTTGGATCCAGAACAGGGTTTAAAGCATATGTAACTGCCCTGCTGGATTAGATCAAAACATTTATGCCCCCAACAGCTTTGCCTCCTTTCCTTAGGACCAAGTTCTTTAATATTACCTGATCAGTCTCACTTGATGTATTCCTCTAGTGGTGGTGGTGGAAAGTGCTGTCAAGTCACAGCTGACTTATGGCAACAACTCATGGGGTTTTCAAGGCAAGAGACATTCAGAGGTGGTTTGCCATTGCCTGCCTCTGCATCTCACCCCTGGAATTCCTTGGAGGCCTCCCATCCAAATATTTGTCAGGGCCAACCCTGCTTAGCTCTGACAAGATCAGGCTAGCCTGGGTTATCCAGGTCAGGGCGTTCCTCTAGTACACCCAGATATCTCCTACCACATCTTTACTTAACAGTAAATTCTTTACCATGCCCCTGTGTTATCCTTCTGATGTGGATCGAAATCTCTCTGGGCAGGGACTTTGCCTTTTCTCTGTGCTGTACAACACCTGAAGGAAAATAGATATCAAGTATTGAATTTCTCAGGCACAGAAAGTATCTAGAGGATCTCTTGAGTATCTTTGAACTATAAAATGAGAACCTGCTTTTTGTTCTCTGATGCCGACATGGCACCAATTCATTCCCAACTTTAGGAAATAGTCCACACATTCTGCAGTTTGGCAAATGGGTATGCACAGTGGAATACTGGGCCCCTAGGTACTCCCCATCACATGTGTAATATATAAAGAGGGGTGTACACACATGATCCTTGCCAGCTCCAGAGAGTGGCAAAGAGAGGCAGATGCTTGGCCTTGAAGTCAACCAAGAGCCCAATTAAGAGGCTAAAAACAACTAGACCTTCCAAAGCTTGTGGCCATGCTAACTGAAACAAGTCAAATCCTTAGGCTTGCCATTTACCCTCTTATGGCAGGAGATCGCCAGATAATTCTGGCTGTAGCCCACTGATACTTACCTTACCTGATTGGTGGGTGGAAGGGCTGTGTGGTGTGATACAACTTCTAGCATGACCCAGAAGCAACGGTGTCACACCAGGAACAACACTCTAGCACAGGCCAAAACCAAGTGCTCGAACGGTGAAGTTGTTATTTCTGGGTTGCACCAGCAGTTATGTCATTGCACAGGGCTGATAATCATGCCTCCCCTGTAAATTCCTGGCCCCCCATCTCCTGCCAGGTGCCAGGCCATGCCTGCCTGAGCTTGGGATCTAAGCAGGCCCAAGGTTGCCCAGAATCTTGGTGGTATACTATAGGTCTCTTGCACCTGTGGCTCTTTGGCTCCTTAGGGAAGGGCTTTGTGCCTGTGGATTCTTGGTCCAGCAGTGAACAGACAGAGAGTCCTAGGCAAGGGTCCTTTAAATGAAATAAATGTTCATATTGTTTATAAGATTATGCATGGGATAGAGCAGATAGAGAAAGAAGTACTTTTCTCCCTTTCTCACAATACAAGAACTCGTGGTCATTCCATGAAATTGCTGAGCAGCTAGGCTAGAACAGATAAAAGGAAGTACTTCTTCACCCAAAGAGTGATTAACACCAGAAACTCACTGCCACAGGAGGTGGTGGTGGCCACAAGCATGGACGGCTTCAAGAGGGAATTAGATAAACATATGGAGCAGAGGTCCATCAGTGGCTATTAGCCACAAGGTATAGATAGGAACTCTCAGTCTGGGGCAAGTGATGCTCTGTATTCTTGGTGCTGGGGGTGGGGGGCAACAGTGGGAGGGCTTCTAGTGTCCTGGCCCCACTGCTGGACCTCCGGAGAGCACCTGGTGTTTTTGGCCACTGTGTGACAGAGTGTTGGAGTGGATGGGCCACTGGCCTGATCCAACACTGGTTTCTCTTATGTTCTCTTAAAGCTTAAATTAATCTCATTCCACTTCTTATTCACCCAAAGCGGCCAAACCTGCTAGCTGCATACAAGGACTGCCTGAGCAGGAGAGCTCCATTGATGATGGAAAGTAGAACTATGCTGGGCCCAACTCTGGCCCCTCCTCTGTGGTAGAGTTGCCAGCTCTGGGTTGGGAAATACCTGGAGATTTGGGGGGTGGAACCTGGGGAGAGCAGGGTTTGGGGAGGGGAGGGACCTCAGCAGGGTACAATGCCATGGAGTACATCTTCCAAGGCAGCCATTTTCTCCAGGTGAACTCACCTCTGTCACCTGGAGATCAGTTGAAATCCCAGGAGATCTGCAGTCACCACCTGGAGGTTGGCAACCCTACTCTGTAGAGCTAATGACAGCATCATGACATAAGAACATAACAGAAGCCAATGTTGGATCAGGCCAATGGCCCATCCAGTCCAACACTCTGTCACACAGTGGTCAATTTCCTCTTGAAGCCGTCCATAGTTGTAGCCACCACCACCTTCTGTGGCAGTGAATTCCATGTGTTAATCACTCTTTGGATGAAGAAGTGCTTCCTTTTATCTGTTCTAACCCGACTGCTCAGCAATTTCATGGAGGCCCACAAGTTCTTGTACTGTGAGAAAGGGAGAAAAGTACCTCTTTCTCTACCTGCTCTATCCCATGCATAATCTTGTAAACCTCAGTCATGTCACCCCTCAGTTGTCATTTCTCCAATCTAAAGAGCACTTTAACCTTTCTTCATAGGGAAAGTGTTTGAACCCTTTTATCATTCTAGTTGCCCTTTTCTGCACTTTTCCCAATGCTATAATATCCTTTCTGAGTGGTGGTGACCAGAACTGCACACAGTATTCCAAATGAGGTTGCACCATTGATTTATACAGGGGCGTTATGATACTGGCTGATTTGTTCTCAGTTCCCTTCCTAATAATCCCCAGCATAGCACTGGCCTTTTTTATTGCAGTTACACACCACAATAAGCAGGGGTCCTTTCATACAAAAAGAGGTGCAGGAGCTCATTAGCATAACTCATTAGCATATGCCACGCCCCCTGACATCACCAGAAGTGTGTCAGAAAGGGAATGTCAGTTTCAGCTGCATTATATCCTATGGGCCATTGAAATCAATGGCAAAAACTCATAGGGTATATGAGGGGCTGGAGGAAAGGGGGTTTGAGAGAGAGGCTCCAATCTTGCAGGATAGCTGCTGGGGCTTCTCCTCGAAATACCCACTAAGTTTCAAGAAGATTGGAGCACGGGGTCCAATTCTATGGGCCCCCAAACAGATTGTCCCATCCCCTCCATTGTTCTCTATGGAGGGAAAAATGTTAACTTTTTTCCTACCATAGAGAACAATGGAGGGAATGGGGGCAACCTGTTTGGAGGCCTGTAGAATTGGACCCCCTGGTCCAATCTTCTTGAAACTTGGTGGGCATTTTGAGGAGAGGCCCCAGCAGCTATCCTGCAAGTTTGGAGCCTCTCCCTCAAACCCCCTCCCCTCCAGTGGTTTTTAAGTTGCCACTGAAATTTGGTGGCGAGCTGAATCAGAGTAGAGAATCGGATTCAGCCCGTGGCTGCCCTACTGGCCAGTCCTGAGCTGGCGGAGCTTTGCTCCGCCTTGCTCCAGCCCCAACGGACCCCTGGCAATAAGGGTCTCTGGCCCTTCTTTGCTCTTCTTTCACCTCTTTTGCCCTCCCCCCCCCCCCTACTCTCCAAAATGTTGGTGTGCTCGGTTCTCATTTGGGCCTTGTTGACATCTTTGTTGCCCTTTTGCCAGGCATCTTCAACCATCTCGGTGCAACTCCTCTTACATCACTGCTGTTTCAGGATAGCTTCCCCTGATCTAGCAATACCAGCTGGGAGGGGCATTAAGGAAAGTTGTGGCTTGCATGGAGAGGTTCCAGAACTTCTGCCATGTCAGAATGCAACAATCTGTTCCAGGGCCTAGATGTTACTTCTGCTGTATACACATGTACATTTCCCACATGTACTTGCAAGCATTCTTTATCTCTAAACATGGCTTAGGACATTTTAGACTAAAATTGGTGAATACACAAAAAGTGTCAGTTGCTGTTGCAGGTTTTTGATCCTGCAGAGTTAAAATCAGGCATGTGTACATTCAAAGAAGTGTAATGTATTAGTGCCCTGACCTGGATGCCCCAGGCTAGCATGATCTTGTCAGATCTCAGAAGCTAAGCAGCATTGGCTCTGGTTAGTAGTTGGATGAGAGACCACCAAGGCAGTCCAGTGTTGCTATGCAGAGGCAGGCATTGGGAAACCACCTCTGAAAACCCTACAGGGCTGCCATAAATTGGCTGCAACTGGACAACAGTTCCCATTGATGTATTTAGCAACCAGTGTTAGATATGGAATCTATGTTCCGTATCTGACAAAACCACTTGGGAATTTCAGGTGCCACGTGCTAGACACTCTGCCCGAAAGCTTCAAACAACTCCCCACTGTGCTTGCTAAACCTTTTTTTTTTGCTTAACTAGGCTTCCTGTTCAATTGGTCATACTCATAATGAATACAATAAAAAGCTTAGGAGATTTGTTTGAGTTATTTTGAATAATGAGTAAATCTGAGAAAATGGCAACATTCCTGTAGACCACCAGCTCCCCATGAGACATGTCTGACATCTCTTTCGTTCCTCTTCACTTCACTTCCTCTCATCTTTATTTTTTCCACCATTACATTTCTTCAAACAGTGGATTAAATTGGCCACTTATTTAGTCATTTATTTTACAGCATGGTGGAATGCAAAATTGCATATTCAGCATTATGGACATAATCCAGTTGAATTAAGTCAGTCCCACTGAACAGTTTAGCAAATCATAATGATCATGCATCATCATTACCACCTGAATAACTCAGTCTACTGGATTCTGACCAGCTGTTCTGGAATCCATAATATTTAACATATTGTTGTGCATTTGATGACTGGTCACTATGAATAGATCTCCAGCTATGGTTTGTCTAAAGTGACACCTGGTGGGACTCAGGGCCTTGATACAACAATTTGAGTGTTCTTTAATGGCTGAGGATGTTTCCAGAATGGGAGCTCATTGTTGGTCTCTTGATAGGTATCTTATTCAAGAACTGTTAGAGCCTGGAGAAGGTGTCACTTCTCCAGAGCCTGGAGAAGGTGTCACTTCTCCAGGGTGAGGAGATGGGGGCTAGTGTGTACAAAGAAACAATGGTTGGCTGTTTGGAACAGACAGAGATATGAGCACATAGACAGATTTGGGAGTGAGTTGAAAATGAGTCCAGTTCCCTGAACCCTGGGGTGAATGATCTTCCTCCTTCTCTGGGGTAGCAGATCTCCTGCCTTGCAATATGCCTGTTTCCCTCTACCTAAGCCCCATTTGTATATTTGTAAATGAAGCACACATTACTGCTCTGGAACTTCTCAGGAAACTTCTCTGGAACTTCTGAGGAAACAGCAAAACCAGGGACATAATAAAAGGTCTCCAACCAGTGAATCAGAAGCCATTTTCCTGGCCTCAGGAATTTTGTCTCAACAGCCAGAAGTCATCCTGGAGGATTCAATAGTAAAGAGTAATAACTGGTTTGCTTAGCATCCTTAAGAATTCCTCCTAGCTTTCTCTGTACATTCACTGGGCCCACCGATTCTGTTCACTGTTGCTTCCTTGTCCCAGCTACCTGATGGGAGAAAAGGGGTATTTCAGCTGCACAAGTTATCATTTCTGTAACTTTTCACTTAAATAGTAGAGAGGTGCCAATGTATATATCACTGGAATTTCTTTTCATCCACTCAGGTTATTGGAAGCTTTCTTTTGGGGAAATAGGAATCAGCTATTAGGATGGCAAACACTTGCCCTGTTGAGGTTGTGGTGGGAGCTTGGAATATGGAGCTCCTTGAAGCTATTGACAAGATTGCTCCTTCTTGACCTCTTCGGGAGAAAGCCACCCCCATGGTTTACTATGGTTTACAGAGGGAGGAAAACATCTGGAAAGATGCTGTCAGAGAACTCACATTGAATCTGACAGAATACACTATAGAGCCCATTGGAAGACTTATGAAGCAGTAGTAATAACAGCAAAGAAATGCTATTTCTCTGAAATCATTGCATTAGCCAGTGCACAACTCTCCCAGATGTTTAAGGTATCTCATTATCTGCTGATTCCTAAATCTGAACCTTTGCTATCTCAGGATCTGACAATTAGCTGTCATACCTTTGCAAGGCTTTTTGCTGATAAAATGATGCAACCCCCCCCCCCCCCCAAATGTACTCTGACCCAGATGCCACCTGTAAAACAGGACCGGCAGAAGAAATGTTTAATACATTGACAGGCCTGCTTATGGACCGTGTTAAGGACCGCATAAATGAACCCTTGATGACTATCATAAATCAGTCACTCACCCAGGGCACCTTCCCTCAACCACTCAAACAGGCAGCTGTTCATCCACTACTTTAAAAACCATCCCTAGAAAAAATGATGTGGCTCTTTTCTAGGCAAAGTGATTCAGAGAACAGTACAAGACAAACTTTGGGTCTTCCTGGATAACTCACAGGCTCTGGGCCTTTTTCAGGCTGGTTCCAGGCTGGAATGTGGGGTAGAGATGGCTTTAGTTGATGACCTCTGTCTGAATGCCCACAAAGGCCACACTTCTTTGTTCCTCCTCCTGGATTTCTCTGCAGCCTTTGATACCATGGACTGTGCTATCCTATTGAGGTGCTTGGAGGTAGAAGTAGGTATTGGGGAAGGTGCCTTGGACTGGTTTAAACCATTTCCCATGGATTGGGCTCAATGGGTTGCCACTGGAGATCAGCTGTCTTCAGTTTGGGACCTGTTTTGTGGGGTTCTCCATGTTATTCTACCTCTATGTAAAGCCCGTGGGAGAAATCATTTGTAGCTTTGGAACTGGGTCTCATCAATATGTGGAGGACACCCAGCTTTACATCTCTCTGTCCAAATCCCCAGTGATGCAGCAGCGGTCTTGAGCTGCTGCCTGCCTGCTGTGGTCAAATGGATGACAGCTAATAGATTGAAACTGAAGCCAGACAAGAAGGAGTGATAATGCTGAATCTGTAATCTGCCTTGAGTCTCAGTGAAAAAAATAATGTAAATAAATAAGGACAAGGTACATTTCCCTGTTATGCTCATAGCTTTGCTAGTTTAGGAAAAACAACTTCTAGTTACACACACTCAGCTCCCTATGAAAGTAAAGTACTGTTGTGAGTTATGCCATTCTTTTAAGTGGAGTGGAGAAATTACTCTCTCCTTGTAAATTTCCCAGGTCCTAGAGGCTGATAGGGAGCAATTAAGCAGCCCTCTTGGAATCTTGAGGGCTGCAGTGGCTCAAGTGGTTAAGACGCTGAACTGCAGACCAGAAGGTGAAAGTTCGGCAGTTCGAGACCCGAATGCCGTGTGATGGAGTGGGTTCCTGTCTCTGGCCCCAGCTCCTGCCAACCTAGCAGTTCAAAAGCAAGAAATTGCAAGTAAATAAATAGGTACTGCTTTGGAGGGAAGGTAACAGTGTTCTGTGTGCCTCGGTGTCTAGTCATGCTGGCCACATGACCACGGAAAGTCTTTGGACAGCGCTGGCTCTTTGGCTTGGAAATGGAGATGAGCACCGCATCCCTAGAGTCGGATTCGACTGGCTTTCGAGCATGGGAAACCTTTACCTTTACCCTTTATTGGAATCTTTACTCATATCCACCCACAGTTCTGGAGGAATTTGAAACCTTGAACCTTGAGAAGCAGGATGTTTCCTTTTGATGAGAGAATACTGGACACTTATAGCATCTGTGGGTTTTTTAAAAAAAAATAAAAGTTATAAATATCCAAACAGAACATAGAAATAGCAAGTGGGGTTTCCTACAACAAGCAGCATGGTGCTTTACCTGCAGGCAACGTACAGCTCCCTGAGTGGATGCTCTCTTTCTCTCCCCTAAATTCAAGCAGCAGAGCATATCTAACCTTTTCTCTACCTTCTCTCTTTGGCTGGACCACTGCCATTTTCTCCAAGCACTGACTGGTATCACACTCTAAAAGCTAGATTTCTAGCTCTCTTCTGTCTTCAGGATGGATCTCATGGAAAACTTACATGAACAGAAGGAATTTTTTTCCATGGAATGGGGCTACTTTTTCACGGTCTCTATCCTGCAGCAGCCTGAAATGCCCTCTAAAATGAAGAAGAGCCCTTAGAACAGCATTGTGGGAGAGGGGGAGGTCTGCAGAAGGGGATCAGTGAAGACTTCCCACCTCCTTCCACCCATGGAAATCCCTTGTGGGATCCAAGTCCCTAGCTCCCACTGAGGAAATAGCAACTGATCAGCCTTGAACCTACAGCTGACATCAGCTTTTCAGAGACAGCTGGTCAACCAGTATATATAACAGTGTGTACAATCAATCTCTCCTAACTTTGTCTCAAATGAACCTCTTAATGCATTCATTGACAGGCAGCACCCCCCTCCCTGTAGCTCTGACCACCTACTGGGGTATATGAGGCTATATATTATACTTACCGCTAAACCAGGAATTGAGAATAATGATACAGAGACACAGGGGAGATAATTCTCTATCTGCCTCAGCCAGAACTGTCTTGGGCTCTACCCATTCATTGTAAAAATCCAGCAATGGTGTTATGGCTTGGCAAGGCAATGAAGTACTTTGTAGATGAATGACAGGTGCCTTTCCAATCATACACAAATCTGTCTCTGTGGCTTCAGCCAAGTCTGCGTTGTAAGGGCTGCTAAGTGCCTATTTGCTGCTTCAGTCCAATTAAACAATCATTTTTATTATAAAAGGGAAAAATGTGAAATATCCTTAAATGCACATGTTCTTATATTCAGTATTTAATGACATGAGTATCCTGTGCCTAGGAACAGATTGCTGTAGAAGAAAATCTTGGAGGGCATTGGAGAAGGGATCACGTAAGAATCTAATCAGTATGCTGACGACACTCAGCTTTATCTGTTGACGCATGGGCGTCAACTACGGGGGGGGGCTCGAGGGCTCGAGCCCCCCCCCGAAATTTCCTGGGGGGGGGCTCAGCCACCCCCGGGAAAATGGAGCGCCCGGTGGCCAGTCAGCCGGCCGTCGCCGCCTCTCCTTCCCCCCCACCCCCCGGCCTGCATCCTGAGCGCGAGGCAGAGCGGGAGCCGGGGGCCCGCAAGGGCGACGCGCTGGCCGCCGGCGCCCGAGGTGAGCAGGAAGATGGAGGGAGGGGGGCGGGGAGCGCGGCGGGCAGGCGGTCACGGCCCGGGGGAGGGAAGCGGCGGCGGCGGCTCCCTGGGGGGGGGAGCGGCGGGGACATGGTCCCAAGCGCGCGCGCGCGCTTTGCGCGCGTGCACGAGGGAGCCCCCGCCCCCCCCCGGGGATTTAAAAAGTCTACGCCCCTGTGTTGACGGATGGATGGATGGACTCCACCCCAGATATTTTGGGCAGGGCATTAGGGGAGGTGGCCAGATGGCTGCAGCAGAGCTGGCTGAAATTAAATCCAATGAAGTCAAAGGTCCTGTATCAAGATCAGGAATCTGGCTCCCAGTGCTCGGTCTGGCGTCATTGCCGGCAGCGCTGAGGGTGAGGAGGAGACTTGGGATGATACTGGATCCCTGACTTTCTATGTTGGTCCAGGTCACCACAGTTGCCAGATTGCCCTTTTATCATCTTCGGCTGATCAGGCAGCTGGTTCCCTATCTCACCTCTCAGGACTTAGCTACAGTGATCCACGCAATGGTCACTTCCAGGCTGGATTACTGTAACTCGCTCTGTGTGGGGCTACCCTTGAACCTGATCCGGAAACTACAAGCGAGTGCAGAATGCTGCAGCATGCCTGCTGACAGCAACGCCTGTGTGGGCCTGCATCCAGCTGGTGCTTCACCAACAGCACTGGCTGCCAACTGAATACCGAATCTGGTTCAAGGTGATGGTACTGACCTTTAAAGCACTATGCAGCCTGGGACCAGCATCTCTATGGGATCACCTCACCCCATATATGCCCCGGAGAACTTTGCGCTCTGCAGATCAACACCTCCTGGTAATCCCTGGCCCACGAGACGTCCACTTAGCCTCAACCAGGGTCAGGGCTTTCTTGGGATAATTCTTTTAGGCTTTAGGCTGTGTAAACTTTCAAACATGCCACACCCATATGATCCCCCCTCATACAAATTGTAATGTAGTATGTTCTGTGTAACAACCGGCCTGCCATGTGCTCCCAGGTAATGGCGCCCGCCGCATGGCCAGAGCACATGGTCAGGCAAAGAGGGGAGCTTGAATCCGGAGGAACAATAGACATCCGGATTCTAACCCTCCACCAATGTGGGACCTAGGTTCTCCCTGGGGAGCCAATGTGGCCAAAGGCTCCTCCAGGGAACCTATGACAAACATGCGCATATGCAAAGCCCCGATCAGGTCTTTTGGGTGTGGCTGGAGGTGTGGCTCTGGCCAGCATATAATGAGGACCCTGGAGCCCTGTAAGCATGCTTGTTCTGACCACCTACTGGGCATGCTGAATCACTCAATAAAGGCTTCATGATTTCACTGTTCCTGGCCTCCCGAGTCCAGTACGCTTCACAAATACTCTCACGAGTCATGAATGAAACATTTCTGCTTTATTTCTGAAATGACATGAGGAGATCATATCATGGTAGTGGATACAACAGCTGGATTCCAGTAAAGTCTACCCGTTTTCCCCCATCACAATGGGGCCCTGTTGCTCAGGGTATAATTTATGTTAACTGGCAATTATAATGAGCAACTAAATCCTCAAAAATAACAGAGTTACGTGGCACCTTAAGGCTTCAGAAATGTATTATCTGTGGGCTGGAACTCACTTTGTCAAATGTGCTTTGTTAGGATCTCTTGGTAATAAGAAAGCTGCTGGGTGTCAAAGCTTCATACCAGCCTCTCACTGCTCTCCAGCTTAATCATCACTCAGTTAAGGCTGTTCAAATGTACACAAAATAAGCTTTGTAATACTTCCTAGGCACAACAGCAACAACAGAAAGTTCAGCCTACATGTTGGTTTTAAAACTCAGCAATATGAAAAATTCTGAAATCTATGTAGATGTGTGGGCTAACTAAGCATTCTCAGAACAGACTAAGTACTTTATGGCAAGAGATATGAAAAAGAATAGAAAGGCCATGCTTTTATTAGGACCATCTTATTAAAATGTCACAAAATCACAAGCAAGATGTCAGGTTCCCCAAATCTCATAGGGTTGCCAACTCCAGTTGGGAAATTCCTGAGGATTTGGAGGGTAGATGCTGGGGAAAGGGAGGGGCCTTAGTGGTGTATAAAGCCATAGAGTCCGCCCTCCAAAGCAGCCATTTCCTCCAGGAGAATTTATCTCTGTGGTCTGGAGGTCAGTTGTAATTCCAGGAGATCTCCAGGCCCCACCTGGATACTGGCAACCCTGTTTTCAGGTTGGATGCTAAACAAAACAAACAAAGGGAGGGGAGAAAGATTTCTGGACATAATGGGAAAAGCCCAGTTTTATGTGTCGTAGTTTGTAATAGTATTAAAATAGAGTAGAAGAAGGGTTATGCAAAGTCAGGGTAGGCCAAAACGGTTAAAGCAAAGGCTGCTATCCCTTTGAAAAGTGTCTTACACATTTATCTCCAGCACTAATCAGAACACACAGATGCTTTTTCTTCAGGCCAGTTTGGCTGGAGATCCTGGAGGTTTTATGTCATCTTCTGGGTGTGGAACAGCAGTCACTGGGTGTGTGTGGGGGGGACGTATTTGTGAATTTCCTGTATTGTGCAGAGGGTTGGACTAGATGACCCTGGAGATCCCTTCCACCTCTATGATTCTTTGTAAGGTAGAGAATGAGTTGAAGCTGCTTTGGTGCTCTTGCCACAGGACTTGGATAAACTGGATCCCAAAACTCTGGAGAGGTTTATCAGCACTTTTCAAAAGCAGCTGATTCATTGCTCCTTTTGCCTGCTGGCACTCTGTGGCAGGAACTGTAGATGTTTACAGGGTGATTCAGTTCCCCTTTCTTTTCTTCCTATCCCTTTTAGAAAAATCTTTAAGGTGCCACAGGATTCTTGACAGATTTACTAAGGCATATGTTTTCAGATCACTTCATCATTTAGTATGGAAATTGCCCCCTTTTAATGCCATAGCTAATCAGGCTTTTGTTACTGTCCATGGGGTTTTCTGTCCATGGGGATTACTGAAGCTGAAGCTCAAATACTTTAGCCACCAAATGAGAAGGGAGCACTCACTGGAGAAGACCCTGATGCTGGGAAAGATTGAAGGTCAAAGAAGAAGGGGACGGCAAAGGGTGAGATGGTTGGACAGTGTTATCAATGCAACAAACATGAAATTAAAGACAGGAGGGCCTGGCGTGATGTGGTCCATGGGGTCACAAAGAGTTGGACTTAATTGTGCGACTGAACAACAACAACAATCTGGCTTTGCTTATCAGTGCTATGGTAGCCTCAAGACTGGACTACTGTAGTGTGCTCTGTACAGGGCTGCCCTTGAAGACAACAGTTGGTACAGAAGGCTTCCATTGGAGCAGAATGTGGCAGCCTGCTCTACCTCATGAAAGCACATGCTGCAATAAAAATCTTTACTGTTGGTGCCAATTTGCTTGTGTATTCAGTACGCAGGGGCCAGTATTAACTTTTAAAGTATTTTACATCCTGGGGGTCTCAAATCTGAAGAACCATCTCCACCCACTGGGCAACTCCACCCACTGGGCAACTCTGCTGTTGGCTCTGATTATAGCTCCATCTAGGACTATTTTCATATTCTTAGGGGCCACTCCTGTATTGTGGAAAAGCCTCTGGTGGTAAACACCCACCCCTCACAGGTTCTAGAAATTATGCAAAGTTAACAGTTTAAATGTGCTTTTAATGATTCCTGACTATGAAATTATTATGCTGTGTAGAGTAATTAGAGGGGCTGATTTTATGAAGTTTTATGTATTTCTATGTACCTCTGTAGCAAATTGTATTTGTTGACTTTTCTAATTTACGGTGCTTTCAGTCCCATGGAGCAGGAGAAAAGTGGGGCAAATTAAAATGTGTATATATTTGTCAGATAAATTAAGTGAATTCTCAGTCAGCAGGCTGGTTAGACACAGCTTTTCTCATTATATTAAAGAATATTGGCAGAAATCAGTTACAGGTGTCGTGAATGGTTTCTTTGCTTATCTCGAGTACTTTTGAGTTTTGGGTAGAAACACCACAAGCTACACACCTTGATTTTGTCTACCTCTGAACACACTGTGTACAATTTCTTCTTCTCTGTTCATTTATATCTGTGTTGGCTGAGACCTCACTTTGTGTACCTGGACTCTTGCATATGCCACAATAAAAATCTGTTAGTCTTGAAGGTGCCACAAGTTTGGTTTGTCTGCAAAGAATTAAACACAACCACCTCACTTTCCAAAGGGCTATGAGACTCCAGTGCTTTCTCATATAAAGAAACTCCCCAGTAGTTTCTCACCAATTGGGCAGCTGGGGAGCATCCAGCAGTGTGAGCTGAGGAAAAAAATTGTGAAGGTGTCTGAAGAACGAACCACGCACCTAAGGTACAACTGCGTAAGTAATTATCTTTGCCTACCATCAGATAAGCAGTGTTACAGGGTTCTGTATTACCTATTGGGGGTGGGGGGGGAGCCAAATTCAGCTTTACATTTAGGACCCTCTGAACCCCCCCCCCCCAAAATGGAAGAGAGCTTTCAAGTTCTCTAGAACTCTTGATCAGATTGAAAGTAAAGCAAAAAAGCCCCTCTGGGCTGCAGATTGTTATCCAACGTTCTGTGTTCTTATTAGTGCTGGAGTGAGATCTGCATTCTTATGGCCTTTTATATTTTTCAAAGAGAGGGTTGCCATTGCAACTCTGTCCCAGTGGCAATGCGAGCGCTTTCATGCCCCTACCATGACTTGACCTAATTAAGTTTGCATAACACTTCACGAGCGCTATCTGCATGCAGACCTACTTTCCCATCATGCCTAACATCACCTTTTCCCTCTGTCTGTTTTGTTTTGCTTAATGCTCTGGCTGCTATGGGAAATGGTGGAGCAAATGGCAGCTCACTGGTCCAGTTTTCTGGCTGGAGAAACAACATGGGAGAAAAGCTTCAAACTTCCCTTATCTGCAGTCACAAAACTTCTGGCATCTCATCTCTAGCCCTTTCCCCTTATATGTCTGCAATGAAAAGAGCTAGACACTTAGTTTTGTTTTAAATCAAAGCTGGGAATTCAGAGGAACTAATAGATCATGGCAATAGATTGTCACAATGCTATAACACAATTACTAATGTTTTAAATGAACCCTCAAGTGGCATGGGAAAAATTCAGTGAAAATGGTGCTCATGGAAGAAAGTACGCACAAAACCTCTCTTATGTACGCTCAGCTACCAGTACAAATGCCTCTGCATTTGTGGCAGCAGTGATAGAGAGACAGATGTGGATTAAGCCTTGTTCTGCACACGTATGTATATACAGTGACATGCTTGGTGATTTCTGTTACTTTAGGTTCAGTGTTTAGCCCCTGCTTTGGTATCTTCCATTGCCAAGAGCAGAGTACTTCTGTGCAGTTGCAGAATCAGTATTGCAGTTCTAACTTTGTAATATGGTCTGCAGAAACGTTTGACTTCCAGCACTGGGGGAAGGGGATTAATCTTGTAAACTCATGCCAGAGGCAACAAACACCATACAGCACTAGCCACTTAGACTGCTAGTCCACAATTGCCACTCCAACATCCCTTTTCCACAGCACACAAAACCCCCCACAGCCTACAATCCTTGTTATGCTGCTTTACACAATCTTTGGCTGACATCAACTGCTAGTCGTCCCTTAAGGTGATAAGTCTCATACTTGGAGTACATGCTACCCTGATAAGTTATTTCACTGCAACAGAATCTTGGTTGTATACGTTGCTAATGTAGCCCCCTCCCACCCCACAAGTTAGCATGCCCTAATGTAAATTCTCATTCCTGTCTGAAATTCCCATTGTCCAGGATACCATTTCTCTGGCTGAATGAATGATGATGCTAACTGGGCTACCTAGACTGAGCTCTCTCCAGTTTCAAACTTTACTCATACTCTAAACTTACAGTAAATGAAGAAACAACAAGGCTACTCCCTTTCCTGGGAGATCCCCTCCTGGTCATTTCAGGACTCTTCAGAGCAGTGGGGTGTGTTTGCAGGAGACAACAAGTGAGCAAGCAATCACTTATTTGTATAAGTGGTAGTTGGCGGGGCAGCTGTCTCCAAATGACACTGCTCTTGGTGACTCATGTCACAGGAGAAAATGCTCTAAGGGGAAGGTAGAAAATGCACAACAAGAAAACCCATCTTCATTCCAAAAAACAAGACTCGCTGTTCTTGGATCAATTTTTACAACTATCTTTTAGTAGATTGCTTTGTTATCTCAATTGTCTTTGGTATTCTCAGATAAAGACACCCTTTGCCCAAAACATGAGTTGTACTTTACATTTTTTACTGTATGTACATATATCTTGGTTTTTCCCCCTGGTTCTCCCATCACTGTTCTCTCCTTGAAATGACAGACATCATTGGTGTTGTCACTTGGCTTGGCCACCATAGATCATCATCAGGGAGTGATCTGCCAACCAAAGAGGTACTATCAGAGGTTGTTTTGGAGGAGCACATGAACCATTACCCTACTTCCCAACACCTCCCACAGAGAATTCCAGAGAGTATTGACCCCACTTTATAGTTCAGTGTTCCAAGAGCTTGCGTTTTCATTCCAAGCAACACAAACCTCTGCATACCCAAGATAATCACCACATAACATTGTTTTCATGTCACTTGCCCCAAAATCAAACAGGTGACAATTAATCAGGACTGCTGGCTTTGCTTTCACCTTATTTTAATTCCTTCACTGCATGATCATTGCAGCTAAGGTTTGATGTCTGAACCGAAACCAGGAATAAAAATAATAAACCTGAGTGCACAATCCCATTCCTAGAACAGAGCTGTCTCTCAGGCCTGCTTCAGTGTTGCTTTTAAAAATATAACATCACATTGGTTTTATAGGTGGCCCTTTCTGTGTTGAGGTACACATTCGGAAATGTGAATCATTTGCACCACTTGTGTGTACCCTTAGCAGCACAAAGGCTGACAATGCATCTAACCATTCTAAAATCCCATTTACACTCTCTGCCATGGTTTTACTTCAAAAGCAGACAATATGCATGACCACTGCTTCCCATGTGGAAAAGCATACATTATACCTGAGCACTGCCTCATGCACAAAATGAACCAGTTCTCTGACCTTCACACATTGGATGCAATCACACGAGCAGTTTGACCCGACATAGCCACCCTTCCCCTCCGGATCAAATGGGCACGATCAAATGTACACATCTCGCTCCTGTGCCCCAGTCATCCGTACTTTGTGCTAAAATGACTCCCATGTGGATTAAATAGCCACCATCAAATTCCAGTGGCTACCTTAGTGTGGCAATGATTGCCTGGACGCGTCATGGAAACGCATGAGTAGTGCAATTGTTCCTTTTTTCCCTACCAAGCCCACTCCGAAGCACGCTTCAGCACATCCATTGGCTGCCTGTGGCACTCCTGTATGGAAGCGCATGTGCACGTGCAAAGCTTAGTGTTTGGGTGAGTGTGGGAAAGTGAATTCCACCAATGTGACCAACTGACCACGGGCTTGTGGCACTATTATGCTGGTTTAGCAGCTGCTGTGCAATCAACGCAAAGCATCCCAAACTCAAGCAGTTTATTTAGAGCCGATATACTGCCGCGGCAAGGCAACCTGCCCATCTGACCACACCCATTGTTGTACATCTTCCATTAAGGTTCATGAAAATGAGCAAAATCTCAGCTCCACCAAGTAACCTCTGTAGTTTTGCATGTAGCAGCATGACTCAAAAAGAACATGCACGATGGCTCCTGTGTATCTGGTGACTCTCAGTGTCAAGTTTAAAGCAACCCCCCAGGCTGCAGTCACACACACTAAATAATCTACTTTCAATCCACTTTCAATGTGCTTTCCAATTGGATTTTGCCAGTTCACACAGTAAATCTCCAGTTGGAAAGAGCATTGAAAGTGGATTATTTAGGGTGTGTGACCACAGTCCCAGATATTCAGGTCAGTTGGAGATGAGAAACCATTCCTGGTTAAGTCAGATCTAGCCACAGTGGGCCATACCTTTGTTTCATCTAGACTGGACTGGACATCTAGACTGGACTATTACCCACACATTGATTGGGTCAATATGTGTTCAAGACGGGAAAAAGGATTTGGTCCTAAGTAATGCCCAGGACATGGTGAGAGATGTAAAAGTGATTGCACTGCTTTAGAACAGTGACCATAATGTTATTGAGTTCAACATTTGTATAAATAGGGAGTTGCCCAAAAAGACTGACACAACCACTTTTAACTTTAAAAGGGATAACTTCTCTGATATGAGGGGACATGTGAGGAGAAAACTGAAATGAAAAGTAGAAAGGGTCAAAACCATTGGGGAAGCTTGGAGACTATTTAAAATTACAATTCTAGAAGCTCAGAAAAAATATATACCATAGGTTAGGAAAGGTACAAATAGGTATAGAAAAAAGCCTGCATGGTTAACAAACAAAGTAATGGAAGCTGTAAAAGGTAAGAAGGATTCCTTTAAGCAGTGGAAAGCTAGTCTCAGTGGGGCTGATAAAAGGGAACACAGGCTGTGGCAAATAAAATGCAGGTCTGTGATCAGGCAGGCAAAAAGGGAATATGAGGAGCATATCGCAAAAAAACATAAAGACCAAAAATAAAACTTTCTTCAAATACATTAGAAGTAGGAAACCAGCCATGGAAGCAATGCGGCCCTTGGATGACCAAGGGGTAAAAGGTGTACTGAAGGATGATAGGGAAATGGCTGAGAAGCTGATTGCGTTTTTTGCCTCTGTCTTCACTGTAGAAGATGAGAAGTGCTTGCCCACTCCAGAACCGCTGATTTTGGGAGGGGTGCTGAAAGACCTGAGTCAGATTGAGTGACAAGAGAGGAGGTCCTACAACTGATAGACAACTTAAAAACAAATAAATCACCAGGCCTGGATGGCATACATCCGAGAGTTCTGAAAGAAATCAAATGTGAACTTGTGGATCTCCAAGACAAAAAAAGGACTCTTTCATTAAAATCTGCTTCCATTCCTAAGGACTGGAAGGTAGCGAATGTCACTGCCATCTTTAAAAAGGGTTCCAGAGGAGATCCGGGAAATTACAGGCCAGTCAGTCTGACGTCGATACTGGGTAAGTTGGTGGAAACTGTCATTAAGGGGAAAATTAGTAGGCACATTGATGAACAAAATCTAGACTCAGCATGGGTTCTGTAAGGGAAGATCTTGTCTCACTAACCTGTTAGTGTTCTTTGAGGGAGTAAACAAACATGTGGACAAGGGGGACCCAATAGATGTTGTTTACCTCGACTTCCAGAAAGCTTTTGATAAAGTTCCTCATCAAAGGCTCCTAAGTAAGCTCAATAGTTATAGGATAAAAGGACTAGTCCTTTTGTGGATCAAAAATTGGCTAATTAAAAGGAAACAGAGACTGAGTATAAATGGGCAATTTTCTCAGTGGAAGGAGGTAAGCACTGGGGTACCGCAGGGATCAGTACTCAGTTTGATGGTTTTTAACTTGTTTATTAATAATTTGGAGTTGGGAGTAAGCAGTGAAGTGGCTAAATTTGCAGATGACACGAAGTTGTTCAGGGTGGTGAGAACCAGGGAGGATTGTGAGGCACTCCAAAGGGATCTGTCAAGGATGGGCGAGTGGGCATCAACATGGCAAATGGGGTTCAATGTGGCCAAGTGCAAAGTGATGCACATTGGAGCCAAAAATCCTAACTATAAATACTCGTTGATGGGGTCCGAACTGGCAGAGACTGACCAAGAGAGATATTTTGGAATCATAGTAGACAACTCAATGAAAATGTTGAGACAGTGTGCGACTGCAATGAAAAAGGCCAACGGTATGCTGAGGGTTATTAGGAAGGGAATTGAAAACAAATCAGTCAGTATCATAATGCCCCTGTATAAATCGATGATGCAACCTCATTTGGAGTACTGTGTACAGTTCTGGTCACCACACCTCAAAAAGGATATTATAGCATTGGAAAAAGTGCAGAAAAGGGTAACTAGGATGATAAAAGGGTTGGAACACTTTCCCTATGAAGAAAGGTTGAAGTGCTTGGGGCTCTTTAGCTTGGAGAAATGACAGTTGAGGGATGACATGATCGAGGTTTATAAGATTATGCAGGGGATAGAGCAGGTAGAGAAAGAAGTGCTTTTCTCCCTTTCTCACAATACAAGAACTCGTGGGCACTCCATGAAATTGCTGAGCAGTCGGGTTAGAACAGATAAAAGGAAGTACTTCTTTACCCAAAGAGTGATTAACACGTGAAATTCACTGTCACAGGAGGTGGTGGCGGCTACAAGCATGGATGGCTTCAAGAGGGAATTAGATAAACATATGGAGCAGAGGTCCATCAGTGGCTATTAGCCACAAGGTATAGATAGGAACTCTCAGTCTGGGGCAAGTGATGCACTGTACTCTTGGTGCTTGGGGGGGAACAACATTGGGAGGGCTTCTAGTGTCCTGGCCCCACTGCTGGACTTCCGGAGGGCACCTGGTGTTTTTGGCCTCTGTGTGACAGAGTTGGACTGGATGGGCCACTGGCCTGATCCAACATTGGCATCTCTTATATTCTTATTGCAACACACTGTACTTGGGACAACCCTTGAAGAGTGCTCAGAAGCTGCAGCTAGTGTAGAATGCTGTGACTAGACTGCTGGTCGGGACCAGCTACTGGGGGCACGTGACCCCAATATTACAGCAATTACACTGGCTGATCTCAAGTCCAATTTGAGGTGATGGTTTGACCTTTAAAGCTGTACATGGCTAGGGACCCGGATATCTGAAGGATCTCTTCTGCCATATGCTCCTGCTTGGGAACTAAGATCACAGAGAGAGGCCCTTCTGACTGTCCCGCCAATCAAAGAAGCTCCTTTGGTGCATGGCAGCCCCGTGATTATGGAACGATCTCCCGGGGGAGGTGTGCCGGGCCCCCTCACTTCCATTCTTTAGCAGACAGATGAAGCTGGTTTCCTTTAGGATTGCATTTGATTAATTTACTAGCAGTTCTAGCAGTCCTAAATGGTGATTTTTAATTTTGCTTTCTTTTAATAGTTTGATATATTTTATGTATTTTATCTACATTGTAAACTGCCTTGGGCTCCGTATGAAAAAAGGGCAGCTAATAAATGTTTTAAATAAATAAATGATGGCTATAGGAATGGAACTTTTGTTTGTCTGGGGTTCATTTCAGGATAAGACAAAACCCGACCTAAACTGAGAGGCGAGTGCTGCCACTGACCCCATTTTGCTTTGCTTTTAAGTTTAAAGCAGCTATTTTGCACCCATCTCACCAGGGGCTTTTTCAGCAGGCAATCTAAATAGGCTGGCATTTTTTATTTTTTTCCTTATAAAATGCTACAAGGGCGCATGCTAACTGTCAAAATAACATTGTTTCTGCTTCTCAGAGTTCTCATTTTCCTACCATGAAAGCCCTCCTATACTTCAAGCTCAAGAATAAAGAGGAGCTGTTTTCCTTTTGTCATTTTTTTTAAAGTTGCTGCACAATCCACCCCTCCAGTCACAGCTGTGTATGTGGGAGGGGACTGGTACAGGGCTTGGTGGAGTTCCTTCCTTCCTTCCCTCCCTCCTTTGGACACACATCCCAGCCATTACTCACAATCGGAGGTCCACGTGCACCTCCTGTATATCCAGCCAGCCATTTTTCTTCTTCCTAGGCTCTCAAGTCTATGAATTGCTGGTACTTTATGTCTGAGAAACTTGCGAGCCAGAACCCCGAGGAGAAAAGGCAGAGCTAGGTGGCTGTACAAAAGCGCCTTCTATTTTGAGCGAAGGCTGGTGCACTGAAGTACATGAATCCCCGAGGGCAAGCTGGGAAGGGGGAGATATCCTCTGCCAGTTGCTTAGCATGAGAAGAACTGCACCCTTGTGGTGCCCTCAACTCATATAGCGTTATAAATGTTTCATCCAGTATTGTTTGTATGCGTCAGCATCTGTTCCTGTAGCACAAATGAAGCTCCCTGACTGGGATTATTCCTTCTACTCCAAACCTCTCCCCCCCCCAACCGAATTTGACAAAATGGTAATCATAGCCTGGACCCCACGGATCCTTTCTAACAGTGGCCCCTGCCACCACCACAGGCAGAAGAGCCGCAGGCAATGCTGTAAGGCTCATTGGGTCAGAAGAAATAGCTCCACTGGTAACAGAAGGGAACTAAAGGATCCAACTCTGTCATTAGTGTAATGTTCTGGAACCTATTCTAGCCCTCAGTTATTTTACTCCTACTTCACTTTTAAAATTGAGCATACAAAATTTGAAAGAACAGATTTCCATCCTCTAGCAAGTTCAACTCACACAGCGTTGCCAGTGCCTAACGTTTTTCATCTTCAAAGCACTACACAGACACTGGCTAATTAATCTCTTCTTGCACCCTTGGGAAGGAGGTGACTAACTACCCTGCGCTACTATGTTGAGCAGGGGTTTTTTTTTAATCAAAGGGATTAATAGAGGGGAGAATCACAGTCTAGCTGAGTAGGTCACATCTTTATTTTACCCATGTGCAATCTCCTCCAGCTAATGTGCAAAATTATTCTCTATATAATGTTCTCCAGGGCTGTGTCAAGTCCAGTTTTGAACAGCTTTGATGCTACTCAGCTCCCCCTTCCCCACCTGCCATTATCACTTGATGGGAGGAATTCTACCTGCTGCTAACCTGAATGTTCACTTGCTCATTTGGGAGCTGATCTTTTGCTGGCTGGTTCTTGCCATCTCCTTCAACTTGAGGGGCTGCATTCCCTCCAGTCAAACTGTATGGTGCTTCGATACTGCCCCCCCCCTCGGGCAATGATATAATTCACTATCTTCAGCAGCTTGGGGGGGGTGGGGAGAAAAAGAGAGAGAGAGCGCTAAGGCTGAAGAAGCCTTCCCCTCTTGGGAACATATGCCCCTTCCATTAGACAGCAATGGGGGGGGGGGAACGATGGATGAGAGAGGCAGGATCATGAGTGCTGCATCTCTCTCTCTCTGTCTTTTGTATTTATAGCCCAGATGGAATAAGCTCACTTCTGCCATTCCTCTGGCTTCAAGGAGGGAGCTTGGGTAAAAAAAAAAAAGGAAGGATCCCTCCCAGTGCTCCCTCTAAGCTGTGGAGTTCTGTGAACAAAAATTCTACTTTGTGAGCTCCTGGCATTAAAGTTGTGAGTGAGTGATGTGGCTACTGCATAAATCAGTTTGCTCTGGAGGCATCCTTCCTGAGCTAAGACAAAAATGTGTGAGCTGGAGGCTAAAAAAACTGTGAGCTAGCTCACACTAACTCAGCTTAGAGGGAACACTGATCCCTCCCACAGGAAATGGGAGCTCACCCATCCCTCACGAAGAGTTTTTACTATATTAGCTCCAAAAGCCAGTGTGGAATATCACCTGCAGGGCTGAACTAAGTCTAGAACCGCTCAGGTTCAAATCCCTGGCCTGCTATGGATCTCATTAGGTGTCCTTGGGCCAGTTAGATGGTCCCAGAATTACCCCCCTCAGTGAATAAAATGGGCTCGGGAAGGATTACATGTGCTGCCCTGCAGAGAGGGCAGGATAAAACCTCACAGCAACACCTTTTCCTATAAAGCTGTTTCATTATACCACTCTTTGTCTGAAGAAGTGAGCAGTGCCTCACGAAAGCTCATACCCTACCACAAATGTTGTTAGTCTCAGGTGCTACTGGACTCTTGCTCTTTTGTCCTGAGTGTAGGGGAGGGCAACTGGATAACAGCTTTGAGGCATGACTGGCCTTCCCAGGAGTGACACAGTGCTGCCCCAGGCAGGACAGCTGCCTTCTAACCACATCAAGGATCTATAGAAGACCTATATGGCTAAGGAACTGGACCTCAGCAGGAGCTGTGTGGCCAATGGAGGTGGATGCAGCTCTCCTGAATGGAGGACTTGACTCAGAAGGTGCCCTGGAGAGGCCTTGTGGGATCCTCCAGCACAGGATCCTAATGGAGGGAGTCAGTTGGTGATCAGCAGATCACTCATATAAAAGAAATGGCAATGCTGTGAACACAACTTTGTTAGAACACTGTTACCTCCCACAAAGCTGTTCCACACAGCCCTCTGGTCCCAGGAATGTATCCACAGCATCACTGTATTGAATAAACAGAGCTGGTACTAGGAATCTCTTTGGAACGTGAAAAATTTACAGTCTAATCCTTAAAAAAACCCGTGGATTGGAATTAAATGCCAGTGGAAAGTATAGTAGCGAAGCTTTACCAAGATACCCAATGGAGTGACTGACTTCTGAGTAAACCTAATTAGGATTAGTTCCTTCATCGCCGGTGTATCACTTCTAGCCAGAAAGCACAAACATATATTTCTGCAGGGGGAGCCTGACTTCTGTGGTTTGACCATACCACCTCCAGTGTGTCTACTCCATAGTTTATACCAGTTTATAAACCTAAAGAATATAAGTCTAAAGAAAACTTAGACTCATATCAACCCAGCTTAAGCAATGCTTAGAGCCAGAAAAGATCCAGGCACAAATGATAATTCTTTTACCTTTATGATTTAACAGTAGCAATTATACCAAGCAATGAAAAACATTCAGCACAATGCCAATGACTTGGGTTGCGAAGAATATAGTATTCAGAAGTAAAGCCAACAAAATATAGATGCTAAACTTAGAAACTTGGCTAGTAGGCACAGAAACAACACCTATGAGATTAGAGTTTAGGAACTGGCAGTCCAGTGCAATTGCAAACATTAATTTTGACATGAAAGCTAACTTAGAATCATGTATCTGTCAAGCAAGTCTCCTGCCCAAGTCTGACACTGTGATTTCTGTGGGAAGACCTCAGCAGCATCAAAGCAGGCCACAAAACTCCATCAGTTTCTTATTTTCTTTCAGATACCCCACCCCCAAAAGACCAGCTGTAGACAGGGCAGAAACTTGGATGAGAGTAAGCCCACTTTTTTCTTCCTGTTCTGTTTGACTGAAGGCAGCAACCCTCCACCATTTTGAAAGCATTCAAGATGTTTTTCGGGTAAATAGCAAGACCTATAGCTATAAACATGCACACCAATTTGTATTTATTTCCTACTTTCTGGAAATTGACTTCTAAAGTCACAACAACTGAGAGATTCAGACCTAAAAACACAAAGGAGGGGAATGGAGTGATATCAGTCTGACATTGTCAGAACAAAGTGAGCATGTATACCCTGTTGCACCCAAACTGATCTCCCCGGTGCTAGGAGGGAGAGGTGCAACTTCACAGTGGTCCTTAGATCTCTGGCCAGTGCATCGTTCCCCTTGTTTCTGCAGTTCTGGACAGAATTATTAGTTGATAAGTCTCAGCTAGCTGCTATTGCTCCCCATTCTCCAGGGGTCCTCTTAAATAAAAATAAAGCAAAAAGGAAGTTGCCCCGACTTTGCCAAAAAAACATGCCGCTAGAATTGCTATTTACTGTAAATCCAGCTGGGATTCCACTTCTTGGATCAGTTATGCCACTCATATAATGATATGAATAGCATTAGAAAGCTGCAGCTGCAGCCTCAAATAATAACCACCAAGATTTTCTAAAGGTTTTGCCACCATCTTGTGGCTACAACCACAACAACTGCAATACAAAATACTGTATTGCCCACAATACAAAATATACGCAACGATACAAGCACTGGCACCATCTTGTGGTAACAGTGATCACTGTTGCTATGGTTTTGTTGCATTGTCTTATTTTGTCAGCCACAGCAAGCGCGTCTGTGCAGAAGCAACCTACATATTTTCTAAATAAAAGGATACACAGGCACTGACTACCCTTAGGTCATGCACTAGGGTACGGTGCAACCAAAATCAGTGTGCTCCAGCAGCATGCACATAAGGATGGGGGAGAATGGGTATGCAACTGCATCAGTTAGTGTGTAGAGCTTTGGCACACAAGTGTGCTGGCTACTAGTTTATGCTCCTCCTCCATCCTTTGCTGCTATGGTGTACCCACAAGGTTGCTTACAGGAAAGCAGTAAATTAACGTGGAGCAGGAATAGCCGACTCCCAGCTACAGTGGAAGATCACACACACGGTTGCTAGTGAATACTGCAAATATCTCCTAGGATGCTCGTGTAGCTGCCTGATGTCGACAGTCGTTAACTTTCCAACCATAAAGCTAATTCCCAGTCTTCTTTTTCTAGTTTAATGCCTTTGGAAGCTACCAGAAAACCTATGTGGAAATTGTCATCTCTGAATTGTAACTCAAAGTGATAGAAATGTCAAAAACATTGCTAGTAGCACTGTGGAAGTCCCTCATACACAGACTGGGCACGTGGACTGCTGGTTATCAGCCTCTAGGGTATATCTTAAAAACAGATACCCATCTCTACTGTCGTTTGTGAAACAGCTCCAGGGGATGTACATAAGCTATTTCCTGCATAAAAAGCACTGTCTTGGGAGGGGGGGGGGGAATCTATTTTTGGAACTTGCAGGATCAGAGTGAAAGTACACCCACTCTTTCAAAGATATCAGACTGTCAGGATATGCTGCAAATCACAACACCTCGCTCTTAAGAACAAAATTTTTGTCTAACTACCATCACAAGTAAAGCAACATGCAGCTTTATTGATAGTTTCAAGATTCAGCACCCTCAACACTTTATCAGGTTGGGAAAATTAGTCCCTTTGGGTGCAAAAAGAAGAAAACCCATAGACAGTATTTCCTTTACAACAGATAATTTTCCTAAAAGAGCTTCCGTGCTGTTTGCAGCCCCTTTCAAACCACTCAGCATCTGCCCTAATTTAAAATGAAAGCCATACAATAGTTCTTATTAAAACCCACCAAAACACCACACTGCATTGTGAAAGCTTTAGAGCTCTCCAGAATTCTTCATCAACTAGATTGGGGGGGGGGGGGGGGGCGAAGAGGAAGCACTCTCTTAGATAACGATTGTATGGTCTGAGAGAACATTTTCTCCCTCACCGCTTTTTGATTTTTAGCATCCAGCCCGATGAAGAGTTCTGAAGAACTCAAAAGTTTCCAAGCTTAATGGCATCAGTTTGGTTGGTCTTACTAAAAACTATTATGTGCCTTTTTTTGTATAGTTTAAAAGACATCTCCTGACTCGCAATCCTGCTGTACTCGGATTCTAGAGGTGATTTGTATTCCTTTGCTGACTGTGCACAGTTCTGCATACACATTTTTAACTAGCACAAATAATAAATGTCCTTAATAGCTAAAAGCCTTTTTGGGGTGTTGAATCTATCCACTGAATATGCTATGAACAATCTTCTCTGGTCTACTTATAGAATTGGGTGGGGAGAGAAAGAGACTTCTTCCACTGTTTGTTATTACTACAAGACCTTAGACTGTAAACATGGCAGTAGCAACTCTGTTCTGAGATTAAAGGAGCAAGTAATTTAATTAAGTTTTCTGAACATTGCATAACTGTGCATTTACCTGCATTTACTCTGGGCACCTACTGGCCATTTGAATTCTTGCCGTATAGCAGATGCCCTTACTTCAGAACACAGGACATTAGAGGCCTCGCATTATTGTCCAGCACATAGGGCCAGAAGGCACCCACCTCAGAAGCCAAGAAATGACTGCTAAAGATCTTAGACCAATTACAATATTTTGAAGTAATTAATCCTAATGCTCCTTGTATAAACTGCATTTACACATACAAAGTGGAAAGGCAGTGACATTATGAGTTAGAGATGTGCACTTTCCCCCACTTTTGTATACATTTCAAAAGCTTGTTTTGTTTTTACTGTAGTCATTACATATGTCCATTTTGCTCACTCTTATTTCCATGGGAAACACGTATCTGGCCGTCACTTCCTTTTCCCATCCAGTTTGGGCAGCATTTTCAGCGGATGAGGCACAATGGCAAGTATTATGGCTGTACCCCTAAGACGACAAGCAGCAAGGCATAGCAGGCTGTGGCTGGCATTGCAGAGTTGGGAGCACCAGGAAAGAAGCTGGCAAGGCAGGCTGGATGGAGTGGCACTGCTGGCTTTAGAGATGATGATGGTCACTCCCTCTGTCCTCCTTGAACTCTGTAAACCAAACTGCCAGAGAAACAAATGACGTCTCTGTTCATTTTTTGTTTCCATAATGAATAGAACTTTTTTTACTCATTTGTTCATTCGCTTGGAAATGAAGCGTACTTCTCTGAAAGGGTGATGCTGCATCTTTGTGGAAAGACTAAGTTGTCACCCCCCCCCCCAAACCACTGACAGTGAAACTGAAAAAGGGAAAGTTTCTATGCCAGGAAGCTGGAGTCTTCAATGGAGCTTTTCATTAAGGAACTGAAGGAGAGGGCAGAAACCCCCGACACGTGACCAGCACATATTTGCAGCATTCGGAGCAGTCGCTGAGCTGTGGCAATCCTGATCTTCTTGCACTGGAAGAGGAGAGCAAAAGTTCTATTAGGATTAAAGAAGGGACTCCAGAAGGCTAGCTGATGCCGTGACAGGAACCAAAAGATCGTTTAGACCTTTAATCTAAGGCACAGATATTATCTGTATTCTAGCTAATGCAGACCATAATGAGCCACAAGCAGAGAGCACATGAACCTACAGAGAATGTACCCATGAAGCTGCCCTGTACCAACTCAGCAAATTGATCTGTCTAGCTCAGTACTGTCCTCACTGACCGGCAGCTCTCAAAGATGACATCTATGACTTCGTATTATTTAAATAGAGATGTCAAGGATTGAAGCCTTGGAAATCATGCATACTAAACAAGTTTGACATCACGGAACCAAATCTCCTTCACAATGTTCTTGCATTCTACTTGCTAGCATAGAGCAGGCAGAATGGAGCCATGAATTCACCCCTGCAAATGCTGAGTACAACACATATTTAAGGGACAGTTTACTAGTACATATGCATAATCTGGAGAAAGAAGAAACAGCTGGCTTTTAAACCTACAGCTCAGGTGCTAGGGTAGCCAACAATGAGAGTAATCATGATCCATGCTTGAATACCTTTCTAGTTGTTATGAGCCCAACACAGTCCCCCCACCCCACTTTTTAAAGCCACATGCACAGAAGTCTAGATAAGATTCTGCCTTTGAACACTTCCGTGCCAAGGCATCAGCTGTACAGGGCTCTTGTATTATTGATGTAGGGGCAAAGGGGATGTACTGATCCTAGGCTATGTTCTCTTTAAAAAGTTAAGACACTTACTTCCAACTCGCAGAATAAAACAGGGCTGCAGTAAAGATCTGCCAGCTTCAAGACAGCATTCACGTCCACACTGATTTGATTTAGCCTACCAGCTATAAAAAGACAAAGCAGAAAAGTCATTTTCAACCCTTTACAACATTCTCTGCAATATGAGAGTGTTTATTTCGTTTATGTTACATTACGTTCTGGCACCTACTTATCTATCTTATAAGCAACCCCCTCAAATAACAATAAATAAATGCAGCAACATCTTCTACGGCCTTCATTCAACAACCATCTTCCTACTTATTTGGATATTTATACCGCGTTTTTCTCCCCAAAGAGGCTTACAACATTGTTGTCCCCTCCATTTTACCCTCACAATAACCCTGATGGCAGAGTGGAGGCATTTGCCCTTGGGTCTACCAACCCTTGTACTCCATTCTAACCACTACACCATGCTGTATCTCAAGTCAGTGGTCACAATTAAAGCATTTGGTAACTAATAAGAAATACTGGAAGGAATAGATGCTTAATACATACCACCTGTAGCCAGAAAGCACACTTTCCCAAGGAAAAAGTTGGCATCTACATGGACCAGAGAATCTTCAATGTTCCTGTAACTAGTAGAACAGGAAGAAAGTACACAGCTCCGTTAGAATGGGCTGGGAGTTATGTAATTGTTGTACTTGTTCCACAACCTATCAAAAGGCATATCAAAAATTGTATTGTGCACAAGCTTTCTATAAAATTAATGCTGTATATTCACTAATTCAAATGGTTAAACAGTTCAGCCCAAAGACTCATTTCTAATTCTGATTAGGAAAGTACAATTCTTTAAATTGCAGTGAATCCTAGTGTAGACCATAATTTGAGTCCAGAGATTTCAAAGTAAATGGCTTTAATGAAGCAACAAGCCCTCTGACACTTACTAGCAAGTAGCAAGCCCTCTATCTATTGTTGGGCAGTCAGTCCGACTACAAACCGGAAGATCTAGACTGGGCACTGCAAGCTGTGGCTGGTTGCCTTAGGCTGAGCCGGTTGAAACTGAACTCGACGAAGACAGAGGTCCTGTGCCTGAGTCAGGGTAGTCTGGAGGTAGGGATCCCACTCCCAGCCTTCGATGGGGCGCCACTGGTGCCAGCACTGAGGGTTAGGAGCTTGGGAGTGCTCCTAGACGTCTCTTTAACAATGGAGGCCCAGGTAGCAGCCACTGCCAAGTCGGTCTTTTATCATCTTAGCCTGATTAGGCAGTTGGTTCCCTTCCTCGAACGCAACGACTTGGCAAAAGTGATCCATGCGATGGTCACCTCGAGACTGGATTACTATAATGCCCTCTACATGGGGCTACCCTTGTCCCAGATCCGGAAGCTGCAGCTAGTGCAGAATGCAGCAGCAAGGCTGTTGTTGTGCCTTCCTGTGCAGGAACACATCCAGCCTGCCCTAAGAACACTGCACTGGCTGCCTATAGCATACTGGATTCAGTTCAAGGTGCTGGTTCTTACCTTTAAAGCCCTTAATGGCCAGGGACCTGCATACCTTAGGGACCGCCTTTCCCCATATGTCCCCCAGAGAGCACTGTGATCGGGGACCCAGAATCGGCAGGTCCTCCCGAACATCAAGGAGGCCAGGCTGGTAACAATAGGACTAGGGTGTTCTCGGTGGCAGCTCCACTCTGGTGGAGTGAGCTCCTGAAGGAGACCGGGCCTTGTGGGACCCGTTACAGTTCCGCAGGGCCTGTAAAGTGGAGCTCTTTCCCCAGGCCTTTGGAGCCACCACCGCTACCACCACTGTCACCATTGACATCTGACAGCTATGACGAGTGAGCCCCGACCCCTCTGGGCCCCCCCCCCTTCCAATTATAACCCGACCCAAGTACCGTGGTCATCTGACGGGAACTGTACATAAGAAGCTGACTGTATGCCGAGGAATTAAATGCTAGCACTTTATATGTGTTATCTATGGTTTTAAATTTTTGCATCACTAGATTTTATATTGTATATGGTATTGTCTTGTTGTATGTTTATATTGTTGTAAGCCGCCCTGAGCTGGCTATGCTGGAAGGGTGGGGTAAAAGTCTAATAAATAAATAAATAAATAAATAAATAAATACTTATGCCTCCAAATTCCTCAGCAGCATGGCATGACCTACCTTATCAAAGGCTGCAGATGCCTGCTAAATATTTTTCAAATCCTAATTCAACATTGCTATATCAGCATGAATTTTTTTTTATTTACAGAGACCACCCTTCCTGCACTTACCTGTGCTTGCTTTGCATGTTAACCATAAAAACAATCAGGTCAATCCGAGGCCGGATGTGATCTCTTTCTGGAGGTAAAGGGAGACAGTCTGCCAAATGACTGAAAGACAAACCAAGACGCATATTTACCCAAGGCTTAGAAACTAGCAAAGAAGGGGACAGCAATGGAAGATACGGTTCTAAACATTCCAAGCAGGAATGTTGTAAAAGAACATCAGTTTGAAGATAGGGCATGAGGAGCTTAACTTCATTTCTCAGCTTTAACTGACTACATCTATGAGAGTGTGTTCCGCATTCGTGGAACACGGCCAATGCACTGCTACTAAACATATACATGAAGCTACCTTATGCTGAATCAGGCCATTGGTCTATCAAGGTCAGTACGGCCTACTCAGACGGGCAGCAGCTCTCCAAGATCCTTCACATCACCTCCTATTTGGATCCTTTTAACTAGCGATGTTGCAGATTGAACCTGAAACTTTCTGCATGCAAATCAGATGCTCTACCACTCAGCCAAGACCCCTCTACGGAGTCAAATCTATGCTTATAGATTTGCTCCACTGCTTTCTTGACAGAAAACTATAGTCAATGCAGCCCTACCCAAAACTGGCATTTTGCAAGGAAAATTGCCAAGTAAAAGGGTGTACCTTTTGTGGTTTTCCAGAAGCTATGCAAAGCTGAATTACTCAAGAGGGCTTTTTGGGCATGTAATAAAGCTGAACTATAATGATGTAGATCAGAGAGGCCTGAGGGACTGTGGACTATACCACTGTGTACAGCTTGTACTGTCGGTTGCTGTAGGCAGGCTCCCACTATGTAATTTCTGCTTTTTTAAAAACATGCCATGTTCATATTTATGCTGTGCTTCACCTCTGGTTGATCTTGCAGACCTCTACAAGTAATCTGTCTTGAGTCTCAGTGAGAAAGACAGACTATAAATAACATAAATAAAATTAGAATATATGAAGCCATGAGTATGCCTTGTAGCATGTTCCTCGTTTTTGCCCTTTATCCCAGAATGAAACAGCCTTATAAAATTAAAATGGTCATTACTTTAAAACACTGAAGAAAACAGACAAAACTACAGCTGAGTATTGCAGCCAGATCTCAAATGTAAACTGAGAAAAGGAAGGCTGCCCTCTGCTTCACTTACATGTTTATTTTTAAATCTTGCGTTTCCTCGAGGATTGTCTCTGCAAACTGCTTCTGGAAGATTTCATTTGTTCCCACCAACTATTAATGAAAACAGCAAGAACAAGGACGAATTAGGTCAATCGCTACAAGGGGTCGGGACTCGGGAGGTGGGGGGGGATGATGGGTAAACTAGTAAATGTTTTCAGAACTCCACTTTTCCTGACCTGCTGTTAGCTAGTCCCTCTACCCTCATTTTTTCTCTCGCCTGGTCTGAGGCGACCCTTTTTTACACTAAGCACGCAGGCCTGTTATAATTTAACATTTGCGCGGGGAAGGGTACCCGAAGAACTCCCCTCTAATAATATTATGGCTGAAGAACCAGTGCTTGATCGCCAAGGAACAAAAGGCATGCTCAAAGGAGCGTCTCTACTTCATGGGCTCTGGAGAGGATCCCGGAGCCGAAAGCAGGCGGAACGCCAAACCACTCGGCTCCCGACAGAGCGTCACGCCGAATATCTAGCGAGCACCATGCTAAGCAAATGGAAAAGCAGTGACGGAACGAAGCTACCAATCAGAGCGGTCGGAAGGCGGCCTACCTGCCTAGTGTCGTGCTGATTGGCCAAGACGACACCCACCTTTCTTGAGTAAAGTACCAGCACAGAAACCCAAAAAGGAGTGGGGCCTGTGGGGGACGTGGACAAGAAGCTCCGAGGGAAGGGGCTGTTGGCGCCACCCGCCTGCCAATACATACCAAAATGGTGGCAGAGTTCAACGTCGGGAGCTTGCCAAAAGCCGTCAACGTCGACATCTCCAAGTTGTAGAAAGCCGCACTCTCGGATTCAAACTGCCGCCTGTCATTCGGTTCGTCCCGTGTACGTCACGTAAGAGGCGTGGCCTCTGAAATCCTGGGAGAGCACACTGTGGTTCCTACGGCGCATGCGGATTATGAGGCTGGGCGGAGGGAGGAGTTTGTGCGTAGGTGCTCTACTGCAGAAGGGGGGGGGGGGGGTGCGTGCGTGTGTGTGTGTAAAAATGTAAGTGTAAATATAATATTATATATTATTATATGTATCTATCTAGGACAAACCTGGGTGAGTGGGGAATTCATTGTGGCTCACGAAAACTTGTGCTGCAATAAGCTAATTCGTCTTTATGGTGCTACAATAAAGACTTCGATTGTGCTTGCTTATCTCTATGGTCATATTATCATATGGTCAGGGTTTTTAAAAAACACAGTACCAAAATACAGCAGATGCGCGCGCAGTTGCCGCCTCTTGGCTGATGCGGCTTTTTGTGTGTGTATGTTATGTGTACATATACATATGTAGGACACGGGTAACGTTGGCACCTGCGTGTGCTATGTGCTATCACTGCTCCACTTGGCGAAGGGGATGTGTGTGCGCGCTCTCTGTCGAAAGGTGGGAAGATGGTTCTCATACGAATAAAATCCTCCCCAGCGGCTCATCATGACCTAGTTTCTACAGGACTGGACGCATTCATAGGCGTTTAACACCTTGAAGCTGTACTGAATCACGCCACAGAAGTAGCTTTACTGTCTTATTTAGTACATGGATTCTGCTGCCCCAATGTTTCGTGGCCACCTGTTTAGAACCCAGAAACTGCTATCTCTGTATTTGTTTCTCAAGGAGAAATACAGAACAGGGTTAAAAGGAACAAGGAACATTCTGTTTACCTGAGAAACACACATTTATGTTTATATAAAATCTGTGAGGACAGCTGGGCTGAAAGATAGTGGGAAATGGCTGTTTCCACTATGGGTTATAAATATACATAAAAGTGCTTTCAAGGCAAGTGAGAAACAAAGGTAGTTTACCATTGCCTTCCTCTGCAGAGACTTCCTTGGTGGTTCTCCTTCTAAGTACTGACCCTGCTTAGCTTCCTAGATCAGGTTATACCACACCATCTTCCTTCCCTCTTTTCATATAAAGGTAAAGGTTTCCCTTGCTCAAAAGCCAGTCAACTCTGACTCTAGGGGGCAGTGCTTATCTCCGTTTCCAAGCCGAAGAGCCAGCGCTGTCCGGAGACATTTCCGTGGTCATGTGGCCAGCATGACTAAGTGCCAAGGTGCATGGAACGCTGTTACCTTCCCACCAGAACTGTACCTATTTATCTACTTGCAATTTCTTGCTTTCAAACTGCTAGGTTGGCAAGAGCTTGGGCCAGAGCTGGGAGCTCATTCTATCACGCGGCACTAGAGTCTCAAACTGCCAAGCTACTGACCTGGCCTGCAGCTCAGCGTCTTAACCTCTGAGCCACTGCGGCCTCTCTTTTCATATACGTAATAAAATATGTTAACTGCAAATACTGGAATTTTCTTATAACTACACAACCTACTATCCTTCTAGGTTTTGATCTCACAATTTTCACAAAAATCTATACATCTAAATTATCCAACCATATCTTAGTCAGAAGTCTGGCTGTTAAAAAAAGCTTGTTATCAATAACTGGCATCAATGGAAGAAATCACCAATAAAGTTATCGCAAAGCTTTTCCCAAATGTTACTGAGTGCCAACAACATTCTGCAGTTAGAACTGGCCTCTCTGATCATCTTGGTATACAAATCCAGGACTGTAAAGGAATATCCATCCAATCATTCTCTATATGTCAAGCCATCTTATTTTCCTTATTTCTAAAATATTCTAATATACATTTAAAATGAGAGGCCATATAATAATTTTGTATATTTGTGGCAGCTAAACCACTTTTTTCCATTGGAGCATGTATAATATACCTTCTAAATCTAGTTTGGTTTTGCCCCTATATAAATCTATCAAATAATCTTTGGATTTTACTTAATATAGATGTGGGGACTACAGAGGTATAGCTCCAAACAGAAAGGTGAGCCTAAGATTTTTATTTTTAAAATTGTGATTTTTTCTTGCCATGAGATTTTTCACTGTGTCCGTCTCTTTACATCTGAATCATTTTCTTAATTATTCAGATTATATTCAGACATAACCTTGAGGTTATCTAAAGCCTCTATACCTAAATATCCAACCACTGAGAAATTGTATGTTGTGCTGAGGGTATTCTGCCTTCATCCACATTGAAACCTAGCAATTTAGATTTGGATCTATTTGTTTTAATACCGGGCTGTACATTTTAAAGATTTTATTTAATGCTGCTAAAGATGTCTGTGGATTTTGTGTTTGTGCTGTAAAAACAGCATAATCTGCATAAAGCAGAATCTTAGCATCAGCCTTTTGTCCCCTCATACTTGAATAGAAGTTTCCTCTCTTAATATCCTAGCCAAAATCTCTCTCTCTCTCTCTCTCTCTCTCTCTCTCAGAGTCAGGGGCATCTCTCTCTAACCTCTCTAAATAATTCAAATTTATCCAAGACCTGTCCCTTACTCAGGATGTGGATCTTAGGTTGTTGATAAAAACAGGTAATCTACTTAAAGATATTAGGATCTATTCCTAGATGTTTTAAAGTTGTTCACAGAACAAGTCTGAACATTTTAAAGCAACTTTAAAAATGCAAACCTTCACATTCTTATTATTTTCTTTTCCTGCAGCATCTTCCCTTCGGAGGCCTTCTCTGTGCCTTATGCCTGAGCTGAAGTGCTTTATTTGATTTTATTATTAATATAAATGTTTATATAGCAGCAAAAGCTAGAGGTTAATAAGCACTAAAGCTGAGGAGATATGCCTTCAAGAGTGAATCAACCTTCTTGTGGCTTCAAGGACAGGCAAATCTGGGTCTGTGTTGCTGCCTGACTGCAAAGCTCAGTATAACGTCCATTTTAATCTTGTGACCAGATTATTCTTTCTGGGCTCAAAAATGTGTTTTTGTTAATAATAGTCTGTTACACAGAGGGGAGAAAGAAGGCTCTGGGATGATGTCATGGTTTAACACAAAAAAATGGATAGCACTGTGGACAGTAACTCTTTCCTTGCTGCTTCCTGTGTTTTCTTCTTTCCAAACACTGTAAAGCATGAGCAATGCGTTCTCTCTCTCTCTCTCTCTCTCTGGGTGTTAATATAGTCTGACATCATTCTTTATGCTTTGATCCTAACAAAGGGAGACAGCTCTGTTCATGGCCAGCATGGGACAAATCGCAGCTGAAGCGGAAGAAATCTAGAAATCATTATGCCTCCTATCAGATTCAGTCAGTGCTTGTGGGACTGAATCCAAAATAACCATGTGCTGAGGATATAAGAATGGAAAATAGTGTTAAAATTGTCAGAGAGACTGCTATGTGAAAATGGAGTGAGAAGCTGTTACAAATATTTTGAAGATGTGAGAACATAAGAAAAGATAACACAGCCATGCTGTTAACAGGAAAGAAAATCCGTTGTCCCCCCCATTTTCAGGCCCGTATTGCTCACCTTCTCTGTATTCTCTTTATGCTACATAATGGAGAAAACTGCTTTCTGATACATTTTCAGAAACATGACTAACAAATAAAAAAAAACTCACCAGTCATTTGAACATATTTCCCAATTATATGTATTTCTTTATCACATGAAGCACTCAAGAGATTGGAGCAGCATGAGTTCCTCATAGGTGCCAAGTGGGGCATCCCATAAGCACCCATCAACAAGTCTGGGAAGCAAGAAGGTCTCATGGCTCTATCGATCTTGCTGCTTGGATGGATGAATTGCAGGATTAAAAATCCATCCCATCAACTAAATGCATCCTACCTGAGTTGTCAGAAACAGATTTTTAAACCTGATAAAGTGAAGGCTCTTGTTCGATGACTGGATGACCTCTTTCCATATATTACATTCCTGTAAATTGGTTACCCACCCATTGTTATTACAGAAGGCCATTATGGGAAGTCTATACAGTTTAATAGAGATGTTGGCAAGAAATTCTCCGCTGCTGACTTCAATGAACACAGATGGGTATTGCTCTGCTTAGGTCTGTAGTGTTCAAGCCCTAAACTATCTGGGACCAGTGTGTTTGGAAGAGTGCCTGCTGCCAAACAAGCTTTCCTATTAATTACAGTCATTGTTGATAACCAGCAGTTTGAAGTGAGCCCCCAAACATAATTGCAGTTAGTTCAGTTCTTTTAAGACTGGCAAGATACATTCCCTAACATTTGGGCCAGCCAGAAATCTTTTGGCTGCATTTCGTTTCTGCTGAATTTTCCCAGCTGTCACCAGAGATGGCCCCAGAGTGCGTTGTAGCAATTGAACTTGGAAGTGATCTGAGTGAGAATGACCATGGTCTAGTGAAGGAAACAAATATGTCAAAATTGGATATTGATAGGCAGGTGTGTCCTTAACTATAGAATGCTGAGAGTAATTAACTGAGACGCTGCTGTTATACTCCATCCGTCGTCTCTCAAGGATGGATGTGATCTTGCAGCATCTTCTTCTTTGAAGTGGGGCAATAGGCTGTGTAGAGTTATCTCCCCTGTCCCCAGACCAGAGAAATACATACATCTGCCCATCAGTCTCCAGTTTTGACATATTATTTCCTTCACTATGCCCCCCCCCCCCGGAAGCTAAACCCAAACAAAGGGTAATCATTTAAACTAATCTTGTTATTCCTGTTTGGTCCTTGAATCTGTTAAACCTCATCATTATGCTTTGTGCTAATTTACTGCTGCTCACCCTTTATATGTATGAACTGGCAATTTCCATTTTATTGTATCTGAAGAAGTGTGCATGCACACAGAAGCTTATACCTTGAATAAAAACAGTGCTGTCATTGTGGGACTTTTGAGACAGAGACATTTTCATAATACAAAACAACATGAATGAGGAGAACCACACATTCTGAAGAGGAAAAACAAATGTTTTTGAATGACAACCCAGCAAGAGAAACCATTCTGACCCTGGTGGTTGTCAAGCTAGAATGGGGAGGGTACTGTGTGTGTGTTGCCCACAGTGGGCAATATTGGGACACATTTGCTCCTCTTCTCTGCTTACCCCACTGCTGCTCACTTCAGACTTCATGCCCTCACAACTCCTCTCTACACCTGAACTTCATGCTTGATATCAGTCAAGGAGAAGAAGATGGCCTTTCCAGATCTGGCCAGTCCTTTCCTTTCCAGCTTTCTCCCCTCTACATCCCCACATTTTCACTCCTTGTTTTCTGCCCTTCCTGGAGGAGTGAGCAGATCATATATATAATGGTTTTTATTTGTCCCAACTCACACTTTTAAAAGGCATGCATGCATGACTAGTCGTACCAGAATGAGGACTGTAATAAGATGCATGCTGGAATGTCCATCCTACTGGAAACTAGAAAGGGCAGCTAGAGGGCATCCATAGATACATTTTGCCATGCACATACGGATGTGCATCTGATTTACACTTGTGGTTCCTGATATGCGCATAAAAACCTGTTTATGGATTCTGACAAAGCCTGGAGCCAAACGTGGCCACCCTCTTGCTCAAGGAACTGGGGGTGGTGGGGAGGGTTGATGTGTTAATATCTCATCAGTGCTGGTAACAAGCCGTTACAGTCACAGTCATCCAAATGAAAACGGACTTCCAGTGCTGAAATCGTCCCAGTCCCCCCCCCCCTTCCTCTTGCTCTTTTTTGCACCACGTGCATCGAAGAGCTCTTTGGGCTTGTTGCTATGACAACCGCTGATAGTCTTCATCCGCTGTGGCATCCGATTGGCCAGGGAAGGTCTCGCCTCTTTACTGAGGGTGAGAAATGGGGGTATTGTTTTTTGGTTGTTGTTTTTTTTTTGCTAGACCAGGAGGAGAGAAGCCAAAGGGGATCCATTTGTAGGGGTGGGGGGGAGTGGTCCTCGGTGGCGGCCGCGGCGGCAGGAGGAGCTGCTGCGGCGGCGGCATCGAGAGTGATTGTGCGCCTCCGATGAGTGCCTACCTGAGCCCGCTCTCAAGCCAGGCGAATAGGGACGTTCTACTACATCTCTGTTCCTGTCTCACGGAGCACCTTGATGCCCTCGGGCAGCTTGCCAGACATACAGCAGGCAGCAGCATCACAAGAGTGGAAAGACACTGGAGGCCCCCCCCCCCCCATCCACTCTGGGCCACAACGGAGTGTCCAGCAGCAGCAGTCTGCATGAAGCACACATGTGGATCAAGGTAGGTGAGGCATCCTTCATAGTGTTGCTTTGCAGCAGCATCTCACACTGGGTATCCCTTGCGGGTCTTGGGCCAGCTGCTTTCACCTGCTAGGAAGTGCCTCTTTTGCAAACCGCAGCTGGAAACCCATCCCTCAGATGGGAACCCCGCCAGCCTAAAAAGACTTACAGTACCGATAGTGACATGTGGAAAGACTCCAGATATCATTTTTGGGGAAGGAGAAATAGAAGCAATAAGTGGTGTTGTTTTCTTTTTAAGGAAGTAGGAAGCTCTTGGACGCTCCGAATGACTGGAAAGGGGGCTATGTTAAATATCTCCCAGCAGCAGAAGGGGTTGGGCAAGTTTTCGCACAGCAATGTTTATGCTGCCTTTATGGGAGGAACAAACGTGATTATCTGGGATTGGATTATCTGGGATTGGATTTTCTGCTCTGAGTTGTACCAGGAAGATGCTTCTGTTGTTTAAGCTGAGGTTGCTTTCGGACTGTGCTCCTTGAGGATGCCAAGGGCCACCTCATGAAAACTTGGCCCTTACCAACCCTGACTTGTAAATGTGAACTACTGGGGGCAGAGCTGACTTCCGGATCTTCAACTGGAAATTGAAAGGAAGAACAGCTTTTTAAAAATCTTTCAGAGGCATTTATCATTGTGGATTCTATTGCAGTGGTTGGCAAATTTGGTTTGTGTTTGTGGGACAATCTCTCTTTTCTGAGCCTGGCTAGAGAGTGAATTTAGGAGATGCTGGGCCTCTGTACCAAGGGCACTATCATGAGGTGTTCTGCTGGCATCAGTACCATCACCTATACTGTTTAACATTTATCAATATATCTAATTTTTAACATGGCCAAATCTGTGGATGCTTCAGTCAAGAGATTGGAACTATGAACATACAGATCTTTCTACAAATCTGAAAAAAGCCTCAAGTTTGAAAATTTCTTTGAAATCTTAAAAAAAGGGGGGGGGGTTAAACCCCCCAAATAATAGAAGCAGCACCTGTAGCTTTAAGAATCAACTGCTCTTTCAGTGGCAGTTGTGAGGACTCCTAGGTGACCAATAACAGTAATGCCAGCCTTCAGCCTTGTTTTCTGTCAGTAAGGAGGACTGGGAGTGCACAGGGCCTTTTCGGGGCCTGTTTTGGCATTTGAGGGAGGATTCATTGGGGCCAGGCCTGGCAGTAACCACCGGGTGACTTGATACAACATGACTTGCATGACTCACTGAAGACGGCTGCTTGCCCCTGTTCAACAACAGCCAGCTCACAAAAGCCCGTGTGATGTAGTGGTTAGAGTTTCAGATTATGATATGGGAGACCCAGGTTCCCAACCCCATTCTGCCATGGCAACTCACTGGGTGAGCATGGGCTGGTTACACATTCTCAGCGTAACCTATTGGGAGGATAAAAAGGAGGACAGGAAAATGATGTAAGCTGCTTAGGATCCCATTGTAGAGAAACACGGGGTATAAACTAAGTAAATAAATAATAATTATAGTTGGAGATGAGAGGTAGATAAGTGGTGGGTGGGTGGGTGGGAAGGGAAGAAGGAAGTGGGGAAAGGGAAGAGAGTATGGGAGAGAGCAGGTTTGCTGTAGTGATCAAGAGCACGAACTCTAATCTGGGAGAACCAGGTTTGATTCCCTACGCCTCCACATGCAGCTGCTGGTGTGACCTTGGGTCAGTCATAAGTTTTTCAGAGCTGTTCTCTCAAGGGCAGTTCTCGAGAGAGCTCTCTCAGCCCCACCTACCTCACAGGTTGTCTGTTGTGGGAAGGGAAAGGGATTGTAAGCTGCTCTGAGACTCCTTCGGGTAGTGAAGGGCAGGGTATAACTCCAATCTCTTCTTCTTTCAGGGAAGGGAAAAAGGAAATAATGGGGGAAAGGAAAATGACAGGCCCCGAGCAAGTCCTTATGGGTCCCCCACTTGTATGAATCTCATGCAGGGAGATGGTCCAGACATTTGGAGTGGTGTCATTAATATGCTGATGAAGCCCAGTTCTATGTTGTTTGAGTAGCCAAAAGCTGCTAACCCAATCCTACATCAAAGTCTGGAGACCAAAGTAAGCCAAAGATGCATCCAGAGAGAATGGAACTGATGCTGATGAGGAATCTTAGGGAGACCAGTTTTCCTGTTTTTGATGACATACCAGTTCATCCTGGGGTGGACAGGGAATTGTAAATAGCCCTGGAGAGAGGCAACTGGAGTGGCCTGTGTGGCACTACCAGCCAGTGCTGCAGCATCAATGACAGGCATTGGCTCATCCATTGCCCTCTCTTGCAAACTGTCAGCAGTGTGGGAGGCAGTAGGTGAGCTGATGGTGATTGTTGTTGCTGCTGAAGGATCCAGGTAACTGAGGCTTGGCTCTGCCTGCTTCTTGCAGCTCATGGCCCTCTAGGGTAGCAGTCCACTAGGAAATTTCCCTGGAAGTTAAATAGCCAGACCACCCCTGTGTTCATCTAATAGTGAGGTTTTGCAGCTTAGGGTGCTTTTGGACTTAGACCTGAAAACAGGTGACAGATATTGTTTTGTGTATGTTTCAGCAGCTACTTCTGGTACATAAGAGCCTTAAGTGTAAGGACATATCACTGGTTACCAAGATCAAGATAATTCATATTGAAGTATTCTCCATTACTATATATGGGTGTGAAAGCTGGACAATGAAGAAAGCTGACAGGAAAAAAGTTGATTCATTTGAAATATGGTGCTGGAGAAGAGTTTTACAAATATCATGGGCTGCCAAAATGGCAAATAAGTAGGTTCTGGATCAGACCAAGCCTGACCTCTCCCTAGAAGCCAAAATAACTAACCTGAGGCTATTGTACTTTGGTCACATTGTGAGAAAACAAGAGTCACTGGAAAAGACAATAATGCTAGGAAAAGTTGAAGGCAGCAGGAAAAGAGAAAGATCCAACATGGGATGGATTGACTCCATCAAGGAAGCCACAAAGGCCCTCAGTTTGCAAAACCTGAGCAAGGCTGTTAACGATAGATGTTCTGGAAGTCCTTAATTCATAGGGTTGCTATAAGTCTGAAGCAACTTGACAGCACTTAACACACACACAACCCAATAGGCAACTTGCATGCTTTGCAGACGGGGGCGGGGGAAGAGGCAGAGGCTAGCCATGCTTCCTGCCTGCCCTTGTGGTAGACAACGTGGCATCCCATCTGCAGTGGAAACAAAAACATCCTGTTTGCCTGTCTGACAGGAAAGGGATAGACTCAAGGCAAGTCTCATGACATCTCTCTGGACAGGTTAGGCTTAGCAGGATGCCTTAGGGTTGCTGCCTAGAGGAAAAAATGTCCTGTCACTTGAATACGGGCTTAATAGGAATATTATGCCACAAAATGCTTCAGCTGCTAGTGTTGCCAGACCCCCCCCCCTCGATGGCAGCCCCGGTCCCCCCAGCTGCCGTTCAGCTGGCCAGCAGGGCGATTTACCTGGAGAAAGAGAAAGGCCCAGGCAGGGTATATCACAGGGTTGCCAGCTCTGGATTGAGAAATACCTGAAGATTTTGGGGTGGAGCCTGAGGAAGGTGGGGTTTGGGGAAGGGAGGGAGTTCAATGGGGTATAATGCCATAGAGTCCACTTTCTAAAACAGCCATTTTCACCAGGTGAACTGATCTCTGTCTCCTAGAGAGCATTTGTAATAGCAAGAGATCTCCAGCCACCACCTGGAGGCTGGCAGCCCTAATATATCATCACACTAGTGACGACTGCACACCAGTGACGTCCAGGCAATGGTATCTGGGCAAAAACTAGATGGTAGAAGCTGGTTTTACCATAGAGTTTTTGCCCAAATACCAGAGCATCACCTGGATGTAACTGGTATGATGACATCACTTCCTATGCAATGCCAGCAATGAGGCCTGGCCCTTTCTCTTTCTTTAGGTAATTCCCCCTTCATCTCTCGCCAGTTGCCAGGAGTGACCTGGCAACCCTATCAGCTGTTCATTTCCACACATTAAGCAGTGATTAAAGGGATGGGACATTATTCTTCGGGGCTGTTGGCAACCCTGATGTGTCTGTGGGGGGAGAAAAACAAAGCTGCTGTTTGTACTTCCTGCAGGCAGGCCAGGCCAGGCACAGTGCAGCCAGAGGGTTGAGGCAAGCAAAGAAAGGCAAGGCCAGACAAAAGAGACCGATAATGAGGAAGGCTCTGAGTTCTCATCTGATGTGAGAGATCACTGACAATCACATTTTGGAGATAATAACAGTCTCAATGCACTTTTAATTGCATATAAAAGCATTAAAGCCTGCAGCTATGCCACTTCCCATACAAATCCCCCTTCCCTGCTAATGAAAAGGACAGGGGCAACCTCCTGTTCACATGCAAAATTAGACCATGTGAGTCAGGAGAATGACTCTGCTCCACCCTTTTCTTTCAGCATCTCCAGCACTGGATATGGGCTAAGAGAAAAATGCTGAAAGGACCACAGCGTAGTGAAGTTGTACATCAGGTTCAGGGTTTAGTTCCCCTTTCCTCCAAACTAAAAAAAATAGACTCTCTCACCCTCATCCCCAAGTCCAGATCTCGGGAAAGGCAGGAAAATGAACATGTCAAACTTTTCATATCTCCCCTATGCTTTTCTGCCAGGGAGATTTAATTGCCTCTAAAATGGAGAGCTATTTTCTTATGTCTATACCATTCAGAAGAGATACTCCTTTGGGTTAGGTGTATAGTCCCTGATCATTTGGGTAGGAGTGTGAACAGGTATACCCATCAATGTGTTTCCCTGTGAAAGCAATGGAAATGGCTTTCTGACTGAATAAACAGCACAAGCTTTAATTCAAACGGTATTTTGCCGCAATGAAAATGACAAAAGAAGTCTAAATCTGATTTTTTTTTTGGCACCCCCGAACTGTGTTCTTTCTTGGGAAACGGAGATCCCACTTTTGTCATTCATGCCGTTGTAATAGCTGTCATTCATTTCTGTATGGTCTTTTAGGAGTTACTATATCACACTGTTGTTGTCATATTGGTTCTAATAAAGAATGGTGGCAAAAGTTCTAGATATGTGGCATCTCTTCCCTACTTGTCCTGGATGTGTCAGCTGAAGGAGTCTGGTTTGTCTTCTTCCATCTGGTCTGCATGGAATACCAATTTCCGTAGCTTCTTGTATATCCTTTGCCAGTATTTCTGTGGCATCCCTTGACACTTAAGCAGTTGTTCCAAGGACAGGGGCCTCCACGGGTTGGAATACAGAGGACCTTTTTGGTGCCCCAAATCAGTAAAGAATTCCCCTACTGCTTATTAAGTGGAAAATCTTTTATAATTACTGCAGACAAACTACATAGATTAGATAAAGTTGTTAGAGGAGTTACAAAGAAATTTAAATTGATTAATACTCAAAATTGTATAATCGTATTCTCATAGTTATATTTATTAATCTTTTATAGTTACATATTTTCTAGTTATATGATAGTATAAACCCTATATAAAGATTTTTTAAAATTCTTTTCTTCTCCTAGGTTTTTTGCCTATATGCTTTTTTAGCCCCATAGAGAGGAAATAATGGAAATGTATATGAAAATATGTTGTGCTGAAGTATTGATTATCTTACCATATTTTGACTTGTCATGTTATTTGTTCATGTTTTATATTCTTATATTATGCAATGTCCTTAAAATGTGTTTAACAAATGTTTTGTGCTTCTGACCTTCCCCCTTGTCCTTTTTTATTCTGTATGCCTTTAAATAATAAAATTAAAAAATATAAGTTTAAAAAAGAATTCCGCTACTGTAATTAGCCATGCTAAACAAAGAGGTGTGATACTGCTAGACACTGAATGAATCAGACTTTAACCAGAGAATACCCTGGGATTTTGTTTGTCGGAGGCTCCTAGTGATTTATTTTTTTTAAGTCACTTACCAAGCAATTCAGGGGCCTGATCTGGATCAGGGCCATAGTGCAAGGGCATGGAATGTTTGAACTTGTGTCATTTTCCTGATCTAAGATATCCGTGGGGAGCTGTTATTGCCTAGTTTGGAAAACTTGGAAAGTGACTTTAAAAAAACCTCTGGGAACTCTTGACATGGCACTCCTCACAGACCATGTGATGAAATCCTCAGCAAGAGTGGGGGTACTGTGCCCATCCTTCAGACTTCAGCCTGAGTTCTGCTTCCTGTCACATGGGATTCCTTCTTTCTTTCCTGCATACCTTGGCTTTATTTTTTGTTCAAGGTCAAAGATTAAATTTCCACATGGCCCACAAATGTATTGGCTGTCAGCTAATTTTTACAAACAGAGTTCAAAATCAAAGATCACTGGGTTGCAGATGAACATCTGAGGAAAAATAATGCAGAGTTTACCTCTGGTTTACCTTTTAACCTAGAAAAATGTTAAATAATTTTTACTTCAGATTATAATCTGACGTATTTATGGCATCATGTCTGTCTGCCTCAGGGTTACCCATTGATGAAACATTTTGAGCTGCTAGTTTAACAAAGGGTTATATTTTAGTGCTTGTTTCCATTGGCTGTGGGGTTAAGGTGAGAAAGAACACAATCAGGAATGAGATCAATACATACATTAATAAAGTATGCCCATTGCCCATTATCTCCAGTTTCTCATTGATACTAGAATAAAAGATTCTTCAAAGAGCCTTCAGGGTAGGTTTGTGGATGGATGATTAAGGGGGAATATTAGATAACAGATAATGGAGGGGAAAAAGAGTTTTTTAAAATATATATAACTATGGAGTAAGTGTTAACTTAGTAATATTACCTGTACAAGGCACAAGTATACCAGAAAAAATTGGAAGCCTCTTTTATTATTTTTTGTTTTTTTAATCTTTTTGTTGTTGTTTGTGTATTTTTGTTTGTGTATTTTTGTTTGTGTTTCTTTAATAGTTTTCTGCTAGTTTTTATCTTTTTGCTTTACAAAAATCTTAATAAAACTCATTCAGAAAGAAATAAACCAATGCTTTAACAGTAAAGAGGCCAGTACTGAGCCTGCTTCGGTGGGGAGGGTGGAGTATAAATCCAATAAACAAATAAATAAATAATACCCAAAACAACAACAACAAGAGGAGCCTTCAGGGTGCTTCCGGATTTTTTGAGTACCAGGAGTGCTAATGTGGCATATCCATCATTCTCATGCCACACATGGACAGTATTGGTCAGTTCCAATGCTCCCTCTAAGCGGTGGAGTCTTGTGAGCAAAAATTCTTTGTGAGCTGCTGGCATTAAAGTTGTGAGCAAGCGATTTGGCTGCTGCATAAATTCGTTTGCTCTGGAGCCATCTTTCCTGAGCGAAGACAAAAATGTGTGAGCCAGAGGCTAAAAAACTGTGAGCTAGCTCACACTAACTCAGCTTGGAGGGAACACTGGTCACTTCTAGTCTAGACCTATCAAGACCTGCATGGGTGGCATAATCCAAAACAGTGACTGTAGAAGGATTCCCCTGACTTTGTGGGTACTTCTCCATCCCCATGCCTACCTCTTGCCTTCTGGTGTAGCACAACAGCATTAGTCCCTCACTCATGAAGGAAGCAACTGTCTGAATACAGTTTAAGGCTGCTTGCATAAGGGGATGGGTTTTGGTTGTGCACACACCACCACTGCGGATGCAGAGGAATTCACCAGTGGCAGTGGATGTCCACATGGGGGTGTTCTCCATGTTATCACTTCATGCCTGTCATTCCCTCTTCTCTCTGCTGCCACTGTGCTTTGTACTGGCTTTTTAAAAAAATGGCAAGAGGTATATTGCTAATGATTTGTTTTAAAAGATTTGTTTTAAAGTGTGGTAGATGGAAAGGGATATGAATGGGAAATGGTGCCAGAAGTGGGCAGGGAGTTCCAGAAATCTGCACCTTCCGGTTCACATAGTGGGCAAGCCCATTTTGTCTTTGGTCTTTCCAGAAAGATCAGGACAAAGTGGATTTGGGAAACTACATGCTAGACAAGTAGGGTTGCCAGCCTCCAGGTGGGGCCTGGAGATCTCCTGCTTTTACAACTGATCTCCAGCTGACAGAGATCAGCTCCCCTGGAGAAATGGCTGATTTGGAGGGTGGACTCTACGGCATTGTACCATGCTGAGGCCCCTCCCCTCCCCAAACCCCATCCTCTCCTGGATCCACCCCCAAAGTCTCCAGGTATTTTCCAACCCAGACCTGGCAACTCTAAAGGGGAAATGATGTAAGGAGAATGACTGAGGTATAACATTGTGTGGCTACTCCAAAAAAACCAACCCATTCCAGTTTGAGTGCTAGGGCTGAGCAAATCTGTGTGGAAGCAGCCTGAGTCAGATCTAGAACTTAAAAAGAGAGAGACAGGAAACACATTTATTTTTAGTGAGTCTAAGGTAGACTTGCCAGTCTCCTGGAATCACAACTGATCTCCAGACTACAGAGATCAGTTCTCCTGGGGGGAACGGCTGTTTTGGAGGGTGGCATTATGTCCTGTTAAGGTCCCTTCCAAAAACCAGGCTGTACCCCCAAATCTCCAGGAATTTCCCAGCCCAGTAAGGTTTCCAGGTCCCCCCAGCCACTGGTGGGGGTGGGGGGTAGGGTTGCCAGACCCAGTTTGGAAAACTCCTGAAGAGTTGGAGATGGAGTCTGGAGAGGATGAGGACCTTAGTGGGGCACAATACTGTAGAGTCCACTCTCCAAAGCATCCATTTTCTCCAGGGGATCTGATCTCTGTAGTTTGGTATAGTGGTTAAGAGCAGTGGACTCTAATCTGGAGAACTGGGTTTGATTCTTCACTCCTCTGCATGCAGCTAGCTGGCTGACCTTGGGTCAGTCACAGTTCTCTCAAAGCTGTTCTCTCAAGAGCAGTTCTCTCAAGAGCTTTCTCAGACCCACCTACCTCACAGGCTGTCTGTTGTGGGGAGGAGAAGAGAAGGAGATTGTTAGCTGCTCTGAAACTCCAAGTGAAGGGTGGGGTATAAATCCAATCTCGTCTTCTTTGGTAGTCTGGAGCTGAGCTGTAATTCTGGGGGGACCCCAGGTCCTACCTGGAGGCTGGCATCCCTACAACCCAGATACTCTGAAACTTTAATCTAGAATTCCAGAGACATGTCAGTAGTTTGGGGGGAGGAGGAGAAGAGAAGAAAGGAGGGGCCACCGAAAGCCTGAGCTGGCATAATATTTAAAATAAAACAATCTTCAAATTTGGTAAAGGAAAAATATGCACATTTGTTCTATCTATTCTGCAGTAAAGTCTGACTTTTAAAAATATTTTTCTTTCTAGGGATATATAGTGACCTGAAAAAGAAGTTTGTAATACGCAGTCCAAGAGACAAAAAGATCAATTGTTAAAGGTAAGTCATTGCTAGAAAGTAATAGCTAGAGATTATTATTTGACAGCCTTAGCACAATTAAAAATACATTCATTTCAATAGATAAAAGCTCTTAAAATAGAGGCATAGATTAAAGTGGAAAGGGAAAAAAGTCAAAACCAGAAGTTACAGCCATGAATAGATCAATAAGAACAATTCAACAGCAAAACCTTCAACCATAAATGTAACTCTTTGTTCCTTTCTTCTGACTGCTGTTATCTTTGATTGCTGGAAGGTTAGAAAAAGGCCACGATACAGAGGAAAGAGACTGGTGATTAACAAGACTAAGAAATGCTAAATGCAAAAACTGTGCAGACTTTTAAAAAGTGGTTATAAATGAATGAATGGGGGAGAGGACTTTTCACAGAGCTTGCACATATACAAATTAAACGTACAGCGACTATACATGAGAAATGCATAGATGCAGCATCTTTGTGTATATACTTTGTATGCACATTGAAAATTCAATCAACTTCTAGAGCACAGAGTGTGCCAGCAGGTGTGATTGGAGGGTCCCCCTTTAATATTTCTGGGTCCACAGACAAAGACTAACTTGATGAGGAAGGGTTTAATATTATTTTAATTTAAACAGCAATAAAAACATATTATAAGACGCTCTAAAGCAAACTAAGGTAATACGATCTTGTGGCAAATCCACAAAGTCCACAAATTACCAATTCCTTAATGCTATTAAATATAAGGGACTAGTCTCTAAATGGCAAATTCTATTGCTACATCTTCCCCTTAGCTATTATGCAAAGTAAAATAATATCTAAAATCATACATATTTAGGTTCTATAATGAAAACATAGTATCGTAAATCGCACTGTGTTCATCATGCATTAGGGATGCCTCCAGGTGGGACCTGGGGATTCCCCAGAATTACATCTCATCTCCAGACTACAAAGTTTAGTTTCCCTGAAACAAATGGATGCTTTGAAGGGTGGACTCTTTGGCAATTGTACCCCACTGAGGTTGCTGTCCTCCTTAGGCTCCATCCCCAAATCTCCAGGAGTTTCCCAACCAGGATATGGCAACTCAGTCATGCACTAATATACCACTCATACAACAGACAATTCTGTCCTTTACCACAGACTCTTTAAGGGTTGCCAGCTCTGGGTTGGAAAATACCTGGAGGTTTTGGGGGAGGAGCCTAGAGAAGTCAGGGTGTAGGGAGGAGAGGAACCTCAGAGGGTATAATGCCATAGACTTCACTCTCCAAAGCATCCATTTTCTCCAAGGGAACCGATTTTGGTCATCTGAAGGTCAACTGTAATAGTGGGAGATCTCCAGGTGCCACCAGGAGGTTAACAACCATAAGATTCTTTCAAGTCACTGAAGGCACAACTTGTCTTGGGCCTTCTTAATTCTGTAACGTACTGACCTATCGTTTGACCATTTTTTTGCACGCATGTAAAAAACCAATTTCTTTCACAAGTTTTGCTGTTCTTAGGCATGAAGTATTCTTCAAACATGTTCATTATTACTTTTAGTTTTGTATTCTCACGTTCTGCAAACCCCAAATTAAAACAAATGTCCAAAGCCTCTTCTTCAGTAACAAAGAGAAAAATTGAGGATTTTATTTTATTTTTCCTCTGATCCTGTAACTGCCAAGTAGACTTCAAAGCTTTGCTTATTTGTCCCCATATGTCTGCAATATCCCCTATAACATATCCAAGTTTACTTAGGTTCCTTCTGTTCGCCACCAGTACTTACAACCTTTCTTTGGGTGTGGCTCACACACATCTTCTGATTCTATGCAATATTTCTGGGTACACAGACGGACTAACAGAATGAGGAATAACTAAAGTTTAATATGAACAGTGACTAATGCATCTTCTGCAGTGGTTTTTATGTGTTGCTCTAACAAACTAAGTTCAAGTGAGGCCAGTCTACAAACTTGATGTTATGAAATTAAAGGAATGTCTCTAAATTGTAAATTCTATCATTCTTTTCCCCTATACATTTATTTTAACCACTTTAAGAATATCTGCATAGGGCACAAGAGATCTTCCAAACTACTGTGTGCACACATTAGGGTTCCCTGCAGCAAATGACAAAGTATTGGCCATATACATGTACACATATACAGTCCCACTGGGAGGCTCAACACCAGCAGCCAGTCATTGCCTTCCCTTCCTTACCATTTCTTCATTCACACTCAAGAGCAGATTGTAGCACATCCCTGGGTGCCATTTCCAAACATGTTTTGCAGGGCATGGAGCTACCCCAAAAACATACAGTCAAAGGAAACAAGCTGTTGTGAACTGTTTACTGATGCAAGTCAGGGAAAGGAATTCAAAATGTTTTGGGAGGGAGCTAATGAGAGAGAACGCTCAAATGTGGGAAAAGAGGCAACCAAAAAGGAGTGAGACATGTACATCAGGTACAACTCTCAGGTATGGTGTGGTGGGCGGGGAATGTATGTGTAGGGGGATTTCTCAGCCCCTTGAGGCTGTTAAAGTGCTGCAACTCCACAGTGCATGTGCAACCCTCCCCCCATAAAACCCATCCACAATGTGAACGTGAACAGATGGAACACTGCTGGGGGAGGGGAATGATGAAAACGTGTAAGGTGGCTGCAGTCTGGAAAAGGCCAGCCTTGGTCTAACCCACTTCACAGGGTGGTTATGAGGATGGAAGAGAAAAGAATAAGGTAAGCTGCTTGGAGACCCCAGTGGGAAGAAGGACAGGTTACAAATGAAGGAAATAAATAACTGAAGAATGGTGCAGCACTATGTGACTACAATTTAGCAAGACTTGGTTCTAAACTAGGGAAAGCCTAAAGGTTAGATCCAAGCAATTTTTTTGTTGATGAGAAGGGGGGAAAAAGTCCCCTTTGACAACCGCAAATGGCTATGATGGGGATTATGGGACCTGTATGTATAAAAACCATGTGGAACTAGGACTCTAGTAAGGAGGGGAATCGGGTGAGACTGAGAGAAAAAGCTGACTGGATCCAACCCTAAGATTTTCAACTTGATTCTTAACTGCCTGTAGCTAATTTTAGTAACAGGTATTGATTAGCCTTAAACAAACATAGCACAGGTTTTCTTAGCTCCTTGTGAGATACATATAGAAAGATGTTTGAGAGTAATTTTTCTTCTTTTCAACCAGTACAAACCATTTGTTTTTCTTTTTCTTTGTCCAGCAAACATGCCTCATTTCTTGGACTGGTTCGTGCCAGTGTATCTGATGATCTCCATTCTCATCTTGGTGGGCTTTGGAGCTTGCATATACTACTTTGAGCCAGGGCTACAGGAAGCACACAAATGGCGGACCCAAAGGCCCATCATGGATCGAGACCTTCGAAAAACTTTGATGATACGAGACAATCTTGCATTTGGGGTCCCTGAAGTCTAGTGCTCTGCTCCCTCACACCTGTGAAAGTACCTAGAACAAAGTCACTTTTCTTGTTGAAGTAACAAAGTACTCTGTGATTTGCTTAGGTCAGTTTCTGGCTGCAAGTAGCATGATTAATCCATAATTTCATCTTTGAGAACAAGGATCTCTGTTGGTGAAACATCTCCTGTTGTCCTCTCTGTTTCTAAAAGCAAGGCTTGTGGGATGCTGTCAGCTTAGAGCTCAGGATTCTAAGACTTGGGCATCTCTTTAAAGTTTGGCAGCTGGGATTCACTGAGATCTTCAATAGCCTTGTGAGAATTGTTATACCTGTAAGTGAGCTTTAGGCTTCTACAAGAGTATAAATCTGTAGGGTTTGGATTCTTAATAGCAGACAGAACTTTTCACTACAAATGTGACCTGAATATTTGATCCAGTGCCTCTTGGACAAGTGGCCTTCTTGAAAAGCTTACTGAGGACATCATTGAGTTTCTTTGTTTAGAGTCTCTTTGCTGAGGCAGAAAATCAAATTGATTGCAATGACTGAGTTTCCTTCTTACATCCAACGCCAAGCTCACATACACCGTAGGTGGCACACAATAGGACCTCAAATAGATTCGATACTGATAAGAATCTGTCTAACATTAAATGTACCCAACAAAATTCCATTTTAAAAAGTCCATGTAGTTTAATTACTGAGAAGTAATGTCTTGCGCTTCTCCAGGATTGGAGAATTTGTCCCTAGAGATAGGATTTTCAGTGCACCTGGGATTCAGAATCCCTGGTGATGAGAGGAATCACACTTTTTCCAGTCCCATGCTGCTGCTATTTTTTGAAGTGGGTCTATTTGGAGTGCCCTATCTAGTGATGCTCTTCAAACAGTGAAATGCCTTCACACTTCTGCTTTCCTGCATCCTTGGTAAAAGCCACTGTGTGGAACAGGCTGTGATCTTGCAAATCCAGTGGCTGTGCTTTCTTCAGGCTTTCCACTGCATGTGGGTATGCAATAGCTATAGTCTCTATACACACAGAGTGGTTTGCACTTTGGTCTGCACTTCCGTTTGGACTGATTCATTACCAAACTACTGTATGAAAATTTTATTGCATGGGACCCTGGGATTTTTTAGCAATCTCTGTTTTCAATGTTAGTAGTGTGCTGATTGCACATTAATAATACTGGCAGGATCCGGCACCAATGGCATAATGACAGTTCCTATAGTTAGTGCCTCATTTTCTCTGAATTTCATTGGGGCAGAGGTGGTTTTATACCTTTGTTTGCACAGTGTTACTGCTTACATTCTGTGCAAGCATATAGCTATTGTTATGCAGTTGTGAAACTCCAGTCTTGTAATCCATCAATTCCACATTTTTACATTCCATATAGGAACATGTGATGCTACTTCTGCACTGTGATCACGTGTACATTCCACATTAAGGTAGCTCAACCACTGCTGCCTGCATCTTATTATCATACAGTTATCTGCTTTCCATGTCACACCATTCCCCAAGTAGTCTTCTCCTACCAAGACATACCTGTACATTCCGTGCTTCACTAGAATGCCTTTACTGCCACTTTACAGGGCGTAGTTCTCTCCATTCCATCGCAACCTCATATGTCTTTTAATGCATATTTCAGTACATTCCATGGCTTCCACTGTATTATTCAGTGCCATGATCCATGATAACTGTCTAACACAGCAGGAACCTGGACCATGCTGGAAAGATACTTATATTGTGGCTTTAGAAGAAGTTCTTAGCAAATTGTCTCCAGGATGAAAACACATAGTGAGTAATGAATCTCACCTGAAAATGATTGGTTAAGGAGAGCTAGTTTGGCTGGCTCATTCTGTCACCAGAATGAATGAATGAGAGCCAGTTTGGTGTAGTGGTTAAGTGCGCTGACTCTAATCTGGGAGAACTAGGTTTGATTCCCCACTCCTCCACTTGCACCTGCTGGATGACCTTGGGCAAGCCATAGCTCTGTACCAGCTGTCCTCTCAAGGACAGTTGTCTCAGAGCTCTCTCAGCCCCACCTACCTCACAGGGTGTCTGTTGTGGGGAGGGGAAGGGAAAGGAGCTTGTAAGCCACTCTGAGACTACAAGTGAAGGGTGGGGTATAAATCCAATCTCCTCTTCTTCTTCTTCTTTTTAAAAAAATCAGCTGCTGAATTTGAGCAGATTGTGACTGGCTGTCTGAGAACCCTCTTAGTGTTAGTGATGATAGTTTTTAGCACAGAGGGGATAAAATCAGTTTTGTACAAACATCTGGAACATTTATCAGGTCCTTCAGCTATGCAGATTTAGACATAATGGTTCTCATCATCACTTGCACAACAATTTCTGTGGGACTTGTCTTACTTGAAATATGCAGAATCAGTCAGATACTGACCATTTTTAGAGGCTGAAAAAAATAGCAGGATGGCATCCTGGTGTGGAGTCATGTATTACACCATGGATTTTGACTAATGGTGTGTTGCCTTTTAGGCATCTCAAGCTTTGCTCACATCTGCGAATTCTGTGATCCCCCCCTATATATACTTATGTGGGAGTAGTACCACTGAACATCTTGCTGAGCAAACATGCATGGGCTTTGACTACTTTATGCTTAAGGTTAGTCAGCAAAGCTATTGAGTGGCCCCAGTTTAGAAATCCGTACATTTTGCATTAGATTGCATTGGGCAGAGTGAGCTAGCATATTTTGAAAGCCATTAAAGGATGGCAAATTAGCTATACTATCTGAGTATGCATGTTGGATTTCTCAGGCACCAAAATGTCTTGGGTGACTTTGAGAAGCAGGCTTCTGTAGGCAGAACCATCTCACCAAACAGGTGGAGCTGATCAAATTAACCATGTAGATACAATTCTGATCCAGCAATACATTTGTGCATACAGCCTTGAATAGTGCAGGGTTTTTAAAAAAAATTCTACATGTAGCATCCTTTTGGGGATACATGGACTGTTCCAGAAAGAAAATCTGCACACATAAGGCTACTACTGTAGACAGATAACTTTTGCTGGATTGGAGCAATGACCTGTTTGTTTATGAACATGGAGCTGTGAAAAGGCAGTGCCATGAATTTCTAAGATATCATTCTGATCTTCAACATGAATGTAAATAAATGGCCACCTTCCTATATCCATGACCAATGAATTACTACTAGTAGTAGTATAGCCATAGTCTCCAAGCCATAGTCCTTTGGAGACCTGTTTTCTGGGTCTTGATTCTCTCTGTGAAGGCTAGGTTACCAATGCAAATTAATGGACCCCAGGCTGAGCAATGGGGCAGCAATAAGAATCCTTCTATTATAGGCCAGAAGCTCTAGGCACAGGCTACGTTATTTCCTTACTGCACTATGTGTGTCCTTATAAAACTTATTTTGCACAAACTCACATGAACTTTGTCCGGGTCCAGCTCTCTATTCTCAGGCCTGCTTCATGGGACACACACAAAAAGACGTGTCTGTAGTATGTCCACCATGTGTCCTTGTTGTGAGCATACTGCACACGTGTATCTTTTTACAAAGTGCTCTGAGTTAAGAGACTCTCTAGTGGAGAATGATTCAGTGGCCACTTTCGCTTTCTGTGGGTACATTGATTTAAATGGATATGCTCTGTCATTGATGAACATCCTTAGTACTGGTATACATGATTTAAAAAATGCTATTAACTTACCATCTAAAAATGATTGGCAGTGAGATCAGCCATCCAAGTTCATATGTCTAATAATTTCGAGAGGAACATTCAAAATTGGATCCATCCACAGAGGCTTATCAGTCCTCTCTTCATGGTTTTTCCAATCCAGAATTGGTTCACACTGGCAATTACTCACACTCTTCTGTTTCTATCATGAGGGGAAGGAGAATGTCATCTCTGCACATGCCATCAGCGTAAAATACCACATTGTTTTCTATATCACCAGCATAAAGCAGTTTTATGAAACAAATGAATAAGACGAAACAATAAGCAAGTGACTTGTGTGCCAAAACTGTTTCATGGTGGAGAGGCATATACTGAAGAGAAGCTCGTCCTATATTTGAAGCTTGACTTTGCTCAGACAGAAATCACACAAATCCCATTCTTCGGTGGTCAGCTGGAGTTTTCTAAAAGGGATTAAAAACAGGGATTAATTCATCCACATGTAGGGATTAATGTAACCCCTGGCCTGTCCACATTCTCTCCATGCCCTGGTCCCTTTCCCTTTCTGGTGCTGTTGTGCGTGCTGAGTCTCAGACGTTCTGATCTACCCCATCCTATGTATCTCAGTGTTTACTACCTGCAACTGATAAAAGAATTTCGTGTGTGTGTGATTTGCATATAGGATAATCTTATAACAGAACTGTGGTCATTTTATAGTATGCTGTGACTTGCTTCTGAAATTTTCATGATTCGACATCACCAGAATCTCATGTGGGAGTATTAGGCTCCAGTTGTAGCTATTCACCCACATGGAGCTGACAGAAATCTCAGGCTGCTTACTTTAAGTCATCAGGCTTTTGCAAGACAATGTTTCTTTTACAGTTGACTTAGAATCTAACTAATAGGAAACAAACAAGTGGAGACCCGCAAGAAACTTGTGGGATGGTTATCTCATTCCTCACACCTTTGCTTCCGCCCTTCTCCTTCTACCTCTCTCACACTCTTTCTCCCTTCTGTCCCCCTCTTTCTTATTCTTTCTCTCTCCTCCATGTATGTTACTTCCTCTCTCTTTCTGACCCGTCATCATTCTCTTTGTTTTTCTGCCTCCCCACCTCATCACTCTTTCTCTTTCTGCCTCCCACCTCAAATCCCACCCTCCCCAGGCTCCACCTCTCAAATGTCCAGGAATTTCCCAACCTGGAGTTGGCAACCCTATTTCCTTCCCAACCAACAGCCAACCTACCTTTATCTGTATTCAGCTTTCCATCTTCACCCCCCTCCCCTGCAGCTTACATTATTATTTCCTCTGCACAACAACCCTGTGAGGTTGGTTAGGCTGAAAGTATGTGACTGGTCCAAAATCTCCCAGTCAGCTTCCACTGCAAGATGGGGATATGAACCTGGGTCTCGCAGATCCCAATCTGAAGTTCTAACTGTTACATTACAATGGCTTTCAGCAGCAAAGCAGCTGGGCCTAATTAAGTCATGCAAATCAGGTAGTATCAAGACACACAGAGGGTGCTGCCTAGGGATGCCAGCCTCCAGGTGGGACCTGGGGATCCCCTGGAGTTACTGCTTATCTCCAGACTACAGAGATAACTTTCCATGGAGAAAATGGATGCTTTGGAGGGTCAAGTTTATGGCATTGTACCTCACTGAGGTCCCTGTCCTCCCCAGGTTCCACTCCCTGGATCTGCTGCTGGTGGCCAGGGGGGTACTTGGCAACCCTAGACTGCTGCCAGTAAAAACCCTGCTTTTTACTGACAGAAACAGTTAGAACCTCCCCCCCTTCCCTGAACATTCTAATCTCCTCACAGTTGAGATCCCTGAAGTTTTTTTTTAACTTTTTGGATTTTTCTGCAGACCGAGAAAGGGGCCTGACTATGTAGGAAAAGCTGTTGGGGGAGAGTGAGCTCTCTTTTGGCAGATATAAGCATCCACACTGAAAAAAATCCCTCTTGGAATTGGAATATAGATGTCAAAATCTTAAATCAGCTCAATATTTAGAAATGTGATGTGATGATATTTCAAACTGCAACCGTCAGAAGTCTCTTAGTAGCTGATACCCTGAAATTTTTGAACTACTCATTTTTGAAGTTGGTGGAAGTCATACATTCTAGCTCTTGGTTTTTTCGTCAGAGAAGAGTTTGAAACCAAGAGACCTCAAGGAGCTTCTCACCATGCTGGTGGTGAGAGAGGGCTGCTCACTGACACCTGGTTCCCCTTTCCCCAGCAGCCTCCTCATGTGCATGAAGCTGGGAGCAGGGTCTACACTCCGGACTTGATGGTCGTGTAAAACCTGTGAGCACTGCAGAGGGCTAGGTGTGCCTTGACTTTTGCTTGCAATCCTTTGCACTGGGACCTTCACATTTTTCTCATTCTGATTATATTTATTGTGTGATTTTGTAGAACACAAATCTGACTCTCTGGCAGGTTCAAGAAACCTCAAACCAGATCAGTCCTGCTGGGGTCTGTGTGGCTGTTTGTAAGGCTTGTGTGCCCAATGCCCCCCCTGTCCCCCCCATCCTGGGAACTGCAGCACCACGGACAGCTGCACAGCTAGTACTTCAGATGCCTTCTTGCTGAGTGATTGCTGGGGCTTTCTGCAAAGCAAAGCCTTTCACAGCTCTAGGATAAATCAGGGGAAAGGAGAGCAGACTGTTGGACTTCACTAGAATGGGAAATATATCCATGCAACCTGCTGTTAATGGCTTGGGGTTAATGCTAACCTCATTTTTGAAAATTATGGATACGTGCTCTTCATCTCAAACGGAACGCCTTCTCTCTGCTCTGTCACTTCAGTGGCACATCACCTTCTTAAAAGGATCCACTCAGAAATCTGATGGTATCATTCTGATATTGAGCAACTAAGGTATTAGATTGGACAAAATATTGTAGTATATGTTGTAGGGGACATATTTATTTACAGGGACAGAGGGGTGAATAAGCTGTGACCTTAGTTTCCTTCACAAATGCTTCTTTCCCCTTTCTGCCATCTATCTGACAATCCAGTGTGGTGCATTTAATTTGTCTGGCCCAGGAGCTAAGGAAAAATGAAAAGTAACCCCAACCTCATGTGATGTTTTTCAGAGTATGTTGTTGGTGTATATTTTGCACTGATCAGCTGTAGATGCTACTGATCCTGATTTTTTAAAAATCCATGTATATGGTTATTTACTGTTTTCTTATAAATAGGTTTGAAAAAATTAATAAAAATATTAGTGCAAACCAAGTTTCCTTGTGTGTTATTGGGCATTTGCAAGTTACATTTCTAAAAGGTAATTCATGTAACTGCTGTTGGGGGGTTGTTTTATCTGTGCAGGATTTTTCATGTCCTGAGTGAACTGCATGAATTTCCATTGCATGAGTGGTCACAAGTAGAATGGCAAGGTCAGCTGGGTGGATTTTTTCACATAACTGGCTTGTTCATGTGGTCTGTGTTGCACAAACCACACACATGAAAACAAATAACAGAGTGAATTAATAGAAAACTCCCAGTTGCCAACATGTTGCATTGATTTGCATCAGACAGTATAAACAAATGCACAATTTAAATAAAAATACATACAAATCACAAAAAATTCCAGTAGGAATCTATCAAGAAGAAAAGGTGCACAAGCCCACATAGTAATACATTCATACAATAACTCTAAGGATTGGTAAAGAGATTGCATAAAAACTTACAACCATACATACATACACATTTAAATGCTTTAAATGCTATATAAAATATTTTCCTGAGTTGACAAAGTTTGTAATCATACATATAAATATGAAATACGAGGGGGGGGAGACCCCGTTTGACATGTGTGGTGACAACAAACCATTTCACAGTGCAATATTTATTTATTTATTTAAAATAACCCTCCCCCAGCAACATAGTACAGTATAGCAACTAGGTATCAATTGCCTCAAATACTCTTCAAAAGAGTAATGTAGTTACTTGATGCCTAAACTTAAACAGGTTTGGGGCCAAACCAAGCTCCCTTGAAAGGGAATTCCATCATTTTAGTGTCATTGTTGAGAAGGTTCACTCCACCTAAGATACTAGGGTAGTGTAAAATACAACCTCTGATGACCTGAATACACAGACTGGTTAATATGGTGGTAGTTGGTCTTTAAAACCTGCAGCACTACACAGGCATTATGTGCTGATTTGGGAGAATTCTGCCAGTGCTATGAGCTAGCTGGCTTCCATAACGTGCTATGCTGTTATGAAGATGAGAAACTGATGGAGCAGGGACAACTTCCCAGTACAACATGAAGGGCATTCAAGGCTTTACAGATTAGTGGTGTGTGGCAAAACCTAAGTGCCTGCCTGATAGTATAGCTTTTCACAATAAAAAGATGAACTTCTCTATTTGGTTTGCCCTGCATTCATGTGTCCACAAAAGCCACTCATGGCAGATTCTATGGAGAGATTCCATGGTTTCAATGGACGAAGAAAGACTTAGAATGGGTTTAGGATGGCATTGCTGCTACACATTTGTCACTTATTAATTCATTCAGTGTCAAAATTAGGTATGTGGGAGACAAATGACTGATTTCTTGTCCTGTTTTTATTAAAATGCTACTGCAAGCCATTCAGTACATTACAGCAGTCTGTGGAAATTATTACAGTACCATAAACTGGGCAACCCACACATCTGTCACCCATTCAGTTAGGGTGCCAAGGATCCACAAAGCTGTTTAGAGTAGCAATGAGGGTGTGTCTTTTTGTTGTATCTTTCACATACAATCACTAATCCAATTTATTCAAGTAAGGTGGAATGATGAATACATCTCCTATATCTCTTGTAGCACTATAATTATCCTGAGTAAATTAAGGAAAGGGGGAGAGGGATTGTTCATATATGAGAGTTACAATTTGCATTTCAGTCCAAACTCCAGAAGTATTGATGAGGATTATCTAACAGGACCTTCTAAGATCATCATTTTAGGATCCCAAGAAAGAAACCCAGCTTGGTTATTTTTGACATGTGATTTAACTAATCTACTGCAATGTCTCATGTTCAGAGCTGTTTGTGATATGAAAATATATATCTTGGATACTTAAAAAATCACCTAGAAGAACCGAATCGGCTACAAAATACTTAAGTCTTATTTTGGCCAGTTCATTTTGTCCTGCTGTTTCTTACATAGCAACAGCATGATACTCAAATATTGGTTTTAGTTTTTAGGGAGTGGTTTTTAAATGCTTCATTTAAGACAAACAACCAAAAATATAGTCATGTAACTATCTAAGCACTTCTACCTTTCCTCTTCTCACCTGGTCTATTGCATTGAAGGCTGTTCCACAGGGCCCCATGACTTTTCTGAGAGCTTACGTAACTGGTGTGGAAAGGAGGTCTCGGAATCTATAGCACACATGGAAAATGAGCCATCCAGTCCCTAATGCACACTTTGAAAATCTAAAAATGTAAATGCATCAAATACTTAATACATAAAAATATACACAGTTATGACTCCTGCATGTAAAACATTTCTTTTTGGTGTATGAAAACATATATTTTGAAGTTAATATTGGAAAAGGTCTTTCACAGCAATTGCTCCATGTAATATGATGAGGGTACTAGCAAGAGGGGTGAGAAGAATGAATACACTTACCACTCAAGTCTAGAGAAGTCCCAGTGTGTTTTGAAAGTCCATTACTATAGTATGATCTAGTTATGACATTATGACATTGGAATGGGAGGTGATCTTGTTTCAAGCTTATTCCAGACCCAGAGAAATTATATTTAGGAGGCAATTTGTTCATTACTCTACCAAACCCCACGCCACCGCTCTCTTATCTTAAATACACCCATATTCCATTGTATAAACTTGGAGGGCATACAAATCTTCAGTAATGCTATTTTAAAACTATTTGTTCTCCCCTGCAAGAAGGTCCATAGAATAGAAGTAAACAGTGCAAAACATGTCTTGTGATCCTTGTCTTAACCTTTGTATTATCTGCTTAAGATAAAGTTATTTTTTGTAATATTGAGTGATGCTGTGAAAGTAAACAAATTCCAGTGTTGCTTCCTCCCTAATGTTACAGTAGAGTTCTAGAAGGATATATAAATGCTTCTGAAATTTATCCTGTAATATATCTATGATAGTGGGACAAGTTGGATTTTGGTGGAGTCTGGCTGGCAGCATAGCAGGGTGCCCCAACAGGACAGTCCTGGCTGGCCCCGGAGCTAGGCAGGAGCTGGGGTTGGTGGAGACCAGTGGGCTGAGTCTGATTTAACATGCATAATGTGAGGTGGGGGTAGCCTTGGCATCGCTGGCAGGTGAGGGGGTGCTATTGGGCATATGTGGGCCAAATTGAGCTGGCCAGGGAGTGGGAATGAGGTGGGGGGGGCAATTGTTAGGCTGGGTCTTAAAAGCTGTAATTAGGCACATGTGGGGGTTGCCGGTGGAGGGGCTGGATACATCCAACTAGGCGGGATATAAATCTCAATAAATAAGTAAGTAAGTAAGTAAGTAAATACCTTGTAACGTGGCGGGTGAATGTAACTGGGCTACTAGGCTACCAGATAAAGACCTATTGGAAAGTATAATCTGTGTCATCCTGCATCTGTGTGGCAATGGAGGGGCAACCCCAGCCCAGCTTGCTGAGACTTCCTGTGCTGCAGTCAGCCAAGGAGTTCCCTGTGCTGAGTCAAAATATCTCATGGGTTGCTCTATGGATGTTGAGTTAGCTCAGTATTATCCAGGAATGACAGGGTTAGACTGGCAAGAATGTGATAGGGTCAAAGGTCTGGAATGGATGAAATGTTAAGATTCCAGTTCCCTCAGGGCTTCTACAGAAAGCTTATTGTTCCGCCCCCTTCTGCTCTGGTGCCCTGTAAACACACACTAGATGAGAGTGGGGGAAAGCATGATGACTGGATAGTTATGTTATCTCCATATATAAGTGTAACCCAGGTGTTGGAAATAAGGGCAAAGCTTAGGGCCTCCTTTCTTAAAGCCCCCTCCCACTCACACACCTTGGCTTAAGCAAAGCAACTATTTATTACAACAAAGAAAATACAGTTCTGTACACAGAATATTGTTCTTCCCACTCCCAAACTCCTTTCCCTTCCCAAACTGTTGTATTCTTATTATTTTACAGCCACAGCTTGCAGAGACTTTGGGATGCAAAAGGCCCTTTCTGATTGGCTAACAAATAAAGACTCTCATTGGTCCTTAAGCCACTCTAGGTAACCAATTGCTGAGCCTCGCTTAGGTCCAATAGGATTGTTTGTACATAGTTACATTGTTTGAAGTTATGAGTTGGAAACAGTATAAATTAAGGTGCCGCTCTCATAGAGCTGTCTTTGAGCTGAAGCAATGGTTTGAATAAAACCCTGTTTGTTTGATTCATCGCCTCCCGCTCAGTACTTAAAACAAACCAAAGGTCCAGTAGCCAGTGTTCCAGAAGTACTGTTCTCTTGTCGGAGTTGGTCCAGTCACAATCCCTCAGCAGCAGGCCTCCAGTGAGAAAGAAAAGCGGTCCCTCACTAGCAGGCCTCCAGGGAAAGGAAACACAGTCCCTCAGCAGCAGGCCTCCAGGGGGGAATGAAAGTTCTTAGGGCCTCTCTCCTCACCATCTGAGAGAAGGAATCAGCATCAATTCAAAGTCAGATATGTCTGGGGCTCACCTCCTCCAGAAGAAGTGCTGTCCATCAAGAGAGGGCCCACACCACACAAAAGCCTTTTCAGCTGAGGCCTTTCAGCAATCCAGTTCTTGGAGAGACCAATGACTAGGCCTCCCTTTGCCCCACCCCCTTCTCAGGTTGATTTTTTCCAGTCACTCACTACACACCTTCTCCCAATATGCAAATTAAGTATTTCATTGCTCCACCCAACAGCATAGATCCCCAAAGTTCTACATAAGTGTAAGTAGGTCAGGGACTTTGGATAATCCAAAGTGTTCCAATGATGCTTCAAAACCAGATGCATATGAGGCAGAACACTTAAAATGAGAAGCTACATCAAAAATAGGGCTGCCAAGTCCTGAAAACTCATGGGCGGGGGGGAGTCCTCCTCTCACGGGGAGTTTCTTCTGGTGCATGCACTTTGCGCGCGCGCCCATCGACGTCACCGGAAGTGATGCAGCACGTTGGGGGCGTTGCCAGGGCAACGCTCTGGCAATCGCCCCAAAACTCTATGCTATCATAGAGTTTTGGGGCGATTGCCAGAGCGTCGCCCTGGCAACGCCCCCAACGTGCTGTGTCACTTCCGGTGACGTCATTACGTCGTCCTTGCTGGATGACGTCGGGGGTGGGGTTCCCCCCGCCGGCCAAATGCTGGCCGGTGGATTGGGAACCCCTTTAGCAGGGGATCCCCCGCCCCCCGGGCTGACTTGGCAGCCCTAATCAAAAATATCTAGAAAGGAACTAAAATATTAAAGCCAAGGACCATAATAGGAAGTATTTCATTGAAGAGATACTTCTAGTTCTGAGAATATTAGGGGGAGACAAGTGGAGACCTGCAAGAAACTTGCAGGATAGTTATCCCATTCCTCACACCTTTGCTTCCTCTCTTCTCCCCTCAGTAACACTGAGTTACTGCTCATCTCCAGACTACAGAGATAACTTTCCATGGAGAAAATGGATGCTTTGGAGGGTAGAGTTTATGGCACTGTACCCCACTGAGGTCCCTGTCCTCCCCAGGCTCCACCCCCAAATATCCAGGAGTTTCCCAGCCTGGATCTGGATCCACTGCTGGTGGTCAGGGGGGGGGTACTTGGCAACCCTAGACTGCTGCCAGTCAAAACCCTGCCTTTTACTGATAGAAACAGTTAGAACCTCCCCCCCTCCCCCAAACATTCTAATCTCCTCACAGTTGACGCCTGGAGTTGAGGCCATTTCAAAAAGTATTTTGGGGGATTCTACGGTCACTGAAGGTTTTTTTTTAACGTTTAGGATTTTTCTGCACACGGGGGGAGTGCCCCCCATGTGTAGGAAAACCTCCCTCCCCCACAAGTGCCCCCCCGTGCGGATTTAGATATTCGCACAGAGGGGGGCCCTTCAGAATTAGATATATAGATTGTGGCTTAGTGACAGAACACCTGCATTGCATGCAGAAGGTCCCAGTTTTAAAACATGGCTTCTCCAGTTTTGTATATGTATTTATGCAAAACCTTTATATCCTGCCTTTCTACCCAATTAGAGCCAATGAGGTGACAGTTAAAAAAAACACAGATGGTAGGTGACCTGAAATCCCGGAGAGCAGTGGTCATTCAGAGTAGACAGGCCTGATCTTGCTAGATCAATGATCTGACTTAGCATAAGGCAGTTTCATGTGTTCAGATATATGGTTACCAAGGCTGTTCTGGAACCACTATAGTCCTGTTTCCTCTACTGACCCTGTTTTTCCTACTGTGCTAGTAGTTAGTTGACTGATAGGGATTGCTCCTCTGAGCAACTGCATGCGGAATTAGGGCTGGATTGAGTCTCAGTCCTCTGCTAAAACTCTGCAAAACCTCTGGTACACCTATAATAACTATAGTAATTATCCTATATAGTTGAAACTTTTATTCTGTTCTGCTCCCAGGAAGCTTCAGGCTGCTGCTATGTGCTATGTGTGGCCTTCACTGGACAAGACTTCACCTCATGTGACTTTTGCTTACTGAGAATGTTTATATTTTTATTAAATATTGAGGCGGAGGCGATGAATCCAACAAGCAGGCTTTTATTCATAACATTGTTCAGCTCAAGACAGCTCTATGAGAGTGGCACTCTAATTTATACGGTTCCAACAAATAACTTTCAACAATGTAACTAAATACAAGCGATGTTACTGGACCCAAGCAGGGCTCAGCGATTGGGTACCTAGATTGGCTTCAGGACCAATGGGAGTCTTTATTAGTCAGCCAATGAGAACTGGAGCATTAGGATACCAGAGCCCTTTCGTAGGTAAACCATAGTTGTTAATGCAGCATAATCAAGAACACAAACACAACACTCCTCCCTGCTAAGTTTAAACAACAAAGTCCCTTAGGTGCAGGGGTGGTCGCCTGGCCTGCCGGGACCAGCGCAGCAAGGCCGGACCCGATGGAGAATGTCCTGCTAAGTTCGGGGACTCCATTTGGGCTGGTGTGACTTGCGGCGGCGGACTCAAGTGAGAGCGGTCTGACAAGTCTGGGAGCTCAGAAAGTTCCAGGGTATGCCCTTACATCAATAGGGGGCTTACTGCGTCTCAAAGAGGCAGAGATTCAGCAGTCGGTTCCTCCTGAAAGTCCCAGGCTGGAGATGGCATGGGAAGGCTCTCTGTTGGGCGGTTCTCCCGGGTGCTGGTGTCTCGCCGTGCCGGGAGACCTCCCGGGCTGGCCTCAGGAACTGGGGTGCGCTGCAAATGAGGATCTGGCTCAGGAACTGGGGGGTGTTGCAATTGCTGGTTCGGCTCAGGAACTGGGGAGCGTTGCAACTCAGCCTCCTGTGCTGGCCACCGGCGTCTCAGTTGGGCCAGGTGCCAGTGATGGACCTGCCCCACGTCATCCCGTACCTCATACGATATGGGGCCCATTGAGCGCAGGATAACAGCCGGGACCCAGTACAAACCTGCCCCATAGTTCCAGGTGTACACCGTGTCTCCTGGTGCAAAGGACTGCATGGAACCTGTGGTGATAGGGTCGTGGCGGACGTCTGGCGCCAGGTCCTGGTGAAGGCAGCTCAGGCGAGTTGACAGCTGGTGGCCCATAAGTAGCTCTGCCGGCGACTTCCCTGTAGCTGCGTGCGGCGAGGAGCGCTGCTGTAACAGGAACCCAGCAAGCTTGGCTGGGAAGTTCCCATCTCCCAACCTTTGGAGCGCATACTTAACCGTCTGGACCATCCGCTCTGCCTGGCCATTTGTCTCAGGGTGGAATGGGGCCGAGGTGACGTGCCGGATGCCCCATTCATCCAGGAATTTCTGGAACTCTGCTGATGTGAATTGAATTCCATTGTCGGACACGAGAAGGTCCGGCAGGCCAAAGGTGGCGAAGAGACGGTCCAGGCAGCGGGCAATGATGGCTGATGTCGTGGAGGTAACAGGAAGGACCTCCAGCCACTTAGAATAGGCGTCCACAACAATTGTTTGGCCCTGGAAAGGCCCAGCAAAGTCCACGTGAATGCGGGACCATGGCCCCCTCGGCTTTTCCCACGGATGGACGGGAACCTCCAGAGCTGCTGGCCTCAACTCCTGACACAGCTGACATGTCCGGACCCACCGCTCTATTTGCTGCCACCAAACATACCTCTGGGTGATGGCCTTCATCTTAATGGTGCCCGGGTGCTCTTCATGTAAGGCGTCCAGCACCCATTGGCGAAGAGGGGGAGGAATGATGACTCGATTTCCCCACAACAGACAGCCCTTGTTTACTGACAGTTCTGACTGACAGGAATGGCTGGAACTCGGTGTCAAGTGTTCCCGAAGGCCATCCCCTCCACACATGGTTGTAGACATGGCTGAGCGTTTGATCCCGGCTGGTGTGGAATGCTATGTCGGCAATGGAAAGCGGGGGTTGCGACAACTCTTCAATCAGCAACGCTTCTTGGATTGGAGTCTCAGGTGGCCCTGGCGATGGAAACGGCAGGTGGCTGAGGGCGTTGGCATGCCCAATGGTCTTGCCGGGCCGATGGAGGAGGCGGCAAGAGTAAGCGGAGAAGAGAACTGCCCATCGCATCATCCGGGGTGACAGGATTTGCGGGGTTTGATGATCTGCTGTGAAGATACTGAGCAATGGCTTGTGGTCAGTGATGATTTCAAATTCCCGCCCGTATATGAAATCATGAAATTTCTTCACAGCAGCGACGATTGCCAATGCCTCTCAGTCTATCTGGGAGTAATTCCTCTCAGCAGCAGATAAAGTCCTTGAATAGAAGGCAATAGGGGCCTTCCAGCCTGATGGCAACCGGTAGCTAAGTACGGCCCCGAGTCCATAAGGCAATGCGTCACAGGCTAAGACGAGGGGCTTCTTTTCATTGTAGTGTATGAGGACAGCATCGGAGGTAAGGAGATCTTTGACAGCTTGGAAGGAGGTGTGTTCTTGGCAACCCCATGTCCAAGAAGCCAATTTGTCGAGCAGACAATGGAGTGGTTCAGCAAGAGCTGTCTTGTTGGGCAAAAAGGCATGATAGAAATTTAGGAGCCCTAAAAAGGACTGCAGCTCTTTTCGTGATTTTGGCAGAAGTGCCTTGCAGATCGTGGCAACCTTGTCCAGAGAAGGGTGGATGCCATCTGCATCGAGGAGGTAGCCCAGAAATTGAATGGAAGGAACGAAGAATTCATATTTCTCCTTCTTGAGCCAAAGGCCCACCTCCTGTAGCCGGCGAAGGACCTCTCACACCCGATTAGCCAGTTCAAGATCAGAGGTTCTGGCGATTAAGACGTCGTCAAAATAGGGCATGATGCCGGGCAGGTCTTGAAGAAGGTGCTCCGTAAGTTCTTGAAATATGCTGGGGGTGACACTTACCCCGAACTGCAGTCAGTTCACCTTAAAAGCACCACGGTGCGTTATGATGGTCTGTGCCTCGGCCGTGGCAGCATCCATCGGCAACTGCTGATATGCCTGGGCCAGGTCAATCTTGGTGAACACCCGGCTCCCAGAGACCGAGACTAGAAGGTGACTCACCACAGGCACCAGGTATGCATGTGGTTGCAGGGCCCTATTGATGGTGCATTTATAATCAGCACATAGGTGGACGGAGCCACCAGGCTTGAGAGGGGTGACGATGGGTATCTCCCACTTGGCATTGGGAACCGGCTCAAGGATACCTTAGGCCAATTTGCTCATCAATCTTGGGCCTGAAGGCGACAGGGCAGTGTCTGGGCTTGAGGCGGAGTGCCTGAACAGCAGGATCGAGGTTAAAGAAAACTGGGGGACCCTTGTAGCAGCCTAGCTCTGCTTTGAGCACCTCAGGGAACTCTGCCTCAAAGTCCATAAAGGGCTGCTGATTGATGTGATTCACGCCAACCACATCAATGCCCAAGGCGGTGAACCAGTCCAAACCTATAAGGCTTGTGCGGCGACCTTCCACCACGAGCAGGTTCAGGCAGCCAGAGAACTTCGTATATTTGACCTGGACTGTGGCGATGCTGACGACTGGAACTCAGTGCCTTTGGAAGTCAAACAGCTGCAGTGTGCATCTCTGAAGGTGGTGAGAACTGTGGACAGACCTGTTGGAAGGTGCTCTATGAGACTTCTCAGAATGTCTGCTTCAATTGTTAATATACACAGTGAGTTGAGTCTTTCTTGAAGCATAACTGATCTATTTTGGTTGTGAGAAAGACCTCTCTGTTGTGCAGTTGGTGACCATTAATCTTAAAAATATCCTTGAGGTAATTTCAACATTTGGAAAAGCACTTTCTAGTTTGTCTTCTGTAATTGTGTTGTATAGTTCCATGTGAGTGAAAGATGTTTTCTTGGTTGTTTTAAACTTATGAAGAACTGCTGAAGCTCTGTAGACAAAATGTTGTTCATGACATCTGGATAAGCATCAATGAGTGTCTGACAAGTGTTTGAGTACCTTTCACTTTCTGATAATTGGGAATCAGCACCTTGTTGGGTGGCATTAGGAACATCTGTCAGACAAGAGAATCTGTACAACAGCCATTCTCTCTTGTAGTGTTCACCATTGGCTTTTATTCCAAAAAATATCTTCTGTGAACAGTATTTCTTTGGATTCCCACTGATGAAATTGCAACATCATCACCATAAAATTCATCCCACAACCCTGAGTCTTTAGCTTTGTTCATTTCATCCTTGGACAGTTCAAAAGCATATACACATCTTGTTGTGGAAGTAGGTCCAGGTTGTGGCACTTCATCATGTGCAACATCATCATGAAAAGTTGGCCTTGCACCAACACCGTCTGTTTCTGATGAAGGAGATAGATTTGATTCACTTCCTGTCTCTGAAGACTGACACTGGTTTTGATCTGGATCATCTTTCTCTACAGCTTGTAAGAATAAATCTGTCAGCTTTCCTGTCTTGGCTACAACAGTCAGATTCTTTTGCTCATTCTCTTTTGCATGTTTTCTCTTTTGTGCACCTCTCAACTGAACATGCTTCATTTTTGACGTTTACATGGGGCTGAAATTAAAAAATGGCAGAGAGGGTCATTGAAATGACTGTCATGACAACTGAATTTGGCTCCATCATTTTACTTTTAAACACATGCATTTTACTTTTAAACATAGCCTATGACACTGCACCTCACCAACAAAAATTAGAAGATAACCCTAGGGGTGCACCATGATCAATTTGCACTAGTTTTTATCAATTTTTTGTTTTACAAATCTTCATTCTTTTTTCTTTTCACCCTTTTCCCAACTTTGTGGTGCCTTCTTTGGCCCTGGTGCCCTAAACACGTGCTTAGTCTGCTTAATGGTTAATCCGCCCTGACTATTTATGTATTGGGGCTCTGCTGAAATGTTGAATGTTGAAATGCTACAAAAATGTTTTCTGACTTAAGAGTGTGTAATAGAACAAATCATGTCTTGATTTAGAACATCTCTCTGTCTGGGCGATTTCGCACTTGCCGTTTGCCTCTCATTCTCTCCAGGGTTTTTTCCTCCAGAGTATATTCTTCATGTTCACACTTGGAGCCGAAGCCCCTCTTCTGCCCCGCAGTGTCCATTTTGCACATACCGACTGCCACGTGGCTTCCATTCCCATCCCCCTCCCCCCTTCCCTCCTCCCTTGTTTTTTTTAAAAAACGCATGCACGATTGCGTTATTTCATTATGATGAAATGAGGCTTCCAATCCCCTCTCCCATCATCCCACTCACTCCTCCCCCCTCCCTTCCTCCCTTGAATTTTTTTTAAAATGCAGGCATGATTGCGTTATTTTGTTATAATGCAATGACGGCCAACATGGATAGTGTGAGCAATGGTCATGTGAGCTGTAGAGGGAACGCTATTTGCTACTGAAATTTAAACTATTTTGCTGTTGCAAACTGATATGCACCTAATGGTGTCTGGATTAAGATGTCCGTAGTTGCCTTCCTCTTCCCAGAATTCAATACTTCCCTCCTTCCTATTCAAATTTTCCCACTGCTGTTGCTTGCCGCACAATGATTGGTCGACCATATGGCCTGGCGCTGTGATTGGTGGCGTGTCTGCTCTATCATCAAAATGTCAAGCGCGTTGCCAGCGGGATATCAGGCACAAAATGGTGGATAAAGCCTTTACAGCCATGGTGCCCTATATGCATTGCAATTTCGTTATAACAAAATGTGGCCCATTTGCAAGATAAAATACCGGCACCAGTAAGACGGTTTTCCCTTGTTTATTTGTATGCATTACTGCTTTACTTTACGGATCAAAAAAATCTTTTGCCAGGCCACTTGAAGCAACCCACTTGTGCAGTTCCCTCCACCGAGAATACTTTCTCTGCAATTTTATTTTAAAATTGTGTTATGAAACTTATGAAGGTTTTTTTGCCGGAAAAACTTCCTTGGCGGAGCTCCCCAGCTGCGGAGCAGCATGTGGACTGGCCTCCCGTCTCCCTCCCACATGCACTGGCTGCTGGCCTCCATCCATCCTGCCGCTGGCTGCAGGAGCAGCAGCACTTGGGGCGCTGGATGCTGGATGTGAGTGCAAGCCGGGGGGGGGAGTCGCGGTTCCTTCAGGGCTTCTTCTCCAGTGGTGGTGGCAGCGGCGGCAGCTGAGGAGGAGCGGCAGCAATGGCAGCCCAGTCTCCCCATTCCGCATGCTGAATTGGAGCCCCGAAAAAAAGTTTCCCCCATAATAAATAAATGTGAGCGGGTATGTATTATACAAAGAAAACAATGGTGCGGTCTTCCCTTGCTGCATCACTATTTCGTTATTTCGATATAACAAAATAAGGGGTTCTTTTTTTAAAAAAGGGGGGGGAGACAGTCTAGCCTCAGGCCTGAAGGAGCGCACCCAGAGAGCAGGGCGGAAGAGTCATGTCCCTGGCCTGCTTGCCGCCGCTTCTCCACGGATTTCTGGAGGGAAGCGCCCCCCGCCTGCTCTGCAAAGGCTGAGGCCAGGGTACCCCAGACACAAGGCAGCGGTCATCCGTGAGCCCAGGTGGTCTCGGGCCAATGGCACCCGGCTCCTGCTACCGAAAAGCCCAGCAAATTCTCCTCGCCGACGCAGTCTCTGTGGTGGGTTCTTGTCTCACTGCCTCATCATTTTGATATAATGTTAGGAGGGCTCATTTAAAAAAAAAAATTGAAGAAACGCCCACCACAGGCTGGGCCAGATGGAGGGTGTGTGAGTGGGCGTGTTTTTGTCTCAGCTTCTCCACTGGAGCAAATAGGAAAATCCTCTAAAAACAGGATTTTCTTGCTCTGGGGAAGATCCGGAGCAGTGCCGCGATACTCCTGATCAAACCGTGAGCCCGGAGCAACTGGTGGGAAATCAACCAGAAGCTCCTGAGCAAGCAGCAGGGCAAACCCAGGGCAAACGCTAGTGCAAAATCGCCCCCCCTCTCTGCAATTGGGATACCAGCTTCTCTCCCTCCACAAAATAAACACAGAGGGAATGAGGGTGAGGGTGCATGAAAAGGTTCCCGCAACCCTCATTTCCCCATCACCCTTACATACGCATATACATAAATGCATTTGGAAAGATCAGACATATTCTATCAAGTCTATGACCAATCTAATCTGTTCTTCCATACACTTCACATAACTTTTGATAAGCATAGTCCCTATTTGTTTTTTTTACTTGATACTAGATGTCAGGGTGAATTGAACTTGTAATGAATACTAATGCTTACCTAATGGACTGGTACAACATAATCTATTTTACTGTAACAGAGATCTCTCTGTTTTTATAGCCTGTATTGGATTTGCAGTTAACATTCTTTTAAAACAACAGTAGCTATTTGGAAGTGAGGTATTATATAATAAAATATCTGTTTTTGATGCTTAAATGTAATAATATGCTTTCCTCTTTGTAGGGAAAGGTATATTTTTCTAATGACAACTAATCCAGTTCTTCAGTCAGGCATGCCACCAGAACTGATAGAAACAGCTTATAACAATTTAAGCGGTTCACTTAAGATTTTTAAAAGGTATTAAGCTCAAGTTGATTTCCTCTACAAGCCAATAGCAAGTTCCAGAAATTTCAAATCTGTCCAGATTACATCACAACATTAGTATATCTGTAGTTTTACCATTTACATGATAGCAAATATTTTTCTGGGTATAATGGGTCAGGGCGAGAGGATGGCAAACAGAAGTGCCAAGGTGGAGGTGGATGACTTTCTTCCAGATCATCTGCATATTTTTTTTAAAACCAAAGAGCCATTCCAAGGACAAAAGGAGCAATCCGAGGCGGGCCTATTTAAAAGTAGTTCATTAGTCCCAGAAAAGTCTTGTTAGGAGCAATGTTCACTCTAAGCTGTGGAGTCTTGTGAGCAAAAATTCTACTTTGTGGAGCTCCTGGCATTAAAGTTGTGAGTGAGTGATATGGCTACTGCATAAATTAGTTTGCTCTGGAGCCATCCTTCTGGAGCTAAGACAAAAATGTGTGAGCCAGAGGCTAAAAAACTGTGAGCTAGCTCACACTAACTCAGCTTAGAGGGAACACACTAGCTTAGGAGAGCCTACATCTGCTTTTGTTTGTGGTCTTTCTTGCTGGACTGGCTAAGAAGCAGGCATGGCCTTAGTAACTGGACTTTTCTTTCTCTTGGTACAGCTAGTTCAGTCCCTTCTTCCTCCCTTTCTTATTTATTTATTTAAAACATTTATTAGCAGCCTTTCTTCCTTACAGAATCCAGGGTGGCTTAAGACATAGATACAACACATGAAATGTTTGTGTGGGTGTGTGAAAAGTGCTGTTAAGGCGCATCCGACTTATGGTGATTGTAGTAAAAGGCTTTCAAGGCAAGGGAGAAGCAGAAGTGGTTTGCCATTGCTTTCCTCTGCAGAGTCTTTCTTGCTGGTCTCCCTTCCATGTACCAATTGTGCTTAGCTTCCAAGATCTGAAGAGATCAGGCTGTACTATGCTGCTTTTCCTCCCCAAACACATAACATCTATTTAAAAAACATTTAACCCCCCCCTCCCCAATTTAAAATCATAGCTCAGGACTGCTAATAACGTGGTTCTAAATAAAACCATCATCAACTGCTTCCTAAAGATCAAAAGTTTTAAGTATTGAGCCGGAGGCTATTAATTCAAACAAACAGGCTTTTATTCAGCGACATTGTTCAGCTCAAAAGACAGCTCTATGAGAGCAGCACTTTCATTTATACTGTTCCAACACATAACTTTCAACAATGTAACTATATACAAGCAATACTATTGGACGCAAGCAGGGCTCAGTGATTGGGTATCTAGATTGGCTTCAGGACCAATGGGAGTCTTTTTTAATCAGCCAATAGGAATTGGAGCTTTAGGATACCAGAGCCCTTTTCAAGCTATTACTGCTTCATATTCTAAACAACACAACAAAAAGTGAGGAGGCCAGACACACCTCCCTGGGGAGATTGTTCCATAATAGTGGGGCTGTCACTAAAAAGACACTCTCTTGTGCCCTCACCAAATGAGCTTGTTTGATTGATGTGGCAGGAGGAGCTCCCTGTGATTTTAATTCCTGAGCAGGAACATAAGAGAGAAGATGGTCCTTCAGATATGCTGGTCCCAAGTCATGTAGTGCTTTAAAGGTCAAAAGCAATGCCTTGAATTGTGCTCAGGAGTGGATCAGTAGCCAGTGTAATTGCTATAGTGCTGAGAGGATCATGTGCTCCTTATAGCTAGCCTTGACCAGTAGTCTACCTGCAGAGTTCTGCAATACTTGCAACCTCTGAACACTCTTCACAGGTAGCCTCAAGTAAAGCACATTGCAATAGTCTAGTCTAGATGTAACTAAGGTATGGATTACTGTGGCTAGAGCTGACTGGCCCAGGAATGGGTGCAATTGGCACACCAACTGAAGCTGGGCAAAAGCATTCCAAACCACTGCAGCCACATAGTTTTTGAAGGTGACTCCTGTGTTGAGTAACACTCCCAAACTGCAAACTGGATTTTCAAGGGGAGTGTACCACATCCAAGACAGGAGAAATCTCAGTAACCTGGTCTGCCTTTCTACTAACCCAGAGAACCTTTGTCTCATCAGGACTGTTTCAGCTTGTTCACCTGCATCCAGCACATTCTGACTCCAGTTCAGAATAGGGTTGCCAGATCCTGTGCTCTCACCGGTTGGGGTGGGGTGGGATGGTGCTTTCCGGGAGTGTGTGGGGTGACATTGCCACACATCACATGCTTGATGTGATGATATGGAAGTGATGTCATCACACCAGGGACGTCATGCAGTAACGCTCTGGTATTTTGCCCCAAATACCAGAGCTTCAGTCCCTGCATGATGATGAAGTGACATCATCATGCCAGGGACATCATGCGGCAACGCTCTGGTATTTGGGGCAAAACTCTAGGGTTACCATAGAGTTTTGCCCAAAATACTAGAACTTCAGTCCCAGGTGTAATGATGTCACGTCCATGTGATGTCATCACGTTGGGGACATTGCACCAGGTCATGGCAGCTGGGGGTGATCAGAAGCCCATGAAATTGGGGGGATCCCCCGCTCCCACCTGGGGGCTGGCAACGCTAGTTCAGAACATCAACAGCATCCTTGAAATCAGGTGGGAAAGAAAGTTAGAGCTGGGTATCATTTACATGTTGGCGACACCACAGCCCACACCTTCTGATGATCTCCCCCAGCGGTGTCATGTAGATATTAATTAGCATGGGGGATAAGACTGATCCCAGAGGAACCCCACAGGTCAGTGGTCCTGGGACAGAGCAGGAATCCCCCAGCACCACCTTCTGAGACCACCCTGCAGCTTGAACCACTGTAGCATGGTGCCCTCCAGTTCCAGTGCTGAGAGGCAGCTCAGTAGCAAACCTCTTGAAATGCAATACATACTTTTTTGAATAAAAAGCTCAAGATTGCTCTGAAATTGTATTTCAAGTTTTATTCATGTGTTCTGGTCAGGGGTCATTTCGTAGAAAAAGAGGTGCAGGAGCTCATTAGCATAACTCATTTGCATATGCCACACCCCCTAACATACCGGAAGTGTGTCAGAAGGCAACACCCACCCCTCAGGCTTCACTCCACAGGTGAGTGAAACTGACCTGCTCTTCCTCCATTCCCTTCCCCATCCAATACTTTGTGCAATAAAAATAAGCATAAAGAACACACCCTCATTCTCTTCCTGCTCTCTTGAAACCACCAGGTTTCAAGTAGACTTGAGATACCCAGGACATGCGCACCACCCATCCCTTTCCCTTCTCCTCCCCACAACAAGACACCCTGTGAGGTAGGTGGGGCTGAGAGAGGTCTTTTGAGAACTGCTCATGAGAGAACAGCTCGGAGAGAACTTGTGAGTGGCCCAAGGTCACACTAGCAGCTGCATGTGAAGGAGTGGGGAATCAAACCCGGTTCTCCCAGATTAGAGTCCAACTCCTGACCACTACACCAAACTGATGGGGTGGAAGCTGCTGAAGGGTTGGTGAAATTTCTCCAGTACTTATGTGCCATGTGCCCAGATAAAAAATGGTATACTTAGAAAATTTATATGCCACCTTGAGCAAGTCTCTGGAAAAGCAGCACACAGTCATAAAAGGAACAATGATAAAATTATCAATATTAAAACAAAACATTAAAAACAATAAAGATTCTAGCAGGGCTTTCTCCAGGGCACTGCACCTCTGCACTGCTCGGGGAAGCCGAGGAGGGGGTGGGGCTTGGTTATGTGCCCGCCCCCTGGGCTTCTCACTCCCGGAGCTGCGCTCCTGTGCGCTCCCCCTCCAACGGACCCCTGGTTCTGGTTCATTTTAAGTCATTAAAGCCCATCATTTGATTAATCATAAGGGCTGATTGTGATGATTTCCTTTGGGAACAGAATCATCTTTCTTGTAACTTGTCCAGTGGCACCAAGCAGACTTAGCAGCACAGGGAGGAAGCAGCATATTGGGCTATATAACCTGATCTTGTTAACAGCTGCTCTGTCTGATAGGCTGAGGGATGGTTCTTACTATAACTGTTTCTCTTCCTGCCTGTGTCTGTGCCCTGAGCACTCTTCCCATAGTAAGGTTGCTCTGCAGCACTTGGTATCTGTCATTTGTAAAGTGCTTAGGAAGGAGAAACGTTGTACAATGTTTTAGTTGTTGTTATTCACTTATGCGCTGAGAACTTTTGGAATTTGGATCCACTTGTCCTTGTTTTCCATTTCCTGATCAGGGCACTGTATGAGTGCTCCCATTCAATCACTACCCACGCCTTATTTGCCTCTTTGTGCAGCTGTGTTCAGCTTCAAGTTCTCCCAAACATTCTCTCCCACTTCAGCTCTTGAGCAGGATGGGAAAACATCATGGACCTAAAGACAATGGGTAGAGCATTAAGGGGGTCTGACCCATTCACCATGAGCTCCAAGAGGTCTGCATGTCATCTTGTGGTTGATGTTCTTTCTAAGTGGTGATGAAGCTTTTGGCTTGCTACACTGCAGTCCAGGAGAGTGGTGGTGATGGTGGGGTCTGCCTGCCCTTGGAAAGATTGGGAATGTTCACCAGCCACAGGCTTTGGGGCTTCAGAGGCTTATTCACGGGGGACATTTGGCTACTTCACACCTGAATTCTTGCAGGTAAGCTCTTAACTCTCTCTTGCAATTTAAAAATATGCTATGAAAAAGGAAAAGTGAAACAATTAGAAAAAGCAAAGCCTTGATTAACCAGTTCTTCCTTGAAGCACTGTCAGCCAGAGATAGACAATAGTTTTTTAAAGAGAGGTAAAAATGGTCTGAGAGAGACATTTCTTAAGAATATAAAAACATAAGAAGAGCCCTGCTGGATCAGACCAGTGGTCCATCTAGTTCAGCAACCTGTCTCAAACAGGTGCCAACCAGTTCCTCTGAAGGTACAACAACAGGGCATAGAGGCCAAGACCTTCCCCTAATGTTGCCTCCTTGCTCTGAGATTCAGAGGTTTGGTGCCTCTGAATGTGCAGGTTTCCCCCAGTCATCATGGCTAGTAGGCACTGATAGGCCTATTCTCCATGAATATATCGAACTCTCTTTACCTTTGGCCATCACTACATCCTCTGCCGGTGAATTCCACATTTTAATTACTCTCTGTGTAAAGCACTATTTCCTTCTTGTGGTGTCCTTCTCATGGTGTCCTACAGCTGCCTTTGGCAAAATAGCCTTTGCAGATTTTTGAAGCTCTACAAACAACCTCCTAACCTTTTAACTAGAAGTAAAAGTAGGATTAGTGTACACATCACAAATAAATGATTCATCTTTCAAACCATTTTCAGCTTTTAAAAATAACCTACTGTCAGTCTCTGGCAGTACATGCACATCCCCCCCCCCCCCGAATGAACAGGTAGTTTAATATTTTATACCCAACAATGTGTCACTCTTTCCCCTCTCAGACTGTACAGTTCTGTAAATAGTTAAGACCAGTGTGGGGGAGTTTCTAGCTTGCAGTTCATTTTTTTTAAGTATACGTCTTCTGGAGCACATGTGTATTTCTTTCCAGTAGGGCAGAATGAATCGTACTGGCTATTCTAGGGGTGGTACTTGGTATATTACATCCTTCTGAAGTATCATTAGAGGCCTTCACAATATATGGAGGAAATATAGTATCTTTTTGTATGCTGTTTCTCATAAGAAACAGAAACTAGCACTGTATAGCACTGTATCTGGGACCAGCATTATTGGCACTGAGTGATGGTGACTAGTTTGTATTAACTCTTCCACTGGTTTTGTTACTTTAGGAGAAACAGAGACATCAAGAGTCCATGATGGAAAAAGATTTTGCTCCTTCTCCAAACCGGAGCAGAAGATGCATTCCAACTTTGGGGGCCTCTTCCAACTCTAGCCGCATCCCAGGACTTTCAACTCGCTCTCTTGGAGCTGGTGGACTTGCAGTTCTCAGACCCATCTTGAAAAAAGAAGCCTGTCTTGACTCTTTCATGCAGGACTCAACCAAACAGATACCTTTGGCAAGGACCAGAGGGATTACCAGACCTCATTCCAGGCTTGGGCCCCCTAAAGAGACACGTAGACATGAACTTCCCACATCATGTTCTCTTCCTTCTACATCTCAGTCTCTTCAGTGGACAACAGTCAATGGCTTGGCACCACGGAACCTAAGCTCTCTCTCGTTTACTCTCCGCCAGAACAATAATACCCCTGCATCTAGTCGGCAGCTTCTCTCATACTCTATGACAAGGAGAGAATTCCAGAAAGTGCCCCTGAAAAAAGAAGTGCAGGAGAGGGGAGGACACAGGCTTTTACCAAGCCCTCTGTCACCACCTGGATTACAAACCTTGCCCCAAAATGTAGCTGAGAGCTGCGTAGATACACAAGCCCTTCCCTGCCATGAGGGTGAAAATCATATCTCAGATACAGAAATGCCAGGTTCTAAGAAAAATTTGCCCCTTGCTAGTTCTCCATCACCACCTCCTCATCCACATTCCCTAATATTAGAAAAAGATCCCGTGAATTCATCCCTGAAGACTGCCATTAAGGAGGATCCTGCTTCCAATGACAGATGTGACATTCCGAAAGCCATACACATACCTGAGGACTTGGCTGAAGCCAGGAAGCTGTCACTTTCCTTTCCACGGGAATGTCTTGACCTGGGCCATCCTTTCATGTCAGATTCCATGACGTCTCCTGTGAAAAATACATCTGGGTTTGAAAGTAAGTCCAAAAATAAGCACTTGTCGTGGGTTGGGGGGAGGGCTTCTCTTTATAATCATATGGAGCAACATGTAGGAGATAGCCTGAGATTTCCTGGTTCATAAGATAACACTCTGATTGCACGCTCTTTCACTTGGTGATTGTCACTCTGCCAAAATTTTAAATTAGTTAAAGTCTGTTCATACTTGTTTATTTACCTGCAACCCATTGTGTAAACAGGACCATGTAGAGAAAGTCTGTGAACTAGTGACTATATCAAGATGGCTTACAGAGTCAGACATTTGGCCCTTCTAGCCCAGTACTGTCTACTGTCCAAAAGACAGACCAGGGGATAATGGGTTCATCTTTCATGGCATAGTCCAAACGATGGGTGGTTGTACAATAGTCCTGTGCAACCTCTTTTTTTAGTGCTGTGCCGATGACTCCTGTGTACTATCAATATGTATGTTTGTTTGCGGGGGAGGGGGACCATGCCTGCCAGCCCTGCCCTTGACCTCTTTGTATTGAGTGTTCCATTGCCTCCACATGTACACACTGTATGTGCAGAAGCTCTCTCCTTGTGAAGAGTCTATGTGCATACCATTTGTAATATACATAGAGACTCTATGCACGAAGTTTGTAATGCTCTACTGCCACAATTAATTGTACACAGTCTGTTCAAAGTTAGAGTGAAACTGCTTTGTGGAGCTTTACTGTAGCCCTAGTTCTTCAAACAGAATCCATTTTGCATTTGAAAAGCAGTTCTGTTAAGCAAATATTGTGCAGCTCGTGTGTAACTCATCATATGTGAAGACTGCACAAGTGTGAGTTTCATTGCATGGGGTCAAGGTACTTATAGCGCAATTCTCCTGTATGTGACTGACACATAGGCAGTCTATACATGGTTTTCACGCTTTAGCTTAGAGATCTTGCCCCCAGTCTGTCGCTGCACATTCGTCAAGGCAAGCGCTCCCAAAGTAGATGCTCCTCTAGTTCTCCACTTCTCCAAGGCATGTGCATTTGCCTTGACAAATGTGGAAAGACACACACAGATGTAGATGCCTACAGGCACATGGAGGAACACCATGTACACACTATGCACACTGACACAAAGGCAGATATTTCTTTGCCTGGGCTGCCATGCCCACCATTGCTGACACGCTGTATCTTTTCCATACGGTGCTTTACTGCTTCCCGCTGTTTCTAAAAACTCAGAATGAAAATTTTTAAATGGAATGGAAATCTGTTGAAGCCAGTCACATACATAAAGACCATATGGGCTTCAATAGATCAGCTCCTCAGGTTCACCGGTGCAAATAAGATTGAAAGGAGGCACCAAGGCTAAATTCTAGAACAGTTACCTGCAGACACATGCTTTCCTTCTTTATTAGTAAATGCAGCTGATGAAAGGGTTAAAATTACTTTTGCATAAATGAGTGGCTGTCTCTAGAGATGCTCAGCAGACAGTAGCATAGGAAAGCTGCCTGGGAACAGAGAGGAAAGGAGGGCAGAGAGACAAGGGAGAAAGACTGTGTCTGTATGTTGGGGAGGGGACATTTCCTGGCTCCATCTTATCTATCCTATTTATCACAACACCTCCCTCCAGTAGGCAGCATAAATTTTCACACCCACCAATCCTGCCAAGGTCTCCCAGATGCTCGAATGGTATAGCCCTGAATCCTAGGGAGAGAGAGGGAGAGAGAGAAGCCGAGTGGGGGAGATTTTTCAGGGATGTTTAATATTCAGGTCATGTGACCATGGCAGCAGCAGCAGCAGCAACATCCCTGCTTATCTGAAATATCCATTGAAGAAGAAAAAGAAGAGAGACAGAGAGGGAGGGAGGGAGGGAGAGGGAGGGAGGCAGAGACACAAACACAGAGAATCAGAATCTCATTAGGCAGCCTTTTGGGCAGAGCAGAGTAAGGAGGAACCCCACCCCGAAGAATCACATCCACAGACAAAGAAAGATTCATGTTCAAAGGTAAGTGGTCCATGCGGATGGTTGCACACTCTTATGGGCTGCACTGGGCTCAGAGGTGCATGAAGGATGCTGAGATGAGGCGCCCACTCCGGGCTCGGCACCCCCCATTAATTGATATGAATATCTGGAATGGAGACCAGTGCTTGCTTGAGCCTTGCAGAGGAAGCCTGCTGTGGAGGGAAGAGGCATTTCCCACCCCTCTCTCCCATCTGGTGTCAAGGAGGCAGCCGGCAGTTGTGGGGCTGCTGCTGAACACTGAGGCTTTTGTGAAAGGAGAGAATGAATCCCAGCTGCTTGGCCCAGGGGTGTGAGCTGCTTTGCAACTGGCTCAGCAGCGGCTGCTGGCCAGAGGCTGCTCTCTCTTGATGACATGAATGTGTCACATTGGAATCTGTGAGCACGGGAGGGAGGCGTAGTGGGGGGCAGCGGTGGGGGATCCTAAGCAGACAGGAGAGTGATGCCTTTGTCGGTGGGCCTCAGACTGTTGGAGGCTTTATTGTGATGGTGTACAGCAAAAATACTTATGTTTGGTTTCATGTAGGTTAATGGGTAAAGGAGGAGAAGGGGTGTGATTGGGTGGGGGATGGGGAGCAGGCACAGAAGGGCTATGAACTGAAAAGGGGGGCGGGTAGAGTAGGAGGATGGAATGAATGGATGCAATACAAGAGATGTGTTATGGGGGGGAAGCTGTCTGAATAGGGCATAGGATTGATATACATTAGATGCCGATGTTTTTTGCTGGATTGTTCTGGTTATTTGAAAGAAAAATTGCAAGGTTCTGTACCACATTGGTTTCTTCATTTGTAATAGTGCCTCTCAAATGAGGCACTCCAATTTAGCTTTGAATGTGAATGTACCCTAGAGGAGAAACAGTTCCACCATGGTTGGGGAAGATGTTGAAATAGATCTGTCTGCTATATATGCTGTTCCAAATTGGGCTGGGGTGGCTTGCGGGCAGTAGTCCTATAGATCCAACCGTCCGTCCTTCCTTCCTTGGAGTTAGAATTCAAACCTGTTTGAAAGTCATATTCTAATATCAAACCCCTGAAATGTGGATGCCAGCTGTGATTTTTCCCTGAAGGCAAGACACTGCACATGCTCAGAAATACTTCTTTATTATGTCTCTACAAATTGCAAAATGGAGGCTTAGTGTTCAAGTCTGATTTGAGGGCTGAGGCCTGGGGAGTTTTGGTTCAAATTAAAGTAAAACCTGAATAAATAACAAGACGTAGATGCTGTTTCTGAAATTCATACTTCTGTGTAATGCAGTATAAGCACATACTGGAGCAAAGGTAATCCCTGGCTCCCAGCTTTAGAAGCAGCACCTGTACTTTATTACTCTTTATTTTCTTAATGTTTTTTTTTAATTAAAATTGAAACGATACCAGGGAAGTATTTTAATAACAGCAGCATAGCTTCCGTGGTTTTATATTCAATATATTTTATTCTGAGACACTGGCTTAATGTGAGCACTAATACAAGTTTGAAGTGGGCTCTTATTTGACTCTGAATGGCAGAAAAGCATCCAGGAAAACTACAGATGTACTGAATGAGAACTGTCTGCTTACCTATTACATTATGATTATTATTTTGTGAACAAAGGGAGGCCTCAGTGTTGTTAAATGTTTCAGCCTCACTCATTCATCCCTCCCCCTATGATGCTATTCAGACAAAGAACTGGAAGGCAAGGAGAAAAAGAGCCCTTTATCTATAAAAGTGAAAACAAACAAACAAATAAAATGGAATACTGAATTTAATCTGGCTCTGGAGTGGTCTCTGGTTAAAGGTTTAAGAAGCTGCAGCAAATCTATATAACATGATTGGGTGTGCTGAAAACACATTGTGGCAAAGCTGAGGGAAAATAAATCTCATAATCAACTAAATGCCATTATAACAACTAAGTTAGCATTTAGAGGGCAATTTTCATCCACAGGCTGCAGCCCGGTTCATAAAAAAAGGTGACTTTATTTCAGAAAAAGATTATTTGGGTGCTGAGGGCAGAAAATCCAAACTGTGACCTTCTCCCAGGCTGGGAGGGGACTGTGGCTCAGAGTGTCTTTGCATGCAGGAGACTCCAGGTTCCATCCTCCGTCTCTCCAATTTAAAAGGAACAGGTAGTAGTGATATGAAAGTCACCTACCTGAACAACTAGATCCAAGTCCAGAAGCACCTTTGAAACCAACAAGATTTTTGGGGTATAAGCTTTCAAGAGTCAAAGCTCATTTTATCAGATACGATGAAGGTATCTGATGGAGCTTTGACTCTCAAAAGCTTATGCCCCCTAAGTCTTGTTGGTCTCAAAGGTGCTTCTGGACTTGAATCTAGCTGTTCTACTGCAGACTAACACAGCTTCCTTCTGAAACATCTACGTGAGGCTCTGGAGAGCCATTGCCAGTCAGGGTAAACAATACTCACCTTGACTGACTGATAGTGTGACTCAGTAGAAGACAGCTTCATGTGTTCAGGCAATGGCATGCAAAAATATAATAGTAAATGAAATGCCTAAAGGGTAGCTATCACAGGAAAAATGAACAAGAATCTTGTGGCATGTTAAAGGCTTACATATTTTTATTCTAGCATATGTTACTGTAGACTAGAGCCCACTGTGTCAGTTGTGTGCGGTGGGTCCTTACTTGGCAGACACATATACACACATAAGGTTATGAAAGAAAAAAATGTAAATAGCGGGGTCAAAGGGCCATGTAACACAAGAAATATGGGGTGAACCTTAATTATGTAAAATTCAAATGTAATCAAGAACAGGACAGAGACCATTCACAACTGCAGTAAGTGGTGATGACTCACTCCCTAATTTTTTCTAAGCTAACACTTGCAGTATCTGAAGACTCCTTTTGTTCAGTTCTTGGAAATGTAACCAAAGTGACTTTTACCTCAAAGATACCCCTTGAGGCAGGAGGCTTCACTCTGGCTAACAGCAGGGCCAGCACTTCCCCCTCATTTATATTTGGAATTATGTCAAGGCATGAATACACTTCATAAAACTTTCAGTTAAGTAATTTGTTACCAGATAGTTGAGTTGGCATCCTTGTCAGGCCCTGCTTGACTTTTTCTTGGAGGAAACTCACCATAGCTGCCTCCTGCAGCTCATACTTTGCTTTGCTAAAGGCTGCTTCCAGAAGGGGGTTGAAAATGTGACCCCACAGTGGTAGCAGCAACAAGCAGGCAGGCATGGCCTCTTCAGCCCCTGTTCCTATGCTGATGCTACCACCTTGATCCCCACTCCTCCCCTTTCTATATCACATCTGTGCAAAAGCAGTTGTGATGGTAATTTTGCCACACACCTTTCTGCAGCCCTGAACTTCAACTGGAATTACTGCCAACTACCCTAGTTGAAGCAAAAGCAGCAGAGTAGAGAAAACCTGTACCCTCTTCAACTACTAGGTTTGCTAGCACTGTCTTGGCAAATGCCGTGAGATTTTGAAGGTGGGGCCAGGGGAAACTGGAGTTTGGGAAGGATGTGACAAAACTGATGGGTGATGCTCTAGGACTTTTCCCTAATCTCTATGGTAAACCCCATAGATACATGGGGAAAGTCCTAGAATGTCACTATAGAGGCCATTTTCCTGCCATTTCCTCCCCCTTTCACCTCAATTTTTCAACAGGTGGGCAGGAGTTTATCTCTTATGGGCAGAAAAACAGGAAGCCTATCAGTTACTAATTACTCTTTACCAGCCACACACTCATGACATTCATGGCCATGCTTGGAACAGCTCCTGTTCTTCTTCCCAAGCTGCTGTTCTGCCCATCAGTGCTGAATTTAAGCAAGATGAATTCTTGTATATTTGTACTAAAGCTGTGCACTTCACGCAGAGGTCACACATGAAGCACATGAAGCTGCCTTATACTGAATCAGCCCATCGGTCAACCAAAGTCAATATTGTCCACTCAGACTGGCAGAAGCTTTCCAGGATCTCAGGTGGAGGTCTTTCACATTACCTTCTACCTGATCCTTGAATTGGAGATGCCGGGGATTGAACTTGTGACCTTCTGCATACCAAGCAGATGCTCTACCACCGAGCCACAGTCCTTGATGTTCATTTAATGAATAAAGGATCTTGAACCCCTGACAGCAGTAATATTGCTGCCACTGAAAGGCGTTTACTTGCAGTCTTGGTGCTGATTCTGAGGCCATTCAGATTAACGCTTGGGTTCATGACTGACTGCTTACTCAGTCAACACTTGGGCAGGCTGTGGGTCTGTGATGTGCTAACCAAGCGTGCACCGCTGCATTGCACAGAAATGAAGAAAACAGGTAATCTGGGCCAAATCTTTAAAAAAAATGGTTGTGAGAATCACCTCTAGTTGGACAGTCAAAGAACCAGGATGCCCATTTGATAGGGCTCTGAGACCGTAACTTGCTGGCCCATGTATTATATATAACAGTTAGAAAACATCTTACCAGAGCCTAGACAATAAGTGTAAATAAGAAGTGAAGGACTCTATGGCTGCGGTCACACACACACAAAAATCAATGTTCAATCCACTTTCAGTGCACTTTTCAACTGGATTTTACTGTGTGAACTGGCAAAATCCAGCTGGAAAGTGGATTGAAAGTGGATTATTTAGCGTGTGCGACCACGGTGTATGTCAGGGGAAGATGTTTGACCAGGCCTTCCTTGAGACAAAGTTAAAAATCATGGCTGAAATAAAATAGACTAGAATTGTAGATGGCTATGCAAAATAAGGCTTGCTCTGGCCTAAAGGGTTATGTGGTCATCCAAGATATGCTACAGGTTGAAAACAAAGAGCTGTGTAAGCGCTGGCCACTGGCATGTTGAAGAATGAATCTCACCCACAATGGATTTTAAGGAGTGTTTCACAATCACCATATATTGATTTTTTTTTTAAAATGGCAAATGACTATGTGTCAGGGCTATCCTAAGCAGAACCCAGCTGAGCCACTGAGGAGAATACAGTTTAAAAAGGAAAACAAGGAAGCATGAGTAAGAGGTATTAGAGAGTTGGCTGCTAGTCATAGTTTGTCAGCTGGGGTTTCTTGGCTAGTAGCAGCAGCTTTGAGAAATCTGCGGAAAGACAACAGAAGGGACATCCTGTCAAAATCAAAATCACAAACTACTTATAAAATGTTTAAGTCAGACACTCAGCTGAGGGGAGCTCAGCTTTGCTTGCTGATTCTTCCCTCCAGTAAAGAAAGATGGGGTTTGTCACAAGAGAATCAAGCAACGCCTGTCTCTTATAGACCCCTGTAAGCACTTCACGAGAATAACATTTCAATCGGGAAGGGATTTATATTTGTCTTATCTTCCTGCCACTGTCAATGACAAATTAAAGTCAAATGATGCCTGGCATATGGACTATGGAGACTACTGAGATCAGTTCCCCTGGAGAAAATGGCTGCTTTGGAGGGTGGACTCTTATGGCATTATACCCTGCCAAAGTCCTTCCCCTCCCCAAACCCTGCCCTCACTAGGTACTATCCCACAAACTCCAGAAATTTTCCAACCAGAGGTTGGCAACTCTAGCCTGATGGCTACCAAACACAATATGAACTGCCACCTGAAATCATCATGAATAATTACAGAGATTAATTCTTTATCTCTGGATATTTTGTCAGTGATAAAAAGCTGTCCACTGGCTTCCAGTTTGTTTTGACCTACAATGTGCAGTTTGTTTTGACCTACAGAGCACTGCTTTGACCTACAGTGTCTTCAGTGGTTTGTGGATAGGGTAGTTCAAGGACCCACGTTACCATTCTGTGATGGCATTCCATCATACCTTTATACTTCTGCTATTATAATATCAGAAAGGTCATTTTCAGGCCACACATCTACCTCATACAGAAGGCCCTGAGGGTGTGTTCTTAGATTCAACGGAGTGTTATCAAGATTAGCAAAGTTCCATTTCTGCTGTTCTGATGACAGCATGTTTTTAAATATTTGTTCATTCGGGGCTGACTGTATTATGAAGCAACTATTCTGTGCAGCAGATTCTGTCTCCAACCATAGTATTTTCAAGTTGTTCAGTACCAGGGTTGCCAGCTCCATGTTGGGAAATATCTGGAGATTTTTGGGGGTGGAGCCTGAGTATAGCAGGGTTTGGGGAGGGGAGGGACTTCAACTGGGTTTAATGCCACAGAGTCCACCTTCCAAAGCTGCAAGCAAACAAAGTTGCCTGGAAATAATTTGTAACCCCAGGAGATCTCCAACCATCACCTAGAGGTTGGCAACTCTATTCAATACACTTTTTAAAATAATGCCCTGGGGCCTCTAAAATTTGGCATAGCTTAAAGCAGGGGCCCATGTGCTATCCCTGGGTGCCCATAGTCCCACTGACACTGTTCCTCATGCCTACCAAGTGTTTTTAGAAAGTAGGAGGGGCCAGATGGGGCTTTTGCCCAGGAGGGCTTCTGATTGGCCACTGCAGATCTGATTGGAGATCTGATTTTAAAATGTTGCTTTGGCAGCAGCTGCCACCACAGCATGAAGATCTTCACCACATAACTGTGGGTAAGCTGTATGTATGCAAGAAAATATTTCAAAATAATATGATCATTTAAAAAAGATACCCTGTTCAACAGAGTGTCTGCCTGAAATGTTGAAAATTTTCTACTGGAGTTATGCATAATCCCACTCTCTGAAATGTTTTGATTGGCTCTGCCTCCTGTGGCAGCCATTTTGTGATGGCGTCCATCACCCTGTGTCAGAATTCCACAGGTACCCACAGGCTCAAAAATGTTCGAGACCTCTGGCTGAGGACCTCAGCATATTTTATTCTGGCCTTGGGGGAGAAAGGGCATTTAAGAAAGAGAATTTGTCTTAATTTGCCACTACTTCCCTCTTTTTTCAACGTAAACTAAAGCAGCAGTGGAGCAATTTAGAATTTTGGCTCACAGAGCTGTGGTTCAACTGTTTGTGTGAACTGTTTATTTCTCTCCTATTCTTGCAGGTCCAGCAGATATTAAGCCTGAAACAGCCATGTCTGAGCTGGTGCCAGAGCCCCGGCCAAAACCAGTGGTGCCAATGAAACCTGTTGGTATTAACTCTAACCTTCTGGGCTACATTGGGATTGATACCATCATAGAGCAGATGCGCAAGAAGACTATGAAAACTGGATTTGACTTCAACATTATGGTTGTAGGTAGGAAAAAGTTAGGGCCAAGGGACTTTTGAAGCAAGGCTTAGCTATGAAACCAGAGTCTGACACCAGTGCCATTTTCAGAGTCATGGGGGGGCGGGGGGGATAAGTTCAGGATACCAGGACGGGGTACAGAGTTAAAACTGGACTAATATCAAGACTATCTGTTCCAGGTTTTTGTGTTTGTGTGTGACTCAAAGGCCTAGTTCTCACAGAGGTGGTGAAAGTGTCCGGGCTGTATCACTTCAGTCTACAGATAAAGGCATGTGACTGAAAGCCCCTTCCACACAGAAAGCTAGATGATGGGAAGAAAGGTTTTATCTTCACCATTGTCCTGCAATGATACTGTTTTTGTGTTCAGGGAATATTTGTGCTTGTGTGTGTATGTGTGTGTGCGCGCGCGTGCGTGCATGCAGGTATGTTCAGTCACATAAACTCCCACCTGCAGTTTGAAGCAGTTCAGTTATTGGTTTACCACATTGGTGAAAACTTGGCTCAAGGCTTAGCCTTTAAGCAGAAAAACAACGTCCCACAAGTCTCCCTTCAGGACTTGATCATTTTGGATTATCAGGAACACTTGACAAGGGTATCCCAGGAAAAAAATGTCCCTGTGTCTCTCTGGACCTTGATTGCACTCCTAACAGTGTGCTGGTGGCATAGGAATGCAGAAAACCATAATCCTGATGAGCAAAATGCCTTCTGTCTTTCCAGCCGTCAGGATATAAATGATTCTCCTGACTCACCATGGAAAGGCTGTGGCAAACTCTATATAATTCTTCTTCCAGGCCAAAGTGGACTGGGAAAATCAACACTTGTGAATACCTTGTTCAAATCTCAAGTGAGCCGCAAGTCTTCAGGTTGGAGCCGTGAAGAGAAGATCCCCAAAACAGTTGAAATCAAGGCAATTGGACATGGTAGGTGTTAAGACAGCGGTTCTCAAGACATGTTGTTTGTATCTCCTTCTAGAAGAGATTGGATTTATACCCCGCCCTTCACTACCCAAAGGAGACTCAGATTGGCTTACAAACTCCTTTCCCTTCCCCTCCCCACAACAGACACCCTGTGAGGTAGGTGGGGCTGAGAGAGCTCTGACAGAAACTGCTCTTTTTCAAGAACAACTGTGCCAGAGCTATGGCTTGCTGAAGGTCATCCAGCAGGTGCAAGTGGAGGAGTGGGGAATCAAACCTGGTTCTCCCAAATTAGAGTCCACACACTTAACCACTACACCAAACTGGCTCTCAAGGACCTCAAATACTGTACAGATGCCTATGGGTATGATATTAGTCTCTTGAACCACTCCCTCCAGGGTCAATGAGTAGCAGTGTGGTCTGTACAGTGTGACTCTCACAGCAAGAGGGTAACAGGAATTGCCTGAAAGAGCACTGCATACCATGCCTTCAAAGAGCAGTCTGTGGTGGACTACTTTGTGAGGTTCCTCCCTCTCCAGCTCCACTTGCTTGCCCTCAGCTGTCTTTCTGGGTGTCTCTGGCAGATCTCCAGATGACCAAAAAATCAGTTCCCCGGGATAAAATGGCTCCTTTGGAGAATAGACTCTATGACATTCTAGCCTGCTGAGGTCCCTCCTCAAACCCTGTCCTATTTAGTCTCCCCCCCCCCCCCCCCAAATCTCCAGATATTTCCCAACCCAGAGCTGGCAACCCTGCCCCCATAGGGTTTTCAAGGCAAGTGATTAGTCAAATGCCTTCCTCTGAGAAGTCTTCTCTGGTGGTCTCCCAGCCTAGTACCAACACTGTTTAGCTTCTCAGATTTGATGAGATCAGGTGATACCATACCACTCCACATCCTCATGTGCTCCTAGTGCTGAGAATAAGTGGGCCACTTTGGGGACACTGTGACTAATCTGGACCTGGGAATACAAAGCAGTACATAATATTTGCCAAAAAATTAAAGGCCCACTTATCTAGTGATGATGATGTGCCATGAATCAATAGGTATGGATGAAAATCTTTTCATGCTCCTAAACATTTGCAGAGGATCCAGACATACCATTCCACAAAGTCTAAGACCAAATTTACATGTGCCATTTAAAGTGTTTTCCAGCCACCCTTCTGCAGATGGTATGCATATGTAAAAAATAGAGTTTTAAACATGCTTGTATCCGTGTTTTTTTAAAATTGACTGATAATCATTCAGGAAGCTTTATTAACACTTGCATTTCAAAGTTTATAAAGCACAAGTGATTTCTGTCCTCGACAAAGATAATTATTTCTAGAAGAGCCACAGGGACTTATAGTTTTGGAGGGGCCTTTTCTGCTCAATGATGGGAAAGGGCTTCATGCCACGTTACAAAAGAGAGAGTTTTGAAGGATGGTAATGGCCAGGGGTCATTTCCTAGAAAAAGAGGTGCAGGAGCTCATTTGCATAACTCATTAGCATATGCCACACCCCCTGACAAAGGGCAGGCATGTTTAAAATGAGTTAAGGCATATGCAAATGAGTTTAAATCCCCCCCTTTCCTGAGTCTTTCTGCGAAAGGCGGGCATGTCTCCCCTTCCCTCATCTCCTGACTCCACTTCTCCTCTTGGAGAAAGTGGGTGATTTTTTGGGAGGGCTACGTGGCAGTGCACCCCCCCACTGAGAGGCCCGGGCTCTACCCCCCCAACCCCCGGGAGTTCCCCAGCCTGGAGCTGGCAACCCTGCGTGCCATCTCCCCCCCAGCCTCCCGTCCCTGCTGCCCCAGTGATGCACCTGAATGCTGTGTGGGCTCCAGCCCAGCCGAGGGCGCTGCGGGCCGGCCTCTCCCAGACTAGCACAGCTTGCAGGGCGCTCAGCGGTGGCTCGTAGGGCACCAGGCAGCTCCTCAACATGGCACTCAGCTCACGCACTCACTGCTCCTGTTCTGACTCTGGTGCCGGGGGGGGGGGAGGAGCGTTGCCCTGCCACTGGCCAGTCATCCCGCCGCCACCACCACTGCCGTCATCTTTCACCCGCCCACCTGGGATCCCCTGGGAGGCTGGTGCTCGGAGCTAGGAATGGTGCAGGGGGGCTCTGTGGGGCTTCTTCTGCCCACTTGCTTCAGCGGGCGGGCAGAGGAAGACCGGGGAAGGCATTTAAATGCCTCCCTACAACCCCCCCGGGCCCTTCCTACCTCGCACACTTTGGAGCACGAGCTAGGAATGGTGCAAGTGGGCTCTGCGGGGCTTCTTCTTTCTCTCTACAGCCGTGCCACTGCTGCGGAGTGACTCTAGAGAGGGGGGCGTGGGGGCAGGGAACTGGGGGTGGGGCTTGCCACCACCGCCATTTGTGCCTGCTCCTGGGCTCCTGGAGTGGTGCTCCGGTCTGCTCTGACCCCAATGACCCCTGGTAATGGCAACATTTCTCCCCTAGTTATTGAAGAAGGTGGTGTCAAAATGAAGTTGACAGTGATTGATACTCCTGGATTTGGTGACCAGATCAACAATGAAAACTGGTAAGTGTTTTGTTTTGTTCACTAATTCTAGTTCTATTTGTTCTCCCCCCACCCCACAACTCCTGAATGTTCACAACTGCCAGAAATGTGTGTGCATGCACTCACCATAGTCAGGGATTAGAACTGTCTTACTCTAAGGTTCCACTCTTGAAAGATAGTGAAGGACATGATATGCCCCATAAATCCAATTATTTAGCATTCCAGGGCTGATGTTAGTATGGTATTAATTAGCAGTTAACTTGAGAGCTGGTCAAGGATGTTCGGTACATAAGGGTTAATGTGAGATATAAAAATAGAGTTTTGACCACATGTAGACAGTAAGGGTTCCTGTAGTCCAGCAGTTCCCATAGGTGAACTCCTCTAGTGGATTACAGCAACCTTGAGTGTGAATCACAGGAGCAGTGGGCTGGAGCACTATGTCAAGGGGTGGTAGGCAAGAAACCACATATCTCCCACACGTACTTAGAAGGATACTGTTGTTGAGCCTCGAACCATAGGGTCCCAAGACCTAGAAGTACCGTCAAACAATGAAAATACCCAGTCGGGCAGTGCCAGGGAGTTGGTACCAGCCCCCCCCCCCCGCAGGGGAATGCCTGCTTGTGTCATGGCTGCAGCAAAATGACCCCATCCCCTGGAAAGGTCCTTGTTCCTTCGACCAGCCTTCTGAAGGCTTCAGCCACCACTGAAGCTATCCTCCCGGAATAGTGGTATTTCTGAGGCTTGGATTAGTAGCTATCACTTCTCTGCCAGCTCGCTTGCTCCTTCCTTCCTTCCTTCCTTCCTTCCTTCCTTCCTTCCTTCCTTCCTTCCTTCCTTCCTTCCTTCCTTCCTTCCTTCCTTCCTTCCTTCCTTCCTTCCTTCCTTCCTTCCTTCCTCCCTCCCTCCCTCTCTCCCTCTCTCTCTCTCTCTCTCTCTCTCGCCTTCTGACATACTTCCAGTGATGTCAGGTGGTATAGCACATGCAAATAAGTTATGCTAATGAGTTATGCTGAGCTCCTGCACCTCTTTTTCTATGAAATGACCCCTGGGCAGCGCAGTCCCCTCCAGGACATTCTGATTCTTAATCTTCAGCAGGCTTCTTCACTGACCAACTGTACCTTAATCTTGTTTGTGCTCAGCTTTGGTTTAGTGGAAGTCCATTCTTCAGGATTTCCGCAGACTCAGGGAGAAGCAGAGCTGGGTATCATCTGCTCTTATATTATTAAATACAATATTAAATAGTGGTCTTTTAACAATTCCTTAATCTGTTTCCTCACTACTCAAATTGGTGCAGGGGGCCTATAGTGGGAGACTTTCTGGAATTGCTCTTCACCACTGCTGTTCAGACTACTGGAGGAATTGTGGAAGGTTGGGCACAGTCCTAGAGTACTGGCATGGCATGATGGCATCGCTTCTGCTTTTGTGTTGAAAGTGACATACCCTGTTGCTAGGGTTGCCAGCTTCAGGCTGGGAAATTCCTGGAGATTTGGGAGGAAGAGCCTAGGGAGGGTGAGGTTTGGGGAGGGATCTCAGCAGCATATAGTGCCTTGGAGTCCACCCATCAAAGTAGCAATTTTCCCCAGGGAAGCTGATCTATGTTGTCTGGAGATCAGTTGTAATTCTGGGAGATCTCCAGGCCCCACCTGGAGGCTGGCAACCCTATGTGTCACACCAGCACTAATGTAACTGTCCCCTACAGGATCTCCTAGTGGGAGACAAAGAGATTTTATCTGCCTCTTTTCCTTCTCTCTTTCTCTCTCTTTCTTCCTTGGCCTCTTAGCTGGGAGCCCATTGAGAAATACATCAATGAACAATATGAGAAATTTCTGAAGGAGGAAGTGAATATTGCAAGGAAGAAACGAATCCCGGACACAAGAGTCCACTGTTGCATCTACTTTATCTCTCCCACAGGTCACTCGTATGTATCTCTCAGTAGCTCTAGAGTATGTCAAAATGATGGGGGCAGCTCTGCTGTGCTAGTTGAGCATCCAGGATACCCACCATCCTTTTGGTACCCATGTGCAGTGCACACAAATCACCCAGTAAGTGCCATGGCAGACCAGGGGACCTAAGCACCAGCACAGGTGGCAAAGCCTGCCAGGGGACAAAGTACAAAAATGACCCAGCGTAAGTATGGGAAGCATAATTAACTTCATGCCTTACTAGAAACCTTCTAAGCTTAGTGATTAATATGGGTGAAATTTGTGTTCTGGAGTTCCATATTATTTTGTTAGTAGTCAGTGCCTGCTAATTCCTGCCCACTTTCATAAATGGAATGAAGTTGCCATGGGGGCATATTGTTCAGGCCATTTCACACCTGATGTTCTTCATATATGGGGATACACTACAGATGCCAGGCCACCCATTATAGCGGGAGACCTCCCGGCATCCCACTGTTGAAGTGCTGGCAGGAGAAAATGGGTGGTGGTGGAATACATGTTGTCATCATGCCGACTTGCTGACACCACTTCCAGTAAAAACTGGGAGTAATGTTGTAGATGCTCTAGAATTTAGAACCATAGAATTTTTGTAAATTCTACAGTGTTAAATGACATCACGGGAAATGATGTCAGCTTGGCAGCATGATGCCAACATCCCCCCATTTCCTCCTGCCAGTGTCTCAGCAGTGAGATTCCCCCAGTTCCTCCCAGAGGTTGCTGGCTTCAACCCTAGTGTACACTATTTCAGGGAAGAAAGAGTTAATGTGAGCTTGTGTACCTTGTCATGAGAGAAAATCTATTTTTCCAAGTGTACACTTTGTGGGAACCTACCACTGGATATAGATTTCCAACACATGTACACTTGGCAAAACAAACACTTGCGTGATCTTCCTATATTGTAGTATGTAAACCAGTATTCCCACACTATTTCTTATACCTTGTGGTGGCTGACTTCACAGTCTCCCTATTTCTTCTTTATTTCTTTCCCTGTCCATTGTGGGGGTTCAGTTGATTGCTTGAGAGGGCGATGGCTATGTGGAAGGAAGTTAACAAGAAAATGCTTACAGCCCCAGATGGGAATGATTCCTCTTTATTTTCCCCATTTCCAGCCTAGAAACTAAGAGGGGGTTAATTTTATGGAGTCTAGGGATTGGAAGATATGTTCTTCTTTATTAAAGAAGTGATAGTATTCTTCCTCCTGGGCTATAGCTTGCGACCCTTGGATCTAGAGTTTATGAAGCACTTGAGCAAAGTAGTAAACATCATCCCAGTTATTGCCAAAGCAGACACCATGACTATGGAGGAGAAGATTGAGTTCAAACAGAGGGTAAGTGTCTCCTTATTTGGGGAAAAACACCCTTCAGTGTTGTGACAGGAATATTCTCTCTGCATATATCTTTTTATTTTGAAATGCTTTCTTATCCAGGTCCGCAAAGAACTAGAAGTCCATGGAATTGAATTTTATCCCCAGAAAGAGTTTGATGAAGACCTTGAAGATAAGACAGAGAATGACAAAATTAGGGTAGGATGCTCACTATTGTGATTGACTGTTGAGTAAGTCAATTTCTGCAGAAAGTGGAAGCATCAGTATTAAGTGCATACTTTTCTCTCTCTTCTCTGTTCTGGATGTGGGTAGCATAAGCTACAGCCACTGAGGAGAAGTAAGCCATGAGTTATTCTGAACATAGCTCCTAAGCATTTATTTTTGGAAGTTCTTCAGCTGAAAATTAGACTTCATTTATGTTTTGGTAGCTGAATCAAGAGTTTATATGACTTTCTGTCTACGCATGTTTGCATTTTACAGGTTCTTATGGGGAAATTAATCTCTCTTGAAAGATTTACAGCTTTGACTGAATTCCAGTTGCACTGTAAATGGATTTCCAGATGTTTTCAGCATGGGCACACTTAGCCAGTTGCACATTATTAAATCAACTTCATTTGGAACTAGCCCTCATTAGACTTGTAAAGCAAACGAGCTCTCTGTGTGAAATATAACTGATGTCTGCAAGTTAATTTTTGCTCATTACTCAATTCTTATGTGAGAATTTTGGGCATAGTTGGAAAGCAACCAGGAAAATAAAATAAATATTAGTGTAACAAAGAGAGTTCCTTCACATAGCTACATAATGCACAGAAAAGAATCTGAAAATAATTCAATAATGAATTAAAGGAATATGAAAGGCCTACGGAATTGGAACTTAAGAGAACATGAACATATTTTGGCCGGCAATTATAGCATGCATGTAATGTTCTACAAATAAATATATGCTAGATGAGGGTGGTGGTGAAAAGGACAGAAAGAAGCTTTCCAGATGTCCGTACATGTTGCACAGAAGAGCAAACTCAATTTAAACTTAATTTATCTGATTTCAGCAGGAAAGTATGCCATTTGCAGTGGTGGGCAGTGACAAAGAATATCAAGTGAATGGAAAAAGGGTCCTGGGCAGGAAGACACCCTGGGGAGTCATTGAAGGTAAATAAATGATGGACCTTTTATTTTTGAGTCTCATTTATAAATATCAGTAAATGGCATGTAGCAAAGTGGCAAAATCATTGATGTCAGCAGCAAATGTTAAAATGGTACCAGTAAAGTACTGGGGAAGAAGTATTTCCTGTTGCCTTTTTCTCCCTAGGACAGTCTGTTAATGATTTTAATGAAGCAAGGAATGTGTTTACCAGAATTACTAAGGCTGCAGTCAGATGAGACACTTAATGCATTGGGGATGCGCTCATTTCATCCAGTGTTATTTGACATGGAGACGTTTGATCAGACATTCCAGCATAATCTGCTTTGCTGCGGGCTCAGTCCATAATTGAACAATCAGACAGTGTGGTTGGGCAAGCGGGTTTTAAAAAATTTCTTTTGTGCATGTGCATAACCAGGAGTTCAATGGTATGATGGCTATAAAAGGAACTACTGGGGGGCGGGGTGTTCCTCAGCAGTGATCAGCAGAGAAAAAACTTTATCTCACAAACAATTCTTGACCAAAAAATAGCCATTGGCGCTTGATTGAAATATTTTATTTTGGTCAGAAATGCACATGTGGGGCTCTGTGGCCATGGAACAATTATGCAATTATCCACATATCGCCAAGCAAACTAAAAAAATGGCACCAAGTCAGGATGGAATGAGCAGACCATCCAGATGTCTTGAGAGCATGCTTGAGTGATCAGACTAAGGCAAATCTGTCCATGGCCCATCAGCAAGTGTTAGGACTGGACTTTCCCCAGTGTCTATTAACTCAATTTCAGAGGCGGGGCAGAACGAGGTGCCAGCGACTGCAGAACCATTCACAGATGTTGCTGTGTGAATGTGCACTTTCGATCTGTCAGGCATCTGCAGCTATATCAGATCTAGATGCACATCTGACCGCAGCCTAAGGGTACAAAATTGGAATGGATTGCTTATATTTTAGGGGCCAGGCAAAACATTGTAATAAAGTTCTGTTACAACATGGAAAACCATATGAAGAAATATAACATGTTACAAAAAAGGAAGAGTCAACTGCACATATTTGGCTAGTACCTTGCTAGGTATTGTACTAATTCTGAAAGGATATGGGTTTTTAGTAATTAACACATTCTAAGAAGGGATGCTGTGGCAAAGCAGGACCATGCTATTTGGTGTTATAATCAGAAGACTTGTTATTTCCAGATTTGTTAAGCAATAGTACTACTCCCCACTGGCAAAATGTTGACTGGAAGGCTGTTTTATTCTGGAGTCTACAGTTCCCAAATTGGAAAAGAGACAGAGGAGAGTGATGATGTTAAAAAAAAGAATTTATAAGGCAAATCACAAAAGTAAATGGAAAATGTGTTGACAGTTTTTACATGTTCCAAAGAGTATTAGAAATAAGGACAATTTGTATTAAATGCTGAGGTTAATTGAAATATCAGCTTAAACTATAGGAAGGTAAAAATGTAGGCGGGGGGATCTTAAAAATTGAGGAGCTTGGTAGCACATCAGAATTTCTAGAAAGTAAAAGCAAAACGTAATGGAGTTCTGAAAAAATATTTAAACCATCAGAGAACACCAATCAGGCAATACAGGAGTTCTAGAAAAACATGCTACTTACTTTCATCAGTGCTGATGGAGACAAGGGCTGGGCTTGATGGATTCCTTCCACTTCTGATTCCACATTAAAACATGATTAATGTATTCTGCTTTATTTGCAGTGGAAAATCTCAATCACTGTGAATTTGCCCTACTCCGTGATTTTGTCATAAGGTAAGTCTGTTTGTCCTTAGGTAAACTTTTCCTTCTGTTGTTTTACCAAACCCACACTGGAACAGAAATTCCCCCTCTGCATTGCTTGCCGCTTCACTTTCTTTGATCATCGGATTTTACAGTACCCTCTACACTGCATGTTGCTTTCACTTTCTTTGATCATTGGGTTTAATGGTACCTTCTGCATAGATTTATGACCGTTCAGGCGTGACTTCAGTCAGCATGGTATTGCCCCAGGGTATCTGAATGTGGTTTTGAGCTGCACCTTTGGTAAAACAATGGAGGGAAAAGCCAATGCAGAATTGCCCAATATTGCCTATTGAGATCTCATAGTATAACACTGCTATCCTAAGCAGAGTTACATCCTTCAAAGTCAACTGAAGTCAATAGATTTAGAAGGATGTAACTCTGCTAAGGATAGCACTATAAGTGAACTATTGCTCTACAGGTCCAGTGAAGTTACAGTGCAATCCTAAGAACGCTTTCTGGGGAGTAAGCCTCACTGAATATACCCAAGTAGGTTTCTGAGTAGAACTGTTTACAGTTGCTGTCTGAGTAGAATTTTAGCTCTTTGAAGTCATTTAAAGTTACTCTCAATTTTATTGAATAGCAAACACACTACAGTGATAGTAATGTTGGCTTCATTCTGGGTGGTTTGTTTATTCAGTTCTATGCCATTTGACAGGCCATGGACCGTAACAGCTGCTAATAATAACATTAAAAAGTATTAATACAAATTAAATTCCAATATCCTGCATTTGTTTTTCCATTTACCTCAGATGTAAATTAAGCAGATAGCATACATTTGCATTTCATTTATCCAAATGAATGAATTGGTGACCTTTCGTACAAAAGACAGTCTGTTTGAACCATAATTATTTACAAAAGACAACACCTTTATGGATAATGAATATCAAGAATAGGATATCACAGGTCAGAATATAGAATAGAATAGTATAGAATAGAATAGAATATCACAGGCATTTGGTGTTTTTGGCCACTGTGTGACAGAGTGTTGGACTGGATGGGCCATTGGTCTGATCCAACATTGACTTATGTTCTTAGAATATCAGAACTGAACAGGCCTGTAGCTACAGTGAGGCATCTCGATGCCGGGTCCCCCAACTTACTGCCCAGGCCTCCCAACTTTATTTCATATTTTATTTTCCGCCGAGCCATCACCCTGCCCTTTGAGCACTAGTGAGCTCCAGCAAGCCTGGCAGCTGGTAGAGGTAGCCCTGTGGGTAGGACATGGCTGGGCTGGAGGCCGGATGGAGAGTGCTGCCGCTGCTGCTGCTGCTGATACCACAGAGGAGCTTACAGCCTCCCCACCATCGTCATGGCTTCCTAGGATCTCAAGGCCAGTGAGGCTAAAATCTTAGAGAGGCCACCAGGAAAGTGGGGTGGGGAGATCACTTCCTTCCTGCCTGGAATATGCAGGTGGGGAATTGGCCATTCTTGTTCTCATGCAAAACAGCATCAGCTCCTCCCTCCCTGGTGAGTCAAGGGCTATCCCAGGGCTGGTTGGCTCACGGGGCTGTGTGTGGGTGTGCCCCTGACTTATTTAAATGTGCCCGAAGAAAAAATCCTAGCTGTGCCCCTGGAACTGTAAAGACTAGGAATCATTAAAACAAGAACTTTTTTTGTGCTTACTTTGCTACAAATGCATATAAAGTTATCTTTAGAAAGTACTCCCAGTTGAGTGAAGTAAGTTGTGATCCCCCCCCCCAGGAACCATAGTAGGACTAGTGCTATTTAATATTAATAAATAATTTGGAATCAAGAATGAGCAAAGTAGCTATGTGTGAACACCAGCGTATTTAAGAAGATGTGAAGCATCTTTCCAAACTTGTTAAAAATGGGAGGAAACTGGTAAATAAGATCAGTACAATTAGATGTGATGCTGAAGATCAAACATCCTAACTTCATATAACTTATATACACTGTTGGGATCAATTTGTCAATGCAGTGGCAATAAAAGGGCAAGGTCCATCCTAAGAATTAGAAAAAGGATTGAAAATAAAGCAACCAGTATAATTATGCTATTACATCAGTCCATTGTACAGTTGCATAAATATTGCATATAGATTTGGTGTAGCAAAAATATATCATAAAACTGTAAACGTTTCTGAAAATAGCAGCTAAAATGATTAAGGGGTGTGAGCACCATCCTGCTCAGGAAAGGATAAAATATTCAGCAATGTTTAATTTTTAAAAAAGACAACTAAAGGAAGGGACATAAAAGGTTTATTAAATTATGAATTGTGTAGAGAAAGTAGATGGAGAGATTTTTCTCCCTGCCTTGTAACCCTAGAACTTACAGTGCTCTCCAAGACAGAGTTACATCCTTCTAAATCCATTTAAGTCAATGGGTTTAGAAGGGTATAACTCTGTTAAGGATGGCACTGCTAGTCTATCTGTGAAATTGATTTAGCATTTTCAGTTTACTTGGGACATACACTTCTGGAACCCACTGCCACAAGATATGGTGATAGTCACAGAAAATGAGGTAAATTTAAAATATGGTTAATTTTATGGAGGTTAGATGATCCCATGTTACCTAAATGGAGCCCACATGGTCAAAATGCCAGTTGTTGAGATACAAAAAAAAAGGGGGGGGGCTTGCAGTCTTCAGAGAAATATATTTGAATAAATGAAAGTGCTGTGAAATGGCAAACTACCACTCTTGGATGAACTCTCCTGGTAGCTGTCTTGAACCTTACATGACTTACATAGTGAACTTTCTTCTTTCTCTTTTCCCCTCTTCTTTTCCTCATGTATTTTTCAGGACCCACCTTCAAGACCTAAAGGAGGTAACACACAACATCCACTATGAAACTTACAGGGCTAAACGACTGAATGACAATGGGGGGCTTCCGCCGGTGACCGTAGAGATAGAAGAAAATCATGAAAGCAATCTGTGAATGACCCATCCTGGTCTGCTATCACCTGCTGTCTCTGAATTATAACCACCACACCACCCTTACCCTTGATTTGAATTCAGGCCTCTCTTTGAAGCATGTGGAATATCCTTTGTGTGTGCATATGAGGAAAGAACTGGGGGCACAGCTCCCAGCTTTCCCCAAATGTCCCAGTCTGGTTCTTTTTTATTATATGAATTTTGTATTTTGCACAGCAGACACTAGTCTTCCGTTGTCACATATTCCAAGACTCTCAGCTGGGCATCATGATTGTGGAAAATATTGAAGGGAAGTGTTTTGATCTCTGGGGTCACTTGGAATGTCTGCAAGGGAAAAAATGAGACTGGTGTAAAGATGTTGAACGCACTATGGGAACTACAGAGCCATACTTTGGATGTGAATTTCATAGGACTGGAAGGGATTGGGTTGCTATGCAGTTGTGTGGAAGCAGGAAAAATTGACATTTGGAAGTAAGTTCCAGTGAAATCAATGAGAGAGATTTATTAGCAAGTAAATGCATTTCGAACCAAGGTGTCAGTATGGGGAAGATGGACAGGCTTTGGGTTATCGTGTTTCCCTTGGAAGGAGGTAAATTGGTAGAGAGAAAAGTAGAGTTGAGAATTGATTCAGAAGTAGTAGATTTCTTGATATGGTGGACAGCATTTTAAAGAAAGGAATTTCAAATCGTGATGCAAATAATTTTTTTGTCGTAAATATAAATGCCACTCTTAAGTTGCTGTTACAGTTCTAAGATGTATTGATCCTCCTCATTATCCTGCATTCTCAGAGCTGCTTTTGAGATGTTTTAACAGACCCATGACTGTAACAATCCCCTTTGGGTTGCTGCATCCACTGAAAACAGCAAGAGCGCAACATGGCTCACTTGTGCCTTTCTTCCCTCTGACCCCTTGACTATGGGAGGGGAACTCTCTGCTAAGCAGAGGACCTCTTATGCTGGGAATATTCCCCAGACTGTGTACACTCAGAGGTCAATCAACATAAAGAATCTTGAAGGAATACCATAACTAGCTAGGGCATGTTCTTTAATTCCGTTGTATGGCTTCCTTTCCCTGATCTGTGCTCATTGTAGATTTTGCCGAGGCTGGGTCTCGTGATCCACATGGCTGCCAATTGCCAACATCCCAGAATGGAATCTGGCAGCTCCATGCTGGTTCTCACAATTCCAGCATGCATTTTTTAAAACAAAGAACAAGTGCCTAGCTCACATGGCTATGGAGAAAAGATATCAAGATGTGTGGGTAGTCCCTGCTGAAGGTTTAGGATGAGGTAATGGCCTGGGTAGAACTTCCAGTGGTCAAGAGGACAGCATTACCCTGTATGGGTGCCATATTAGCCCTCCTCTGTCATCACTGTTTCAAACTGCCTCCCAAAGTGCCATAGATATAGGTCAGTTTTGTTCCCTCTTTCAGAAGAATAGGCATTGCTCATTTTCAGATGTCAGTGCATATATACCTTCAATATTCCCTTCTGCCCAATAGTTATTTATTTAAAAATTACGCCCAGTCTTTCACTAGATGGAACCAAGGTAGCTAACAACTGCACAAGGTATACAAAGTTGTAAAGATATAACAACAGGAAAAAGTCTGACACTAATACTATATAATCTAGTACACAGCAGTCACAGCTGCCACTGATTATTAAAACAGAATGTATAAAGGAACATTTTCCAGAATGTCCGCATCTAATCTGGCCATGGGATTGCCTCTTTAGGAAGGACATTCCATAGAGCCAGGGAGTCACTGCATATTCTGTGTCCTTTTACAAACTAGTGAGATAAGCCTTCTTCAAATAACATGAGAAGTTGTTCTTCATAAGATGCTATTTATTCAACTAATGTATTTAATTTATTTAAAACAGGTTTTATGGCCTTCTTTCTGCTAAAACACTTTCAAGGCATCTTACAAAGGTGTTTTTTAATGTAATGATTTAAAAAAATTAACAGTAGCACAAGATTAACAATAAAGCCACAGCATAAGGCAATAACATAAAACCACAGCATAGAACTAATGTTTTTATGCTACCTTTTTTATCCCACTCTTCCTCGAAGGAGTTGAGGGTGGTGGCATACATGGTTCTCCCTGCTCTACATTTCCTGTGCAGAAGGTTAGGCTGATTGTGACTGGCCCAAGAATACCCACTAAGCTGGGGCTTTGAAGACAGATATCCCCAGTCCTAGACTGGCATGCTAACCATTAATAATATAGAACTAAAGCATAAAAATTGCCATTGCCAAGAAGCCAAAGAAGTTCTAAATAATAAAGGAGAGCAAAAGTCAGAGCAATAAAACATACTGATTTTTTTAAAGATCAAATTAATATAGCCATAAGCTATAACCTTTGATATTAAGTCACAAATGCCTGGGAAAAGAAGAATCCCTCCCCCCACCCCCAGTACTAGTGCTGGGCAAATGGTTGTAGAGGACAAGGTGATGCAACAGAAAAAGCTCTATCTCTGGCAATCACCCACCTCCTTTCTGATGGAGGAGGCTGGGCATCTTAAGATGGTCTTAACTGTTTGGCAGATGCATATAGAAACACGCAACCTTTAGATACTCTGGTCCTGGACTATTTACATAACTGCATATTCAGCCTGTAACTTTGCACTTTGAATTGTACCCAGAAATGAATAGGCAACCAGTTGAGTTCTCTTAACACTGAAGAGATGTGTTCCTTGAAACTGACACCAGCTAAAATCTTGTTGCTGCATTTTGAACCAAGTGAAGTTTTTGAATGCCCCTTGAAGGCAGAATGTACTGGAGCCCTCTTAACCTAGATCAGAGCAGACCAAGGATAGCTATGGTCAGATCTTGCTTCTCAAGGAAGGCTGTAAATGCTGCAGTACAAAGTCCATTGGTACCTTTAAGACCAACAAAGTTTTGTTCAAGGAATAAGCTTTTGTGATCAAATCAGTCGATCCTAAAGGAAATCAAACCTGACTGTTCCCTGGAAGGACAGATATTGAAACTGAAGCTCAAATATTTTGGCCACCAACTGAGAAGGGAGCATTCACTGGAGAAGACCCTGATGCCAGGAAAGATTGAAGGTAAAAGAAGAAGGGGACAGCGAAGGATGAGGTGGTTAGACAGTGTTATTGATACAACGAGCATGGAGTTGAGCGAGCTCCAGAGGACAGTGGAAGACAGGAGGGCCTGGCGTGATGTGGTCCATGGGGTCGCGAAGAGTTTGACTCAACTGTGCGACTGAACAACACAAGCAAACAAAAAGTGCACACACTCCTTCAGATACAATGAAATGGAAATTACCAGTCCATACATACAGGTAGAGAGTGAGCATTCACGAAAGTTTATAACTTGAATACAACTTGGTTGGTCTTAAAGGTGCTGCTGGACTCAAACATTGTTCTGCTGCTTCAGACCAACTACCTAACTGAATGTATAATGGCTGCACTAATTGAAGTTGGTTAAAGATGCTACATGCCGCAGAAGCAACCTGGTACATCAGTTTTTAGGCATGTATCTAATGGCCTCCTCAAGCAGCAAACCCTTTAGGAGTGCATCCCCCTTCTAGAATAGATTGTATCCTCATTCTCCTATTAGCCATATTATCAGTCATCAGCACCTCAGTGCTGTCTGGGCTGTATTTCAGTTTATTAGCTAGTTCTTTGCTGCCTCCAGACACCTGTTCAGAATTCTGGGCTATCTCATCAGACTCTGCTGAAAAGGAGAAATGAAGTACTGTGCCATTGGCATTCTGATGTTTACTCCAAATCACAATACAACCTCTCCCAGCAATTACAAGCAAATGCCTTGGGGCACAGCAGGGAACTTTGCCGGACTCCCTAGTGCAATGTAGTTGAGCGGCAGTCCCACAGCACCACCTTCTGGTATCTGGGAGCCAGACAGGTATGGTACCACCAAAGTATAGCGTCCCTGAAACCCCATCTCAATTAGGCCATCCAGGATATTATGGCTGGTGATACTGAAAACCATTGAGAGGTCCTGTAGAAGCAACAGGATCGAAACACCCCCCCTCGGGTCTCTTTCCTGATGAGGGTGACCATCAAGGTCTGGTGTATTTGTCATATCCTTAGATGCCCGTCTCCATGGGTGAGTTGTTTGTGCACCATGATTTATTAAGGGGACCAGCAATTTTTTTCCATGTCACCCCAGAGCTTTTTTCAAGCCATGGGCATTGTGGAGGAGTCCATCCATTCAGTGAATTGCAACACACAAACAGCTCACCATCAATGCTCCCTCTAAGTTGTGGAGTTGTGTGAGCAAAAATTCTACTTTGTGGGTTACTGGCGTTAAAGTTGTGAGCGAGCGATTTGGCTACTGCATATATTAGTTTGCTCTGGAGCCATCCTTCCTGAGCTAAGACCAAAATGTGTGAGCCAGAGGCTAAAAACTGTGAGCTAGCTCATGCTAACTCAGCTTAGAGGGAACACTGCTCACCATGTAGAGACAGCTGTAATATGGAACAGTTTAAAGTAGGTCAGTCTCCACTCAATGGCTATAGCATGCTCACCAGTTTATTCACAATCCTAGTGCAAGATGTATCTTCAAAGCTGCTGAAGCCATTAGTACCCATCTATTTAAGCCACTGTCTTTTTGGCACTGAAACAAGCAAGGAGTGGTGAGATCATAACCAAAAGCCCACTTCTCACAGCATCACTCAGTGACAATACAAGATACACAAGGCACTAATACAAGGCACTGTTGCTTTTCCTTTCACTGTAACTTTAATTAGCACTGCAGTTCTGTTTTGTTTCCATTCTATATGGCAGCAGTGCATTTGAGGAATGAAGATTTTTCTCTTTGATGAAGACTGTCTGGACTGGTCTGGTCTAGGCATCTCAAATGGAGAAGTCTAGATGGGTTCCTTGCCTGCCCTAAAGTTTTTGTTTGTATCACTTTAAAAAACTACAAAAATATTTTTGTGTGCTACTTTACTGGCAATGTAATAAAATTAGATTTAGAATTCTGTTCTTATGCTAAACTGAGTTAGTCCAGAGAATTTCCCATTTATGTTATACTCAATCTAAGCTTGCAGTCAACGCGGTCCATTATGGGGGAAAGCAGTGATCTGCATACACCCATTGTCAGAAATAGACTTTTGTCTTTCAGTAGCCAACAATGGGAACTCCAAGTGTTCATAGTCTTCTGCAGCCGCTGGGGGTTTGTGTGTGTGTGTGTGCTTATTCTCCATTCCAGTCTCCCCCCCAACATCAACACTTAACTGACTAAACAAAACTCTCTTGGATTACTGCTATTACAACAATTAGACAGTGCCAACAGTGTGACAAGATGTTAGGAAGGTAATATTTTGGTTTTCCTCTTTTTTTCTGTCTTTGATGCTACACATAGATCTGTATGATAACACAGGGACAAAAGGCCATAAATATAGGCAACGGATGCCAATTGAGAAAGTATCAGTAGAATCCTCTTGTGGTCTCTGTAAATTCCACATTGTAATTGTGCATATCAAGACATACTCCAGCATTTTGGAAATCTAGACCCTTCTTGGAATAAAATTCATGGGCACACCGGTAGATTATTGTAAAGTAATTTAGAGCAAGATATGAAAGCATGAAGGAATGAATGAAGCCTAGAGCCTCCTGATAACTCCAGCCCACGAAAGTATCCTATTGAAGTTCTTTGTTATCTGTCTAGCCCTAACTGAGAAAAAAATGACAGACATATACAAGTGATGTAAATGTAGGTAGACTTAACTTTCTATCGTGTTCTGTTGTCTGATTAAACAAAGTGTCATTTGAACAAATGGTGTGTTACTTTATTTGATCAGTTGTTTCATCAGTCTTTTATGTGTCCTTCATTTGGTCAGAGTTAACATATTCAGTTGTTGGAGTCAGCGACTCAGCATGCTTGGACATTGGGGGGCACCACACTCGTGTGTGTGTGTGTGTGTGTATAATTTTATCATTTAAAGGGATACAAAATGAAAAGGGACAAAGGGAAAAGTGAGAAGCATAAAACATCATTTGTTAAACACATTTAAAAGACATTGTATAATATACGAACATAAAACATGAAAAAGTATCATAACAAATCAAAATATGGTAAGATAATCAATACTTCAACATAACATACTTCAGAGTATATTTCCATTATTTCCTATTTATAGGGCGAGGGAGGAAAGCATATAACTAAGAAACATAAAAAAGAAAAGAGTAAAAAAAAATTCTTATCTTTATACAACATATGTAACTATAAAAGAGTAATGCATATAACTTTAAGAATATGATTAAAAGTGTTATATCCTTGAATGGGATGCCTCTCTTTGTCTTAAACTGGGATTTGCCTTCTGACCCTTCCTTTTATTTTCTTCTTGGTGAGTTAAGGTTGCTAGGCAGGAAATGGGGGGGGTGCTTACCGGGAACAGCAGGGAGGCCTATCTGACATACAGTGACATGTCCGCGTCACTGCCCACGTGACCTGGAAGTGATGTCATCACGTTCAGGGTGACACTCTGGTATTTGGGCAAAAACTCTATGGCAAATTTGGCTTCTACCAGAGAGTATTTGCCCAAATACCAGAGCATTGCCCTGACATCCCAGATGTAATGGCATCACTTCTGTGTCATGTGGGCAGTGACGTAGACATGTTGCTGCATGTCGGATGGATTTCCCTCTTTTGGGGGGGTAAGTTCACCCCTGCCAGCCAGCTGACTGGCAACTGAGAGGTGGGGCCTGGCAGCAGGGGATCGTTGCCCCTACCGGGAGGGGGGGGGGTCTGGCAACTCTATGGTGAATACATGTCTAGATCAGTGCAGGCATTCCTAAGGGAGCATGGAATCCAACACAGACCAAAACAGAATGGGTTGCTGAGCGCAAGAATTGCTCTATAATGGACATGCTCAGAGACACGCTAATTGACTCAGGCCCTCCCTACAGGCACTGGGGAGAAGCTGCAATGACCACAGTTTACTTGCAAAACAGGTTGCCAACAAAAGCGACAGACAAAACTCCTTGTAAATTATAGCATAACAGAAAGCCAAGTGTAGGACACATTAGGGTATTTGGATCCAAGGCCTATGCTGATAATATACCAAAAGAAAAGAGATCCAAACTAGAACCCAGTGCTGAAAAAAGCAACTTTGTAAGCTATTCTCCAGAGAGCAGGGGATACAGAATTCTAGACCCAAAAACTAACCAAATTACTACAACCAGAGTGATGCAATTTGATGAATGACCAAGGAGCAACTGGACTGCTGTGACACATGACCATCCAGAGGGAAATGGTGACAACAACCAGCTGATGGTGTATCGCACAGAGCCAACGGATGCAGTCATTGTGCAGACACAACCAGATGCTCAACCAGAAGAGGAGGTGAAGTCAGAAGTTCCTGAACCAGCAGGTGTCAGAGGAGCCAGAGATCGCTGCAGAGGCAGACAAGACCTTGGATCTCAGACCTCATCGCAGGCCAACAAGGGACATGGACTCTCACTGAGCTACCTAAGAGTAAGAATGCCATTGGGTGTGAGTGGGTCTTTAAGGCTAAGCAAGATGCAAAAAGTGATGCTGAGAGATACCAATGACTTTGTGAACCTCAACGGCAAACAAAGTTGAGAGGGAATGTTGGAGTGAGCAACTCAGCATGCCTGGACAGTGGGGGGTGCTACATCATTCTAAGTGTGTACAGGTGTTATCTCCTTGGATGGAATGCCTCTTTGTTTTAACCTGGGAACTGCCCTCTGACCCCCTCCAGTCTCTCTCACTTTGTCATCTCAGTCTCTTCATAGGACCCTCCATGGAGACACGTCTCTGCAAGTCTCTCCTGTAGATACAAGACCCTCATACTCCCACACATGATGCCGGACAAGCTGGCCATTGATGACAGGGGAAGTAATCTTTAGATTAGGCTTCTCTCTCTCCTTTCAACTGCAACCTGAATGTGAACTGAATCTACTTGAATAAGTAAGTTTACCTTTTTTGCAATATACTTCTTAGGAGATGTATTTACTGCACTTAGTACCATGCTTCTATGACTGGGCAAAACTCTACTATATAAACCAAATATCCCAATAGCAACACTTATTTTTGTAATCATTGTGTCACACAGCATTACTCTGCAGTTACGGCCAGCGCCCAAGTTCTTTTTCTTTCATCGAGGGAGCGACCAGATTTCCACTTTCGATGCGGCGTCGCGGGCCTTCTACCACTCATGTCCAGCTATTGCAGTCAGAGTAAGAGAAAGTACCAGCGCCTCACAAGAACGCACACCAGAAGCGCCGCCGCGTGCACTTCCGCTATCAACCTCGCGCTCCACCTTCTCACGTGACAAGGAAGGCCCCGCCCCCGTCGCTCCCCCCCCCCGGGGCCAATCTCCTCCTGGCCCCGCCCCTCGGAGAGGCGGATTGGAGCGCCGGGCGGTGACGGGCTGCTGGGGGCGGCTCCGCGGGGAAGGATGCGAGAGGAGGACCGCCCCCGTTGGTATCGCTGGCTGCGAAGATGGCGCTGAACAGGAACCACTCGGAGGGCGGCGGGGTTGCGTTGCCCCACGGGGAATGGTAACCGCGGGGTGGGCTGGACGGCGTGCGGGGTGGGGCTGGAGCCCGGGAGGCCCGCGCCGTCCGTCCCCAGGGACTGTAAAGCGCGTGCGGGTCTCTCTTTGCCCCGGCGAGGGCAGCTCGTATAGTGAGCCTCGGGGTGTCCCCAAGAAAGTCGCCCCCGTGTCTCCGCTGAGAGTGACGCCCGAGGCCCTCCTCTCCGTCCCCACAGTCGGATTGTGACGCGTCCGAACGGTGTCGCCCGAGGGAATGCCACTCAGGGCGCCCCCCTTCCCTCCCCTCCCCGAAATTGTAGGCTCTTGTCCCCCTCCCCGTTCTTGGAGCGGAGACATTACAGCGCGTTTTATCTGTGAACTCCCCTTCTGAGGCCACAGCTCAGTCACGGTGACCCATACACGCTACCCCCTTTCACGCAGCGTGACCCTAATCCACGTCTTCTCTCTGTCATGCGTCAGGCACATAAGTACGCGTTGATAAAGAGGCTCATTTGCGCAGGCTTCTCCCTGGTAAAATCACTTTCTGGTGGAGGCGGGGGGGGGGGGGGGGACGGACCTCAGTGCAGGATAAATAGGTTCATTAAAGTTTCTCTGGCAGGCCAGTCACATCAGCAACGCCTCTGGCAGAATTGTCCGGATTGCATTTCCTTTGTGGTAAATCATGGCCAGCAGGATTTGAGCTGTAGCTCCAGAAGCCCGATGTCATCTTGCCCTGGTTAGGGAGGCTTCCCATGTTGGGATGAGTGGAGAGGTCTGCTAGATTAAAGCCTTTGTCATCTTTATTCTAATGAACTCAGAAGTTAATTAAAACTAGGATGGTCTGGCCTGATTCTTACTACTTGTTCTTATTTGAAGTGGTATCCCTTGTATGGTTTGAGCATTTTTTAAAAATTGGCATAACTATGCAGGAAAGATATTGCGGTGAATAAAGTTGTATATTTCACATGGCCATGCATGCACTGTTTTTCATGTGTGAACTGGGTCTTCAAGGTTTTTCTGAAGGTGTGAGCTGCAGGTTTTTATGCATCTCAAGCAGGATTTGTAGGATAAGGGGTGATCGAATGAACTGGCCAGCAAATGGTATCTACTGCTAAGGGTAAACACCTGTTTTTCTTCTTCAAGGTTGCTGACAGCACTGTCTTGAAGACTGCAAGTTCACTTGGGCTGCATAGTTCAGGACTCATAATTTTCATCCATCAGGGTCAGATCAGAAAGCTGCCTTAGTTGTTTCTTATACAATATATTATACCAGCATCTCCTTTATTACCTTGTCTCCTATGGTTGTTAGAAGTGATTTTTTTGCAGTGTAAATCAAAACTGTAAAGTAGAAAGTGTTGCTGCAGAGTGTCCTCCTGTGTTCCATTGGCTATTGATTTAGTCACTTTGGCTTAATTCTTAGCAAGTTTAAGTTTCAACTGTGTTGATTGACTGATGCTGCATCATTGATTCCATTTGATTTAGCCTCCTATTTAGTTGATCTATTGATCCAGAAAACAGAACCTTGCTGATATGGATCCAGAAGGAATGTGAAGAGTTAAAATGGTGTCACATGATTTCTGTTTGGTCAGTGAGCAAGATGAACTAGAATGCATCATGTCTCTTTTGTAGTACATTCTTGAACAGTACATCGCCGGTAAAATTTTCTCAAGTAAAAAAAAATGATTTTAGGAATATTCTGGTGAGAATGTTCAGAAAGAACTCTTTGCAGAAAGAATGATCTGAGTAGCTGATCGCTTGGCTGTTAAGGGAGCTCTGGTATACTTTCGAAAAGTAGGCAATGAATATGAAGCAAAGATGATTCATGTGACTTTTTGATGCATTTGGAGGGGTGCAAAATAAAAGCTGGTTATAAAGGGTAAGAGGTGTCAGGCAGCAGATTAACGGCATTCTCCTAAGAACGCTTTCTTGGGAGTAAATCCCACTGAAATAGACATGGGTAGGATTCTCATTAGACCTTTCTAAGACCAACTCTTGTTCTTCTATTTTGAGTTGGCTTGATAAACTGTACCCCTTACAGCCCAGTCATATGCACGTTTATTAAGAAGCAGGTTTGGATTTTAACAAAAGCTTACTCCTACGTAAGTGTATGTAAGATTACAGCCACAGCCTAAAAAGTACAAAAGTTTAAATCTTTGTATGTACAATGATTTATCACAAAAAGATAAATCATTACATTTATCACAAAAAGTGTTCGCCTGGCTGCCTTACCCTAAAGCAGGAGTGGGCAATTGTTTTGGCTCGGGGGCCACTTTGTGGGAGCGGAGGTTAGCGGAGGGCCACACCTTTTAAAATGATTGCATTCATTACTTAACTTTGCATTTCAGAAAAGGTATAAATTGTATCATAAAAATCAATAAGTATAAATTAAATTAAATAGTGGTAGTTTTATTCAATTTATTTATTGTGCTAATTTCATATCATCTATAGCTGCAAGCATATTTAATTTTAGAATCAGTTTAATGAGACAAATGTCCCCTATCATACCACATGGCCGACTGTCTTGGCGGGCCGCAAAAAACTCTGTGGCGGGCCGCATGTGGCCCACGGGCCACTATTTGCCCACCCCTGCCCTAAAGTGTCATCTTGTTAGTGGGTTGTTTGGGTGGATTTCATTTATGTAAAGACTGCAGCAGTACTGTGTGTGTGTGTCTAGTTATGTGTGTCCAGTAGAGGCACAGGTCTGGATAATATTTCTGTCAGTATCCTAGTGATATTTGATCAGAAATACTATTGGAACCTGTCCTTGTTAGTTTTAGACTGCATTTCCAACTCTGTGCCTAAAGGCTAATACATTTATGGGAGTGTATTGTCTGCTCTTGGCATTTTTTTTCCTGAAACATATTGTAAATATGAGTCTTCACCCATCTGTGCTGGTACTGTCTGCACTGAAATATGCTAACTGTAATATGTGTTTTGTTATCTTTTCTTAAAGTATCATCAAGCAGTGTAAAGATGTGGAATTGACCTTCTCTGATGTGACCGGCAAATCTGATATCTTCAAAGGCACCAAGAAAGGGATGGTGTTGCTTACCCCTTCCAGGGTAAGTTTTGGGCCAGTTGCATCTTTAGTGATACAATCCATTACTTTTGTCCAGACACTGTTAAGTGATCATTCTTTAAAAGAGGAAATGTGCAGTCCTGGAACCAGGTTTGGTTAGATATGTGCAAGTAGCCAAAGGTGTTTTTACTAGGTTAACAGTTGCTATTCAGGCTCTGTTCCTTTTTTAGGTAATGAAGGGCTTGATGCTAGTAATCAGTGCCCCTTTAACCTTGAGTCTTTGTTCTGAATAGTCTTCAAAAAATTTAGATTGTATACCCACCTTTAACCTGCAACCTGAGACTTTTCTTCCACGTGCAATGGAGGATAATGTTCTTGAATTGTTGTATGGAACATTTTAGTGGTTTTTCTCAGTGTGCACCTGCAGAAATTTCCTAAATGACTGCCTGTAAATCTTCTGCAGGTTGGGCCTTGAATACCTTGGATAGGAACATCTTTCCCTTATTGAAGTCCCTCTCTACAATGAGATCTTTGACTGGGGTGCTGGTTTGTATTTTCTTGCAGGTTGTCTTTTTGTCCAAGGGCAAAGACCCAATGATGTCCTTCCAGATGCCATTCACCTTGATGAAAGGATGCTCTATTGAACAGCCAGTATTTTCTGCTAATTATATCAAAGGAGTGATACAAGCAGAACCAGGAGGTATGTTACCACTCATGCAGAGAAATGTATTTGTTGAGTTTGTACTAGGCATATATATATCCCATTGGAGGATTCAGTTTTTGAGCAACAGATTCCACAGAGAATATATCATAGAATCCCTTTGGATTTGAGAGAGAATTCCCTTGTACTGTTTAGTAAATACCTGCAGCTAAACAAAACAAATCCCCCATGTTGACCTAATTCCCTGTCAGCTTTTGACTTGTGTAAATGTCTTGGCTTGCAAATGCACTGCGATAAAATAAGTATTGTGAGGATTGTCCACGTCACCATTATATATAATTCTGTTTTGGAGTGGCCCTTTGCAGCTCTCCCATTGGCTGTGCAATGCATTCCCTCAGCCATTGGCTCGTGTGCCGGGTCTGCTCCTCTTCCCCGCCCACTCCCCCTTCAGCTACTTTGCCCTGTCAGAATTACTGGCAAGTGGCGTTCTCTCTTGACGAAGACACTTCTCCTGCTTGACTCCTGTGTGGGACTAACTCTTCCCTCAGTGGCTGTTGGTAGGTGTAACGAAATGGCAGTTACCTGGGTTTTTAAGATGGCTGCTGTCTGTGGTTGGTTGTTTAAAATGTTCCTCCGTAAGGTTTAATTGAGCTGTGGTTCCAGAGAGGGGCCTGCAGGTGTATCACTCACTGGGTTGAATGGGGCTTCCTCATCTGCTGGCCTACAGTTCCCAGCTGCCCTAAGGCCAAAAAGTGCTGAAAAAGAGAGACTGTCTCAAGGGGCAGGGCAGCATCAACATTGACTCCAGCCCATCCAGCTGAGTTGTAAATTGGAGCCCGTTTCACCATAGTAGGCAACCAAGCTTGGTTCAGACAAAGGAAGAAAACCTTTTGCAGACCTTTGTGAGGAACTCATTGCAGCCAGTCCTGACTAGGGTTGCCAGCTCCAGGTAAGGATATTCCTGGAGATTTTCTGATAGAGTCTATGGAAGCCAGGGTTTGGGGAGGGGAGAGGCTTCAGGTGAAAATAATGCCATAAAGCCCACCTTCCAAAGCAGTTATTTCCTCTAGGGGGGAGAGGTCTGTTGTCTGGAGTTCAGTTGTGATATCTGGGGATCTTTAGGCTCCACCTGGAGGTTGGCTACCCTAGGCGTAGCAGTCAGTGCTTCAGAGCAGGGTCTGCTAGATCCAGGATCTTGCTGTAGAAGTTGAGGTGATTTTGGACCAGTCAGACTTTTAAGCTAACCTACCTCACAGGGTTGTTGTGCAAATCAAAAGGGGGAGAGGAGAATGATGTAAGCTGCTTTGGTCCCCATTGCAGAGAAAGAATACTTTTCCTCCTGGGTACAGGCTGCTTGTGGGGTGGGGAAGAGATGAAAAGCTGAAGAGTGAGGGAGAAATAAAGGTAAATTGATGCTTGGCTGGGAGGGAGATAGGGCTGCCAACTCCAGGTGGGAAATTCGTGGAGATTTGAGGGATGGAACCTGGAGAGGGTGAAGTTTGAGGAGGGGTGAGATCTCAGACAGGTACAATGCCATAGATTTCACCCTCTCAACCAGCCATTTCCTCCTGGGGAACCACTGTTGCCAATCTCCAGGTGAGGGGTAGAGATCACTCAGGATTACAACTGATCTCCAGGAGGGAGGGGGGAGGAGATGGAAAGCTGAATTCAGAAGGGCAGATAACGGCAGGTTGATGCTTTGCTGGGAGGGAGATCGGGTTGCCAGCTCCAGGTTGGAAAATTCCTATAGATTTCAGGGGTGGAGCCTGGACAGGGTGAGGTTTGAGGAGGGGGGGGAATCTCAGACAGGTACAATGCCATAGACTGCACACTCCAAACCAGCCATTTTTTAATGGCTCAGAAATACAACTGATCTCCAAGAGAGAGGGCAGAAGTCAGCTGTAGTCAGAAGGGCAGATAAGTAGGTTGATGGTTAGCTGGGAAGTGTATGCGGTGGCCAACTCCAGGTTGGGAAATTCCTGGGGATTTCAGGGGTGGAGCTTGGAGAGGGTGGAGTTTGAGGAAGTTGCCACAGCAAATTGAATTGACACTCTCCCATAGCCTCTTTCTATAGCCCATTGTATTTATTTCCACAATGGGCCTTATTCTTAGTTAATCTTATTTCTGCTCTTCTGATAGTTTGGATTTGAAAGTAGGAGAAGCTGGGTTGTTTGTTTTTAAACTTGCATTTCAGCTAAGAATTTGACAACCAAGTCACAGAGGCTTCATGCTGAAATAAGGTTAAAGATTTTGCTCACATTATGGTTAGTTTCAGACTGATTAATTTTTTTAAAAGTGGGAAACACCTGGCTTTGGCCTCAGCTACCCACCTAGGTCTTTCCAGATGAAGTGCAGGTTTTCACTCCCTCAGCATTTTGAGTTTCTACTTCAAAGAAGAAGAATCCCTGTGAGCCCTTTTTGGAAGCTGGGAGAAGAGGAGAGCAATTGACCAAGTGCTGCCCTTGCACAAATCTCATTGTAACTTAGTTTTGTGGGAGCAATACTTAATATTGGGGTGCATTGGAGCTTGCATTGTAGTATGTTGCCAGTTGTAAAATACAGTTGGCTCTCATAATTATCACACTTTTTAAACTTAAATGATGTTTGTTTTGCCTTCACTGCCAAGAAACACGCTGATTCAGTCCTAGTTTTTATCTTGAGAACCTTTCATGATTGAAGTTTCTATGATTATTTCCCTTAGGTGGCTGGGAAGGTCAGGCTTCATTTAAGATGAGCTTCTGCAGTGGCGGTGCCATTGAATTTGGGCAAATGATGTTCAGACAGGCCAGTGATGGTAAGACTCTTTCCCTCTAGTCCTAATTGTTTGGTAGCTGCTGCCTGGTTTAAGTAGCGGACATTGACAGCTGTGCTCTAAATAGTCCTGCAGTAGAAACAAACTCTGCACCATGTCATGCTTATGTTTTTGCACTCCTTGACCTATTTCTTCTCACCCTCAAGTTCCATTCTTGCTACAAGTGCAGTACTGATAACAAACATCTGTCAACATAGTGGGAAAGTGTTTCCTAAAATCAGCAATAATCAGGGGTCCTTTCGTAAAAAAAGAGGTGCAGGAGCTCATTAGCATAACTTATTTGCATATGCCACACCCCCTGATGTCACCGGAAGTGTCAGAAGGCCACACACCCCCTGACGTCACTGGAAGTGTGTTAGAAGGAAGAAAGGAAGGAAGGAAGGAAAGGAAAGGAGGGGGGAAGGAACGAAAGGAACAGGAAGGAAGGTAGGTAGGTGGGGGAGAGAGAGAAGAAAGAAAGAAAAAGGAAGGAAGGAAGAAACAGGAAGGTAGGTAGGTAGGTGGGGGAGAGAGAGAGAGAGAAGAAAAGGAAGGAAGGAACAGGAAGGTAGGTAGGTAGGTGGGGGAGAAAGATAGATAGAAAGATAGATAGAAAGAAAGAAAGAAAGGCTCCAGTCTTGTTTTAAAAGTTTCTTGATAATCAGCACTCTTTCCTTCTCTACCAAGGAGGCCAGAGACCTCAGAGGAGCCAGTTGTGAAATTCTGAAATCTAGTTTTATTCCACCAAGACCCAGCAGTGCTTATGAGCCACCAATCGAGTAAGCACTGGAAGGTTCTGAGCATATAGCCCTGGCATAGGTTGGCTGCCCAGGTTTATGCTGCCCAGAAACAGCACGACTGAAGTGAGCCTGGAACCCGGGTCTCCCTAATCTGCAGCTCATCTCCTCAGCCAGTGCGCCTTCTCCACCCCGCTGTGTACACTTTCCAGCCACTCAGGGCCTGGAGACTGGAGGCACCTGGGCTTCCCGGCTAGCCTCAGAGCCTCTAGGGGGGATGGGTCGGGGCACAGGGACGGGGGGGACGGGGGGCTGTCGACGTCTGCGGACCTCCGTCCAGGGAGCGGCTACCCACCTGAACACCCGTCACTTCGGCTCCTGCAGGCTCCACAACGGGCGGCCGGACGTTCTGGCTGAGGCCCTTCGGCGCCTGTCGCGTGTACAGAAGAACACCGCCACCCCCAGGTCCTGGAGGCCGAATGCCGCCGGGGGGCGCTGTGCTGCGCTGCCCTTCGAGGCACACACCCCCCGCACACAGCAGCAGCGATGGCCACGGGATGCCACCGAGCCGGGAGCCCCGAATCCCTCCCGGGGGGGGAGGGCAGGCGCCTCCGTTTGGGAGTGGGAGAGGGTTTTTTCCCTGGCCGCTGGCTGCCGCCGGCTCGGGGACTGAGCGGGGTGGGTGGGTGGGTGGGAGGAGGTTTTTTAGCGTGGGGGGGGGAGAGGTTTTTTTGAGTGGGGTGGGTGGGAGGGAGTTTCTTTGCGCGGGGGGGGTGGGGGGGAAAGGATTTTTTCCCTGCCGGCGGCTTGCCACCAGCTTGGGGACATCAAGTGGGGTGGGTGGGAGGGAGGGAGTTTCTTTGCTCGGGGGAGTGGGTGGGAAAGGATTTTTTCCAGAGCTGGCGGCCTGCCGCCAGCTCGGGGACATTGAGTGGGGTGGGTGGGATGGGAGGGAGTTTCTTTGCGCGGGGGGGGGAAAGGATTTTTTCCCGAGCTGGCAGCCTGCCGCCAACTTGGGAACATCGAGCGGGGTGGGTGGGACGGGAGGGAGTTTCTTTGCGCGTGGGGGGGGGAAGGATTTTTTCCGGAGCTGGCGGCCTGCCGCCAGCTTGGGGACATCGAGTGGGGTGGGTGGGACGGGAGGGAGTTTCTTTGCGCGTGGGGGGTGGGGAAAGGATTTTTTCCCGAGCTGGCGGCCTGCCGCCAGCTCAGGAACATCGAGTGGGGTGGGTGGGACGGGAGGGAGTTTCTTTGCATGGGGGAGGGGAAGGATTTTTTCCTGAGCCGGCGGCAGGCCGGCGACATTGAATGGGGGTGGGTGGGAGGGAGGGAGTTTCTTTGCGGGGGGGGGGGAGGATTTTTTTACCCGGCCGGCAGCAAGCGGGGGTGGTTCGGAGCGGGGTCCAGAGGACCCTTCCCGGGCGGTTCCACCTCTTCCTTTCCTTCCAGCCGGGCTCCTCTTTGAGCGAATTCCCAGCCAGCAATTAGGCGGAGAGGATCCTGAGGCGGCAGGCGGAGCAGTGGAGGATCCTGAGACGGCAGTGGGAGAGAGTTTTCACCCCGGTTTTTTCCCCGACCCAGCGGCGGCCCTCCTGGGGGCGGGGCTTTGTAATGTGCCCGCCCCCCAGTGTCTTCACTGGCGGAGCGGCGCTCCGCCTCGCTCCGGCCCCAACGGAGCCCTGGCAATAATTAAATGTTAGTTATATGATGTTTGTGCATCCATTTCAAGATTTGAGCTGACAAATATGATGAATACAGTCATATTGCTCACCAAAATGCAGTGAAAACATTTTTTCCTCTAAATCTTGCTTACTAAGTGTATTCTTAGAGCCAGTTTGGTGTAGTGGTTTGGTGTAGTGGTTAAGTGCACGGACTCTAATCTGGGAGAACCGGGTTTGATTCCCCACTCCTCCACTTGCACCTGGCTGGATGACCTTGGGCAAGCCATAGCTCTGTACCAGCTGTTCTCTCAAGGACAGCTTGGAAAAAAGCTCTCTCAGCCCCACCTACCTCACAGGGTGTCTGTTGTGGGGAGGGGAAGGGAAAGGAGTTTGTAAGCCGCTCTGAGACTCTTAAGTGAGTGAAGGGCGGGATATAAATCCAATCTCTTCTTCTTCTTCTGTTTAGCTTCCAGGGGAGTACCTGTCCAGAACTTTGGCTATGGGTTTGCATATATTGCTGGAGGCTATGCCCCTCATCCACATGTTCCAGGAGGTTATGTACAAGCGCCAGGGGCTTACGTTCCTCCACCACCTGCTGCTGGACAATACCCTTATATGCACACACAGATGAATGGATATGGACCTGCACAACCTATGGGATATCCGTATGCGCCTCCTCCGGGTGAGTGATTCTAGCTTTCTTCATAACATCATGTTGCTCAGATATGGGCAGTATTATACTCCCCTGTAGTATTTACTGTAGAAGTGGACAAAAAAAAATGTAAAAATATAAGGGAAGCCCTGCTGGGTTAAGCTAAGAATGCATCTATACTAGCATCTAGTCTAGCATCCTACATTGGCCAATCATAAGCTTCTGGGAAACCCTCAAGTACGGTGTCCCATTTTCTCATCACCTTTTAAGCTTTCAAAGCCAGTTGCAGTAAATTCCATAAACCAGTTTTGTGATGTGTGAAGAAGTACTTCCTTGTCTGTCTTGAATCAGTGTAATTGGATGATAACCCCCCCCCCCAAAAAAAATAAAATAAAATACACGCAGTGAGAGGAAACAGAAAAATACATTCCAGGTAGTGGAAATGACTGAAGCAGCTGACCCAAACCAAAGATGTGAACAGACTTTGCTTCTGTGGAGAGGATCATAGTTAGTAACAAGAATACTCATTATACATACACAATAGAGGATGATGTCTCTAAATGAATAGGAATTATCTTTTAATAATTTAATATAAATCTCATAGAAATACAAGTCATGAAAAGAAGGCTGACTTAATTGTTAGAAAAGGAACAATCTTAATCCTCCAATACCCTACTGCAAGCAGTAATACTTCTTTGCTTGACATTATCACATGGTTTACTCTCATTTGGGCAGGTAACATTTATTTATTTTATAGTCCACCTTTCCTGCTGAGATGGTGGATTACTTAAAGAGGTGGATTACATAATTAAAAACAATGCAGTAGGAACATATTAAAACAGGAGTGCAAGACTGGAAAGTAATGTAGTAAAACAGTATAATGGATGCAACATTATAGTAACTCAGTGCAATAAAGCTAGATTACAAGATTGGAGAACACTGCAATAATAACAGTGTAATATATGCAGTGGATTTATTTGTTCAAGTACAGGTAGTTGTCCCTATGCTGTAGTGATAACTTCTGATTTCATTCTTTCCTGAAGTGTTTTACAAATAATAATTGTATTAATGCTCTGTCAAAATCTTTCTTTGATATTATTTTGAGAAGTTTGTTTTCATTATTTTGTTACTAGTAGCAGTTTAGCAAATAGCAAATTACTATTTGCTTTTGCTAAACAACTCCCCCCCCCAAATCCCTACATCCTTAATCCTAAGAACAGTAAAAAAGGTTCCAGTGGCAGTCACAAGGGCTTGTCCACATAACCCTTAATTTATGGTATAGAATGTGCTGTTTCTCTGCATCGTTCCCCACAGTATACCTATGCAGGATGCTTCACTCTGTGCATGCTGTACAGCTACTGGAACAATGACAGAACTGGGATAGACTTTGCATCTTACTTTATGGTCATTCAGCTCTAAATACATGACTCACTCAAGAAACAGGTGTCTTATTTCTGGGAGAGAATGGAACAACATTTAATGCAGAACTGCTATCAGCTGCATACTGCTATGATATGTATGTAGACTGATGAGGCACCCAATATCTTCTTCCTTCAGGCATGTATCCATCACCAGGTGGGATGTATATGGCACCTCCTCCCCCATATCCTGGCCCTTCTGCTGCAGGCCCTTCAGCTCCTTCAGCCCCTACAACCTGGGTAGAGCCTGGAACTCCAGGTAAGACAAGTAAAAAGGGTTCCAGTGGCAGTGACACTGGCTTGTCCACATAACCAGTTTGGTGTAGTGGTTAGGAGTACGGACTCTAATCTGGGGGAACTGGGTTTGATTCCCCACTCCTCCACATGCAGCTGCTGGTGTGACCTTGGGTCAGTTACAAGTTTTTTTCAGAGCTGTTCTCAAAAGAGCTTTCTCAGCCCCAACTACCTCTGTTGTGGGGAGGGGAAGGGAAAGGAGATTGTAAGCTGCTCTGAGACTCCTTCAGGTGGTGAAGGGCGGTGTATAAATCCAATCTCTTCTTCTTCATCTCTTGGGGGCTTTTTTGTTTAAAATTAACATCAGATTTTGCCTAGATGCCATTTTCTAGGTTTTGAATAAGAAGTTCTCAGTTGAGAGGCATAAACAGTAAAGCTGTCAATAATTAATTCTCTCCTGTTCTATCATATTTCCTACTATTTGGAGGATATCCATATTTAAAATGAACTCTTGTGCTGTTTTCTGCTAACTGTTTCAATAAGAGGTGGAATATGGCTGGGAGGGGGATATTTATTCCATATATATGGAACTCCTGTGGATATATGAGATGTTAGGGCTGTCCACATATTGTCTTCTGATTTCCTCAGTAATGTTTTCAGTCAGTTATCCTAGCACTAAGGCTGTAGTTCAGTACTGGAGTAGATACTTTGCATGCGGAAGGTCCTTGGCATCTTCAGTTTAAAATATTTAAAAGTATCAGATGCTGAGAATAACTCTACCTGAGACCCTGAAGAGCCACTGATGGCCTGAATAGACAATACGAAGCTAGATGGACCAGTGGTCTGACTTGATATAAGGGAGCTTCACATGGAAAAGTATAACAGGGATTGTGGAGGGAAAGCTGTGAAAGACTGGTCACAGTCTCAAAAGCATATAAAAATCATATATTTGCCAACAAGAATGCACACTTTGGCTGAAGTTCTTGTAGCTAACTAATCTTGGAGAAGGGTTGCATTGGAACTGTGTGTGCTTGTGTGTGGATTCCTGCCTCTTTGTTGGCCTGCTTCTTGATGTCATTTGGTCCTTGTGATCGTTGTGAGGTCTCCCATCCTTGGCTCCTCTGCAGTTAAAAACCAAACAGCTGTTGGTGCTGGGTACCTAGTCATGCTGTGTTCCCTCCCTTGCAGAGAATGCAGGAATCTGCCCTCTCTTGTCTTATTCAGAAAAAGGTGCCAAAACAGATATGTTAATGCTTACAAATACTCTCTACTGTTTATGTATTTGTGAACAAGTTCTGCCTGATTCTTCCCTTACTTTGTAGGTGGCAACAAAGCAACACCTCCAACTTCTAGTGCATATTATAACCCTGCTGATCCCCATAATGTCTACATGCCTATGGTAAGGAATCTTGGGAGAACTTTGGGGTGGAGCAGGAGTGGGCAACAGTGGTATTGGAAGATGTTCTGATGTTCACAAGCAGCTGAACTAGACATGTAAGATATGATATCTGGACATTTTGAAGCACCAGGAAAAAACACACTTTCTGTTCTCCTCCCCCCTACCCCAATGGGGGAAAAACCTTACTGCCATCTGAGAGGAAGGGAGAAAGGTTGAAGGTAGAAAACAAATTCTGTAGTAAAAAAAAGTTTGCTATTTGGACAAAAACTGCATGTTGGATATTAAGCTCAACTACAGAAAACTGAAAACACTGAATTCTTTAATAATGTGTTAGAGAACACATTTTAGCATATTTGTTGCCAAATAATTTACGTTTGAATAAAAACGATTTTGAAAATACTGTATACGTCTATAGTATAAAAGGGTTGTCCATTGGGAAAAGTTTGGAAAAGTCCTGAGACTTTTTCATGCCATTCAATTTACTCACTGTAAGAGAAAATATTTCAAAGGAAACCCCCCTCCCCATGTTCCCTGAAATGTTCATTTTTTTTCCATTGGAAAAAAACGGCTTCAGGAACCTTTTATTTTCCAGGCTTTCATATTTCTGAGGTGAGCCTAACTTGCAAATGGTTAGATTATACAAGCCAACTTTTTATAGTGCCGTAAGCAAACCTGGTATTGGAGCTTAGTGCAAAGAGTGAGAGAACTCAAGGACACAGTGTGTGTTTAAAAAACAGCATCTTGTCAGTTGAGTAATGCTGATGCTGGGACATCCAGTATCTCTCCCCCGCCCCCCCCCCCCGCCCCTAATTAGAAGAAGGAGATAATGGTAAGGCATAGCATTGTAACTCCTCAAAACAAGCATACACAGATTACATAAAATCGTATAGTGTGGCTTGCGGCATTTTTCTGGGCAATACTGAACTTCTTTTGCATAATGTGGAAAATAGCAAGGTAACTTCATGGTTCCAGTACTCTCACCTTGATGTGTTTTGTCCATCTTGGAGCACGATAAGGAGCTATCACAAAGGACATAGCATGGGAATAACTAATAAATAGCAGCCAGGACAGAAGGAAAGAGAACAGGCTAGCCTTAAGTATTCTCACCTAAAATGATAGAGGCCACCTGAAATGGGTATGCTGAATGATGCAGTTTTGTTTTCTTTTTAGGGTCAGCCGCCTCCTTATTCACCACCTGATGAGAAAAAAAACAACTAGCAGGAGCCCACCAGCCATCCTCCCTCGTGTGTTTTTGCCCTTGAAGACATCATTGCTACCACCTCTCGCTCTCTGTGACTAGATAATTCAGTGTCAATAACATATACCATGTTGGGTCATTTAACATCAACAGCTCTTAAACTCTTGTCATGGCAATACAAAATGACAGTGATAGTAACACTTTCCTGACTGTTTGGATTTTCTCCTGGGGCCAGGACAGGAATGCTGTGACTGTTTCAGCCTTTTAGTTTGAAGGAGAGGTGAATTACCCACACTGCAAAGGAAGACAAATCCCATGCATAGGAATGAAATATTGGACCTCTTTGCACGAAGCAGAACTCTTTTAAAATGATGCACAAATATGAATATAAAAGAAGTCCTATGCCTATTGGCATCGGTGCAGTGTATTAAAATTTTAACTGTGCTGTTTAGTGCATGAGAGGGAATCCTGTAAATATAGTGGAGGCTTCTGTCTCCTTACTGGGTAAGTGGCATGGCAGACTTTGTGGGGAAGCCTGCCATAATGTTTAGAAAAAGGCCACTGTTGATGTGGATGGGGAAAGGAAGACCAGAAGACTAACCAGTAACGGTTATTGTATCTTCAACTACATATGGGAAATCACACATACAGCAAAGATTTTGTTTGCTCTTTGGAGTCACATCACTCATCATAAACGAGAAGTACGGAGATGTTACAAATTTCATATACTAGAATTCTCAGTCGCTTTTCTTATGACTGTGGATCTCAATTGTATCCTATCTTTTGCAGTGGGAGGGACATACTAACAGGTCTCAAATCGAAATGAGGCCAAGTTCTGGCAGATAGAAGGTCTATTTATATGAACTGGAACCAAAGCATTGTGAAACTAGGAGCCTGGTGAACAGAACAAAACATACTTAAAGCAAAGGGTGTAGAATAAACTCTGACCTCCTGCAATGGGGACCTGTGCAGAAAGTCTTCTGGAAACCAAGTCCTGCCCTTTCTCAGCATTCCTTTGTCCACAGTAGCAGCCAGTACACCAGAGACAAATGTATTTAATAGGAAGGTGTCTTGTCAGAGATGAACACTGAAGCCATTTCTCCAGCTTGGCCTTTGTGCAGGTTGAGCTAGGCATGAATGTAACTAGAAGCACTGCACAATGCAGCAAAACTGTGTGAGCAAGGGACAGTATTGGAAGAACTAGCTTAACTTTGAATGAGGAAGGCAAGAACTGTGATTCTTTTTTTTTTTTTTTTTAGCCTTGTGCTACTTTCTGGAAACCTTTGTTAGAATGACTTTCTTAACAAAGCTTATCACTAAGAGGAGTCTGGATTAGCTGCAAGTTCACTTGTTTAGTTCTAAAGAAAACTCTTGCTTCTTTTGCTGGAAGGAGGGGGGAATGGGGAATTTTTCCTCAAGCAGACTAGGACTTTTCCCCCACTCAAGAGCTCAAGACACACTGTGGTATCAGTTTCCCCCTCTAGTAGCTGAGCGTGTTACTCAGTGTTACAGATGTGGGAGGAACTTTTTTCTAATAAAGTCTTTTAACCAGAATCCAAGATGCTTACAGCTTTCCACAATATAATATTTAGCTCTGTTTGTAATATTTTTGGATTGCACTTTAATACAGACGTATTGAAATCTTTGCCTGTTTTTGGTATGTTGACTACTCAATAAACTCTGCTTTGTGCAGAGATCATGAGGGGGGGGGAGAGAATGGGATAATCTGGAATGATTTCTTGGTAGTGGGGAACAATACCGCCCTGCTATACATCAACAAGTTTCCTGAGTACCACCAATCTTTTAACTCTTTGCTTCTGTGAGTCTTAAATAAGGGTTGGAAGATAGCTTTAGCTCAATACTCACTAATGCAAACACAGCAATGTCTCAAATTATCTTTACCCCATAGACAAATGCATAAAAGTTACAAGCAAACAAAGTAGCACCAAATAGCTGACAAGTACCAGCATCTTCCACTGATACTTTGGCCTGCAGAAGTTCAGTTTGTACAAGTTTTGATAACTATTTGCATCGGTATCATTTTTGTTTAACATGAAGTCCTCTAAAACATGAAGTCTCCCTCAATGGGGAGAACACTGCTCACTATACAGTCTATTGCTCAAACTGACTCCCTTCTTTCAGTAGGGCTGTCCTTGCCAGGTAATTAAGTTACTAGGCTGTATGTACATTTCTCAGAACTCTATACTATACGCTTAAGTTCTGCCTTTTTTTCAGTGCTGAAATTTTTTCCACTCCCCAGAGACATTCATAGCTATTTTGTTTTCCTGTCATACAGCAGTGCTTTCTAACAGTTAATGGGTTATGTGTTCATTTTTTAAAAAATGGTCAAGAGTGGATTTAGAGTTAATGATGTCCCCTCATAGCAACAAGCTGTATATTCTCTCTAAGCTACTACTTGAAAGATACCTATAAAGCTAGCATGTAAAAATGAGTTCCCCTCTGTTATCAGGCAGGACTTGTGTCCTAAAAAAAAAAGTTCCAGTATATTAGTCATTCATTCTCCTATTTGCTGTTCAAAGAAAAGAAGTCTTGACAGTAACAAATCTGACATGCCTTCTCTGATGTACTGTAAGAGAACAACACTCAACCGCGATGAGTAAAACCTTAATGTATTTTGCCAAAAGTTATACATGTATACATTACTTAAACAATTCTACTTTTCAGGTTTTTACCATATATTTGAGGATCTTGCACCTATAGAACTCATTTTCTAACTGAAATAATAATAATACATTATTATTGATATATTAAATACCATATATATAAGGTATCTTTACAATCCAGTATTCTAATACACTGTGGTTGCACTCTCTTAAATCACACACAATCTTCTTGACAATGAATTCTCACAATAAATTCTGAGAAGTAATACTTCAACATGCCTTGGCTGTATAGCAATCAAAATCTATTAATAAAGAATCCAGCAACCTGACATGTAGCCACGGATGTCCTCCTGTTTCAGTATCCTCTTTTTCAAGAATCGCTGTGATTTTACAGCCAGTATTTTCCCAAAAACCTTAACAGGCAAAGTTGTTAGCTTCCTTCTAAATGGAATACACCCTTCTCCTACTGTAGATTTTTAGGTGGGATTTAGCGTTCCCTTCTGCCCAGAGTGCTGGATTTTCAGGTTTCAGTTCTGAATTTTTTGGACTGTCATGGTTTCTATGACTATCCTTTTATTCCAGATCTGATTCAATAATTGACAAGTGAACTAGGTTACAGGACAAAATGTGAATGAGACATTCCCTGAGGTGTGGAAATTGCTTCCATATTTGCCTGCTCATGGAAAGCCATAGCTTGGCTCCTGCCCGTCTGCTCCACTTGAAGTGGTGCTTGCTCCACTGGTACAAACAGCCATCCTCTGATGCAAGAGGGGGAAGTGCTTTCTGTGACGAATAGGCTCTTTTGGGTCTTGGGGAAAACATCTTGCACTGGAGGAAAGATCCTCTGTTAAGATTTAGCCTTTTATTGAGATTACTATAGGCTAATCTAGTACATGTACGTTTGCGCTCAGGAACTACAGCCAATCAGTTTAATGTGAGTACTCGTGAGTAGTACAAGTTACGCTCATGGCAATATAAAAGTGTTTCTTACTTGATGCAGTTTTTGAACATGGATTTCTGTCTCCCTAAATAAGTGATCTTGGGGATAAACAGGGAACCTTACATGTGGAATATGACAGAGACAAACAATAGGCTACTACTGGACCAGAAGAACCTTTAGTCTGATACAACGCTGCACTTGAAAATGTGATTCCGCCTCTCCCAAACAGTGTCGCAGAACAGAGGTGGAAGACCTAACATGCTTGCCTGTTGCAAGTAGAACTTTTCCCACTACTATTGCACATTTGAAAAAGATTTGCATGTAGCCCTAGTATGTAGGCAGAATAGCATATCACAGCTCTCAGAAGATCATTCTCCATTGGGTATTAAATATCTACGGTGGCAGTTGATTCAGAATTGTAAGAACAGTTTAAAATTTCCTTCTACTGTTTAAGGCTATCTAGATGACACTATGAGTATTTTAATATGTACATGATGAAATATCAGGCAATAATTAAGGCTGCGATTCTCCAAGTAACTTACTTTCCCCTTAGCCCGTTGAGGTAGATATACATTGTCTCCATTAGTACCCAGAAGCTATGCGTTAATTACCAATGTGCACAATTTGATTCTTTTCAGTGTAGGGTACTATCAGCCACACCAGGTTCACTAAGATGCTATACCCACCCAAGATTCATTTGGCCTTTTGATGTCACAGTGGAAAAGAATGGAACTTCTTGGTTTCAGGTTTATAAAGCTGGTTTAGGAAGCTGAAAGGCTGGTCTAGGTACTTTGTTGGGTAGACGTACCACATTACTACCCCAGAGGGATTAATGACCACCTTGAAGTTGTCATCAATCTTCAACCCACTGATTATTTCACCAGTGTAGACATCTTGCACCTGCCAAAAACAAAGAAGCAGCATCAGCCCCAGTACACCCTGCACTCTGAGGACCTCAGTTCCAGTGGACTCCCAACTGCAATCAAATCAGAGGATCATGATAGGAACTGACTGTAACAAGGTGCCATCTTATGATGGAACAATCAGGTTTTCAGGGGAGACTGTCATGCCACATATCCAAGTTTTGTGCAATGCCAAGGGCTACTCCTTATCCAAGCCAGAATGAACAACCAATGCATACATTCAATTCCCCTCAAGAAGCATCCCAAACAACACAGGCCTTCCCTGTGAACCTTAATCAGCAGCATAACATCTGTTTTCTGCCTTTGTTCCCACTACTGGCAGTAAAAAGGATGAATCTATATATAAATAGACCCAATTTTAGCCTTGCATTTTAGGCTCACTTTCACCACTGTGACACTTGATAAAGTTCAGTTCACTTTCACTCCAGCCAGATCCTTCCACCACCAAAACTTAACTATGCTCACACTTCAGTATCAATCAATGTGTGCAGATCTCCCCCCATCTATCTTGCCTCCAGCTGTTCTCAATCCCAGTGCATTCCTGCCTTCTGTTCTCTCTGTCCCCTGCTCCACTTAGCTCCTCTCCCATCACCACACTCCCCTTTCCTTCTGTTCCCCATCAGCTTCTGGGCACTATCATGCTGCCTCCCCCCACTCCTCACACTGCCTTTCTACCTTCCCTCACTGCACTCTCCACTTCAGGCCCTGTCCTTCCTCTCCCCAATCCTTTCTTTTCCCCCTGCTCCCTTTAGGACACACTATGTGTCCATACATTACATGTGGCCACTATTTAATTGCTCTCTGTTGTATTCCTTAAGGCGTGTTCAATTGCTTTTCCATTACATTGCCCAAATTATATTTTATTGCATTCTCCAGATCTGCCCCCTTTCTTTCTGTTCCTGTATTTAATAAATATTTAGTTCAATTAAAGACTTTCTCTGTCTCATATTTCCACCATTATCATCCCAAGCATGCACCTGTAGATAGAGTTAGGATCCTGTAACCAGCTCAGTGGGTTCATGCGTGAAGGACACAGTCACACAATGTGTAGCATGCTGTGTAACATAATCATTATGATAGAAAGCTGCCCAATTAATACACAGAGAAACCAATCACTGAGGCATACATTAAACGTTATCACTGGCTGAGGCAAAATAACCAGCCTGTGGGAATTCACACAGGTCAATCATTTTAAATGCCACAGGGGGAGAATGCAAAGTCCCACAGCTGGGTTCTTTTTTCCTCACCACCAGCAGGTTTACAATCAAGCCTAAGGCCCATCTGAGACAGACTGCAAGCAGAATGCAGTAGTTGTTTCATAATGATGCTTCTCAGCCAGTGAACTCTAATTGTACTGACAAGCTGGATTTTAAAGTGCCAGAAGACCTTATAGCACCCTCAGCTTCTTGCACACCACCCATCATGGACCATCTGGGGTTAGCGTGAGATGATGACTGATGAGTCCTCATCAGAAGAGGACCAGCACTTGAGCCCTGTGAGGTGGGTTGCTCAATACCTCCCTAAAGGGAACCTTCACCAGTGCTGCCAGTGCCCTCTGAGCCAGCAGAACCCTTCAGCCAGGAGGCCCCAGCATGGACCGGCCACAGGCTCTCCAGGAGCAGAGAAGGCAAAGAGCTGGGTCCAAGGCCTGGACCAGGCACAGGCATGCCTGTCTGGCAGCCCAAAGCCTCCCCTTGAGTAAGGAAGCACCAGAAGAAGCCAACAAGCCACTGAAGGATTTGGGTCCCACTGCTTCTTGTGAGTGGAAGCGCTGACTCAGCTTGCCAGATGAGCCTAATGCTGGACCTAGCATCACCTGCAGGGAAACTCCCTATATAAACCTGCAGTGAGGCTGGAGCCAGCATGGGACCAATACGTGTGAAACCCTGAAGACGAGCTTACCAGTTGCCTGAGTCCTGTAAACTTTGTTGCCTTTGGACCTGACTGCTGAAACCTGCCTGCCAGAGGCTGTTGCTGTGACACTCTGCTGTTGCCCAGGGCTTTGTCTCTGGTCTGGTGAGCAGGACACTACGCCTACACAATCAAACTCCCCTCCCTTTCAGAAGACAATTTTGTTTAGACTCATGTTTGCCGTGTGATATTCCCAGACTAATGCAAACACACAACGCAACTAAGAACTAATTTGCACAAGCGAGCAGAGGCATGGTGGCCATTTTCAATGTAACAATGCGAGGCTGATTCACACAATAAGTCCACTACAAGTTAATGGTACTATATGCATCTGGTGATTATCACCTCCCTCCCACCAAGGGTTTGTGGATAATGGAGCTTTTCTCTATGAGAGAGTCCCAACATGGCTTCACTTAAGGTCCCGACCACACTGTTAGTCAGTGGTGCCCACTGAGCCTGTCGCAAGGTGTCAAAAGGCACAGATCCAAGAAATCAGTGGGTGGGAATCATGTAGGAGGGCAATGAATGAGATTTAGCACTACATGCACAGATGGCTCCTTATAGATTACATCCTCTCAGCATACCAACAGCATGGGTTCTTCGAAGCCTCATTCCACAATGGATGGCTACCCTGACAGCTAGTATGCTAGGATGGCAACTGCTATGAGATGCAGAGGGTTCTTTCCTTACTTACCTCATATATGGCATTTTGTGTATAATTGAGCTTGGCGAGGGAGGTGGTGTAGCGATATGGCATGTCTGTCCTCCGGCTGAAGAAAACCAGAGCGCTGGCTGAGTTGGAAAGGGGTCTCAGGAACACTTCTATGCGAGATTTCTCCTAGGAAAACAATGGGACATTTGCAAAAAAGCTGTAATTGCCAATAAACCCAAATTTCCAATATACCCCCCCCCCCGAGGTCTTTGAATCCTCTAGGGAACTCTGGCTTCAAGGAGCCACATGGCTTGCTCAGCCAGTCACAGGATCCAGGCCTCTGCTTCTCTTACCTGAAGGATTCTGCGTCCTTGGATTCCCAGGGGATCTTGGTTGATTTTGATCATCAGTTTGTTCTGCAGGATCTCCTGGGAACTTTGAGAAATCGTGCGGAGGTCTGTGGATAGGAAAAGAGGAGCGGCAAGGATGGTCCATAAGGCCATCTGGGACCGGGACTGTTCCTCACTGAGACCAAAGTTTCCAATGATTAGCTGCAGGACACAAGCAGGAAGCAAGAAAACAAGATACAAAGTCAGCAGAAATGGCTGAGTTTGGACACCCCTCTAGCTTCACCACATGGAAACTTGACAAGTTAGTTTACTGTCCTGCGGTTGGGTTATCTAGAAGCAAATGTGTCCACAGATGTTGTAAGAAGGTATTGTTAAGGTTAGGTGTATTCCCAGATCACATCTTGGCAGCACAGAAATTAGCATTATGTGCAGAATTCAGCATCCAAAGTATCTCAACTTTTCTTTTTCACTAAAAACACAAGTTTCTAGTCCTTAAACTCTCCAAAAACAGGCACCCTCTCTGCCTGTAAATTTTCAACCTTGTGAAGTCTCAGAAGATAGAAAAGCATTATGTCTGAGGGAACTAGTTACATTTCAACGGTGGGACTCTCTGTATCCTGGAGAGCTCTTTGTCTCTCCACAAACAGTTGAATTAAAGAGCAATTCGGAATTTATACAGTATTTCACAAACATCTTGTAATCTTTACAACAACTCTGTTAAGGCCAGCACTTTCATCTCCATTTGCTGAGATGGGGGTGAGAGAGCAGGGCTTGCCCAAGGCCACTTTGGATCAGAGGCAAGTTCTGAACAAAGGTTCTCCTGGATCACAGCTTGTTCTCTTAGAATCTATCCTGCACCCGCTCTAGGCACAATACACAACTCTGCACACAGGTCACTGAAAGCAGATTCTTCTTGGTGAAGTGCTTTGATGGCACACATGGTGGGGTTTTTTTCCCAGATACAGGCTATACAGAAGGATGGGCCTTTCAAGAACTCCCAGGTTTTCTACAGAATTGTTTATACCATACATTTATGCCACTACAGAAGACAAGGTATTGCAGCATAGGATTCCCAAGAAGTCTCCCATCCAAGAACTGCACCTGCTTAGCTTTAGAAAGCTGGCACAGCAGCAGCCTGGGTTTTTAAAACCATGCCCATGAGGACTGGGCCAGGAAGATCATTTCACTTAGCCTTGCACCCTGTTATGTAAGATGCTGGGAACAAGCCCTGCCAAGAATTCTATGTAACTGCATTTTCTATCTTTGAAACTTCCCCTATTAAGTCCTAGTTTTCATTTCAACATCCCTGGTTCGACATTACCATGTCTGGATCATTCCAGTGGCCAGGGCCCGCCTGCGGCTGAAGCACATCCTGATTCTTTGAAAACCAATCCACAATGGAGAGGACGCTGTCCCAAGAGTCTTGAATGTCATCATAGTTTCTCCAGAGATTACAGACATTAGTCAGGAGGGTGTAGTTTACCTGGAAAATGGTGCGCAAGAGAGTATGTTTCAGAGATGGACTGTTTATCCTATTAAGATAATGTGGTACAAGACGTAGTTGGAGAGAAAACACCACAATACTTTGCTTGTCAGGGGTTGAATTAGCTGATGGCAATGAAAGGGCAACTACCACCAAAAGTTTGAAGTTTTAGTTAAAATGTGTTTGGGCCATCCAACTTGAAAGGTGACCAAAGTGTGCCATCAAGGCAAAGAGAAAAATGTAAGTCAGTACAGCAACTTGGAGATTATGCTAAAATATCAAAAACTGTGGGATTGCACAAAGTAGAAGTACTACACAGGGCTTGGGGAAACGTGTTTCATCGGGTAACACTATACCCTGATCTGATACTTATGAACACATGGTATGGGACAAGCTAGGACTCTCAACAGATCGGCATCCTGTTCCTGTCCTATGGATAAGAAATGCACTGCTGCATCAGGCCAGTGGACTAATGATTCCAGCACTCTGTGTCCAACTAGACACTCCTGGGATGCTCCCAAAAGAGAGACATGATGGAGAGGGACCCTTTTTAGAGTATGTTTTATTGTTTATCAGTGTGCATGGCACTGTACAGAGTAGAGCACAAAATAACCAGCCCCTGCCCTGAGGGAACTTGCATCCCAAAATTCTAAGACTAAGAAGATTACTCAGGGAAGTGGAGGCAGGGAGAAACAGGGGAAGAATACGCATTCATGTAGTTATATGTACTTAGGCTTCATTTCAGCAGGGAAGAACTAAGGTGTTGTGCCCAAGGCTTCAAGAAAGAGCTGAATCAATAAGAAAATATATGTGTGTTTGTTGTGCTGTCAAGCCGTTTCAGACTTATGGTGACCCTATGAATTAATGACCTCCAGAGAACCCTATCATTAACAGCCTTGCTCAGGTCCTGCCAATCGAGGACCACGGCTTCCCGGATTGAGTCAATCAGTCTCGATGTTGGGTCTTCCTCTTTTCCTGTTTCCTTTAATGTTTCCTAGCATTATTGTCTTTTCCAGTGAGTCTCGTCTTCTCATTATGTGACCAAAGAATTGATGGCAGACTTCTTGGTGTGGCTCTTCAGAAGGGAACACAAAAAACAGAGAAGGGAGGCCAATTATGGTATTGCTTTTTCTACAGCATTACTCTAGAAAAACACACACAGCCAATCAATCACATTTGCCGTCTTCCACTATACCACATGGAGTTAGTCCCTACAATTTCCCTTCAAGAAACCTTCTTTTCTAAAGCTATCATACTTTGCTTTGGTCACATTATGAGAAGACGAGACTCACTGGAAAAGACAGGAAAGGTGAGATATAACACCAAGCCTCAGAGACATTTAGAAGCAATGAGACTTCTCACCGACTTCTGAGGGTTTCCAAAGGCTAGTACAAGATCAGAGAGGAACACTTGCTGCTTACCATATTTCTGCTCACCCCCTGCCCCAATCATCACAATGGAGGGTGGGAAGCTTCAGCTCAGAATTCTGAACATGGTTCAAGGGGCAGTTGTGCAGCATAGTCCAAACCAAGGGAAAGAAAATACAACCCCAATGCCTTCTCAATGATGCCTCACCTGAGGTGGTAGCCCCCCTTGATATGCTGGCCAACTACAGGAATAGGCAATAAGACGGCCTGTTGCATTCAGAGCCCTGGTCATTCGAGGATAACCTTTTACAGACAAAGAGTGATAAAACATCAAAAGAACTGTCAGAGTAAATTGCTGTGGGATTTTTATAGGTGCATGGAGGATGGGCGCATGGTTAGAAGAACAAAGGCATTGTTCACTCCATGAGCACTTCACCAACTCAAGGTCACAATCTACCTCAGTCATGAGGACTTTCCCACTAACTAGACAGCATGTGCTACCATATATTTGTAGAACGCAGGGGTTTGCCGCTTTGTGCTGGCTAGGCGAGATATAAATCTAAATAAATAAATCCTCCTATATAAATCTAAATAAATAAATCCTCCTATGTAAAACATTTTGTTGAACATCTGGTATTTTAAAAGGAAGATATTTTATAATAATTCTCCCCCCCACCCATACCACAGCTCCCTGTTTATGGAACACCTTCATTTTCACATCTTCACTAAACCCGTCTGCTCCCCCATGTTTTATAGTCTGAGGTACAATGTTTCTCAAATTGTGGTCCAGTGACTGCTGGGGCCTGAAAGCCCTCTCTAAGGACAAAGATAGTCCCTTTCTCATACCATCTGGTTAATTTGAAAATGAAGTCTTCTCAGTTTTCTAGGAAAGGGGGCCGGGACTCTCAGGGGAAGGAGAGAGAAGAGACTTCCTTCTCTTTCGAACGTTAGGAGGTAGCAGAGCTGCCACCATCCATATTCATGTAGCTTACATCTCACCTCAGACCACTAGACAGAAAATGCTGGGAACCAATAGCTCAATTCTAAAAACTCTAGTTTTGTGGCACCAAGGAGGGACACAGTCACCAGTTACCTCAGATACAAACCAAACCAGTTTCTGCTCTGTTTTCCAATGCAAAAGGATTTCAGCATAGTGAAAGCACTCTGCATCAGTGGAAAATAATAGCCAATGGTGGCTTTTAATTGAATACTGGACATTCAGATTTTATGACATTTTGTATTCCTATGAAGATAGATTCAGGTGGGTATCCGTGCTGGTCTGAAGCAGCAGAACTAATTTTGAGTCCAGTGGCACCTTTAGGACCAACCAAGTTTTATTTAAAGTACAAGCTATTGTTGCATGTACACTTCTTCAGATACAATGAAATGGAAGTTACTAGTCCATACATATAGGCAGAGGTGAGCAGCAAGTTAGCATACAACACAATGAAGATGCTTAACTGATTCAAGGACCAAACAAACATAACAAGCTTAGTTTGTACGATTACCATTTGTCTGAGTTTAATTCCGGGGGAAAACATAGTGAAGGAAATAAATATATCAAAATCAGAAACTGAAGGGCAGATGTACCCTTCTTAATTGTGGAATGCTGAGGATAATTGAGACCCTGCCATTATGCTCCATCTGTCTCCTCTCAAGCACGGAGGTGAACTTACAGCACCCTCTTCTTTAAGGAGGGATTGGCTGTCCCCACCTGTCCATCAATTTCTGATTCTGATATATCACTATGCCCCCCCCCAATTAAACCCAAACAAATGGTAGCCATATAAACTAAGCTTGTTATTCCTGTTTGGTTCTTGAATCTGCAAAACATCTTCATTATGTTACATGCTAATTTGCTGCTCACCCTCTACCTATATGTATGGACTAGAAACTTCCATTTCAAAGTACTTGAGGAAGTGTGTGTGCACACAAAAGCTTATTCTTTGAACAAAACTTTATTAGCCTTAAAGGTGCCACTGGACTCCTTTATATTCCTATGAGCCACTCTGAAAATTCTTGCAGGTCCCTTTCCACTCATACTCATCTTGTCTCTACGTAGACATTATTAACCCATAAAGAGCTTTATTGCTGTTTCTGGCACAAGCTCTCCTCCAATCAGAGGGTGAGACTGATTAGAACATGGGTCAGGGACATTTGTATTGTGGCCCTATTAGAATCAGCTACTTTCTGAGACCTGATGTTGTAGGCAATATACATTAAACATGGACATTTTACTTACGCTTCTTTTAAAATATCGAACAGTATTTTTCCTCCATGGGGCATGTGTAGCTTGCTACACACTTGGAAAGGGGGATGTCTGGTATGTAAACAGGCACCAGTATGACAATACCTGACCTACAACAATCTGTCCAGTGGTTGACTTTCTTGGGGTGGACTGGTCCCTTAGCAGAGCAATCATCTGTGTAAGCGTATGGCCAAGTCCTAATATGGCTATATCCACAGCCACTTTGGATGCATTACTAGAACTCTGTGAGAAAATCAACATAAAGTAACAAAAAGAACCCTGTTGCTTCTTAGGACAGTTTAAAGTGGTGAGGTCAAAACTATGATGCTGAAGGTTATGAATGAACACCGGGAACAGAAGTAGGTGGCCTTATGCAACTCCAAGAACAGCAATCCTATAGAGTGTGTATTTATCTCAGCATAAAGGAAATGTGCTCACAGAGCATCTCCAAGTCCAATAACAAAGACTGAGGGTAGATTGATAAAGTCAAGGCGATTTAAATCACAATTTCAATCCAATTTACCATTCTGAAATCTGTATCTTTCTGAACATAAACACATACTTAATGTTTATAACACCAATTAATCCTCACTGGTTAGCTACCAAACTGACCATTATGCCACTTAGGAGTATACCAGTAACTTAAGATCTCTGAACAGGTAGCCCACTCACACTACAGAATTATCCTGGCTCAGAGAGATGTTTGGCTCTTTGTACCTATGGAATGATATTAAACAAGATCACTTACTTGAAAGCTAAAGCTGTCAGCAAAGTGGGGTTTGCCACCAAATACACATGTGCTTTATAGGGCTTTGAGGGTTTCAAAACGATGGCTGGGAATTAATAGGCAAACATTTTTTAAAGAGATGCTTTGCAAGCATTACATTGTTTATCTGGAAGAATCACAAATGTTCACATTCATTTTCAGGGCCATAGTAAATGGGAAAACACAAAATAGGGTTCTGTGGATGACAAGATGGTATATTCTAGATCCTTGTGTTTATGATGATGTACTTTTCCCCAGCACTTGCAAGCCCAGCACTACACATGGCTTACTGTACCATTTATAATGCTTAACCATCAGAAGCCATATTTCCTGACCCCACCGGCCCTTTTCTACTCAGGAAAACAGATTTCAATGCGTTTGATAGATACTCATGATTCAGTTTTACATACAGAGGTTGACAAACTTGTTTGTATGTGTGACAGAATTCAGATTTCATTTTAAACTACTTCATTGTTAGCCTGTTGTTATGATCATTTAAATAAAAAATCTGATCTTTAAAAACACTTTTATTTAGCTCATATATCTTAGATTTTAATTTAATCTGATCATGATCAAGTGAGGGAGCAGCAAAGGACTGGAAAGGTGTGAGAGATGGAGATGCACCGGGGGGGGGGGCAAGGAGGAAGCCTTGATCCTTACCCTTGGCCTGGTATTCTGCTGATGAATAGCAGCCATCTAGCTTCAGCATGTCGACCCCCCATTCTGCAAATGTTAAAGCATCCTGTTCGATCTGATCCAGTGTAGTGCCAGGGTACCCGCCGCACGTGTGGGTACCAAGGTCGCCATAAATGCCAAGCTTCAGCCCCAGTGAGTGCACCTGCCAAAATAAATTGTGACTTCTGAGATACAGAGAAATTTGCAAATGCAAGTAGAATAACTAAGCCACACTGGGCAATGATTTGCCATCCTTGAGATTGTATACTGAGCACCTCTGTCTGTTTCTGGAAGGGAAAGTGTCTTTGTTCATGTCACAGGTTTATAGTTCATGAGACACACAACAAACGTTCTCCAAGAGCAACTTCACACTGACTTTTTCTCTTACACACAAGCAGCCAAGCTGTGTGCTGCCAGAATTATATGGGGGGAAAAACAAATAAGAACCAGGGGCACACAGATACAATTGGCAGCAATTTCTGTGACTATAGCAGTACTTTTCATCACTGGCATTTTAGGTGATTTTTTAATCACTGGCATTTCTGTTGATTGTACTGGTTTACTGCCATTGTTACATTATGCTTCTCTTTGTCAGTCTGTATCCACAGACATCTGCTCATTTGTAAGGATAAAAGCTGTGTATGAACCTGGTCTCAATGGGGCTTTTTTTTTCTTTCTAGTAGCCAGACCATAAATACCTTGTTGAGTTAAATTCAGGATAGTACAAATTTTTCAACCCTATAACAACAATGACTTCTGAGGGTTAGTTGTGTGGGGCAAATACAAAAGTCATGCTGTTTGTCACAATTACTAGCCTCAAACATTATTTAACCTAGGTCAAGCACCTCAAACTACCCTATCTTACAAAAATCCAAAATTCATCTGCCATTACAAGCATACTCCTTCTCATACAAACCATACTTCTACTATATGGCTACTGTAGAACAAACAACTGAAGTTTGATTTACTCTTTTCCCCAACACCTTTGCCTTGATTTCCAGAAGGACAGCACATAGTTATGAGGGGTTTCCCTTCCTTCTATAGTCCCAGGCCCAGCCTGCTTTGTGGAAGATGTTTCCCCATTCCCCAAAACTCCAGCCTAACTCCAATCATCTTCCCAGTCCCCCCTGCAATGTCTATCTTTTCTTCCTGTGCTACTGTTGTCTCCGATTCTAGCACACCTGGAACAGCAGTAGAGGACATGGAGGCAAAGCAAGTGAAAGCACTTTGTGAGTCTGGAGAAATTTTCCACAAGTGACCCACTGGCTCAGACTCTGAATTAAGTACATTACAGCCTTTAATCCTTCAAGGAATCATACTTTAGGAGCTCAATGTTTGCACTGCTTAAGCCTCACAGTTCATGCCTCAACAGAGGCTTTTAAAAAAATCACAGATGAGACCACCTAGATCTTGCTTCTACACTAGAAGAGTCCACTCACGTAATCTGCTAAGGCTTTAATCCCACTAGGAAACCTCTCGGGATCTGGAACCAGTCGTCCTTTGGCATCCCGCTCCTTTGCCATCCAGCAGTCATCTATGTTCACATACTCATAGCCCAAATCCTTCCAGCCATCGGTCACCAGGCAGTTTGCCATTTCCATGAACAGTTTTTCACTGCCCCACAAAGAAAATAGAAAACATAAGGGTTTAAAAAAAGAAGAAGCTGAAATGACCTTAAACTATTTGGAGCAACATGAAACATGAAAGGTGTGATCATGCAGAGCTACACAGTACTGAAATATGCTCCCCATATCTTGCTATAGCCTGTTCTCCCACAAGATGAAAAACTTATCTCCATCCTATGCAGTCTGCTTCCAAGTATCAAAGAAATTATTTTCCCTTACTCCCCACAAAAATCCCCTTGCTGCAAAATCACAAGAAGTCCTAATTTGTTTAGAAACTGCACTAACAAGGGAGTGAAGCAGCTAACTAAGGGCTGCTTCACTGAGAGTCCATAGAAATTTTGGTACAAAATTGCACCAGAAGGAGCTATGACCATTCGAGAACTACCTGGATCTACCCTGTGTATACGACTGTGCATCTACTCTGTATTGCACATGCTGGTATATGTGCCATTTTGTTTGTGCACACAATATAAGTACATACTAAAAACTTAAGCAACGAAGCAATTGCTGAACTCAGCTACTAAGAGCCTAGTGCAGAACATTCCAGGCAAGGACCCATTTGGCATCCCTCATTCCAGGTATTCTGCACCAAGCAGTAGGCAAAAAAAAAAAGCGCCTTTTAGGATCTGTTGTTCAAGGAAGGAAAAAATAAACAGGGCCCCACCACTGAGAAAGTCCTCTTACTGACTGCTGCTAGCTTGATCTCAGATGGCCGAAGATCCAGAATTGGCCTCCAAAGCAGGTCTCAAAGGAAGTATGTAAGAGAGAAGATGGTCCCTCAGGCACTGTGGTTCAGGTCAGCTCATCCATGAGGTGGTATTTTAGGGGACAGCAATCTCTCTCCTACCCCTCTGTTCTTTGCATCTACCTTGCTGCCGCCTCTGCCTCTCCTCCCCCCAGGCTCTCAGCAGCACAGCAAGTTATCCATGCCCTTTAGGGCTTCACAAAATCTTGTGCGAACCCTTCTTCTTGTGAATTTTGGCTATCATTTTGTCTGAGAAATCCAACAACCATGGTATGTACAGCTTGCCATGCTGGTTTTAGAAAAGCTTGGGGAGAAATGAAGAGGCAAGAAGCATTAGCTCTTCTGGCTTCCTGGGTGGGGATAGGGAAGCAGTGATCTCAAGAAGCAAAGAACTAAACTGCCTCTACTGAGCCCCCAAGCTCTTTGGAGCTCCAAAGGTCAAAATCCGTTTCTTGAATTGTACTTGAGAACATAGTGCCAGCCAGTGCAGATCTTTCATCCTGGCACGAGACAATCAAACTGACACACTCCAGTTAGTAATCTTGGGGCCATATTCTTAACCAGTTGACAGTTATGAACAATTTTCAAGGGCAGCCCTACACATACTCATTGCAGAAATCTTGCTCAGATGTTACAATAGTACGGCTAACTATGGCCAAATTGTTTTTGTCCAGGAGAAGCTGCAATGAGCTGTGAAGAAAACATTATTTGAGGAGCAGAAAACAGCGGGAGGATATTCAGACAGTTCAATAGTGAAAGGCAGTGTTCCCTCTAAGCTGAGTTATTGTGAGCTAGTTCAGAGTTTTTCAGCCTCCGGCTCACACATTTTTGTCTTAGCTCGGGAAGGATGGCTCAAGAGCAAACTAATTTATGCCAAATCACTTGCTCACAACTTTAATGCCAGTAGCAAACAAAGTAGAATTTTCACCCACAAGACTCCACAGCTTAGAGGGGGCATTGGTGAAAGGTAGACCTGTAGACTATGGCAGGAAAAAGGGTAGCACCGAGCATTCTGCAAGAGATCCCTCCCACCAAAACAGAGCTGAACTTAGTTCAAACTGCATTGTTTCCAAAGTTCTTTCACTTACCTGATACAGTTCTGAGGATCATTCTTGCAGTCAATATTACAACGGAATCGCTCCCATGCAAGCCAACCCATTGGGGGTGTTCTCATGAGCCCATTCTCCAGAGCCTGGCAGAAGGAGGCTAGAGCCAGTATGAAGACAGAGGCTACCAGCTTCATGGCCACAACGCGACAATCACTGCTGAAGACAGAGGTGATGAAACTGTACCTTTCAATAAGAGACCCATCTCCCAACATGTCTTGCCTATACCTCAAGTAAGCTGCTAGACGTTATTTCCATTCACTTCCACAGTCCACTGCATTGCCCATTCTTTTGTTCAGTTCTTTTCAAACTTGCAAGTTGGACAACTGTACAGGATCTGTCTTGCCCAACCATTCCCAGGCAGCATGTGCAAATGGAATAATGGTTACCCTCTCAGACAATGCATTTTAAAATGCACACAATGCTTAGGAAAATCTGAATGTTCCAGCAGTATTCTAAGAGGAAATGTGAGCAATGTTTTCGGTCTACAGGAGAGGTTTCCTATGCAACATGATTCACATTACTCGTTCTTTTTTGGTAAGCATTATCTTAAGAATATTAAGGGAGTTACATTCACTACCAGCAAAAGGTATCTTGTTACCCCAGCAGCTGCTTGCTGTGCATTCTGAGAGGGGTAGCTCAGAACTCTTAGCAGTTTTGGAAAGGAGGGGGGGGTATCTTTCTGATTCACTGCCACCCAAGCACTTATCCAGCTGTACTGTTCCAGTTTATATTTTCACTTACAAATTTATTTTAAAAAGAAACAAATGCTAGACAGAAATTATTAAAAACAGGTAGGGATGAAAAATATCTCACTATTACTCCTATCTTGCTATCTTGCTAAAACAGGATTCTTATGAACTCGATGGAATCTACAGAGCAGCCCATGCCTCTTTATACCAAAAATAGATTTGGTTGTGATCAACACACACCAAAGTGAATGCTGGGCTTGAACACTCCTTCCCTGAGACTGATGACGGAACCCCAATTGCATTAATACTCTGAGATGATATTATTTCCTAATAATCAGGATTCTGAACCACAGTTTTATCTTGGTTGGGAACCCTGGTGCCCAGGAAAGAAACTAGCTCAACAAATTAGAGGTAGTTGACAACTTCCATAGTCAGTCTTGATACACTGTGTGATGGTGGGGCATGGAAGCCCAGCAATTAACCACAAACACTGGCTTTTTCTGAACATCTGAAGTGGCCCTTGGAGAGGGAGCACGAGGTAGCTCAACATAAACATTTGACTTTATCAATTTTGGGGGGTGGACTATGCACAGATCAGATTCACACCACTCAGGGGCCGTGACACTGTCCAAACTCCCCAGGGTATCGAAACAGCCCAGCAAATTACAGCCACCATTCAAAGCAAAGCAACAGACAGCTAATGCACAAGTTAACATTTGCTTCTTTGGCTGCTATGAAGTGAATGCATAACATGACAGCCTACCTGCAAATCCACATCTAAGCAACAGTTTGCAAATAGTTCAGTGGAGAAAAGCATTAAGCGTTATGGGTGGATGCCACCTTTACAGAGTAAGGCATACAAAATCCAGGGGGGGGAGCCCCATGGTGTAAATCTTTCAGAGCATAATAGCCACGTACCATTTCACTCTTCCAACAACAGGCGACTAAAGAACACACAGCATGAATTCTATATAATCACCCTAAGAGATCCTGTAGAAATAGCTCAGCAACCTCCAGACTGCTAGCAGAACCTTTTCAAGCTTCAGTGAAAGGAAGCATTTAAAGAAGCAAACAAACATGCATTCACCAGACTCACCAAGGCGTGGAACTGAACTGGCTGCTCTCTCTTCTGTTCCTCTCTGCGGCTTAGTTCACTATATATAAAAAAGGGAAGTTGCATGCTCAAAACAAATCACTAACTGCAAACCAGACACTCACCCCCCCCCCAAAAAAAAAATTAGGTAGCAGCGCCCACCAGAGCACCTGCAAAAACCGCGTACCTCAGCACTGTCAGAGCACGACCTGCCAGAAATGCCAACATACATAGAAGAGGGGCAATGGACAAGAACGCCCGGAATCCCCCACGAACCCAGCTAGGGGCAGTCACGTGTTCCCACTACTTCCACTGGTCACCTGACCAGGTTGGCCGCCTTGGACACCGAGTCAGCTGATGCGAGCGCGCCGCTTTCTGCTGACAGCAGGAAGTCGAAGAGGGCAAAGGGGGATAGTCGTGCCTATTCTCGAGAAGCAGAAAGTCGGGTCTGGCTGCTTCTGCACCTCTGCTTTAAATGAGGAAATGAGAACCAGAAAAGCAGCTTCATCCTCCCACAGAACTTCTTTATGGATCACGAAGAAGAATTATGCTATACTATAGGCGGCTGGTGGTCTGAAATATTGTTGTATCTCAAATACAACAAATTGTCTGGCATACTCCAGCAGTAAATAATTTCTCCAAATTTAATAAGACTATAGTTTGTACACCTATAATACCAATAATAGTATCTCTGTGGGACCACCTTCCCCCTCTGCTCCACTACACACAGTATTGCTCATTGGAGCAGGGTCTGCTGTAGGCGCCACACTGCAAACGGGCAAAATCAGCAGCTGCCCATACATGTGAATTCTCTGTCATCATGACCTCCATCTTATGGCATGGTCTGTTGGAGGAGGGCTGAAAGACTCCCCCCTAGGGTTGCCAAGTCCAGGTTGGAAAATACCTGGGGACTTTGGGGGTGGGGCCAGGAGAAGGTGGGGTTTGGGGAGAGGAGGGGAGGGGCCTCAGCATGGTATAATGCCATAGAGTCCAGCCTTCAAAGCAGCCATTTTCTCCAGGGGAGCTGATCTCTGTCAGCTGGAGATCAGTTGTAAAAGCAGGAGATCCCCAGGCCCCACCTGGAGGCTGGCAACCCTACTCCCACCCTCCTGTCTTTCCTCAAACTATGCAAAACTGAATTATTCAGGAGGGCTTTTTTCATAGTCAATAGGGCTACACTGTAACAAAATGGTTTTAGAAACATTTTTTGATAAAGGGATAGTGACTTTGGACTATACTACTGTTCATGGTACATATTGTCTGTTGTTAGGTATACTCCTGTTACGTAATTTCTGCATTGCTTAATGTGAATGCTTATGCTTTGTTTCAGCATTGTTTCTACGGTGCTTCAGATGTCTGCTTGTTTCATTGCATTGTTTATTGGACGTCCCATCTTGTTGACTGTATTAACTTACACTACTGTGTAACTTGCCTTGAGTCCCAGGCAATAAATATAGGTTGTGGATAAATAAATATAGCTTGTGGATTTCCAGGATAACCAATCTGTTCTACTGCTTTTACTTGGGGATGCTTTTTGACATTGATTGACAGTTCCTTTGCTCACTTGTGATTCTGCAGAAACCACCAGGGTTAAGGAGGTTTTTTTTGAGGAGGGAGGAGTCTAAAACTGAAACAATTCATTTAGCAAACCCACAAAGGCTGTAATCCTGTGCAGAACTGGGTGTAGTTACAGTAGTTGGGAGTGGGGGAGAAAAGTAAGGAAACAGATGGTCAAAGACTTCTGCAAACTGTTTTCCAGCGAGGTTTGATTTCTGAAGCACCTTAATCCCTACTTCACCCTCAAAATCTGGACTATTTCCTCACTGGAGATAGGAAGATAAATTCATTCATGTTTCAGAAGATGAGGAGGAGAAGATTGAATTTATACCCCACCCTTCAGAGTCTCAGAGCAGTTTACAAACTCCTTTCCCTTCCCCTTCCCATAACAGACACCCTATGAGGTAGGTGGGGCTGAGAGAGCGCTCTTGAGAACTGCCCTTGAGGGAACAGCTCTGAAAGAACTATGGCTTGCCCAAGGTCATCCAACAGTTGCAAGTGGAGGAGTGGGGAATCAAACCCCGTTCTCCCGGATTAGAGTCCGCGCACTTAACCACTACACCAAACTGGCTTTCCCAGGGCCTTTGTTTGTTTCAAAGAGCTCCAGGCCCTCCTTGGCATTAAGTTGGCAATGGAAAGTGCCAACAAATCACAGCTGACTCATGGCAACTCCGTAGAGTTGTAAATCAGGTACAAGAATGAAGCTGTGCGACGATGTGCTGCCAATGCCTTTTATGTAATCCAAAGGAAATTTATGCCAATTGTCTACAGCACCACTTTCAAAAAAATATAAATGTATAACCACAAAGTTACAGTCCAATAATTTTCGTAGTTGTTCCTATGTAAGTATTCATCAGCTGAGTAGATAGTTGGTGAGACGAGATTCTCCGGAATAACTCCTGTTTCGAATCTATTGTTCTTCTTCCATGCCACTATTTCAGAACAAGAGAAGGAAACTACATCAGGCGTCTATACATATTTTAGGTTGCCTTCAAACATTATGCCCCTCACCGGGGAAAGAGTTCATCCAATACACTCTTCTATCAGGTCCTACCAGGGCTGTTTCATATTAGGCTCTGTCTCTCAACACATCCACTCCCTATGGACTCAGCAAAGCCATGGTCCCATGCCAATATAGTCAGGCCTGTAGCTACAGTGGGACAAATCGCTGCTTGGCATTCAGGGAACTTGTGCGGCAGCCCCTCTCTCCCCCTCCCCTGCTGCCCCACAAAAATTTCCCCATGCCCCACCAACCTAACATTTCTGGCTATGGGGCTGAATATAGGTCATATGATTAGTCTCAGGATTTATCCCGGCACTTAGTGAGGTCGGGGTGTTTATTTCCCGATGTAGGCCCATTCTGTGTCTGGCATTTGCTCCACTGTTTTACCAAACCCACACTGGAATAGAAAAAGATGCGGCTCAAAACCACATTCAAATACCCCAGGCGGGCCAATGCCCTACTGAATGCAGAGTAACCCCTGAAGGGCCATCAAATGGACATAAATCTATGCAGACAGTACCATAAAACTGAGAGATCAAAGAAAGTGAAAGAGGCATGCAGTCTGGATACTGTCATAAAATCCAACAATCAATCAATGTGAAAGTGGCATGCAATGCAGAGGGGAATTTCTGTTCCAATCTGGGTTTGGTAGAACAGTGGAGCAAATGCTAGATGCAGAGTGGGCCGTAGTCATTGCCATTTTGCCACTTTCGTAACGGAGTGCCCTCGAGTGGCTAGAGTGACTGCAATGAGGCGCAGAGCAGGCGCTACAGTTTGGTTGTTTACTTTCCTCTGCGCTGCTTTCACCCGCTATTCTGTAGGTAGCGCCTGTAGTCTTAGGCAATTCTACTTTATTAAAGCAATTTCTTCTTTGGTAAGGGCTTTCAAGAGAGATCCTAGGATAAGCACAGGAGTTGCCATGGAGATGGAGATTTGCTCTTGGCAGAGAACCAGGGTTGCCAGGTCAGGGTTGGAAAATTCCTGGAGACTTTGGGGGTGGATCCAAGAGAGGGTGGGGTATGGAGAGGGGAGGGGCCTCAGCATGGTACAATGCCATAGAGCAGTGTTTTTCAACCTTTTTCGAGCTAAGGCATATTTCTTACATTGAAAAAATCCCGCGGCACACCTGACAATATCTCACGGCACAGTGGTTGAAAAACACTGAAATACAAGATAAATGGGTCATTAGTTGCCTCAGCTCAAGTATTAACTATGACACTATTACAAATACACATAATAGCCACTCAACTTGAAATCGTAAATTACAGATCCAAAGTGTAATGGCTCCTTCCCATAACATTGACCTGAGTTTCAGAAGAAATATAATGTGGATGTATTTTAATACTGCGATTCTGCTAAAGTTTTTCAAATAGAGAGTTTAAACTCTTACTCTTATGTGAATGGCATTCCGCTGACCATAAGTGATTTGAAGAGAAGCACAGTACACCCATTCTTCGCTGAGGGACAGTTACTGATTTGAACCCCACCCTGACAGAAACAGCTAGCTGTTACCATCAAACATATTCATGTTTACTGGAATGTCTTGGTGCAAATCACCCTACCTCAGGCCGTCCACAGAGCGTGCGAGCAGAATCAGCGAGACCGCGCCACTGTTCTTTCTCGCATGCGCAAACGCATCCCGGAAGGTCAGCCCAGAAGGCACATTTCTTTCATTGAAAAAATCCAGCGGCACACCTGACAATATCTCGCGGCACACCAGTGTGCCACGGCACAGTGATTGAAAAACACTGCCATAGAGTCCACCCTTCAAAGCAGGCATTTTCTCCAGGGGAGCTGATCTCTGTCAGCTGGAGATCAGTTGTAAAAGCGGGAGATCTCCAGGCTCCACCTGGAGGCTGGCAACCCTACCCAGGACACATATTTTAAAATGAGTATGATCACCGAGGCTTCTGGTTTCTGAATGTATTCGGCCTGGAGCATTCCGCCACCAGATCCTACGAACATTCTAAATGATGATTTTATATCTCTAAGCTATTAGCGACTGGCATAAGTTTAAACACAAAATAATATTAGCAATGAAATCTTAAGGAGAAAATCGGGGGGCTTTTCTGTGAGCTTAAACTGCCTCCAGATTTTGGAAGGAATATACTTGGCCTGTTCCATATAATTAGATAAAGTACATTATTTATGGGGCCAATGAAACGACCAAGAAAAAAAACTTAATCAGCAAGGACATCCATGGCCAAATCAAAGAAGCTTCGATCGTCGCGTACACGTCAGAATTCTTCTATATGTGGCTTCCAGGACCTGGAAGGGGAGAAAGGAATAGGGGAATAAACAGAGTGAAACATCGTCTCTGTGATTGATTTGAGGTTGCTGGAAAACCTGGCTTGCAGAGAGCTACCCCAGAGGATCCACGTAGTTCCTACTGCTCTGAGGATTATGCTTTCCGGGTTTTGCTCCACAAAATATGCACGAGTAGTAGCCGGAGTTTAACAAAAGAAGAGGAAAGTGCTCTAAAAAAGGGAGGGGGGGGGGTAGGGATAACAGCCAGATGCCGCAGAGGATCCAGATATTTGAATTCCTGCATTAAAACGAGGTAAGGTGGAAATTGGAAACAGTTTTCTGCCAAGTCCGTTAACCAGGAGAGACGTTTTACCCAGACGGTCTGGGGCTTTGAAAACGCCTTTCTTGTTCTAACTGTATCTTGAAGTATTTTGGCTCTAGGGACTAAGTTCAAGTAGGCCACAGGGCAGTGTGTGCTTAACGTGGAAATCAGTGGTTCCAAATGTAACAAAACGATCTTGTGCATCTGGGGTAAAGTATGCATCCCAAGGGCAGAATCAAAAGAAAAGTAGTGGTTTTGGTGGTAGAATAAGATGCTCAAGGAATGGTCTCCCTGACCCCTGGCAGAAGTTTTATATTGAAATTTAACAGTTGTTTTCTCCTTAACCTGTGATATTTAGTAGGGGGGAATGGAGCTCAGTAGGCAGCTTTGACTGTTATAGTTGCAGAGTACCCAGGTGTAGTCAAGAAGAAAGAACTGGCACCATCTCTGCCTGGAAAACTCAACTCTATTAGTTACATGGGCTGGGGGGAGGATAGGTACACAGTGGAGACAGGAGAGGGGATGGATGGGTTCCAACGAAGGAGGAAAGGGAATGGGCCTGCATAGGTTTTGTGCATTATCTCAGCTTGTCTTTTAAAAACAAAACAAAAGCTAGCCCAGCTCTTGTGCTTGCAGCCACAGCTTGACACATTCCTTGTGGCACACTGCTTTATGGGTGGTTACGCACTACAGCTGATAGCCTCCATCAGCTTCTTGGGACTTTGATTCCTGACAGTCATTTCAGTGGCAGAATCATTCTGAAGGAGCTGCACCCTCTGGCGCTTTATTTGGACTAATGTCTGTTGCAGTCCCTAGAGAATGATGGGTGTGTCTCTTATTGATGTACTGGGATGCTGGAACAGTTCTGACAGCATGGACGGGAGGAGAACAAGCAACATAACCAGGAACAGAAACTCTAACCAGAAAAGCTGAACAAATGTATATGTGGAATGTTGCCTTTCTGAATATTATGATCTCTTGAAGGCAAGAAACCATGGAGGGTTACGATACTTCATAGTTCTTGGGTTCTGTTCTATTTTTGCACAAACATTAGTTGAACCATTTTCTATTTCAGACTGGGATTCCTGTCTTCAGCATCTTTGCACTGGCTGGCATTGGTAGCAAGGAGAAAGATGAAGCCCAGCAAGTCTTTTGGTCTGAGAAATATCCAGAGGACTACCATCTAACCCTCCATTTTCTATACTGGTGCAAACATGGGTTTATGACAGCAGAGGCCAGGTCAAAGTCCCATTTCTCCATGAGTAGGGGCAGGTGATTGTATTTCTTTACTTCATTTATACCCCACCTTTCTCCCCAGTGGGGACCCAGCACAGTTTACACTGTTCTTGTCTCCTTCCATTTTGTCCTCACAAAAACCCCAAGAGGTGGGTGAGGTCGAGAGGATTTGTCTGGCCCAAGGTCACCCAGGAAGTTTCTGTGGCAGAGTGAGGATTGGAACCTGGGTCTCCCAGATCCTCGTCTAACAGTAATGACTGCAGCTCGCTAATTTATTGGTTGCTGCAGGCTAATGTTGCTAAGTAGAGCCGGCCTTGCTGGCTAGGCAGGGTATAAATCCAAATAAATAAATATGGAAGTCCCTCCTCTTGCTCCTGTAACACCTAATGGCTGGCCTAGCTCTGGATAGTTTAATAAATATTCCTTAGACTAGGCTGGATCTTAGTGGTGTGAGGGTTTAGCCCAGCATCACTGACTATAGTGGCAGATCTGATGCTGCAGAAGGGCTTATCTTTTAAAAGATTCAGGGGTGGCCTGTGTTTCGTTGATTTAAGCAGCCTATGCCGAACGGGAAGTTCAGTACATTTCCTCTCTCTCTGCAGGGGGACATCATTACCATGAAGCTGAATGAGCGCAGTGTGGCCCATTATGCCACATGCGACTCTCCAGCAGACCACACTGGCTTCCTGTGTAAGCGTGTGGAGCGCCACCATCACACCACCTCCTACCAGCGCCGCTGGTTTGTCCTCAAAGGCAACTTGCTGTTCTATTTTGAAGAGTGGGAGAGCCGTGACCCCCTGGGGCTCATCGTGTTGGAGGGCTGTACTGTGGAGCTATGCGAGGCTGCGGAGGAGTTTGCCTTTACCATCCGCTTTGATGGGGCTGGTGCCAAGGCCTATGTGCTGGTTGCTGACTGCCAAACGGCTATGGAAGCTTGGGTGAAGGCACTTTCACGGGCCAGCTTTGATTATATGAGGCTAGTGGTGAAGGAGCTAGAGAAACAATTGGAGGAAGCCAGGAAAAACTTGGTTGTCAGCCATAAATTTCCAAAGAAGTCATCTTCTGGCCGGAAGAGACATCTCTCCAACCCCATGATGGTACCTGTCCAGGAGCATCCTGTCATCATGGAGAATGGTTATGCTACTTGGGGTGATAGTTATTCCCTCGTTGGAGGAGGTTTTTTTGACCACGATGCGGGATATTTAAAACCTCCACCCCTACCTCCTCGCCGAAGACTGGCAGGCAGCAGCGTAAGTGGAGTGCCGACTGCTGGCCTTGCTTCCACAGTCCAGGAAAGTCCTGTGTCTCCAGAGACAGCCTGCTTCTCAAAGTTGCATGATTGGTATGGCCAGGAGATTGCTGATGTGAGGAGGGAATGGTTGGAAAGCCAGAAAAAAGTGGAATTGTGAACAGAATCGTTGTTTGTCAAGGGGCAGAGAACAATAGATGCACTTTCTGGATTGCTCTGCCAAGAGAACCACCAAATATGATGACCTATATTGCTTTCTGGAACCCCGTGACTGATTGCAAGTCCATCTCTTACAGTTTATTCCACCTTTCCTCCGCAAAGCTCATAGTGGCATATCTACATGATTCTTCCCTCCTTCACCTTTTTCTTACAGCAACCATGCAAAGTAGGTTGCTGAGAGCGCCCAGCCCAAGGGCATCCAGGGTGCAGCTGAGTGGGGATTTGAAGCTGGGTCTCCCCAATCCTAGTGCAGCACTCTTACTGCCATATAATAGAGGATTTGTGTGTGTATATGCTGGGATACTTACTACCAGATCTTTGCATTCCCAGAGGCTATAGAAATGGCCCTGCTGTCCCCAAATCTTATACTCAACGTGTACCTCAAGAACCATAGCAGCCTTTTATAGTTTCGTCGTAGGATTGGTTCAAAGTGGGGTAGCCAAGACAAGAGGCAGGCGATAGCAAGCCACCTCTTGAATGTCTCTTGCCTTCAGAACTCTACAGAGTCACCGTAAGTTGGCTGTGACTTGATGGCACTTTCTGCCACCAATGTGTAGTCAATTTAAAAATTGAATTAAAAGACTTTTTTTAAAAAGTATCTACAATACAAGAACCTATACAATCTATAGGTGGCAGGATTCTGTGAGAAGAGCCATTTTTTTTCCATCTCAGCTTGTTAATCAGCTTTCTTCTGGTGGCTGATAGCCCTAATTTGAAGATTAAAACATTATAGCTGTCATAAGTTGCCCTGGGTTTTTGCCCTGTATGACTGAATATATTTTATATGGACAGGCCAGAAAGCAAATCAAATGGCCAGTAAGAAAGTTGTTCATATGGTATGGGACTTGTAAGAGCCCTCTTCAAAACAGCAGGTTCTTAATGCACAGATTCCTGTTGTACATCTGGCTTTGTTCCAAACTATTACTCCCATTTAAATCTGTATATTTCAGTGCTCTTAGTATTTCTGCTGGCTAGAGTAATACAAGTCAAAAGCATGGAAGCTATATGCCTTTCCTACTCACAAGAACAAATGCTTAGTAATTCTATATAGCATGTATTAAATATTCAAAGCATTTATACATTTACAGAACAGTAATCAGTTATCCTTCATAAATCCATATCTGGCCTGGTACCAGGGTACTTGAAGGACTGCCTTCACCTGTATGAGTCTGCCTGCCAACAAAGGTCATCAAAAGCTCTGTTCTGTGTATCCTCAGTCTGAGGTGTGGTAGGCAAAAACCAGGGACAGGGCCTTTTCTGTTGTGGCACCAACATTCGGAAGTCCCTCCCTACCAAGGCTGAATTTACAGTCCTTTAGGTACCTGGCAAAGCTTTAAAAAAATTATCTCAAGCTTTTCACTAGTTTCCCCATTATATGCTTTTAGTTGAGTTTCTCCTTTGTTTCCTGATTTTATCTAAGCAAATTTTATTTATTTGCTTTATTTTTAGCATGTTTTATGGTTGTGGATACTAGTTTAAATTTTATTATTGTAAACCACCTTGGATACTTTTGGTTCAGAGTGCAGGATTTTTAAAAAGTTTGAAATAAATAATGTCTTAAATAGTCACATTATGATCCCCAAACTGCAGCCTGTGATAAAGCTGAGAGAATTGTAGCTTGTGTGAGACCTCCAAGTGAATTCATAGCTAAAATGAGATTTCAACCAGGAATGTCTTAGCTGACTATGATGACCTAGCCCCATTCCCTCACTCAGATGCAGGATTTTGCCTCCTTCCCCCCCCCCCCCCCCCCTTTCTGGCTGAGTAGCTCCTTTATTTATTTTCTTCTTTTGTGAAGGTTTATGGCTATCCCACCCTGTCCCAGTATTATATTCTGATTCTGGCTCAGTCCAGGAACTTGAGGGGAGAGACAAGATCACCCTTATTAACTTAAAACTTCTGAAAACAACAAATGAGAGGCTTTTTAAAGTTCAAAAATAAACAAAATATTTTATTCAACCTAGAGAGGGAAGGGTCAGGTGCAATTGGGGTAAAATGTTTGAGGTAACTCTGTAATGAACTTTGAGGTAATTTAGTAATTTCACATTCATGTTTCCAGCAGGTGAGAGTTTAAAGCTTTTCACAAGTCTTACAATCTTAAGAGATGATTGACTTTGGTTTCAGTATTCCTAAACACTCCAGTTAACTTTCTTGAGTTTAACTGACTATTCAGGTTTCAAAAGGCAGGGAACACACCAGGGATCACTCCAAACTTTGACCTGTCTCCCTTTTCAACTGGGCAAGGAATCAGTTCTCTTAACTAGAAGATCTATTCCTTTTTTGAGCCAAATGGGTGTCTTCACTGATCCTCCTCCTCGCTAACCTTCCCAGTCCTTGCTCAGTGTTAACTTTTCTCAGTCAGTGCTAAACTCTCCTCAGTCAGGGCTAAACTGTTCCAGTTCTTCTCAGAGCTAAACTGAGTTCTCTTCAGGAATCAGTTCCCAAGTCTTTCTGCTCTACTGATGCCAACTAATCAAATCCCTTTGAGCAGCCTGCCACTCAAGGCACTCTGGCTCTGTGAGGCATTAACCCTTCACAGTCCTTCACATGTTTATACAGCACTTACGAGCTTTTAAAGCACCGTCCATCACACTGACCCTGACCAATGGTCTGTCTCATTGTAAGGTAGCTTCATATCTATGTCATTTAATCAGCCAGACCATTACTATCTGTACAGTAGTACAAAGCATCACTCCAAAGTTGGGTTTAAAACTAAGGTTGCTTTCTCATGGATCTCTTGTTTTATTGCTACAGTAATTTTCCTTTATCCTGCCACTTGACATCATGGTTCTGTTGCCCACATTCTCAGTCTTTCCTTGGCTCAATTTTGGTACATTCTTTCCTTAAAGATGGAACTCAGAGTCAGCTTCGAGAGCATGTAGATGTAAAAGTATACATTTCCATACCTCCCTGCCCACATCTGGTCCTGTTTCCCCCAGCATCCCTGGCAGGCTTTTTGATGTTCAACTGATAGTAGATATATTTCTATAATGTCCTAAAACTGTAGCAAGATTGCCACTTCTGATTTTTTTAAAAGCAAAAAGCCCATGATGGGGGAGGAAAACAGCAACTGTGAGGGGTAAACCGAAAATTCCTGTGTGAATCACCTTTGTGGAGAAGCAACCTATTTGTGTTACTTCTTTTAAGCTCCCTGTTCTCAAAAGTTCAGCCACAAGTCATGACACTGATATCTCAGAACAACATTTCAGGTGGACTCTTTTGACACTGCAGCTGTGTACGTACCTCACATTTCAAATATGCACAGCTAAGGATTCAATACTGATCTGCCATTCCACTCTCATTCGTTGAATAAAATTAGGATAGACCAAGGCAGAGATAAAAAAAGCAGTTTCAAGAAAACTATGAAGATGGGTTTTAAATTTTTCTCAAGCACAACCATTGAGTTACTATTTTTATTATCATAAATATGAGAACGATAGCATAGTGTTAATAGGAGCTGGAGGTGCTGATTGGTGTACACAAATGTTTGCATACCATATTGCTTTCTGATCTTTTAGTTCCAGTTTCCTGTCTGAGGGACTTGCACATATATAACTTTGACCTTTAACTGTTGAACCAACAAAGCCATTATATACAACATTCAAGTGTAAGCCAATGCAGATGATAATCATAAGACATCTGTTCTGTTTACTTATATGGGCAATTGCAATACCTAAATAGGGTGAATATTCCAGTTGGAGAAAAAAAGATAACCATCATGATTCTTTTACTAAGTAAAAAATCAAGCCATCGTGGCAAGTAAAGCAACACTTCTGAAACTGGTAGGAGTGGAATAACGTGAAACAACACTTTTATATCAGAGTCCAAAGACAAATCTTCCTCCAGCTGGTCTGGAATATTGATATCAGCAGTTAATAGATTTGCAAATTTTATACAGAACTTAATGGAATTTAGCACTCTTGCAATGTTGAACTTGCTTTTCATGAAATGTATACAGTACAGTCTTATTTTTAAAAACAAATATTTGCATGGGCAGTTTTACATACAGAACAAGGAAGTATAGTATTGTTTTTCAGTTAATAGTAATTCATGTTTAATGCTGAATAAAGTTTTTTTTTTAAATTTTAGCTTGTGTGAAGTAACTTTCATCACTGCCTATTCTATAATCCTCAGGATTTGTGTATGGACACTGAAGATGAGGGACAACAACCAACTCTACTTGAGAAAGGATAGATAAATCTCCCCACCAACCCATTTCAAGAAGCTCGCACATGCACTTTCCTGACAAAAGCTGCCTTAATTTTCCAGACCAAAAAGAGCTGTGCCCCCTGCTCCCCTACAACAGAAAATAAATTACATGGTCTTTTCTGTTTTCTTTGGTCCCCTCACCAATTTGTAAGATTCAGAAGTCTTTAATATTTAGTCACAGGAGACTTGTTTTATTGGTATTTGAAACAGTTGCACTGATATGAACTCTACTTCTGTCAGAGCTGTTCTCTCAAGGATACTTCTGGAAAGAGCTCTCTCAGCCCCACCTACCCCACAGGGTGTCTGTTGTGGGGAGGGGAAGGAAAAGCAGTTTGTAAACCACTCTGAGACTCCTTTGGGTAGTAAATGGTGGAGTATAAATCCAATCTCCTCTTCTTCCATTCTAATTAAGTATGTCATGAGCTGGGTGCCAGTAGGTCAGGAGCCGAGACAGTCCAAGGTCAAGCCAAATCAGGAATGAATTACCAAGTCCAAAACACAAGCCGAAAGCAGAGTCAATCCAAGCCGAGGTCAGAGAGGGAAACTCATGAGCAAACCAAGGAGTCAACCAAAAGCCGAAGTCAAACAGCCGAAGTCACGAGCCAGAGGGTCCAGAATCAGGTTTAGCTGATGCGAGCCGAGCGGGTGCAGAGCTTAGCCAGAACGACTTGTTGCTAGCACAAGTTGTTGGTCTTTGTGCTGTGCCTAAATACCCAGCCACCCAGCCACTTCCTGTGCTTTTTAGCAGCTGGCAGTGAGGTCCCAGCTCCCTCTAAAACTCAGGGCTGAGTGATCTGCGACTATGCATGCATGCCTCTTTTCTCCTAGCAGCTAAGTCTTGCCTGGATCGTGACCTTAGCCGTTCCACCTGAGGAGGTGAATCAGGTGGGCTTGAGCTTGGCTGTGGCTCAGCTGCTGCTGGTGCTGGGGTAATGCCCTGAGAGGTGCTTGCCTGAGCCTCCTCTGGTTCAGGTGGAGGCTCCTCTGGAGCTGGGGACTGATCCTCCACCGCACTTAGGTCCATAGGAGGCAGGTCTTCAGAGGCACTCCTGACAAAGTATTGATACAGCATTCACTTGTAGAATACAAGCCAAAGCTAGTGCACTCCAACTAACCATACAAAAATGCTTGGTTCTATAGTTGTACAGAAGATATTCCAATTAGAGGAATGGCGGTGAAAAGCATAAAATAATTTTGGTTTATAAAGGCACCTTAGAGATTCTGGGAAAGGAGTGATGCTGCCTCCTTCAGGCATGTATTGCACATTCATTCCCATAGTGAGCTACTATCAAATTATGACAGCTTTTGAGCCAATATACGCTCTCCTCAAATCTGGCAGTTTACGGTGCAATCTTAAACACACCCTTCTAAGTACTCTGAAATCAATTGACTTAGAGAGGTCTAACCCTGGTTAGGCAATGTTTTTTCATCAACCGCTTCTTCAAAAGCCTGCACACTCCCTTGTACTCAAGCCCAACTGTTTTGCTGCATGTTTGCATGTGAATATTGATGTATTTTCAAAGCTTTTAAGGACAGACTCTGTATATATACGCACACAACTTCCCAGGGTTTGTACATATTTATTTCTTTATGTCTCAATTTCTCCTGAAGGAGCAACAAAGTAGTTTATGTAATTCTCCCTTTCTCCATTTTATTCTCACAACAACCTTGTAGGTTAGGCTGTGTGACTGGTTCAAGGTTTCCCAGCAAGCTTCCATGGCAGAATGGAGATTCAGACCTGGGTCTCCCAGTTTTTAATTCAACATCTAATCACTATGCCACACTCTGTTATGTGTGTGCATTAACTGCTGTCAAGTTGCTTCCAATTTATGGCAATCCTATGAATTAATCCTTTATTGAGACAATCCATCTCATGTTGGGTCTTCTGCTTTACCTCTTGCCTACAAGTTTTCTTAGCATTATTGTCCTAACTCCTCAAACACCACATTTCAAAGGAATCTATTTTCTTCCTATCAATTTTCTTCACTGTCCAGATTTCACACCCATACATAGCAATGGGGAATTATATGGAATGAATTAACTTGATGTTGGTCACCAGTGACACATCCTTACGCTTAAGAATCTTTTCTAGCTTCTTCATGGCTGCCCTTCCCAGTCTCGATCTCCTTTTGATTTCTGGGGTGTAGTCTCCCTTTCGGTTGATGATGGAGGCAAGGAACATAAAATCTTGGAACAATCTCCGATTCTTCATCATGAATCCCTAGTAGTCATTACTTTTGTCTTCTTGATGTTCAGCTGCTTTGTCTTCACTATTTCTGCCAGTAATGTAGTGTCATCTGCATATCTCAAATTGTTACTATTCCTTCCACCAGTTTTCACTCTGCCTTTGTTTAAATCTAATTTACACTGGCACTCATATTCGTTTATATGTCTTGTTTTATTTAAATATTTTTGTATGTAAGAACATAGTCATGCTTTGATCTGACGGACTAGCGCTGGCCCTTCCATCAGACCCTTTTGGCCAACCAGCCCAGCCTCTCATGATGGAAATACCCAGGGCTCACTTGTCTACATTAGCCCGCAACCCAATTAAACCGTTTTCACGGACTAAACAGCAATTCAGCCGCATGCGCACTGGGGCCTCCCCCTTTCCGGTATCACGAGATTTGAGAAAGCACCGCCCTCCGTTTCACAGCCCCAGGCACGTTGTTACACTAGCCGTCGCGAGGGCAGCAGCTCCGGAAAGAAGATGGCTGGGCGTCTGTTAGCCGCGGTTGGGCCTTGGAGGAGGGCGGAACCCACCAGGATCCACAGAAGTCCTTCCGCTACCGTTGCACCATCGCGCAGCGTTACAGCCACCCAGTCTGGCGCCATTTTGCCCAAGCCGGTGAAAGTGAGTGTCTGAGGGAAAGCCATAAAGCAGGAGAAGCGGGGGCGGGGGAGAGTAAGTATTAACCAATCGGAGGCGCCGTCCTAGTGTTATTGGCTGTTTTTGTTAGCCGGTAATTTGTAAGGTTTCTGTGAAGGGCGGGACTGTTGTTTGAGTGACAGAAGGTTGGATCAGTGAAAAATGGAGTTCGACTGGAAGGCCTCAGAACGCGGAAGTGCTGCTTGACAGGATCTGACAAAGACCAGAGGAAGAAAGAGTGGGGGTGTTCTTAGGCTGCTGTGGACGGTCCATGTTGGACACAATGGGGCTGCCTTGCTATTATGCATAAGCTTGGGTGGTCCCTCTCTCCATTTATTGCTGCCCTTTGTCTGTTAGGTTTATAGGTTAGGTTTGTCGTCATTCCCGCCTACATTTTATTATCACAACAAATCTGTGGGCTGGAGTAAGTCAAGGAAGGACCAATGCACACAGTGCGCTTTGTGGCTAGAGATTTGAATCTCTCCGGTCCCAGTCCAACTCTGTATTTAAAGTGTGTTCAAATATACTATATAAAAAGGCTTGGAAGTATATAGAGGCTTCTGGTCATAAAGTTCAATGCTGTACTGAGGCTTCTGGTCATAAAGTTCAATGCGGTACTAAGTCCTGTATTTCTGCTAAAAGAATAGAAGCAAAATCTCTTTCCCCCAGATCATTAGATAGAGTAGACTTTCTTCCCGATGTAGGCCACCATGCCAAACTAGAACAGACTTTTGTTTTAAGTATGTCTCTGGGATCATCATAAATTTAGTTGTATCTTTGATGTTTAGATTTTGTTTTCTTTTTATAAATTAGCTATGTTGAAGTCATTCTTGCAAGCTGTTGTGTACAGGGGATAAGCACACTGAACCATGTAAGTTTGCGTACTTATTTGTTACAGAAGCAAGTCTTGGTAGGATGCTATTTAAATAATATAATGAATTCTAGATGTAATTATTCTGGGAACTACATAAAGACTGCTGATGGCTATCTTATTTGGCAACACTTGTCTTCTGAAAGATACTAATATGTATTTATCCCTGTAGATGCCCTTTGGTCTTCTCCGTGTATTTTCCGTTGTAATTCCCTTCCTCTATGTTGGGACACAGATCAGCAAGAGCTTTGCAGCTTTGCTTGAGGAACATGATATCTTTGTGCCAGAGGATGATGACGATGATGACTAATAGGTATGGCCACTGATAAAAGCAGACATTTCAATTTCATTTTTCCTATTCTTTTTGGAAAATATTCTCCTAAATTCATGTGCACTTTGTAGCAAAAGCCTCTTGTTAAGATTTTGTTTGCTATTAAATGGGGGTCCTGTAAAGACCATCTATATGCTGCAGCTTCAAACTGAGAAAACATCCTTCTGTTCTGCCCCTCAGAGCTTTGGTGTAGTGGTTAAGTGTGCGGACTCTAATCTGGGAGAACTGGGTTTGATTCCCCACTCCTCCACTTGCACCTGCTGGATGACCTTGGGCAAGCCATAGCTCTGTACCAGCTGTTCTCTCAAGGACAGTTGTCTCAGAGCTCTCTCAGCCCCACCTACCTCACAGGGTGTCTGTTGTGGGGAGGGGAAGGGAAAGGAGTTTGTAAGCCACTCTGAGACTCCAAGTGAGTGAAGGGCGGGATATAAATCCAATCTCTTCTCTTCTTTATGAACGAGCCTGTGTAGGTCAAACTATGTATCCTTTAATCTGTAAAATTCAGTAGTTGCAGTGTCATATTAGGAAGTGTCTAGGAACAATAAGGCAGTGCATGCATCTAAGAACATTTCCTCACTAAACTGGCCAAAGCTGGATTTTGTAGCAGCCAAAAGAAGAGGTTTATCAGTCTGTCCAGCATCCCCCCATCCCCGTTCTCACAGCATGCTTAATTCTGTTCACTATCCTTGCCCTAATGACACCTTTGTGTTCCCCTCCCAGTTTTCTTCTGTATCTAGTTCTGAAGCAGGAATAAACTTGCATGTAAGAAAAGTTTTTTGAAAATATATTAGTTATTATCTTTGATGTCTCCCTTTTAAGTAATAACAAGAACTAGAGTTGAATTAATATTAGGGCATGCCCAAGTCTCCTACAGTGACAGTCTTACAGCATACCAGTGGAAGTATGCTGCTTGCTAAATATTTGTGAAAGGTGCAGTGAACTTAATTTCCTACGGGAATGAGCTATGAGAAAGGAAATCAAGTTGTTTAAGATATACATGTTGTGGTATGAACATCTCCTGCTATTTGAATCTTATTTTTAGTGACGGTGTCTTGTACAGTGTGCAAAATTAGCTTCCTAGAGGGGTACTACCACAGTATAGACTAATTTTGTTTTTGTTGTTGTTGTAGGATTGCAATGGAAGAAAGAAATACTTACAAGTTACTCTGATATCATTGTTGAAGCACGATCCCTTCTTTTACTTTGTAAAGAAGGCAGTTCAGAGAAACAGATGTTATTCCAGCAAGTGCTGTGTGTGCATGTCAAAATAAGGTTATCGTATATATATGTTGGTTCACCTGCAGTTTACATCATCCTAAAAGACTACTTGAAGTTCCTGTTCCAGTGAGTACAGGGGAAATGGAAGTAATTTAGATTGCAAATAAAGCTAGACCAAGTGTTATGTCTCTTCATTGACTGACTGAGTATTGAAATATCAACACTGATGTGCTCCTTAGCCAAAGCTCTCTCACTGAAATGAACAAAAGTGAAAGAATCAAAGCATACAGGCGCATTACCAGTTCATATTCAGCAGGGGAAAAGATCAGATTGAATGGAGTTTTAGTTTCAGTTTTAGAAAACTAAATGCTTAAATTATATAGGTTCCTCATTTAATTTGAATCAGAACCTAACTGTTTTGTTTTCTAAAGTATATTTGCTGAAACTTGGACCCTTTGAATTTGTTATTCAGGTTTGAGAGCTGATGTGCAATGGTATTTGTATTTTAAAGTGGTAATGCATTGGTATTTAGTTTCTGACTGCTTGATGCTTCATAGTTGATATTTTATAGCCTGTCTTTCCTGGCAGATTTTCTCAAAATATAACCGGTTCTTCAGTATAGTTTCATTAAATATATGCATTTCTAATTTGACACAAGTGAGCAGTTTGTGAATTTCCTTTTGGCTCCAGTGAATGCAGAATGCAGATACTGGTGCTAGAAAGAAAAAAATTGGAGTATATTTGGGAGCAACAGGATAGAAACCAAGGCAGGGGAACAAAAAAAAATTATGCTGGAGCAAAGACCATGGCAAAGTAAAAGGGACATCCCAGCTTGAGGTATATAATGCAATGACTATTGGTCCGTGAATGGAAATCAAGTCAGTTCAAAAAGGAAACTGGGTTTGTTGTTATGTAGGAACTTTAACATGTCTGCAGGTGCCCAAAGAGTAGGGTTGCCAGCAATGCTCCCTCTAAGCTGTGGAGTCTTGTGAGCAAAAATTCTCCTTTGTGAGAAAGTTATGAGCAAGCAATTAAAATTGTGAGCGAGCGATTTGGCTGCTGCATAAATTAGTTCGCTCTGGAGCCATCCTTCCCGAGCTAAGACAAAAATGTGTGAGCCGGAGGCTAAAAAACTGTGAGCTAGCTTACACTAACTCAGCTTAGAGGGAACATTGGTTGCCAGCCTCCAGGTGGTACCTGGAGATCTACTATTAAACTTGATTTCCAGATGACAAAGATCAGTTCCTCAGGAGAAAATAGCTGCTTTGGAGGGTGGACTCTATGGCATTATGCCCTGGCTGAAGTCCCTTCCCTGCCCTCTCCAGGCTCTGCCCCCAAAATCTCCAAGTATTTCCTAACCTGGAGCTGGCAACCTTATCTAAGTGTTACATCCTTTAACTTCATTGAAGTTAATGGACTTAAAAGGCTGCAACTCTGCTTAGGAGTGCACTGCAAGTTGGGCTACAAAGTGGATGTTTAATATGAACAAATGGAGACAAAAAGTCCTTTGGTATTTACAATTAAATGGTTCTCTACCTAACAATACAAATAACAATTACTTTAGGTAACTGGTTCTCATATATACCTGAAATAGTTCTGGAGGGTATACCTGTATGTAAAAACAAAAACAAAGAAACAAAAGTAGAACCTGTGCTGGAGGTTCTAAGAAATATAACTTGGAAGCCTTAAGCTCTAGAGCACAAAGCTAATTTCCAGATCAGATGGCTTGTTCTGTGGACTACTCACAGTACCCATGCCCAAAATATTGGTTAGCAATGCTTTAAAATAATAATTCACCAATTTATATACCGGATTCTGTATGCATGACAGGACTGCACTGTGATATACAGTTTAATAATATTTCAGAATTTGTTACCTACGGAATAAGAATTACGACTAGTGTTGTGGGGGGGGGGGGAGACAAGTCACCAATTCCTACCCCATTGATACAGCAGGATTACACATGATTTCTCTAGGCCCTTACTAGAAGTTTCATTCTTTTTTAAAAAAACAAATCCTTTATATTATTAAAATCTGACAGAATCCATAGCATTGTGTTAAAATTAATTACGAAGTGAACTGTTTGAGTTAAATTTAATTGCAAATTTCAAGAAGCATATTTGAACAGTCAATTCCCCACCCTCAGACATTCAAGATTATTCTACACAGTATGTGGAAAATATCAATGATGTACTTTTGCACTACAAAGTCTGAGTCCAGTGGCACCTTTAAGACCAACAAAGTTTTATTCTTAGAGGAGCCACTGGACTCAAACTTGTTCTGTTGCTTCAGACCAACATGGCTACCCACCTGAATCTTTGTACTTTTGCACTGCCTTCCTAGGGCTGTCCCTGATGTTCTTCCCAGCATACCTGATGGGGAGGGGAGACTTACAAAAAAACGGTGCTTACTTTGATTGAAGAGGAGCTGCTTGGTTTATGTCTCTCGTATTCCAGCCTTGTCCATTTTGCCTGCTTGACTGTCAAAGCTGAGTGTATGTGTGTTAATTACAAATGTTATATTGGAATACAAATCCTTTTGTAATCTGCAAATTATGCTGCAGACTGCACAGAGGAAAAAGCAGCACATACATTCAGCATGCAGCTATTTTTATGGCTTGTTGACCCTGGGGCATATGTGAGCTCTGCAATCCAGTAGATGGACCAATGGCAATTATCTTGCCAACTTCATGCTGAAAGCTGTTACTATGCAGACATAGAACAACTTAAAATACTGTTTGTTTTAAACTGAATAAATTGCCAGTGTGATCATATGAAGTGTGCAATTCCACAGCAAATGGGCATTCTGGATATAGTGAGTCATTTTCAATTACCTTATTTGCAGAAATCACATTGTGTTTGGTTAAAATCTCTCCCATAGACTTCTAACCTCAACATCTATTTACAGCACAATTCTATATATGTTTACTCATCTGTGAGTACCACTGTATTCACTGAGGCATACTGCAATGCAAATAGGAAGCTCCTTGAGGCACTAATTGCAACAAATATACCCACCCTGACGTAGACCATATGGATGAATCAGGGATAAGTATATGCACCAAGAATTCAGAATCCGTACAAAACAGAGTGCTCAGTTGGATACTTCCCTGATGAAGGGCTCTTCAGTATTCAGTGCTTTATTTGCAACAGAAGCAACTGAAACACAGAATTATAGCTCTACAAAGTTTATTTGGCTCAAGGATCATGACCGGCATAAAACTTGGAGAGGAAATCTTTGGGCTGTGGAGTTTCTGTCTCATGGAAGTACCTCATGACATGGGTCCGCTGTTTCCATACTTGAATAGTCTCCTGAAGTTCCATTTTCCCCTATATCAGGTAGAAGAGGAAAGAATTTTAAATGCTTAGGAATCTGCTCCAACCCAGTACTGTAATACAGGGTAAGAAATTCATGGCTATTTTATTCAGTGATAGCAATCATAATATCTTCTGTGCAATCAATCAACAGACATGACAAGTTGGGGTCCACTGTGAAACACTAGTTTGTCAGATGTGGTCACTCAAAAGATCATAACTTTTAGGCAAGATCTCCCTATGCCACGTATGTTGTTCTCACACCTCCACTAGCTCACATTGCTTCTGAAGATGGAAGAAAGAAATCACCAAACTGGGCAACTGTTTCCAAATGTTCTGTCACTTCATTTTTTTTTAATGTAGAACATTTACTATTAAAAACAGTTGGGGAGCATGCAACTTTATAGCACCCCTATTTTCTTAGCAAATTATTTCTGCATCGTTTTTCAAAGCATGCCATACTCTTCTAGCCAAATCTGCTTTCAGCATCCTTCCTCAGTGATATTCAATGCCATATCTAACTGCAAAGTCCTGGCTCTAAGCAGTTAACAAATATAGTAGAACAGGGCAAGTCAAGAGGTCAGGGAGGAATTCAGAGAACCCCCCCCCCCCCCAGGCATGCATTAAAAAAATGTCACTTGACTATATGCAGGATTACTGCAACAGCTTTATAAATTAGCCAGCTAAGTAGGCTATAACATCAAAAGTGAGCTGATACTGGCTCACAAGAGCTCAAAGAACCAAGAGACTGTATCAGCAAGGCATAGTGGCAAAGACAGTTATGTTGCCATTTCTTCCTCCTACCTGTGGCATCCCTGGGCTGGAATAGGAAAGGTAAGGATGAAAAGCTAAAGGAATGAGGTATGTGTGTGTGGGGGGGGGAGTTAACTTGAGCCTGAAGGATGGAAGGAAAAAGGAGGGATAAAGGAGTTTTGGAGGAAAGGGCTACACAAAAGTATGCAGCAATAAAGGGGATTTCCATATAGGTAGTTGAGGGGTGATGGAAAGGGAGGAGGATGAAGAAGAAATTGAAGCAGAACTAGTACAGAATGGAGAAGGACGAGTTGCTATGGGGAGTCAGGAAACAAAAGTATGTGAAGAACAGCATGCTGCGGTTAAGGAACTGCAGGGTCAAGGAGAGGAATTCTAGGGAGTGAGACGGTGAACTGATTATGGGAGAAGAAAGCAGAATTAGAGAAAAGGCAAAGCAGGTGAGGGAAAAAGGAAAACTAGGCAGAATTAGAGGGAAGGCAAAGGAGAATTTTTTTTTTAGGAAGGGGACTAAAGGCAGCAAAGATCAAAATGGAAAAGACTGAAATGGCATGGAAAGGGGGCACTTTGGGGGGGGGGGGGGCGGGTGCTGGCATTCAGTCCATGGATTTGAAAATGCACAAGCCATGGATTTTTTTTTACTTTTTACCTTTCCCTTCCTTTTGATACGTGAACATTTCCACTTCTGTAGTCTAGAACAACATTAGCGTAATTATTTAGTAATACTGATACTTGTTGTATCGCACATGCCACTAACAACTGAATCTGGAATTCAAAATGCTTGGGCACATCTAGAAGGCTTTGAATCTAGATAGCTGTGAATTTGATAGTCTACTGAACAGATAAAAGAGGTATACAAGCAGAAATATAAGAAAGGAAAAGAAAATCCATCAGCATAGGACAATTTACAAGGTGGAGAGCATCTCGAAGTCACCCTACGTCTGCTGTGGATTTAAGATAAGGGTTATTTGTTTTACCTTAATAACTAGCATATCAATGACTCGGGGATCTGTGACATGGGCATTCTTCATAAACAACTCCCGGACCTTATCACGCCCCTGTTTCACCGTGATGTCCAGCTGGTACAGGTGTACTACATCAAGAACAACAAGAACCCCTTGGGTGAGAAAATGGACACTAGGGCACACACATATAGGCTACAATTGCCCACCCTCCTGCCTGAGCTAGTCTTTGGGGTGGTGTTGAAGACTCCTAGGTTGGTTGTCCTGGGGGACTTTAATATTCACACTGAGGCTGTCTTGTCAGGAGTGGCTCTGGATTTCATGGCCTCCATGACAACCACAGGACTGTCTCAGGTAATAACTGCTACACATTGTGCAAGTCCAACTCTTGATTTGGTATTTTGTTCTGAGCAGGAGGCAGGCCCGTAACCAGGATTTATTTTTTCAGGGGGCATAATTTTTTTAAGAACCCTTACTTCCGAGTAGACCAAGTAGAAACACAAGCAGCCCATCAGCTGGCCCCCTAGCTGTCTTGGTTGAATCTGTCCCCAGTGATTCATGCCACAGTCACCTCCAGAATAGACTACTACAATTCGCTATATGCAGGGCTACCTTGAAGGTACTTTGGACACTTCAGGTTGTCCACAACGCAGTTGCCAGGCTTCCTACTAGAACATATTTTTCTTCACATATACAACCTGTCTTAAAGCAGCTGCATTTGCTGCCTATTGGTTTCCGGATCAAATTCAAGGTGCTGGTTCTGGCCTTTAAAAACAATAGGGTTATATTATATGAACACATGAAGCTGCTTTATACTGAATCAGACCACTGATCCATCTATGTCAGTATTGTCTACTCAGACTGGCAGCAGCTCTCCAGGGTCTCAGGCAGAGGTCTTTCACATCACCAGCTCCCTGGTCCTTTTTAACTGGAGATGCCGGGGCTTGAACCTGGGACCTTCTGCATGCCATGCAGATGCTACACTGAGCCACAGCCCCTCTCCTAATACTGCAATGGAATGGTTCAGAATGTTGCTTTTATAAAAGGAAGAGGACTGTGGGCTATACCACTATGTGTAGTATGTACTATCTGTTTGCTCCATGTATTATCTTTCTCATACTGAATTGTTTTCTACCAACGTAATACCATTTTCACCATTATTTAGCATAGCATATTTGTTTCAGATTTCTGTAATCCTAGTCCTGTCATTGTTTATTAGCTGTTCCATTTTTTAAACTGTAATCCACCTTGAGTCTCAGTGAGAAAGGTGGACTATAAACTAAGTAAGTAAGTAAGTAAATGAATGCCTGACAGGTTTATTATGTCATTCAGTGAAGCAGGCTATAGCCCCTCCTCCCAGAAAAACCTTTTCCAGGAAAAACCCATTTATTTTTGAAAGCTACTGCAATACTCCTTTCTATTTATATCATATGCACAGGATCAGACTACTGTATTCCTGAATTAACTACCAATCCGCTGCTTTTACTCTGCTTCATATTTATGGCTATGGCAACCCACTGTAGCCACAACGTGTATCTGCAAGAATCGGAAAGGATGCCCGTTTCCAAGGCCACATTGGATCATGGCAGATCCAAACTACGACTGGAGCACCCACGCGCGCATGCCGCCACCGCCGCTGCAACCCTGCATGCCAGAGGCCTGCTGCCTTTGCCCCTTTGTGCGTGGAAAGTAAGGCTGCCTCCCCGCGGCAAACTTAGGAAGGAAGGTCAGCCAATCGAAGGGAAACGGGAGCGCGAAGCCCGCGATGCTTCTTTCAGTCTACCAGGCGCAGGCGGCTCTCAAACTGGCACCGCCCCTTTACGCGACCTTGACCCGGAGGTCGCAGACATATTCCCGCCCCCTCTACCTGTATTTGGGATTTCTCGGAACCAAGCGCGGTACAGCTCTCGCACGCGCTGTTTAGCCTCGGCCAGGTCCCGGCTGAAGATCGGTTTTACCGCTGTCCCAGTAACGGCAGCAGCCACTTTCCCGGCTCCGGCCATTTTGCTTACTTTACTCCGTAGCACTTCCGTTGCTCTCCTTGTGGACTGGGCAGGGGCTTTTAAGGTGATCCTTCTCTCATTGGTTTGTTGAAATGTCAGTCATAATGGTGAAAATGGTATATTGCATCGATAGAAAATGCAATAAATTGGGGGCGGGGGGGAGTTGCGGGCAGATGCGGTGGGCGCGGCGGACTGTTCGCCTTGAAGAGGTTTCTTGAGGACGCGCTGTTCAGTCGTGGGTTAATGGGATATGCGTCACGTATATTTCCACAGTGAGCCAACAGCGCATCCACGGTCCGTTTCAGGTCGGGAAAAAAGTGATTAACACGTGGAATTCTCTGCCACAGGAGGTGGTCGTGGCTACAAGCATGGAGGGCTTCAAGAGGGGATTAGATAAACATATGGCGCAGAGGTCCATCAGTGGCTATTAGCCACAAAATATAGACAGGAACTCTCAGTCTGGGGCAAGTGATGCTCTGTATTCTTGGTGCTTGGGGGGGGGGGGCAATCAGTGGGAGGGCTTCTAGTGTCCTGGCCCCACTGCTGGACCTCCTGAGGGCGCCTGGTGTTTTGGCCACTGTGTGACAGAGTGTTGGACTGGATGGGCCACTGGCCTGATCCAACATTGGCTTCTCTTATGTTCTTAACCACGCAGGCTGAGAACCTGCTGTAGTTTCTGGTTTGAACCTTTCACTAACGAACCACACAAGTTTAGTGTTTGCAGGCTCTGGGTTGTGAAATTCATGGAGATTTGGGGGATGGAGCCTGGAGACGGTGGGATTCGGAGAGGGGGGAATGACCTTAGTGGGGTACTGTCCAAAGCAGCTATTTTCTCCTGGGGAACTGATCTCAGTAGTTTTGGGAGGTCTCTAGACCCCAATTGGATGTTGGCATTCCTGTACAGATTAAGCCATATATGTAAGCATATTTGCAAAACAGTTTCTTTGTACATCTTTTTAAAAACTAACAATGCTGTACTATAAAATTAAGGTTAAAAACATCTGCATTTAATGGGGGTGATAAATCTGAAATCTAGAATGGGCTACCTGTCTGTGAGAACAGTTTAACAATATTTTCTTCCATCGGTTCTGTGATCAAATGGCTATCCAGTCCAATCCTGCTCTGGTAAATTGCACCTCAGAGTACACACTGGTCATCTGATGAAGGAACATGATGCTTATTAGAATTGGCCTCCAACTTCAAAGGGCAGACAGAATGCCCAAGAACTCTGGAACCAAGTTTGAGTCCAGGGGCACCTTTAAGACCAACAAAGTTTAATTCTAGGTATAAGTGTCATGTCCATGCACACTGATGAAGTGTTCTGTTGCTTCAGACCAAGATGGCTACCCACCTGAATCTATTTTCAAGGACCCTGTGCTTAGAGATGAAACAAATTACAAGTCAGAGGAGATCAAAGAACAGTAGCCATCACCCAGTGTAAATGCTTTTTTTCTAAGCATAGTGTAGGTAGCATGACTAAAGCCAGCAATGCATAGCTTATCAACAGACATTCTTCTCTTCTCATCTCCCCAACCTTAAGCTTCTCAAACATAAAATGTGATATTAAAATAGCATGATGAGTCCTGTCTATTTGGGGTGGAGTTTTGACATCTTATGTTTTTAAATATTTTGGGCTGATAAGACAGCTTTATGAATTTCTCATTACTATACAGGAATGCCAGTGCAGATAACCATTAATGACTGTGTTGGTTAAGAGGTAAGATGAATAAAATTGCCCATCTAAAATCTGTATTGTAAAATTATGGCTTTTGCCTCATTTCAAATATTTGTGAATTTTTGTTTTTGCTCTGGCTTTTGTCTGTTTTGTTAAGTTCTTTTTTCACAGGGCATCATAAAATCACATCTTTTCTCTAAGCAAGTGTGTCTGTAGTACAGTTTTACAATGGTGGTGATTAATTTTATTTCTTTTGTGCCATCAATATAGATTGCACTTTACAGAGTGCAAAGAAATGGCTTACAATCTCAAAACTGATACTATGGAAGGGAAGAGAAACAGAAACAGGGATAAACAAAGGAATGTGTGGTCATTCCAGTTACAGATATACATGCTTAGTATCAAGAAAACCGGCTTGTTTCAAAGTCTCCCAGTAAAATTGAGTTTTGGGGGGGCATTTGAAGGAAGAGAGGGGCATTACGCAGGTGTTCTGGGAAGATGTTCCAGAGGGACAAAAGTGGAGCTGTTTCAGGGAGCAGAAGAGTAAAGCAGGCCACTGTGCTCTAGGGTGGTGGTGGTGGTTTGTAAGAGTGGGAGCTTGAATAACACTCAGGAAACCGGTGGTCAGTCAGAAGGCACACACAAGCACAAAAGTTCTAAGGAAAGTTTTGATTTCCAGTTATCAGCAAGCAACCAGGGCACAGAATTAAAAGACAATTTTCTTTTGGGGCTTGGAAACTAAAGGAATTCTTGGACCTATAAGTTAATCAAAACTGTAAACTGGCTGGGACAAATTCTGTGTGAAAACAAATAACATACTAATGGACTTAATTTCTGTAGACAACGAAATGACATGTTAACGATGATAGGGAGGCTCTGGTGAAATCACTGAACTGGATCATCTCTGGGTTTCTGTTTGTGGGAGAGGCATTGCCTTATATTTCTTCCCAGCTACCTTCTTCCAGAAAGTGTGATTCAGTAGGTGCGGCCTGTCCCTCCCTTTAGTGTCTATCTTGCTGCATCACCTTGACCAAGATGGAATGCAAGCCTCAATGCAAAAAAACTATGCTGTGAGTTAAGACCTGGCAGGAACTGTGCCCAGTAATTGAGCAAAAAGAGCTCACCTGCATCATGTGAAGTCAAGTTGGGATGAATCATGATTAAATACAGCTCTTGCATGTTAATTTCTTTAAAGCCTAGCACAGATATGATGCCCTATTTGGAATTTGTACAATGGAAGAGTGCAAAGAATGCTTTTCCCTTCAACATACTGAACAACCTCAGCTTATCCCCAAGCTAATGGAGCAAGAACTCTACCAACGTAATACGTAACAAAAGCTCTAAAAATGACCACAGAGAGCTTTTGTTTTCCAGTAAGCCCAACCAAGTGCACCACTTTATCGAAACAGGGAAGGTAGTGATGGAGCCCCTGAAACCTCTTTCGAGGAAGCCTTGGTCACAGTGCACAAGGCAGTGTCTGAGAAATTGAAGAATAGGGGAATAGAGGAATCATGCAGTCCTTGGAGGAGTCCCATGGTACGGGGCTCAAAACTAGACAGTTCACTCAAACAGATGCTTCTCATAGCAAGAATGGAGGTCCTACGACATCTGATTTAAACACAAGGCTGTTGAGTCTTTTAAGCACCTCCCTGTGTGACTGCTTGGGCTCAGCATCCTGTTTGCCCTGTGCTACAATCAGGGCTATTTTTGGGCAGGAACGCACAGGAACGGAGTTCTGGCTGGCTTCCAAGTTGGCCACACCTTCAGCCTCCCCTCACCCCCTGGTTCTCCAGGCACCTCACAAGCCTGGATCCAGAAACTGCCTTCCTTCCCTCAGGTTCCCCACGCGCCCCGCAAGCTGCGGGGCACCTGGGGAAGCATATCCTGGGAAGGAGCTGCACTGTCGGGTGTGGTCTAATATGCTAATGAGTTCCTGCTGTTGGATGTAGCTTATTATGCTAATAAATTCCTGCTGGGCTTTTTCTACAAAACAAGCCCTGGCTACAATCAACGCAAAGTACCAATACATACATACATTGCTTGCATGCTAGTTTCTAAGAAGAGGAAGGTTTTTGCAGAGCTGGAGGAATGAATCCCCCAGTATATGCTAAAATTAGTTTCTCCATTCACTGTATAAAAGGCAGGGAAACATCCAAAAGAAGACAGAGTAAGGGGAGACTATGCAGTTTAATGTAGTGAGAGCCAGTTTGGTGTAGTGGTTAAGTGCGTGGACTCTAATCTGGGAGAGCCGGGTTTGATTCCCCACTCCTCCACTTGCACCTGCTGGATGACCTTGAGCAAGCCGTAGTTCTGGCACAACTGTTCTTGAAAAAGAGCAGTTTCTGTCAGAGTTCTCTCAGCCCCACCTACCTCACAGGGTGTCTGTAGTGGGGAGGGGAAGGGAAAGGAGTTTGTAAGCCACCCTGAGACTCCCTTGGGTAGTGAAGGGCAGGGTATAAATCCAATCTCCTCTTCTTCTTAATGCTTAAGGTATTAGGCTAGGATCTGAGAAATCTGGGTTCAGATCCTTGGGCCAGTCAATGTCTCTCAGCCTGTTTTGAGGAAAGGATGAGATCGACCCATGAACGCTGCTCCGAGCTTCTTGAAGGACAGTAGGCTGCACTGTTCTTGGTATATAGGACTTGCACAGTCATCACTCTGCCTGTGGAGAAGGCCTTTCATTCAGCCTAAATGTGGCTCCTGTTGAGATTATTAGGGACAGGATATAAGGAGCAAGCTGCTATCTTCCGTTCACATTCACCACCAAGGCTGAGGTTCCAAAGCTCCAACCATCAGCATTGCCAAGCTGTGGGGCCATATGTAAACAGTTCTCATGGTCAAGGGGGAGGTTAGAATTAAGCTGCTTTACCTTCTCCATACCTCTACTAAGAGTTATCTGGGCAACAACAAAGAGCCCCAAAACTTTGCTAAATTGAAGATTTTGGCTCAGGGAGTACAAGGTGCTTTCTTTGATTTAGCAATACTATGAGGGGTTTTTTCCTACATAAACACTCTTTTAAAACTACTAGGGTGAGAAGTGAGATTTCTAGAGGGCACCTGCCCTGTTTATTGTTAGCCAATACTTTCCACTCCATTGGAGCCAGTTTGGTGTGGTGGTTAAGTGCGCGGACTCTAATCTGGGAGAACCGGGTTTGATTCCCCACTCCTCGACTTGCACCTGCTGGATGACCTTGGGCAAGCTATAGCTCTGTACCAGCTGTTCTCTCCAGGACAGTTGTCTCAGAGCTCTCTCAGCCCCACCCACCTCACAAGGTGTCTGTTGTGGGGAGGGGAAGGGAAACGAGTTTGTAAGCCGCTCTGAGACTCCCTTGGGTAGTGAAGGGCGGGGTATAAATCCAGTCTCCTCCTCCTCCTCCTCCTCCTCTTCTTCTTTATGAGTTCTACTCTGCTGTGTATAGCCATACTGCTTTTGTGCACTCTTCCATTACTATTCTGTCAAGTGTTTCGTTTTGTTAGCCATTACCCTGTCAAGCACTGCATTGCCTTATTAACTGTAGCATTTCTTTTGTTGTTTTGTTAGCTGTAGCTTTGTTAAAACACAATAGAGTATATTTTGAACACAGTGTTAGCCCAACTGCCTCATTTTGTTATTAGTATTGGAAGTGTATAGCTTTAAATAAATAGCAATAGGCAAAAACGGGTCATCACCTGTGTATACAGAGGCTGTGCCTCTCCCAGACAAATCCAGAAACAGACAAGGAGATTTAAGTCAGTACTAAATGTAGTGTCTCTTACTGAAAGAGTCTTAATCAAGCAAACTGTACAGATTCACACACACACTTATACAAGCTTCTAGGAATTTAGAAAGATTAAGGGACGGTTGCATGAGATCATTGGTTTCCGTTGGGGAAATAATTACCTGTCCGGAGAGCTGATATGGTCTTGCTGGAAGAAGGGGAAGGCTAGGAGGAAGGTAAGGGCATGTGTTCTGTACCAGCAGGGAAACGTGTTGAACTTTGGCTGCGCACCCAAGAGTCCAGGAGGGAGGATGGGAGATGCTGAGGCTGAACAATGGGAGCTCTCTTTTATCGGGGGTCGCTGGGGGGCTGCCTTAGCAGGATGCCTCCCCTAGGAACACCTCGTGAGTGACTGATCTGCCTTCTAAGTCCTGTCCACTAGCAGAGAGTCTTAGGGGAGTGGTCTATATTAAATTTTACCTAGGTTTTTCAGAGATACCGGTCAGGAAGATGATTCAGCAGCTGAATTTGCTATTTTGATTATGGGATTAGTCTGCTGGCCAGCCGAAACTCATTGTTAGCTGGTCAGGTTCATAGTCCACGTGGATTCAGGAGGAAGTCCTTTGTTTCACTGGGCAATGAATGTTGGAGAAGGAGGAGGGGGAGGAATGTGTCCTGTGATTTGGGAGAGAGTCTGTGCTTAATAGAGTTGAGAAGCACATTTTTGAGCCAAAGTGACAAGATGGCTCTTCCTGTGTAAGTGTCTTTGTGTTAAGGGAAGCTCTAGAGCAGTGGTTCTCAACCTTCCTAATGCCACGGCTCTTTAATACAGTTCCTCATGTTGTGGTGACCCCCAACCATAAAATTATTTGCGTTGCTACTTCATAACTGTAATTTTGCTACTGTTACGAATCGAAATGTAAATATCTGATATGCAGGATGTATTTTCATTGTTACAGATTGAACATAATTAAAGCATAGAGATTAATCACAAAAACAGTATGTAATTATATATTGTAAAATATTTATTTCTAATTACAAATGAATGAAATTTTGTCTTGAAGCACCCCTGACAGCACAGCTCCCTCCCTGGATCAGCTTCCCCAGGTGCCCCACAGCTTGCCAAGCGCCTGGGGAACCCGAAGGGGGGGGGGGAGGCAGTTTAAACTTCCTCCCCTCCCAGGATCAGGATCCAACCTAAAAGAGGAGTAATAAAAGATGACTAAAGATCCTCCAGGATCAGGGACTCAAGAAGAGTATGAAAGAACATGTCAGTTCCACCTAAAGGGCAAGGCCAATTCTACCTAAAGGGCATTCAAAAATCTACCCTGGCAAACCTGATAAGGACTGCCTAGCCATGCAGAAAAGCCCTCACATAGTATATGCATATGATGGAAAGAAGAGTTTTCAGGGGGAGAATACCAAAATATTGGGAGGGGCACACATGATGTGGTTTGAGTGTAGTACATGCCCTGTCTACCTTACCGCCCCCATCATCAGCACTCTACTCAACCCCCATGCTTGGGGTTCTATCCACCCACTGGTTCTATCTATGCTCCGCCTACCTACCCCCACCCTCACCACTCTGTCTAACCACCCTGCCACCATTCCTTCTCTTACTAAGTTAATGTGACAGCCATTGCAGTGATTCCCCTATCTGGCTGGCCATCTGGCAACCTGTCACATTAGTTCATTTCCTCCATTGCGGCAGCTGTGAAAGCTCCCCTCTGCTTTCCCAACTCAGAGCTGGCGAGCCAGCTTTACACTTTGACTAAAGACACTTTAGGTTTCCTTTGCTCTTGCAGGGAAGCTACCCTACAACAAGCATGAAAATACAGATCAAGTTAGTATACTTTTTCTGCAATAAATCAGGAAAACAAGCCTGGACGGGAGTAGTTTGTGGACTGTGCACCAAAGGAACCAGTCCTCCTTAAGATTTTTTTTCATGAAGAAAATGCATTTATATAAAATATAAAAAGCTACATAAAGCTAGAAACACTGAGATACTATAAATCCTCTGTTTATAATGGAGCAATTTTGTCTGTTAATCCAAAATCACCAAAACCAAAGATTATTTGTTCTTGGCATTCATAAAAATATCTTGAATAATGTAGGCTGCAACAGGTGTGGAATATTTTCAAAGCCTCAGGAGACTTTCAGAAAAGAGAATGTTCCATACTTCTTAATAGTATTATACCAGCAACCAATTCACTACATTTCCAGTTGAAAATGGGGCTGCCGTGGGTGTGTGTTTGTGTGATCTGTTGCAGACTTGTTTCTGGGAGAATCATCCATTTTGCCTGGCAAATAAATCTTTTAAGCTTGTTGCCGCTTTGTCTTCAACTGAAGGTGGGCTGAACAGCCAGTCTGGTGGATTCCATTGCACTGAAAAATGACACAGAGACTAGACTAGATGACCCTGGAGGTCCCGTCCAACTTTTCTGTGATTCTATGAAATGCCTTTTCTTCAGGAGAGAGGCATTTTCTTTTGCCCTTACTTTTTTTTGTTACTGACAACACCTTTTCCTATGTAAGAGAGGCACTCCCCCCAGCCACAAATGCCTACTCATAAGGGAGAGAGCAAGGCATACTCTTTTCCCCAAAAGATGCCTGCTCTTACCGAAGACAGACGTTCATTTTCTTTTCCCAGCCAGATGCCTTTTTCTATGGGAGAGAAGTGTTTCCTTTTCCGTGCTAAACACCGGCTCATACTGGAGAGAGTCAAGAGAGGTGTGTTTTCGTGTTCCCTGGCAAAGGGATGCTCCTACTGGAGAAAGGTGTTTCCTTTTCATTGGGGGGGGGGGGGAGAGGGACTCTCTGCCGTAGGATCAGGCATCGGTCCGGGAAGAGAGAGGGACTCTCTGCGGGGCGGCCTGGGCTCCAGACCGACGCCTCCTTCTACACTCTCACACCTTTGTGCATGCACACACACACACACACACAACCCCTCCAGCTCTGCCTGAAGGAGGGTGTCCCAGTGGGCACCTCCCCGGACTCCACTCCTCTTCCTGGCTTGGACTTACGTGGATGGTCCTGCCACCCCGACCCTTTCTCTTCCAGCCAGTGCTTTGCTTGCTCTGGGTAGGAACCTCTTGAAGAGGAGGGGCAGGGGGCGACCAGTCTAGCCCAACCCGTCGGAAAGGAACACACCCAATTTCCCGTCCCTGGCGGTCAGACTCCCTCCCTGCCTTCCAGCTGCCCAAAGACTTTTCTGGCTTGGATCCTTGGCCACAGCGGAGACAGGCTGAGGGAGCTGGGAGGAGGTTGCAGGACCAGACCAACCTGGTCCATCCCAATGGGGCGAATGGGGAGCGAACTCCCGCTTGGAAGGTCGTTCTCCTGGGCGGCGTCTTTCTGCCCCTGGCACCCACAGGGCACTCTGGCCTCCCCCCATGCCGCTCACCTTCCCTGGAAGCGGCTGCCAGGTGCACGGGCTGCCCTGAACTTGCCCCCTGGTTGAAAGAGGGCCTCCTGCACTCTTACCTTGTCCTTGCTGCCTCCCTCTACTCCTACTCCTCTTGGCGCAGCAGCAGCAGCAGGGAGAGTCCTGGGAGACCCGCCAATCCCCACCCCACTGGAGCAGGCCAAGCTTGAGAGCCAGTTTGGTGTAGTGGTTAAGTGCACGGACTCTAATCTGGGAGAACTGGGTTTGATTCCCCACTCCTCCACTTGCACCTGGCTGGATGACCTTGGGCAAGCCATAGCTCTGTACCAGCTGTTCCCTCAAGGACAGCTTGGGAAAGAGCTCTCTTAGCCCCACCTACCTCACAGGGTGTCTGTTGTGGGGAGGGGAAGAGAAAAGGAGTTTGTAAGCCGCTCTGAGACTCCCTTGGGGAGTGGAGGGCGGGGTATAAATCCAATCTCCTCTTCTTCTTCTTCTTCTTAGGTGCCAACTTGGCCCCTTACAAGGGAGCAGGGCTTCTGGCAAGGGTGGGGCAGCAAGCCAAAGGTGAGAGGAGCAAAGCAGGGCTTTTTTGCAAGGGGCAGGGAGGGGGAGGGGAGCGTCTTTCATTTCCTAGCAGAGCCTTGCTGCACCAGGTGCACTCTCCCCTTCACTCCCCCCTCCTCACAAAGGAGTGACTGCAGGGCAGGCCAGGCACCAGAGCCTTGGTCCTCCGGAGGGGCCAGAGCAGGCCGGGCGTGGCTCCCCTCAGGCAGCGGGAGGGAGTTGCGGTGAGGCAGGCATCCCCGCAGTGGTGGCAGTGGCGCTTCTCCTCCTCCTCAGCATCGGCTTTGTTTTCTCCCTGCAGGCCTGCCCGGCAGTCGCCCCTTTGCATGGGGGGGGGGGAGCGAAGTGGAGAGCGTGCCTGGTGCAGCAGGGCTCTGCTTGGAAATGGAAGAGACGCTGCCGCACCAGGCGCACTCTCCACTTTGCTCCCCCCCTCCCTGCAAAGGAGTGGCGGCAGGCCAGGAGCCAGAGCCTTGGTCCTCTGGAGGGGCTGGAGCAGTTCCGGCTGAAAAATAGCCCTGCCTAAGACCATCGGAAATATGTGTTTTCCGATGGTCTTAGGCGACCCCTGTGAAATGGTCGTTGGACTCCCAAAGGGGTCACGACCCACAGGTTGAGAACCGCTTCTCTAGAGGCTGGCAACCTTGGGGACCATTGGTACACCGTTTCAGCATCTGCTGGAGCTGTTTGAGGCTGGCTTTTCTCCCTGGCTGCTTTATTTATTTATTTATTAGTTGGATTTATATCCTGCCTAGCCAGCGGTTAGCTGGCTCAAGGCGGCACACAAAAGTTTTGGCATCATCATCCCTTTTTACACTTAATAACAGAGTCCATTATTATCACTTATGACTTTCTCATTCATAAGAGCGCATAAGCGCCTTGCAGGGCTAATAACAGCACTGGTATGTAACATGAGCACTGGCCCCGCTGCTGGACCTCCTGATGGCACCTGGTATTTTTGGCCACTGTGAGACAGAGTGTTGGACTGGATGGGCCATTGGCCTGATCCAACATTGGCTTTTCTTATGTTCTTATGTACAGCACATAACCCTACTCTAGGGTGACCAGTTTTTGTGAGTGAAAAAAGAGGACACTATTCACCAATAAGATTTTTTCTTTCGGATGCCTGGACAAGAATTTCATGCTGGCAAATGAAACAGGGTTGCAGAAATCACCCAGCCATTGTGGATGGGATGGGCTTATACACTCAAACACATACACAGAGAGAGAGAGAAAATTATTATAAATTTGTATACATAACTGCTTATTTTGACTGAAATGGTAAGTTTACAACGAAGTGGAAAAGAAATAATGCAGTAGGGTTGCGGTCAAACGTGGAAGATAAAGCGGGGGGGAGAGGCTATTCCTGTGGAAATTGGCCCGCAGTTATGCGATCACATAGTCTTTTGAAGCTGTGGGCACAGCCCACCGCTGCATGATCACGGGTGAGTTGGGGGTTTTTTTTTGGCCGTTCGTCTCCAATGTGCTTAAACAAGGGATCGATGATTCATACCACAGTCCTGAGTGCTCCCTATGATGCGCATACTGAGAAGTGCAAAAAAGAATGGCACAGAGTCGGGATAGCCTGATCAGACCATCCCGACACCATGAAAGCGCACTGGAGCGATCAGATGTGGGAAAGTCCGTCTGTGGCCTGTAGCAACCCATTTGCTACTGGACTTTCTGAGGTGTCTTTTAAATCCGCTTGTGTGGTGGAGCAAAACAGATTGCCAATGGCTGCGGGGCGCTTCCCAGATGATGATGTCTGATCACACTCCTTTGATCCACCTGGCATTCGCTGCTATGTCAGGGCTAATTGTGCGTGTGATCGCAACCTACGCAAATAACAAAATGCCCCCCATACTCATTTACTTATCACTAGGGATGGGTACCAACCAAAACATTTGTGACAAATTTTGCCCTGTTCGTAGTTCACGAACAGAAGTTTGTATGTGTCCACTGTCACGAACTTCTACAACCTTTTAGAGCAGTTCGTGGTGGTTCATGGATGGAGCAGAACGCAGGGGTTTAAAGGGACTCAAGTGCATGTGTGTGAGTGTGTGTGCACCTGGAAGTCATGGCGACCTCTAGTGACTGACCCCTACTGGGGGCCTGGAGGATATTCAGAGAGGTGGCTGAATAAAGCCTGCACCCACCTCCCAACTGCTGGTATTTCAAGGAGGTCTCCTAGAGTTGACCCTGCTTATCTTCCAAGATTTGACGAGTTTGGGCTTGCCTGGGCTATCTAGGTCAGGGTGGGACTGTGGTTGCTTTCAGTGGGGTTTGCAGAGCCACAAACCACACAAACCAGTTCAATTTGTGAATGAGTGTTCCAGTTCGGTTCCAGAACGAAACCACATTTTCCTAGTTCATACCCATCCTTTCCTGTCACTAATCATTTCCATGCTTACAACACCAGTACCTGTATACCTTTGATGAAGTGGCACCTGAATATTTATTGGAAGATTTTATCTCCCTAAGTAGAGTTGGTTGTTCAAGTAGGCATGTGTATAACTGAAGGCATGAATAGTCACATAGGCTATATTGCAGTAATAGAACACCCTGTCAAACCCATTTGTTATGAGAGCTGGATCTGACATAAATGTCACTTTGTTGGGCAGGGCCAATGTGTGCCCTAAAATGTAATGCCAATATTATTTATACTCAAAATACAAACAAAAGCAACTAATTTACTGGGGAACTCACAAAAGTCCCAATAAATGTTTTAATCATAAGATAGTCTAGGTTTTTCCCCTAGGGATACCATAAAAGGGGAGTACCTTACTGTGACGTGTTTGCTATTGGGGAGACTGATTCTCCTTTAAACAGTCTCTATGTATATAAACTTGGTATGTTTCTGCTGCCACCAGGAATAAAAAATTCTAAATCTCTCTCTTTTGGTAGAATGACCTAGGGTCTGGGCATTTCAGAAGATTATGTGGCCCTGAGGAAGTACTGTACTGATTTCTGGGATAAGTTTAAACAAAAATTGATTTATTTAATAAAGAACAAAATAAGTTTCTGGTTATTTTGAACAGTTGCTAAAGGAAGGAACTTGTAAATATAACTGGTAAAGCTTGGTGCTAAAAACAGTCAAATGTCAGTTGAGCATAGGCTAACTGCCATAAGCCTGGGTGGCTGTCTTGCCATGATCAATGAAGTTGCTGTGTTACCTGTTGCAATACTTCCTGAGTTGCATTGACGTTTACTGCTTAATTCACAATGCTTTGTGTTCCAAGGTTTCATTTAACCTTTGTAGGTCCCGCCCGAGAGATAGCATCTGGAACCCGACTCCCACCTTTGGAATGCACACCTCGCTCGCTTTGCTTTGCTTTGTGCATGCTCATTACTCATTTGCTTTCTTTTCCCTTTTATCTCTAGCCCAGGGGTGGGTAATTGTTTTGGCTCGGGGGGCCGCTTTGTGGGAGCGGAGGTTAGCGGAGGGCCGCACCTTTTAAAATGATGGCATTCATTAGTTAACTTTGCATTTCAGAAAAGGTATAAATTGTATCATAAAAATCAATAAATATAAATTAAATAAAATAGTGGTAGTTTTATTCAATTTATTTATTGTGCTAATTTCATATCATCTATAGCTGCAAGCCCATTTAATTTTAGAATCAGTTTAATGAGACAAATGTACCCTATCAAACTTTTCTACAATTTTTTTGAAATCAGGAGATTGTTTGTTGAGATTCTCATCACAGCCTGCAAGTTAATGTCTGTCAAATGTCTGTTAATATCTATATTTACTCTTGTTGATCTTCATGCAAGAAAAACTTTGTTCACAAATATATGTAGACCCAAATATAGAGAACATTTTCCCAGCAAATTTCTTCATACATGGAAATTTTTCAGCGGACAAAGATTTGTAAAAGTCAACTAATGTCACAGCATTAAACCTTTCTTTCACAGTGTGATCTGACTGCATGTAAATAAGTTCAAGCTGCAGCTCCTCAGGTGCTGACAGTGGCCAACTGTCTTGGCGGGCTGCAAAAAACTCTGTGGCGGGCCGCATGTGGCCCCCCAGGCCGCTATTTGCCCACCCCTGCTCTAGCCTCCTTAGCTAATGACCTTGAACGTAAGTGCCTCCTGTTATGTGTTATGAGAATCACAGGTGTTATATATTCCTTTTGCTTAGTTTCTCTGGGAACTTCCCCCCCCCCCCAAATATTCAACAGTATTCCTCCCTGAGAACTCATTTTGCCATGCTTTCCATGGGAATATTGGGCCAGTATATTTGGGCGCCAAGAATTCTCTCTATTGATTGGTAGAGGGAAGTTAGACCATATTTCATACCAAGTATAATTGTAATTGCAATTCCAAGCTTGAGCATTACTAACAGGAAAAGTGTTTGACCAACATGATCTTTTCTACAAATAAAGTACTTTCTGCTTAACCTGTTGTGGACTATATCTATTGAGACAATCTCACAGACTGTTAGTAATCCTCATTGGGACCAGTTCATTGTACCCGCTATGGATGATGGTGGCACTGAGATCCCTACTACTGAACCTGAGGTCCCAGTTACCCCCGAAGAGGTGCTGGTACGCCCCTCAAGCACCAGCGGGGTGACCATCCATTCCCAGTGGAGCAGGGGGCCCCAATCCTGGGCTCAATTTGGACCACGGACTACTGAAACTTGGTCCCCGCAATGGGAAGGCAGGACCTGGCAGTCAGCGGCCCGAGGGACAGAACAAAGAGCCATCGACGACTCCCGGGCAACTGAGATGTGGGCGCAGATGGATCATAGATTCAATACAATCCAGAGACGGCTGCAGTGAGAGATGACCATGATGATGACTTACCTCCCGAATGTGGTGGCATAGGCAGTTCAAGAGCAACTGGTGGGGGCTGGAGTTGGAGCCGGAGCACCACCAACAGTGGCTCCACCAACTGTGCAGCCGCCAGCCCAGCCTCCCGCACCACATCAAACTCCAAACTCCACTCTGACAGGTTCATATACTCCGAATACTCTCTCTCTCATTTATAGCCACACAGGCTAGTCTCTTTGTTTTATTCACACAGAATAGAATCAACTCTGTTACTCACACAGACTAAATTGCTGGTCTTATTCACTCAGAAAAAGACTCAGAATCCCATAGTCACACAGACTATGCTCACCCTTCAAACTTCACACACCGAATCCTCTCAGAAACATCCCCCACACTCTCCATCATCAGCCAATCAAAATCATACCTGTCTGCCTCTATTACCCCCCTTACAGTACTGCAGAAACTAAACATTTAAAGGAACACACACCAAAACATGAAATCATTACATTTCCATTTCCATAAATATCAGTGCTTACAGGCTTGATAAGAGCCCTGGATGGGCTGGTTCCATCCCCCGGGCCTTATGTTTGACACCCCTGCTTTATAGCTTTATTGGTAAATCTTCCTTTCATCTATGCACTGGGCATTCATTAAAGAAAATATTCTCTCAACATTTGCATTATGTCATGGAATGCAAAAGCAAAATTGTGCTATTTTAAGCAACTCAGAATTGCAGCCCTTTTGAAATTATTTTACATACTTGTCAATATCTGGCACACTTTTGTTGTCTTCATCTATTTGAGCACTTTCAACAAAAGTCTTCAAGTTGCAGAACTGGTCAAAACATTTTATATAGTCCACCTTCACATCTCGATTTCTCAAGTATTTTATAGCATGCTGAACACAATCAAATGAAAGGGTATCAGTTAAAGTTATCCAATGAAAACAGTCAAACTCATTAAAGGAAACTGTCAATTTCTGCAAATATTCCAAACACACTGTGCAAGTAAGAAGCTTCTTGCATAACCAGTGAAAATCTCCAAAACTATTCCCCCCCTTTCTATTTCCCAAATTTTTGTGTGGAACATTGACTCTGAAGAATGTTAAATGCCACAGATATGCTTTTGCTAAGTCATTTTCAAATAATTTCTTCAATATGGATGGTGGATTGGCTTGAGACAGAAAAAAAGATTTCATACCAGCAAATATCTGCCGTATGTGTTCTACAGCAGGAAAGAATGATAGCCATCTTGTTCTGCTGTAATTTATATCAACAAATTCACAGTAAGTCTTGAGATTTTTTTGTTCTTATCATATATATGAAAGAACTAATTGGAAGTCTTCATTATGATGCATTCTATGGCCGCGGTCACACGGCCCTTTAAGTCCGGGAGCCCTCCTGGACTTAAAGGGGCCACGGTTTTTTAGTTTGGGTTGGGATGTTTACACATCCCAACCCCGGCAGGCAAAGGCAGCGGCAGCAGCAGTAATGGCAGCATCGGAGGAGGCGTGCAGCGATGGAGGAGGCGGAGGAGGAGGCAAGTGGCGGAGGAGGAGGAGGAGGCAAGCGGCGGCAGCAACTGCCTCCAGGCGCCGGCCGCCTGGTAAGTTTGGGGTCCCCCCCCCATTTTACACTTGGGCGCTTGAGTGCCCAAGCGCCCAAGTGTAAAGGGGGGGGGGAAGGAAGACGGGACCATCTGGACAGCCCTCTCTCTCAATGATTGCGAGAGAGGGCTGCCCAGATGGCTCAAATGCGGGTTCCTTGCGCAACTAATGGGAAAACACTTGATTGTCCTGGGGTCGGAAAATGCAGGAGGAACCCACATTTGAGCCTGCTTTGGTGCAGGACTAGCCGCGGCCATTGTGAATGGTCCCTGTAAATGCGGGAGGAAACAGCCCTTTCTCCCGCATTAAAGGGCTGTGTGACTGCGGCCTACTAGGGTGACTGCGGCCAAGTCTGGGTGAGAAAATACCTGAAGATTTTGGGGGTGGAGCCAGGAGAAGGTGGGGTTTGGGGAGGGGAGGGGCCTCCGCATAGTAGAATGTCATAGAGCAGTGATGGTGAACCTTTTAGAGACCGAGTGCCCAAACTGCAACCCAAAACCCACTTATTTATCACAAAGTGCCAACACGGCAATTTAACCTGAATACTGAGGTTTTTGTTTTAGAAAAAACAACTCATATATTAACATCTTTTGTCTTAAAAGAAAAACACAATAACAGAGCTTTCAATGATACAAACAACTTTTTATTGAAAGGTAAAAGGTTGCATTTGGCATGCTTTTGAACAATGAATGTGATTTTTGCTGTCCAATCTTGCAAACTCTGTGCTGGGGCGATGCCGTGCGTGCCCACAGAGAGGGCTCTGAGTGCCACCTCTGGCACACGTGCCATAGGTTTGCCACGACTGCCATAGAGTCTACCCTCCAATGCAGCCATTTTCTCCAGGGGAGCTGATCTCTGTCAGATGGAGATCAGCTGTAAAAGCAGGAGATCCCCAGGCCCCACCTGGAGGCTGGCAACCCTAATGTCTACAGACAATGTGTCTGCCCTGTGCTGTATACTGTTGTGAAGGATGTGTGCTGGACAACCAACACCAACTAATTCTCTCTTTAATTTATACTTCAGGGCATGGTAGAGATTTTTACTTCCAGAGTGATTGATTCCTCCAAAATTAGTGTTTGTATTGTCACCAGAGAATGCAAAATACTTCGTAAGGAGACCATGGTCTTTTAAAGCTCGTGTAACACAGTCCATATCATTTCCAATTTTTCATTTAGCATGCTAATTCAGCTGTATCAATTTTGATTTAATGCAGTGAACTTTATGGAAATACCAAAGCAGAATATTTCATTTAAATCCTGAATTGCCATAGCAACAGTGTGGAGCAAGCACTCTATTGACAATGGCCTCAGAACATAAGAACATAAGAGAAGCCAGTGTTGGATCAGGCCAGTGGCCCATCCAGTCCAACACTCTGTCACACAGTGGCCAAAAATACCAGGTGCCATCAAGAGGTCCACCAGTGGGGCCAGGACACTAGAAGCCCTCCCACTGTTGCCCCCCCCCCACCAGCACCAAGAATACAGTGCATCACTTGCCCTCAGCTTTTGTTTTTGCACAGGAAACCTTTTTTGCTATGTCTGAATTAGAATATATCACTTGATTTAATTTTCAAGTGCAATCCATAGACCTATATGGTAGGTGATATTTTACAGCATGAAATGCCAATGCTCCTTCAGTTGCTATAACTCAGTCTTCTGTTTTTGAATTTTGTTTGATAAAGAATTCACTCACCTTGGTGGTATTAAGACAGCTCTGGACTTTTTTTCTTGTGCTTGTTACTGTTGCTATATGCTTCCAAATCATGCCTTCCTTTGAATGCCACAGACACATAAGTCTTACGTATAGTGCATTCTACTTCATTTTCATTTTTGCCAGCACTAAAGCAAGGAAATTTTATTTCAAGTTCATGGCTCAACTTACACTTTCTCTTTGGCATATTCCTGGTTATGAAGAAAAAATACAAGCTGCTTCACCTTCCACCTTGCTGGTCTGAATACTCTAAAGGACTTCTCTCCAGCACATGAGGTTGCTCACCAGCAGCAGAAGGCAGCAAATGCAAGGAAAAGCCTCCTGTGTAAACTCACAGTCCAAGGGAGAGAGCTATTAGCAAGGGCCCAGAGCTCATCAGAGTGACCCACACAGTCTTGGAATAATAAAAAAGATACTTTACTTAAATTTGAGATTCAAGATGGTTAAATCTTAAACAGCATATGAACACAAGGCATTCAGAACAGAAAAAATGCCTTCAGTTCTCTCTCACACACAGGCAGAAGCTTCTAGTAGGGAACCCAAACATTGTATCAAACTTGGTTGCCAGGCAACCTTGCCCTACCTTATGATCTGCTAGACCTTTAAGAACATGTCAATTATTTCCAGTCATGACCCACTACTATTGCACAGCTAAAAAGAGCAACACCAAGAATTAGGGCTGCCAAGCCCCCCAGGAGGGCAGGGGAAACACCGATTTTTAATGCTTACCCCCGCTTTTTCAAAATTGGCCACCGGGGGAGGCAATGGCTGCCAGCAGGAACGCAGGGAAACGTCGGAGCCTGCCCTGCCCTCTCCCTGCCAGGCCTGAACTCTTAAAAGGGAAATGTCTGCAGAGAGCTTGCCCTGCAGTAAAAAGCCTCACCAGACATTTCCCCTTTAAGAGCAGAGCCAATAAGAGAATCCCCCACCCAGAGATTAAGGAGGGACTAGGCTCTTTGTACTGAAGGGCGTTCTTTTGCATGTGGCTTGCAAGGTTGCTGGGGTAAGTGCCTCTGCTAGCTCTTTTCCTTCTCTCTCTCTCTCCCCCTTTCTTTCTTTCTTTTTTCTGTCTGTCTGTCTGTCTCTCTCTCTCTCTGTACCCATCCAGCAGAGGTCTATCAGTGGCTAGTATTAGCCACAAGGTCTAAATGGAACACTTTGTCTGGGGCAGTGATGCTCTGCATTCTTGGTGCTTGGGGGGCAACAGTGGGAGGGCTTCTGGAGTTCTGGCCCTGCTGCTGGACCTCCTGAGGGCACCTGGTATTTTTGGCCACTGTTGTGACACAGAGTGTTGTACTGGATGGGCTGTACTGGATGGGCCAATCCACTGTGGCTTCTCTCCTGTTCTTATGATATGAAAATCATATTAAGCACTTGTGTAGCACTTAGTGCTTCATATTCTGCCGAGATGAGGAAGGATTCAGTAGGGCTGTTGCTCAGTGATAGAGCATCTGCTTGACATGCAGGAGGTATCAGCTTCTTCAGCTAAAAAAGGATCAGGTAATAGGTGACATTAAAGATCTCAGCCTGAGACCCTGGAGAGCCACTACCAGTCTGAGTAGTCAATACTGATCTTGATGGACCAATGGCCTGATTCAGTATTAGGAAACTTCATGAGTTCATGTGTCAGCATGTGGAAGCAACATCACAGGATGTGACATCACAAAATGATGTCACTTCCTTTCTCCTGGCTCCACCCCCAAAGTCTCCTGGCTCCACCCCCAAAGTCCTCAGATATTTCCCAAGTTGGACTTGGCAGCCCTACCAAGAATGCCCAGGACCCCTGCACTTCCTGGCACTGGGTGTGGACTCTGTGCCATTCCTATAGGGAGGGAAGGAGTCAAGTGCATGGAGCAAAGCAGTTCACAGACCTAAGAAAATCCCAGTACACAACAATAGGCAAAATAGGCTCAGCCTCCCAACAAAATGCAAACCTAGCATTTTTTACAGCATTCAGCATTTATTTTTCTAAAAATAAAAAGACTCAAGATGGATCAATATTAGCGTGTAAACTAGGAAAAAGAACCAAAAGAAAATGAAAGGTGTATAACAGGTAAGGAAGTTAGGAACACCTTGCTAGCAAGCTAGTTATCAGCTGAGTAACATCTGGCTGAGTTTGTATGTCCTCTGTTCACAGTTACTTAAAGCCTGGGTGTGCCATAGTGACACCTCCTTGCCTGGACCCCCACTCTCTGCTGCCACTTGATGAGGTGGGGTGGGGATGATTTGGCATCATGCTGACACATGATGTCACTTCTGACATTGCCCTGACCTGGATAGTCCAGGCTAGCCCGATCCCATCAGCTCTTGGAAGCTAAACAGGGTCAGCCTTGGCTCGTATTTGGAAGGGTGGCCTCCAAGGAATACCAGGGCTGTGATGAGAGGCAGGCAATGGAAAACGACCTTTGAAATGTCTCTTGCCTTAAAAATAAGTCTAGCTCACCACCTATTAGTGCATAATGCTTTAGAGCTACAACTTCTGGCTGCCAGACAATCTTAGGATTTCCTGGCTATTCTACACACAATGCCACACAATAATTATTATATTATTTATTATTATTACTTCTGACATTAAACTGGAAGGGATATCATCATGTTGGTGCAATGGTCTAGGATTTACCCCATGGGACATAATGGGAGGGGCTGTCCCATAGATATGTGGCTCTCAGGCCATGTAGGACTTTATAGATATAACCAGCACCTTGAACTGACCCCCCCCCCCCAACTAATTAGCAAAATATTTTGAATAGGGTTTTTTATTGCAGTCCTTTTGACTGAGAGGAAAGCAGGATATAAGTTGTGATCATCAGAGCGGGCCCTCTAGGCCTGAGCAGTGTCCGGAAATTTCTGTTTCATGTGAGCCCAGTATGTAGGATCTGAGAGCGATACATGGCCCACCTGACAGAGACACCAGCCTAGCGGCCAGACCCTGCAAGAAATTAAGATGCCAACTTGTCACCATGTACGCTCAAGCCACACAATGACAGGACCTAATAACATCACCTATGCTATTCCAGGCTCATTCTCCAATGTGATATATGCCTGAGCCCTTTGGGGAAGGGCGGTCTATAAATTCTTCTTCTTCTTCATCATCATCATGTGTCAACAATGCTTTTTGGTTTGACAAACAGGTCAGTCCCTACACAAAAGAATATATGGAACAAATCTGATAAATATAGCACCATTAAAAAAAATAGTGGATGAACATTTTAATCTTCCAAGGTATTCTGTTGCTGATCTAAGGATCCCTGTTGCTGTACAAAAAAAGTTCAAAGGGAGAATCCAACATGAAAATGCTAAATTAGGATTCATCAAGAAGATCAGTACTATCTCCCCTGCAGGTATGAATAGGAATTTGGGATTTCACATTCACCGTAAAGCTCAGTATCTTAGCATAACCCACCCTTTACAGATGTTAATTAGTTCAACAATATCTCTATATGCTCTCTACACCTTCCTACTTGGATGGCCCCCCTGTATTTCACCTTGCACCTTCCTGGATTAGATCTGATGACAATCCCATTTTCCCTATCTGTCAGTGGGAGTGGCCCACACCCACTCTCAGTGGATTAATTACTCTTTGATCTTGAATCTCTCCTGCCCTTCTGTTATTTATAGCTTTAAGTTTACATGTTATCTGCTTGGCGAATGTACACTTTGTGCATTTAATGAAATGAACTCTGGCACATGAAAGCATATGCTGGAATAATTATCTTTAGGGTGCCACCAGACCTCTGTTTAATTTTGTGAATTAGGATGGTAAGGCGCTGTATTCATGGAGCAGCAGAAAAGAATATGTGACAACAACTGAATCCATCCCCTTTTGCCAATATTACTGCTGGACTTCACAGTAACTGAACATGCTTTATTTGGGCAGCTTCCTTGGTTTCCTTGTGGAGATGCCTTATCACTTTGCTTGAGGACTTCCTGAAGGCAGCAATGAGGATCTATTGTTTTGATACAAATGTCTGGACTGAGGAATTAACAATCTCAAGCACTCAAAATAATAGAAGCCCATCTCAAGAGTCAGTCACTTCAAACATGTAACTCCACTCCAGGTGGAAGGTAAGAGGTCTGACAAGTATAAAGGATGAGTTGGCTAAAGCTTCATAGCCATGTAGTGAATGTTTGGTTCCCAAGGCAGAGGTCCTGGTGTTTGGGCAGCAAACAGTCCAGAGGGGAAGAAACAAAGACCACATTTCATTATAGTTCAAAAATGTATAAAGCAGACACACAAAATGTGTCCATGAGAAGCTTCATTACTAGCAATTGGTGACGGTCAACAGAAACACATGGTAGATTCTGGTCCCAGCAACAGGTCAGGCAATGGTGGGGGGTAGCCTGTTAAGTATTGAGCCGGGAGACGATAAATCAAAAGCAGGCTTTTATTCAAAACATAGTTCAGCTCGGGGACAGCTCTAGCAAGAGCGGCACTCAACTTATAGTGTTCAAACAAATAACTATATACATTGTAACTGGAAACTTGCTGTCTCATTGGACCTAAGCAGGGTTCTGCGATTGGTTCCTTGGATTGGCTTCAGGACCAATAAGGAGTCTTTATTTGGCAGCCAATAGGAATGAGGGAGTTAGGATACCAGAGCCCTGACAATGCAATGCAACATAACATAATAGAACATAACATAGCCCAAAGGAATATTTTCATCTTCCTCATTTCCCCAAAAGCCACAGTTGCAAAGCTGCTTTCATTCCCCCCCCCCCCCCCCCCCCGGGTTTCAATACCAGCTTCACTTCTCCTTGTCTTGCATTAAATCAGTAAACTTTTTTGGGTATTACCACAACAAAAGAGCAAGACCATGCCTAATTTCATCATCCTAACTGGAATAAAATGACTTTCTCTGTGAGAAGCGTCACCACGCCCAGTATCTGGCCATCAGATCATTAATCAGTAATTCATCAGTGGGACTTCAGCCACATGAAGAACCTCTCACGTTGGCATTTCTCCAGGAAAGATGTTCCAACTGATCTGAACTCCTTTCCTCTGGCTAGACCAAGTCACACCTCCTCCTGGCCTAGATAGCGCTCTTTCCCTAAGTTTTCTCAGCACCATGAACTGCCCACTCGGGCCATACAGTCAGGTAACACACCACCCCTTGTGCCCTACTCTCTTTACAAGATATTGCATTAATCCTATGTAGTGTTATCCATGCTCCTCAAAAACAAAACAACCCCCCCCAAGGTAAGTGAAGAATCTTGAGAGTTACCTGAGAACCTGGTGTGTGTGTGTTTGGGGGGGGGGGATTCAATGTACATCAGGTGTGAAAGGGAAACTATGGCTAACATTAGCTTTCAAGAAAAACAGCTCTCTTCATCAGATGCATCTAGAATCTCCGTTGTGAGTCTGATTTCACACACATTTGCCTCAGCAACCTGACCACTATGGGAAACCATCATGGTGTGGAAGCAGCCAGCATTCCAGAATCCAGAAAAGGACTGCCGGCTTTTAAAAAAGGATGGTTGCTTCAGTCTCCTGTCTCAGTTGGACCATTTCTGGCTTTGGAGGGTGGGTTTTTTTTTATAGTTTAGCTATTTGCCACGTTTTTTGGATGCATGCCTTAAGCTTTAAATGTTTAACAGAAATAATTTTTGCTGCTGGAAAGCAGTCTAAAACCATACTTCTATGTAGTGCAGGACAATCATTTCCTATATACTTTAAATTTTCCAGAGTACCTCTATGCATGCCTCTCTCATTCCCTACCACTTTTGAACTTTAGCCCTTGTGTATCTAGAGTGAAGGTAGGGCTGCCAGCTCTGGGTTGAGAAATCCCTGGGGATTTGGGGGGGGGGGTGGAGCCTGAGGAGGGCAGGGTATGGGGAGGGGAGAGATTTCAATAGGCCATTTCCTCCAGGTGAACCAGTCCCTTTTGCCTGGAGATCAGTTGTAATCCTAGGAGATACTCAGCCACCGCTTGAGGTTGGCGACCCTAAGCAGGGGTCATTTCGTAGAAAAAGAGATGCTGGAGCTCATTAGCATAACTCATTAGCATAACTTATTTGCATATGCTACACCACCTGACATCACCGGAAGTATGTCAGAAGGCAAGAAAGAAAGGAGAGAGGGAGGGAGAGAAAGAGAGAGAGAGGAAGGAAGGAAGGAACAAAAGAAGGAAGGAAAGAAGGAAGGAAAGAAAGAGCTACTAATCCAAGCCTCAGAAATACCACTATTCTGGGAGGATAGCTTCAGTGGTGGCTGAAGCCTTCAGAAGGCTGGTCAGAGGACTTTTCCAGGGGATGGGGTCATTTTGCTGCAGCCATGACACAAGCAGGCATTCCCCCACGGGGAGGGGGGGCTGGCACCAACTCCCGGAGCTGCGCTCCCCTGAGCTCCTGCTCAAAATGACCTTTGACCCTAAGTGAGGGGAAGAGCATCCTTCTCTGCCTGCCAGCTTTCTCTTCAGCATGAAGCACAGCAGATCAGGCAAGGGAGTGAGATTGTCAAGGTATCCAGAGGACAACAAGCAGGCCTTGGAGAAAGGGGAGTAATCCCCCCCCCTCTGGCCAGTTTGTTCTTTTTCACAGGTGGCTTTTGCGATGGTGGTGGTCTTTTCTCTGTGGCCAGCTTCCTTTCTTTCCAGCAGCTACCCAGGTCTGGAGGAGAAGTACAGAGGCAGCAGAGGAGGGTGGGGGTTGCTAGAGAGGATGGGCACTTTTCTTCCATCCATTGCACGAATCCCACAGTTCAAGGAAGCTTGCAACTTACTTGTACTCCAGTCCCTCTGAAAGTGACTGCTTCAAGGAACTGAAGCTACCTGGGGGGGCGTGGCATCAGCTATGGGAATGGCGGACGCGCGGTGTTAACTTTCCGAACCCCAAGCCCTTGAATTGCTAAATATCTACAAGAAATACAGCCGCTTCACAAACAAAAGGTATGAATCAATGTGTTGAAACTAAAAAAGTCCTTAAAGCTTTGCAAAAATCTGACTCAAAGGCTAGTTTAAACAGCCCAGTGGCGCAGGAAAAAATCTTGGCCTCAGCATCTCCGAAATCCAAAATGGTGGGCGCTACGGATGAGATGGAGGCATTAATAACGCCACCACAGGAAGATAAACTTGTAGAAATAATAAATGCACTAAAATCAGATATCTTAGGCCATATAGACAATAAATTGAAACTGATTAAAGACCAACTTGGAACCATCACCAAATCTCTTCAGCAAGTAGCCCAAACAGCTAGTATGGCTATGGAAATAGGAGTTACAGTGCAAGGTGAAATACAATATTTGCAGAAAAAAGACAACTGGGCTGCTGAAAAGATTTTAATGCTAGAATCCAAACTTAAGCAAAACTCGCTAAAATTTAGGGGCATAGAAGAGAAGGATGAAGGCAACACGGAAGTAGCTATTTTTATGGCACATTGGCTTACCAAGATTTTAAGTCCAGAAGATAAAATTGTGCCATTGATCCTCTGGGCTTATTGCCTTGTTTCCAACTCTCCATCCCTGCAGAAAAGACCTAGGGACATTTTAGTCGAGTTCCAAGACACCAGGATGCTAAGAACGATTCTTCGCTTAGCAAGACAACAAGGAACGCTCCAGTATAATGATCAACGTGTACATGCATATCCTGACCTGCCCAGGGAAAATCTCCTAATTCGTTCTATGTTGAAGCCAATTCCAACAAAATTAAGGGAAGCAGACATCAGATATTGCTGGCTGCCATCGGGATCTTTACAAGTGCGTCATTATGGATCGACCTATTCAGCACAGGAGCTCGACAGCAGGCACTTTATTCTTCAGCAACTGAATTTGGAGCCAAAACCAGACACTTCAGAAAAGAAACCAATGAAAAGAAAACTGGACTTTCAGAACTCACCAACAAGATGGTCAAAAATCCCGATTCGAAACCAGGACACCTGATCCTTTGAAGTCTGGACTTCACTTATGTTTGACTACAGCAACATTGATGTGTTAAGTATTTTTATGGTCTTAGTACCTTTTCTTTCTTTCTTTCTTTCTTTCTTTCTTTCTTTCTTTCTTTCTTTCTTTCTTTCTTTCTTTCTTTCTTTCTTTCTTTCTTTCTTTCTTTCTTTCTTTCTTTCTTATATATGTTCTGCTGATACTATGGCTAGTATATTTTCCACTGCTTAAGAGTAGAATAATTTTTTTTTTGTATTATAGGGGGGGGGGAGAGGGTTTAAGGTTGGTTGCTCCCAGATGGGCAGTTTCTGGAGCCTCCTTTTGAGGCTTCACTTTGTTTTTATAATCTTTTTTGGGGGGAGTTCTTAATGAAGAAGGAGAGCCTTCTTTTGCCAGTGAGGTGAGACTCCCTTTAGATCCACTTTTTTTCCTGTTTTTCTTTTATTTGGGTTTTAAGGCACTGTTTGTGCATCAACATGATTGTATGAGGTATAAAACTTTTTTTTTTGGCTGTGGGTTTATTTTGCTTGTTATATTTCTAGATAGTTATACTGAACGCTTGCAAAGATATAGCATTAGTTTTAGCACTCTGGTACAGTTTTGGCAAGGGGGACTTTAGCACACAAAATGTTTGTTATAAAACCAATGGAACTACACCTATCTACATAGCTAAGAAACTTTTTCTCTTTATCTTTTTCAGTATGTTTAACAATGTTAACTTAGTAGTATATAAGATAAGTAAGGGAGTAAAAATGTTTTACATAGTTTATTTAGAAGCTTTAAAATCTCAAAGGTTTGTATTGTTTATAATATCCTATCAAAAGATCATTTTTGCTCAGCAACCATGCAGGTTAATCTTTATAAATAATTTCTCTTGTAATTAAAAATGGGGACTGATATAAAAATTACTACATACAATGTTAGAGGTATGAATAATATTATTAAAAGACGTAGAATTCAATCAGCAATACTTCAATACAGCAATACAGCAAGAATCAGCCTGATGTATTATGTATCCAGGAGACTCATCTTAAGAGAGATACGTCAAAAATATTTAAATCAATTAAGTTTCCTTTACAATATCATGCTGCAGGGACGTCTAAGTCACGGGGCACAGCTATATTGATTTCGAGCGAAGTTAATTTTAAATTTACTTCAATGATGAAAGACCCAATAGGACGTTATATTTTTGTTTCTGGAATACTAAATGAAAAGCCAAATTACAATCGCTTCCCTCTATGCACCTAATGATGGCCAATTAATATTTATAGAAGAGACTTTAGCTAAATTAAAGCTATTTGCCACAGGACACATAGTAATAGGGGCAGACTTGAATTATATACTGGATAACAAATGGGATAGATCTACTAAATTGGCTAATAATAAAAAAAATACTAAAACTCAATTAGCGGCTTTACTTGCCAAATTTAATTACATTGACTTATGGAGGATGTGTAACCCAACGTCTAGGGACTATACATATTTCTCAGGATGTCATCAGGCACACACCCAAATAGACTTTATTTTAATTTCCTCAAAATTAGGACAAGTAAAAACAGATTCACAAATAGGTCAGAAATTATACTCTGATCATGCATGGGTTGAAGGCAGTCTACAATGGTTATCTCCTGGTAAAACATCTTTTCAATGCAAATTAGACCCAACACTGCTTCTAAATGATCATAATAGAAATGAGATAGAAGTAAATATACAGCATTACTTTAATGAAAATACAATACTTGACACATCTCCTAGAATGATATGGGATGCATTGAAAGCGGTGCTACAGGGACATTTTATTTCACTAGCTGTTTATGTTAACAAACAAAAAAACCTTCTCCAAGCAAACCTAATCTAAAAAATCAAAGAGCTGGAAGGTTTACATAAAAAACCATGTAGTAATAAGGTCTATCAAAAATTACAAATTGAGAGACAAAATTTAGACAATCTAGAGTTGTCACAGATAAAACAAAATATACTACGCTTTCAGCAAAAAAAATGGATATGCTCACCGACATATTTAAGGTTTTTAACACGCAGGGTTAAAAATAAACCCTCTTACTCACCTATAACAGCTTTTAGTAACCTACAAGATGTATGTACTAAACCTGACCAAATACTAAATTTTTTTAGACACTTTTATACTAAACTATATCGAACATCCCCAAATAAGGAGGCGATTGCTAAATGTTTATTGCACAAGGTTAAATTACCTCAGCTGACAAAACATCATAGAGATTTTTTAGATGCACCTATTGAAGCAGAAGAAATAGAACAAGTAATCAAAAACTTTAAAAATCATAAAACACCTGGAAATGATGGCTTCACTGGAGAATTCTATAAGACTTACAAGCACTTGCTTATAGAACCCTTAGTGAAACTTTGCAATGATATTACTGATGGTGTGATGCCAGAGTCGTGGAATGATGCTATTATAATTTTAATCCCAAAACCAGGAAAAGACACAACTGATCCAAGCTCTTATTGTCCTATTAGCTTGTTAAACCAAGACACCAAAAAATTTTCAGCAGTACTGGCTTCACACTTAGGCAAAATTATATCTGAATATGTCAATAGTCACCAGACAGGTTTCATCCCCCAACGCAATATGGCAGATAACGTTAGAAAATCTTTAAATATTATTTCTTTAGAACACAAAAAATAATTTCATTTTTGCTTTCTTTAGACATACAAAAAGCATTTGATTCGGTTGAACCTTCATATGTGTACCAAGGGTTAAACAGTATGTATTTTGGAACTGGCTTTTGTACCAGCATTGCCACCTTATATAAAACACCACGTGCTATGGTACGAGTAAATGGTATTACTTCCACTAGTTTTACGCTTACTAGGGGTACCCATCAGGGGTGCCCACTATCACCACTTCTTTTTGCCTTATGTTTGGAACCATTAACAACAGCAATTAGAGAAAATAACTTAATTTCTGGTATAAATTGTAATGAACATGTCTTTAAGGTCAGCATGTTTGCAGATGATACTGTGTTATATCCTGCAAACCCACTGAAATCACTACAATATGTAATGTCTGAATTAGACCTCTTTGCTAATATATTTGACCTCCGAGTTAATTTAACAAAATCGGAACTCTACCTTATCTATGTTCTAGATTCTTTAATTATACAACTTCAAAAGGCATACCCATTTAGGTGGGTGTCTAAAACTTGGAGGCACCTTGGTGTAGAAATTCCAATACAACTAGATAATATATTTAAAGAAAATTTTACAGCACTACTTCAATTAGTTAAAAAACAATTATTGGCATGGACAAAACTGAACTTTTCTTGGGTGAAAAGAATGAATATCACAAAAGTGTTTATTTTACCTAAATTTATTTTTTTTGTTCTGAACCGTGCCAATATCATATTAACTCAGACTAATTAAACAATGGCAAACTATGTTAAATAAGTTTATTTGGAACTATAAAGCTCCTAGAGTCTCCTGTTCTACATTATATAGAGAATATGGCGCAGGAGGTATGGCGTACCCTAATTTATTACTTTACCACGATGCAGCTCAACTTACCAACTTAATTAAAATAATGAATACCAACACAGCTCCAGATTGGTACCTTATAGAACAATTTTATGTATGTAATCAAAATTTACAGAAAGTTATATGGCAGTATAAATCAGACAGAGTAAAAAGTTTACAGGACAATCTGTTTTTATTTAATACACTGAAGGTATGGAAACATTTTAGGAAAATTTTGGCTCCTTGGCCTTCTCCGTTGTCTGCTTTTACAGGCCAAATATGGTTCCCTCCTGCAAGACATGAGAAATCATATATATTATTTAAGACTAAAAATAAGATTCAGTTAATAGATATAATGAAACAGGGTAAGATTCTTGACAAGGTTAGTTTGGATCAGATGTTAGGAGACTCAGTTCCCTGGTATCTATATTTTCAACTGAATAATCTTATAAATACACCTATGTTTAAAACAGGACTAGATAGACCCCTTACAGCTTTTGAACAATTATTGAAACTTAATACAATGGGATACACAGGCTATATTTCATTACTGTACAAAATATTGTTGCAACTGACATACTCAAATCCCCCAACCTATATAAAATATTGGGATAAAGATACCATAATTTCGATCTTGTTGGGGGATTGGTCACAATCTTGGACCTCAAATACAGCTTGTTTAAAGAATATTATGATGAAAAGCCAATTATTTAAAACATTTTCTAGATGGTACTTGACGCCTGTTAAGTTACATAAGATTGTAAAATCCACTTCGAATAAGTGTTGGAAGAATTGTGGTAATAAGGGCACATACTGGCATGTATGGTGGTTTTGTATTAATGTTCAACAAGTTTGGAAATAATTTATTTTAATAGTTAAAGGTATTACTTCCTATAGAATACCTTTAGACCCAAAAGTTTTGGTTCTAAATATTTGGCCGAAACTAGATTGTACATCCAAAACTAAGACTCTTTTAGAATACTTTTGTGCTGCTGCCAGATTAATTCTGGCTAAAACTTGGAAAAATTCTAAGACAATATCATCTACTAGCTGGATATTAAAAGTCTGTAACATTTGTTTGTTAGAAAAAAATTACAGAATCTTTATTGCAAAAACAGAATAAGAATTACCATTCTAATTTCGTGGAAATTTGGTTTCCCTTCTTGGAATATTTGTCCACTAAAGAAGAATTTGTATCACTTGTTAACACTATTATTATATCATAATATACCCATGTTTTTAATGTAAGCACTAATTATTGACTATTGTAAAGTGTTGGATTATGATACTATTAACCTCATGTATGCCTTTATTTTATAATGTTAATGTGTATTGTTAAGAGTGTGTAATAAAGCATTTTTTAAAAAAAGGAATGAGCTACCTGCCAACCAGAAGTCCTACAGGGCATCAGTCCTAAGGTCCAATCCGAGGTCACTATGGGGGCAAATGAGTACAGTGGGGTGAACACATTATTAGTTTATTTATTTTATTATGAATGAGCTATGATGTATTGCAAAGTCTCTACAAGGGATCATTCTACAAAGGTTAAACTACAATCCGTTTTGTTTAAAACCAAATATCCCTATCTTCCAGTGGCCACCTACCTCATTTGGTAGTAGAGAGATGGAGGAGGAGAAGGGGGGGGTCCCATCCCCACATGTGCAGAGATGCCGAGCATCCAGGAGGCAACTCTGGTGTGGTGTGCGCTCCACAGCAGGCACCTTGCCCTCCCCCAGGGGCTGACTCCCAAGGAGGTTGGCTCAGGCCCCCCTTCCCCACTCCATTGTGGCAGCAGCGTCCTCTCCAGGGGTGCTTACACCTTGACCCCCAGCCAGGCTTTGTCCCTCTGCAGTGGCTGCACCTGCGCCCACCTCCAGCCTGCCTCCACGGCTTCTCCCCACACACACAAGGCTCTGTGCCTTGCTGGGAAGCGGGGGCGGGGGGGGGGAAGGAAAATCAAAAAGGCATGGCTGAGGTGGCAGGGCACATTCGGGGGGGGGGGGGGGTATTGCCCTTGTCAGCATCCTCATGGCTACAGGCCTGAGGCTGCCTCTACTAGTCTCCATGTTCTTCACCATAGAATCAGAGAGAAATTCCTAGAGTTTCTCTATGTGGAAGACATTCCCCTCCTCCTCCATTTCATGGTGGTGGAAAGTTAGGGCTGGGAGAAGGTAATTCCAGACCACAGATGGATGACTAGGACTGGAGGTCTAATATGGGTGAGCCAACACTGGTAGAACACTTTCCTGCTCAAGGGTTCAGGTTTTGGGGTTGGAGGGGCTTAGAAGCACCAGCCTTTTGCAAGGCAATGGTAATGCAGACATTGGGGCAGCAGCAAGGGAACACAAAACTGCACAATTAATCACAACAATTCCCCAACAGCTCACTAGAGGAGCAATTTTGTTCATATTAGTAGCAGTATGAAATCAAATGCTCAGCTTTCTAAAATCCATATATATCAGTTTAAAAGGTCTCCAGTTCACCACTTACTTTTAATTTTTGCATTGCTTCCCCAGAGAACTTTGTTGAGGCTTTGCTGTAATAACCATTAAATATCTATGGGCGGTTATTATCTGGCTGGTAATTATCTGGAGGAGCAAATCATTATGCAGAAGTAACATCTGATTTAAGAGCATTACACTGGCTACCGATTTGTTTTCAAATTCAATTGGTGCTGGCTTTTCCTTTCAATCTCTTCCTGCCTTGAGACTGTGAAGATTTGGAACTATATAACTGATGGACCATCTCTCCCATAAACTTTGTCCTATTATAGACTTGGATCCCTAGATAAGGCCTTCTTTCTTTCTTTCTTTCTTTCTTTCTTTCTTTCTTTCTTTCTTTCCCTCCCTCCCTCCCTCCCTCCCTCCCTCCCTCCCTCCCTCCCTCCTTGCTGGTGAGCGGCAAACTGGCCTTCAGTTCCAAGTCGACCCCTGCACTTTTAAGAGAGAAGAGGAGGTGGTGTGTGCAGTGTGCGTTTGTTCTGGCGGCATGGCAGTGAAGGAGAGGAGACAGAAAGACAGTAGTTCTTCCCCCCCGCCCCTTCGAGAGAAGATCAGAAGGGGGGAAGCCCCTTGTGCCCCATCATAATTTGAAAATGCATTATGTGCCCCTCGCACTCCATCTCCCCCAGCCCTGGCAAGGTACCCTTTAACTCCAGAGGGCAAAAGGCCCCCCTCACGCCCCATCTCTGAGCAGCCTTGCAGCTCAGAGATGGGGTGCAAGGGGTTCCTTTTACTCCTGAAGGCAGAATGCGCCCCATTTTCCATTTTGCCTTTAGGAGTTAAAGGGCACCTTCCCAGGGCTGGGGGAGGGGGGAACCCCTCATGCCCCATCTCCGAGCGGGGCACAAGAGGTGCATTTTGCCTTCAGGAGCAATCCCGGTCCATTCACCAAGCCAGTGGGGCCAACCCTCCCCCACCCTCTGCTTCTGGAATGTGGTGTGTGAATCTCAGCCCAGGCGCTTTTGTGCAAGCACCTCTCCAACTTCCCTGTCTCATCTGCCCCCTGCTCTCCCCACCCCTTCATGCCACCTCTGCCCGCCTTGGCATGCCACAGATGCCCCCCATGCATTTTACTGTATATTCAGGCTCTTCTCCTTACCCCCCTGCAACTTTTATATTCCCCCCAAATATGCCTTTGATCTTTTTGTTCCCATTTCCGAGCCCTTTCTGTTCTCTTTCCTCCCCCCCCCCCCCCGTGCATTTCACTGTATATTCAGGCTCTTCTCCTTATACCCCCCTCAGTTTTTATATCCTCCCATAGGTTCCCTCCAAACCTTGTTGTACCTGTGCTCTCCTCCTTTATTAATAAAGTTCTTAGAATTTTCTTATCTACAGGAATTGTGCCGTGTGTTTTCTAAAATTGGGCTGGGGAAACACAACCAGAGACAGGTCTTACAAACCCTCCCAAAATCTCCATGTATTTCCCAACCCAGAGCTGCTAACCCTAAATATGACTGAGCCCCATACTCCTTTTCTAAGCTGAAGAATATAAGCCTTAGGCCATAAACTGAGACTCAAGAAAGTAAGCTGTGAGCCACCCTTGGAGATGATACCGGGAAGTGGAGAAATGTTTGTATTTCCAATTGTTTTTGCCATTTTTCTGCTCTGTGTTTTTAAAAATACCATGTACATTTTAGAATTACCTTTATAATGATTATGTAGCTTTTTGAACATCAACCAGTGTTGCAGTCCTCTGTCTCCTTCTGCAATGCTTTGGTTACACTTCCAGGTTCTCCATTTCTTGAATTTCTTTTCTGCATCAAAGAGGGATTATAAAAAATGTTCTAGATACCATAACAGGAAATCTGTTGCTGTTAGGCTCAGGACCCAGCAATGGCAGAGAGAACCAACCTGTGTGAAGGGATGGAAAGAAAGCACAGTTTTTAAAAAAAAATTAAGCCCCCAGTGGTGGTGGGGAATGGCTGCTGCCCAGGAACAGAGGCAGAGAAAATGCAGGGAAACTTGTAGGGCTGCCAAGTACCGGCGACTTACCGGTGGGGGGGGAGTTGTTCTCCCCCTGGGAGCTCTTCTGGTGCGTACGCTTTGCGCGCGCGCCATGGCGATGTAATTACACGGGGGAAGTCGTCCTCACCGGATGACTTCTGGGGCGGGGTTCCCCCCGCCGGCCGAATGCCGGCCGGTGGATCAGGAACCCCTATAGCGGGGGATATAGAAACTTGCCATGTGGAAGCCCTGTTGCCACCTAGAAAACAATGCAGATAAACAGTGCAATAGACTATGTAATGTAGTATGTTCTGTGTAACAACCAGCCTGCCATGTGCTCCCAGGTAATGGTGCCCGCTGCATGGCCAGAGCACATGGTCATGCAGAGAGGGGAGCTTGAATCTGGAGGAACAATAGATGTCCGGATTCTAAGCCTCCACCAATGTGGGACCTAGGTTCTCCCTGGGGAGCCAATGCGGCCAAAGGCTCCTCCAGGGAACCTATGACAAACATGCACATATGTAAAGCCCCTATCAGGTCTTTTGGGTGCGGCCGGAGGTGTGGCTCTGGCCAGCATATAATGAAGGCCCTGGAGCCCTGTAAGCATGCTTGTTCTGACCATTTACTGGGCATGCTGAATCACTCAATAAAGGCTTCATGCTTTCACTGTTCCTGGCCTCCCGAGTCCAGTACGCTTCAGACTACAACTACATTCCTTTTATAAAGGCACCCTCCAGGCAGCAAATAATGCAAAAAGTAAACCAGGGGGAGAGCAGTGGAGATGCATATGTGGCAGACTGGATACTCCATAGTTACCCAAACATGGGTGGTTTGGAGCCTGGCAAAGTGTATGTTGTGAGACTCTGGCCCTAATTATAGGTCTGAGGAGATCAAAACTTTCAGGGAACATTTCCTAATATGGAATTAAAGGTGGGAAGAACACATGAACACTTGAAGCTGTCTTATACTGAATCAGACCATTGGGCCATCAAGGTCAGTATTGTTTGTCAGCATTTCAGGTCTTTCATATCACCTGCCACCTGATCCTTCTAGCTGAAGATGCTGGGGATTGAACCTGGGACCTTTTGCATGCCAAGCAAATGCTCTGCCACTGAGCCAGAGCCCCTCCCTAAACACACACACCATGAACACACATGAAGATGTGCTTGGAAGCTGTCACTGAACTGGGGTTGTGGTAGGTAATTCAGATTTAATTACATTATTGGAACAGTCTGATCTGTTGGTGAAGAAATGCTACTGTGGATATAGTGTTTTCTTTGTCAGAAAGTTGCCACATCAGGATCCTTTTGTAGCTACTTGCCCTCTGATAGATCTCTTGAGAAGTCTTTTGTAATAGTTGATAGCCAGTTAAGGCTTGGCTTAAAGTGTGATGAGATTAATCATGGTCTGACTCATGCTGCTGATTCTCATAACTTTGCTGTAATAATGGGCCAGGGAGAAGAATACAGGGAGAAGAAAAGCTGGTCCCAGCCTTGTAACACAGGTATGGGGTGAAGTAAAAGGGAGGTTGGAAGGCAACACATCTATTTCAAAAAGTACACTGATACTCAAACTAGACAAAATTTGAGAGGTCCTTGGGAAGGAAGAATTAACATTACCTCTGTATGTGAGAGAAGACAGCTTATTCAGATTGAGAGACTGCTCAGTTTATTTAATTTCTTATAAAAGCACTAAGGAGGCACACCTTTTTTGAAAGATAAATCCACCCAGTCCTATTAGTCCCAGCAGAGGAATAAGATGCATAACTCTCATTCATGCATAAAGCAAGTGATGTCAAGGTGGACCTGTTTTTAAGCAAACTAGAATGCAGGAGTCATAGGTGCTAAACTATGTCTCATCCCATTTCTAACTCTGGGGCTTGAACCCTTTCCCCCTGTTAGGCTTTGATGCAGGAAGCCTGCCAGGCTGGAAAGGACATGCTGAAAGAAACAAAGCACAGCAAGAGAACTCACAGGAGGGTAAAGCTCCCTTCATCAAACTAGACCCCCCAAATACCACTGGAGGCTCCCAGGAAAGGAGTGGAAAACTCACTCCCGTGCCAGTTCATATCTGCTTATTCCTGCTCAGCAAGTGACAATTTTAATTAACTTTGCTATCAGAGGCATCTGTTGACCTAAGGTATCCATGGCTTTTATTACTCTTATCTGATCTGAAGGAAGAGATATTCAACCATCACTGTTATTACCACAGTTGTTTATTAATTTACTAAATTTATTAGCTGTTTTTCAGAATTTCAAAGCAGTGTCCAACTGATAAAATCCAGTAACCACAGGGCTTTTTTGTGACGGTAGGCTGGTACTGAGTTACCAGCACTGTTTTGGGGGCCCTCCCAAGTCCTGAGAGGGGAACTGGTGGAAATCAGTGCAACCTTATATACGAGTACTGCCCCCCCTTTACAAAAAAATGCACTGACAAATCATTAAATTCAACAATCATGAATCCTTTAAACCCACAATAATTAAATTAATTAATTAATTAATTAAAATTTATATCCCGCCTGTCCAGCGATGCCAGCTCCAGGATAGATGGAATCAGATTTTCAGTAGGAGAGTGACAGCATAAAACAAGGGTGTAAAAGCTCAGTCAACAGCTCATGGTCATATCAGTTAAAAGCCCTGGAAAACAGAGACATGTTTACTCCTTGCTGGAACACCTGTAGCAATGAGAGCAAAGAAGCCTTTCGGGTAGAGTATTCAGAGCTCTGGGACTCTAGGGTGAAAATCCTCATACACATGTAGGGTTGCCAGGTCTGGGTTGGAAAATACCTGGAGACTTTGGGGTTGGATCCAGGAGAGGGCGGGGTTTGGGGAGGGGGAGAGCCTCAGCAGGGTACAGTGCCACAGAGTCCACCCTTCAAAGCAGCCATTTTCTCCAGGGGAGCTGATCTCTGTCAGCTGGAGATGCAGGGCTCTGTTGGGGCCGGGGCGCGCCGGAGCGCCGCTCCGGGAGAGAGGAGGGCGGGGGGCGGGGCCGGCGAGGGTGTCTGGGGCGGTCCAGGCGGGGCTCTGCTGCTGCCGCTCGCTCTGCTCCCTTCCTCCCTCTCCCCAGCCCGGCCCAGCCCCCACACAGAGCCCTCTCCTGGGGAAGGGAAGGGAAGGAGCGATGGGGCCACCTGGGCTGCCGCGGCCGACGGAGCAAGGCCGGCCCGGCCCGGCCGAGCCCCCACACAGAGCCCTCTCCTGGGGAAGGGAAGGGAAGGGAAGGAGCGATGGGGCCGCCTGGGGCTGCCGCGGCCGACGGAGCAAGGCCGGCCCGGCCCGGCCCGGCCCAGCCCCCACACAGAGCCCTCTCCTGGGGAAGGGAAGGAGCTATGGGGCCGCCTGGGCTGCCGCGGCCGATGGAGCAAGGCCGGCCCGGCCCGGCCCAGCCCCCACACAGAGCCCTCTCCTGGGGAAGGGAAGGGAAGGAGCGATGGGGCCGCCTGGGCAAGGCCAACAGAGCAAGGCTGGCCCGGCCCGGCCCAGCCCCCACACAGAGCCCTCCTCCTGGGGAAGGGAAGGGAAGGAGCGATGGGGCCGCCTGGGCTGCCGCGGCCGACGGAGCAAGGCCGGCCCGGCCCGGCCCAGCCCCCACACAGAGCCCTCCTCCCAGGGAGGGAAGGGAAAGGGAAGGCCCTCCTGTGGCGGCTTTTCAGCCGCTTTTGCGCCATTGCGGTTGGGCAATAATAGATTTCTTTCCCCCCCTACTGCATTTCCTATCGAAATGAGGCCTCCTGCCTTGTTTACCTCTTTATTTGTGTCCCACCGTCATTTATTAAGCCGGCCCAGCGGTCAGTGCGGGGGAGAGGGCGTGTTGGGTAACTCAGGGTCCCTCCACTGCGCCGAGAACATCTGCTTCCTACGGTTCCTTGTGCAGCAAGCTAGCGGGAAAGGGTGTGTTTTCTCCACAGCAGGCCTGTGTGGGTTTCTTCCCTCTCTATTTTTTTTTTAAAACTTCCACTCTGACATCTGTAGGACACGGATCTCTGGCTGCAGGTTTAAAGAGACAGCGGTGTCTCCCAGTCAGTTGGAATTGGTGAGAAGCCCCTTCCTTCCCTCCCTCCCCCCCCCGCTCACACTCCCGGGCCCGAGGGGGGCGCAAGGGAGGGAGAAGCCGGCCCCAGTGGCATGAAGCCCCTGGGGCCCAAGCAAGAGGGGGGAGGGAGTGAAACGCTGGCTCCAGTGGGGGGAGAAGCGCCCCTTCCTTCCTTCCTTCTCTCTCTCTCTCCCCACCTACCTACCTACCTTCCTGTTCCTTCCTTTCCCCCTTCCTTCCCCTCTCCCTTCCTTCCTTCTCTCTCTCCCCACCTACCTACCTACCTTCCTGTTCCTTCCTTTCCCCCTTCCTTCCCCTCTCCCTTCCTTCCTTCTCTCTCTCCCCCCCACCTACCTACCTACCTTCCTGTTCTTTCCTTTCCCCCTTCCTTCCTTCTCTCTCTCCCCACCTACCTACCTACCTTCCTGTTCCTTCCTTTCCCCCTTCCTTCCTTCTCTCTCTCCCCCCCACCTACCTACCTTCCTGTTCCTTCCTTTCCCCCTTCCTTCCTTCTCTCTCTCCCCCCACCTACCTACCTACCTTCCTGTTCCTTCCTTTCCCCCTTCCTTCCCTTCTCCCTCCCTCCCTCCCTCCCTCCCTCCCTTCCTTCCCACCTACCTACCTACCTTACTGTTCCTTTCTTTCTTCCTTCCCCCCTCCCTCCCTCCCTCCTTCCTTCCTTACTTTCTTCTCTCTCTCTCTCCCACCTACCTACCTACCTTCCTTCCTGTTCCTTTCCTTCCTTCCCCCTCCCTTCTTGCCTTCTGACACACTGCTGATGACGTCAGGGATGTGTGGCCTTTTGACACTTCTGGTGATGTCATCGGGGTGTGGCATATGCAAATAAGTTATGCTAATGAGCTCCTGCACCTCTTTTTTTACGAAAGGACCCCTGTGGAGATGAGTTGTAAAAGCGGGAGATCCCCAGGCCCCACCTGGAGGCTGGCAAACCTATACACGTGGAGGCCAAAGTAGCTTTTTTGCAAGATGAAAAATTAAACAGAACCTTCCCAGAGGATCACTAACTGAAGCTTCCAGATCACCCATATTTAAGGACAGCCTTATGTTAGAACTATTACAACAGCCTACGATAGTCACCACAGAGGGCCTTTTGAGTATAGGACACAGCTTGGTGTGAAGCTGAAAAAAGGCACTCAAAGTCATTGATACTGCTGGGGAATACAGGAGCTGCGGAGGATCCAGAATCACCCTCAGATTGTCACCTGATCTTTTAAGAACACAGACCCATTTAAGACCAGAATTTTCCATTTGTATTCGTTAACTGTGTTCCATTCTGCATCTAGCATTTGCTCTGTTGTTTTACAAAACCCACGTTGGAACAGAAATTTCCCTCTACATTGCATGCCCCTTTCACTTCCTTTGATTGTCAGGGGCTGCGGTCACATGGCCCTTTAAATCGGGAGCCCCCGCCCCAGATTTAAAGGGGCCACGTTTTTTAACTTTGGGTTGGGATGTACACACATCCCAACCCCGGTGGCAGCAGGCAGTGGCTGGCAGAGGAGGAGGCAGCAGCGGGCAGCAGCGGGTGACGGCGGGCGGAGGAGTCCGGAGAAGGTGGCAGAGGAGGCGGCGGCGGAGAAGGGAGCAGAAGCGTGCGGCGGTGGCGTGCGGTGGCATGCGGTGGCATTAGAGGCATGTGGCGGCGGCAGAGGAGGAGGCAGCTGGCGGCAGCTTTCTGTGGTGGCAGTGGTGGCTGGCGGCAGCAGCGGCCGGGGGAGGCACCGTTCCCCGAGCCCTGCTGGCCGCATGGTAAGTTAGGGAGTCCCCCCCCCCTTTGCACTTGGTCACTTGAGTACCCAAGCACCCAAGTGCAAAAGGGGGGGAAAATGGAGGAGGGACAATCTGGACAGCCCTCTCTCGCAATGAGAAAACTCTTGATTTTCCCAGGGTCAGAAAACACAGGAGAAACCCGCATTTGAGCCCGCTTCGGCGCAGGACTAGCCGCGGCCGTTGTGAACGGTCCCTTTAAATGCAGGAGGAAACAGCACTTCCTCCCACATTAAAGGGCTGTGTGACCGTGGTCAGGTTTTATATCCTCAACTTCCTTTGATCTCTCAGTTTTATGGTACTGTCTGCATAGATTTACGGCCGTTTTATAGCCGTTCAGGGGTGACTCTGCAGTCAGTTGGCCTGGAGTATTTGAATGTGGTTTTGAGCCGCATCTTTTTCTGTTCCAGTGTGGGTTTGGTAAAACAACGTTGTGAACGCTAGATGCAGAATGGACCATAGGGTTACCAAGTTTTACCTTATAAACAGCGGGGGAGTCCTGGGCCGTTGCCCAGCGACATGCCCAGCGTGATGACATTGCTTCCGGGTGACGTCATTGCGCCGGGCACGTCAGCCTGATCTGGCCACTTTGGGGTGGGTTCCCCCCGCTGGCCGGATCTGGACTGGTGGATTGGGGACTGTTTTAGCACGGGAATCCCCGCCCCCTGGGGGGACTTGGCAGCCCTAATGGACCACAGTGTGCCACCCACTAGAATTACTTTCATTTTGTCTGCATTGAACTTGTCCAGTCCAGGGTTTGGGGTAGGAAAACTTCTTATAGCCCAGGTGTCTAATTGTTAGTAAATTGGGAGCAGGATATTAGAAGCCCCCCTGACACCCCCCCATCTGTAAGTACCAGGTTTATACCCATGATGCTAAAAGAGATTTCCTTAAATCTACAAGGAAAAAGGACAGATTATTTAAACCAACTCTGAGACCATATGCTGGGCTGCCTCATTGCTTTCCCCACTTCCCGGAGCTATAAGGTGTTCCAGGGGCAATAACACTTAACTGGGTTCATTTTGGAGGACAAGGGGAAAAGAATGTGATTTCTGAATGTGATTTCTGACACGTTCTCTGCATATATACGGGGGTCATTTAGTAGAAAAAGAGGTGCAGGAGCTCATTAGCATAACTCATTAGCATAACTTATTTGCATATGCTACACCACCTGACATCACCCAAAGTATGTCAGAAGGCAAGAAAGAAAGAAGAGAGAGAGAGAGAGAGAGAGAGAGAGCTGGCAGAGAGGGGACAGCTACTAATCCAAGCCTCAGAAATACCACTGTTCTGGGAGGATAGCTTCAGTGGTGGCTGAAGCCTTCAGAAGGCTGGTCAGAGGAACAAGGACCTTTCCAGGGGATGGGGTCATTTTGCTGCAGCTATAACACAAGCAAGCATTCCCCTGCGGGGGGTGGTGGTGGTGGTGGTGGCTGGCATCAACTCCTGGAGCTGAGCTCCCCCGAGCTTCAGCTTGAAATGACGCCTGCATATATATATATATATTGACAGCCTTCAAAAGTTTAATCATAACAGATCCTGATATGTTACCAAGAAGCTTCTGATTAGAGAAACATTGCAGAATATATATATTTTGTAATTGCATTTTTTGTAAAAGAAGCCATATTAAGCAAAAGTATGATTAAAAGCCTCTGTAGATTGAATTAGGATGCAATAGGAATGGAATGCTATTTAGAAGTTGCAAGGCTGCTCCTTATCGCTAGCTCTCCATATGCAAGCCCAGGAAGTAACTCAGTGTTCTGAAGACAAGATGAACAAGTAAAATTACTGACACCACTGAGAGATGCACTGAGTCAAATTATGCTTGTATGATGTTAACTGCCTGGTACCAATTGGAGACCCTTTAATGTGTAAACTATATGTGATGTCATTTGGGGTTTAAGACCTTCTGCCCTTTCTGGTTATGGCAGAATACAGCTTTGGAATTGCTGGGGTGCTGAGGCACATCAGCTATGTATTCCCCTGTTACAAATTCATTAAACAGATATTCATCTAACTTGTTGGACTCAGACTGTGTGATTCCAGTTCGGCCAAGGGGTCACACAGGCACAGATTTGTGTATCAGTTTGCTTTTGAGGAGAGAGATCACTGGATACTTAAGATGTTGTTGTGTTAGTTGATTTATTTACAGATGTGTCAATAGCACACAGGTGGAGGCAAGATGCTTTTCTCCAGGACAAAGCGTTGCCAACTCTGGGTTGGGAAATTCCTGGAGATTTAGGAGAGTAGTCTGGGAAAGAGAGGGAGCCCAATAGGGATTTGATGCCATGCAGTCCACCCACTGAAGCTGCCATTTTGTCCAGGGGAACTGATGGTTGTAGTCTAGAGATCAGTTGTAATTCCAGGATAACGCCAGAGCCCACCTGGAGATTAGCAACCCTACCAGGAGAGCAGATGCACTACTTCACAGGGCCTCCTGTTGCCTTGGGTGTCAGAGGCGGGGGGGGGGGGGGTGTCTGGCAGAGGCTGCCTTACTGTACCCTTGTCCTAGTGGCTCTGCCCAGATTGCCAGGCTGGCCTAGGATTAGGGTTTCCAACTCTGGGTTTGGAAATTCTTGGAGATTTTGTGGGTGGAGACTGGGGATGGTGGGGTTTGTGAAGGGGAAGACCTTAGTGGGGTATAATGCCACAGAGTCCACCCTCCAAAGCAGCCATTTTGTCCTGGGGAACTGATCTTTGTCATCTGAAGATCAGTTGTAATTCTGGGAGATCAGGCCTCACCAGGAGGTTGGCAACCCTAGGACACCAAAATCCCTGGGGCCAGCCCTGCTACCTCACATCAGATCCTCAGAGGGGAAAATATCTTGCACACCAAAGTGCTTCAGCTAACTCACAGCCAGCCAATGACTGTCTGCTTTTTGCTCTGGCCCAATCAGCATTTTAATGTTATATCTTACACATATGGTACTCATATGCCTCCTCCCATCAGCTGGGGGCTTGGACAGAGATATTTCCAAATAATTAAGGCCCATCAAGGTAACATCTACAATTTTTAAGAAAAGGTACCATTCCTTTTGTCATGGGCTCTGGATATCCCCAAGTATACCATTTTAGACCAAGGCTATAGTAACCCATTCCTCCAAGCCTGTGAAACTCATATAGTTTCTGTTCCAATTACTTTTTCCACTGTCTAAAATCTGTCAAGATCTCCTCCTTCCAGCCACAGCTATAAAGAGTATTTCTCAAGGACTGAAGATGAATGTCATTCAGCTGTCTTTAGACATTCTGAAAAAGCAAAGCAGAACAGAATCAAGGTAGGTGTGTGGGTGGAGAATGAAGTCTCTTTTGATGGACATCTGTATACTAATAGCAAAGTTGAGAAATGTTTGGATACTTAAATTCAGTGACTGGAGCTATGAACAGGCAAGACATATCTTTCTACAAGCCTGAAAAAGGCCCCAAGTTTGCAGAAAAACATGAAATCTAAAAATATATATTGGGCTTTTAAAAAACATGAAAATAATAAAAGAAGCCTTGTAGCTTTAAGCAAGCTTTAAGGATTCTCTCAGTAGTTGCTGCTAGGCAACAACAGTATTCCAGGCTGGGTTTCAATGAGTAAAGGGCAAGGGGAAAGGGAAGACCCATTTTGGCCTTTGAGGGAGGACTTTTGGGGGCCAGGCCTGACTAGGGTTGCAAGCTACAGATGGGGAAATTCCTGGTGATATTGTGATGGAGTCTGAGGAGGGCAGGGTTTAGGGAGGAGAGAGGCCTCAGTCAGATATAGTACCATAGGGCAGGGGTGCCAAACACACAGCCTGGGGGCTGGAACTGGCCCATCCAGGGCTCTTATCTAGCCCACAAGCAACTGGTGCAAGAAAGGGGAGGCTGGGGAGGGAAAGCAGGTGCATGTGGCGAGGTGTGTGTGGTTGAAGCTGTCAAGAAATAGAAAGTGTGCTATTAAATATCTTACCAAGTAATATTAAAAAATACACAGTGAATTATTTAAGTATATGGTGACAGTAGCAAGAGTAATATTTGTAGCAAAATGGAAGGCAGGGAAATTTCTAGACTTGAAGGAATGGAGGAATAAACTGAATGAATATACAACAATGGCAAAATTTAACATTTCTTATAAATAATAGACCAACTTCAGAATTTCAAGAAAAAGGGGAATTTTTTCCCAATTATATAGCTGAAAATCAAGAATAAAATTAAATCAAAACAGAGAATGATAGAAAAAATTAGGTAATACAGGTTTTACAATGAAAATGTTATTAGATATGAAGACAGATAGAAAAGATAGGTATTTAAATAGAAGTGAAATATTAAAAAGTAAATTTAAGCAAGTTCTACATAAATGTATGGTTTTGAGTATAAATGAATATAATTTATATTTCATGTTTGTATGTCTGTAAATTGAAATAAAAATGTATTAAAAATAGAAAGGAAATAGCTAGGAGGCAGGGCTAAGAGGTGGAAGTAAAATAGTGGGGGGGAATGGCAGTGAAGGCAGAGAAAGAGGCGGTGTGGTGTTTTCCCCCCTCCCGCTTTGAGAAGTATTGGAGTCAGGAGTCCATGGAACAGTGAAACAGCTAGATCTTTATTGCTGGTCCGGATGAAGCATGCAACTCAGGGCTCCGAGCCCTCCTTTTATGCTGGTCAGGGATAATCCCCTGACCTCGCCCAACTGGCCTGATAGGCTATTATCAGTCTATTTACATCTCATAGGTTCCCTGGGAGAAACCTAGGTACATGATTGGTGGCCGGTTCGAATCCACCTGGCCTTTGTTCTACCTGGCTGAAGCTCAGGTAGTTTCTTGGCCATGTGCTCTGGCCACATGGCGGTCGCCATTACTGGAGCACATGGCGACCGCATGGTCAATACATAACATCTAACCACAGCTTCATCTAACCATAGCTCAGCAAAGATTGCCAAAGCCATGGGGGTTGGGGAATGAAGCTGAGTGGCCAGGACAGCCCTGCTGCTTCTGTGGAAAATGTGGGAGGGATGAGTACTGGGGGTAGTGGGATCTGGGTAGGGTTGCCAACCTCCAGGTGGGGCCTGGGGATCTCCCGCTTTTACAACTGATCTCCAGCCGACAGAGATCAGCTCCCCTGGAGAAAATGGCTGCTTTGAAGGGTGGACTCTATGACATTGTACCATGCTGAGGCCCCTCCCCTCCCCAAACCCCACCCTCTCCCGGATCCATCCCCAAAGTCTCCAGGTATTTTCCAATCCAGACTTGGCAACCCTAGATCTGGGAGAGCCAAGCTCAGACCCCCCCCCCCCCCTGAGCCAGGACCCTGTCATCCAGGTCACCTGGGGCTGGTCATTCATTCTGGTGGTGGGGATGGGGCGGTGGAGGGGGAAGTCCCGGAGATCCTCAGAGGTAGGACAGGGAAGAGAGAGAGCAAGAGATGGATCATAGCAGTGCTCAGCTGCTGAGGCTAGGCATTTCGGGGGGGTGGGGGTGGGGGTGGAAAACTACCTTAATTACTTGCAAGGAGGATGCCTCATCTCCTAAAAGTGCTATATATACAAAAAGTTACAAATTTGTATGAAAATGGTATCCCTTGGGAAAAACCTAGTCTTGTGTATAATTAAATACATTTACTGGGGCTTTTGTGGGTTCCCCATTAAATCAATTGCTTTCACTTTTAGGATTCAATTCGTTTTGTTTGTATTTCAAGTAAAATTTATCAATTTGGTTTGCCTGTGGTCCTTTTCAAGTTTATATCTCCTGTACTTGGCATTACATTTTATGGCACACATGGCCCAGCCCAACAAAGTTACATTTATGTGAGATCCGGCCCTTGGGTTAGAGCTTCAGAGTAGGGTCTGGGAGACCAGGTTTGAATTCCTATCCTACTGTAGAAGCTCACTGGATGATTTTGAACCAGTCACAGACCAGTTTGGTGTAGTGGTTCCCCATTCTTCCAAGCTGCTGGTGTGACTTTGGGTCAATCACAGTTCTCTCAGAGCTGTTCTCTGAAGAGTGGTTCTCTCAGAGCTCTTTCAGCCCCACCTACCTCACAGGGTGCCTGTTGTGGGGAGGGGAAGGGAAGGGAAAGGAAATTGTAAGCCGCTCTGAGGCTCCTACAGGTAGTGAAGGGTATAAATCCAATCTCCTCCTCCTCTTTCAGCCTAATCTACCTGTCAGGGTTGTTGTGTGGATAAAACGGAAGAGAATAATGTATACTGCTTTGGTCTCCAGTGTGGCAAAAGACAAGGTATAAATGAAATAAATAGAATAAATTTAGGTGAAGATGGGAGGCAGATAAAAGGTAGGTTGGTGAATGGCTGAGAAGGAGAGAATGGGGTCGGAAACTGTGGCACCACACAACTGGTCCACAGTTTTCCTAGGCAGAGGCTACTGTGGGGGGGGGGGAGGAGCTTTAGATAGAGGGGCAGGTAAAGAAGGTTGGCTATTAGGTGAGAAGGAGATAGGGCTGTCAACTCTGGATTAGGAAATTCCCAGAGATTTGGGGGTGAGGCCTGGGGAGGCTGGGGTTTGAGGAGGGGAAGGACCTCAGAAAGGGTATAATGCCATAGACTCTGCCATCCAAAGCATCAGTTTCCTCCAGGGGAACTCTTGTTGCCAACCTCCAGGTGTTTATGATATGGGGAATGCTCATATGGCTCTTTACTCATGGAAATGGTATTAGTCTTTCAGCATATCCAGTCTTGGCAGTTCATATATGCAGAGCAAGAGCTGTGGCATGGGGGGAAAGTTAAAAAAAATTCCCCAAGCCAGTTGTGTATTTTGAATTCCCTCTTCCAAGTTGTTTTTTGTCCCGTGGTGGGAAGTATACAGGGTTCAGGCTATGGAAGTTTGTTCATTTCCACATTCACAAATCATAGACAGCAAATTGTGAGTAAAATATTATAGCATTGGAAAAAGTGCAGAAAAGGGCAACTAGGGTTAGAACACTTTCCCTATGAAGAAAGGTTAAAGTGCTTGGGGCTCTTTAGCCTGGAGAAATGACGACTGAGGGGTGATGTGATAGAGGTTTACAGGAGTATGAATGGGATAGAGCAAGCAGAGAAAGAAGTATTTTTCTCCCTTTCTCACAATACAAGAATTCATGGGCACTCAATGAAATTGCTGAGCAGTCAGGTTAGAACAGATAAAAGGAAGTACTTCTTCACCCAAAGAGTGATTAACACATGGAATTCACTGCCACAGGAGGTGGCGGCAGCTACAAGCATGGACAGCTTCAAGAGGGAATTGGATAAATATATAGGAACTCAGTCTGGGGCAAGTGTTGCACTGTATTCTTGGTGCTTGGAGAGGGCAACAGTGGGAGGGCTTCTAGTGTCCTAGCCCCACTGGTGGAACTCCTGATGGCACCTGTATGACAGAATGTTGGACTGGATGGGCCATTGGCCTGATCCAACACTGGCTTCTCTTATGTTCTTAACACTATGCATACATTGTCTGAATATTCTGAAATAAAAGAGTTAATATTCTCAGAAAGGTTGTAAAAAACTGCTTACACATAGTAAAAGAATTATCATCATCATGGAAAAGGAGCCTTGATAGCCCCAATTAGAAGTAGAGCATTGGGGGGGGGGTATTTTTTTTAAAACCCTCTCTCCAGTGCCAATTATCTGATAAAATTGACATAAACACACCCACTGTAGATCCCACAGCAAAAATCATAATAAGCACTCATATGGTGCATATGGTGCCCAGTGGGGCAAATATGTAGGTCTGTGATTTGTGTTGTGAGTTTTGTAAGAGGGAAAGTAGGAGGGAAGGGGTGGGGAGTCCCCCCCCCCAATGGCAGCTACAGTCTAAATCCAGGCTCTCCATGGATGCTTTTGCTTTCAGAATAAAACACAGATCATCCTGATCATGGATTTCCATAGCATGTGTAGTTTATTGCTTTAATCCCTTGCATAACATTTTTAATTACAGTAGAAAAAGTGTGGTTCCTGATTTTATCTGTTCACATTCCTACAGGGATCTGATTCTGAGAGGAGGAGGCAGGAGACTTTACTGGAACAGGAGAAGTTGTAAAGATTCAGAAGTTGTAAGGACTCAGACTTGGCAGGAGCCAGAATTAGTCTAGAAGAGACCCAGTGTGTGTGGGGGGGAGATGGAGACTCCAGTGGCTGCGATCCCAGATTCCATATCTTGGCTGCGGGCCCAGGCTGCATCCTGCTGGAACAACATCACATCAGTACTCATCTTTCTCTTGATGCTGGCCCTGCTGCTCGATTATGTAATGTACAGAAAAAGAAGCAGTCGATCTCCACCGGGACCTACCCCTTTCCCTTTCTTTGGGAACTTGCTGTTAATCGATCTCAAAAATCCACATATTTCTCTTCGACGTGTAAGTACTTGGCCAAACTCGTTTTGTACAACTGGTCTTATTGAATGGTAGTGGTTGACAGTTGGTCCTTGAGAAGACACTGTTCCTTTGAAAAGTGTAACAATGATGGGGGAAATGGCAGCTAAATTTGTGTTTCCTATGAAACTGTTCAATCTCCCGAAGAAAACCCAGTCTGCACTTTCATGTAGCAAATTTCTGTCTGTTTGATAAAACATGTTTATTTAGGGATTGTATGGTGGTGTGGCAAGGGCCTCAATTTTTTATTGTATTGTCCTGTAGATAGCAAAGCAGTCTCTTCTTTTTAAAATCATAGTTGGCAGAAGAGTATGGAACAGTCTATTCATTCCAAGTTGGATGGCACAATTTTGTCGTACTGAGTGGATTCAAGGTGATAAAAGAGGCACTGGGACAGAAAGCAGAGGACTTTGTTAACCGGCCACATATTCCACTGTTCAGCCTAGTAGGCTTTGCAAAAAATTGTGAAGGTGAGTGCTGTTCATGCAGTGATGGCATGCTCTAGCAATGTTTTCATGCATTGCTATAGCTATGACAGGGAAGAAAAATGGGGTTTAAAGACAACTTAATATTTAAATGTAGCAGTATGGAGACATACCTGTTCTCTCCCAACACCATTCATTGCAGATAAAAGGAATGTTATACTCCTTATGAAACATTTGTATTATTTATTAATGGTTACTGTAGAGATCTAATATGCACCTTTTATGTAAATGAGCATCCAATTTCAAATCCCCAGTCTCTCTTCTTAATCTATTCTACCTCACAGGGTTGTTATGAATATAACATGGAGGGGGGGCCATAGATATCACCCTGATTTCCTTGGAGGAAAATATGCAGTAACAGAAACATGGAATTTCTTTCTGCCTATGACAGCAGCTGTGGAAGGGAGAGCTAGAAAGAATTAGGGCATTGCCTAGCTGCTGGCCCACAGTCTTCTCCTACTTCCAAACCACCCAGAAGAGATAGAAAAGTACAGCTGTGTCCTCCCTCAAATTTCAACCATGGAGGAACAAGCAAGGGGGGACAGGGGGAATTACAGGCAGGGTCAGGCATACAGGTATATGCGAGTATCATGCCTTAAGGCAGGGATGGCCAAACTTGCTTAATGTAAGAGTCACATAGAATAAATGTCAGATTTTGAGAGCCACAAGATATGAACAAATATTACACATTTTTACTGGGAAATATGCAAATTTGTTTTTAGTAACATTAAATGAGACTGCCAAAAATAATAACAAAAGTGGTAAAAGCAGGTATTGATATTTATTTGTCCAATGATATTTGTTTGCTAATTGATATTTAGCTTCCCCAGCTGCCCTGCTGGGAGCCACACAATATGTGTGAAAGAGCTGCATGCGGCTCCCGAGCCACAGTTTGGCCAACTCCTGCCTTAAGGCAAGAGATAAATATTTTAAATTATTAAATCTGTTCAAGTTTGAGAACAGCATCCATTGGGTCATTTGTGAGAAACAAAATACATTTGAGAAACCAGGCAGGGGATTTTATTCAAGTCCTTCCTTCCTTCCTTCCTTCCTTCCTTCCTTCCTTCCTTCCTTCCTTCCTTCCTTCCTTCCTTCCTCCCTTCCCTTCCCTTCCCTTCCCTCCCCTCCCCTCCCCTTCCCTCCTTCCTTCCTTCCTTCCTTCCTTCCTTCCTTCCTTCCTTGTCATAAATGCCCAATATTGGTATGTGCAGGCTGGTGATCTAGTAAATTTTTTTGGGGGGATGGGGGATTGTGACCTGCAAAGTTTGATATACCGATCATCAGGAAAACTGACACTTGATAGCCATTTGGCTGGTAGGAGCTTGACTGGGAACAGTAGTGTAATTTCTGCCTATTGGGTTAAATCAGGAACAGAACTTGCAAGCTTGATTAATTTTATGTGGAATTTCTTTAACTCAAAAAGGTTTATATAGCTAACACCTCTAAGAAAAGGATGCTGTTAGTTAACCCCATGCTTGAGAGGAGACCAGTGGAGTCTAACAACAGAGTCTCAGTTTATTACTCTTTACAATTAGGAAAGATAAACTTACACATCTGTCTCCTAAATCCAAACAAATGGTGACCTGGTGACTGTATATACTTGGCGCGTTATTGCTGTTTGGCCTTTGCATATGTCAAAACATCTTCCATTAAGTTGTATGCTAATTTGCTGTTCATCTATGTAGAGGCATCTGTCTCTATATATGAACGGTTAACTTCCATTTCAGTATATCTGAGGAAGTGTACATGCACATGAATGCTCATAGCTTGAATAAAACTTTGTTAGTATTAAAGGTGCCACTGGATTCTAATTTTTACTCACATCCCGGCGAGGGGCTCCAGTCTGGCTCCTGGGGTCTTCTGGTTACCATGGAGGTTTTACCCAAATGCTAGATCATCCCCTGAAAGACATGCCCGGCACAATGACATCACCTCTGGGTGGTATCATTGTGCCCGGCATGATGGGGATCTCTGGGGGCGGGCTCCCCCCGCTAAATAGTCACTTTCAGGTAGCCAATCTCTGCCCCTACTGGGCTAAGCCAAGCAATGCCTGGAGTTGCCATGAGAATGAATTAGCCTAAAACTGCAGCTGTCAAGCGCTTGAGAGACTACCCAGTTCTTCCTTGCAGAACATCACTGACGGGGATTAAACAACTACAGCAAAAACACCACTGCCATATGCTTAATTTTTGAATATTTCCTGGGAAAAGTGAAGAAAATGGAGAACTGACAGAAATTTCTTTCGATTTGTTCAGGAATACTCATGGCGAAGTATGGCAGTGGCTGGAAGGAGCAGAGGAAATTCTGTGTCTCCACTCTGAAAAACTTTGGCATGGGGAAGAAAACACTTGAAGAGAGGGTGTCTGAGGAAGCTGGGTTTTTGTGCTCTGAATTCAAATCACAAGAAGGTACACTTCATTCTTGGGCACCAGAAGGAGGCTGGTCCTTGTGGCCATTCAGTAGCAAGGGATGGTAACTGAAATTTTGGATCAAATATGTTGAGTGAATATTTTTTAAATGGCAGACTTGATAAGAAGATGGGATGAACAATATATACGATCCTGATAGCAAAGAGGTAACTAAATGAAACCATGAAGGAGAATTTTTTTTAGGTGTTATGATCTTTTGAGAAGCACATTACTGGAGTTTTCTTTGTTTAATAAGTTTATAGACCTGGGCTGGTCCCAGTTCAAACTGTCAACATGTTGCAGGCTGGCATATCTTGCACCTGAAAGGGGTGTGTAGGGACTTGTGGAACTCAGTGAAATACATCACCCTCAGGGTTAGGATGCCAGCCTAACCTGTATGACAAAGAAGACCATAGAGATTTGGGGAAGCTCCTGGAGCATTGCAGGTGCCATGATCTCACTTCCAGTGCATACTCAGAAGAGACATCATGATATCTGCCCCATTGTTGCCCCCTCCCATTGTTTCTCCTGGTGCTCCATAGGGCAAGCATGGGGGAAGGAGCAGTGTGGCAGGAGGTTGCCCACCATGGGCAGACAACTGGGAAACCCATATAGTATCAATTCTTCTTCCTCCACACCACACATGCTACTTATTTTCCATGTGCAGAGAAATTAGTCTGTGAATCAAAAAAATAACCAGGTTATATTTGTGATCCATCCAGGAGTCAGCTGCTTCCCAGCACTAGATCACATCATATTAGAAATGTCCATTTGCCTACAAATCCTTCTAATGTTTTATGATGGAGTGCAAAATATTATGAAATAATACATACTATTCCCTGCTTGCAGGGATAGAATTAACATTCACTGGCACAATAAGAAAAGAAGTGGCCGGTGACATGTTGGAGACTAACAAGTTTAGACAGTGTCCACATGGCAAAGATTATTTGTGTGGTTCTTGTTCTGCTGCAAATGGAGATGTCTTCACAGAGGCTACAGAGCATTCACGTGGCCTTTCCCCCCCCCCCCCCCACTTTTCTTGCCTCCACCCATAGGCATCAACTAAGGGGGGGCTCGAGCCACCCCCGAAATTTCCCGGGGGGGACTGAGCCCCCCCCCCGGAAAACAGAGTGCCTGCCACCGCGCCTCCCCGGGCCCTTCCGAGGGCGGCCACCACCACCTCTCTCTCTCTCTTTCTCTCTCTCTCTCCCCCCCCCCGACCTGGCTGCCTCCGTCCCTCCCTCCCTCTGTCTGTCCAGGGGCCAGCTAAGCAAATGCCCAGCTGGCCCCTGGTCGGATGGAGGGAGGGATGGAAGCAGGAGTGGCCAGGTGGGGTGGGGAGGCGGCACACAACAGCCCCCCCGGGGATTTTAAAACTCGATGCCCCTGCCTCCGCCTCCTGCAGCTGCCACTCCCCCCAGCCAAAGGGGTTTTGTTGTACTTTCAAAAGATATTGTCAAATACTAGACAGCTATAGTTCTACAACAACATAACAATCTACTGCCATGATTTACTAGCTCCTCTGAATTCCTAGCCTCTCCAGCCCTTTTTGTTGCTTATAGAGTAAACTTTTCCTCATCACCACAACAGAAAGGGCTAGAAGCTTGCTTTTTTTTTTAAGGAGGGAAAGAGAACGAAATGAGGATCCAAATGAGCTATATTTTATTGCAATAAAAAGTACATTACAGGGAAAAAAAGTGAGGACATGAAAAGCAAACAGGGGCTAGGATGGGGGAGACGAATATACGGAAGAGAGAGCAGAAGAAAGCATCAAGAAGAAGAAGAAGAAGAAGAGATTGGATTTATACCCCGCCCTCCACTCCCCAAGGGAGTCTCAGAGCGGCTTACAAACTCCTTTCCCTTCCCCTCCCCACAACAGACACCCTGTGAGGTAGGTAGGGCTGAGAGAGCTCTTTCCCAAGCTGTCCTTGAGGGAACAGCTGGTACAGAGCTATGGCTTGCCCAAGGTCATCCAGCCAGGTGCAAGTGGAGGAGTGGGGAATCAAACCCGGTTCTCCCAGATTAGAGTCCGTGCACTTAACCACTACACCAAACTGGCTCTCTATCAAGTGATAAGAACTGAGCCAGAAATTTCTTTCAGACCTGAAGGAGATGGAGAAGAGGACAGGGATTCAAAAGAGGCACACTACATTGTCTTGACACTCTTAAGGAGTGGCAAATCTGTAGTACTTGTTCCCGTCATCAGCTGCAACTGTTTCTTCCCACTTTAATCCTCTCCTCCAAGGCCTCTAAGGAGAGACAAGATTTCCCGAAGGGAGAATTAATAATGGAAATCAAGCAGTAGAAATGCCTGCCCAGCCCACACTGCCAGTACGAAATCTCCTTCAAAATTCAGGCTTTTCCTGGCTCCACCCTCCTTTCCCTGGCAAACTGCCTGCTGCCTTCTTTGTCTTTCCTGGTAGCAGCAGAGATTGCTAGTCCATTGGCCGCTAAGAAAAGGGACTCTGCTGCCTTCCTCCCACCGCTTCCAACTAGTCAAAGTAATAAGACATACTGCTCACTGGCAAGTTTGGTCAGCCCATTCATGTAGGGGGAGGGGCTGCAATCCTGAGAAAGCTTTCCTGGCAGTAATTGCCTTGAATAAAATGGGATTCACTTTTGAGTAAACCTGCTTGGGATTGCTCACATAGTGTGTGTGTGTGTGTGTGTGTATTAAACCCCTCTTGCTAGGGGAGAAATGGGGATGGGAAATGATCTCATCAACGTAATGCCAGTGCGCTATGACACGTAACCAAAAGCGAAGTCATCACATTGGTGCAATGCTTTACCTCAATGCAATGATGCCACTTCCAGTTTTGCCCTGAAAATGACACAAAATGTTGAGAAAACAGTTGTATTCCCCGCCCCTTGCTGGCCTTTCAAGTGGTCATAGGAAAGAGGGGGCAAGGATGAGAGGGGTCCTGCAATAGCAGCCCTCCTGCCTCCTTCCCACCATTGCCACAAGCAGCTGCACATCAGTGGGCTTAAAGGGGTGTAAATCCATTTAGGATTGTACTGTCATTCATGAATCTTTCAGGCTTTTGACTAGTTTGGCCTTGTAAGGTCAAAAATAGGAACATCTAACTATTATGTGCAGTGCGGGGCAGAATTAGACTTGGTGGCAAATATCTGATTCCTGCTCCTATGCTTGAGGCTAGTGTGGCAGAAAGAGAAATTTTCCACTTAGCCTTAGTCAACTGGGGGAACACATCTGAGGGGGGATAGGTTGCAGAGGAAGCATTAAGGGCCACAAACCACTGTTTCTCTCATGTAAAAGCTTCCTTGAATGACATTTTGTTCACCATGGCCATCCCCAAAGTGGGCTAGTGGCCATGTTTTAGGATGCATTTTCAGTTGATGCAGAACGGTGGTGAAGCCCAACATCATTGTGAACAAAGCATTGTGAACTAAGTGCTCAGCTATGCATAGGGTTCTGTAACAGAGAAATCCATGAGAAAAGTGTTCTCTGGAAATAAAAGCTTGACAACTACTTTTCTGTGCAATTCAGCTTCTTGTTTTCAAGCCCAAAACAACTGGGACCTATTACTTTTACTCGTGTTTTGGGATTGGAGTCAAATGGCACATGCACTGTCTGTAGTGTCCTTGAGACATATCCACAGCTGGATGGGGGCTGCTTTCCATAATATAATGAGATACAGCTGGCACAAGCCTATGGGGAGGTGCCCCTTCTCTGGGACAGCAGGCCTATTTGATTGGGCTCACCCAACACAGCTGCCTCATTTACGCAGGCCATATGAAATCCCGTCACACAGGATATATAGGATGACATAGTTCTAGTGTCATTGTTGTTGCTGCTGTGTTTGCTCCAGGCTCGCCCTTTAACCCACAAAATCTTGTGAATAACGCCGTTGGAAATATTATCTGCACCCTAACGTTTGGTGACCGCTTTGAATACAACGATGAGACCTTCTTGAAGATAATACATTTGACAGAGGAGATCATGAAGACATTTACCAGAAACTTGCCCCAGGTACCTTCTTAAGTCTGCCTGGACAATAAAGGAGAAGAGGAGCTGCCCAAATATCAGTATCTGACAATGAGCCATACATGAAACTGGTGAATAAAGGGAGTGAAATCCAATTCACTTATGTCCCCTATTCCCCAAATGTTGACATAACAGGCAATTGTCCTTTTGTTGGGTTTCACTATAGATATTGTAGGTTAGATTACTGGTCTTTTGGGGCTTTTAGTTATGAATGGGATCAGTTCACTTTTTCAGCGGGTAGCAGAACAGTGACACACGAACTAATAATGACAGCTTTAATACAAAACAGCAATATCTAGACCATCAGTTCCTTACAAAGACCACACAATGCAAGTCCAGGCAGGGATGCACTGTGATGAACTCAACCCACCACGAGTGGCAGATACCAGAGGATCAGAGAAACTTCTATCTTATTATATGCCTGAAAAGCATTACAAAAAAATACATGGCAGGCCAACATGATGCATGACTGGTGGGCTGTTTTGGGCTCCAGTGGGACATAAATTGGAGTGGACTCTTGCTTCCACTCCCAAGAAAGAAGTTCTCACTATTCAAAAAAATCATGAGTTTAATCTCAAGCTATTAAAATCAGCAGGAACTTGCTTCTAACTCCTGTGGGGTGTGAAAGGCAGTGTGTGTACTTCCAAACCAAATTGTTACATATACAAATTAATAGAACCAGTAAACAGTTAGTACTGCTTTCAGTCATGAAATGTAAAGGTGCTCCTTGTTCTTCTTTGCAGTTTAACTTATGATGACATCACTAATTCAAAATGATCTGTTTTAGTGATCAAGTGGGGGGTCTGATGAGGGGGCCCTTTCTATCAACATTTTTTTTCCTGAACAGATATTTTAGAACAAGTTGAATAGCTGATGACCAAATCACAGAACAGGGAAGGAGTTGGGATGAGGAGTTAGGTTAAGGTGAAGGAAACTAGTTCTTTTATAGCATCATTTCAGAGAAAATACCCTTACCACATTTCTTTCTGTTTCCATTGTTTATATAACAGCTTTTCGTTGCAGCATCCTGGCTTGCCTTTATTCCTGGACCTCACCTTAAAATTAGAAAACTGTATAATGATATTACTGCCATAGTAAAAGAGTTTGTGAATGACCATAAGAAAACCAGGGATCCTTCTTTTCAAAGAGATTTCATTGATGCATTTCTGGAGGAGATGGAAAAGGTAGGAAGGAGAAGTTTAACATACTTTGGGTGGCAACCATGAGCTGTTTGTAGTGTCTAATTCCCCTTTCTGTCTAGGAGCAGTGAGCACCAATTTATTGATTCCTTATCCTTTGTAAAGATATGTCTTGTTTGCCACTGATAACAAACACAATTATTGCTAATTTCACAAGTTATCACCCAAACATGATGTAATATTGATTGACCTACTTGCCATGATGTAATATTGATTGACCTACTTGACCAACTGTTAATTTCCTTCAGGTCAAAGGGAATCCAAAGACCAGTTTTAATGAGCAGAACCTCGTTAAAATTATTTATGATTTGGTTGCGGCTGGCACTGAAACCACTGCTTCCACCATACTTTGGGGACTGCTGAAAATGGTCCTCCATCCAAAGGTTCAAAGTAAGTGATGAGAATCAAGGGTAATATAGACATTCCTTGAAGGGTTTGTGTTTTGAAGCATTTTCCCATTCCTCTGAAGATACAAGTTTGAAACTTTAGATTTATTTCTACTAATTCCCGGAAGGATCCCCATGGCAGGGGTGATAGAAATAATAGCAATAATAGATTGGTGCTATATCCACATTCTTCACTGTGTAATGTTCATATTTTGTTTCATACTGTCCTAAATATGCATCTCAACTGCTGGCAGTTAGGTTTTCGGACATCTGGAGTTGCGCACTTTACATGTTTTCAAATAGTTTTATTGCACAGAAGAAGAGAGAAAGGAGACAGGTCCACTAATTGTGACTCAGATGAACTTGAGAGGTGGTAGCTAGATAGTCTGAGTCATGGCACATCTATTTTGTTGTCTGTTTAGGTATGCAAAGATAAGAGGTCACCTGCAACCTGATATGAAATGGTCCTTTTTCTGAGTCTAGTCATTCCTCTGGATCTAAGCCACCTGCAAGCTAGCTGATGGCTCATCTAGAAAGACTGACTGTTCCCTAACCTCAAAAGTGATGTGGCAGAAAGGCTGTGAGAAACATCTCCTCATAGGGATGTTCTGTAAGACAGATCAAAAAGAGGTCATGTTACTGAACAAGCAGATGGGGCATTACCTCAGGAGAGGATAACATGGATCACTTGACAGAATTAGTGGTTCAGAATTGAATGCACATCACCGTCTTGAATGCATGGCTGAGTGAAAACTAAGTTATTTGCCCCAGTCAGATTGTGGCAGGGCAGATGATAATCCAAAAGAAGCAGCCTAATTCTCGGAATCCTGGTGCTGGAATTCAAGCTAAAAATAACAGCAAATGAGGCTTGCTAATGTTGGATTTGAGATACAGAAGATCAGTTTTCACTTGGTGTCTCCTCAAACAAATGAAACATCAGCTGTCATTGTTGATTCTACTGGTCTTTATGAGAAGGGACAGAACTTTTAAGCAAAGGAGTTATGACATGCAGAACAAAAGGAGGGTAGAGTAAACCACAATCCTGAGCTGTGTGGAAAGGATACATCTGCAATGAATTCATGATGAATTAATTAATATTTCCAGAAAGAGTCCATGAAGAAATTGAGGAAGTACTTGGAAGAGACAAATCACCCATGATGGAAGATCAGCCCAAAATGCCATATACTAATGCTGTGATCCATGAAATTCAACGTTGTGCTGATATTGCAGCTTTTGCATTACCTTATATAACACGGCAAGATGTTGAAGTTGGAAACTTTGTCATCCCTAAGGTACAATCCCTTGAAAAAACACTTCTAAGAAATAAAAGCAGTTGCCCAGGCACTGCTTGATGGATCCCATAAAGGACATTATGAGAGACCTTATCAGCAGTGGTTCTTAAAACAGTACCAGTTGATTTACCTGGATCTCATGACTGTTAGAATTCATATTGGGCATACATTATCTCTCTGTCTAATAGCTGAAAGATAAATAATGCCAACCACGGTATTAGTTGTATGCATTTTTGACACATGGTATGAAAATGGAGGAGCTAACCTCTTGAGTGAATGATTTTTGAAAGAAAAATATGCTAATTTCTGCAGAGTACTACAGTTTGATTCACTGCTTCTTTTGACAGATTTTGGTGACAAATCCTTGTAAACTTCTTCCTAACAATCCATCTAGGTATTATGGATGGCAAGAGGCAATATATGGATGGACCTGCTTCCTCTGAACAAATCACTCTAGCAAATCACTGTAGCTTTATATATCTCCCACAAAGCATCCTCCAGTCCTAATGAAGAAATGTTTAGAATGGTAGAAAACAATGTCATAAACTTCAGGACCTGCTGCAATGCTTTAGCATCACAAAGAGACTCCAGATTTTGTGCTGGAGAAGCCTTGTGTGATACTACTTCTAAGCTATCAATTGCCAATTCAAAATAAAAACTCTTGCTTTGGAACAGCCTTAAATTAAAGGCTTTGTGAATTATCTCAGTGTAAATTAGAGCTGCCAGTCTGGAAATACAAGAGTTGGCTATCTTCTTATCTTACGGAAGGGCAAGTTCTGTTTATGCCCATCCTCACTCTTCTGCTAGCATATTTTCCTGTCCTTTGACTTTAACATGGATTTTCTGTCTATAAACTTCACCCAGACTTCTATATGCATTCCGCATATTCAAAAAAGAAGTCTCACCTGAAACCAGCTGAGTTTTCTAATCAAGGCTGTTGTTTTTTGTCTTGTTAGAAAACTGTAGTCTTTAATCACTTATCATCTGTGCTGAAGGATGAATCCATGTGGGAGAAGCCGCACCAGTTTTATCCTGAGCACTTCCTAGATGAAAATGGACGGTTCATTAAGCGAGAGGCCTTTCTGCCTTTCTCTGCAGGTAAATCAAAGCCAGTAGAACAGGGGTGTCAAACATGCAACCCACAGGCCAGATCAGGCCCTCAGAGGGCCCCAGTCCATCCTGCAAGGCCCTGGCTGTTTCCTGCTTCCTTTTCTAGTTCTGCTGCTGCTGCCACATCACAGCTTGCTTTACCTCAATCTCACAGGAGAGACAGATAGGCAAGCCTCTCCTGCGCAATTGAGAGAGTCTGGTAAAGAACTGGCTGAGGCTCCTCCCCCTCCTCCTCCCAGGGGGAGGGAGGGAACAGCTAGAGCTCGCTTCCTGGCCAGGCTGCAGGAGGCAAAGGGAAGGCTTTCTTTCTTTCTTTCTTTCTTTCTTTCTTTCTTTCTTTCTTTCTTTCTTTCTTTCTTTCTTTCTTTCTTTCTTTCTGTCTTTCTGTCTGTCTGTCTGTCTGTCTGTCTGTCTGTCTTTTTTTTTCCCTTCTGGCTGAGGCTCCTTCCTGAAGGGAGGGAGGGAGAGCTTGCTTTGCTGGGCTGCCTCAATTGCACGGGAGAAATACCAAGCACCTTTAAAACCAACTAAGTTTTGTTCAAGGTATGAGCTTTGGTGTGCCTTGCTACAGTGTGTGTGTGTTTTGTTGGTCTCTTTATGCCAGGGCTCTCCTGGGTGCAACTGGGTTCCCTTCTCCTTTTCACTGTAGTCATGCCCTCATGATCCAGTCTTTCTCAGTAAGAAAGCAATGTGAACTATTTTAGAGAAAGAATAACAACAAGCCAGTGAGATGGATTAGGCTGAGAATGTGTGTTCAGACCAAGTTCACCCAGCACATTTCCTTTGTAGGAAGTTGTAGTTATTCCTCTGGGAAAGACTATATTTTTGTAGACAAAAACATGTCCCTCAGTCTGTGTCAGGATGCCTTCTCATGTTCTTGACCAACACTTGAAGCAATTTATGTACAAAAGGTTGCAATGCCCAGCCATTTCATGTTTTCCCCTGGGCCCTAGGCTGAGAACACTGTGCGTGATATTTCTGTAATGAATATCAATAAATCAAAAGTAGGTTTGCAGCTTACAGATATGCACCTGAACAGCATCCTCAGGATTGCTATAGCACAGACATTTTGATGCAATAATTCAGAGCAAGAGGTGTCAGCTATCAGAGACTGTTAAATAGACAAAATATTGCAAGAGTGCTAATGTTTTAAACATGTTTTATTTAAAGTTTAAAAAATCTTTAATTGTGTTTGTCTGGGTCCTCTATAAAATTTATATCTCTGCTATCTGGCATTACATGTTATGACACACATGGCCCAGCCCAACAAGATCTCATTTATGTCAGATCTGGCCCTCATAACAAATGGGTTCGACACCCCTGGAGTAGAATAATGGCACTAGACTGGGAAAGGCCCTGAGAAGATGCAGACCGGTATACATAAATTTCCTTGACAGGTTCCCTGGGGAATTTTCAGGTTGGGAAAGCTTAACAGGAGTAAGCCTCCTGTTCCTTACATGCCATGCTCTCAATCTGAATAGGCCTCCTATGTACCTCACAATTAAGTCTCAACGTGGAACACCCAGCATACCCCTAGACCTGGACAGATAGGATTGCCAGCCTCCAGGTCAGGCCTGGAGATCTCCTGGAATGACAACTGATCTCCAGACTACAGGGATCAGTTCCTCTGGAGAAAATGGCTGCCTTGGAGGGTGGACTCTGTAGCATTATAGCCCTCTGAGCTCCTTCCCCTCCCCAAACCCTGCATTCCCCAGGCTCCCAAATCTCCAGGAATTTCCCAACCCAGAGTTGGCAACTCTATAGGCAGACCAGAAACAGGGTAACATGTAGTTAGGACCTTAACCTTTCTGGTGTGTGCTAAAAATTGAATCTAGTCTAACCAGAACATGATAATGCAAGGGTTGAAGAGTTTGGAAACCTGATTGAATTTATTGATTTCTGTGGCTTCCATGATATAAAAAAAATAGGGTTAGAATCAGTCCTGTGTGAGAACCAGTGATACTATTTCCCTGGTCCCCTGGCTCAGACTGGCAACCCTAGTGAGAACTGAATGTTGTATATGGAGCTGGGTTCTGTGGTCTCCTTCCTCCAAGTCTCACAGTTACTCTGCTTCCCTTCCCTGTAGGTCGCCATGCCTGCCCTGGAGAGCCAATGGCTAGAATGGAGCTCTTCATCTTCTTCACCACCCTCATGCAGCATTTCACCTTCTGCATCCCTGAGAACTATCCCAAGCCCAGTGAAGAAAGGCTCTTTGCCCTTACTGTTAGTCCACCCCCTTTTCACATTTGTGCCATCCCCAGATAATATCTCCATGGTATCTGCTACTCAGTGTTCTGATCTAAGAACTGCAACTTGCTAAGACAGAGATATTTGGGGGAAATGTTTTACATGAGATTTTTGTCTGCATTTCCTTACTCTGAAAATGTGATCAGTGAATAAAATGGATGTTCAGAACTTTAGTAAGTTTCTGAATGGAAAGAAACACAAATTTTAGGGAAAGAATGAAAGACCATTCTCCTTCCCTCTTGTGTTTCACACCATGCATGATTATTTTTTAGCACTTTCCAGTATTTCAGATTATCAGGACATCTAAATGAAAGGAACTCTTATTACATACTCTTAAAATGCAACTGTGATTGAAATTTAATACTGAATTTATTAAAGACAAGGTCTTTGAACCTAGCTGCCAATAATGCACAGTGAAATCCCCCAAACTTGAAGTGAGATGAGTGTGATTCATCCCTCAGGTGGAGAGATGTTTGTATGATATAAGTGAGACTTAGCAAGCAGCTGTTTTCTGTTTGTTGCATTCTGTACTCGTTCACCTGTCTGTAGATTTGTCCCAAATATCTGTTTTGTATATAGGAATAAGCCAAATGTCTTGAAAACACAGTGGTAGGTATGTATGTGCGTTTGTGTAATTTCTGGTAGCAGGGATTCCCGCACCACTACTTCTTGATGAAAACTATAGTATACAGGGCTTTTTTTGTAAAAAAAAAGCCCAGCAGGAACTCATTAGCATAATAGGCCATACCCAACAGCAGAAACTCATTAGCCTATTAGGCCACACCCCCATGTTACCAGAAGTGTGGTCATCCAGCCACACCCACCTTTTGCTTCTTATTCTGTTTACCTTGTTTGTTGTCAAAATCCAGGGCTTTTCTTGTAGCAGGAACTTTGCATGTTAGGCCACACCCCTAATGTAGCCAATCCTAATGACTTTCTGCTGTTGGGTGTGGCCTATTATGCTAATGAGTTCCTGCTGGGTGTGGCCAACTCAGGAGCCAGCCGGAACTCTGTTCCTGTGCGTTCCTGCCCCAAAATAGCCCTGATAGTATGTATGCTCTCTCTAAATCTCCTCCTGATTTTCCTATTTACCTTAACCCTCCTTCCACCTTTTCTCCTTCATCCAGAAATACATCAGTCAAATCCCTTGCAAAAGTTTGATCACGTTTCCTTGTGTTCATGTATAACCTCTACTAGGATGCCAAGAATTTCCATGTGTCTATTTGAGGTCCAATAGTATTAGCAGAAAACAACAGGATCTTTTGTTTCTAAATTCATCATGATTAAGTTCAAAGAGGTCCTGATTAGTCTGGGGCTCAGCTGAAGGGAGGCCGGTTTTTCTCTTGACACTGCCTTCCAGTGGGCATGATGAGATCAAGATTGTGCAATAAAGAAAAACAGAAAACTGACTTTGTTGAGGTAATTTCCATTTCCATTTAATCAATCCTGTCTGAATACTGGTTCCCAAAAGTGGAGCCTTAAAGCTGGCCATATGGATGGAGAGTCAGCTTGGAAAGGCATGTCTGGGCTTGCTTGCCTACTCTCCTGGAAGAGAGAGACGGATACATATGTCATGCTGCTCCTTTGAAAACAGCACAAAGAAAGGAAGTGAGTTGGAGTAAAAGAAACTTTTAGTTTACTTGAGAGAGAGAGAGGCAGCCCTCTAATATGATGAAACAGGAGAGAATACCTTGCCCCCTGCCTTTGATACTAAGAGCCTAAGTACATGATACACGGGTTGCCAGGCAGTGCCTACCAACTGGCAGAAGTGTTGTGGGTAGCTCTAGGTAAAACCAAAGAGTTTCTGTCAGTTCTAGACCTACCCAATGTCACTTCTGGGGGTTTTTTGGGGGGGGGGGTTAACGAAAGTGATGTAGCACCACACATCATGACATGGGTTTTTAATCCCCCCCCCCCGCTGCCGCTTGGGTGTACAACCAGACTCATAATCAGATGCTCACTGGACTCACCTTAAAAAGTTCTTGTTTGCTTGGGACTGTGAGAGAGGGGGTGGAGAACGGACTTCCGGTTTCCCTCCCAATTCACTTTTGGCAGGGTCTTTTTTGCCCCTTTTCTTTGGCTCCATGCCACCTAGGAAGTTTGGCAAGAGTATCTCCTCCATAGTGTACAAGCATGTGGAATTGCCTTCCTTCCAACAACAGGGAGCATCATTCCACTGATGGAAGAATGTAGTCTGGAGCCAGCCCACATGTGCTTTAGGCTAGGCTCTGAGGGTTTACCCATTGTGTTGTGTAGAACTATCTGTATTTTGAACAGGATGTTGTGAGTGTTTTGCTACTACACTAATACAAATTAAGAATTAGGTCGATTTGTTCCAATCAATTCAGTGGAAGAATCTTTTGGAGAGAAAGTGTGGTGTAGGGGATGGATTAAGACCCAGAAGACACAGGTTCAAATCCTGACTCATCCATGAAACTCAGTGAGTAACCTGGGGTCAGTAACTCTCTCAGCCGAACTGTCTCACAGAGTTGTTGTGAAGGGAGATTAGAGAAAGAGAGCTCCATGTCCTCTGTTCTGAGCTCCTTGGAGGAACAGTGGAAGAAAACTGTAATAGATATATAGATAAGAGCTAGATGGTCCTGCTTCCATGCCTCTTTGGTGGGAGATTATCATCTACCTCAGCTGCAACAGAGAAGGCGAAATAATCTTCACAGAGAAAATGCAAATTATGTTACTCATTGTGGTGTTTATGAGATTGTGGATTACACACAGATTAGTCAAAAAGAATGCAAGTGTTTCACCATTATATCCTAAGTAACTGTTGCACAAAGACAGACTGAACAGGAGAATTCTGAAACAAGGTGCTAACTTTTGCTGCGACCTACTAATTGCATAATTTTCAGTATCATAAAAAGCCAAGAACATTAGCTCCTGTCTTCTGCGGGTAAGAGCATGGAGGTGGAATTGCACTGAATTGGATGGGAAAAATAGACAAGCTTCAAATCAAGTCAAATGAGGAATGTAATGTCTGCGATGATCAAAGAAGAAGTGTTAGAGTGGTGACACAGCAAGAAGAACAAGGGCAACAAGAGTCCTTTTTGGTCATTTTAAGGGAGTAATCATTCTAAGTGGGATCACTGCTGTAAGCTTCTCCCCAGCCCATGGACATTCATTGGAGTGAATGAAGACAGCCTATATGTAGTCAAATATTTGCACCCAGGGGGTCTCTCCATGTGGGTGGGAACCCCTAAAAAAGCAGCTCTTGCAGTTTCTTGCTATGGCTTGCCCTCTTCCCTCCCTCACACACAGGATTTTCCCTTCTTTCTTCTCTCTTGCTGAACAGCCCCTTTATGTATTTTCTTCTTATTTGTTTGTCTATGGCTATCCCACCCAGTCGCGATAGACAGACAGATAGATGATAGATAGATAGATAGACAGATGATAGATAGATGATAAAGAGATAGATGATGATGAGAACGAGAGCGAAGGGATGCTGACCCAGCCCAGGGAACTGAGGGAAGAGACAAAATCACCTTCTTATATTCTGCTTTTGAAATGGCACATGAGAGGCTTTTGAAAGTTCAAAATAAACAAAATGTTTTATTTTAACTTGGAGGAGAAAAGGTCAGGTAGTATCAGGTGTAGGATGTAGGAGGTGAATAGATAAGAAAATTGAGCTAACTTTGTATTCACACAAACACCAGATAATTTGTTGCCAATAAGTAAGTGTTTCTGCTTTTCAACAAGGTCTTTAAAACTTTGAGGAGAGAGGCTTTCTTTTCAGTTTCTGCTTAAACACTCAAGCATGGTTTCTGGGTTTCACTGACATATAAAGTTTAGAAGGCAGGAACAGAGTGCCTAGCAGAACCCAGTGCCATTGTGGCAGTTTCAGTTTTCTTCTTTATACCCAAACCAGGGACCACTCCTTTTTTAAAGAGCTATTTCCCTTCTTTGACTCAACAGGAATCACTTCTCTGTACTAGAAGCTATTTTCCTTCTTAACTAGGCAGGGGTCATGTCTATGTACTAAAAGCGATTTCCTTTAGTTGGCTTGAATGAGGATCCTCCTTGATCCACTGACTCTCTTAGCCTTTTTCCCAGTCCATAGTCAGTGTTTAACTGTCTCTTATTCAACTGTCAGTTCTCAACTGTCATTCTTTAACTGACTCTCTCAATAGAATTCCATTCAAACAGCCTGTCACTCAAAGGTTCTCACACTCTGTTAGGCAAATCTAAAACTCCATCACACTTGCAAACTCATTTTATCCCTTAAACATCTGAAAAGAGTTAATAGGACAAATCACGAGTGTCTTGTTGATCTTCTTGTTTCTGGGAAATGCAGAGAAGCAAAGAACTGCCTTTGGACTAAGGCAGACAGTCCCCTCTTCCACCCATCACCAAGACCCCTGTTCACAGTGGTGTACCAAGGGTGGGGTGGGAGTTATCATCCATCCCAGGCACAGCTTGAGGGGGGCCCTTGAAGTGGACCCTCAAAGCCAGCATTGTCCTGCTGCATCCAGCTGAACGTCTTCCCTTTTGTTTTTAAAATGCAGTTCTGACTGCAGCCACTAGGGGTGCAGGGAAGTCTGAGCATAGCAAAAAGCATTCTAGGGTTGGCTAGACTTTCCTTTCTTCAAGACTGAAGCAAACTTACTTAACAGATCTTACAACCAAGCCAGCATGCTGATAGTTGTTACAGTAATTGTCAGCCCGCAGGTCATTTCCCCAAATCGTCTAGCCTTTCTCTCTTCCTTTCTTTGCACCCAGCTCAGCTAGAGCTTGCAAAGCACTAGTTAAAGTGTTGCAGCAAGATAAAACAACCTCTCCCTCTCTTAATTTCTCTCCCTCATTTCCACACTTTTCTCATTCATTTCTGTCTGCCTTCACCTAATATTTCCATGTCCCTCCTCCTTTATTTTTACTTCTTGGTCTCAAGACCTTCTCATCGCTATCCCGCTTGGTGAACGAATGTATTTAAGAGTAGTACAGAACCAAACCTTTGTTAATATTATGAACAGAAGGCACTAGGCGCTGTACAATGCATTGGATCTGCTGGGCTTTCAAACCCTCCCTTGCTTGGACTGTGATTCTGTGCTTGACATCATCTGACATTGCCACAATGGTACTGAGTTTGCTGGGCACTGTACATTGCAATAGTTTTGCTGGGCTACCAAATCCCCCCCCCCCCACTTGGACTATGATTTTGTGCATCAGTCCTGTTGAGCTGGCATTGCCACAATGGCACTGGGTTCGGCTGGGCACTCTGTGGCCAAGTTCAGACTGGCAGTTTGGCCCGATATAGGCACCTTTCTCTAGCGGATTAAGTGGGACCATTCACACAGTCACAGCTGCCTCCTGTTCCCCTGCCACACTCACCCTGTCTTGTGCTGCTTTGATCCCACTTTTAAAAAGTACCTGGTGAAAGTTGGGGCAAGCTGTGGAGGGTGCATTGATCCCACTCCCTGAAAGTGTGGACATTTGCAAAGCTGCAATAAAGCAGCGGTGGTAATGTGAACCCGCTGACCCTGCCCCAATTGCCGCTGCACCCATGCGCCTATGCGCCTACATGCAGGTTGGCAAAACGGACCAAAGCTGCACAGCTGCTGCCAGGGGCCGCCCCACAGTGCGAACGCTCCATTCCACCTCCTCCCTGGTATGGTCCAGCATCAGGCCATGCAGTGCAACCTGAAAGCCCCGCAACAACTTGGCCCGGGTCTTTTTGCCCCACTTCCCTTGCACTTCATTCTGCCAGTCTGTCCTCAGCCTGTGATTGCACTTCTAAGTACTCTGTACACTGCACTGGTTCTGCTGGGCTTACAACCCCCCCCTTCAGTTTCTACTGCAAGATATTCTCTGATTTGACTTTAGTCCTTTGGAAACAATGAGGGTGGAGGTACTTTCTTTGGGGCGTAGTGTGCTTCTTAATATCCAGTCTGGTGAAGTTTGTGATCACTATTTAGTGATGCTTTGGCTAGTGTTAGTTAGTAAAAGTTAGTCAGATCTTGGGCTTCAAAATGGAGAAGCCCTCATAGATGCCTGCTCAGAACACCAGTGGTATGATGGAATTGGTTTTTGTTTTGTTTTTTTGTTTTTTTGCAATCAAGTCACAGCTGACTCATGGTGACTCCATAGGGTTTTCAAGGCAGGAGATGTTTGGAGGTGGTTTGCCGTTGCCTGCCTCCATGTCAGCCCTGCTTAGCTTCTGAGATATGACAAGATCAGGCTATCCTGGGTCTATTCAGGTCAGAGCTAGACTGAGAGTAATGTGACTGGCCCAAGGTCACCCAGCAAGTTTCCATGGTTTGAGTGGAGATTCGAATCCGGATTTCCCAGACCCTAGTCTGACACTTTAACCACTACACTTTGCCGGCTCTCATGATGGAATAGTGTGTTGGAATTTGATTTTTTTTTTCCTACTGGCATGATCATATATACAAAGTTAAATACAAGAAAGTTTTCACTGTGTTTCTTTCTTTCTGGCCATTGAAACGAAGTTTAAGTCTAGTAGCATCTTAAAGACCAAACTTAGTTTTGCTGCTTCAGATCAGCACGGCTACCCTCCTAAATCTATTTTCTGACCATTATTATTCATTTTATTTCATGATTACGCTTGAAAATAATTTTGTTGTATAGAGGAAGGGCCCTGATCTGGATAGCCCCAGCCTAGCCTGATCTCATCAGATCTTAGAAGCTAAGCAGGGCAGATGTGGAGGCAAGCAATGGCAAACCATCTCCGAAGGTCTCTTGCCTTGAAAACCCTATGGAGTCACCATGAGTCAGCTGTGACTTGATGGCAAAAAAAAAAAATAGAGAAGGGAGGTGTTAACAATTATCCACCCCGGATGCCAAACAGGTTAAAGCATGTCACTGTCTGTTCATACCTCCCTTCCTGTCCCCACCTACATAACCCCCCACCTGCTTGAGCATTCTTTCTGTGCTTAGGTGTTACATCCATCCTTTAGGTAAATCACTTTGATTCACCTTAAATCTCCAATCCTGTTCCATGGACAGGTTTTAAAGGTGGTTCCCCTACAGGTGGGTTGGGTGGATCCATTGAAACTTTTATGGCTGCCATGGGTGGTTCTTTTTCATTGGGTGAATTGGAATCTTGGTCTCTTTCTAACTCTACATACCTGTCTAAGTTACTTATCTCATCTTCATCTCCTCCATTTGGGGCACACTTCAATATAAAAGTTTCCCATTCACGGGCAAGTGCACGGACTCTAATCTGGGAGAACCGGGTTTGATTCCCCACTCCTCCACTTGCATCTGGCTGGATGACCTTGGGCAAGCCGTAGCTCTGTACCAGCTGTTCCCTCAAGGACAGCTTGGGAAAGAGTTCTCTCAGCCCCACCTACCTCACAGGGTGTCTGTTGTGGGGAGGGGAAGGGAAAGGAGTTTGTAAGCCGCTCTGAGACTCTTAAGTGAGTGAAGGGCGGGATATAAATCCAATCTCTTCTTCTCTTCTTCTTCTTCACATGCTCATTCCTCCCAAAGCACTCTACACATTTAAACTGGGTCTTGGTCCTTAGTTCATACAAGGACATATTCTTTTCTTTTAAAATATTCATATTCTTTCTTTTTTTTATTGATTTTACAAATCTATATTTACAACTGAAACACTAATTTCTATGCTAATTTACCTTATACAGAGAATACCTTGTAAAATATTCAAATTTACCAAATTAATAAACCTGAAAAACAAAAACTTTCTTGGTTTAACTAATTACTTATGTTGCTTCTTCTACAAATAACAAAGCTGATTGGCTGGTACACATAACACTGAAGAAACGCTTATTACTTCCATTTACATTCTCATATAGTGCGCAAACATTTAACAACAATATAACATTTATTTCTTCTTCGGACCTCTTCTTGTCTTTTTAGTCGCTTCACTAGATTTGGGAGCAGCCGCTCCCTTTTCCGAATCCGACACTACTTCACTTTCTGAGCCATCGAAACCGTATATACTTTCCTGCGATGCTAGTGAATCATCTGAATCTCCCTCCGTTTTCTTTTTCTTGCTCTTTTCCAGAAATTTTTTCGCTTGTTCAAAAGAGTCAGTCTTACAGTTCTTGCCTTTGTAGCTGAAAAACAGTCCCTCTGGAGTATTCCACTGGTATACAATTGACTCAGACTGAAGCCAAGTAGTCAAACTTCTATAGGCTTTTCTTCTTTTTCTTATTTCAAATGGAATGTCCTTTAAAACCTTGATCTCCTCTTCCTGGATCTTCAGTGTTGTTCTGTTTGTGGCTTTTAATACCACATCCCTTGTTGATCTTTTGGAGAATCTTATCATGATTTCACCTGGCAGTTTTTTCCTTTTAACAAATTCTGGATAGGTCCTGTAGACCAAATCCATATCGCTTAATATTTCTTCCACTTTCAAACCTGCCACCGGTGCTAATGCCTCGCTCACCAGTTTTTTAAGATCCTCCCCTTTTTTCTCAGGAACATTCTGAAGCCTCAGGAAAAAATTTGAGCGTTCCATCTGAAGTTTTAAAACGTTGTCACACTGGAAAGCCTTTTCTTTCTCAATTTTTTGTAGTCTTGAGTCATGCTTACTTGTAGTTGCTTTAACTTCCAAGAGATCCTGTTGAAGCTTTTCCGTTCGTTTGCCAGACTCTTTCAGTTCTTTCTGCACTGAGTCCATTTTAGCATCGAGAGTAGTCATCTGATCCACCAGAGGTCGCAGCAACGCTGAGAGCATTGAGCTCATCTCTGTGGTATCGCCCTTTGAACTCGGAACTCCGCTTCCTGGTTTAGGGTAGGGTCTTTGTCTCCCCGTCATTGTTGCTGTTTCGCTTTTGTTTACAGTTAGATAAGACGGACCGTAGAGGAAGCTATCTTTACCGCACTAATGTCATTTAAAAGATTTTTTCTTCATGTATGCGATCCAGCCCTCCAGCATTTCCAGAACGCTTCTGGTACTGCAGCAATGCCATGGGAAAGTCTCGTAACATAAGCTCCATTAAGGGAGGGGGGGAACGCGATCCACCCAACCCGTCCCAGCCGCTTTATTTAACAGTCTTTGTTTGAGACTCACGTTTTCACCATTGCGTATCAGGAGGGTTAGTTGTTTCTCCGCCTAGCATTCTCTGCTGCTTCACGGTCACGCTTACGCAGCCCGAAGGCTTCCACGACGGGGGAACCTATGGGGGGTGTTGAAGGGGGCCTCGATTCCACGGTCGCCACCGCCAGAAGAGGCTCCCCCTCGTGCCACCCCAGGCAGAGCCCCTTCGCTAGGGTCTCTGGGGGTTCGGCACCTGTCCGAAGCCCCTTCACCCCGCCGAGAGCAGGTCGCTTCTCCCGCAGAAGTGGAGGGAGGTGTCCGCCATTGAGCGCGTCTCTTCTGGAAGTTCCCATACAAAGACATATTCTGATCCCCCCACTGGGATAGATAACCAACAACTTTCCCCCTTTTGTCTTACCCTGGCGGAGCATATTCCCCTATGGTGCTGAAAAGGTTTTTTTAAAAAATAATTTTTTATTATTTTCAGAAAAAGAGACAAGACATACATTACAAAGAAAAACATAAAAGACATATACACTAAACAATGGAGCATATACTTTGATCTATAGGTAAATTTAAGTCTATATGACTGAATCAGATTCTTATCCACCTATATAAGTTATTTGTATCAGTTACAGTACATTCATTAAGATTAATGTTTATTTGATAAATTTCCAAGATAAATTTCAATCCATTTATATAGTCTCAACCAGTTATTTTAAAATGTTTCATCCTTATTGTCTCTTAATTGTAAAGTCATTTTATCCATTTCTGCAGCTTCTAAAAGTTTATATATTGTTTCTTCTTTTGTTGGAGTTCCTTCCTTCTTCCAGTATTTGGCATATAAGATTCTGGCAGTCGTTACAACATGTATGATCAAATATATATCTTTTTTCTTTAAATTCTGTGGTACAATATTTAATTTAAAAAGTTCTGGTATAAATGGAACGTTCATGTCTAGTATTTTCTGTAATATCTAATTTATCCATGTCCAATATGTTTTAGCAATCTTACAAGTCCACCACATATGATAAAATGAAGCTGTTTTTAATTTACATTTACAGCATAAATTAGACGTATTAGGGTACCATTTAGCTAAATTTTCTGGACCATCTATAAAACATCTTATATATATTTTCCTTATAAGGAACTACTTTAGTAAATTTCAAGTTTACTTCCCAGACCTTAGACCATTGGTCTAGTTGGATGTTATGACCTATATTTTGTGCCCATTTAACCATTGAGTCTTTTACGATTTTGTCTTGCATTTTTGTATCTAACAAGAAGTTATAAAAAGGCTTTATAAGTTTTCCTTCTACACAAAACAAAATTTTGTCCTAATCTATAGGCGTATCATAGAATCCTGTAACCTGATCTTTTGCATATCTAGAATCTAGTAGGGCCCTTTCCCACCAGTTCAAATGAATGTTTTTTTTCCCTTAAGATTGTCTTGCTACAGTATTTTATTTTGGTTGTCCAGTAAATCTTCATATCTCCGCAATAGATCTTTCATAAATACCATAGGATTTATGAAGGCCTCTAGTGGTGAGACGCATTTAGGTATTTTAGTATAGCACAATTTTTGTATCTCTTCCCATGCCTTTAATAGGGTTCCTCTTAGCATATGTTTTTTGAAGTATTTATGATTACTGCTTTTCCCATACCATACAAAAGCATGCCAACCTAGTTTCAAATCATGTCCTTCTAGTTTCAAAAGTTTTGTATTCTCCAATAAAATCCATTCTTTCATCCATGATAAGGCAGCGGCTTTATAATATAGTTGCCAGTCTGGTAATGCAAAGCCTCCTCTTTCTTTAAAATCTTGTAGAGCTTTCATTTAAATTCTGGGTTTTTCCCCCTGCCATAGAAATTGTCTTATAAGTTTGTCAATTTCTTTAAAGTATTTTTGGTTTTTTATGATTGGTATTGTTTGGAATAAGAAGATAAATCTTGGCTGAGGACAGACTTGAGTTCTGCTGCGCCTCCATGGTGCGGCAGAACAAGGCGGGGGGGATTGTCCCCACTGCGCGGCGTTTGTACGCCACTGGAAGGAAGTCGCCCACAGCATCCAGACTGCGGGCGGCTTCCTGCGGCGGCGTGCAAATGCCACGTGGCTCCCCTGGCTGGCATGCGTTCACACCTGCTGGAAGCGGGTGGTACACGCACTGCAGCAGCTGGGACACCACTTTTAAGTGGTGCCCAGCTGCTGCGGGAGGAGTGCAGTGCCAGACGTGTTGCGTCTGGCCCACCTCCTCCAGGCAGATGTGGCAGTCTGGACTGCCACTCTACCTCCACTTTCAAAGTGGAGGCAGAGCGGGCCAGACTGCCAGTCTGTCCTCAGCCCTTGGTAGTACTTTCATCTTCACCGTTGCTATTCTTCCTAGAAAGGATAGTTGTAGATGCTTCCAGTTTTCTAGATCTTTTTGGATTTCCCATAAAAGCTTTGAGTAATTGTCCTGACATGGCGAACTACACCTATTAGATAGGGTAATTTCCCTCTTTACCCCTCAGAAATTCCCATGATTCATGCACTTGGATTTCACTATTCATTCTCCTTACTCGAATCTCAGGGGTAATCCATCCTATACTTTCTAAATTCCAGACACAATCCCAAGTATCTGCCATTTCAGACGATCTGATTCGGTAGGACTCAGTGGGATGATTATTCATTTGTGAGCTGTCATTGGTGACACATCCAGGAAAAGACAGAACTTGGACACCAAGGTAATAAATTTAATGGGATTTTTTCTTTTAATCACTGTAAGAATTTCCAGAACATACCCCAACATAGGAAAATACTGAGAGCATGTACCTTAGCTTAACCTAAAGTATTCCTGTCTAGAATAAACCAGTAACTTTGCTTACAGCAGCATAAAGCATAAAGCATAAAGCATAAACAGCATGGAGCATAACAAGCAGCATAAGAACATAGCAAGCAGCATATGTAGTTCACCAATCCTACAAGAAAAGAGTAGTGATGTGTATTCAAAGGTGGCCCAAAGGTGACTTGGTAGAAAAAGGCCTGTTCTCCAAAAGGGTCCTTCTTCCCATGGATACCTGAAAGACAGGAAGTGAGAGAGAGAGGCTTGTATCCTCTCTATCTGCCTTCCCATTAGATGTTCTTATATTCTATTCAGCTCTTCTGCCCACTCTTCTAACCTAATCAGGTTCTTACAACTATGTCTAGATTTTCACCAACTTGATGATAGACCATTATTGGTAAAAATTATCATATGGTCATGAAAAACACATGTGACTTGCCTGGGTGTCCCCTAGCCCCAAACACTCTTAACAAAGGATGCCAAGTACACAAGTATTTAATCAGAAATAGTAGTCTTCATGGCATGTGGAGCTGCTCCAATTTGTTTCAAAGACGCAGGTGAGAGATGGAGTAAAATGCAGCATGCAGTAAGAGAGATGTGTTTATCTGTCAAGAAAGAAAGGGTATAGGCATGATGAAACACAGAGGAACCTTCCTGGAAACTGATTTGTTCTGGTCCTATTATAGAGGAGTTTGTCATCCACTCATTTCGTTTAGATTTGAGATGAGCAGCACATAATTTTCTACGAATTGAAAGTAAACTGATGGGATGATAATTAGCTGGTAGATCAAACAATCCCTTTTAATGAATGGGAACAATTATAGCCTGACACCATAAATCTGGGATTTTGCCAGAATTATCAATAGCAGTAAACAAACACTCTTTTTTATGCAGATGATCCAGATATAAGTGGAATTAATAGAAGGAATTGACTGTAGCAATATTGTAACAAGATATATGAATGGTATAATTAACTGCAGTCTAGATTCTTCTTTGGATATACATTCACAAAACAAGATCCCTAAAAATTTCAAGAAACAGTTGAGAGATATGAACCTAATTGATATTTATGGATATTAATTTCCAAAGCAATCTCTTCTTCTCCCATAGACATAATATATGTTATCTTTTCAATATGTGTGTGGATTAAACGATGGAAGAATGAGAAAATAAATTCATAATTGGTGCCATGACTTATGCAAATAACTCACTTTTAACACTGGAATTTAAAAGTTTCAGGAAACAGAATGGAAACTAAATTATCTAGTGTTGCAGAATGGATAGGTTACCAAATTATAGGAAGAGACAAAATAGTTTTTAAAAATAAATATGACACATACAGTTCACTATGTGACTGTTTTACAAGGAGAGCAAATCAACATAAGTTATCTGGATCCAAAGAAGATATGATGATGTAGACTTGGCTAAAGATAAACTGAAACTACACAATGTTTTGATAGTCTAAACCTTACTTAGAGCAAAACAAAATTATATTTAAGTATGGTAATGAACTGGGAAATATTCTAACTAGACTTTTGGCACAGAAGAAAATGAGAAACAAATCTTTAAAAGTTAAGACTGCCCAGGAGGAGTTAACCCAGACTGCCAAGCTGCAGTAAGAGAGTTTCAGGGGTTTTACAAAGATTTATTTGTGCTGGGTAGACCAAGTCTGGAAAAATTAAGAAGGTTTCTTTACAATATTTCTTGCCTAAATGTGAGGATTTTTAAAAAATCAACCCATTTCTAGTTCTCTAAGGGGATTATAAGTGGTAAATCCCCAGGACCAAATGGATTTACTAAGGAATTTTATAAAATCTGTTCAGAGGCCCTTGTTTCACATTTGGAAAAGTTAATGAAAACACACACGAAAGACTCAGAGTTCTTCAGAAACCTCGGCAGATGCCAATTGTATTAATACCTAAAGAGAGAAGTGATTTTCAGGAAGTAACATCTAATGATCTCATCTAACTTTTAAACCGTTATTATAAGACATTAACAGCAATTCTCACCAGAAGGCTGAAGCAGATTCTAAACAGCTGTACTGAAATTGATCAGATAGGGTTCTTTTGAATTTACAGTTTTTATTGAGTACGATCCTATCCATATACATACACACAATTCTTATCTTAATATTCTACTCATTTTCACCCTTTTAACAACATAAACAATAAACTTACTATTTTTCAGACAAGATACAACTTGATCCCATTTGTTCCCTCCTCATTATCAAATTCCCTTATCTTATCCGCTTAAATAAATCCCCATACAACTTTCCCCAACAAATTATAATAAATCTTAACACATTTCTTTTAATCTTCAGTTAATTTCATACATCTAATATTAGTTTCTTCTTTCTTCTGTTCCTGAAAAAGAAGTTGAATGGAGTTGCCTCCGAATATGGGTGCTGAAGAGAAATCTCTACAGCAGGAGGCAAGCCTCCTCCCTATTTTCAGAGGTCTTAGGGAGAGCACACCCTTCCCCTCCTTGCTATGCCCCTATTAAACATTTAACCTTCTACAATAATCTTATTTAATAATAATTACAATATAAAACATCTAATACAAACACATCCTATTTATACTTATTTTTAATTGCTCCCAATTTAAGCTATCTATCAATCAATGCCAGGTCATAGTCTCCCTTTCAGATGGCTCCTTCTTTTAGTTTAGTCACTGCTTCCCGTAACTTCTTGCCCGTTGTCTCATTATGTGCCGTAAAGGTTTTATTATTTAAATTGACCACCAGGTGGCCGAGTGCTAGCCAATGATACTGGATTCCTTTTTCTTTCAGAGTCTTTGCTGTTTCATGTAGCCTTTGTCTTGCAATAAGTACCTCTGGTATGATGCCAGCGAACAAAAAGACACATGTATCTTCAAGGCACAGACCCTGCTTTTCTCTTGCTATTTAAAAAGTTTATTTCTTGTCTGTACCTCCTTGAACTCGACAATGATGTCAGGGAAAACGCCTTCAGGGGCTCTTTTGGGAATGTTTATTCAGAAAGCAGAAGTGATACTCTCTTCAGGAATCTCTGCCTCTCCTGCTGTAAGAAGAATCTGCTGGAGCCATTTGTTCAAGGCTGCTTTAAGGTTTTCTGTTGCACAAAAGCTTGATGAAACTCCACGAAGTTTTGCCTTTCTTTCTCTTAATTTAGTCTCTGAAAGAATAATCCTATTTTTATCCCACTTCTCAAAATCCCTTAGTTCCACCAAATCGTCCGCAGGTTTTTTTGCAATCTGATAAGCTGTTTCAGCTTTCTTTTCTGTCGATTTTAGCGTTGTAGTGAGTTCATCCAGTTTCTTGTTAACTGGGTCAATAGAATGCTTAAGCTGAGCAAATTCTTTTCTTAATTGCCCAACAGCACCACTCAGAGTTTTTCTCTCGCTTTAATTTCCTCCTTTATTTCTGTTAGTGTATGCATAATCATTGTCTGATAGCTTTGCTCAGCATTACTCCCCCCCCCCCCACAGCCGTATCTTCAAACAGAGAATTCTCAAGGTCTGATTCTTCAGAGTCATTAATATCTTTCCTTGGGGGTCTATAAGGTGGGGTTTTAGTTCCCTTCTTCCCTGTAGTCCTTCCCACACCTGGCACTGAAGTTTCTTTCTGAAAAATCTTGTTGTTTGCGAGCAGATTGTTATTCTTCAGAAGGAGCAGCAGGAGTGGGAGAGGGATGCAGCTGGCCAAAAGCTCAGTCTGGAAGCTCTCCCATCAGAAAGGGTTCTTGAAGGATAGACTCATGTCTTGAAATATTATAAAGCCAGTAAATCTGATAAACCGAGCAAAGATAGAACTCTGGTTGGGGCCAGAGATGGGAGCTTACTCTGTCATGTGTCATTAGGGTCTTGAACTGCTGAGCTACTGATCGTCCAGTCTGCACTCAGCGTCTTAACCTCTGAGTCACTGCAGCTCCTAAGGTAGACTACCTTAGACTATTTAAATAAATCTGTTTTCCTTTTCTTAGGTCATATTCAGATGGCTCTTTAGAGCCACACCAAGCACGAGTTCCTGGTGGATTTAAAGGGCACATCCAGACAGCAACATCTAAGAAATGTGCCACTTCCATGATCAGCCCGTGGATCCCCGCCAGGGAGCCATACTTAAAAGATAGTGGTGAAAGTCTGATCCAAAGCTTGCTGACAGGCCAATGCCAGACTTTCTGCCTTCTGGTGGTTCTATAAAGCAATCAGCCCATTGGGATGGTCTGACTTCAGACCATCCTTAACGGCCGCCATTTAAAAACATTCTTAGCGATGCGCGCATAACAGCTTAAACAAGCAATGGCTGCAGAGCTCCGCTCAAATGATCTGGGCAGTTTCATGTTTTTGAAGGTCCTGTGAAAGTTATGAACTTTGTTAATTGACTTGGTACCTAGAGGAAGGTACTGCTGGTGGTGCTTTTACCATTTAAATCCACACTTGCATGGAAAAACAAGTAGATGGTGAGGCACATATGCACATGCTCCAACAGATTTAAAAACAACAACAACAACAACAAACGACAGCACAGCTCCTTAAGATGGATGCCGCCTAGACAATCCACCGTGGAGTCTGCGCACAGTAAGGCGATTCATGGGGGAGCTGTCTGGTCATGCAACACTGGATTAAAAAGACCTAGATCAAATCAGAGCTGGGCCAATGGTGGGATTAGCTGCCCGTCTGAATGTACCCTTAGAGTGTGTTCATTCTTCTCCATATCTCATAGAGGAACAGAACCATCGCCTCTTGGCAATGCAGCAAGCAAGCAGCACGGTAGGATAGTCAGCAAGGTTGCAGAGTTAATGCCACACTGGTTCCCACCTCAATGCAGGCCTATACAGGGAATTTCCCTGTAGGTGATGCTGGATCCAGTGTTAGGCTCATTTTACAAGCTGAGTCAGCTCCCCCACTCACAAGCAGCAGCATGGCCCAGATCCTGCAGTGCCTTATTGGTTTCTTCTGGTGGTTCCATAGCAGGGGCTGCCAGGTGAGCACTTCTGCACCTAGTCCAGGCCTTGGCCCTAGCTCTTCATCTTCTCTGCTCCTAGGATCCTGGGGGAGAACATAGTAGCACTGGCTTCAGGTGGGTGCATGCTGAGACCTCCAGGCTTGAGGGCTCTGTTGGCTCAGGGTGCAGTATTTAGCACCAGCAATGATTCCCTTCAGGGAGGCAATGAGGAATCCCCCATACTGAGAGCATCTGTCAGGGTGAGACTCAGTGATAGGTCCTCCTCCTTTGATGAGGCCTCATCATCCCATGCTACTACAAGGTAGTCCATAGCCATTCATCATTAGCATAGCATTTTGGGAATTAAACGTCAAGAAAATGCTACAAAAATGCTACTATATGTAGATAATATAGTTCTCACTATACAGGATCCCCCCCCAAAAAACATCTGTTGAGAAATTGATTAATATGCTGGAACAGTTAGGAGCTGTTTTAGCATATAAATAAATAATACTGAACCAGTCTTACTGGGCATAGAAATGGAAGAAGAGGCCAAACAAGTTAAACATTTCTGGATTTCTTTGGAGGAAGGAAAGAATTAGGTGCCTTGGTGGCCTTTTCTCAATTACCCTAGAATCTGTGATAACACATCTTATTATTTATTTACTTCTTGATTTCTGTTTTCACAACCAGAGTAATAAACAGCACAAAGGCAAGTCTAAAAATCACTACAAAATTTATCATGTAACTTAAAAACAGCTGCCAGAAATCTTGACATACACAGAGTGGTTTGTTTATCTCTGAGTACCCAAGATGATTTAGCTTCTGAAAAGGTAGTCCTGATTAACTAATGGAGAGATAAATCCAGCTCTTAGATCAGAAAATTTGGGGCAGTCAAAAAGAATATAATTCACATCATAGGCATAAACTACAAGGGGGCTCGAGGGCTCGAGCCACCCCCGAAATTTCCCAGGGGAGACTGAGCCCCCCGGCAAAATGGAGCACATGCCGCCACACCTTCCTGCTGCTGTGCTGCTGCCAGAGCCGCACTGCCACCAGAGCTGCTTTCCCCACCCACTCCTCCCTCCCTCCCTCTTGGAGAGTGGTGGTGCGGTGGCTCTGGTGGCAGGGACATTGTCCTGGCGGCGGTGGCAGGGCGGTGGCTGTGGCTGCAGTGGGGACATCATCCTGGCAATGACAGCGCAGTGGTGGCAGTGGGGACACCGCTGTGCCTCCCCGCCTGCTGCAAGCCTCCCTGCCTGCCGCTGCCGCAAGAACCCCCCTGGCTCCCTCACCCACTCCCCCCCTGAGGGGTGCGTGGGAGCCAGGTGGGGGGAGAGGCAGTGGCAGCAGGGACATCATTCTGGTGGTGGCATGTGCACTTTGCACATGTGCGAGAGAGCCCCCCCGGGAGAATGGAAAGTCTATGCCCCTGATTCACATTATTGATTATGTTGTTGCCACAATTATGGAGTTTATCTGGATATGGAGTTCCACTGAATCTTCCTAACATCACCACTGAAGGTAGGGCATTCAGGCACACAAGCATGAATGCCCTTCTAGACTTTGGAACAGTTGGCTTAGATAGATAGTTTGGCATTTTTGTTTGAGGGAGCATGCCTACTGAGAAAAATGAACACAGTCTGAGAGCTCTAATAAACATACTCTCATAATCAAGGTCCCTCAAACGTCTTCTAATGAGCTCAGTTAATTCTTGTCTATTCAGTATTTCTGTCATATCATAGGCAATGCCTAAACGTGATAATTTATGATCCAATAATCTGTCCCTGTTACTTGTATGATGGTCCAACTTGACTAGTCTGAGGAGACTTGATTCTGGATTTGATTTTAGGATCTTAACTTTCAGACTGAATGCATTGCCCCAGGCCTTTGCTTCAAAGGACATCTCCCCAACTTTGGCTCACAGGGCTATTCCAGACACACATCAAGGGATCCCCAAGATATTATATAGGTATCTTGATAGTGGTCTATTGATTCTGTCTGTTACTGCTCTGATTCAAATCCCAGCAGCATAGAATATCTGCCCAGAGACTTTAGCGTTAAGTACTCTAACTGCTGCAGGAACATATTAGTCATGCAGGGCTTTTTTTTTTTGGTAGAAAAAGTCCAGCAGGAACTCATTAGCATAATAAGCCACATACAACAGCAGAAACTCATTAACATATTAGGCCACACCCCTAACCACGCAGCTCCCTCCCAGGATTGGAACCCGAGGGAAGGAAGGCAGTTTCTGGATTGGCTTCCCCAGGCACCCTGCAGCTGCAAGGTGCCTGGGGAACCTGAGAAGGGGAGGCAGTTTAAACTGCCTTCCCTCCCTGGATCAGCTTAGCTTCCCCAGGCGCCCCATGGCTTGCAAGGCACCTGGGGAACCCGAGAGGGAAGGGAAGGCTGTAGACATGGCCAACTCAGAAGCCAGCTGGAACTCTGTTCCTGTGCGTTCCTGCCCCAAAATAGCCTTGGTCACCAGAGGAGTAATAAAAACTTGAGATGGCCTTCCCAATATTCATAGCAATTCTTACAACAGAGTTCAGGTGCACCTTCCAGGAAAGGCTTGCTTGAAAAATATTTCCTAGATATTTGAAACATTCCACTTGCTCCATGGATTGACCTGCTACTGACCACTTGTACTTCTTTATCCCTCATTTTTTACTGAAAAGAAGACCCTTTAACTTAATAACATTAATAGCTAAGCCCTCATTGGAACTATACTCTGAAAAAGAACCTATAAACTTATGTAGGCCAACTACAGATCTTGACAGATGAGCAGTATCATCTGCATATAAAAGACAGGGTAATTTAACATGAGCCAGGCAAGGTGAGTGAAATTAATCTATGGAGATATGAGAGCTTAAATCATTGAGACATAAGTTAAATAACAATGGAACAATGATACATCCTTGCTTAACTCCCTTTTTTCAATGGAATAGACCTGATCACTTCACCAGATGTGCCACATCTCATCTGGGCAGTAGGCTGATTATATAGTTGTTGGATCAGAAAAAGGAGACTCTTATTGATGGATGATTTATTCAATTTGTCCTATAGTCTTTGAATAGGCACTGAGTCAAAAGCTACTCTGAGATCCATAAAGGCAACAGCTAACATACTATCTTTTGATTTGAGTAAATATTGGTGCCAAAATCTCTGCCCATCAGTCGGCATTTGCTTTAAGCAGCTCCAGAGGTATCAGGTCAGCTCCTAGTGCCTTGCCATATTTCATTTGAGATATTATAAATTTAATTTCTGATACTGTGTTACCCAAATAGGCAGTCTCCTAATTAATTGGCTTTAATTAGCTTTAAAGGAGACAAAACAAGAGGGAGTAACTGGGATTCTCCACCAATGTTTATGGGAATTTTTTCCTTAAAAGAACTCTCAAAATAAACCAGGCAGATGTTCAACAAAAAGGTTTCTATTAAAAGAGAAAAAAGGATAAAACATGCATACACACACATTGAAACACACGCACAAGCCTAGCCAAGAGGAAATTAGGGAGGAGAGGGAAGAAAACAATTTTTTGAGGAAAGTTATAATTACCAGTCTTGAAGATAGAGGTCCATGGAGGTAGCAGCAAAACAACCAGCGTTTTGGGGAGAAAAGAAAAGGCCCAAACAGATTTGGGGGTGCATGTATGGATTTGAGAACACACACACATCTATGGAGCAAGGTACTATAATTTATAGGACAAAATGCTCTCTGGGGCAAGCTGATGTATTTGCCCCCCAAACAATAATGTGATGGGGTTTTCGGAAGTGGACAATGATGTGGGGGAAGCTTGATGGTGGACTATAGGTGTAAATGATGCTTAATGACCCTGTAAATACCAGATGAGGAAAGCTACCAGGTTTGATGAATAGAATTAAGTGTTGTTTAATTATGGTAAATGGGTGCAGGGAAGTGAGGCTGGGTGTTGATGAGATTAGTCAATAGGTTCTTGTGAGACCCATTGTCCTAAATTATGCATCTCTCTAGGGTGGGGGATTGTTAGTTAGCCAGCTGCTCTTACTCATCCTTCATCCTTACACTTCTAAACTTCTCTGACTGTCATCCATTTTGTGTCATTTTGGGCCAGGCAGTGTATTGCACTTACGATATTTGAGATGATATTTTAGGAAGGGTGTTTATGGTTTTCAAGCTATAAACTGCCCCTCAGCAAGAGGAGGGGTCTGACTGCTAACATAACAGGGGGGCATTTTTCAAGCTTTGGAGAAAGAACCATTTGGGCAGGGATACTTTCAGCAGATGATATTGCAAATAAGGCCTTGAAATGTATCTCCCAACAATTAGCAGAGATGTAGCAGGGGAGCGGGGATCTAGTATTTAGCTGATTTACAATTATATCCCAAAGGATTATTACATCTTTTTGTTTGTAAACCCAGATTAAACATTGCAATGTGGTAACTAACACAGCTCCTTTATTTTTTAAAAATAAGCATTCTAAATTCATGTTTCAACAACAATATCCATTTGAGTATACCTCTGTCATTACTTAATTTGAATTGCTAATGCATGTAGTGAATTGCCCTTTTAAATTCCCTATGCTCTGTCTCGAACCAGTTATTCTGCCTGCTCATGCAAGGCAGATTTCAGACCATACCATAAGATGTATATAATGGTTGAAACAGTTTTATCAGTTCATTCATTACACATAGGTTCCTCTCCAGGGAAGAATAAGTGGAAATTTGAGCCTTAAATTGACAGGATTTAAAACCACTCTTGAAACTGTTTACTTCCTTTGTAATATCATTGTTCCAACTCACTGGTCTAAGTCGATTACAATTCTGGTTTAACTGAAATGGGATAACAGATTGAAGAAAATTGCATTGTGAGGTATTTAATATTAATTGTGAAGGAAAATGATCAAATCCCCCCCCCCAGTAATCTGTTGTCTCCAATAAGTCAATCAGACTGAGTAGTCTAGATGATACTATAAAATAATCAATGATGCTGGTGCCACACTGATTAATACAAGTAAAATACCCCTTGGTGTCAACTCACAGACACCCATTAACAATTGAGAGCCTATTGTTAGTAATTAGAAAGGCTAATCTCTTCCTATCACTGTTGATCTTAATATGTGTTAACATCTTATTATAAAAATTAAGCAGACAGAAAATGATCTAAATAATTGGTACACACATAAAATAATTAGCCTGGGCTCAATATCTATGCTGAAGAAGATACTACCAAAGATCTTTTTTGTTATAGTTGCATTCTTGCTAATAATTAACCATTCACCTCTAGAAAAGATCCAAACTATGTTTATTAAATTTATATATAAAAATAATAAACCTAGGATACTAAACTAGGTGTTACAACAGACATGGGACAGTGGTGGTTTGGCTGCCCCTAATATTACAAGTTAGTATTATGCCTCAAGATTGATGGCATTAATTACTCATTCAGGAAATACCGAAATAAAGCCATCTGGGAAATAGAGCAACTTGGTATAAACTGTCCTCTGAGTATGGAAAGACAAAAGACTTGACCAGTATAAAGTAAAATTAGGACTGCAATCCTCCCCATGTTGGTTATACATGGGAAGCCATGGAGATTTGGTTACGTTCATTTATTGTTGAATTTTGCTATATTGTTGCATTTTTCTATATAGTGGTATATATGTATTTATGTAACTAATTTATACCCCACTTTTCTCCCCAATGAGGACCCAAAGCAGTTTACATCATTCTCCTCTTCTCCCTTTTATCCTTACAAAAACTCTGTGAGGTAAGCAAGGCTGAGAGAATGTGACTGGAGCAAGGTTACCCAGCAAGCTTTCATGCCAGAAGTGGGGATTCGAACCCTGGCCTTCCAGGATACTAATCTCAACCACTACACTGCAATAGCTTTCCCAGTACTGTTGTATTCACCATCTGGCATGAGTTATGTAAAGACAAATGGGAACCCAGGAGGACTTTTTTTCTTTCCCTTCCTGAAAGCCCCCACAGCCTCTCCCATTTTCTTGCTTCCTTCTCACCTCACCACCCAACAGCCAACCTACCTATATCTGCCTCCTTATCTTCATCAGCCCCCCCCCCCAACAGCCTCTACCTAGGAAAGCTATGGCCCAGTTGTGTGGTGTGACTGATGGGCCAGGCTCACTTGCATGGCAGGGAACTCTCAAGGACTTGTGTACCCCCTCCCTACATTATTTCCTTTTTGCCTCCTCCTGGTAACCCCCATATTGCCTTTCCCCTGTGCCATTCTCTCCTCAGCCACTCACTGACCTACCTGTTATCTGTCTCCCATCTTCACCTATATTTATTATTTATTATTCGATTATACCATACCTTTTGTCCCCAGTGGGGGCACCTTAAATCATTCTCATTTTAATCCTCAACCATGTGAGGTAGGTTAGGCTGAAAGTTCGTGACTGGCCCTACATCATCTAGTGAGCTTCCATGGCAGACTGGTAATTAGAACCTGGCTCCCTTAAACTCTAAAGCTTTAACCATTACACCACACTGGTTTTTATAGGATGACTCCTGTTGAATAGTAGCAAGCAGCCAGGTCTAGGTTAGTCATGTAGCAGCAGGTAGCCTGGCCCAATGAGTCCTCCTTCAAAAGCCAAAATTGCCCTGGAAAGAGCCCTGCCCCCACCCCATGCCTTTTACTGACAAAAGCTGAGCCTGGAATGCTGTGGTTGCCTAGCAACAGCCACTGAGTGCTTCTGTTTCTTAAAACTACAGGTATTCTTTTTAAAATTTTGTTTTTTTTAAAAAAACATAATTTTTTTTTAGATTTCAGATTTTTCAGCAAACTTGGGGCATTTTTTCAGGTTTGTAGAAAAAGTGTCTTGTTCATTCACAGCTCCAACCACCAGATTTACGTATCCTCAGATTTGGCCAAGTTGGCTATTAGAATATACAAGAAACGGGGACCCGCGATACTCGTGGGGGGGGGGGAAGAGCTTCATGCAGAGAAGGAAGGTACTGCAGGTGATCCTTCTTCCCTGCCCCTGTCTGGCCCCTGCCAAGCTCTCCCACCCCCTGGCAGAGATGGCGAGGCCCATGTGGCTCCCAGCTGCCAGGCCCACCAAGCCCTCTCCCTCCCCCCCGCAATGGATGCGAGGCATCGTTCCAACTGCATTCCCTGTGCATGCACAGGGGATGCTTTTTTTTTACTTTGGGGGGGATTTACTTTTCAGATTTTTCTGCATACCTGGGGAGTCCCCCAAGTGTGCAGGAAAATCTCTCTGCCTCCTAGGTGCCCCTGATGTGCGGATTTAGATATATAGATGATGATATGTTATTCATTTTGTAATTACAAACAATAATAAAAATAGCTGTATGGCATTAATGTCTCTAAAATGAAATTCTGTGCTGCCAGAGATAAATGCAGTTATCTTTGGAGTAGTACTTTATGCAATTTGCCTTTTCTCTTGGGTCATTCAGATTAAAAACACCTTTCCAGCAGCATATAGTTCATTGTCTGCAGTAACTATGCACTTGTCTTGTTCAAACAACACTCTGAAGCCTTTATATATTGATTTGCTTATTGATATTAATCCACACAAATTCTGGTACACAGAGAACATCTTTAATCAGAATGGCATTCTCTCCCCCTTCTGGTGATTTGCAGTACAGCATTCCTTCTCCCTTCACTTCAGCTTTAAGACATTGTCATTACCGAGATAAACTTTCTCATTTTTGTACTTTCTCAAGCTTTGAAAAGAAGTCACATCACCCTTTTATTTGAGGCTCCCCTTAGAATGAAGCTTACTTCATTTTCCGATTGTGTTACTTTAAAGGTTCTGAGCGAGTTTTCTCTATCCTTGTCTCTGTGATTAAATGTACTTGGTTGCTTGATGCTGGCCTGGGGACATTTGTTTTTAACATGCTTTCTCTGCCTTTCAGTTACAGTTGCTATTATTCATTATTTATTTCACTTTATTTATACCCCACTTACCTCATTCTCCTCTCCTCCTGTGTAATCTTCACAACAACTCTGTGAAGTCAGTTAGGCTGAAAGGGTATGACTGGCCCAAGGTCACCCAGCAAACTTCCATGACAGAACAGGGATTTGAATCTGGTCTCCCAGATCCTTAGTTTGACACTCTAACCGCTACACCACTCTGAATCTCATTATTAGGGCGGTGGCCTTGACATCTTCAATGGCCCTCACTGCCTGCTTCACTCTGACTTCTGGACAGCCTTTCTGAATGCTTATCAAATTGTCTCTCTTACACAGTGCTTCTAGCTGCATTTTCTATTTTGTAAAATTGCAATCTGTGCACTTGTGGGGTGGCACCTCACTTTCCCCTGTATCCTCCTCCTGAGACTATTTTCTCGTTCCCTCCTCCTGGCAACTCCCATTTCCTCTCCGCTTTTGCTGCTTCATTCACTCCTTCTCAGTCACTGACCAACCTGCCTTTTATCTGTCTCCCATCTGCAGCTGCCTATATTTATTATTAATTTACTTCATTTATACCCCAACTTTCTCCACAGTGAGGCCCAAAGCAGCTAACATTATTCTCCTCTCCTCCTTTTTATCATCACAACAATTCTGTGAGGTAGGTTAGGCTGAAAGTATGTGACTGGTTCAAAATTACCTAGTGAACTTCCACAGCAAGTTGAAGATTTGAACCAGGGTCTCCCACATCCTTCTCTGAAGCTCTAACTGCTACACCACACTAGCTTTCATAGGGTGGCTACTCTTGAACAGCAGCAAACAGCCAGACCTAGTTGAGTCATGCAAGTTGTATGGTAGCAAGTCACTCAGAGGGTTCTTTCCAGGCCTAGGTTTGCCAACGTCCAGGTGAGACCTTGAGATCTCCCAGAATTACAAGTGAATTCAAGACAACAGAGACCTGTCACTCTGGAGAAAATGACTGCTTTGGAGGGTGGACTCTGAGGCTTTATTTTCAGCTGTGGCCTCTCCCCTCCCCTCCCCAAACCCTGCCCTTCTCAGACTCCACACAAAATCTCCAAGAATTTCTCAACCTAAATCTGGCAACCCTTGTCAGGTCTGGCCCCAATGAATCCTCCCTCAAAGGCCAAAATAGGCCTGGAACTAGGCCTACCCCATAGGTTGCCAAGTCTTATCATAGTAATAGTGGGGAAGTCCTGGGCCCTCTCTGGGAGCCCATTTGTGCGCACAAAGCTTGCGCGCACCGCAATGACGTCGCCTGGAAGTGATGTTATCACACTGTGCACGTCACTGGGCGATGCTCTGGTAATCGTCTTAAAACTCTGGTACCATAGAGTTTTCAGGGCGATTGCTAGAGCGTTGCCCGGTGATGTGCGCAGCATGATGATGTCACTTCTGGGTGATGTCATTGTGCCGGGCACGTTGGCCCAATCTGGTCACTTCGGGGGTGGGGTTCCCCTGCCAGCTGGATCTGGACTGACGGATTAGGAACCCTTTTATCAGGGGGATCCCCGCCCCCCCCCCCCGGGGGGACTTGGCAGCCCTATCCATCTCCCTGCCTTTTTACTCACAAAAACATAGCTTGCAATACAGTGGTTGCCTAGCAACAGCCATTGGGGGAATCCTTTGCTTAAAGCTACAGGCACTCCTTTTATCATGTTCACTTTTTTTTTAAAAAAAAACACCCCAATCTATTTTTTTTTAGATTTCACATTTTTCCTCCAAACCTGGGGTCCTTTTGAAGTTTGTAGAAAGATCTGCCTTGCCCATTCACAGCTCCAGTCACTGGATTTAAGTATCCTAAAATTTGGCCAACTTCACTGTTAGCATATAGACAAGTGTGGGCCTACAAGACTCATGGGGGAGGAAATTCCCTCCCCTCCTCTTTCTCACCAGGGCCAGCATGACTCCTGGACTGCTCCGCCACTGGCATGCCCAGTGTGACTCCCAGGCTACCACCACCACTCCTAAGCTGCACTGCTGGGCCCAGCGGGGCTCCCAGGCTACATAGCCACCAAGCCAGTGGGACTCCTGGGCAGGAGCTATCTGCAGCCTCCACTCTTGAAGACCCACACCATTTCTAACAATGCTGTTCCTTTGTACTGGCCAACCCAAATTTGGTGATCAAAGAAGACTGCTGGGTGGGGAGGCCAGGGAGTTGCCTTCCTGTAGCATGATTCTGCTCACAGTGCTTAGAATGTAAGATGAAAGAATTACATTTTACCTGTGGGATGAGGTAACATTTCATCACGCTTCAGAACAGTTTTTCATCATCAAGTCATCCTTCCACTTTCTCACGGCCCAGCATGGACAGAATACAGAAAACTGCCAATTAGAACTGAAGATGTGCTGATTGCAGAAGGAATGCATTGTCATAATCAGTGATGAACAGCACAATTTAACTGTGAATTGATAGCAATATCTCAAACTCATGGGGGAATACTTTCTGTTGAATAACTGAAATTGTTCTAAACCAGCAATCCCGAATACAGTGTCCATACTGCCTATCAGTGTATTCATGCAAAGTATCACTTCCGCAAAGCATCTCCAGACCAAAGAGATAGCCCTAGCTTTCCTCCACTTCACTGAAGGATGAAGTGCTTCAGGAGGGCTCAGGAGGCATCCCCTTTCTGTCTGCAGGGAGCTGTGTCCACCATCCAACATAGGGGGAAGTTTAGCTTAGAACCTCCTAATGTTTTGTGGAGCCATGGCAGCCATTTTGTGATGCATCCCAATCCCTCATTGGCCATTGTGTTGTAGCACACACTACCTGCTGCTCTTGCATTTCTAAAAGTGCCCACAAGTTTAGAAAGGTTGAATATCCCTGTTCTAAATAGTATTGAAAATGTTCTCACATTCTTTTTCTGGGTTTTTGTGTGTGCGCGTGTGTGTTGGTACATGCGTATTCTCATGCCTGGAAATCATAGTGACCTCTGGTGACTCCTACTGGGGCACGGAGAGTGTTCAGAGAAGTAGCTTGATAGCCTGCCTCTGCCTCCAGGCCCTGGTATTCTTTGGAGGTCTCCCATCCAAATACTTGCCAGGGTCAGTCCTGCTTAGCTTCTGAGATCTGAAGAAATTGGGCTTGCCTGGGCTATCCAGCTCAGGGCACATTCATTTTCTGTTGATGTTCCTATTCCTCCTTCCCTGTCTACCAGCCATCCAACCCACCTGATGAAACAGATACCAACTAACAAAAAAGGTGTTATCCTTGATTTTTTTCAGTCCTGCTATGGTGGGGGTGGAAAGGTGGAGGGTTTCATTATTTGTCTAGTATTTTACCTCTTCCTGTTTTGTCTGCCTGACCCACAATGCCAAGCATGTTCCTGTTAACTGATATTTCCATTTTAGGTCAGTTTGTGCATTTTCGCAGTGCCACATGGGATCTATAGTCTGAGCCAGTAAGTTCTGAGCAGGCATCAAAACACCGAACGCTGCCTATTGATTAATGCTGCCAACTGTACAGGAGTAAAAGAAACACACTCAAAACATGATTTTAAAGGATAAATGGTATGCCAATGGTGACTATGTGGCAAATGCAATCCAAGCATGCCAATAAATTATGCTCATGTATCAGCACTGGCAGAACCTGTTACTTCCTGGGCTGATGATGAAACTGCATAAATTAAAGGCATTACCTGCGTGATATGTAGGATTAACCCAAAAGAATGCAAGTGTTTCACCATCGTGTTCTTGCACTAACATGGACTTAAAAAGACACTTGCATTTGGTGTTGCCTACTGATTGCATCATTTCCAAGATTATAAAAAAGGCCAAGAACAGAAGCCACTGCAGTTTGAAGCCGGAAACATGGAGGGGGAATTTCACAGATATTTCTAATCACTCTGACCAACCTCCAATGTGCAAGAAAGGAGAGATAATTCAGCAGGATACCTTAAAGTGAGAAGTCAACCTACATCAGCGCCAGTGTAGCAAGAGATTCCCTCCCTCATACAGTCAGAGAATCTGAACTTATTTATTTATATTTATTTATTTATACTTTCGATTTCTAGGCCACTCTCCCCACTATCGCAGGCCCAGAGTGGCTAACACAACTTGGTAACCCAAGATTCATAAATACAATAAAATTTAAAACAGTAAAAACATCATAAAATTTCACTCAATACAACACAATAAAATTAGATGACGTACTATCAGTCCCAACGCTTTTAAGCCCCAGTGACAAATAGCATTCGAGCTGAATAGTGTTGACTGAGGCCCCTTGTTGATAGTTGTCATGTCAGTCTTTTGCAGCTCCACCTACACAAAATGTTTAGCACATAGTTCTCCTGGATTTATTTTATTAAAGGCTGATTAGCAATTTTTAATTTCGATAATACAAAAAAATGAGGGGTAAGTGCAGTTCTTTGAATGTAACCACCAAACCAGACAGAACAACTGAAGAAATGTTTATTGAGATAAGAAGTTAGGTAAGATAAGATAAGTTTTATTCATAATCATTGACCAAAACATAAATCGATGACATGTTGTTACATGGGTAAAAGATATCACATTAAAATAGGAACAGAATTTTAAGACTGGTTATAAAAAAACACCACAAAAACCATAGTGGTTAAAATTAATAAAACTTGATCTTAATTCTCTTCTTTTCGAGGTATTAAAGATTTTCTAATTCCTAGGGCAAGCCATCTGAACCTAGCCACCCGATAAGTAACTTCTGCTCGGCTATCCGATAGCAAATTTTTTAAAATGCAGATTCTTTGCCTGCAAGAGAGAGGGAGTGTCTTAGGGAAAGGAAGAGACTCGCAGATGTTATTATATGCTTTACAGTCAAAAATTACATGTTCTACAGATTCAATACCATCCGTACAACAGGTGCATATCCTTTCTTCGTAAGGAGGTTTGTTAAATTTTCCTTCTAGGACTACAGATGGGAGTACATCCCAATGCATTAGTGTAAACATTCTTCTGTAGTCCTGATTTAATAAACAGGAAAGGTAAAGCATAGGGATTACTCTGTTATCTGGAGCCAGGGCATAGCCATTAGTGTAAACACATTAGTGTAAATGTTCTTCTGTAGGTTTTCAAGGATGTTGGCCAAGTCCCACAGCATTTCAGTGGTCTTGTCCATTATAACGGGAAATTTCTTCAGCTGTCTCAGGAGTGCAGTTTCAACTGCTGTCGGTGATCCATAACGAACACTGAGTCTCGCCCAAACCAGTCTCAATGCTGTGTTCGGGTCTGCCGTGTGCGCTGCGTGGAGGTTTCTTGCTTGCTCTGCAGACTAAGGACCCAGCCACTCGACCAAGAGCGTGAGATGTTCACTCACACTTATCTTCATGTTCCCAGTCGTCTCTAAGAAGAGCATCTTCCAGAGGTAGTAGTGCTCCGGATGACCCGTAAATTTCTGCATGCCTCTGTCCTTCAGGTTCCGTCTGATGTTCTGAGATGCTGCACAGCCACCGAGGTAATAGGTGCCGGGAAGCCCTTGATCTGGGGAGATCAGAGCAGGAGCCATGGAAGTCAGTGCATGTGCCACGGGTGCCGCTGAAGGAACATCAGGAGTCGTCAGCATCCTCGTGAACCCAGGAATCGCAGGAGCTGTCAGTGTCATCGTGAACTCTGGCTGTGCCAGAACCATGGGTGCCACTGAAGGAACTACAGGAGCTGTCAGCGTCATCGTGAACTCTGGTGGCGGCATGGGAGGATATTTTGTGTACCCTGGTGGTGGCACAGAGGGAAGTGTAGTATTTGCCAGGGGCCTTGTAAACTCTGGGGCTGTGAGGTTGAGTGGTGCGGTCTGTACTCCAGCTAGTGGGCGAATGTATATTTCCTGCTCCTGAACATAGTTCAAGATGCGTTGAGACGTGTCTAGTTCCCCAAGGTTCTCCGGGTTGAAGTTCGACTTGGGATCCCAATATCCTTCTTGTAGGATCTCGGCGTGAGCAGCCATCTCCACGGCTTCACGTTCTGTCTGTAGGGACTGTAGCCTCACCTCCCTGTTGGCCTGTTTCACCTTCAGCCTGACAGCTTCTCTTTTCAGGGTCTCTTGCTTCTTGGTGAACTCCGCCCTCTTGGCATCCATAGTGGCATCAACCTTTGCCTCAATTAACCTCATGGCATCTGTCTTGTACTCACCAGAGGAGTGACTGGGGGTGCCAGAATGATGAGATCTATGAGAGGATCCGGTATGCCAAGATGTGAGGGAGGATCTGGTATGTTGAGACCTGAGGGAGGATGCAGGATGGTGAGAGGCCCTGTCCTGAAGTGACCTGTCAGAGCCCCCAGCGCGCTGAGACTTGTAGGCATCCTCAGACCTGTGGCCTGACTTGTGAGAGACCGTGGTACGTTGGGTCTTGCAAGAGGCCGCCGAACTGATGGACTTGTTGGAGGCAACTTCGCCATCATGCTTGCTTGCAGCTGGGAGGAGGCGTCTCTTGCTTTCTTCCTCAATGCGCCACGCCAAATCCTGGTCAGAGGTGGTGTAGGCATTTTCTTTTCCCTGAAGATCTGCCTGTAGAGCTTGCCTTTCCACTAGGACTTCAGCTGTGTCCAACCGATCCAGGATGCTAACAATACGTTTGATACATTCTTTCCACCCCACAGCGTGAGCTGCGAGGGCCTTTCGCAACGTGCACATATGGGTCAGACTGGTAGCGTTGGCTGCTGCATCTATGTCTGTCTGAACCTTTTCCCAAGACTTCTGCAACTTCTTATACAAATTCATCTTCTGGATAAGCAAATATTCATGCATGCTGGGGGTTAGAGTGGTTCCTTGTCCCCGTGACATGTATGTATGTCCAGCCCCTGCACTTCCCTGCATGTCACTGTTGAGGTCTGCAGCACTATCTGAGGCTTCCCCCATGCTTCTTAAGGCAAAGTCCTTAGAGAGAGGATAAGTCCTTGAAATTTGTGAAAATTAGCAATACTGGATTCTACCCACGGGTGGCGCTGTTGCATCAACTGTGAGCATTGATGTCACCTGATTGCTATGATCATATAGGCTTGGTTCAAATTGCTTTCCTTGCAATTTCTAATCTGGCCACTAGAGGGCTGACACTTTGGTTTGAGCCCACTATGCAAGCCTGCATTTGTATATGCTTGAGCTCAAAACACACACTCTCTTTCTTATTCCTGCTACTAAAAACGTAACTCCTGCTGTGGTCAGCTCAATGCCAGTTCCCGCGTGCTTTTGGGAATTGCATAAAACTCTTTTACGTTAGGAGGCTTGATTCCAGTGTTTCAGGCACATAAAGAAGCTGGGCTGGTGGACAAGCACCTTTTCACAGGGTGCATTTGCTTTTAAATGCCGTAGAATGCAAACAGTCTGGGGAGATGGAGAAGCCCTGGGCTGTTTGCTCACTGGGAAGCTATGCAACGTTCTGCAGCTGGGCTAAGCTGTTCTGTCTCGCAGTGGGGAACACACAGAGAAAACTCTTGTTTAGCTTTTAGGCATGCAAAATCCTGTTTGTTGGTAAAGGCAGGCTTTGCTTGAGGGTTGGAGGAGGAGGAAGGAGGGACGTGCAGGCAGCTGGCTGCTTGTAAGGGTCGTCCTGGCAATCTCTTTTATCCACATTTAGAAAAAGCTTGACTGAGCGAGGAACTACATCATTCCCTTTTTCCCACTATTCTGTCCCAGCGCTCAGTGCAGCTCCGTTTCAACTGAGCGCCTTTCTAGAAAGTATCAACGCACAACCACATAAGCTGAATCATCTTTTATTGAACTTCATGCATTCAGTTAGAATTACTTACTGAGCTGGCTAGAAAGTCCCATGACGCAATTCAGATCATGGTGAAAAAAGGATGGGTTTCCTCTCTCCTTAAGGTAAGTTTTAGACAATGGCAGGAAGAAGAGCTATAAAACTCTTTTCGTGCCGATGGCTCAGAAAGTTACCTGATGAGCCAACCAGAGAGGGGGGCTAGCTGGGCCTACAATTCCCAGGAGCAACTGCCAGAGAGGGGGGCTAGATGGGCCTACAATTCCCAGGAGCAACTGCTGACTTAAAGATACACACAGCAGCTTCACTAACTACAGTTAACGCTGACTGGGGGCAGCACAGTTCTTTTTTTTGAAAATTTTTATTTATTTTAACAACTATACCTACAAACTACAACGCTAATTTCTAAGCTAAATTATCTTATACAGAAAATGCTGTAAAATATTAATTTTTAACAAATTAATAAACTTGAAAAACACAAATACTCTTGGTAAAACTGATTACTTATGATACTGCTTCTATAGTTTACACAAACTGATTGGCTGGTACACATAGTATTGAAGAATGCTTATTACTTCCATTTACATTCTCATATAGTGCGTCACATTTAACAACGATGCAAAATTTATTTCTTCTTCGATCCTCTTCTTGTCTTTTTAGTCTCTTTACTGGATTTGGGAGCAGCTGCTCCCTTTTCCGAGTCCGACACATCTTCTTCGCTTTCTGAGCTGTCAAAGCCGTACATACTTTCCTGCAGTGCTAGCAAATCATCTGAGTCTCCCTCTTTTTTCTTTTTCTTGCTTTTTTCCAAAAAGATTTTCGCTTGTTCAGCAGAGTCAATCTTATATTTTTTGTCCTTATAGCTGAAAAACAGTCCCTCTGGAGTATTCCATCGATATACAATTGACTCGGACTGAAGCCAAGTAGTCAAACTTCTATAGGCTCTTCTTCTTTTTCTTATTTCAAATGGGATATCCTTTAAGACCTTGATCTCTTCCTCTTGGATCTTCAGTGATGTTCTGTTTGTGGCTTTTAAAACCACATCTCTTGTTGATCTTTTGGAGAATCTTATCATAATTTCACCTGGCAGGTTTTTCTTTTTAACAAATTCTGGATAGGTCCTATAGACCAAGTCCATATCGCTTAATATTTCTTCTGTTTTCAAACCTGTCACCGGTGCTAGTGCTTCACTCACTAGTTTTTTAAGATCTTCCCCTTTTTTCTCAGGAACATTCTGAAGTCGCAGGAAATAATTTGAACGTTCCGTCTGAAGTTTCAAGACATTATCACATTGAAAAGCCTTTTCTTTCTCGATTTTTTGTAGTCTTGAGTCATGCTTACTTGTAGTCGCTTTAACTTCCAAGAGATCTTGTTGCAGCTTTTCTGTTCGTTTGCCAGACTCTTTCATTTCTTTCTGCATTGAGTCCATTTTAGTGTTGAAAGAAGTCATCTGATCCACCAGGGGTCGCAGCATCGCTGAAAGCATTGAGCTCATCTCTGTGGTATCGCCCTTTGAACTCGGTATTCCGCTTCCTGGTTTAGGGGAGGGTTTTGGTCTCCCCGTCATTGTTGCTGTTTTGCTTTTATTTACAGTTAGATAAGACGGACCGTAGAAAGGGCTATCTTTGTCGCACTAATGTCATTTAAAAGATTTTTTCTTCATACATGCGATCCAGCCCTCCAGCATTTCCCAAACGCTTCCAGTACTGCAGTAAAGCCGTGGGAAAGTCTCAAACGCTTCGGTAAGGGGGGGGGATGCGATCCACCCATTCCATCCCAGCCGCTTTATTTACGATCTTTGCTTGAGACTCACGATTTTCACCATTGCGTATCAGGGAGTTTAGCTGTTTCTCCGCTCTGCATTTTCTGCTGCTTCTCGGTCACGCTTACGCAGCCTGAAGGCTTCCTCGGCAGGGGAACCTACGGGGGTGATGAAGGGGGCCTCAATCCTGCGGTCGCCACCATCAGGAGAGGCTCCCCCTCGTGCCACCCCAGGCAGAGCCCCTTCGCTAGGGTCTCTGGGGGTTCGGCACCAGTCCGCAGCCCCTTCACCCTGCTGGGCATGGATCGCCTCTCCCGCACAAGCGGAGAGAGGCGTCCGCCATTGAGCATGTCTCTTCCGGAAGTCTCTTCCGGGGCAGCACAGTTCTTAACTAGATAAGCAACATATGAGCTATTCTGCCAGTGCATATGAGATGCATCTGGTAAAGCAAGATAAGAAGGAGAATCTCAACCTTTAGCCTACCTTTTTTTCTGTTACTAGTTTAACTAACTGTCTAAGATGAAAGTCACTTGAAGCAAACAGATTTCATGGACAATTTAAAAGTGCTTGAGCTCCTGACTAATTCGCAAATTCAGCAAGAAAAGCTTAGTGATATCATAGCTACCGCTATACCAGGACATTAAAAAAATATGTTAAAAAATTGGGACAGATCAATTAGTCAGATGGGTGATACAGTGTACCTGCTGTCCAAAGAAGCATAAGAATGGCAAGCTCCATAACAAGAAGGAACAATGACAACTAGGGTCCTTCCAGTCATTCTAAGGTCAAACAAATGCACATTAGGGAGTGGTATCTATGCACATTTATTGTTGCATATTCAGACGTCCATTAACAAAGTGATGTTGGAACATATTATTGAACTCATTGAGAGATGGATGGACTTTTCCTTGCTATAGTACATAAAATTTATCAATAACAATGTTTTAACATGCAAAGATTTACTAAATGTTTCTGCCATCACATCACAGTATCTGTTTTCTTGTTGTATTTTTTTTGCAAAGCCAAGCCATGTGCAAGGAACCCAAAAGCAGTGCAAGTTCACCTGGAAGGTGGATGAACTCACACTGCTTCAGTTGAGCCCAAATAAAAGCCAAATAATGTCAGGTTTTATTTGGGCTCAGCTAGATCAGTAGCTGAATTAGACTAGAAAATCTGATTCAGCTAAATAAATGCCCCCCAAATACTGATAAGGGTTTTTTTTGTATTTATTTAGCTTGGTATATACCGAGCACACACCCTTAGTCAGAGATTAGAATTTTTAATCAATGGAAGTCTCTTCCCGCATCCCTGTAATTATCACTCATTTGAATTCTATGCACCAGGTGATTGTTTCAGACTTAGGTGATGTAACAAGTAAAAACATACAGTTAACAGCATAAGAATACAGCATCTAAGCACAGATAAAATCAAGTAGGTTTCAACACATTCCTCCTTCCCTATATCTTTATTTACTTCTGTGTTGTTGAGGAGATAGGCCCAAAAAAAAAAAAAAGCTTAAAGGCTCCGGGTTTGTTGTTCAGATTCTGATCAGGATAGGTTACCTTTGTTTCTATCTGTGTGGTCACCTCTCTTCAGACCCTGTGCCTGTTGGCAGAATAATTAACACAGTAATCTGATTAAAGAGTAGATGAAGGTTTATTTAGGAACTAATATACTTGATAGTAAGAGGGGAGAGAGAGATAGGGTCCTAACTCATCTCTAGCTGAGAGAGAGGGAGAAACTAAGTGTGGAACTTCCAAGAAGAAGGAGAAAATTGCCCTAAGAGTAGCAATCTGAAGATAGACAAGGAATGACACTTAACCTCACTATCCTATCCTTTATATATATATATATATATATATATATATATATATATATATATAATTTGCCTTAAAGGACCAGCATATTTCTTTATGTAACCTTACTACTGTTTGCCAATCATAGAAAATTTTATACACAACAACCTAGATCTAAAGCTGAATATAAGCCATGCAGCATCAATGTGTTTAGTTGGGATATCTATTTCATTTCATGCTGCAAAAGATTTCTTTGCACATCAATATCTCTTGTATCCTTAGTCACACACAATACCAAATACTTAAAATCACTCTCACCATGGCTGTCTTTGAGAAAATGCTCTAACAGTGGGGCTTCTAAATTTTTATTTTTCACCCTAGAGATGTGTTCCAAGATTCCAGACTTCACAGGTCTAGTTGTGTTCCCTACATACATTTTTGAACATTTGCATATAATAAGGTACACCACATTGGCCATTATACAGATGGATAATGATATAAAATAATTTTTTGGTTCCCTGGTAGATTAAAAATGGAGACTTCTAATGTTATAGAACAAATTTTGCACCTGTTGCATTTGAAATGGCCACTGGGGGGGGTGTCATTCCATCACTATGTGATCATGTCTTTAATATTCATAGTCCTCCTGTATCCAATCCAATTCTTTATTATTTCTTTAATGGATACAGCCAATGGGGTGTAATTTATCACCCATGAGAAGTTGTTACACTTTGTATTTTCTTTTTCCTGCAGCAACAAAGTAGAGCTATCCACTACTCTCGCTCTATCTTTAGCTCTTCAAATTTTTCTCTCTGGGTATCCTCAATCCTTAAAGTGTACATACATCTGTTCACTCTCTCATAATCCTGATCTTTAGTAGAATGTATTAATCATATCACAACTATTTAATTGTTTCTCCTCAGCCTATGATATCTCTTTGTAAAAAAATCAGGAGAGAGAGGCAGGCTGCTGTTCAGCTGAGCCCTCTAACTTGCAGACATTTTGCTGCAGCTGACTCACTCACGTTCCCTAAGGGCAGCACAAGATTATCTGGTCACTATAGTAGGGGTGAGCAGGAATTTGTGAATCTGCCTGACTGACTTAGGAGTAAAGCCTCTCTTTTTTTGCCTGCTCCATGTTGTCTCTGTGGACAGGGTGTTGTTATCTAAACAGGACTGATTACAAACTGCTTAGGCTGCAACTAGTTGGCAGGAATAGGGTGGTGTGATGGACTGCACTTTAAAATCTTATAAGTGCTGTATAATAGGTAATGGGCTGTGAAGGGTTAATTCATCACAGAGGCAGAGAGCCTTGAGTGATAGGCTGCTTTAAGGAATTTGGTTGGTTAGCATTAGTTGAGCACAGAAAGACTTGAGCTAAATTCTGAGGAGAGGGCTGTCTGAATTTAGCCCTGACTGAGAGGAGTCTAGTACTGACTAGTCTGAGTGTAACCCTGACTGAGAATGGTTTAGTACTGACAAGGTTTGTGTTTAGCCCTGACAGAGCTGTTTAACACAGATGGAGTACTGGGAAGGTTGGCAGGAAAAGTGGGTAGTTAGGTTGAAGACTCCCATTCAGGCCAGAAAAGTAGATAAATCTTCTAGTGAGAGAAGAAATTCCCTACCAAATTGGAAAAGGGTGGAGGTTCCCCTGATATTTTAGGGGAAGAACCCCCACCAAACATGCTGCAAAAGATTTCTTTGCACATTAATATCTCTTGTATCCTTAGTCACACACAATACCAAATATTTAAAATCACTCCCACCATGGCCCTCTTTAAGAAAATGCTCTGTCAGTGGGGCTTCTAAACAGGGACATTGTGTGGTGACATCCCTGACATGATAATGTCACTTCTGTGTGACATCAACATGCAGGGACATTGCACGGTGATGCTCTACTTTTTAGGCCAAAAACCCCATTGAGTTTTGCCCAAAATGCCGAGCATCATCGCATAACGTCCCTGACATGATGACGTCACTTCTGCATCACTGAAACAAAAGCTTCTCATCTTAAAGGTTCTAAGCTGCCGTGAAAAGTTTAAGAAACTCTCAATTGCTTGTAACATATGAACTGCAGTCTGTGCCTATATTGATTTACCTCAGGAATTTTACCTCTGATTTCACCTGACCGTTTCCCTCTATGTTTGGTGTAGTGTTTAAGTGTAGTGGTTGGTTTGGTGTAGTGGTTAAGTGCGTGGACTCTAATCTGGGAGAACCGGGTTTGATTCCCCACTCCTCCACTTGCACCTGGTGGATGACCTTGGGCAAGCCGTAGCTCTGGCACAGCTGTTCTTGAAAAAGAGCAGCTTTCGTCAGAGCTCTCTCAGCCCCACCTACCTCAGAAGGTGTCTGTTGTGGGGAGGGAAAGGGAAAGAAGTTTGTAAGCTGCTCTGAGACTCCCTTGGGTAGTGAAGGGCAGGGTATAAATCCAATCTCTTCTCTTCTTCTTCTCTTTGTTGAATAAAATATTTTGTTATTTTTGAACATTAAAAAACCATGAGTGCTATTTCAGTAACTTAAAGGGGATCTTGACTTTTCCCCTCAGGTTCCTGGGCTGAGCCAGCAGCAAAATTTCATACTGTGACAGTTCTTCAGAAAAGAAGAAAACTGATAAATAAGGATGCTCAGTCAGAAAGGGAGAGAAAAATGGAGGGAAATCCTGCCTCTGAGAGAGGGAAGTGGGCAAGGTCGTCATAAATGGGTTGCTCAAAATAGGGTTAATTGGCAAGCATTCTGACACATCTGGCATGATGGAGTGGGTCTCCATAACAGACCATCATCTGCAGTGTGGCTGGGTGTGCTGTGAAGGAGCACCCTTGGTGTTGAGCAGCATTATTTGAACCTGGTAAGAGCCTTCTGGCATATCAGGGGAGAGGGATGAAGCTTGGCACCTCTCAGCACATAAGGTTGTGTAAGGGGTGATAAGCAAGGCCAGAGGAAGCACTGTCCATGTTTGGAGCCAGACTGGATCTGCCCCAAAAGCATACTAGGCAGATGCCTACTACATCTCACCCTTAAAATTATCAGCTTATTCGAGTTAAGCAGTGACCTAGATCAGGTTTAAAGAACTCTGTGTTATGGGATGAATTGCACAAACAGGGATATCTGTCTGCCAAGGATAATCTCTTGCACTCATTGTTTCCACTTAGAGCCAATGGTCAGTGAGGGTGTGTACATGGAATTTTCCTGATCACCATCTAATACGATTATTTATGACATCTGGGAGTGGTTGTTATTTCCATTCTCATTCTGACAAGGATTGAGAATTTTCTCTTAATCGATGGTAGGGGGAAGTTACAAGTAGGAATGAGTTTCCAATTGAAACCAAAGGAAATAACTAACAAATTGATTATTGATCCTGAACACATGACATCACAATACTGAAGAGTCAGGAGAAACTATTTGTGGACAAACCATGCCAAAACCATATAAAATTTCTCTGTGCTCCGTGTTTACAAAGAGCTCCCAAAAGCCTCTCTTTAGGAAAAAAAAAGAAATATATAGAAAGAATGTCACTATTCTGCAAAGCTTTCCCATCAAAGTCCTGGGATCTTTCCTCTTCTTAGATCCACTATGAGAAATGTGATTATCCTTGTTTCTTCCCCCCTTCCACTGCATCTCCTGAGGCTGAACATTACTTTATGTGCACTCAAGAGTGGTCTGATACAGTTTCTGAAAATATTTCATTGAAAAAAGGCAGGTTTTTTTTAAAAAAAATTGAGAACATTCACGCACAGCGCTATTCAAAACTTTCTTGGTCATTCATGGATATGAAGAAGTACCATATACATGACCTGTATGTCCATGGGATAAATTTCAGCTCTGGAGGGAGGGGGACATGATTCAAAACCCAAGAATGGTTGAGGAAAATGATAAAAGAATGCTGTTCATGTCATGGTCCCATCTCAATGAGGGGCTCATGTAGCTGCAATTTAAAGATAAAACTTCCCTCCAAGCATATAAAGCCTCACATTCCAGATATGACTGAAATTAGATGACCTCTCCCTTTCAGATGATAATGATGACCAGCTAGAAGAAATCAATGTAACCACTATTTGGAACAGAGAGAGTATGCAAACTGTTGCAGCAAAGCTAGCAAGGACATAATTGTTAATGGAACCCTATGTGATTTAGTGAATGATTATGATGCTTAAGGGTTAAGCTGCAAATGATGGCAGGAGATAAGTTAATCGATTCCTTGCTATTTGATTTTAAATTGCAGCTGCATAGGCCTCTGATTTAGATAAGGAGATTGCATGGGGGTGTCATGGCCCAGTACAAATAAGCAAAAAGGGAGATCTGCCCAAATGCTCTCTGACTGAGCAGGACTTTTTCCAGATCAACAGAGGAAAAGCCAGGGAGAAAGTTCTCAAATACAGAAGTATTGTTTATTAAGCTCACACTAAGGAAATGCAAATGCGCCTGATTGTATTCCACTTATACACACTCATACACAAGCTCACCTTCATACATACCTAGGCCAGCTTTCTATTCAGTTGATACAATTAGAATGGGAGAATCCTGAAAGGTGGCAAAAGTGGTTGCCTCTCCCTTGCCCTTTGTTGATTATACGCTCCTTCAGGTCTCAGACCCAACATAATTGGCAGGAAATAGGGTTAGGATTGCCAACCTATGGATGTTAGCTAGAGATATGCTGGGATTAGAACTGATTTCTAGGCAACAGAGATCAGTTTACCTGGAACAATTGGTCACTTTGGAAGGTGGACTCTATGGCATTATACCCTGCTAAGGTCACTCCCCGTCCCAAACCTCACCCTCTTCAGGCTTCATCCCAAAAATCTCCAGGTACTTCCCAACTAAGAGCTGGCAACCCCAAACAGGGTGAGAATCACCCATATCCATTCCCCGCCCCCCCAAGATGTTATTAAAGTCAAAGATAACACACAGAACATCATCACACAAAATATGACAAAATCACAGAGCTATCACGCAAAAAGCATATAATCCAGAGCAGGGCTATTTTTGTAGAAAAAGCCCAGCAGGAACTCATTAGCATATTAGGCCACACCCCTGACAGCACAGCTCATTAACATATTAGGCCACACCCAATGTTCCCAGAAGTGTGGTCATCCAGCCACATCCACCTTTTGCTTCTTATTCTGTTTACCTTGTTGTCGAAACAGTTTTGACAAAACCAATAAAAACATTATTTTCTGTCCCATCTATACAAAAACTTGCCTGAACTAATATCTTATGTCCAACAATTATTCCCACACTGGATTGGAATCAATTCCTAAGGGTTAGGTTCCCATGAAAATCAGGTTGCCTTCCTGCAGAAATATGATTTTTTTAGGGTTGCCAACCTACAGGTGGGGTCTGGAGATCTCCTGGAATTACAACTGAGCTCCAAACTACAGAGATCAGGTCAATGGCTGCTTTGGAAAGTAGAGTCCATGGCATTATGCCTTGCTTAGGTCCCTCCTTCCCCTAAACTGCACCCTCCACTCCCAAATCTCCAGGGATTTCCTCAACCTGGAGTTGGCAACCCTAGTTCACTGGCAGAACAACACTAGGAGCCAGTTTGGTGTAGTGGTTAAGTGCACGAACTCTAATCTGGGAGAACCAGGTTTGATTCCCCACTCTCCCCTTGCACCTGCTGGATGACCTTGGGCAAGCCATAGCTCTGTACCAGCTGTTGTCTCAGAGCTCTCTCAGCCCCACCTACCTCACAGGGTGTCTGTTGTGGGGACGGGAAGGGAAAGGAGTTTGAAAGATGCTCTGAGACTCCCTTGGGTAGTGAAGAGCAGGGTATACATACAATCTCTTCTTCTTCTAGGTTTGTGGATGCACTGGACGGGAGTAGTTTGTGGACTATTTTATTCAAGGTACAAAATTTTATTCAAGGTATAAAATTTCATGTGCCACTCACACTTCTTCAGATGGAAGATGTGTACATGCACACAAAAGCTTATACCTTGGATGAAACTTTGGACTCCAACTTTGTTCTGCTGCTTCAGACCAACACGGCTACCCACCTGAATTATTACACTATAATAGTTTTTACAAGCAATTATGTACCAGTGGAGTGGTTACCATGCAGAGTCTGTCCCACAGGTAAAATTATCCTGTGAACAGGTGGTCTTTACCACATAAAAGTATCACTACCATCACAAGATCACCAATCGTTGGAACTCCTCAGAAGCGGAAATCTCTCTTATTAGGAGGTTTAAGAACATCAACTTTGCTGGCCCATTAAAGGCAGATGTCAGTCCAGAGGCAAAAGAAGAGGGACAATCATCTTCTTCAGAAACTCTGCCCACTTTTTAAAATTTCACAAAACAGGCAATCTCCAAAATGCAGCTGACCATGCTCATTTTTAGTTACAACCCTGTTTCTCTGCAGATGTCCCCCAAAGTGCCCCATGCAACAGTCAAGTGTTCTGCCAACACACACAACAATGAAGCTACTTTTTCAGATGTTTTCTCTTACATGGCAGTAAGCACCAAACCACTTTAATACAGACTTTAGACACACATATATTTGCAAGCCATTCCCAACAAGACACAACAATGAACTCAGGCTTCAAACTTACTTTTCTTAAGCAAAAGATGCCATGAGAAAACTCCCCCCGTTTTCAATAATTTTTTTATAAAAACAGAAAGAACAGAAAGGAAGGAAGGAAGGAAGGAAGGAAGGAAGGAAGGAAGGAAGGGGTAGGTGGGGGGAGAGAGAAAGAGAAAGGAAGGAAGGAAGGAAGAAGGAAGGAAGGAAGACAGACAAAGGAAGGAAGGAAGGAAGGAAGGTAGGTAGGTGGAGGAGAGAGAGAGAGAAAGGAAGGGGGGAGGGAAAGAGAGAAAGAGAAAGGAAGAAAGAAAGGTGGGGACAGAGAGAGAGAGAGACAGACAGACAGACAGAAAGGGGGGGGGGAGAGAGAGAAGGAAAAGAGATGGGGAGGCACTTACTGGAGCCGGGAAAGCCAGGTGACCTCGGCAAGCCAAATGCAGATAGCCTAGCCCCTGTGCTTAATCTCTGGGCAGGACTTTCTCCTGCTGGCTGTTTGCTCTTAAAGGGAAAGCACCAGGTGGAGCTTTTTCCTGCCGGCTCTCTGCAGGAACTTTCTCTTTAAGTCTAAACAGCTCAGGCTGGACAGGGAGGGGGCGGGGCAAGCTGGGACACCAGCCCTGATCCAGAGCCATTACAATAACAAAGCCAGTATACATAGTCTAAAAACATGAAACAGTTCAAAAAGTCAAATAAGAAAAAGTGCGATCACCTTAATGCTTATATGCACAGAACATGTTCAAAAGTTAAGCGTTGGTTTGGCAAGGTGCTTATAGCCCTGTTCAACAAAAGGAGTCTCAACAGGAAGTCAGAACAAAGGATGTGATTAAAATTGAAGCCATTTGTGATAACTCAGTTGAAGGGAGCAGGGCTTGTTCCACCATGAATTGTAGCACCAGGGCCCAGGTAAGTATGAATTTGTTGTAGATCTTAGCAGAGGTATACTGTGCTTGGTCTAAGAAGTTGGAGATGTTATGCATAACAAATTGTTGTATCAGGTTCTCAACTTTGGGGGTATAGAGGATTTCCAAGCTGTTGCAATCATTAGCCTGGTGGCAGCAAGAAAAATGGAGATAAGATTTTTGTGTGAATCACCCCAGGAAGAAGAGTCCCACATATTCAAAAGTAAAAGCTCTGGCATTGCCAGAAACAATTGCGAAGTAATTTTATTGATTTGGGAAGTAACTTTGCCCCCAAATTGTTGGATGACTGGGCAATCCCACCAGCAGTGGAAATATGTGCCTAGGGAGCCACAGTTTTTCCAGTAAAATGAGTTATGTCTTGTGTTCATATGATTCAGCCTTTTCAGTGTGACGTACCATCTGTTGCTGAATTTAAAATAATTCATTCAGATGTTAAAGACCCTCGAAGTGTTAGCAGGCTGAAAGCCAATGGGAGTGTTGCAGATCAGTATGAAGATCGTCTTTCCAACTTTTTTTGCAGGGTATGGCGTGTGAACAGTCAGCCTATAGCAAGACCTTGTAGATTTTGGAGAGCAGCCCTTTTGTCAAGGAGTTATATGTGGCGAGGAGAATCTCGAAATCCAATTTTGGTCTCTCAAATGTACCAGACTTGGCTAGGAATTCTATCATAATTTTTAATTGCAGATAGTGAACAATGGAATTGATGTCTCTAATAGCCCCTCAAAATATTGTTTGCCCTGCATTTTACCATGCTTCACCAGGTCCAGTGGGGGTAATAGGCCAGCTGCTATCCAGTCCTGAAAAACTCCTGGTTCCCTTCCTGGAGGAAACCAGGATTGGTTTGTGAAAGAAGAGAACTGTGACATATCTGGGGCCAGGTGTGCCTTCCTGCAATCCCAGATTTTCAGTGTGGCAATTAAAAAGCAGTTAGTCTGCAGCTGTTCTGGACAGTGTGAAGGAGGCAACCAGAATATGTCTTGTAACCGGAGAAATTGATGTCTTTTCTATCTGCGTCCAACTTGTTAAAGGGTTAGTATCCAGTATTTAAATAACATTAGCAATTGTTGCCACCTGATAATAGGTACGCAAGAGTGGTAGGTCTAGTCCTCCCAGTGAGGCAGGTTGGCTTAACATTCAACATTTGATACACGCTTTCTTGAATGCCCAGAAAAAAATAGAGAGTGTAAAGTGCAGTAAGAGAACAGTAAAAGAACAGTTGTAGTTGAGCCAATAAATAAAACAATTCACAATATGTATAAAATGTTATATTAACACTTTGCTAATTCTAAGGTCCACTTATGGATTTTAAATGATTACACAATTCAACAAAACTATAGCAATAATACCCTACGGGCAAGCATCCAAATGTGATCTCTATTTAAAGGGAACAGATCTAGTCAAATCCCCTCCTCTCCTTTCATCTGAAATAATGCAAATTTTCAAAGCTGTTGCTTAAACAACTAAGGTACAGAGCAAATGGCAAACTTAACAGAAGAGAGCCATCTAATCAATAGATTAGTGCCTGTTAAGCCTCTCAAAAGCTGAGCTGTTTTCAGTGCTGGTGCAGGGTCTTGTCAGCTTCCATAGGGGAAATGGTGGTACGCACATAGATCTTCATATTCTTCTCAGGGGATGTTGGGAAATGTAGCTTTTGTTTCTGGATGTCTCAGTTCATGTCAGAGTCCTCTGATATGCACAACGTCTACAGTAATTCAAGACCCATGTCTTTGAGAGCCAGTTTGGTGTAGTGGTTAAGTGCATGGGAGAACTGCGTTTGATTCCCCACTCCTCCACTTGCACTTGCAGGATGACCTTGGGCAAGCCATAGCTTTGTACCAGCTGTTCTCTCAAGGACAGTTGTCTCAGAGCTCTCTCAGCCCTACCCACCTTACAGGGTATCTGTTGTGGGAAGGGGAAGGGAAAGAAGTTTGTAAGCCACTCTGAGACTCCCTTGGTTAGTGAAGGGCGGGGTATAAATCCAGTCTCTTCTTCTCTTCCCCAAGCATGGTTTCCCCTCTCTTTCCTGCCCTGGCACAAGCGGGTTTTTTGTGTTCCCCCCCATCATTGTATTACGACATCATGAAACATCATTAGTGTTAGGGTCTAGAGAACACTGTTTGTTTTACACCATTTCTTGTTTCTCTTGCTTAGCCTGAGGCCTGTACAGACCATGTTCCCCCTTTTTATTTGGGGATTAAACTTTGTTATATTCTGATTGCCTGAAGACTGATCTCTGGACACACACCATGCCTAATTCAGTTCCACTTTGCAAACAGCAGTACTGGGGAGGAGAAGCAATTAAGCTCTCCACCCTGACAGTGCAATCCTCCCTGTGCTGGCTATAATGAGTGGAGGGGGAGACAGGGCAACTAGGGGAGCCTATACATGGCCACGCAATAGAGGCTGCCAGAAGTACTGATGCTTTTAACAGGAGATATTCTTCCAAATTCGTTGGTGGCAGTGGTCACTACCCAGATAGAAGCTGGGACACCTGGGAGTAAGGGGAAAAGATGCCTCATTAGGCAAAGACTCAGGATGGCAGCAGGACTTTCCTTAGCTCCTGACAGAAAAAAAAGAATGGGACTTCCGAGACTGTTTCCAGACAGCATCATCATACATTTGGGGGAGTGGGGAGATTACCTTGTGAGGGCAAGAGTTGTATAGCTATTCAAAGGCCTTGCCTTCTATGTATTCAGTATTAAATTGAAACCATACACATATTCTAAGAGTAAGAATAGAAGAGTACAAGAGGTGGGGACCCACGATACTTGTGGGGGGGGGGTTTAGGATTCCTGAAGGCTGAAGCTCCAGGTAAGTCTTCTTCCCCCCCCCCCCCCGCCTCCAAAGCCCAAGCAGCTAAGGGCCGCTCGGGACTGTGATTTACCCCGCCCCACGGCTCTGAGGCCCAAGCGGCTGAGGGCAGCTTGGGACGGTGATTTTCCCCACCCCACACCCTGGCTCTGAGGCCCAAGCAGCTGAGGGCCACTCGGGATGGATATTTTCCCCACCCCATCCCTGGCTCCGAGGCACAAGTGGCTGAGGGCTGCTTGGGCCAGCGATTTCCCCCAACCCACCCCACCTCTGGTGGCTCTGGTGGCGAGGCCTGAGTGACTCACAGCTGCCAGGCCGCCGGAGAGTTCCCAGAGTTCTCTTTAACTTTGGGGGGAATTTAAATATCCCCCCAAAAGTTTTTTAAAGTTTTAAGATTTTTCTGCACATGTGGGGAGTTTCCCAAGTGTGCAGAAAAATCTTGCTGCCCCCCAGGTGCCCCCTCCATGCGGATTTAGATATCTGTACACAAGGGGCACCTTGGCTATTAGTATATAGACAAGAAGGAGGACCCACAATACCCACGGGGGGCAGCTCCTGGCCTGCAGAAGCAGGAGGAGCTCCACAGGAGGAGGAAGCGGCACCAGGTAAGCCTTCTCCCTCCTTCCCCCTGGCACCGGTGAGGCTGAGCGACTCACAGCTGCCAGCCTGCTGAGCCTTCTTCCCATCTCCCCCAATAGTGGTGGTGGTGGCGAGGCCTGCCGAGCCTTCTCCCACCTCCCCCTCCCCTCCCTGACAGCAGCAGGCCTCTTCCCCCAACAGCAGTGGTGACAAGGCCTGTGGCCCACCGAGCCTTCTCCCCCCTCCCCCCAACAGCGGTGGCGGCAGCAAGGCCCACGGCCCACTGAGCCTTCTCCCCTCAACAGCAGCAGCAGTGAGGCTGGAGGCCTGCCGAGCCTTCTCCCCCTCTCTCTGACAGCGACAGCGAGGCCCATGGCCCGCCAAGCCTTCTCCCACCCCCTCTCCCCACCAGTGCTGGTGAGGCCTGAGCAGCTTACAGCTGCCAGGCCCGCTGAACCTCTCCCCAATGGTCAAAGCATTCTCAGTGCATGCATAGGGAACGCTTTTACTTTTGGGGGGATTTAAAAATCCCCCCAAAGTTTTTTTTTTACTTTTAGAATTTTCTGCACATGTAGGGAGTCCCCAAGTGTGCAGAAAAATCTTCCTGCCCCCCAAGTGCCCCCTCTGTGTGGATTTAGATATCCGCATGGAGGAAGCAGCTTGGCTGTTAGATATATAGATATTGTTCCTTTATTGACATCCTAAATAGAAATACAGGTACTAGTTATAAATTACCTAGCAACCATAATAAATTATTAAAACTATCTGGGGAAAGGGGCTGGAATAGGCTGGAAACAGATCTGGAAAGGGGCTGGATAGGCTGTGAGGGCAAAGAGCATGTCTTCACTGGGCCTGGGATGGTTCTCAGGAATGCAGAAAGTGAAACGCTGCAGGAGGCTGGTGAAGAAGATGAAGAGCTCCATTCTAGCCAGGGGTTCTGCAGGGCAGGCATGGCGACCTGCAAGAAAGGGAAGCAGGTTTATTGCTTTAGGACAGCAGGAGTAAGGAGACCACAAAGTCCATCTCCCTCCCTCCCTCCCTCCCTCCCTCTCTTTCTCTCTCTCTGTACATGGGCAGACATGACTTTCAGTACTCACACAGGGAAGATTATGGCAAACATTTTTTGAGACCATGTCAGCTGCAAATTTCAATCAGCTCAAGTTGACTTCCAACCCCTTCAACCATTGCCCAACCAGTCTCATGATGTGTCACCATGTGCTGGCCAGTCTAGATTCATTTTGACATATCACCAGGAAGCTACATCTAACTTCCTGGTGAGATTTTGTTTTACAGTCTCTACTTTTCCACAGCTACAAGCTCCTAATAATGTTGCAGATCAGTGGGGGTGTAAATGACTGCACAGTCTACTTATGTCAAGGATAGGTTCCATAAAGCTTCCTCTTCACCAGACAAATGACCATAAAAAGTTACTTGGGACATCCCATCTCTTGGGAAAGATGAAGGAAAAGATAATTAAGTTTTTACCATTCCCAATAGACTGTTGCCATCCTCCCTCTTGGGTTTACCTGCAGAAAAAGGAAGGAAAGCCTCTCGCTTGATGAACTGTCCATTGGCATCTAGGAAGTGCTCTGGGTAAAACTGGTGCGGTTTCTCCCACATGGTTTCAGCCTTCAGCACCGAAGATAAGTGAATGAAGACAGTGGTCTCCTAACAAGGCAGAAGAAACTCCAATATTACTAATTTCAGATGGTACTTCTGCTAATTTCAGATGGTACTTCTTGTCTGAACGTGTAGAATGTGAATGCTACCCAAATCTGTTGGAGAGATTCTACAGAGCTCACCTTTCACCTCAGTTGGCAAATTTCACGTCAAATGGCACATTCGCATCTAACATTGTGACATTTTTAGCCCAGATGTAAACAGCGCTGAAGATAATAAAGTTTGTGATGGAGGCCCTCAAAGCTGCAGATGAAGTATTGCATCTGCTCAAATGCATATGTCAGAAGGGTCTCTTGGGAGGAATGGAAGAGATGAGGGTGCCCACTGTGGAGTCTACCAGAGTGATCTCGAACCCTTCTGTTGCCTCTGAAGAAAAGGAATAGAGCATGAGGGAAGCTAGCCTGTGTACTGGCTTGACTTGAACTGGGATTTCCATTCAATTTCCACTGCACTCTTGAAAACTTCTGGAAGGGGAATTGCTAACACTTTGGTGGTCAACTTAGCACGTTTATGCTCCGCCAGTTCCTTCTTAGGGATCCTCTGTCAGTTCTAATACCTGTAGGATCTTAGTCAAGATCTTAGGAATAATTCCTCCCTTTCTACCCACCCGCCTATGTTATTTTTCCAATATAGTAATGAAATTCAGTTAATCCTATTTGTGCTGGCCAAGAATTATTATCTTTCAGCTCTCTCAAAGGATCCTTTATGTGATCCAAAAGAGAGTGATCTGTCAACTCTGATCTATTTCTAAAAAGTATTTTTGAAGGGGTTGTACCTTAGGGATGTCAGACTTGTCAATTTGAACATCTTGGTGTATTCTGTAAGGAAATGCAAAAGGTACAACATCAGCACACCGCTGGATTTCGTGGATCACAGCATTAGTATAAGGCAGGTTTGGCTGGTCCTCCATCAAGGGTGGTCTATCCTTGCCAAGCACTTCCTCAATTTCTTCGTGGACTTGTTCTGGAAATATTAGTTTATTTTTAAAACATTGCTGATGTATCCCACCTTTCCTCCAAACAGCTCAGAATGGTGGATTCTCTAGCTATAATGGCCATTACATGAGTTACTGATGATCAGATTTCTCAATATTTTCTTCTACACTAATGACAACAACACAATTACTGGGGAGGGGACAATTATATGTGGGACCCAGACTATAGTGGCGGGGTGTGTGTGTGTGTGTGGGGGTGACCCTCTCCCATACCCTTTTGCTAATGAAAATTGCCCTCCAAAGTGGCTATTCACTGAGGCAGGATGGGAAATACAAGTATCCCACTCTGTCCTGAAAACATTTAGAAAACTGCTGTGATATCACTCAAATATCCTTTGCCTCTCTTCATTACCTTTTGCTTCTCATGCTGGCTTTTTTTGTAGAAAAAGCCCAGCAGGAACTCATTAGCATAATAGGCCACACCCAACAGCAGAAACTCATTAGCATAATGGACCACACCCTGACAGCGCAGCTCACTAGGATATTAGGTGGGGGCCAGGAAAGCACAGGGCAGGCATGGAAGCTTGCTTCTGTCCTCCCCCCCCCCCAAGCTTCTCCGCGGTGGACGGGCTGGGGAAAGGAAGGCAGGCATGCAAACATGCCACTTTCTTCCTTGAGTGTCTCCGCTGTTTGCAGGGGCATGGTTAAATGCCTTTCTCTCCCTCCCCTAGATCGGGGAGGGAAAGAAAGGAATTTTCAATGTGCCTGGGTTCCCTGCCTGCCCTTTTTTAGCTGGGACATGTCAGCTAGAGAAGGGAAGGCAGAGAGAGGCTTTTTCTTGTCAATTTCACTCTCAGCTGACTGGTGGAGAGTGAAATTGACAAGGAAATCCAGAGGGGCTCCCCAGAGGGAAAGAGAGCATTTTAACATGCTGTCTTTCCCTCTTGTGTATAACGTGGGGAGAGCGTGCTCTTTAGCCACGCATGCCAGAAGTTTTGGCTGTAGGTGTGGCCAACTCAAAAGCCAGCCGAAACTCCGTTCCTGTGTGTTCCTGCCCCAAAATAGCCCTGGTCTCATGTAACACAGAGACTCTATCCTTCACCCCTACATGGACACTTAATGCATGTCACTGCCACTTGCTCTGCATTGGTCATAGCAACACTGCTTAAAAGTTCTGACCCTTCCTATAAAGAAAGATGTAGATGAACATGGAAAGCTGATGCTTCTTTCTTTGCTCTTAACCCTGTGTCAGTTAGACTGAAGCAACACTTTGGCCTTTTCCCCACTCACATTGTGCCGGCGTTCTGCCTCCGTTTGTCCCAGCGCTGGGTGTCAATTTCACACCCTTTGCTGCGGCGCGCCATTTTCTCTGCACCTTTGGTAAACCTAAAAAAAAAAGGTTTACTGAAGGCACGGAGAAAATGGCGCGAAGCCCCGTATTAACACATGTGCCGCAGCAAAGGGTGTGAAATTGACACCCAGCGCTGGGACAAACGGAGGCAGAACGCTGGCACAATGTGAGTGGGAAAAAGGCCTTTCAGTGAACTCTCTGCTCCTTGAGAAACTTGAAAGTCTAGCAAGGGACCACTTTTCTGCTGTCCTTGCTGATGCCCCATCTCTGTATTGGTTGGGAAACATGATCCACAAATGGAGGTCTTTCTCATGGCTTATCTACCTTACCACCTGCAAATACAGGGGACAGTCTGTTTTTCTAGTCACAACACCAGCTTCCTTGCAGGTTGCCTCCATCTAGTGGAGTCACTGGGCAGATCTTCTTCATTTGAGGCTGCAATCTGCTACTTGACTTTACATGAGTCCAATTAGACATTTTAGGTAATGGGTTTCCTTAGGCCTCTGACTATCTAGTTGCCATCTCCTGTTCATCAGAGTCTCAGCTGCTTCCTCTTTCACTTCATTTATACAATAAAAAGACATGCAGTCCTGGTTTCATGTATAAGGAACACCTAGGCAGATGTCTTAACACTAAGAGCAAGTAGTTAGAAAAGGGGGTGGAATGGAATGAAAAGGAATGTGGGCATTATATGTTAGAAAACATGGCTACCACTGCAATGCTCCCTCTAAACTGTGCAGTCTTGTGAGCAAAAATTCTACTTTGTGAGCTACTGGTATTAAAGCTGTGAGTGAGTGATTTGGCTACTGCATGAATGAGTTTGCTCTGGAGCCATCTATCCTGAGCTGATACAAAAATGTGCGAGCTGGAGGCTAAAAAACTGTGAGCTAACTCACACTAACTCAGCTTAGAGGGAACACTGCTACCACCCCAATTTTAGGTTACAGCTTTATGAAACCTGCCTTGAGGATCCTATGGAATAGAAAGTGGAATAGAAATAAACTCATACCTAAGTACTGAACTAATTTTTGCTATAGGGGAAAGACTGTGATAGTAGAGAACCTGTGAGGAATCCCTCCCCCAGCTCTGATGCTCATCACTTACTCTGAACCTCAGGATGAAGGACCATTTTCAACAGCCCACAGAGAATGGTGGAAGTAGTAGTTTCTGTGCCAGCCGCGAACAGGTCAAAAATAGTTTTAATAAGGTCGTGTTCATTAAAACTGCTCTTTGGATTCCCTTTGGCCTGAAGGAAATGAAACATTGGCAATTTATATGTAAATATACAATATTACGTGTTTTTTTGTCAGACAACCTTGTGAATTAGCTATGATTGTACTTATCAGTAAACTACATATGATACAAAGGTAAAGGCAGGGGTCCTTTCGTAAAAAAAGAGGTGCAGGAGCTCATTAGCATAACTTATTTGCATATGCCACACCCCCTGACATCACCGGAAGTGTCAGAAGGCCACACACCCCTGACGTCACTGGAAGTGTGTCAGAAGGCAATACCCACTGCTCAGGCTCCACCCCAAAAATCTCCAAGGTATTTCCCAAGTCAGAGCTGGCAAGCCTATCTGATGGCAAAGGAAGGAAGGAAGGAAAGGAAGGAAGGAAGGAAGAAGGGGGGAAGGAAGGAAGGAAGGAAAGGAACAGAAAGGAAAAGAACAGGAAGGAAGGAAGGTAGGTGGGGAGAGAGAGAGAGAAGAAAGAAAGAGAGGGAGGGAGGGGGAAGAAAGAAAGAAAGAAAGAAAGAAAGAAAGAAAGAAAGAAAGAAAGAAAGAAAGGAACAGGTAGGTAGGTAGGTGGGGGAGAGAGAGAAGAAAGGAAGGAAGGAAGGAAAGAAGGGGGAAAGGAAGAAAGAAAGGAACAGGTAGGTAGGTAGGTGGGGGGGGGAGAGAGAAGGAAGGAAGGAAGGAGGACAGACAGACAGACAAGGCGCTTCTCTCCCCCTCGTTCCGGCCGACTGGCTGTCAGCCATACCGGCTGGCGTTTCCCTCCTTTCTGCTCCCCCGTGGCCCGGGAATGGTGGGGGGGAGGGAAGGGGCGCTTCTCCCCGGGCCGGCGGCCTGTTGCAGCCGGGGAATAGTGAGGGGGGGAGGGAAGGGGGTTCTCCCTGGGCCAGTGGCGGCCTGCCGCGGCCCGGGAAGGGAGAGCGGGGGGGACGGGGCTTCTCCCTGGGCTGGCGGCAGCCTGCCGTGGCCTGGGAAGGGAGAGTGGGGGGAGGGAAGGGAGTTCTCCCCGGGCCGGTGGCAGCTTACCGCAGCCCAAGAAGGAAGAGCGGGGGGGGGATGGGGCTTGGGAAGAGAGGGGGGGACAAGGCTTCTCCCCGGGCCGGTGGCAGCCTGCCACGGCCTGGGAAGGGAGAGCGGGGGGGGGGATGGGGCTTGGGAAGGGAGGGGGGATGGGGCTTGGAAAGGGAGGGGGGACGAGGCTTCTTTCCGGGCCGGTGGCAGCCTGCTGCGGCCCGGGAAGGGAGAGCGGGGGGAGGGAAGGGAAGGGAGTTCTTTCCGGGCCAGCGGCAGCTTGCCGCAGCCCAGGAAGGGAGAGCAGGGGGGAGGGATGGGGCTTCTCCCTGGGCCGGCGGCAGCCTGCCGCGGCCCCGCGTGTTCACTCCCGGAGCGCCGCTCTGCAACGCACCGGCTCGAACGGACCCCTGGGTAAAGGGCAAAGTAAATGGTACTACTGTCTCTAGCTAGAAGGTGAAATAGAAAGGAGCTATCATGATGTAGCGATCAGTGGTGTCATGGTTAGGGTTGCCAGCCTCCAGGTGGGGCCTGGGGATCTCCCACTTTTACAACTCATCTCCAGCTGACAGAGATCAGCTCCCCTGGAGAAAATGGCTGCTCTGAAGGGTGGACTCTGTGGCATTGTATCTTGCTGAGGCCTTGCCCCTCCACAAACCCCACCCTCACCTGGCTCCACCCCCAAAATCTCCCCTCCTGCTCAGCTGCAGCCAGAAGCAGAAAGACCCAGCAAGGCCATGCAGTGACCATGGCCAAGCAGAAGGGGAGGGAGAGCCCTGGCCTCCACGTGGCTTCACTGAGGCTTCCCCCTCTCCCTCCTTTCCTGCTGGCTCCCTCCCCTCCTTTGGGGCCCGGGCACATTCATGGGGGACATCGCCCTCATTTGCCCCCATGGCCATGGGCCTGCTCTGATCTGGAGAACCAGGTTTGATTTCCCACTCCTCCACAGGAAGCCTGCTGGGTGACTTTATGCCTGTTACTCTCTCAGCCCTCCCTACCTCACAAAGTGACTCTTGTGCAGAGAGGAAGGGAGTATCATTATAAGCCACTTTGAGATTTCTTAGGGTAGAGAAAAGCAGGGTATAAAAACAAACTCTTCTTCTTCTCCTAGAACTAGATGGGAAGCCGCATAAGAACATAAGAGAAGCCAATGTTGGATCAGGCCAGTGGCCCATCCAGTCCAACACTCTGTCACACAGTGGCCAAAAACACCAGGTGCCCTCAGAAGGTCCAGCAGTGGGGGCAGGAAGCCCTCCCACTGTTGCCCCCCCAGCATCAAGAATACAGTGCATCACTTGCCCCAGACTGAGAGTTCCTATCTATACTTTGTGGCTAATAGCCACTGATCGACTTCTGTTCCATATGTTTATCTAATTCCCTCTTGAAGCCATCCGTGCTTGTAGCTGCCACCACTTCCTGTGGAGAGTTTTCCACATGTTAATCACTCTTTGGGTGAAGAAGTACTTCCTTTTATCTGTTCTAACCCGACTGCTCAGCAATTTCATGGAGTGCCCCTGTTCTTGTATTGTGAGAAAGGGAGAAAAGGACTTCTTTCTCTACCTGCTCTATCCCGTGCATAATCTTATAAACCTCAATCATGTCACCCCTCATCCGTCATTTCTCTAAGCTAAAGAGCCCGAAGCACTTCAACCTTTCTTCCAAGGGAAAATGTTCCAACCCTTTTAACAGTGTAGTTGCCCTTTTCTGCACTTTTTCCAATGCTATAATATCTTTTTTGAGGTGTGGCGACCAGAACTGTATACAGTACTCCAAATGAGGTCACACCATTGATTTATACAGGGGGATTATGATACTGGCTGATTTGTTTTCAGTTCCCTTCCTAATAACCCCCAGCATAGTGTTGGCCTTCTTCATTGCAGTCATACACTGTCTCGACATTTTAATTGAGTTATCTACTACGACTCCAAGTTCCCTCTCTTGGTCAGTCTCTGCCAGTTTTGACCCCATCAACGTGTATTTATAGTTAGGATTTTTGGCTCCAATGTGCATCACTTTGCACTTGGCCACATTAAACCCCATTTGCCATGTTGATGCCCACTCGCCCATCCTTGACAGATCCCTTTGGAGTGCATCACAATCCTCCCTGGTTCTCACCACCCTGAACAACTTCGTGTCATCTGCAAATATAGCCACTTCACTGCTTACTCCCAACTCCAAATCATTAATAAACAAGTAAAAAAGCATCGGACCAAGTAGTGATCCCTGCGGTACCCCATTGCTTACCTCCCTCCACTGAGAAAATTGCCCATTTATACTCACTCTCTGTTTCCTTTTAATTAGCCAGTTTTTGATTGACAATCCAAGCCCCAACCCTCTCCAAGCGTAGCAATGGTGAAGGGGGGCCGATTTGCCTCCTGAAGGCAAGGGGGGAAGCACCGGCACTGTGCTTTACACAGAGCTGGGAGGAAGGGGGCTGAGCCAGCTAGTTAAGAGCTGGCTCCTCCCTCTGCTCAGCCAGAGCTTCGGAGGAGCACGTGTATCGGTGAGCTCCTGCTGCTTCCAGAGGCCGGGGACCTTAGGCCAGAGAAGCAGATGCAGGGGGTCGCCTTCGAAACCGGCGGTGACCCAGGACGCGGCAGCGACACGGGAATCGGCGGCGGATGGCTGACTGTTTTGCTGGGGACCGGGGGGTTGAGGGAGGGGTCTAGGAGGCCTGAATGGCTTGTGGGGGGATGGTGCGGAGAGGGCCCTGAATCGGCAGCGGCTGGCTTTTTTGTCTGGAGAGCGGGGGGGAGGGGGTGAAGAAAACCAGGCAGCGTAACTGATCCTCTGGGCCCGAGGAACACGGGGGGGCCTTAAGCGAGGGGCTCTACTGGGCCAGCAGCCCAAATGAACAGCGGTGGCTCCACCCGGGAGGGTGGAGGCTCAGGCTCCAGCGCCGCTTGCCACACTACATGCTACACGAGGGTGGAGGAGGCCCGGGCTCAGGTGCCACTTCCCACACTACACGAGGGTGCAGGGGGGGAGGCAAAGGCTCCAGCTCCTTAGGCCGTGGGGGGAGGAGGCCTGGGCTCTGGTGCCACTCGCCACACTACAAGTGGGTGCGGGGGGGGAAAGCCAAGGCTCCAGCTCTTTAGGCCGCGGGGGGGAGGAGGCCCGGGCTCCGGCACTGCTCGCCACGCTACACGTGGGTGCGGGGGGGGGGGGGAGCCAAGGCCCAGGCTCCTTAGGCCATGGGGGGGGGAGGCCCAGGCTCAGGTGCCACTCGCCACACTACACGCGTGTGTGCAAGGAGGGGAAGCCGTGGCAATGGCCCTTTAAACTGCGGGGGGTAGAGGCCTGAGCCCAGGTGCTGCTCGTCACGCCACATGTGTGTGGGGGGGCCCCCAAGTCTTTGGCTCCATCGGCTGCTGCGCACTCGTTCTGGCAGCCATGTGGGGGGGGGGGTTAGGAGGCCTGGGGGCTCCAGGCCTCTGCAAGCAGTCACTGGCCCTCACTCGGATCATTTGCTACACTCCTTCCAGCAGGGGTTCCCAGAAAAAGAAGGGTGCCAGCGGGGGGAGTGATCCCAAGCAGGCAAGGCGGCCAGCTGGGGGCGGGAATCCACCTCCACCGAAGAAGCCAGTGGGGCCACGCAAGCCCCCAAGGGCACCACCTCGCCCCGAGCCCTCTCCACCGCAGGGAGATACGGTGCTGCCTGAGGGGCCTCAGGAGGGGAACACAGTTCCTTCGGGTGGCTCTGTGCCGGCTCCCCTCCCACTGGCAGTGCCTGCTCCCATTCCTCCTGGGGGTATTTTGCCCACGGGTCCTGCTCTCCCTGCAGTGCCAGGACAGGTGGGTGTCACCGGGGGGGGGCACCGGCATATATGTATCACGCTCCTTTTACAACTCTGGCACCCACGTTCATGCCACCAGCACAATTTGTTCCCACTGCTCCCAATCACCTAACAGCCCCAGGGCATGGGGGTATCACCAGTCTGGCACCTGCGTATTGCAATTTGGATTATCGGGTTACCACGGCTATTTTGGACAGGCTGTCTGCAATTGAGCAGCATCTTGGGGGCCTCACTGGGGCTCTGCCGGAGGGCGCATTACTTTCTCAGGTACCCACTGCCATCTCTCAAACTCAGGTATTGATGAGGCTTTCTGCCATAGACAACAGGACTGCAGCGGCGGCAGGTCAAGCTACGCCCAGTACAGCTGCTGATGGGGACGCAGACGGGCAGCAGTTTCTGGAGGAGCAGATTGCACCGGTACCCGGGGAAACACTGGCTGGGGGCCCGTCATCTACCGCAGGTACGTTGTCAGCCACACAGGATGCACAGGCCTCTGGGGTTCAGTGGCCTTGGGACATGGCTGGGGGGACCGGAGCGGCTCCAGACATGACATTACAGGGACGATAGGTCGGGGGTAAGGATGGTGCATCGACACCAGGCCAGGAAGGGGATGGGGGCTCGGGAGCACAGGCTGCAGCGGTAGTGAGGGGGTTGTAAGAGCCAAGACATATAAAATTGTCCCAGCTAAAGAATTGCCTGAGGGGGACATTGCAATGCCCTTAGGCGAACACCTCCCTACCACCACATGGGAGATTATCAGGGGGGAATTTGTTGATGTCTTTTCTCTCCTGTATCGGGAGTTGGACAAGGAGGACAAGGAGGACATGGACGAGGGGGAGAAGGAAAGACTGAGATGGAAGACAGTAGACAGGATATATGCTAACTGGTACCCAGGTTTTTTGATTTACGCTGAGGTGATCATTAGGGCGCACCCGGAGCACGCACTACCGCTGCTGCAATACATGGATATAATTTATAAGGCTTATTCCGATTTTGCTGGGTCTGCTTGGGTTGAATATGACAGGCGCTTCCGGATGAAGGCGGCCATGTATCCCTCCATCAGCTGGGATCAGATTCATCCACATCTTTGGATGCAAATCATGTCCTCAGCGAAGCCTGTTATGGGAAACCATACGGACAGTGGTCACATAGCAAAGTGGGCAGCAAATAGCTACGCAGCCACACATGGCAACTCAGGGACTTCCCGGCCCCAGGCTGGGCAGTATGTTCAAAAACGCCCACTGTGCTGGGAATTCTCAGGGCAAGGGTTTTGCAATAGGAGGACATGCAACTACAGGCACGAGTGCCCAGTTTGCGCTGGTCCCCACTCCTTTCCAGCTTGTTCAAAGACAAAGGAATGAGGTAGCAGAAAACAGGGCGGGGGAGAGGGTCGGGCTCTACCTGACAAAGGGATCCAGCCCAATTAGGGTCCCTGTTTTGGAATGTTGGCTGCGCCTATACCCCCGGCGGGAGGATGGTCAATATTTGTTGAACGGCTTTAGCATGGGTTTTAGGATTCCATTCATGGGTGACAGACAAGCTTTTTTTGCCCCCAGTTTGCCATCTGTTCGAGGCCTGGAGCATGTAGTTAGGTCAAAAATCAATAAGGAATGTGCAGAGGGTAGAGTGGTTGGCCCTTTTCCTTCACCCCGGTGCTTAACCTTCGTGTATCACCTTTGGGGATGGTTCCAAAGAAGGCGCTGGGGGAGTATCGCCTCATTCACCATCTGTCCTACCCAAGGGGCAGCTCAGTGAATGATGGGATACCAGGCGGGCTGTGCTCAGTTAGATATACCTCCTTTGACGAGACGGTCTGCATGGTTAGGAAATGCGGGCGGGGGGCTGAGATGGCTAAATGTGATATCAAATCAGCCTTCTGCCTCCTCCCAGTGCACCCTGAGGACTTTGTTCTCCTCAGGTTCTCTTTTGAGGGACAATACTATCTGGATAGGGCCCTACCTATGGGTTGCTCAGTATCCTGCACAGCATTTAGCACCTTTTTGGAATGGGCATTGCGCACACACACAGGTTTACACTCCACCGCTCATTACTTAGATGATTTTTTGTTTGCGGGGCCGGCTGGCTCTGGGTAGTGCTGGCATCTACTCCAGACATTCGAACATTTGGCCGGGGAACTGGGGGTTCCTTTAGCAGGAGAAAAGACCGAAGGGCCCAACGTGGTTTTGAGTTTTTTGGGCATAGAGTTGGACACGGTTCGGGAAGTTTCCCGGCTACCCCGGGATAAGATTGAGGTGCTATTGAGTTTGCTGGATGGGCTGGATGGGAAGTCTAAGGTTACGCTCCAAGAGTTGCAATGGCTGATTGGGCATCTCAACTTTGCATGCCGGGTCATGGCACCTGGGCGCGCTTTTCTGTGCTGGCTGTGTGATTTAACAATGGGCTTGAGGCATCCTAATCACTGGACTAGAATTACTCAGGGTATGCAGGAGGACTTGATGGTTTGGAGGAGTTTTTTGGCCTCTTACAATGGGGTTTCCTTCTGGAGAAATGACCTGCGCTTGGAGGCGGAACTCCAGGTCACTTCTGATGTGGCTGGCTCCTCTGGCTTTGGTATCTACTTTAGGGGACGTTGGTATGCAGAGGACTGGCCGGCATGGTGGATCGATGCAGGCTGGGTGCGGGATCTGACCTTTCTCGAGTTCTTTCCCATTGTAGTGGCAGTTCACATCTGGGCAGAGACATTGGCTAACCACACGGTCCACTTTTGGTGCGATAACATGGCTGCAGTTCAGGTCATCAACTCACTAACATCTAAGTCAGCTCGGGTGATGGCCCTTATTAGAGCGTTTACCTTGCAATGCATGAGGTTTAATATCTTGTTCAAGGCTAGGCATGTGCTGGGGGTTAATAATGGAATCGCGGATGCTCTATCTCGGAAACAGATGGAGAGATTCCGTCAGTTGGCCCCAGATGTGGATCCATTCCCGGTAAAGATGCCTGAGTGCCTATGGAAAATTGGAGGGCTTAAACTGACAGGACAATGGGATTAGCTCTGGCACCTAGCACCCATTGTTCATATATGAGGACAGGATGGGAGTTTGTGGAGTTTAGGAGCCAGGTGGGCCTCCAACACCACTGGCCCATCCCTGTGTCCGACCTCCGCAAGTTCTGTGTATTCCTGAAAGGTAAGGGTCTGTCTGTCCGTTCCATTTGGGGGAAGCTTTTGGCCCTTGCTTTCACAAGCAAAAGCGGGGGTTTCAGAGATGATTCCAATGATTTCAGGGTTAGGAAAATGCTAGAAGGATGGGCACGGGAGGAAGGCACCCTGACGGATGACAGGGCACCATTCACCCCTATGATTTTGAAGGGTTTGAGGCTTCGGTGGGTGTCTTTATGTGTGGATGCCTTTGAGGTGGCCTTGTTTCATGCTGCCACGTTGCTAGCTTTCTTTGGGGCTCTCAGGATTAGCAAGTTGGTGGCTCAATCACGGAACGACAGGTCTGAGTTTGCACTCCACCACCGGGACGTTCGGGTTGAGCAGGAGACACTACACATCACAGTCAGGCGGTCAAAGACGGACCAGGGCCAGCGGGGGATGATGGTGTCATTGGGTAGGTGTGTTGATCGGGACCTGTGCCCACTAGCGGCAATCCAGGCCTACTAGATACTGCGGGGGGAGGCACTGGGTTTCCTCTTTATACACATGGATGGATCCCCATTAACAAAATATCAATTTTGGACTGTGACCAAACGGGCTTTAAACGCGCTGGGTCTGGGTGCCTACCGCTTCGGTACATATTCTTTCAGGATCGGCGCGGCATTTATGGCCGCAGCTTTGGGGTATCAACCGCCAGCCATTAAGAGATTGGGACAGTGGAGGTCTGCACGTTACAAATCATATGTTCGCCCTTGCACAGTTTAGTGGGCATGCACTTCGTCTGTGTGGGCGAGCACTTGGCCTACCTTGTTAACCCACTCTGTTTCTCTGTTGCTACATGATTCTGCTTCTACATTATTTTGGTGGCTCTGCGCTACGTCTCTGGGGGCAGGTGCACGGTTACCCTGTTCTAATATTCTCTGTGTGATCCATTGTTTGTTCCAGGTATGGCGAGCAGCCACAGACGAAGGAGCCGGGTGTTGGTGTGTGGACACAGCATGGTTTTCTGGGCTGCCCATTGAGCCAGGAGGACAGCACTCGGGTCCCAGTTGGGTTGCAGTGAGTGGGTGGAGGTCGAATGGCTGGGCCGGAGAGGCATGCGCTGGCCGGCACTGCTGCCACTTTTGTTTGAGGAGTGGCATGGCCCTCCCCCTGAGGTGTTGGTCATCCACCTGGGTGGGAATGACTTGGGACTCATGAAAGGGGTCGCCCTGGTCCTGCAAGAGAAGTCTGACATGGCAGTGATTGCGGATCGCTGGCCTGGGGTGCTAATTGTTCTGTCAGCTATGCTACCCAGGCAGGTTTGGAGGGGTCTGGGTGACCCTAGGAATTTGGATAGGGCTCGGCGGAAGGCCAATAGGCAGTTGTGCTTGGCCATGGAAGGTGGCTTGGGCCTCTTCGTTCTGCACCCTGATATACGGGCTGACCTGCTGGACCTGTATAGGGATGACGGGGTGCACCTTTCGAACAACAGCAATGATGTCTTTTTAGCGGATTTGAGGCGAGGGGTGCTGTTGGCTCTGGATCGCTTGGTGGGGGCGAAGGCCTAAGCAGAGGCATGGCCTTTGCTGTGGCGGGGTAGAGCGACCAGAAAGGGGAAATGGTGAGCACCTAGGCATTGTTATGGTAATCAAGCAAGCATCCAAGAACGGCTCTCGGGTCTTGCGGCTCAGGGACGGGAACGGAGGTCCTGCGTGGGAACAACCTGGCCCGGCTATACTAGCAGGCTTTGGGGCCTCGGGGTGGTTGGCCAGGTGTTTCTGCTATAGTTGTCGAGCTGCTGGTCAAGAGTTTTGTTAGAAACCTCGAGATCAGGGTGGGTGCATCGCCCAACAAGGCATGAAGGTGGGCTGGAGATGAACACCTGTCATGAGCCTCAGTACTCAACCCCTCGCCATGTTGTGTGAATAAATTAGTCAATAAAGTGGCCCTTGTTCGAACCCAATGATTTGTGTCTGCCTCTTTCTTGCCGAATCAGGGGGCAAAAGGACTTGTCCTTTTATCCCATGACTACTGAGCTTACTTAGGAGCCTTTGATGAGGAACTTTATCAAAAGCTTTCTGGAAGTCAAGGTAAACAACATCTATTGGGTCCCCCTTGTCCACATGTTTGTTTACTCCCTCAAAGAACATTAACAGGTTAGTGAGACAAGATCTTCCCTTACAGAACCCATGCTGAGTCTTCCTCAGTAGAGTTTGTTCATCAATGGGCCTACTTATTTTTTCCTTAATAACAGTTTCCACCAACTTACCTGGTATCGACATCATACTGACTGGCCTGTAATTTCCCGGATCACCTCTGGAACTCTTTTTAAAGATAGGAGTGACATTTGCTACCTTCCAGTCCTCAGGAATGGAGGCAGATTTTATGGAAAGATTACATATTTTTGTCAGGAGATCCACAAGTTCACATTTGAGTTCTTTCAGAACTCTCAGATGTGTGCCATCTGGGCCCGGTGATTTATTTGTTTTTAAGTTGTCTATCAGTCATAGGACCGCCTCTCGTCACCTCAGTCTGACTCAGGTCTTTCAATACCCCTCCTGAAATCAGTGGTTCTGGAGTGGGCAGGCACTTCTCATCTTCCACAATGAAGACTGAGGCAAAAAATGCATTTAGCTTCTCAGCCATTTCCCTATCATCCTTCACTACACCTTTTACCCCTTGGTCACTCCATATTTTGCGATATGCTCAGGGATCTGTTGGAGCGGGAGTGCACAGGAGAGCAGCTCCGGGAATGAGAAGCCCAGGGGGGTGGGCACATGACCAAGCCCCGCCCCCTCCTCGGCTTTCCGAGCAGTGCAGAGGCGCAGCGCCCCGGGGAAAGCCCTGCTAGGGTCTTTATTGTTTTTAATGTTTTGTTTTAATATTGATAATTTTATCATTGTTCCTTTTATGACTGTGGGCTGCTTTTCCAGAGAGTTGCTCAAAGTGGCATATAAATTTTCTTAAGTATACCATTTTTTATCTGGGCACATGGCACATAAGTACTGGAGAAATTTCACCAACCCTTCAGCAGCTTCCACCCCATCAGTTTGGTGTAGTGGTCAGGAGTTGGACTCTAATCTGGGAGAACTGGGTTTGATTCCCCACTCCTCAACATGCAGCTGCTGGTGTGACCTTGGGCCAGTCACAAGTTCTCTCAGAGCTGTTCTCTCATGAGCAGTTCTCAAAAGACCTCTCTCAGCCCCACCTACCTCACAGGGTGTCTTGTGGGGAGGGGAAGGGGAAGGGATGGGTGGTGCACATGTCCTGGGTATCTCAAGTCTACTTGAAACCTAGTGGTTTCAAGGGAGCAGGAAGAGAATGAGGGTGTGTTCTTTATGCTTATTTTTATTGCACAAAGTATTGGATGGGGAAGGGAATGGAGGAAGAGCAGGTCAGTTTCACTCATCTGTGGAGTGGAGCCTGAGGGGTGGGTGTTGCCTTCTGACACACTTCCGGTATGTTAGGGGGTGTTGCATATGCAAATGAGTTATGCAAATGAGTTATGCTAATGAGCTCCTGCACCTCTTTTTCTATGAAATGACCCCTGGATATGCTCCTCATATTCCCGTTTTGCCTGAATGATCACAGACTTGCATTTTATTTGTCACAGCCTGTCATGATCTCCACCACCATAACTTTGAAGAAAACTTGCCTTGTGATCTGAAATCATTGTGCTCATGATTTCCCTACCCCAACAACCAAGTATTGGTAGCTGTTGGCTAGTGGCAGGGAAGGACTCAACAGACTGAGGGCCATGAGACACCACAGCTGAGAGATCTTTGCATGAGCAAAATGATGAATTACCATTTACTACTGTTCTGTGGGTCATGTATGCCTGTGCACACATATGATTCAAAAGATTCTACTATAATTAGTGGCTTTGCCATGAAGCATGGGAATCTTTCTACTCTGTTCACTGGAAATGATGGGTGGATTTTTGTTGCTGATATCTTTAGTATTGATACAGGCCAAAATTAGGGTTCCAGGTCCTGCCATAATTCCGGTGGGAGGACTGGGGGGGGGGGGGCGTTCTGAGAGTGAGTGGGAATGTCACGCAATGTGCTGATGTCACCCAGAAGTGACATGGATGTGTCAGTGACATCAGGGGTGATACTGTTTTTGGGGAAAACTCTATGGTAAAATCATCCCCAAACTATAGAGTTTAACTGAGAAACCAGAGCGTCACACACACCCCATGTCACCAACATGACTGTGTGATTTCTGGGTGTTGTGAGCATATTGCGTACAACATCACTGTGGGGGGTGGGGGAATTTCCTCCTGCCAGCCAGCTGGCCGGGGGGGGGGGGCAGGAGCCCATGAAAACTGGGGATCCCCCGCCCCCACCTGGGGAATGGTATCCCTTGCCAATGTAAAGATAATCAAGCCATGCTGAAACTTTTGGGCCTTTCCCTGGCATGTGGAAGGCCATTGCAAAGTCTAGACCTGTTAGAATCTGCCATAGCCTCTGAGAATTCTGGTAGGCCCCCTTGAGAATCTGGACTAAATTCTGAAGCCCACGTCTATCCTGATTTCTACTTGGGATGAGAATTGGTGAAGCCTAACATATAGGAAATTATATCTTTGTTAGGAACTGTAGCCAATCATGGCTTAGTGTAGGTGATAGAAATTCTTCTGTCACAAATTAGCTGAGATACAGCTTATACAGAATAAGGCCAAGGGATTTATCTACAAATTTCTTCTTACCTTTTCCATCTCCTCCAGATACGTGTCAATCAAATCTCTTGCAAATGTAGGATCCCTGGTTTCCTTATGTTTCATCACAATTTCACTTAGTATGGCACTAACATCATTATAAAGTGTCTTAATTTTTTGGTGAGGAATATATGTTATATATATTTTTTGGCCCAGGAATATATGAGAACCAGGATCCTGCCCCCAACACCTATCAACAGCCAAAGAAAGATGCTTGGTAAAGGTAGCATACATTCAGCGGATCCCCTGAAAATGAAACTGCACTGCTGTAGAATGTTAAGAACATAAGAGAAGCCAATGTTGGATCAGTCCAATGGCCCATCCAGTTCAACACTCTGTCACACAGTGGCGAAAAACACCAGGTGCCATCAGGAGGCCCACCAGTGGGGCCAGGACACTAGAAGCCCTCCCACTGCCCCCCCCCCCAAGCACCAAGAATACAGTGCATCTCTTGCCCCAGACTGAGAGCTCCTATCTATACCTTGTGGCTAATAGCCACTGATGGACCTCTGCTCCATATGTTTATCTAATTCCCTCTTGAAGCCATTCATGCTTGTAGCTGCCACCACCTCCTGTGGCAGTGAATTCCATGTGTTAATGACTCTTTGGGTGAAGAAGTACTTCCTTTTAGCCATTCTAACCTGACTGCTCAGCAATTTCATGGAATGCCCCCGAGTTCTTGTATTGTGAGAAAGGGAGAAAAGCACTTCTTTCTCTACCTGCTCTATCCCATGACTAAACTTATAAACCTCGATCATGTCACCCCTCATCCGTCATTTCTCCAAGCTAAAGAGCCTGAAGCACTTCAACCTTTCTTCATAGGGAAAGTTTTCCAACCCTTTTATCATTCTAGTTGCCCCTTTCTGCACTTTTTCCAATGCTATAATATCTTTTTTGAGGTGTGATGACCAGAACTAAACAAAGTACTCCAAATGAGGTCGCACCATCGATTTATACAGGGGTTATGATACTGGCTGATTTGTTTTCAATTCCATTCCTAATAACACCCAGCTAGATACTTTCCCACATACTAGTGGGGAGGGCTCTTTCTGCCAACTTTATCCCTATTCCTCTCTACTTCTCCCACATCTGAGGACTGGAGCTATTAATATTTTGGTTTAGGAAAAGCTTTAATTACAGCAGCCTCCCTCATTCCCAACACACTTCATACCAGATCAACCCATCATGAAAGATATGTTAATGTACTTGTAAGCAACCATATGTTCAAAAGTTAAAATGAAAGAGGAGCACCTTTATTTTCTTCATCTTAAAATGGTGCCAACTCACTACAGTTTCTATTAATGTTTGTATACGTGAAAAAAATGAGGCAGAAAGCCAACACATTACCTTGCGGATACCAAAGAAGCCAGTGGTAAAGTTTCCACTAACTGAAATCGGTTCAGGTTTGACTCACATTTCTTTTGAGGGAGAAGAACTTCACTCTTGGTTGTGTCCATACTAGGCCTCCTCAGATCTTGTGACCCACAAGCCCAGCAGCCAGACATTGTGCTGGTCTGGCACATATTTGACACAATCTATTTTTCAGGCATGAACCAAAACTGAAGGTTCATTGTAGGAATGATGGCAAAATTCTGTTACAATGGACTTTGTTTTCAAACCTTTGTCTCTCACCCTTCAGCTGCTCATCAGATCAAAGCATGACCTATGATGCAGTTAATGAATAGTCCTTTTGGACCCCAGCTTCTAGTGTCCATGGAGATCACAAACAAAGGGAATTTAAAAAAGGATTCTGAAGTATTCTGCTATTTAGTGGAGAACACTGTAATTACTAGTTGAAGCATCACTGGTTCTATTACCTGCTCGACATTAGCCTCTTTTAAAGAAATTCTCCACATTTCCCAAAAACACTAACATATTTTTTTAAAAATCTGGCTGTTGTAGCTGTCCAAGGGAAGTGATGAGGCTAACCCCCCCCCCGCCCCCCCACTTTTTAAATTTTTGAAAGGAACAAATTAACCATTTCTCACCCAGTCTGGAAAACTGTTGTTGCAAAAGCACCTAACTGGTTGTGCACTGGAAGCCTTCAGCCTCACAGAACATGCAGTTTTGAATATGAACTCCAGAGACTATAGAAGCTGATTATTAAGCGGTACAGTACATCATCTTGAATGAATGTTCAGATTCCAAGTTCCATGCTTGCTACGTATGTGTCAGTGTGTGTTTATGTGTGTAGTTTAAAAATGGGAAACAACTGTTAAAATTTAAAAGATATTAATATATAAATGAATGCATGAATAAATAACTAAAAATCTCAGTGAATATAACATATGATGCTTACAAGATGAAAGGTGTTTCTGCTCCTTTTGTGGAACAGAGCACTTCCAATTTTTTGGAATGGATATTGCTCTTGTTGTTGCTCCCCCACCTCCCCCGAATGGAAAACTGATCTTCAGTCAAACCTTTTGCCTTAACTGTCTCAATAAGGACTTTGAGCAGCGGTCGAAGAGATGCTCTTGGCATCTATGTTGTGCTTCCCCTTTCCCAACTTCCATGATGGGCCTTCTAACATCAGACTCCTTCCTGTCTCTTTATGGATGTGTGAAGGTACCTGGGGCAAGTTTGTGGAAACATTCTTCAGGATATCCTTGGTCAAATGTATTAGTTTCAGGAATGTTGCATCATTGTAGTCATAGTGGTCACCAAATGTTAGGGCGCAAATAACGTTGCCAACAGCATTGTGCAGAAGACTCTCTGGGTCAAAGGGAGCACCTGTAGGACACAATAATGAAACATTTAGACATGATTCATCCTACACACCTGGCATGACGAGAATCCATGTGGATTGCAAAGTGTGTGGGGTCGATTGCTTAGTAGGGTTGCCAAGTTACTTACTAGTTTGAACAGGGGAGTCCCGCTCTTCGTCTGGGACGTCACTAGGCGATGCTCTGGTAATCGCCCTAAAAACTTTATGGTACCATAGACTTTTCAGGGCGATTACTAGAGCGTTGCCCTGTGACGTGCTTGGCGTGATGACGTCACTTCTGTGCAATGTCATAGCGCCGGGCATATTGGCTTGATATGGCCATTTCGGGGTGGAGTTTCCCCCACCGGCCGAATCTGGACTGGCGAATTGGGGACCTGGCAGTCCTATTGCTTAGGCCCAGAGGCATAGACTTTTCCATTTCCCAGGGGCGGGGGCTCTTGCGCTCACGCAAAGCACACACGATGTCCCTGCCACCTCCGCCAGAGCCTCCCCCCGCCCGTCTCCCGGCTTGCAGCTCCCCTGAACCCACTCCAACCCACTCACTCTCTCCCTCTCTTCCTCCCAGGGCCATCTGGGCAACTGCCCAGTGTGATGACGTCACCCGGAAATGACGTCATCATGCCGGGCACATTGCCAGGGTGACGCTCTGGCAATCGCCCCGAGACTCTATGATGCCATAGAGTTTCAAGGCGATTGCTAGAGCATTGCCCCAGCAGTCGCCTGATGGCCCCAGGAGGGAGGGAGAGAGTGAGTGGGGGGGAGCCGGGCGGGGGGGAGCTGGGTGGGGGGATGGGCGGGCCTAGGAGGGAAGGCGGGGAGGCATGGTGGTGGCGGGCAGGTGCCCCGTTTCACCGGGGAGCTCAGTCCCCCTGGGAAATTTCAGGGGTGGCCTGTGCCCTGAGCCCCCCCATAGTTGATGCTGGTGCTTAGGCCTGAAATCTCCTTTTAGTTCCAATTTGCATCTAGCATTTGCTCTGCTATCTTCCCAAACCCATACTGCAACTGAAATTCCCATCTGCATTGCATGCCACTTTTATTTTGATTGATTGTCAAATTGTATGGCAGTGTCCAGACTGCATGCCGCCTTCAAAATGTTTGATCTCTCGGTTTTATGGTGGCTGTCTGCATAGATTTATGCCTGTTTTATGGCCATTCAGCGGTGACTGCAGTCAGTACAGCATTGGCCTGGGGTATGTGGTTTTGAGCCGTACCTTTTTCTTTTCCAGTGCAGGTTTGGTAAAACAACGGAGCAAATGCTAGATACAGATTGGGCCTTAGAGTTGCATGGTTCACATACGTCTGCTCACTACAGCTCCTTGCTGTAGAAAAAGCCACTCCCACCTCCCTGAAGCTGTGTTTGACAGACCATGCTCCTTTAAACTCCACTTGCAAAAACTTGATGAGTAATATGGCCCAGCAGTCTGGAGTTTGAAAACAAGGGTTGTTTTTTTATACAATGTCTTTCTCTACCCTGGAGGAGTCTCAAATGCACCTTCTTGTGATTTGAACTCAGAACACAAGCGTCTTACTTCTTCAGATATCGTTTTTTCAAGTGTTTTCCTTTTCATCGCAATGTCTTTCAGGGTGGAAACAAACCATCTCCTCTGCTCCTTCCAGCCAGTGCCATTCCTTGCCATTAATATTCCTGAAGGATATGGAAAGGATTCTTGTCAATTCAGTTTGTTTTCTATAGCGAGAAAATACTCAAAAGTCAAGTATATTTATTTTTATTAATTGTTTCATTCTGGTTGGTGATATATCACAAGGATGGAATGGGCTGCTGTTGCTTGAACTTACAGGCTTATCCCCCTGAGCATAGGGCAGCTGCAGCGTTAGACCAAGCCATGCTAACTCTCCACTGCAGTTCCTGCTCCTGCTCCTGCCAACCACACAGTCATTAAGTGACAGCTAGCCTGGTGAGTGACCATAGATCTAACTTTGCAGACCTCACTGTCTCAGTGCCATTAAAATATTTATTAACACACCACTCTGCATAGTTCTGTGTTCATCATTTGTGGCCTGAAAGATTAAAAGGATAAACCTGAGTAAAATATCCTTCCTGATCACCCGCATGCACTTCCTCACTGCTGGCATCTAAATGAATGCTGTTTGCAAGCTTTCTTCCTGCCCTAATCGATCTCTTTGTCCGCCCCACCTCTGATTCTTTCCTGCCTTGCTTTGTTTCTCCATTGTTCAGGCAATGGTGCAGGGACCCTAAAAAAACTGAAGAGAATATGCTACTGTGTGTTTCTGTTCTTTCTTGATCACTTGAATTCAGTCCAAAATTGTGGGGTGATAATAGGCCTGCCAAGTCCCCCGGTGGGGCGGGGGAAACACTGATTTTTAGTGCTCATCTCCCGCTTTTCCAAAGTTGGCCACCGGGGGGACAAAATGGCTGCCTTAAAAGGGAAATGTCTGCAGAGAGCCTGCCCTGCAGTAAAAAGCCTCGCCAGACATTTCCCCTTTAAGAAGTCAGCAAGAGAGCTTCTTCCACAGCAAGACAGGTCCGCCCAGAGATTAAGGAGGGACTGAAGGAGCTGCTTTTGCATGTGGCTGGCAAGGTGAGTTTCTCTTCCAGCTCTTTTCATTCTCTCTCCCTCTTTCTTTTTTCTGTCTGTCTCTCTCTCTCTCTCTCTGTCCCCATCCAGCCGAGGTCTATCAGTGGCTATTATAGCCACAAGGTCTAAATGGAAGTAAGTGCCTCTGCCAGTTTTTTCCCCTTCTCTCTCTCTCCCTGTTTCTTTCTTTTTTCTGTCTGTCTGTCTGTCTGTCTGTCTCTCTCTCTCTCTGTCCCCATCCAGCAGAGGTCTATCAGTGGCTATTATGAGCCACAAGGTCTAAATGGAACCCTTTGTCTGGGGCAGTGAGGCTCTGAATTCTTGGTGCTTGGGGGGCAACAGTGGGAGGGCTTCTGGAGTTCTGGCCCCGCTGCTGGACCTCCTGAGGGCACCTGGTATTTTTGGCCACTGTTGTGACACAGAGTGTTGTACTGGATGGGCTGTACTGGATGGGCCGATCCACTGTGGCTTCTCTCCTGTTCTTATGATATGAAAATCATATTTAGCACTTGTGTAGCACTTAGGGCTTCATATTCTGCCGAGATGAGGAAGGATTCAGTAGGGCCGTTGCTCAGTGATAGAGCATCTGCTTGACATGCAGGAGGTATCAGCCTCTTCAGCTAAAAAAGGATCAGGGAATAGGTGACATTAAAGATCTCAGCCTGAGACCCTGGAGAGCCACTACCAGTCTGAGTAGTCAATACTGACCTTGATGGACCAATGGCCTGATTCAGTATTAGGAAACTTCATGAGTTCATGTGGAAGCATGTGGAAGCAACATCACAGGATGTGACATCACAAAATGATGTCACTTCCTTTCTCCTGGCTCCACCCCCAAAGTCTCCTGGCTCCACCCCCAAAGTCCCCAGATATTTCCCAAGTTGGACTTGGCAGCCCTAGGTGATAACTAGGCACCCCCTCAAATTCCTCCTGGCATTCTGTTTCACAGTTGTTCTGCTCGGGGGAGAGGAATTCCGTTTATGCACCTCTTTAGTGCATTTTTATCTCACCCTCCCTCAGGCCCGTAGCTACAGTGGGGCATTTCAGGGCCGGGCCCCCCGACTTCCCATCCAGCTGGTTTATTTTATTTTTTGTGTGCGCCAAGGCCATGCTGAGCTGAGCCATCGCCCTGCCCTGCCTACTGTCAATGTACCTCTGGCTAGCTGTGGGCGAGGCATGCCACAGGGCACATCTGATCCCTAATCCACCCTCCTCCTCTCTCTCTCATCACTTTTAAAAACTTGTACTCTCTCATCGCTCCTGACATAGCTCCTGACTTATTTAAATGCCCACAGAAGTCAAAAATCCTGGCTACATCCCTGCCCTTTCTCTGGGGAGATCAGGGTGGCATTGTTCTGGATTTCATTGGCCCGACCATCAGAGGCAGCAGTTTTTATCCTGGGCCAGTCTTGGTAACTGTGGTCAATGGCTATGGATGAACACTGAAGCTGAACCCCAACAAGGTGGAGGTGATGCTGGTTGCGAAAGCTGAGGTTTTGCTAGGCATTGTCACTCCCCAACCTAGGTTTGATGGGGTCCGGCTGCTCTTGTTGGATTCATTGTGGAGTCTGGAAAGGCCATATTGGACTGTGCTTCATTGCTACAAAATCAGGTAAGCACAGTGGTAAAAGGTGGCTTTCCCCATCTTTATCTATTATAGAAAGTTGGATTCCTATCTTTATTAAGCTTTGACATGGTCTTTTTTTTTAACGTTTATTTGTTAATTTTTTACAGTTTAACACAACAATCCAATATTCCATATAGTTGAGTCGCTTATAAACAATCTATCCAATTATAAAATACTGACCATATTTCCCAAAATAAAGTTTTATCTTTCTCCTTAATTGTGTGACTTAATTTATCCATTTCTGCCAGATCCAGTAGTTTAAATATTAAATCATTTAATTGGGGTATTTTATCCGACTTCCAAACCTTTGCCCAACAAATTCTAGCTGCAGTCAAAATATACAGTTAAGGTCATTTTACTTCTATCGTATCCTTCCAGCAACAAATTTAATAAGAAGGATTCAGGAACTAAAGATAAGTTAACTCCTGTTAATTCCATAATTAAATTTCTAACAAGACACCAGAAAGAACGTGTTTTCTTGCACCGCCACCACATATGATAATATGATCCCACATTTCCAACAGAGATTTGATGTACCTATATAACATCTTGCTAATCTCCCAGGGTCCCAGTGCCATTGATAAAACATCTTATATATATTTTCCTTAAATGGTACAGCATGCATTAGTTTTACCGTTTTCCATATTTTACTGCATTCATCTATTTCTAGGGAGTAACCAAAGTCTTGCATCCATGCAATCATGGCTCTCTTGATCGTCTCATAATACATTTCTTCTGCCAATAGATATTTATATAGTTTTTTAAAATAATTTTCTCATTAGTCAATAACCAAAGTTTGTCAAACTCATTTTTATAATCGTAAAATCCTATTTTTCTATCTAAGCCATATCTGGTTATCAGTTGATTTTTTCCCCACCAAGTTAGCTTAATATTATATTTAGCTCCTAAACTTTCTTCTGATCTCAACTCATTATTATTATCTAACAGAACTTCATAGTTTGCTTTGTTATGTGCATTTATTAATGATGGTTTAATAAATGCCTCCAGAGGTGATACCGATAATGGAATTTTTGGATAGTATGTAGCTTTAACTTCCTGCCAAATTTTAACCAAAGCACTTCTTAACACATGGTTATGGAAATTCGTATGGATTTTATCTTTTCCATACCAAACATATGCATGCCATCCCATAAAAAGATCATGGCCTTCCAAAGCCAAACATCTAGTATCCTCTAAGCTTATCCAATCTTTAATCCAAGTCAACGCAGCTGCCTGGTAGTATATGCTCCAATTAGGTATGTCAAAACCCCCTCTATCTTTAGTGTCTTCCATTATTTTCCATTTTATTCTTGGATTTTTGGGATGCCACACAAATTTCCTAACACATTTATCTAGTTCTGTAAAAAATGTTTTCTTTTTAAGAATAGGAATATTTTGTGCTAAAAACAAAAATCTCGACAAAATATTCATTTTTATTGTAGCAATTTTGCCCAACAAAGACAGTCTTAGATCTTTCTATCTTTCCAAATCCTTTTTAATTTCACCTAGGAGTTTTAAATAATTATTTTCTATAAGTGCACTGTTTCTATTAGTAACATAGATGCCTAAGTATCTAATCTTATTTACGATCTCTATTTTAGCTTTTTATTGAGTGACCTTTCTTATTTTATCAGTGCAGTTTTTGGAAAGTAATTTTGTCTTTTTAAAGTTGATTTTAAGCCCTGCTACTTCCCCATATGATTGAATCGTTTCTAATAGTTTTATAATTGAGACTGTGGGATTTTCCATTATAAATAACAAATCATCCGCAAACACTCTTACTTTAAATTCATTCCCTTTACATTTCAGGCCGCTTATTTCTTGATTTGATCTAACTTGCTCCATCAAAGTTTCTAATGCAAAGATAAATAATAATGGTGATAACGGACACCCCTGCTTTGTACCTTTCTGTATTTCAATATCTGATGTTAGATCACCATTTACTATAACTTTGGCCTGATGTTTTTTATATATGGCCTTAATCATTGTTTGAAATTGTGTGCCACAGTCCCATAAGGCCAATTTCTGCAACATAAATTCCCATGATAGATTATCGAAGGCTTTCTCCACATCCAAAAGCATAAAAATTACTTGCTTTTCTGGGTGAGCCTCATAAAACTCTACAGCACTCATAAACACCCGTATGTTAATTTGCCTCCTAGGTAGAAAGCCAGCTTGAGCCTGGTGAATCTTCTGCACTAGAACTTTTTTCAATCTATTAGCCAAAATATTGGCAAAAATTTTGTAATCAGCATTAAGAAGAGAAATAGGTCTATAGTTACTGACTAGACATCTTTCAGATTCTGATTTTGGTATCAATGAGATTATCGCCTGATTCCAAGAGTCTGGTATTTCACCTGATCTTCCTATCTTCTCCAGTAAATGTTTAAAAGGGAGCATAATTTGATCTTCAAACTTACAATATACTTCTATCGGCAAACCATCCGGTCCTGGAGCTTTCTTTTTCTTCTGTCTTTTAACTGCCTCTACCACTTCACACATAGTTATATTTTCATTTAGAATCTGTTTTTGTTTTTCCGAACAGGTTGTTTTGTTTTTTTCTAATAAATATTCTTTAATTTGCTGTGGATTTTCAACACCTTGCTGGTATAGTTCACCGTAGTATTGTTCTACAATATACTTTAAGTCCTGAGCCCCATATTTGTCCTCTCCATGGTTATCTTTTAATGTTATTATTGTTCTTTCTGCCTTTTCTTTCCGGAGTTTATATGATAACCATTTTGTTGGTCTATTAGCATTTTCAAAAATATACTACTTTGTATATTCTATATTTTTAGCTATCAAATTCAAAATCAAATTCATTTTATGTTGTAGTACTTTCAGCCTCCTCCTGTTTTCTGCCTCTGTTTCCTTATTTTCTTTTAACTTATCTTCTTCTAATTTAATTTGGTTAGCTATCTGATCATATTTCAATTTTTTCTGTTTTCTTTTCCAAGCTTGATAGCTAATAAATCTACCTCTCAAAAAAGCTTTGAACGCATCCCAAACTATGTTCAATGATACATCTGGTTGTAAATTTCTTTTAAAGTATTCTTGTATTTCTATTTTAGTCTTCCCTAAAAATTCTTGGTCCCTCAGTGTATTCAAATTCAACCTCCATCTGCCTTTCTTCTTTATTTCTTTATAAGAGATCATTAAAGGATTGTGATCTGTGAATGTTCTAGGCAATATATCTACCTCTAACAAACCCTCCAACATTGGCAAGGTTATCCAGGCCATATCTATTCTGGACCAGGATGCATGTCTAGCCGAGAAATAAGTAAAATCCTTTTTCCCTATATTTCTAGTTCTCCATATGTCTATCAAATTATATTCCTCTGCTATTTTCAAGAAGCTTTTTGGTAGCATCATACCATTTCTCTTTATTTTTTTCATATTTTGTCTATCACATTTCGGATCGAACACTGCGTTATAATCCCCAATAATACAAATGTTTCTAAATTCTTTAGTTGCCATTATTTTTGCCAAATCTTTATAAAAAAAATTTTGTTTTTGATTTGGAGCATAAATGTTAATTATCAGGAACTCAATACCTTGTCTAATCACAGTTATAGCCACAATCCTACCATCCTCAGATGCATAAAATGGCTGCGGTTGTAAATATTCTTCAGCGTAGATTACTACCCCTCTTTTTTTTCCTATCCAAAGCTACAAATGGTAGACCTATTTTTTTTGCATTTAAATATCTAGCATCTTTTCTTTTAATATGGGTTTCCTGAAGACATGTTATAGCGGGCTTTAATTGAATAATCTGATGAATAATTTTCTTTTTGAGGGGCCATTAATTCCATTCACATTAACTGATAAAGTATTAAAATTTTTAGTGTGTTTCATTTTTAATTTTATCTTCCTTGGACCTACTTCAGTATTGGAATCTAGTAAGCATTTGTGAAGTTGTTATATCTTGCTTTTTTTTAAAAAAACCTTTCTTAAGGTTTTTTTTAAACCTTTCTTCTTTCCTGCCCTTAGCCTTATCTCTTCCTCTCTCTTCTTCCTGCTCTGTCTCTCTCTCTTGGCCATTTTCTTTTTGCCAACCTAAATCTTGGCCATACATATCCAAAAAATTATCTAGTTTGAATACTGAATCGATACGATGTCTTCTTCCTAGATGCTCAAATAGCAGGCCCTCTGGTAAAGCCCATTTATAGGTTATTCCTTCTGTTCTTAGGAGTTCCATTAATACTTGGTAGGTTCTTCACCTTTCTCTAACCCTCCATGGTATTTCTTTCAGAAACCAGATTTCATCGTCTTGTATCGTCATTGTGTTTTCATTTGCCGCTCTCAGAATTTTCTCCTTTGTTTCCTTCTTATAGAATTTTATATGAACCTCTCGTGGAACGTTATATTTTCTCACATAGGCAGAATTTTTCCTGTAAATAGCCTCGATTTCCGATCCAATTTCATCTTTGGTACTAATTCCAAATTGCTCCGCTATGTTTTGTGAAAGTTCCTCTTTCAGGGTGTTACTTAGATTTTCTGGAATATTTTGGCACCTTAGTATTGTAGCTGCTTTGTCCATCTCCAAACTAATAAGTGACTCTTCTATTCTATTATTTTTAGCCTTCAATTCCCATACATCTAATTCTAAATCCATTACTCTATCCTTAATTTTAATATTTCCAGAAGCAATTTTCTGTATTTCTTGCCTATTCTCTGAAATTTGTTTTTTAATTTCCTCAGTATCAGTCTTAATTTGATTAGTTAACTCTTGCATCTGCATCTGAAAGGAATGGATTGGTTCCATTTCTTTCTTAATAAGTGTAGGCAAGGTACTTTCAACTGTTGACTTTAACACTATGGCTACACTGTCCTCAATCATAGCCATTAAATCCTTTATAGACAGTTGGGAAACATTAATTGCAGGTGCTTTTAGCTGACTCATGGCTCTAATTTGCCCTGGAGAAGGTAAACAAAGTTTCCTCTGCCCCCCCACCAGTGGCCATAAACTTCTACACAATATTTTATAATACACAGTGGAAATAAAGATCATGCAAAAGTTACAGTTCAGTTTTTGTCTCCTTCTCTCCTTTCTCTGTCTCTCCAATCTTTACGTTGAATCGCCCCACTCTCATGCTGCCTCTCTGTTCTCTTTGAAAGATTTCTCTTCTTGCTGCCTTGCCAACTGAAACCCGCTTCTCGGCCACCGTATGACTCCAACAACGCTATTTCTTTAAGAGTTCTGCTCAGCGTCGCTCTCTATGTCGTTCTGCTGTCAAATCATTTGAACTGCCTGGCCACCATAGTTTTTAAAATCAAGTCTAAGATGTAATGTACACCTGATTTATGAAGCCCTGGAGGGGAGGGGCCAGCATCTGCTTTGCATACAGAAGGTCCCAGGTACAATCCCTGGCATCTCCCGCTAAAGAACCTGGTAGCCGCTGATGTGAAATACCTGTGTCTGAGACCTTGGAGAGCTGCTGCCAGTGTGAGTAGACTAAACTGGCAGTGATGGACCAAGGGTCTGATTCAGTAGAAGAGAGCCTCATGTGTGCTCATGTATGTTCCTTTTCAATAGCAACACCACATAATGAAATAACTTGGCAGCTGAGGTTGGGAAGGCTTCTACTCTGCAGGTTTTTAGAATGTAGGTAAGCATTTTAATAAAGGGTTTAGCTAAACATTTTTAATGAATTCCGGAGCTTATGATAGAAGGGAATCTGTTTTATGTTGTTGTTTTTAGTGGTATTTAGTAGGTGCATAGAATTCCTTTTATCCACAATAAATATGATCATGGGAGAGAACAGAGTACTTGTAATATTTAAATATTATGTTCAGTAAAGTCTGTTTTTCTCTGTAGTGGCATAGATGTAGCACAGCATGACGATATTGCTAGGAGGAGGTCCCCAACCATTTAAACCTGTGGGCAAGTTTGACTTTTTAGGGTAGGGTGGCAGGCACCATTACAAAATGGCTGCCACAGGAGACAGAGCAAAGCAAACATACATACACAAGAGCAAGGGGGATGGGAATATATACATACACACACTGAGGACATTGAAGAGGAGATGACATACACCTGCATACACAGAAGAAGATGACCAAAGGGGAAAGAGAGGTTAGAACACACACAAAGAAGAAGACAAAGACAAGGATAAAAATACATGCACACAAAAGCCGGCCATGATGTGGAGCGGGGAGGATTAAACAGCAGTGTGTTATTGTCTCTGGCATCTCTCTCCATTATCTCTCTGGAATTTTTCTGGGTCCAGCATAAGGAAATCAGTCTCCTTCCCTAACTTGGGTCAAGGAGTAAATTGGAGAAGTGCTGGAATTTCTCTTGTTGCCCCCTGTGGGTTGCTGTGGACAGAGTGAGAGAGATGCCAAGGTAGGGAGTACAGTTTATCCAGACACCACTGCTCCCTCATGCTCCCTTCTCCCCCTGCCAGTTAGCTAATCTACCACTTCCATTGCTCTGGTGTTCCCTGATCGCCCCCCACCCCCAATCCTAAGGTCCTGTTCATGGGATCCTGAATGCTTCTCTAGTGAGTGATAGGAAGGATCCCCTTCACTGGTCTGAAGGCAGCCAGTCTCTGATCTTGCCTTCACTATGGTCTTCCAACTTTTCTGAAGCACTAGGAAGATGCCTGGACAAGTGCCTGCAAGTGCCATGTTCTAGCATGTGGCACCCACAGGCACTTCCACAGACACCTTTGCTAGACTATGCCACCACTGCATGAGCAATACTTGCCTTCACAATTTTTTGAATAACCTGCTAGACTCAACAGTGGGAGGTATGGTCGGTCAGCAAATTCATCCTTTTTCTCTATCAGTGCCTCCTTAACTGCCTTGAGCCCATTCAACATGACTACGGTGTGCCATCCAGCCTGGAATGAGAAGACATTTCCATACCTCTTTGCCAACTGTGATAAAGAAACAAAGAACAAGAAAATGGGAAAATATACTGCTGTCCTGAGGAGAGCGCAAAAGAGCCCCTTGCCCTAGCCCCAGGCAAATCCCGAAACAAACATGCTTTAGCCAACAGTCAGACACTTCCTGCATACCTACGTAGACAGGGCTTCAGGAAGCTGTAGAGTTTCACTGGATGTAGGAGTGCTCTAACACTCACCGGTTTGGCTCCCTATCAGCTTGCTGGTGGCGAACCAGGGAGCCAGTTTTCTGTAGATCAGTGAGCTGTTTGTGAATAGTTTGAGCTGGCTCGTTGGGTTCCTTTTCAAGCATTCAAAAAACAACAACAACACAACAGTACAGCACAGTCATTGGGCTTTCAAACACACACATTCTTGGATACCCCAAAGGCAGCCCTATACCAGTTGTCTTCACATGCCCTCAACAATCAATGGTATAAAAAACCATTGAGCAAATCATTCAAACAGCCAGTGAATATAAGTAATGACCTGACCCGACCCTCCATGACCCCCTGTGACCTCACTGCACAATTACAAATGTCCCTGCAAAAAAAAAGGGAAAGAAATGAAACTCCACATCTAGAAGGGAACAAAACTCTACCACTACAGACACTGTGCAGCTGCAAAGCTATTCAAGAGTCAGTCAAAGTGGTCCCTTGACACGTAAACAGATCCGATGTTTGGCCCTGGGGTGATGTTTTCTGTCAAACAAGGTATGTTCATCAGGAAGTCTGTGGTATCTCTAATGGTCAGCACAATAAAACTGTAGTCTCCTCCCACACACACACACCCCACCATTGTGGCACCTTTCAGACATACAGGAGGTTCTCAGGGCTTTCACTTTTTTGTGCTACCATTCAATATGAGCCATCCAAATTTGGTCTGGCTGGTACTTACATGTTGGATAGTGGTCTGTGGACTCCTGATATCAAACTGCAGCAAGTTCCCAAGGAAAGGCAGCGGGGTAGGTCCCGGTGGAAAACGACTGCTTTTCTTCCTGAATATCACATAATCAAGCACCAGAGCCAGCAGTAGGAGAGAGATTAGCAATGGTGTGATGTTGTTCCAGCAGGATGAGGCCTGGGCCCACAGACAAGAGATGGAAGCTGGGATCAAAGCCATTGGAGTCTCCATCTTCCCTCTGTTTGGTCTCTTCCAGACTGACTCTGGCTGCTGCAAAGCTCAGGAGTGCCAAGTTCTTCTGCTTATACAAGTACTCTTTCTTCCTCTTCTTAGAATCAGATCCTTAAAAGAATGTGCTCCTGTATTTATGTGTCCCATGTACTTTTTCATGATAATTAAGAGGTTACACAAGGGTTGGTTCAATTAAAAGCTCTTAGTCAAAGTACATGTGTAGTAACTGTGACCTCTTTTCTGAAGCATTAAGGGGATGTGCAGGAAAATAAGGATGGCATGGCTTGGCTCCAACTCACTCCAAAACCCACTGAGCCCACTGATAAAGGGGTGTTGGAAGACACTGCTAGATTACAGGGAACTACAAAAAAAGACTTAAACACTTTTGTTAAACATGTGAAATGGGAAGATCAGTAGTGATAGGGTATACACTTTTTATTTGTCAGAACCGAAAACCATCGACAGCTCCCCCCCCCCCCCCGCTATTGTCTGGAATGGAGGAGGGGGTGAGAGCATGGGGTGCTAGGGAGAAAGAGTGGTGTGTGGAAAAAATTGCTGCAGCTGATTTGTACAGTGAGGTGTGGTGGGGAAGCTGTGTGTGTGTGTGCTTACTGCAATCTTGTATTTATTTTTTGAACCAGAGAAACAGTGCGCCTCGGGGGGGGGGGTTGTTTGTTTTTTATTGTACCGGGGGGGGGGGGGAAGGTTAAAATAGAATGATTGTGCATTGCTAAAAACTGGGGAGAGAGCAAAGCATCTGTGCAGTTTATATATATATATATTAATTTGCTGGAAAACTGTTTTAGTGTAAGTTCAAGCCTTTGGAGATTTCAAACTTGGCGGCTCTCTCTCGCTGGAGGCTCAGAGTGGGCAAGAAAAGTGGGGGGAGTGAGTTTGCACCGGAGATTCTCCAGCCTGTGTAAAGCGGAGAACCCCCCCACACCTGCATTGGCAGAGGTGGAGTTTGAAACACACACACAAAAACACATACAGAGAGAGAAGCAAGGAAGAGTTTGAAATACACACACCGGGGGGGGGGGGGGGAGAGAAGGAGAGAGAAGCAAACAAGAGTTTTAAAGCTTACTTACCAGTCTCTGCCCCCTTCCTCCCCACCCATCAGTTTCCATCCTTAAAAAAGAAATAAAGAGTACAAAAAACAGAGAAAAATCATTCTGATCAAAAATTGCCTTTAAAAGCAAACTTTTCTCTAGCCAAATGTGTATTCCACAAAGGAAGGTAGCCTTCTGAATTCTCAGCAGAACAATCAATGCACACACTCCTGGGAGGCGGAGTAAAAAGTTCTTAGCCAATGAACAGGCTCTGTTTTCAAGTGGGAAGGTTTGAAGTGCTACAGTTAGGCTGCAGTCACACGGGCCCCTTTAAATCCGGGACCCCTCCCAGATTAAAGGGGCCGCATTTTTCTACCTCGGGTTCGGATGTCTACACATTCTAATCCCTGCGACGGCAGAAACAGCGGCGGCAGAAGCGGCGGCGGCTGTGGAAGAGGCGGTGAAGGAGGCTGTGGAAGCAGCAGCGGCAGCGGAATAGGCTGCAAAGGAGGAGGCGGCGGAAGAGGCAGCAAAGGAGGCGGCGGTGGCAGAAGTGGCGGAAGAGGTGACGAAGGAGGCGGCAGAAGTGGCGGCAGCGGCGGCAGCGGCGGCAGAAGCAGCAAAGGACCCACCAGCCGCCTGGTAAGTTTTGGGGTTTTTTTCCCCCTTTTACACTTGGGTGCTTGACTGCCCAAGCACCCAACTGTAAAACGGGGGGGGGGGGGGGGGGAAATGGCCGATGGGACCATCTGGACGGCCCTGCTCTCGCAATGATTGCGAGAGAGGGCTCTCCAGATACCTCAAATGCGGGTTCCTCCCGCGACTCCCGGGAAAACTGTCGATTTTCCCGGGGTCAGAAAATGCAGGAGGAACCCACATTTGAGCCAGCTTCGGCGCGGGACTTTCTGTGGCCGTTGTAGACGGCCCCTTTAAATGCGGGAGGAAATAGCCCTTCTTCCCGCATTTAAGGGCCGTGTGACCACGGTCTTAGTCAATAAATCATCCTAAACAGCTGTGGCAGGCTGAAGCTCCCCCTCCCCAGGAGTCTCACACGCCCCAATGGCTTCTCTGCCTGTGAAAAGAATTCAGTCTTCTCCCCCCACCCCCACCCAGAGTGTTTGCACCGTCATTGTGATAAAAGCGGAGCTGTTTCCTCTCATGATGGCCTCTTTGTGATTTCCCCCCACCCCAGCTGGTGTCACTGAGACATGAAAGCAGTACGCTTCCTAACTGGTATCCAACAGGGGGAATCTACCCCAATGTTAAATTAGATTTTTTGAGGTGTCTGTGTGCTAAGACCCCCTTCTCAATGTACCAAAGCAGCACATACTTCTCCCCTCCCACCTCTCTCTGCAGCCTCTGTATCAAATTGGAATAAAGCACATGCGAGGCTGTGTGCAGCCCCTCCCCCCTCCTCACAGTGTACCCAAGCCGGTCTCTTTCCCTTCTGTGTGAAGTGAAATAAATCATACAGAATTGTAATTAAAGACAGGTCACACATCACAATTTATGAGCCACCTGTATATAACACCAGGAACAGACTCTGTAGCATCAAAAAAATAATAATTTTATAGCAGGGTATGGGCGTGCCATAACCATTAGTGGTAAAATAAATGGTCTTGTGGTTTTTAGGGCATATGCACGCCTTTATTTACTTTGGGGTACCAATGTTCTAGAAGATAATAGTGTTTTTATACATTGTACCCTACACATACCATAAATATATGGGAGCGGTTCTAGAAAATACCTTGTTTGAAGTTTCAGTTTTAATACAAAGGTGTTCAAATGGTACCTTTGCGGTAGTTTCTAAAGTATCATTGCAAATCCGTGTTTTGCTACGGGCCCCAGTTATTTTGATTTTGCCTTCTGAGCAAGCGTCTCGACCACTCACAGTACTCGTAATGGAAAGAAAATATAATATGCAGTCATGCTGTAGACAACTAGATAGCCTTGTTACTCTAACTGTGATTTGCCAAACCGAATATGCTTAATGGATTAAAAATAGAATGCATTGCAGCGATGCTAACTAATACAATATATTCCTGCAATCACATAGTTTTGGTTTGCTTTCAGTTAGGCCATCACCATTTGCTTCTAGAATTGTACAAATGTGCAGGTGGGACGGGAACTAAAAGTAAATAAAGGCGTGAATACACCTTAAAAACCACAAGACCATTTATTTTATCACTAATGGTTATGGTCTGCCCATACCCCGCTATAAAATTATATATATATTCTTGATGTTACAGAGTCTGTTACTGGTGTTTTACAGGTGGCTCATAATCTATTGTCTCATAAATTGTGATGTATGAAGGTCAGGTTTGGTCCCCTATTTTGGTCCCCTATTTTGTTTCAGACGGCGGGTGTCTGTGCTGGTGAGGCTTGCAGATTGTGGGGCTGAGATCATTCTGATCGAACTCTGTGACAGAAAAAGTGTTTACAAATCTGTGGGGGAGAGCCCTATCGGGTAGGACAAGACAAAGAAAGTAGGAAAGTGGCTGTAGAATAAAAACACCTATTCCATAGGCTTTTGCACAGATCCATTGTAAAATAGCAGTATTAGCTCACATCCTCAGCAATTAACACCAAAAATACCAACAACATCAGAGTTATAAAACAATAATAACAATAAACACTCTGATATACATTACAATTTTATAAACAATCATAGGGCTATTACTAGGGTTGATAGCGATGTTCAGATGGAAATTTATTAGTAAAGATCTGATCCGTACTATCTCTTTTTTCAAAAAAGTTGGGGTAATGTGTTCCCAAATTTGAATTCTCTCCTAGCTGGGAATACTGAGTCATTTTAGGAAGTCTGGCAGCACCTTAACAGGGGCTACCCCTCTGGAAATCAGGCCTTATACTTTCTTCCTGTGTTCTGTATTCCCAAGCATCTGTCCTGGTTTCCTGTTTTGATAAGGAACGGCTGTGCAGCATAGATTAGAAAATGATATTCTTACACAGTAATGACGGTGGCAGACTGCAAAATACCTTGGGAGACTGATGCACGGGATGGTGTTATAGGAAATTTCCCTGCGTGCGTGTGTGTGTTCGGACTTTTCTCTTGGTTGTGCAGGTTTTCACTTTTAATCTTTGTTTCTTGACTATACAATAAAACAGCTGTTTTTTTCCCCAAATGACGGTTGTATCTTACAATGTGAAGAATCTCCTCATCAGGGTGGTTGAACAAATTTACTGTAGTATGTTCAGAATAATTTAAGCTTGCAGTTTCAGATTGCTAGTAAATCACGATACATCTTGCAACAAGTTACTTTCCCCCCTGAAAACTGCAAAGAGTAATGCCTAAATTCTTACTGAAACTCTAATGTGGTTCTTTCAAACTCTTCTGCTAGTAGAAAATAAAACATGTAAACACTAAATGGTTACTCTTAGACAGGGGTCCTTTCGTAAAAAAAGAGGTGCAGGAGCTCATTAGCATAACTCATTTGCATATGCCACACCCCCTGACGTCACCGGAATGGCGTCATGGGCAGTGTGTCAGAAGGCCAGACGGGAGGGAGGGGGAAGGAAAGAAGGAAAGGAACAGGAAGGAAGGTAGGTAGGTGGGGGAGAGAAAAGAAAGAAAGAAAAAAAAGGAGGGAGGGGGGAAGGAAGAAAGAAAGGAAGAAAGAAAGGAAGGAAGGAGGGAGGAAGAAAGGGGAAGGAAGAAAGAAAGGAACAGTAAGGTAGGTAGGTAGTTGGGAGAGAGAGAAAAAAAAGGAAGGAAGGAAGGGGGGAGAGAGGGAGGAAGGGGGGAAGGAAGGAACAGGTAGGTAGGTGGGGGGAGAGAGGGAAGGAAGGGAGGGGCGCTTCTCCCCACACTGGGGCTGGCTTTCCCTCCCCCCCCTTGCTTGGGCCTGAGTGGTGTTAAGCCACTCAGGCCCGGCTTCTCCCTCCCTTGGGCCCAGGGAGTGGGGTGAGTGGGGGGGGGAGGGAGGGGGGGTGACTGGGGGAGGGAGAGTTTTTTTCCTGAGGCCGGCGGCCAGCCGCGGCCCCACGGAAGGTGACTGGGGGTGGGACGGGGCTCGTTTGCGGGGCCGGCGGCCAGCCGCGGCCCCACGGAAGGTGGCTGGGGGCGGGGCGGGACGGGCCCGCGGGGCCGGCGGCCTGCCGCGGCCCCGCGGAAGATGGCAGGGGGCGGGACGGGGCTCACTCGAGGGGCCGGCGGCCTGCCGCGGCCCCGCGGAAGATGGCAGGGGGCGGGACGGGGCTCACTCGCGGGGCCGGCGGCCTGCCGCGGCCCCGCGGAAGGTAACTGGGGACCGGACCGGGCTCGCTCGCGGGGCCGGCGGCCGGCCGCGGCCCCGCGGAAGGTGGCTGGGGCGGGACGGGGCTCCTTTGCGGGGGGCCCCAGCCCCTTCTCTCCCGGAGCGGCGCTCCGGCTCGCTCCGGCCCCAACGGAGCCCTGCTCTTAGATAATTGATTCATACTGTAAACAAAATCCTACTTTAAGGTGGGCCTAAATTTATATGCACTTATGCCGTTCCGCCTGGCTTCTGAGTTGGCCACGCCCCCCCCCCATTTCCCCAGCGCGCCTGCCAAAGTGCAAACAGTCTCCAGCCCCAACAGCTGAGCTAGCAATTTGCAGGGCACCTTTTGGGCTCTACCTGTTCCCGTCGCTGCTGCTGCTGCTGCTATGGTTCCTCCTTTTAGCACTTCTCTCTCCCGTTGCTAGGCTTGGCTCAAGAACGTCTAGCAACTGGAGCGGGGGGGGGGGGCGGGGAGAGGCTCGGCATCCAGCCACCCGATGGCTGGACAGGATTAAGTTTCATGGTAGCCTGCGAGGTGTGTTTATCCTACAGCTCTTCTCTCAGGGCCCTTACTTCAAGAGAAAGGGAGGGGGGGGGGGCGGAGAGTGGGAGAGAGGCTGAAAGGCCACTCGGAATGCAGAGACTGCTGTGGCAGCACAGAGGCTCCTCCTGGGACAAGCCTCGAGACCACTGCGCTCTCTTTTGTTCCAGCTGCTGTGAGGCGCTTTGCAAAGCAGTCTTCTCCCTGGGGAGGGGGCAGGGCAGTGTTCCCTCTAAGCTGAGTAAGTATGTGCTAGCTCACAGTTTTTCAGCCTCTAGCTCACCCATTTTTGTCTCGGCTCAGGAAGCCTGGCTCCAGAGCAAACTAATTTATGCAACAGCCAAATGGCTCGCTCACTACTTTAATCCCAGTAGCTCACAAAGTAGATTTTTTGCTCACGGTACACCACAGTTTAGAGGGAGCATTAGTGCAGGGGGTTGTGTGCGTGCTCCTTTACACCCCCCCCCTGTATAATAATACCCCTGAGCAGGGGTCCGTTGGAGCGGGAGCGCACAGGAGCGCAGCTCCGGGAGTGAGGAGCCCACGGGGCGGGCACATGACCAAGCCCCGCCCCCTCCTCGGCTTCCCCAAGCAGAGCAGAGACGCAGTGCCCCGGGGAAAGCCCTGTTAGGGTCTTTATTGTTTTTAATGTTTTGTTTTAATATTGATCATTTTATCATTGTTCCTTTTATGACTGTGTGCTGCTTTTCCAGAGACTTGCTCAAGGTGGCATATAAATTTTCTAAGTATACCATTTTTTATCTGGGCACATGGCACATAAGTACTGGAGAAATTTCACCAACTCTTTTTTTTTGTAAGAAAGTTTTTATTTTTCAAAACATTAAAATTAATACATTTGTTTTATACAAATCCTTTTTTCCATATTATATAACATTTTGTTCTATTTGTATAGTCTTGCTTTTATCTTGTATTGGTGGTTTCCCACCACATCTGAAGCATAACACATTTTCCACTTTATCCAAAATAGTAATATTTATCTCTATGTTTACATTTCTGGTAACGGTTATATATCTTTAAAATACTTATATACCAATTCTTATTTTCTATATTCTTATATAATTCTAAAAAACAAGTTCATTATCTAATTATCCTTAGTACATTCATATACTCAATTTCTATTCCTTTATGCTATTATAACCATGTATAAATGTAGTTTTTCTTGTCCCAATATTTTTCAACATATTCTTTCAAATCCTCCCAATCTTCTAAAAAAGTCTCTGAGTACAGATTATTCAACTTTCTAGTCCATTTATCCATTTCAGCCATATATAACAATTTTTTCAACCATTCCCACACTTCTGGTATTTTTTCATTTTTCCAATTTTGTGCATACACCATTCTTGCTGTTGTAATCATATACCATATTATTGTCCTTTTCTTTACATTTATCTCTTCTAGTATAAGTCCAAGCAGTAACATTTCAGGCAACTTCTTAAATGTACATTTCAAAAATTTTTCCATTTCTGCATGTATTATAGACCAATAAGTCTTCGCTTTATCACAAGTCCACCACATATGATAGAAAGAAACTTCTTTCTTTTTACATTTCCAACATTTGTTAGACATATTTTGATTAATATTTGCAATTTTTTTTGGTGTCATATACCATCTGTACATCATTTTAAAACAGTTCTCTTTTAGATTATAACATGTAGAAATACTCATTGCATTTTTCCATAAAAATTCCCAAGATTCCATTTCAATGTCTTTGTTTAGGTTTATCGCCCATTTTATCATTTGTTCCTTTACCATTTCATCAGCATTAAACCATTTTAACAATACTTTATACATTTTAGAAATCATTTTTTCCCCATCTTCCTCCCAAATTTGTTCTATTTCATTGCTTTTTTCTCTAAAACCAGATTTTTTATCACTTCTGTACATATCATATATTTGTCTGTACCTTAACCAGCCATAATCAAAGTCCATCTGCTGCTGCTCCTTCAATTTAAAGTCTTTACCATGTCTTGTTAACAGGTCTCTATATTTCAACCAGTCTTGTCCTTTGTAGTGAGATGATGGATTTAAAACTTCTGCAGGTACAATCCACATAGGTATTTCTTCTGGAAAAAAGTTTTTATATCTTGTCCACATATCGATTAATGTTCTTCTCAAATAATGATGCTTAAACATATTGTCCATTTTTGTTTTACCATAATACAGATATGCATGCCACCCAAACCTACAGTCATGACCTTCCAGGGACAATAACTTTCTGTCTTGTAACATAGTCCATGTCCCTATCCAAGTCAAACATACTGCATCATGATATAGCCTTAAGTTTGGTAACTGAAACCCACCTCTCTCTTTAGCATCACACATTATTTTCATCTTAATTCTTGGTTTTTTCCCTCCCCACACAAACTTAGTCAATTCCTTCTGCCAGCATTTGAATGTTTTTACATCTTTCACAATTGGAATAGTTTGAAACAGAAACATTATTCTTGGTAACACATTCATTTTAACCACTGCAATTCTACCCAGCAGTGACAAATTTAATACATTCCACCTTTTAATATCTTGCATAACTTGCTGCCATAATTTCTCATAATTATTCTTATACAAATCAATGTTTTTCATTGTTAGGTTTACACCTAGGCTGCGGTCACACACACTAAATAATCCACTTTCAATCCACTTTCAGTGCACTTTCAAACTGGATTTGCCAGTTCACACAGTAAAAATCCAATTTCAAAGTGCATTGAAAGTGCATTGAAAGTGGATTATTTAGTGTGTGTGACCACAGCCCTAGATATTTTGTCTTTTTCACCACTTCACATTCTATAAGATTTTGTAATTCAATTTGCTTATTATTTGGCATATTTTTACACATCACTTTCGATTTGTTCTTATTTACATAAAACCCAGCCAAATCACCAAACTCTCTTACTTTCTGCAACAAATATGGTAGTGTAGTCATAGGGTCTTCAGCTATAAACATCACGTCGTCTGCAAAGGCTCTATATTTAAAAGAGAAACCTTTTATTGTTAAGCCTTTAATTTCTTTATCTTCTTTCAAATTTAGTAACAAGACTTCCAAAATCCAAATAAATAGCAACGGCAAAAGTGGGCATCCTTGTCGTGTTCCTTTTTCCACTTTAAAGTAATCCGTTTTTTCAGTATTAATTATTAAAGAGGATTTCTGTTCTCTATATATTCACTTAATAAGATTAAGCATATAGTCTCCAATTTCAAGATGTTCCAACACTTCAAACATAAAATCCCAATTTAAATTGTCAAACGCTTTTTCCGCGTCTAAAAAAAGAAAGCCCACTTCCTTCTCCGGATGTTTATCATAGTACTCTATTGTCTCTTATTTGGCGATTAGGTAAAAATCCTGCTTGTTCTGTCTGTATAGTCTCTTTAAGATGTTCCTTAAGCCTATCAGCTATAATCTTGGCAAAAATCTTATAGTCATTGTTTAACAAAGAAATTGGTCTATAATTTTTAACATTGGTTAAATCTTGACCTTCTTTCGGAATGAGTGAAATGGTTGCTTCTTTCCAAGTCTCCGGGACCTCACCTGTCATTCCTATGTCATTCATTAATAGCAATAACACTGGTGAGATCGAATCCTGTAGTGATTTATAAAACTTAGCTGTAAATCCATCTGATCCAGGTGCTTTCCCTAATTTTGAATCATTTATTGCATTTTTAATCTCTTGTAGTGACATTGGGCAGTTAAGTAGTTCTTTGATTTTCTCCGTTGGTTTTGGTAATTTTAATGACTGTAGGTATTCTTTAATCCTTCTTCTGTCTTTATTTTCCTTCTTAAAAAGCTTTGCATAATATTTTAAAAATTCTCTTTTTATTCCCTTATTGTCTATTATCTCAATATTGTCCCGTATCACTTTAGTAATAAATTTATTTTCACGTTTTTTCTTTAATTGCCATGCTAAGTACTTTCCAGGTTTATTTGCACCTTCAAATGCTTTTTGTTGCAATTTTTTCAGGTTCCAGTAAGTCTCTTGATTCAAAATAGCTTTTGCTTGGTCTTGTAACATCCAAATTTCCTTTTGCAGTTTCTTTTTTCCTGGTCTGTTCTTCAGTTCCTTTTCTTTTATTTTAATGGCTTGTACAATGTTTTCATATTGTTCTCTTTTCTTTTTATTGTCTTTAGCGTTCAATGATATCAATAATCCTCTCATAACTGCTTTGTACGCATCCCACACAGTTTGAATTTTTACTTCTTTTTGTATGTTCGCTTGAAAATATAAATCTGTCTCTTCATGTAATTTTTAAACTATTTCTTGGTTGTCTAATAAGTCCTCATTTATTCTCCATCTCCCTTGCCTTTTTATTTGCCCAGAAGTCCATAGACAAGGATTGTGGTCTGAGATTATTCTAGGTAGAATTTCAACTTTTTTTGTCTTAAATGTTAGATTAATAGACATCCAGATCATATCAATTCTTGAATGTGAATCATGTCTGTTAGAGTAAAAAGTATAGTCTTTCCCTTGTGGGTTAACCTTCCTCCAAATATCCTCCAGCTTTTCCTGTTTTATCAGTTCAAAATTTTTTTTGGGAAGTTTCCCTAGTGTGTCGTCTTTTCTCTTTGAGCGCCTATCTATTTTATTATTCACAGTCCCATTAAAGTCTCCCAACATTATGATTTGTTCATAGTTTACACTGTCCAGTTCCATTTGTAGTTCTTTAAAAAAGATTTCTTTAGCTCCGTTGGGGGCGTAAATATTTACAATCAAAGTCTTCTGTCCGTGTAACAGAATTTCAAGAGCTAAGTATCTTCCTTCTTTATCTTTAAATATTAGTTTAGGTTCCAAGTCTTTTTTGGCATATGTTACCACTCCATTCTTTTTATTACTTGCCAATGAAAAAAATTCTTCTCCCAACTTTTTTCTTATTAAATATTTGTAGTCTTGTTTCTTAAGATGGGCCTCTTGTATACAAACTATACTACATTTTTGTTTCTCCAGCCAGTGTCCTACCATTCTACGTTTTTGGGGTGAATTAAGTCCATTTACATTCCATGAGAGTACTTTGTAATCCATCTTGTTGTAGTCTTAAATATCACCGAATTCTTCCTTGTTCTCACCAACAAAGGCGTACATTTCTGCTGAATTTTTAATCACCATTCTGTTGTTACCATAATAAAAACTCAGTCCTTGTGGTATTTCCCAACGAAATCTTATTTTTTTCTCTTTCAGTTTGTCTGTCAGACGCTTGAATTTTTTCCTGTCTTGCAAAATTGCTCTGGGCAATTCTTTCATTACGATAACTTTTTTTCCACCTATTTCAAAAGAGTCTGTAAAACATTTCTTGTAGATTTGTTCTTTTGTTCTCTTCATTGTAAATTGAACTACCACGTCCCTTGGTATATTTTTGTCTCTCGCGTATGTAGAATTGACTCTGTAAACAAGATCCATATGTTCTTTAACAACTTCCTCTTCCTCTTGTAAAAAATCTGCTAATGCTTCTTGCATTCTTGTAAAAATGTCTTCACCTAATTTTTCCTCTATACCTCTAAATCTCAGATGGTTTTGCATGTCTCTATAGTGCATCATCTTTTCCATTCTGTCATTTTCCTTCATTGTTTTTTGAGTATTTTCTTCCAGTTCTTTTACTTTAATTTCTATGTCTTGTGTTCTAGTGGTTAACTTTTGTAATTCAGCTTTTAAATCTATAAAAATTTTGTCTGCTTGTGCAGCTATACCATTCATTTTAACATTTACATCTCCTATAGCGTCTAACATTTTTTTTCCCATTGCTTCCATAACAGCTAGTAATTCTTTTTCTTTTTTTGCTGCCATTGTAGGAGAGGACCATGTAGCTGCTCTCGATCTTAGCCCGCGATCCGTCTTGTCTCTTTAAAAAAGATCGATTTTATTTTATTTTCCAAATCAAACACCGTTTAGTGTAATCACACAAGCTAGTCTTGCCAAGTCAAATTTCGTTGGTTTCAGCCTTCTAAGTTATATAGTTTATGAGATATTACTGTTTAAAAATTTTATAAATCCAAAATGGTGGGCGCAACTTCTCTATGGTTTGTGTCAAAGGTTATAGTCTTTTTACCTTGCTTCTGGCTTGCCGTAGTTTCCTTTTGTCCCTTCCTCTTGCTTACTTGTCTGCTCTCCGCACGTCACTTCCTATTGTAGTCCTTTTGGTCCGGCAGTTTTTACAGTCCCCTTTGCTCTCTTCCGGTTCTTCTCCACTTCCCTTCTTGTCTGCTCCTCAAGCCGTCACTTCCTGTCTCAGTCCTCACAGCTTGGTCTCGCGATGCTTGGTTCCCTCCTCCCCTCTTTGTCTCGCGATGCTTGGCTCCCCCTCCCGACTCTTCTTAACCGCAGGAATGTTAAACAACTTGTTTTTTTGGCTTTTTAAGTTCAAATTCAGCTTTTTAATGTTTCAAAACTGCACTCATCCAATCTGCAACAGTCTATTGCTTCACCAGATCTGCTTTTCGTCTTTCAAAACACGGTAATGGTAAGGCAAAAAGTTTTTTTCCGTTACCTTATGTTGTTACTTCTCTTCAGATGTGGTCCCAACGTTTAAACTTTGTCTTCTTTGTTAAGGAATCAGGGGAATTGGAGATTTTATGCTGATTAATCAGCCCAGCTCGGCTCCTTAGAGATACTTGCAAAAATCTTCTTCGGCTGCAGTGCTCAAGGTGTTGTAAAAGTCTCCTCCGAGGCTTTTCCTTCACCGAGCTTGCTCAAACCTGGATTATATTGCTTGCTGGTCCTCACACTACCTGTGTGAGGTTGGGTCAGGTGGATTTATCCACCCAAGCTGTCAAGAAGAGCCGCTGTCCACCCTGCGCATTTGCAAAGCGTGTCAGACCTCCATTCCTCCGACCGGAAAACCAAATTTCACCAACTCTTCAGCAGCTTCCACCCCATCAGTTTGGTGTAGTGGTCAGGAGTTGGACTCTAATCTGGGAGAACTGGGTTTGATTCCCCACTCCTCCACATGCAGCTGCAGCTGCAGGTGTGACCTTGGGCCATTCACAAGTTCTCTCAGAGCTGTTCTCTCATGAGCAGTTCTCAAAAGACCTCTCTCAGCCCCACCTACCTCACAGGGTGTCTTGTTGTAGGGAGGGGAAGGGAAAGGGATGGGTGGTGCATATGTCCTGGCTATCTCAAGTCTACTTGAAACCTGGTGGTTGCAAGGGATCAGGAAGAGAATGAGGGTGTGTTCTTTACACTTATTTTTATTGCACAAAGTATTGGATGGGGAAGGGAATGGAGGAAGAGCAGGTCAGTTTCACTCACCTGTAGAGTGGAGCCTGAGGGGTGGGTGTTGCCTTCTGACACACTTCTGGTATGTTAGGGTGTGTGGCATATGCAAATGAATTATGCAAATGAGTTATGCTAATGAGCTCCTGCACCTCTTTTTCTACGAAATGACCCCTGCCCCTGAGTCTTTCCTCCACACCACCTGGATCTGTTCCTTTCTGTTTTGCGGGGGATGGGGAACAGTGATCACTCACCACCCTCTTTTGCAGGGAGGGGGGCTGCCAATGGCTTTGCCAGGTCTTGAACTGGGCTGTGTGTGTGTCTGTGGCAGAGGGGTGTGTGTGAGCTGATGCCAGCTGGATCTGCCTGGCTTAGGCTGCCTGTTGCTCCTTGAGTTGGTTGGAGTGGCAAAGATCCAGCGGCAGGAGCTGCGTGCTGGGGGCAAGGGAGTGGAGGGGCTGGAGGGGTTAACTGGGCGGGTGTACTCGCTTGGTTGCTGCAGGAGTGGGAGGGATGCTGCTCGGTTCTGCTTCAGTGCCAGCCTCAGGTAGGAGGGAGATGGAAGGCAACAAAAGCCGCTTCCTCTGGCTGCCTTGACATGTGTATGTGTGGCATTTTTTTCTTTTTTCTTTTTTTTGGCGAGAAGTCCCTGCTGCTTGTAGGCTTTCCCGTCCAGCCCGCCTCCCTCCCACCCACATGGCTGTTTTGTGCCCCTGTCAGTGCGTACAGGCTGGACTCAGGCTGAGCCCCCCCCCCATGTGACACGCAACTTTCTTTGGGTTGAGCTTTGTGGCCCAGGCTGAGGCAGAGAGAAGTATCTTTCGCTTTCCGGCAGAGTCAAGCCACTCAAAAAGAAATCGGAGGTCCTGAGAGGAAGAAGGAAGGGGGTGGGGGAAGGGACCAGATTGCATGTGGAGTGGGGAGAAAGCAATGATGAGACAGATGAATAAGAGCATCCTCCATAGACACAAGAGCCTGTCTGGCCAGCTGACTCTTATTTTCCCCATGTAGCAACTGCAGAGGAGTAGATGGAGCCAGGAACTCCACTTAAAACCAAACCCACGGAGCATTTTTTGTTGTTTTTGGCAGCAGGAGGAGGAGGAGATTGGATTTATACCCCACCCTTCACTACCCAAGGGCGTCTCAGAGCGGCTTACAAACTCCTTTCCCTTCCCCTCCCCACAACAGACACTCTGTGAGGTAGGTGGGGCTGAGAGAGGTGGGTCAGAGATACACTTTGCAAGCTTTACTTTTTTCTTCTGCTTTTTAAACAATAGCTGGAAGATTGAGTTCTCTTCCTCCCCCCTATAAATACATGCTTACCAGTATAGTTAAAAATTTAATCTACTGTTGTAGTTTGGAACCCTGGTTTGGAAGAAGTGTAAACCATAATTTGTGATTTAAACAACTTGCCAAATTAAGTGATTAATTCCTGAGTTACCTGAGAGGGTAGAAGAGTGGGGAACAAGGTGTGTGTGTGTGTGTCTGTGTCTGTGTGTGTCTGTGTCTGCAGAGGGCAAATGGGAGAAAGGCCCAGGAGGGTGTGGGAGGGGTGTGGCATAATATGCTAATGAGCTGTGCTGTCGGGCCTAATATGCTAATGAATTTCTGCTGTTGGGTGTGGCCTATTATACTAATGAGTTCCTGCTGAGCTTTTTCTACAAAAAGAGCCCTGCCTATCTCTATTTATATCTTACACATAATATGAATTTTATACCATTACTAGGAATAAGGCCTGTTGTGGGAATAAATATAACAGGCTCTAGAAAGAGGGTCTTAGAGACTGCCAAGGCCTTGAGCACTCAGCATCAATTTGCTGTGGCAACCTCAGCAGGGTATAATGATACAGAGTCCACCATTTTCTCCAGGGGAACTGATCTCTGCTACCTGAAGAGCAGTTGTAATTCTGAGTGATCTCCTGCCCTCACCTGGAGATTGGCAGCAGTGGTTCCCTAAGAGGGAATAGCTGGTTTGGAGGGCAGAGTCTATGGCAGGGGTGGCCAACCTTGCTTAACATAAAAGCCACATAGAATAAACATCAGATGTCTGCGAGCCGCAAGACAGGAACAAATATCACACAAACGTTTTTATTTTTAAAAATATGCACATTTGCTTTTTATTAACGTTAAATGGGACTGCCAAAAATAAAAACAAACAAGGAAAACCGGGTATTGATAATGATATTACTTGTTTGCTAATGATATTGAGAGAGAGAGAGAAAAAGAGAGAGATGGAAAGAAAGAATTAAAGAAGTGGAAAGAAAGAGAGAGAGAGAAACTAGGAAAGCAAATAGATGGGAGGGAGGAGGGAAATAAGGAAGGAAGGAAGGAAGGAAGGAAGGAAGGAAGGAAGGAAGGAAGGAAGGAAGGAAGAGAGAAAAAGCATGCCTCCCCTTTGCTTCCCCAGCCGCCCTGCCAGGAGCCGCACAATATGTGTGAAAGAGCCGCGTGTGGCTCCCGAGCCACAGGTTGGCCACCCCTGCACTACACCAAACTGGCTCTCTAGTGAAGGTATGCAGCGTCAACCATGTCTGGAACTTGGACCAGAGACCACCAAGGAAGGCTGGGGCTGCTAAACAGAGGAAGTCAGTGGCTTGAATCCCCATGGTTCTGGGGCTTCCCTGAGTCTTTGGGGACTTGACGGCACACGATTATTATTATTATTATTCCCAGTTTTGTCTGCAATAACGGTATCATGATCAAACCCCTACGGAACTCAGCTCCATTGATCAACCAACGTACTCGAGATAATCCCATACATATTGCGTTTCAAAACCTCGCATGGATGATTAACTTTTTCCACCACTAAACTGTTTGCCTCGTATTTCAAAGCTCAAATAGTCTTCCGGGGCATGTTTTCATTAAGGTCTCCCGTTCCGTCTCTGCATTCTCTTTGCTGTGCCCCGAACCAATTCCCTCCTTTCCCACCATGTTTAATTATCTTTATGATCCCCACCCCCTCCTGTCGAGCCCCGCTGGCACTTCTGGCAGAAGAGCGTTTGGAACGCAACGTTAATATTAAATTATTATTTTATTTTTCCTCCAGGAAATCACCCGTGAAAGGGGGGCATGAATGAATGGGCAGGCACTTCATTTGGGCACATTTTATGTTCAATTAAATATAAAACACTTAATATATTTTTCCCCTACTTCCTTTGTGTTCGTTATTATGGTTTTACTATAGCTCCCTGCTATGTCTGACTAATTTAAGTAGCACTAAACGTCCATGGGGGGATGACGCAGCATGCCAAAGTTAGAAAATAAGAGTATGTTGAAGCCTTCTGTTGATTCTCAGCATCAACAAAGGACAAGCAGCCGTACTGGACTCCCGGAGATGGCAGAAAGAATGACAAATGGGTTATTTTACAATCTAAGGCATGATAATGTGTGAGTACTTGTGTGTGTGTGTGTGTGTGTGTGTGTGTGTGTGTGTGTGTGTGACAGAGAGAGAATGGGGGGGAGGGTGCAGTGATGTCAAGCCCCAGCTGACCTAGAGTGACCCTGGAGGGTTTTCAAGGCAAGAAATGAACAGAGGTGATTTGGCATTAAGAACACAAGAAGAGCCCTGCTGGATCAGACCAGTGAGGGTCCCTCTAGTCCAGCCTCCAGTCTCACACAGTGGCCAACCAGTTCCTCTGGAAGTCCAACAATGGGGCAGAGAGGCTGAGGCTTTCCGCTGAGAAGAACTTCAGAAGAGCCCTGCTGGATCAAACAAGTGAGGGTCCCTCTTGTCCAGCCTCCTGTCTCACACAGTGACCAATGAGTTAATCTGGAGGGCCAACAACAGGGCAGAGAGGCCAAAGCCTTCATAAGAACATCAGAAGAGCCCTGCTGGATCAGACCAGTGGTCCATCTAGTCCAGCATCCTTTCTCAAACAGTGGCCAACCAGTTCCTCTGGAGGGCCAACAACAGGGCAGAGAAGCTGAAGCCTTCCTCCCCTGATGAAAACATCAGAAAAGCCCTGCTGGATCAGACCAGTGGTCCATCTAGTCCAGCATCCTTTCTCAAACAGTGGCCAACCAGTTCCTCTGGAGGGCCAACAACAGGGCATAGAGGCTGAGGCCTTCATAAGAGGAGCCCTTCGTAAGAACCTTCATAAGAACCTGCTGGATCAGACCAGTGGTCCATCTAGTCCAGTCTCTTGTCTCACACTGTGGCCAACCAGTTCCTCTGGAGGGCCAACAACATAAAACACTAGCTATTTGTTGGTAGGGCAGGTGGGAAAGGAGAGGAGTTTCCTGTTTGAGATGACTCTCTATGCCAAAATGGATAATCTGTCCCTTGCATAGCAACAGCGCCTTGGAGTGGGTGAAGAGAATGATCAAGGGGCCTGAAGACCAAGCCCTACCAGGAATGGTTGAGGGTCTTGGGAATGTTTAGTCCAGAGAAGAGGAGGCTGATGGGGGACAGGATGGCTCCCTTGAAGGATCTGAAGGGCTGTCCCTTAGAGGAGGGCAGGGAGCTGTTCCTGTTGGCAGCAGAGGAGAGGACTCACAAGAATGGGTTTAAATTAAGGGCAATCAGGTACCAGCTGGATATTAGGAAAAATGTTTGGACAGTCAGAGTTGTGCAGCAGTGGAATCAGCTGCCTTGGGAGGTGGTGAGCTCCCCCTGACCAGCAGTCTTGAAGCAGCATCTGGACAAACCCTTGTCAGGGATGCTCCAGGCTGATCCTGCATTGAGCAGGGGGTTGGACTAGATGGCCTGGATGGCCCCTCCCAACTCTGGGATTCTGTGGTTCTATGGAAGAATCTTGTAACCTGTATCTGCCCTAGTACTATAAAGAAGATACTAAAACCGCAGTTAGCTTTGTTACATTATTGGAAAATACTGGAGTCGGGAGGCGAGTTGTAGGATGATCATAGCAAAGACTTTATTAAGTGAATCAGCATGTTCAGGAGATGGTCAGATCAAGCATGCGGCCAGGGCTCCAGGGCCCTCATTATATGCTGGCTGGAGCCACACCTCTGGCCGCACCCAAATTACCTGATAGGGGCTTAGCATATGCGCATAGTCCTGATAGGGCCTTAAGTTGTAGTTCATAGGTCCCCCGCGGGAGACCTAGGCTGGCTATTGGTGGTCGTTTTGGATCCGACTGTCTATTGTTCTACCTGGCTGAAGCTCAGGTAGAATCGGGCCATGTGCTCTGACTGCATGGCGGTCGCCATTTCGTGACTAGTACACAACAATTATTATTTCATTTCTCCGTTTACATAAAGGAAGAACAGGGCAAGCTTTTGAATGCTCTTGCTTAGCTATTCTCTCTCTACCTTTTTTTGTTGTTGTTGACGTATGAATCCTTTTAGCCGCATCTTTGGCTTCTAATGGCTATTCAACAACAACAAAAAACCAGCCACATAAACGCTTGCAAGTTTTCAGCCACCGAGTCCTTCAGAAACTTTGTCAAAAGTTCTGCTGCTGAGAGATGGAAACGCCGAACCCCATTTACATTTTTAGCTTCATGAAGGATGAGTGGGATAAGGGACTTCATTTCGCCGTGAGCAATCGAGAAATTAAGGAAATAATTTGCATGGGAGATTGGGTGCTGCTGGAATTTGTTTGGAAAGGAGCGAGCAAGAGAGAGAGAGAGATAAGCATATTTCAAGGGGGAGGGGGAGATACAGAGAGGAAGATATTTATAGACGTGAGTTGAGGGAGATAAAACACTTTCAACCAGTCATGGAGTTACATCTGTAGTCTTCAGATGTCTGGATATTCGTTAAAGAAGTACATATTATTTCTATTTTCCATATATATATTTTTTGTTTTTAATCTACCTTTTCTTTAAGGATTTCAGGGATCCATCATTCTTCTCTGCACCATTGTATCAGCACAACAGCCCTGTGATGTAGGTTAGGCTGAGAGGGACCAGACTGCCTGACAAATGGGTATGAACCTCTGGACACCACTGGCTGTCATCTCAACATTAGCTCATCCCTTCCATGGATGCACTGAAAGGGACATTCTGGTGCTCTTAATTTCCCTCCAAAGGATCTCTCCTGGTGTGCTCTAGTTGAGTAATTGGAAGGCCGGAAATAGGGACTCAGGAAGGGGCCGTAGGTCAGAGGTACAGCATCTGCTTGGTATGGAGAAGATCCCAGGTTCAATCCTCGGCATCTCCAGTTGAAAGGACCAGGCAGGAGGTGAGGTGAAAGGCCTTTACCCGAGACCCTGGAGAGCTGCTGCCAGTCTGAGTGGACAATACTGACTTCGATGGACCGATGGTCTGGTTCAGTATAAGGCAGCTTCATGTGTGTGTTCATATGTGATACACACTCTTTTTTCTGCAAGTCTGATCTGCCCCACATTTGTTGGGTTTGTTCTGCTCCACTTTCTGTCGCTTCAATCTGCTTTTGCTCTGATTTCAGTTCAACTAGGAGCAGACTCAAATGGAAAGCTCTGGACTGTGCTAATTCAGATTGCAGGTGGGGTACCCAATTTTCAAATGCCCCTCCACATTTTTAAAAAAACCTCCCTGCTTATAGTAAACAAGTACATTTTGGGGAAAAGGTTCACCACCGCTCCTTCTGTGGGGTTGTAATGTATGACCATAAGACACTCTTCATGAAATGCCATGTTTAAAAATACGATCTCCCTACCCACCCTCTGAAGTGATGCAGTCTGGAATCCTATCCCCCTAGTCTACCGTAACATGTAGAATAGCTCAGAGACAGATTGTGTTGGGTTGTGTTTTCCTCTCTTTGCACGGCAGCGGAGAGATCCAGGATGACTTCTCCCCAGAGGAGCAGAGAGAGACGCAGAGCTGGGATTCAAATAATAACAAATAATCAAATCAAAGCAGGCCAATGCGCTGGGGGAAAAGCCGAGCCGTGAGTTTATGGGTCACGACAGATGCAGTATTGATTTAAAAAAAGGGAGTCCAAGAAAAACAGAGTGGAGAGACGACAGGAAAGCCACGGAATGATTCTGATGCGACCTGATGGCTTCTTTCTGCTCGACGCAACAGGAGGCAGAGACTGGGCTTGCGACGGCACCCCGGGGTGGGTAGGGAAGAGGGACGGAAGCAGAGCTTCTCTGTTTTGTGCATGCATTTCATGCCATTGTGGGTCTGGTTCTTTGGATTTAGGAAGTATAGGCAAAGAACCTGATGCAAACTCCTTAGTAAAGACCGAGGGCCAAACGGCAGGTGATGTTGGGTACGAGTCCAGCCTGTGACTGGTATCACCATTTGAGAAACATCTGTGGTTCTTGAAAAATTGCTGCAAGGACCTGATCCATCCCAAAACCTTTTCAAATGCCAAAACAGCTTTGGGCTGTTTCTGCCCCTGAAAAAGTAGGGGAAGAACTCCTGTAGCTGCCACGCTGCATGCCCAATCCAGAGAAGAAGAGGAGGAGGAGGAGATTGGATTTATGCCCCACCCTTCATTACCCAAAGGAGTCTCAGAGTGGCTTACAATCCCTTTCCCTTTCTCTCCCCACGACAAACTCTGTGAGGCAGGTGGGGCTGAGAGAGCTGTCCTGAGAACTGCCCTTGAGAGGACAGTTCTGAAAGGACTTATGACTGACGGAAGGTCACCCCAGCAGCTGCATGTGAAGGAGTGGGAAATCAAACCTGGTTTTCATAGATTAGAGTACACCAAACTGGCTCTCAAACACCAAACTGGCTTTCAGGACCTTGCAGGGTTATTGAGGGGGAGGGGGAGAGAGAGAGAAGGAAAAGAGCTGGCAGACCCCAGCAGCTTACCCCAAGCAGCTTACTCCAGCAGCAGGCCACATGCAAAAGCAGGCCCTTCAGCAGAAAGAGCCTCTCTGGGCGGGACTCTCTTCCTCTCTCTTAAAGGGGAAATGTCTGTTGAGGCTTTTTACTGTAGGGCAGGCTCTCTGCAGACATTTCCCTTTTAAGAGGCCAGTGAAGGCTCCGACGTTTCCCTGCTGGCAGCCATTGCCTCCCCCGGTGGCCAATTCTGAAAAAGCGGGGGAAAGCTTTAAAAATCGGTGCTTCCCCCGCCCTACCCGGGGACTTGGCAGCCCTAATTCTTGTCCAAAAGGCATGGTGAGGTGGCATACTCCCCAATAAATCAGCAAGCAGACTAGAAACTTGAGACCTTAAGATAATCATGTAATATTTCTTCAGCACAGACAAATCTTTACAGGTCTGTTCAAAAAGGGCAAAGGAAGCTAACACATCCTGTCCTTCCTTGTACGTGGGCAAGGACGATGCTAGGCTTTTTGGCACCCTAGGCAAGGCTAACTACTTGCACCGCCCCCCCTAACCAATTTTCAAAAACAGGTAAATTCTAGGGAAAATTAAAAGCACAAAACTTGACATTGCTAATTTTTTAAAAAAATTGTGAGAATAAGTAAAATGACAGCCTTTGAGTTCCTATCTATACCTTGTGGCTGATAGCCACTGATGGACCTCTGCTCCATAGGTTTATCCAATTCTCTCTTGAAGCTTTCCATGCTTGTAGCCGCCACCACCTCCTGTGGCAGTGAATTCCACTTGATAATCACTCTTTGGGTGAAAAAGTACTTCCTTTTATCCGTTCTAACCTGAGTGCCCCTGAGTTCTTGTATTGTGAGAAAGGGAGAAAAGTACTTCTTTCTCTACCTGCTCTATCCCATGGATAACCTTGTAAACCTCTATCATGTCACCCCTTTGGGGATCTTGAACATAGACTTCCCATACAGTAGGCGGATACTGACCACTTAGACAAACACATAGCCCTCAGTTTGTGTTATGGTGCCCTCTCTTGACCAGCACATGAAGCAACTCATGTACAAAAGGTTGGAATGCCCAGCCATTTCATGTTTTTCCCTGGGCCCTAGGCTCAGAACTCTGAGTGAATGTCAATAAATCAAAACTAGATTTGCAGTGTACAGAAATACACTTGAACAACATACTCAAGATTGCAAACAGCACAGACATTTTGATGCAATAATTCAGAACAAGGGGTGTCCGTTAAATGAACAAAATATTGCAAGAGTGCTAATGTTTTTTAAAAGATGTTTTAAAGTTAAAACTTAACTTTTTAACCAAGAGCCTATGGCCGGTTGGAGGGGCAAGAAGGCCATGGGGGGGGGGGGGGGCTTCTGAGGAGAGTGAGGGCAGTTGCGCTCATGGCCATTCACCCAGCCCCATCAGGCAGGATGCTCTTTGAGCAGCCCAAAGGCCAGGGCGCCTCTTTTACCTCAACACCCCTTGGTGAAGCTCCGACAGAGTGGGACGAGGCGCAAGGACAGAGGACACTGAGATGGACTGATGTGCCCTGGGTCGACAGTCGCCTGAGAGGGTGGCTCCTCCTCCCACCTTTCTTCGATGCACGGGGGGGGGGGGGTGTGACAGATCCATGAAGGGAGTTAGGCTTAGGAGCCGGGAGAGAGAAGTGGACAGAGGAGCAAGCACCAAGCGGAGGGAGGAGAGGAGCGGGGGGGGGGGGGGAAGAGGTACGAAGGCAAGAGAAAGGGCGCCTTCATCTCTGGCTGCCGCTGAAGAAGTGCCTGTGTGTGGCGCCACCAGGGACTCACAAAGGAAGCGCTGGCCTCTCCAGCCACAAATGAGGTCCCTCTCTCCAGCGTGGTGGAGATTGGTGCTGGTGCTTCTGTGGCTTCTTCCGATGGAGGGAGTGCAGGGGCCATGTCCTGTGGAGCCAGGTCTTTGGGAGGTGTAGAGGCTGCGGTCTCGAAGTCCTGGGTCTCGTCCTCGTAACTGCCCATGTCTGGAGTGACATCCTCTGGATCACCTATTGCGTCTGGAGCGTAGGAGGAGAGCCGGCATCAGAGCTGATCCACATGTCACCTGCAGACCTGTCTGTCCTGCTGGTGACCTCATAGGAAATAGGTCTGGTAGCGCGGATTATCCTGCGCAGCAGCCAGAGGGGGGCCCATGCATAGTTCCAGACATACACAGGGTCTTCGAGGAAGAACCCACACAGGGCTTGGGGGATGTTGGGTTCCTTGCTGGATTCTGGGGCCCAGTCTGGATGGAGGGTCATGAGGCAATGGCTCATGAGAAGCTCAGCCGGACTGCACCCCGTAGATGTGTGGGGCACTGTGCACAGCCGGAATAGGAAGCCTGTCAGCTTGAACTCCCAGTCCCCCTGGTCCATGCGATCCAGAGCTTCTTTGGTCATCCATACCATGCGCTCCACTTGGCTGTTGGTAGCCAGGTGGAACAGGGCAGACCGTACATGCCATATGCCATGCAGCTCCATGAAGTGCTGGAACTCTGTGGAGGTAAAGACGGTGCCATTATCAGATACCAGGGTGTCCAAGAGGCCATGGGTTCAAAAGATGCACCACATGGCCTGAATAGCAGCCACCAAGGAGGTGGTCTTTACCAGGACCACTTCCAGCCACTTGCAATAGCTGTCAACCAGGAGGAAGAATAGCTGCCCCTGGACCGGCCCCATGAAATTCAAGTGGAGTCGGGACCATGGCTTTTGTGCTGACTCCCAGGGATGTATGGGGACCTGGGGTAGATCTGGATGGGACACCTGGCATTGCACACACCTGCAGACCTGGTCTTTGATATCTTTGTCCAGCCTCGGCCACCACACATAGTTGCGGACCAGGGCTTTCATCCGAATGATGCCCGGATGGTGCTCGTAAAGAGTGAGGAGCACTCACTTGTGGAGTGGTTTGGGGATTACCTCTCGTGAGCCCCAGAGTAGACACCCCTTGTGGCTGAACAGCTCATCATGCCGGGCAAAGTATGCAGCAAACTCCTGGCCCGGGCTGTAAGGCCACCCCCTCCCCACCCAGTTCAAGACCCGGGAGAGGGCGCGATCCTGGGCAGTGTGTTGGGAGATGTCAGCTACCTTCATGAGCTGGTCTGGGAGGTTCTCCAGGAGCGTGACATGGTAGGCAGGAGCAGGATCCAGGTCGCAGGACCGCAGCAGCAGGTGGCTGAGGGCGTCCGTGTTGCCCATGGACTTGCCGGGGCAGTGAACCAGCAAGGAAGATTGACCACCAGCAGAACTCGAGAGGAGAGCATTAGCAAAGTTTGGCAATCCAGGGCAAGGAGACCCAGGAGTGGCTTATGGTCCGTGGTGACAGTAAACAGCCTTCCATACAAGTAGTTGTGGCATTTCTTAACCCCAGCAACTATGGCCAGCTCCTCTTTGTCAATTTGTGCATAGTTGTGCTCTGCCGGGGACAGGGTCTGGGAATAATATTTGACCGGGACCTCCTGGCTATTCGGCAGATGATGTCCCAGGACCACCCCCACCCTGTATGGTGATGCGTCACAGGCCAGCACCAATGGAAGGGACTCGTCAAAATGGGCCAAGACAGCATTTGATGCCAGCAAAAGTCTTTCATGGCTTGGAAAGCTGCTGCATGGCAGGGGCCCCAAACCCACTTTGCACTTTTTTCAAGGAGGCTGTGCAGAGGCTCGACTACCGCCACCTTGTGGGGGAGGAATGCATGGTAGAAGTTCAACAGTCCTAAAAATGATTGAATCCCCACCTTGGACTGGGGAGCCGGGGCATCCGTTATGGCCTTTACCTTGTCCAGAGTGGGGTGGATGCCTTGGGTGTCCCGGAGCAAGCTCATTACCTGGTGGTGGGTAGATGAGTTGGAATGAAGCTCCGCCAACTCCTGATGAGCTGCTAGCGAGCGATGTCCAGGTCCGGAATGGCAGGCCTTCACGATGTGGCCAGTCTTGCCACAGACCTGGCAGGTAGCATCACGGAAGCCGCAGGAGCAGTGGTCGTGCAGGTCCTCGCAGCTGGCACATGGTGTTGTTGAACTGGAGTGAGGTGTGGCAGGGGCAGCTGGGGCTGTGGCTCAAGAACTGGAACCAGCAGCGGCACAGGGTGCCATCTTGTGGGGGCGGCAGTGAGGCTGCTGCACCTCATTGTCATCAGAGGTCTCGGAGGCCAAGGAGAAAGTTTGGTGCATGGCGGTGGTGGAGCCTTGGTGCTCCTCCTGAGCCGTCTTGTAGGCACAGACCACCTGGAACACCTTCTCCAGGGTGGGGTCCAAGAGGGTGATCTGCTTTCCCTGAAGCTTACTGTGTTGGACCCCGCAAACAAATCTTGTCATGAGGGTGTCCTTGACCGACAGGAATTCGCAGCTGACCACCAGCCTCTGAGGTCGGCCATGAATGCAGTGACAGTCTCCCCTGCTGCTTGGGAGTACCTCATGGTAAGCAAGGATGGCCTGGGTGAGAAGTAGCCCTTCAGCACCTTGAGGAGGTCCTAGAAAGGCACCTCCATCAGAGTCTTGGGGAAGACTAGGTTCTGTGCTATCTGGAGTGTGGCAACTCTGCACATGCTCAGGAGCCATGCTCATTTCTTACCCAGGTCAGCTACTCCCCATACTTCCAGGAGAAACCTGAGTTGGCTGGACCAGGTGTCCCATTGCTCGGGTTTAGAAAGGTCGAAGACTGCAATGTTCCCCAGAGTGTCAGCCATGAGGACCGGATTGGGAGCAGTGCGGGAAGCAATGTTGTCCTCTGGGGTGATTGCCAGTTCTGTGGGGGCCTGGAGCTTAGTGGTGCTGGATATTGATGGATCGGGGCTTCGTGTGGTGCTGCTCAGTTCAGCTGAAGAGTCACTCATGAGGATCCCACCTTCATCACCAGTGAAAAGTACTGGAGTCGGGAGACCAGTAGTAGTGATTTTATAGTAAAGCACTTTATTGCGGGTCGGATTAAGTGTGCCACATGGAGCTTTTATGCTGGCTGGAGCCACACCTCCGGCCGCACCCAAACGACCCGATAGGGTCTTACAGTTACATGGTTTGTCATAGGTTCCCTGGGGAGAACCTAGGTTCTTTATTGGATGAAGGGTCACAGTCTGTGGCCACAGCATCTTTTGGGCAGCTCATCGGGCACAGAGGACACCCGTCGGCTCTCAGCTCGGACTTAGTGGACACACATCGGTTGAGTGGTTGGGGAGGAGGGGTATGAGGTGGCCTGCACTCCTTCCCTTGATATTTGAGGAGGGGGGCCTCCTCCTCACATTCTGGCAATATACCTGGAGGACAATGATTCAGGGCTGATGAAGGGCCTTGCCCTTGTGTGGCAGGCCAGGGCTGACCTTGTGAGGATAAGAGCAAGGTGGCCCGGCATGCAGATAGTGTTGAAGGCCAGGGCTGACCTTGTGAGGATAAGAGCATGGTGGCCCGGCGTGCTGATAGTGTGGTCAGCCATGCTTCCCCCCAGGTGTGGCAAAGTTGGGGACCCCAGGTGTATTGACCATGCCAGGCACAAGGCCAATAGACAGATGAGGAAGGCCATGGAATCTGGGTTGGGTTTTGTTTTTGCAGCACCCTGACATGTGGGCCAAGTTTCGAGACCTGTATAGGCCCGATGGGGTGCATCTGTCAGACAAGGGCAATGGGATATTTTTTTTTAGAGAACTCGGAGCACGGGATCCGGTTGGCATTTGGTGGCTGAATGGGAGCAAAGGCCAAAGCAGAGGCTTGGGCTTGGCTGTGGCAGGTTTGTGCAAGCGAGAAAATAGAACTGTTGAGCGCCTCACGGCATATCCTGTTTGGGAACAGGTGGTCATCAGGAACTGCCCTGGGGCTTTGCAGTCTGGGGTGGAGAATGGTGATCACCTCTGGGAACCTCTCAGGCTTGGCTCCTCCCTGAAGGTCTGTGTGGTCTCAGGGGTAGTGTAGCCTAGCAAGGCACATCATGTGCTCTTATGGACTTAATAATGTTCATAAGTTTGAACTGTGGGATGTTATGCTCTAAAGGACTAAATGAACTCTTTATTGCTGTAAGAGGCTCCAGTCCATTCCAGGAGAAAACACCCACCATAGTTCACACAAAAACAGAGACAAGGAATCCATTACAAAAGGGTTCTTCTGTCACCTCCACTAAGGCTACCCCCAGCTCCCTCCAACATTCCTGCAAAGATTATGCTAAGTGAAGTTACCTGGCAACTAATCGCTCGCCCATCAACTGGCCAGGCCAAGGCCATTAAGATACAATGGAATGGCTCAATGACTCATCGCAAGCTTGCCCAGGTGTCAGTTCCTGTTTAGCACCTAGTGTTGCAATATTGACCACTCCTCCACATTCCCTCCTCTTTTTATATTGACCAATGGTAGGGTTCATAGGGATGGACTACCTGGTAGGTGTTTTTGTGGGATGTGGTTAGCGCAGCCCACCCCAATACCACCTTATAAAAGATCTTGCACACCATACAATTGCCCTCTTGAGCTTCCACGACCCCTATCTGCTTTCACACCCCTTATGTCCAGTTTACTATCCCAATACCCTACCTCCACCTTTAATCTCTGAGTCTGCAGCCAGAGAGAAGCATGTTTCTGCCAGTTCAGGTCACGTCCCCCATTTTTCCTTTCTACCCCTCAATCTTCTTTTGGAAAAGTATCACCAATCTCCAGGACAGGTAATGTATCGCCCAACCAACGAATCTCCTGCTCATGCAAAAGTGCTATTCCTCTGTCTAAGTTTTTAGGGCTTGTGTGTTTGTGTGTATGATTCTGTTTTTGTATGCTTGAAAACATTTTGCAAGTAAACATCATTTAAACCGACCACTCCGCCTCAGTGCCTATTTTCTGGGAACTCCTGGAAGGGGCGGGACCTTGGTATAGTTGGCAAGAACCTGGTTATTTGCCAAATGCTAAACTAAATTAAAGCAATTCAGCTAACAGAATTGGGGGCTCGTCCGGAATTGCCCTGCAGGTCAGAAGATATGCTAAGTCAACTTGCGTGGTTTTCTGGCAGGCAGACATAGAGGAAAAACTTCTTCTGGAGTTCCAGTATAGGCTGTGTGAAAGGTTTCTGTCTGCGTGAGTGGCTCTAGTGAGCAATCTATTGTGGGTTGGCTCTCCCCATTTCTATCCTTCACAGTTGCTTGTCAGCCACCCCAAGCCTGACTGCTAGGTGAAAGCCGTTGACCGGTCAGTGTCTTGATTGCAAGGGGTCAGTAACTGGAAGTCCTAAAGCCATTCCCTGGCTAATTCCTGGTCTATCGTGGGAAGGGATCCGAAGAAAAATAGTATAGGGCATTAGGTCTGCTGCACCCACACTACATACACGACACACACACTAGGTTCAAAAGAATTTCCCTTGAGCACACCTTTGCTCTTCCTCAATTTTACTTCAGCCAAGAAGGGAAGTCCAGCGAAGTGAATTAATTAAGTGTTGGTTAGGGGTCATCCCGCTGAGACACATTGTCTCGAAACCCCACTGGTTAGAGGTAATCCAGTAAGAGCCAAGGAGCTCAAAACCTTTTTACGGGTTGTGTGGTAATCCCGTGAGAGCAAGGACAGTTGAAACCCCCAAAGTACAGGTTAGGAGGTGACCCCGTTAGAGAAATGTGGAATAGGCCACTCCCACTCTCAAAACTCCAATTTTCACGAGACAAGGTGTCTCTGAGGCAGAGTGTCTCTTTGGGTTTGAAGTAATCCCTGAGTTTGAGGAACGGATATTCCTAGCTCTAAAAACTATTGTAAGGGTTAAGAGTGATCCCTGAGTCTGCGGAACGGATATTCCCCAGCTCTAAAAACTAGTCTTAGGCTTGCTGTTGGTCCAAGAGGATTTTGGGTCACTGTGAGCCATCCTTTAAGTAAGCCAGGAAGGAGGGAGAAGACTTCCCCTTTGGTTGCCCCTGCTTCAAGTGAAAGCAGGAGACCCTCCTTGAAAGTAACTGCATAAGCCAAGAAGGGGGGAGAAGACTTCCCCTTTCGTTGCCCCTGTTTTAGTGAAAGCAGGAGACCCTCCTTGACATACTCCTTTTCCCCAAGGTTAGTTCCTCAGATCAGTGCATCCGAAGTTAGTTAGGGGGACCCCAGAAATCAGGGTCTTTTCGCTTTGCTGGCCATAGGCCAATTTGATAACTGTAACTTAAGTTTGCTCCTCAGATCCGAGAATCTGAAGTTTGTTTAAGGGAGGCGCCTGGAAACAGGGTATTTTCCTTTTGGTGGCTGTTCAGCCATTTGAGTGTTGTGATAAATCACACACCATGTGCTTGGAAAGAATTGCTAACAATTCTTGAGACGCTGCTAGAATTCCCATAAAAGAATAATAATAAAAAATCCCTAAAATCCCTGTAAATCTTGAACAGAATAGTGAAAATTCTGTACCTTTTGTTAAATTAGGAAAACGGGAGCCTAAAATGCCTCACTAAAATTTCTGGGACAGCCCAGGCCAACTCCCAGTATTAGGAACACAAGCAGGCATTAAGTACAGCCAGGGTGGCTGCAGCAAAATAAAATCCCCCCCCCCCATTCCAACCCCAAGGAAAGAAACTGGGCAAGGGATGGGCGAGGAATCCTCAGGAAGCAAGAGCTCTCCTTTTAATCCTTTGTAAATGAAACTTGGAGGGAATGGTGTTAATCCCCAAAAGAGTACTGCCCAGAGAATAGCATCTCCCTGTGGCAATGTCAGTCTCCAGGCAAGACCTGGAGCTCTCCTGGAGTTATAGCAAATCTATAGACTACAGGGTCTAGCTCCTGTAGAAAGTGAGTGCTTGTGGGAGGAGGGAAGACTTCATGGTTTCTGCTCCACTGGAGTCTCGATCCTTCAGACCTCAATCTGAATCTCCAGGAATCTCCTGCCTGGACCTGACAACCTTAAACAGAGCTTGAGACCAACATGTCCAACTTTTGTAACTGTAAGATGAGTGATCAACCTTAGCTGTAGAACACATGCCCCCAGAAAGAACTTAAGATTCAGGGCTATAAAACAGCGCAGCTATGTTACCAAACTTTCCAAATCAAGTTTAAATGCCAGGAATAAACTTCCTGTAATTATGGCCATAATTGAGAAAAATTTGTACCTCTGTTTTTACCTTTTAAAATATAGAACCCTACAAATCCCAGTCTCTTCCCAACTGCCTTTGGAAGAGAACTGAACCCCATTTGAGCCACATTTGAAACAGCCTCTGAGTTTGCATAGAGGTCAGCCTCTTGCCCAGGGGGGAGGACACAGTACAAACAAATAAGGTTTTTCTGCCTGTTTCATTCTGGCCTAAGCGGGTCAAGTGAACACACAGAAAAGTTTTTTAAAACAACCAAAAGACTGATAATTTAAAACTTGCTTAATCATAAGAAATGTAACTTTTATTTTGAAAATGGAGGCTCCCAAACTTCCTTCTTTCTGTAAACTCCCTTATCCATCGAGCCTTAAATAGTTCCCATTGAACTGTTGGGGAAGGAGAAACCTCCCTTCCCCCTCTCCCCACAGGACCTTCTTCCATCTGAAACCTCAGTAGGTACAATGTGTTTGTTTTGTGTTATAAAGCCTTTAAAGGCCGGCCCTTCTAGAGGGTATAGGAAAAGCCACATTTTCCTTTGAAATATTTTGTTTTAACTGTTTATATGGCCCACAGTTCAAGAGTAACTGAGAGATAGATACCTTTTTTTTTAAGTGGCACATTTTCAAACTTTTGAGCTCCAGCAGTGAGTTAGTTTCTCATGTCTGCAAGAAGCAGCAAAATCTCCATTTGGGGCACAAATGTAAAACCTCCAGATTAGGAGCAGTGATGTAGCAAATGATGTTGGCAAATCCCAAGCATTTTTCTTTAAATGAGCCCACTTCAGCCTTACCTGAAGATGCTGAAAGAAGTTAAATTCTAAAAACCTCATGGCAGGGCAAACTGCCCTCATCTCCCATTTTGTGAAATTTGCATTATCAAAGAGCCAGCAGTTCTGAAATGAGGTGGAGATGGGGGTTGTCATTGTTCTCCCTCCCTTTTTTTGTTAAGCGTAATTTCCCTCTGCAACCAGAGACAAAAGTCCCCCCCTTTTCTCTCTCTAAGGCAACAGGGAGGGGGTGGGTAGCGAATATTTGGAATTTTCCCTTCCTTTTTGGCTAAGAATGTGGCCACTATTGCAAGAATGTCAATCTCCAGATGGGCCCTGGAGATCCCCCAAAGCTACAGCCTTTCTCCAGAATACTAAAGTCAGTTTCTCTGGAAAAGGGTTGATTTGATGCAATATTAATTTGATGAAATTTTATGCACTGTTCTTCCTAAATTGCATCTCCTAATCTACAGGAATCTCCTGGACTGGAGTTGGCAACCCTACCCATTGTAACAAAACTTTGTTTTAGAGTGCTTTGGGAGGACTGATATCCTCTTCCAACTCACCTTTGCAATTCATTATCTGTTTTGAAAGGAAGCTCTCTTCCCTTCCCTCTTAACATTGGGTTTCAATTCCCTTGTGGGCAAACTGCACTAAAGTTTCCCCTCTGCCAAAGGGACAAAGATCATTGCTTGGAAGTTAAAAGTTCTCTTTGTTGTTATGTTCATAGCTTTGATTCCTTAAGAAAAATAAGGTGTTTCTAGAAATTTAAAGTTTTTGGTAACTTTGCTTTTATTTGAAATCTTTCTTCGTGAAGCAGAAGATTGCATCCTTTCCATGCTTTCCTTCTAACATTAAAAAAAAAAAAAAAAAACCTACATCACATCCCAGGGATTTCTAGGAGAGAGCCAGTTTGGTGTAGTGGTTAAGTGCATGAACTCTAATCTGGGAGAACCGGGTTTGATTCCCTACTCCTCCGCATGCAGCCAGCTGGGTGACCTTGGGTCAGTCCCAAGTTCTTTCAGAGCTGTTCTCTCAAGAGCAGTCCTCAAGAAAGCTCTCTCAGCCACGCCTACCTCACAGGATGTCTGTTGAGGGGAAGGGAAAGAAGTTTGCAGGCCGCTCTGAGACTCCAAGTGAGTGAAGGGTGGGAAATAAATCCAATTTCTTCTCTTATGTTATAGTCAACAGAGATACTTTTTCCATTTCCTTAATGTATTGCTGCTCCTCAATTTTAAACTTATGTCAGTATATCTTCCCATTCTAATAGAAGTGGATTTCTTTTGACTCTCTCATTTTCATAATAATTTTTTCCTGGTTTTGTGATCAGCAGTTATTTTACAGCCACACTTTCTGTGCTCATGTCTCTTTTAGTCCTGAGGCTACTTTTGCCATTGAATGTTTACCCCCTGCAGCCTAGCTTCTCTCAGCAAGGAAAGAAAAATAACTCTATATGCTCAGAGGAACTGTTTGCTGGCACACAGCTTGTGCCAGAGGCAATGTTTTTTTTTTCTCGTGTTATGATCTTTCTGACTGACTTCTTAATCCATAAAGAATTCTCTGAGCCTTATCAACTGCTTGTTCTATGTCTTGGATTTTCCATACAATTTATATTCCAGCTGCTTGGAAAAATTATGCCTCTGTCACTCACACTGTATTCTTTTATCTTTTTTTCATTTACACTCTGTGCATGCACAGAGTAGGTCTTTAAATATGTTTCTTTCCTCCCTCTTGGTCATGAAAGAAAAAAAGGGGGGTGGTAAAATGTAGATGGTAAAATGTAGAAGGTGTATAAAGAAGGTTTTCTTGTTTTTTTCCCCCTTTTTCAAGCTTAACCGTGCTTCTCTTGCAGGTACAGTCCAGCAGCATATTCCAAGCCACAATTTAACTTTGCTTCTTTTGCAGGAACAGTCCAGCAACACTAAAGCCACTTGGTTGGCAACTGAAAAAGGGCCTTTTCAAACAGGGTCCACCTCTAAAGCTGCAAACCTGAGAGTATCCCTCTCTGGTATTTAATCCTTTAATCACTGAGCCAAGGAAAGCTCTCATACAGTAAAATCATGATTTCTGTAAGAGACATTATTTTAATTTGGTCACAAAATGAAGCGCTTTGCTTGTGTACTAATCATTTATTGCTTTTCAGATTTCTGCTAGTATTGGGGTTTTTTTTACTCCATCTCCCACAACATGGGAGAAGTCAGATTTTCTGATAAAGTTTTGTTGCTATTTTGTCTTTTTTACATTCTTTGACTTTATTTTTTTGGGAAGTCTAAACCACCCCACAAGCCGGCATTTCTTTTCTTTTTTTTCCTTTTCTTTGGGGCACCCAACTTTTCCTACGACCTTATAAGCCATGGCAATACAATTTAAATTTTGAAAAAAAAATTCTTTTCTGTTCTGAGCTTGTGTATTTTTTGTCTCCAGAAGACACTCTATTAAATTTGGTCACATGTCTTGCAAAATGTCAATCTTGATACAAGGGGGGGAGGAACACTGTCAAATGTGTCCCCTCTTCCTACAAACTGCCAGTACATTGCATTGTGTTCTAATGGGTGATTGGGTGTCATATCCCAATCCTTCAATTCTGTGTTGCAATAATGCTTTTGTCTATATTTACTATGATCTAGTATGTGCTACTAATCATTAAGAGTTTTTTCCTTCTGTGTATGCTAAGGTGATTGCATTTAATTTGTTCTCATATATATTTCTGCTGCCCCATTATACTCTTCAAGTTCTCAGAGTTTTGCATATATATAGGACTCCATGGACTGTACAACGGACTTCAGGAGTGGAAGACTTCAACATCATGTGTACTCCTGTTGTTCTGTGACAGACAGGAATTACCTCTGCCTGAGTGAAACTAATTAATGCCTTGTTGCAAGTATGACTTGCCCATACATGCTAACATGATTTGTCTAATGATATACCTTCATTCATTCATGATGTCCCAGGTATTCCTCCGCACACAAGCATCATCAATGCATCTCAAGCAGTTACATACTAGTATCCAACTAGTATGGCCTTGCTTTTTCCCATTCTGCTTTGGTTAATAGCTATGTGTTTTAAAACATTACCTAGAGTTAGCCATTTGATTTAATATGCATTAATTATTTTGCTTTCCTTTCTGTATCTCTTTTATGGTTAACAAATTATTAACCGTTTTTCTTTCTGAATAATATGTGCCCACAATGCTTTAGGAGACAAGGGGGGGAGACTCCCCAATATGCAAACCAGTCTCCTTCCCAACCGAACTGACTCGTGTTCGAGCCGAGAAGTGATGAACAAGACCGAGGCCATTGTGCGAAGATGGTTGAGGCCCGGGAAGAGCCTCCAAAGAGCCGAAGATCAACGAGTCACGGTGCTAGCTGCTATGTATAGTGTGCCTCCCTCCTATCTTTTAAAAACGAACCTCATGCTTCAGCACCTGGAACAGTTCCAGATGCGTGGGAGGGAAGGACGAAGAAACGCTTGTATGAATTGTGCCATTTATTTATTTCAAATGAATTCTTTTATGAATGTATGAAATATTTGTATGAAATGCTTACTCCTATGAATTTTTTTACTATGTATGATTCTTATGACGTTCCTAATCATATGAATTCTTTGATTTTTATAAAATTATCACCCATATGAATGTCTTTATTTTTATGAAATTCCTGCTTGTATGAATTCCTTCACTTTTATGAAATTATTATCTATATGAATTTTTCTATTTTCATAAAATTATTACTCACATGAATTCTTTTATTTTTACAAAAATTCTTGCTCACATGAATTCCTTTATTGATTGGTGACTTTTATGAGATTCCTACTCATATGAATTCTTTAGTAATGTGTGAAGTTCTTTTATGAAATGCTTGGTGCGCCTTACTTATAGTATGATTTTTTTATAAGTACTGTTATGAATTCTATACCCTCCAGACATTTTGAAAAATGTGTGTTATTACTCCAACCCCATCTTGGGTCATGCTCATTTGCCCTGGTGATCGGATTCTTCCAGAAGTAATTTGGCCTTTTTCTTAGGTTAGTTTTTTTTTATTGGTCCATCCCTTGTTAAAGTACTGACACCTGGGTTCTCCAACACCCAGACAGTTTCCAGATGGCGAGTGACCAGACCTCTGGACCTGCCAGCATCATGTTCCAACTCCTGTTTTGGGACCCTTTCATCTGACGCTTCCAGGATCCCAAGGGGGGGGGGGGATTGTAGCCTAGCAAGGCACATCATGTGCTCTTATGGACTTAATAATGTCCATAAGTTTGAACTTTGGGATGTTATGCTCTAAAGGACTAAATGCACTCTTTATTGCTGTAAGAGCCTCCAGGCCATTCCAGGAGAAAACACCCACCATAGTTCACACAAAAACAGAGACAAGGAATCCATTACAAAAGGGTTCTTCTGTCACCTCCGCTAAGGCTACCCCCAGCCTCCTCCAACATTCCTGCAAGGATTATGCTAAGTGAAGTTACCTGGCAACTAATCGCTCGCCCATCAACTGGCCAGGCCAAGGCTATTAAGAGACAATGGAATGGCTCAATGACTCATCGCAAGCTTGCCCAGGTGTCAGTTCCTATTTAGCACCTAGTGTTGCAATATTGACCACTCCTCCACATTCCCTCCTCTTTTTATATTGACCAATGGTAGGGTTCATAGGGACAGATTACCTGGTAGGTGTGTTTGTGGGATGTGGTTAGCACAGCCCACCCCAATACCACCTTATAAAAGATCTTGCACACCATACAATTGCCGTCTTGAGCTTCCACAACCCCTATCTGCTTTCACACCCCTTATGTCCAGTTTGCTATCCCAATACCCTACCTCCATCTTTAATCTCTGAGTCTGCAGCCAGAGAGAAGTGTGTTTCTGCCGGTTCAGATCATGTTCCACATTTTTCCTTTCTACCCCTCAATCTTCTTTTGGAAAAGGATCACCCATCTCCAGGACTGGTAATGTATCGCCCAACCAACGAATATCCTGCTCATGCAAAAGTGCTATTCCTCTGTCTAAGTTTCTTAGGACTTGTGTGTTTGTGTGTATGATTCTGTTTTTGTATGCTTCAGAACATTTTGCAGTAAACATAATTTAAACTGACCACTCCGCCTCAGTGCCTATTTTCTGGGAACTCCTGGAAGGGGCAGGACCTTGGTATAGTTGGCAAGAACCCGGTTATTTGCCAATTGCTAAAATAAATTAAAGCAATTCGGCTAACAGTAGGCTCCTGGGGGGCAACCAGTATGCTGGGCTGCCGGTTACAAGCCAGAATTTGGCTGGCTCAAGACCGGAGCTAGGTGACCCACCCATATCAAGGGCAAGGAGGTTGTGTCAGGGAGTGACACCTGCCTTGCTTGTTCCTGTGCTTGCTTAGTTTTCCCCGTTGCTGCAGTGTTCTGTTTAAATAGTTAATAAAGTGGCCCTTTTTTAATTCCAAACTGTTGTCTGTCTCTTTATTCCAGCTGGGGTGGCAACATTCTCTCCCTGCTTTGCCTCAGTGTCCCACAGAGCCACCAGCCAGCATCTCGGCCTCAGTTTGGAGGGAGCCAGCGAAGGAGAAGGACTGGGTGCTGGGTCCACTCTTCTCCTCCACCCACTGCTAGGTGGGTCTAACTGTCCGCTTAGTGGCCTGCTTCTGTCAGTGAAAAGACAAGGGACTTTCAGCGTAACCCCCTCCCCTGCCTGTCTCCCCTGCCCCCCCCCCCCCTCCCTGACTTTCCTGTCAGAATAAACTGAAAACGGCTCTCTCTCCTGCTTAACTCTGCCATGGCTGGCTGGCTAATGAGATGGGCCAGCGACCATCAAACCATTCTCTTCAGCCCCCTGCTGTGTGGCTGACTTTCCCCCTAGGGCCCGTAGTGCTTCAGGACTGGTACAAGAACTGAAGAATGCTTGGGAGGAGGTTTCAAGGTAAACTGGCCCAGGAACGCTTCCCCAACAGGAGAGGCACGATTCTGTGTGAAAGGGCCAATATGTTCTGTTAGGGAACTGGTACTAATACGGTTCTGTGTGAAATGCCTCACAGAAACCGTATTTGAAGAGTTCCTGAAATGGAACATATTGGCTATGGGAAATTTCTCAGGCTCTCTCTCCTGCTTAGCTCCACCATTGTTGGCTGGGTAATGAGGTGGGCCACTGACCATCAAACCCTTCTCTTCAACCCCCTGTTGTGTGGCTGACTTTCCCCCTATGGTTGCCAATCTCCAGGTGGGATCTGGAAATCTCCCGCTGTTACAATTGATCACCAGATGGCAGAGATCAGTTCCCCTGGAGAAAAAGGCTGCTTTGGAGGGTAGACCCTATGGTATTATACCCTCCTGAGTCCTTCCATCCCACCCCCCCAAAAAAGCTGCCCTCCACAGGATCCACTCCCCAAATTTCCAGGTATTTCTCTAATGACAGCTGGCAACTTTCGCCTCAGTGCCTGTTGCTAGGCAACGAAGCTTGCTTCTCTGAAAGCCCCTTTCCACACCAATGTTGGCCTCTGGGAGAAAACTCATTGGGGCAGCTGAACAGAATGCCATAGAGGCCACCCTCCAAAGCAGTCATTTTCTCTGGGGGGGGGGGAATCTGTTGTCTGGAGTTCAATTGTGATACCTGGCGATCTTCAGGCTCCACCAGAGCAGGATCTGCTAGACACAGGTTCTTGCTGAGTGGGTGATTTTGGGCCAGTTACAGACTTTAAGCCTAACCTAGCTCACAGGGTTGTTGTGCAACTCAAAAGGGGGAGAGGAGAATGATGTCAGCTGCTTTGGTCCCCATTGCAGAGAAAGACTACTTTTCCTGCAGGGGAACTATGGTTGCCAATCTCCAGATGAGGGCTGGAGAGCACTCAGAATTACAAGTGCTCTCTAGATGGCAGAGATCAGTTCCCCTGGAGAAAATGGTGGACTCTATGTCATTCTACCCTGCTGAGATGGATCCTTTATGACAGCCAGTGTGACATAGCAGTCAGGGCTTCAGAGCATGGTGGAGGCTGTGGGGGGGAGATGGAAAGTTGAAGAGTGAGGTTGGTAATTGGCTGGGAAGGAGATAGGGTTGCCAACTCCAGGTGGAAAATTCCTGGAGATTTGAGGGATGGAGCCTGGAGACAGTACTGTTGGAGGAGGGGTGGGACCTCAGACACGTACAATACCATAGACTCCACCCTCCAAGCCAACCAGTCCCTCATGGGAAACCATTCTTGCCAATCTCCAGGTGGGGGCTGGAGATCACTCAGAATTACAACTGCTCTCTAGGAGGGAGAAGATGGAAAGCTGAAGCCAGGGGGCAAATAATTATACATTGATGGTTGGCTGGGAGGGAGATAGTGTTGCCAATTCCAGGTTGGAAAATTCCTGGAGATTTGAGGGGTGGACCCTGGAGAGGGTGAGGTTTCAGCAGAGGTGGGACCTCAGACAGGATCATTGCCATAGACTCCACCCTCCAAACCACCTGTTCCCTCATAGGGAACCATTGTTGCCAATCTCCAGGGGAGGGATGGAGATCATGCTGAACTACAACTGCTCTTCAGATGGCAGAGATCTTCCCCTGGAGAAAATGGTGGACTCTGTGTCATTATACCCTGCTGAGGTCGCCACAGCAAATTGATGCTGAGTGCCCAAGGCTGGGACACTCTCCCAGAGCCTCTTTCTAGAGCCTGTTGTATTTATTTCCACAACGGGCCTTATTCCTAGTTATAAATAATCTCACATGCTCTGAAACACATGTGAGGAGAACAGTCACCTATCTTTCTCTATAAGGTATGGTTGTCCTCATTCAAAACTTTGTTCTGACCATCCATTTAATTAATGTATCACATGGTTTTGAGAATTGTTTTGAATCTCATTTCTCCACATTTCCTTTTCCTAGCAAGTTACAGTTCCAAGGCCATCATAGACAACTGGGCAGGAGACTTTATGGAGACATTATCTAGCGACTGTAATGAATTCTGAAATTCTGAAAACTATCTGGGGATGGCACAGATCTGGAAAGGGGGTGGAGAGACTACGAGGCCAAAGAGCCTGTCTTCACTGGGGCTGGGATGGTTCTCAGGAATGCAGAAAGTGAAATGCTGCAGGAGGCTGGTGAAGAAGATGAAGAACTCCATTCTAGCCATTTGTTCTCCAGGGCAGGCATGGCGACCTGCAAGAAAGAGAAGCAGGTTTATTGTTTTAGGACAGCAGGAGTAAGGAGACCATAAAGTCCATCTCTCTCTCTCCCTCCCTCCCTCCCTCCCTCCCTCCCTCTCTCTGTACATGGGCAGACGTGACTTTCAGTACTCACACAGGGATGATTCTGACAATCATTTTTGGAGACCATGTCAGCTGCAAATTTCAATCAGCTCAAGCTGACTTCCGGCCTCTTCAACCATTGCCTAACCAGTCCCTTGATGTGTCACCATGTGCTGGCCAGTCTAGATTCATTTTCACATACCACCAGGAAGCTACATTTAACTTCCTGGAGAGGTTTTGTTTTACAGTCTCTACTTTTCCACAGCTACTAGCTCCCGATAATGTTGCAGATCAGTGGGGGAAGTAGCGGGTGTAAATGATTGCACAGTCTACTTATGTCAAGAATAGGTTCCATAAAGCTTCCTCTTCACCAGACAAATGACCATAAAAAGTTACTTGGGACATCCCATCTCTTGGGAAAGATGAAGGAAAGGATAATTAAGTTTTTACCATTCCCAATAGAATGTTTCCATCTTCCCTCTTGGGTTTACCTGCAGAGAAAGGAAGGAAAGCCTCTCGCTTGATGAACTGTCCATTGGCATCTAGGAAGTGCTCTGGGTAAAACTGGTGCGGTTTCTCCCACATGGTTTCATCCTTCAGCACCGAAGACAAGTTAACGAAGACAGTGGTCTCCTAACAAGGCAGAAGAAACTCCAATATTACTAAGTTCAGATGGTACTTCTTTTCTGAACATGTAGAATGTAAATGCTACCCAAATCTGTTGGAGAGATTCTGCAGAGCTCACCTTTCACCTCAGTTGGCAAATTTCACGTCAAATGGCACATTTGCATCTAAAATCGTGAAATTTTTAGCCCAAATGTAAACAGCGCTGAAGAAAATAAAGTTTGTGATGGAGGCCCTCAAAGCTGCAGATGAAGTACTGAATCTACTCAAATGCATATGTCAGAAGGGTCTCTTGGAAGGAATGGAAGAGATGACAGTGCCTACTGTGGAGTCTACCAGAGTGATCTCGAACCCTTCTGTTGCCTTTGAAGGAAAGGAATAGAGCATGAGGGATGCTAGCCTGTGTACTGGCTTGACTTGAACTGGGATTTCCATTCAATTTCCACTGCACTGTTGAAAACTTCTGGAAGTGGAATTGCTAACACCTTGGTGGTCATCTTAGCACGTTTATGCTCCGCCAGTTCCTTCTTAGAGATCCTCTGTCAGTTCTAACACCTGTAGGATCTTAGCCAAGATCTTAGGAATAATTCCTCCCTTTCTCCCCACTCACCTATGTTATTTTTACAATGTAATCATGAAATTCAGTTAATTCTATTCGTGCTGGCCAAGAATTATTATCTTTCAGCTCTCTCAAAGGATCCTTTATGTGACCCAAAAGAGAGTGATCTGATCAATTTCTAAAAAGTATTTTTGAAAAGGTTGTACCTTAGGGATGTCAAACTTGTCAATTTGAACATCTTGATGTATTGTGTAAGGAAATGTAATAGGTGCAACATCAGTACACCGCTGGATTTCATGGATCACAGCATTAGTATAAGGCAGGTTTGGCTGGTCCTCCATCATTGGTGGTCTATCCTTGCCAAGCACTTCCTCGATTTCTTCGTGGACTTGTTCTGGAAATATTAGTTTATTTTTAAAACATTGCTGATGTATCCCACCTTTCCTCCAAACAGCTCAGAATGGTGGATTCTCTAGCTATAATGGCCATTACATGAGTTACTGATGATCAGATTTCTCAACATTTTCCTCTACACTAATGACAACAACACAATTACTGGGGGGGGGGGGATTATATTTGAGGCCCAGACTACAGTGTTGGTGTGTGTGTGGGGGGGACCCTTCCTCTCCCATACCCTTTTGCTAATGAAAATTGCCCTCCAGAGTGGCTATTCTGACCAGGGTGGGAAATACAATTATCCCACTTTGTCCTGAAAACATTTAAAAAACTGCTGTGATATCACTCAAATATCCTTTGCCTCTCTTCATTACCCTTTGCTTGTCATGCAGGGCTTTTTTTGTAGAAAAAACCCAGCAGGAACTCATTAGCATAATACGCCACACCCAACAGCAGAAATTCATTAGCATAATGGATCACACCCTGACAGTGCAGCTCATTAGCATATTAGGTGGGGGCCAGGAAAGCACTGGGTAGGTTGCCTCTCCCCCCCAGCTTCTCCATGGTGGACAGGCTGCGGAAAGGAGGGCAGGCATGCACACATGCCCCTTTCTTCCCTGAGCCTCTCCACTATTCACAGGGGCATGGTTAAATGCCTTTATCTCCCTCCCCTAGATCGGGGAGGGGAAAAAAGGAATTTTCAACATGCCTGGGCTCCCTGCCTGCCTTTTTTTAGCTGTGACATGTCAGCTAGAAAAGGAAAGGCAGAGAGAGGCTTTTCCTTGTCAATTTCACTCTCAGCTGACTGGTGGGGGGAGTGAAATTGACATGGAAATCTGAAATGGCTACCCAGAAGGAAAGACAGCATTTTAACATTTAGCCACGCATGCCAGAGGTTTTGGCTGTAGATGTGGCCAACTCAAAAGCCAGCTGGAACTCCGTTCCTGTGCATTCCTGCCCAGAAATAGCCCTGGTCTCATGTAACACAGAGACCCTATCCTTCACTCCTACATGCACACTTAATGCATGCCACTGCCACTTGCTCTGCATTGGTCATAGCAACACTGCTTAAAAATTCTGACCCTTCCTATAAAGCAGCGGTTCTCAACCTGTGGGTCGTGACCCCTTTGGAGGTCGAATGACCCTTTCACAGGGCCACGCCTGGAGCCGGGGTCTTGATCCTCCTGAGGGGCCAGAGCAGGCCTTGAAGGGGCCAGCCACACTGCTTGCTCACTGGCTTCCTCCCACTGTAAACTGAAACCCGAAGCCACCACTGCTCTTGCAGCTCCTGCCTCTTTTTTACCAGCCAAGGCGGCTGCTTCTTTCTCCCCCCCCCCCCTCCAAACCTGGAAGTTTGCAAGCAGTTGGGCCAGGACTCCGCATGCTCCTGCACTGCCAGGAAAGTTTTGGCACTGGAGTGTGTCAGGATCTGACAATAGTCTTCTTGTTCTCAGTAACCCCTTTGTTCTATGGTTTCTTTAAAGTTACTTTCTGTTTCTTTGTGTCTCGCTATCACCAATATGTGTTGTTGCTTGCCTTGAAGTAGAAATCACTGACCTGCTTAATGTTACTTTCTTCCCGGGAGGGTGGCCTGTCACATTCCTCATTGCCACATAAACACTGCAGCAATCTTGTCCGGTCCACTCCCCCTCTCTTTTGAGGCTCGAACTATGTTATCGAAGTTGGTGCAACCTTGGAAGTATTTTATTGTCATCGGCCAAATGTTTTGCCTAGAGTTCGCACATCTGGGTCACTCAGGGCAAGAAGGGAATTTTTATAACTTTCCCACCTTTGGTGGGAACAAACGGTCACCATTTTATTCCTGCTTTTTTGTATGTATTCTGATTGGATGTTTATGTATAAGCACCTTTGCATGAAGGTATATTAACCCAGATCATCTTTATTCTGTATCTCTAACAAACATTGAGAACCTGTTCCAGTATTAGAAATAAAGAGCTTTGCTTTGAACCCAAAGGTCTGATCTATTGCTGATAGTACAGAAGCTTCACAGATTGTTAGAGATCCTGCTTTGGGGCTTGCCTCATACCTGACCGTGTCAGATGATGGGACTATCCCCGTGACTACCGCAGAGACCCCCGTCACCATGGTGCCTAGCGGGCCGGCAGAGCAGCCGTTGCTGATGACCATGGGGCAAGAACTCTATCAGCCCCCGTGCATGGGGGCTAGGCTAACCTGGCCGCCAGCCTCACCACGATGTTCATGGGTGATGTTCAGAACCGGCACCACCGAGATGTACATCCACGACCGAAAGGGGGCCCGTGTACGCTTCAGTGGAGACCGATTGGAGTTCGGTCACCTGAGCGTACTGGACAAGGATCGTGGGTTCCAGAGAGGTCCAGAAGCGTGGGGCTACAGCTTTCCGGACGAGGACCGCCAGGTGTCCAGCGGACCGGATCTGCTAGGAGAGGATCTGGACCAAATACTGGACCGGAGGCTGGACAAGATGCACGACCGTATAGCCGTGGAGTTGCGGGAGGCCGTGCTAGAGATGCAACAATAGCTGATGGGGGCCATCGCGGCTGGGGCAATACTGCTACCTGGTCAGCCCCAGCCCGGTGGTGGGGCTGGGGTTGTGCAGCCTGTGCAGCCCCTGGGGGGAGTTGGTGGAGTACCGGCTCAACCCACAGGCCCCATCGTTCCCCCACCAGGGGGACCCCTGCAACCTTCCCCAGGGGTCTGGTGCCCAGGGGAGGGATGGTCCGGCAAGCGCCCAGCGACCCCCTAATAGTGACATTTGACGGCAACCTGGAAAAGCTCCAGTTTTTCATCATAGAGATTGAGTGGTTCCTGGCAGCATGGGGCCACCTCTACCCAACTGAGCGGGATCGTGTGGGATATATTGGTTCCAAGCTACGGGACACAGCGAGCGACTGGTATGTAAGCCTGCACAACCCCCCAGGGCCCGAATTATGAACTGTAGATAACTTTATGTGGGCCCTGAGGCAGCATTACGAAGATCCGTTGGGCGAGGAGAAAGCCCAGAACCAGTCGCGCAAGCTGGCACAGGGGCATGGCATGGTGAGAGACTACACTGACCGTTTCTGGCGCATAGCGGCCACAGTACAGGGGTGGTCTGAAGACTTATTCATTGAAAAGTACCGGGAGGGCCTAAGCCCCGTGATCTATGAGATGATCCTGAGAAATGGCCACCCTTTCTCCCTGGCTGCCTGGATGCGGGCAGCTGCCGATGTGGAGGAGCGTTTCACCCTGATCAAGTTGGGGGCATCCGCCTCCCACCAGCCCAAAGCAGCTCCAAAACCAGAGGGAATGTCGGTGTTCCAAAAGCTACACAACGCCGTTTCAAGCAAGGCCTGTGCATGAAATGTGGAGAGAGTGGCCACTTCACCTCGGCCTGCCCTCGCGGAGGAGCGAAGCCACCAAAAACCTCCACTCCAGTGGGAGGAGGGACCCCACATCCTGCGAAGACACCGTTTAAACCCCAGGCACTACAGCTGGAAGGGGCAACGTGTGAGCAAGGCGAGCTGGAACTGGTCAAGACCCAGCCATCAGGAAACTTAAACGACCTGCAGTAGCCGGCGCAGAACTGCAGGTCCCGCCAGCCGATGCACCATCGCTGGTGAGCATCTCTGGCCCCTTACTTTACATGGTAGTGACTGTAATGGTGCCGAGCATGGGAACTCACGTGCGAGTCCATGCCCTTATAGACTCAGGGTGCGCCAGAGACTTAATCAGTCCGTTAGTGGTTGAAGGGCTGGGGCCAAAAGTAACCCCGCTGGGGGAGCCTTTGCAGTTCACCCAGATGGACGGCTCCAAAATGAGAGAGGCTTGTGTAGCAGAGACCAAGCCATTAATCTTGGGGACGGGGGGGGGGGCATTGGGAAAAAAGGGCTTTTGTGATTATGCCTAACATCCAGTTCCCCATGGTGCTGGGCAGCCCCTGGCTGAGCTCCCACGACCCCTACATCAAGTGGAGTGATGGGAAAATATCCTGGATTGATCCCAAGTGCTCCCAACACAAGTGGGAGCCTGGTTGGGGAAAGGGGCCACCTGTCCCCCTCACCCCTGCAGCTCTGGCACTGTCTCCTTTAACCATCCCAGAGGAGTATAGAGACTTGGGAGAGGTGTTCAGTGAGACTGAAGCGGACAAGCTTCCCCCCCACCGCCTCACTGACTGTGCTATTGAACTACTCCCGGGGGAGAAATTACCCAAAGGAAAATTATACTCCATGAGCCCCTCTGAAAGGGATGAACTGAGAAAAAATTTGGATAAAAATTTAGAGCGGGGCTTTATCCGCCCAGCAAAGTCCCCATTCGCAGCTCCGGTGTTGTTCCAGAAAAAAAAAGACGGGGGCTTAAGGCTTTGCACTGACTATTGGGGCCTGAATGCAGTTTCTGCCTCAAACGCTTACCCCCTCCCCTTGATTAAAGACTTATTGGCCGAGGCCGCTAAGGGAAATTTTTTTACAAAGTTGGACTTGCAAGATGCGTACTTTCGGGTGCGGATTCGGGAGGGGGATGAGTATAAAACAGCTTTTAACACTCCCTTGGGACAATTTGAATACCTGGTGATGCCGTTCGGCTTAAGTGGCGCTCCTGGCATTTTTATGAGCCTGATCAACGATGTGTTACATAAGCATTTATTCAAGGGGGTGGTCTGTTATCTTGATGGTATCTTGATTTATTCGGCTGATAAGAAATCACACGTGAAATTGGTTAGGGAGGTGCTGGAAACCCTGTTGGAGCACCAACTATATGCGAAGCTATCCAAATGTGAGTTTCACTGAACAGAGGTTGATTTTTTGGGCTACCGCATTTCCCAGCAAGGGCTAGAAATGGACCCTGCCAAGGTAGAGGCAGTGGTCCAATTGGAGGCCCCCCAAACTCGTCGGCAGCTGCAAAGCCTCTTAGGATTTTGCAACTTTTATAGGACCTTCCTAAAAGACTTTGCTACGATTACCCTACCCCTTACAGAACTGTTGAAAACTAAGGGGAAGGGCCCGGAAGCGGGAAAGCCCGGGGAAAAACTGTGCTGGACCCCCCAATGCCAGAGGGCTTTTGACGAATTGAAACGATTATTCACCTCCGAGCCCATCCTTGCCCACCCAGACGAGACTAAGGAATTTGTCATTCACGTGGATGCCTCGGATGTGGCGATGGGGGGGGGGGGCAATACTGCAGAAAGACAAGGAGGGTGTTTTACACTTCTTGGCGTACATCTCCAAAAAGTTTACTGAAACGGAGCGGCACTGGTCAGTGTGGGACAAGGAGGCTGCTGCTATTAAATTGGCCCTGTCTACTTGGCGGCATTGGCTGGAGGGGGTGCAATGACCTTTTGAGATTTGGACTGATCATAAGAATCTAGAAGCCTTGCGCATACAGAGATCCCTTAACGCCAAGCAGCTTCGCTGGGCAGATTTCTTTTCTAAATTCAACTTTGTGCTCAAGCATTTTCCCGGGAAGGCAAACTTCCTAGCAGATGCATTGTCCCGACTACCCCAACACAAATCCCAGAGGGAGGAAGTGTTCGACTCCATGTTCTCCCCGCAGCAATTGGGGGGGGGCAGTGGTTACCCGTAGCCAGAAGAAACCCCTCTCAGAAACCCCTTCTTGGACTGTAAGGTGTAGAATGCTTATACTGAGGAGGAAGTCAGGGAGTGGGCTGAGGACTCTGAAAACACCAAGTCTCTGGATGGTTGCTGGTACCATGGGTCCAAGCTGATTGTGCCCACTTCCCTGCGAAGGGAAATTTTAATGTCTTGCCATGAGTCGAAACTATCAGGACATTTTGGTTTTCTTAAGACCCTGAACTTAGTACAGAGGCAATTTTGCTGGCCGCGCATGCGAAAGGATGTTTCTGACTATGTCACCTCTTGCCAAGTTTGCTTGATGTGTAAACGGAGGGGGGGGGGGAAGGTTCCCGGACTACTACACCCTCTCCCAACCCCCTCCAGGCCTTGGGAAAATGTATCAATGGATTTTATTACAAATCTCCCTCCTTCGAAAGGGAAAACAGTCATTTGGGTCGTTGTGGACATGTTTTCAAAGCAAGCACATTTTGTCCCATTCAAACAATTGCCTACGGCTCGGAGCCTAGCCAAAACGTTCTTTAATCACGTGATCAAACTACATACTTTTCCCAAGCGCGTAATCTCTGATAAGGGGAGCCAATTTGATGCCAACTTCTGGAGGGAGCTTTTACAAGTCATGGACATTGAACCTGCATTGAGCTCGGGTTATCATCCAGAGACCGATAGTCCGAATGAGTTAATCAAATCTTGGAGCAATTTTTACGGTGTTACACTAATTATCACCAGGACAATTGGGTAGACTTACTCCCCTTTGCAGAATATAGTTACAATAATGCTGTGCATTCTTCCACCGGCATCTCTCCTTTCATGGCAGTGGTTTTTTTTGAAGGGAAGCCATTGCTCTCGTTAAACGACGGCGACACGACCCCCCCCCCTCAGATTTCACCCAGTGGTGGTTGAGGCTTCAGGAATCTTGGCCCCTGATTTCCAAAACTCTAGACAAAGCTAAGGCAGATTACAAAAAGTATGCTGACAGTGGAAGGGCTGCTGGATGGGACCTAAAGCCCGGGGACTCTGTCTATCTTTCAACAAAAAACATTCATGGATTACAGCCCAGTAGAAAACTGGGTTGGAAGTATGTGGGGCCTTATAAAGTGCTACGGAAAATCTCTGAGGTGTCTTTTAAACTGGAGTTGCCCAAATCATTGAGTTCTGTGCACCCTGTTTTTCATTACAGCCTCCTGAAGAAGAATCCTGGGCAGAATGCGTGGCACCCGGATCCTCCTCCTCCTCCTCCTCTGATGAAGGAGGGAGAGCTGCATTTTGAAATCTCTGAAATTCTGGACTCTAAGTTACGTAGGGGTCGGGTCTACTATTTTGTAAAGTGGGTGGATTTTGGTCCTGAGCTTAATGAGTGGGTCCATGCTGATAATGTGCATGCTCCTAAATTAGTTCGCTCTTTTCATAAACGTTTTCCTGATAAACCTGGGGGGAGCCAATCTTGAAGGGAGCAGGATGTCAGGATCTGACAATAGTCTGCCTGTTCTCAGTAACCCGTTTGTTCTATGGTTTCTTTAAAGTTACTTTCTGTTTGTGTCTCGCTATCACCAATACGTTTTATTGCTTGCCTTGAAGTAGAAATCACTGCCCTGCTTAATGTTACTTTCTTCCCGGGAGGGTGGCCTGTCACATTCCTCGTCGCCACATAAACACTGCAGCAATCTTGTCCGGTCCACTCCCCCTCTCTTTTGAGGCTCGAACTATGTTATCGGAGTTGGTGCAACCTTGGGAGTATTTTATTGTCACCGGCCAAATGTTTTGCCTAGAGTTCGCACATCTGGGTCACTCAGGGCAAGAAGGGAATTTTTATAACTTTCCCACCTTTGGTGGGAACAAACAATCACCATTTTCTTCCCGCTTTTTTGTATGTATTTTGATTGGATGTTTATGTATAAGCACCTTTGCATGAAGGTATATTAACCCAGATCATCTTTATTCTATATCTCTAACAAACATTGAGAACCTGTTCCAGTATTAGAAATAAAGAGCTTTGCTTTGAACCCAAAGGTCTGATCTATTGCTGATAGTACAGAAGCCTCACAGAGTGTCCGGGCTGCCTCACTAGGGGCTTTGCATGCCTGGCTCAAAGGGGCAGGGCTCGCTGAGCTCCCTCTCCCCTCCCCAACTGCCCTGGGACTTTGCTTGAAGGAGTTGCAAAGCCTTGCTCAAAGGGGCAGGCCTCACCGAGTCTTTCCTCTCCTGGATGGCCTGGGGCTTTGAAAACCGTCACTTGGAGGAGCTGCAGCTACAAAATGTTGCTTGGAGGGGGTAGGGCTGCCCGAGTCCCTCCCGCAAGCTAAGCCCCCTCTCCCACAGAAAACGGCCTGGGGGCTTTGCAAAGCATTGCTTGAAGGTGTTGCAAGTGCGGGACGGGCTGACACCCCCCCTGCACAGAATGGCTTTGCAAGGCATCGCTTGGAGGGGTGGAGAGGGTTGCCTATTTTGCAAGCTGGTGTTGCCCCTGTGGGACCTATCACCGAGGATGCACAAAAACGCCACTCTCGTGAGCACTTTAAAGCACCGGGCAATGCATATTTTGGTTCAAAATGCATGCATGTGTTTGTGTGTGTATGTGCTTTTTAAAAAAAATTAAAACTCTTGCCTTGGCCAGTGGCTGGGGCATGTGTTGTTTTGGCAGCGTCGTCCCGTCTCCCCCCCCCCCTTGGGGAATTTTGGTGCACTTCCAGGTCTGTGGCTTGCCAGGAGCCGCTGCGAGCGCTGCAAAGCTGGTTGCCCCCCCCCCCCAGCTCTTTGCAAGTGAAAAGGAGGGCAGTGGAGGTTCCGCATTGTGCAATTCGGGCTGGTTGTTTGGGAACCCCTTTCAATGTGGTCCTTAAAGTCATCTTCTTCTTTTTTTGTTGGTCAAGGGAGGTTTTGTTTTGTTTTGTTTTGGTCTCAGAAGCCAAGTGACAGCTTGGGTATAGATCAGCAAAAACTGCACGGAGACAGAAGATAAGCCTTGAGTGATGTGCCCCCCCCCCCTTGGGCAGGAATTCCAATCTAGAGCTAGAGTAGCTAGAGTAGGGAAACTTCCTTCAGGATTCTGCCCAGTCATTTTGCTTCTTGTCAGAAAGAGCTGTAGGTGGCAGAACAAGCCAGCTTGGAGGGGGGAAGACTGCAGTCCCTTGCTATGATTCTGTTATGTATTGACCATGCGGTCGCCATGTGCTCTCTTAATTGCGACCGCATGGCCAGAGCACATGGCCAGAGCATGGCCAGAGCACATGGCCAAGAAACTACCTGAGCTTCAGCCAGGTAGAACAAAGGCCAGGTGGATTCAAACCGGCCACCAATCCTGTACCTAGGTTTCTCCCAGGGAACCTATGAAATGTAAATAGACTTCTAATAGCCTATCAGGCCAGTTGGGTGAGGTCAGGGGATTGTCCCTGACCAGCATAAAAGGAGGGCTTGGAGCCCTGGGTTGTATGCTTCATCCGGACCAGCAATAAAGATCTAGCTGTTTCACTATTCCATGGACTCCCGACTCCAATACTTATCAGTGGCGACGAGGATGGGATCCCGATGAGCGACTCTCCAGCAGACCACAGCAGCACAGCGAGCTCCGTCCCGCCGGCCACAGGCATCTCCGAGCTCCAGCGCTCCAACGCCTCGCCGCAAGCCGCTCTGAGCCCAATCCTCCGGCACTAGACAGCGCCAAGCCTCAGCGCTCCCCGGCACTGCCACAAGACATGAGGACATCGCTCAAACAGCCACCGCTGCTCCTGCTCTGGTAAATATGGCAAACGCTCCGGGACCAATTACCCCTTTCGATACGTCTCGCCCCGAGACGTGGGAGTCCTGGCTCAAGACGCTGGGTTGTGCCTTTAAGGTCCGCGGAATCACAGATGCGGACCTGAAGAGTGCCTGGCTCTTGAGTTCCGGAGGGGTGGAGGTCATGCGGGTGGCCCAGAACCTACTAGCCCCGCAAGACCCCACCGAGGTGTCTTACGATGTGCTCACCAAGACCCTCGGCGATTACTTCGCCCCAAAGCCATCAAAACTGGCCAGGCGCTGGGAGTTCATACAGCGCCAGCAGCAGCCGGGGGAGTCAGCCGCCACTTTCCTGGCTGAACTCCGTCGACTAGCTGTGGGCTGCAAATTCCGCCACATGGATGACCACGTGGAGACCACCTTCATGGGAGGGGTCCAGGAAGCCAAGCTCCGCCGGCGCCTCATTGCAATGCCGGAGCCAACCTTGGAGAAGATGCTCGAAACTGCAGCAGCCTTCGAGACAACGCAAAAGGACAAGGCAGCCACCAAAATCCACCAGGCGGCTCCTCCCGAACCCGACTCAAGTGAAGAAGAGGACGTCCACCGGATGCAACCACGCTCGAAGAAGGGTGAGCCCGGCGTCCCCAGGCCCAAGGGCCGGCGCCCAGCATCTGTCTCTGTTCCCTCTTCTGCTTCCCTCAACAGGCAGGCCCCAACGTGCGCCAGCTGTGGGGACCCCCACGACAGACGGACATGCCGCTTCCGTGATGCCATCTGCCGCGCCTGCGGGAAAGCAGGACATCTCGCCCGGGCCTGCCGCCTGAGGAACAGCCACCGTGCCCCAGCAGCGAACTTCGAAGAAGTGGGTAGTGTCGTTCCCACGGCCACGGTAATGAACTTGCCTCAGCCCATCCCGGGCGCAATTTCTGTGTCTCTCCGAATAGAGGGAGTTCCTTGCTCCATGGAACTGGACTCAGGGTCAGCATATTCAATTGTGTCCGCAGCTACGTTCCGCCGCCTCTGCCCGAAGGGGGCACGCTGGCTGCAGCTGCCGGCTGGGTTGGTCCTCCGGGACTTCCAGAAAAACCCAGTGGCTATTAAGGGGCTAGCCAGGGTCCGGGTCCAGTACCATGCCTTTAATGGCCTGCTGGACCTTCTCGTGGTGGAGCGCAATCTAACCAGTCTCCTAGGTCGCGCCTGGTTCAAGCCGCTCGGAGTGCAGTGGACCGGAATACACCGCATGGGCTCTACTGACTTCTCATCCATCTGCGAGGAATTTCCCGCCGTTTTCGATGGCTCATTGGGCTGCTATAAAGGACCCCCGGTTTCCTTCAACCTGGACCCGGCAGTCCGGCCCATCCGCGTGGCCGTCCGCCGGCCACCACTCGCCTTCCAGCCCAAAGTGGAGGCAGAGTTGGAAAAGCTCGTGGCACAAGGGGTGCTCGAGCCGGTCTCCCACGCCAAGTGGGAGACTCCCATTGTGACCCCCCTCAAAGCTAATGGGGAAGTCCGCATCTGCGCGGATTACAAATGTACAATTAATAAGGCATTACAGGACCACGCGTACCCGGTACCGGTGGTCAGCCATGTTCTGGCCTCCCTCGCGGGTGCCAAAATATTTGGAAAATTAGACTTGGCCCAAGCCTATCAGCAGCTTCCCGTAGACGAAGCAACGGCCGAGGCACAAACGATTGTGACTCACAAGGGAGCGTTCAAGGTAAAACGCCTCCAATTTGGGGTCAGCGTAGCACCTGGAATCTTTCAAAATCTAATGGATTCTCTCCTAAAAGATGTTCCAGGAGTGAAGCCGTTCTTCGACGACGTCCTCATCGCCGCCCCGGACGCCGACACGTTCGCAGCTCGCCTCCGGATGGTGCTGCAAAGGTTCCAGGACGCGGGTCTCAAGGTTCGAAAAGACAAGTGCACCCTGGGAGTCTCCTCGGTGACCTTCTTGGGGTTCCAAGTCACCGCAGACGGCATTCACCCTACAAAGGAGAAGGTAGCGGCAATTACAGGTGCACCCCGCCCGTCCTCAAAGGCGGAACTCCAGGCGTTCTTGGGACTTGTGAACTTCTACCACGCCTTCCTTCCGCACAAGGCGGCGGTCGCTGAACCCCTGCATCGTCTCCTGGACAAGGGAGCGGCTTCGGCCTGGGGTCCCAAGCATGATGCAGCCTTCTGGGCCGTCAAAGACTTATTAATTTCAAATGCGGTCTTAGCGCATTTCGATGAGAGGCTCCCTGTCATCCTGGCCTGCGACGCATCCCCCTATGGCGTTGGGGCGGTCTTGGGACACCGGCTACCCAACGGAAAGGAGGTACCGGTTGCCTACTACTCCAGGACCCTGTCGTCGGCAGAACGGAACTACGCCCAGATCGACAAGGAGGCCCTAGCAATCGTAGCTGGCGTCAGGAAATTTCACGACTATCTCTACGGACGGTCGTTCACCGTGGCCACAGATCACAAGCCGCTGCTGGGTCTCCTTGCCCCCCACAGGCAGACCCCTCACATGCTGTCCCCGCGGGTCCTGCGGTGGTCAATTTTTTTGTCAGGCTACTCCTACGAATTGGTACATCGCCCGGGGAAGGCGATGGGTCATGCAGACGCCCTCAGCCGTCTTCCCCTCCCGTCCTGCGACCCTGATCCGGCTCCCACTTTCCACGTCGCGCTCCTAGAGGATCTACCGGAGCGCCCCGTACAGGTATCAGATGTGGCCCGTCGCACGCGGCGGGACCGCATCCTTTCCCGTGTCTCGGACTGGGTGGGAAGGGGGTGGCCGGAAAAACCGGGACCAGATTTTGCCGCTTTCACGGCACGCAGGCACGAACTATCGGCCCACAAGGGATGCCTGCTATGGGGATCTCGAGTGGTGATCCCTGGGCCCCTGTGGCCCCGAGTGCTAGAGGCCCTCCAAGAGGCTCACCCGGGAATTGTGCGCATGAAAGCTCTGGCCCGGAGTTACGTATGGTGGCCAGGCCTGGACAAAGACATTGAGGGGCGGGTCCAGAAGTGTACCAAATGCCAGGAGTCACAGCCAGATCCGCCACACGCTCCTGTCCGATCCTGGGAATCTACTAACAAGCCCTGGTCCCGCCTGCACCTAGACTTCGCGGGACCGGTCCAGGGCCGGTTGTTTCTTATCGTTGTTGACAGCTACAGCAAGTGGCTTGAGGTAGTGCCGGTAGCTTCAACCGCCACCAACGCTGCCTTAAGAAGTCTCTGGCCGATCTTCGCGACACACGGAATGCCAGAAACTCTCATGACCGACAACGGGACCGCCTTCACCTCCGGCGAGTTTCAATGGTTTGTGGAAGCCTGCGGTCTGCACCACATCCGCTCCGCTCCGTTCCACCCCGCAACCAACGGCCAGGCCGAGCGCATGGTGAGGACAACGAAGGACGCGTTAAAGAAGATGGAGCATGGCGACTGGGAAGAGCAGCTGTACAAGTTCCTGTTCTGCCAACGGAACACACCCCACTCAGGGACCGGGCGCCGGCCAGCCGAACTTCTGATGGGAAGACGACTGGGAACCGTCTTGGACCACCTACATCCCGACCGAGCAATCGAGGGGAACCCGACAATGGAGGACCAGCCAGCTGCCCGAGGATTCGCTCCCGAAGACCCCGTATACGCAAAGAACTTCGCGCGGGGTCCGACATGGCTCCCCGCGAGGATTGTCCGAGTCACAGGGCCTTATTCCTACGAGGTCCTTACGGAAGATGGCATAGTCTGGAAATGGCACATTGACCAGATTCGATGCCGTACCCAGAACCACGATGATACCCAGGCCCCCGAACTCCCTGCACCAACAGACCGTGACATCGACACGACTCCAGAAGCAGCGCCAGACCCTGATCCGGAGACTGCGGAGATGCCGCTCCTGCCCGCGGACGAAGCAGTCGCACCATCCACACCTGAACAACCCCCGAGCAGACAGGCCCCGCCAGCAGAACAACTACCCACACCGCAACCTGCCGACACTAGCAACACGCCCCGCCTTACAACCCCCCGGCGCTCTGGACGTGAGCGCAGACGCCCGGACTATCTCAAAGACTATGTGTGCAGAGGGGTTCTGGACTATGGGGGGAGGGGTGTTATGTATTGACCATGCGGTCGCCATGTGCTCTCTTAATTGCGACTGCATGGCCAGAGCACATGGCCAGAGCATGGCCAGAGCACATGGCCAAGAAACTACCTGAGCTTCAGCCAGGTAGAACAAAGGCCAGGTGGATTCAAACCGGCCACCAATCCTGTACCTAGGTTTCTCCCAGGGAACCTATGAAATGTAAATAGACTTCTAATAGCCTATCAGGCCAGTTGGGTGAGGTCAGGGGATTGTCCCTGACTAGCATAAAAGGAGGGCTTGGAGCCCTGGGTTGTATGCTTCATCCGGACCAGCAATAAAGATCTAGCTGTTTCACTATTCCATGGACTCCCGACTCCAATACTTATCAGATTCCCCCCCTGCTTAGATTCTCAAGCACATCAGGTAAGGTGGTGGGGGTGGGCTGGGATGGAGGGGGAACTAGGTCAGCTGCTTCAGCCTGGAATTCAGCATGACTTGAGATGGAGGGGGGTTTGGAGGGGGAGCAATGCTCCCTCTAAGCCATGGAGTCTTGTGAGCAAAAATTCTACTTTGTGGAGCTACTGGCCATTAAAGTTCTGAGCAAGCAATCTGGCTGCTGCAGAAGAGAAGAGATTGGATTTATATCCCACTCTTCACTTGGAGTCTCAGAGCGGCTTACAAACTCCTTTCCTTTCCTTTCCCCTCCCCACAGCAGACACCCTGTGAGGTAGGTGGGGCTGAGAGACTGTTACCCATGCTACACATTGCTTCAAGACAAAATTTCATTTATTTGTAATTAGAAATAAATATTTCACAATATATAATTACATATTGTTTTTGTGATTAATCACTATGCTTTAATTATGTTCAATTTGTAACAATGAAAATACATCCTGCATATCAGATATTTATATTACGATTCATAACAGTAGCAAAATTACAGTTATGAAGTAGCAACAAAAATAATTTTATGGTTGGGGGTCACCCCAACATGAGGAACTGTATTAAAGGGTCACAGCATTAGGAAGGTTGAGAACCACTGCTATAAAGAAAGATGTAGATCAGGGGTCCTCAAACTACAGCCTGCGGGCCACATGCAGCCCACCGAGGGCATTTTTCTGGCCCACCGGATTTGCCGCTGCCTGTCCTCCAATTCCCAGCAGCCCACAAAGCAGTGGAAAAATTGCAGCCGACTCGTCCCAGGCCACATGACAAAGCCCTGCCCCCCTGCTTCCAGTCAGCCAGGAGGAGGCAAAAGGAAGACTGGAAGAGGGTAACTGTGAGGTGGAAGGCGCTCCGGCTGGCCCCAAGTCTCCTAGCTGGCTGAGAGGCCTCTCAGCCGGCTAGGAGACCTGCGCCAGTCCCAAGAGCCGGGCGGGGGTCTCTTTCGAGGCTTTTTGTGCTGCTGGGAATCAGAGGGGGAGAGAGAGAGAGAGGTTTCTCTTTCCCATCATGATGCCTGCAGTAGTGGAGTTTCAGGGAGAAGCAGCTGGGGGCTTGCTGCCTTAAAAAGTTTGTGAGGATGCCGAGTTCTTTGTTTCTTCGGAGAGGGAAAGACAACAGCCCCGTAAACGCTGCCTTTTTGCACACCTCCCCCCACCCTGCGCGCCTTCCCTACCCGCAAAATAACCAAAGAAAAAGCCCATCTTCATAGTTTTTTTAAAAAACTATAGTCCGGCCCTCCAATGGTCTGAGGGACAGTGAACTGGCCACCTCTTTAAAAAGTTTGACGACTCTGATGTAGATGAACATGAAGAGCTGATGCTCCTTTCTTTGCTCTTAACCCTGTGTCAGTTGGACTGAAGCAACATTTTCAGTGAACTCTCTGCTCCTTGAGGAACTTGAAAGTCTAGCAAGGGACCACTTTTCTGCTGTCCTTGCTGATGCCCCATCTCTGTATTGGTTGGGTAACATGATCCACAAATGGAGATCTTTCTCATGGCTTATCTACCCTACCACCTGCAAATACAGGGGACAGTCAGTTTTTCTAGTCACACCACCAGCTTCCTTGCAGGTCGCCTCCATCTAGTGGAGTCACTGGACAGATCTTCTTCATTTGAGGTTGCAATCTGCTACTTAATTTTACATGAGTCCAATTAGACATTTTAGGTAATGGGTTTCCTTAGGCCTCTGACTATCTAGTTGCCATCTCCTGCTCATCAGAGTCTCAGCTGCTTCCTCCTTCGCTTCATTTGTACAATAAAAAGACATGCAGTCCTGGTTTCATGTATAAGGAACACCTAGGAAGATGCCTTAACACTAAGAGCCAGTAGTTAGAAAGGGAGTGAAATGGAATGAAAAGGAATGTGGGCATTAAATGTTAGAAAACATGGCTACCACCCCAATGCTCCCTCTAAACTGTGCAGTCTTGTGAGCAAAAATTCTACTTTGTGAGCTACTGGTATTAAAACTGTGAGTGAACAATTTGGCTACTGCATGAGTTTGATCTGGAGCCATCCATCCTGAGCTAAGACAAAAATGTGTCAGCCGGAGGCTAAAAACCTGTGAGCTAACTCACACTAACTCAGCTGAGAGGGAACACTGCACCACCCCAATTTTAGGATACAGCTTTATGAAACCTGCTTTGAGGATCCTATGGAATAGAAAGTGGAATAGAAATAAATTCATATCTAAGTACTGAACTAATTTTTATTATACAGGAAAGACTGTGATAGTAGAGAACCTGTAAGGAATCCCTCCCCCAGCTCTGATGCTCATCACTTACTCTGAACCTCAGGATGAAGGACCATTTTCAACAGCCCCCAGAGTATGGTGTACAAAGAACTTTCCATGCCAGCCCCGAACAGTTCAAAAATAATTTTAATAAGGTTGTGTTCATTAAAACTGCTCTTTGGATTCCCTTTGTCCTGAAGGAAATGAAACATTGGCAATTTAAATGTAAATATACAATATTACATGTTTTTTGTCAGACCACCCTGTGAATTAGCTATGATTGCACTTATCAGTAAACTACATATGATACAAAGGTAAAGGGCAAAGTAAATGGTACTTACTGTCTCTAGCTAGAAGGTGGAATAGAAAGGAGCTATTGTGATGTAGCATTCAGTGGTGTCATGGTTAGGGTTGCCAGGTGAGGCCTGGGGATCTCCCGCTTTTACAACTCATCTCCAGCTGACAGAGGTCAGCTCCCTTGGAGAAAATGGCTGCTCTGAAGGGTGGACTCTGTGCCTTGCCCCTCCCCAAACCCCACCCTCACCTGGATCCACCCCCAAAGTCTCCAGGCATTTTCCAACCCAGACCTGGCAATCCTAGTCATGGTTAAGAGCAGCAGACTCTGACCGAGCCCTGTAGCCTGATTTTTTTTGCGCAGGGGGGGGGCAAATGGGGGGAAATTGGACCTGCTGGGTAGGGTGAACTTACTGGCAGCTCCCAACTCCCCCCGCAGCTCAGGTTTCCATTGGAGGGGAGGGGGAAGGGCGAGTGCCATGCAGACTCACTGGGTCTTTCTGTTCAAAGTTTGAGAAGGCAGCTGTGGAAGGTGGAAGGCCTGGTGAGGGTACCCCTCTTGCTCCCCTCCTGCTCAGCTGCAGGCAGAAGCAGGAAGACCCGGCAAGGCCGTGCAGTGACCACAGCCAAGCAGAAGGGGAGGGAGAGCCATGTACAAAGTACTCCAAATGAGCTCACACCATCGATTTATACAGGGGCATTATGATACTGGCTACTTTGTTTTCAATTCCCTTCCTAATAACACCCACCTAGATACTTTCCCACATACTTTCCCACATACTAGCGGGGAGGGCCCTTGCTGCCAGCTTCACCCTCTCCCTCCTTTCCTGCTGGCTCCCTCCCCTCCTGTGGGGCCCGAGCATATTCATGGGGGACATCGCCTTCATGTACCCCCACAGCCATAGGCCTGATCTGGAGAACCAGGTTTGATTTCCCACTCCTCCACAGGAAGCCTGCTGGGTGACTTTACGCCTGTTACTCTCTCAGACCTCTCTACCTCACAATGTGGAGGGGAAGGGAATGTCATTATAAGCCACTTTGAGATTTCTTAGGGTAGAGAAAAGCAGGCTGTAAAAACCAAATCTTCTTCTTCTTCTAGAATTAGATGGGAAGCTGCATGATCTCCACCTCCATAACTTCAAAGAAAACTTGCCTTGTGGTCTGAAATCATTGTGCTCATTATTTCCCTATCCCAACAACCAAGCATTGGTAGCTGTTGGCCAGTGGCAGGGAAGGACTCAACATCCTGAGGGTCATGAGACACCACAGCTGAGAGATCTTTGAATGCGCAAAATGATGAATTACTGTTTACTTCTATTCTGTGGGTCATGTATGCCTGTGCACACATATGATTCAAAAGATTCTACTATAATTAGTGGTTTTGCCATGAACCGTCGGAAGCTTTCTACTCTGTTCACTGGAAATGACAGGTGGATTTTCTTTGCTGGTATCTTTAGTATTGATACAGGCCAAAATTAGGGTTCCAGGTCCCACCGTAGTTCCAGTGGGAGGATTGGGGGGGGGCATTCTGAGAGTGAGTGGGAATGTCACACAATGTGCTGATGTCACCCAGAAGTGACATGGGTGTGTCAGTGACATCAGGGGTGATGCTCTGTTTTTAGGGAAAACTCTATGGTAAAATTACCCCCAAACCATAGAGTTTAACCGAGAAACCAGAGTGTCACTCCCCCCCATGTCACCATCGTGACTGTGTGATTTCTGGGTGTTGTGAGCACATTGCGTACAATGTCACTGTTTGGGGGTGGGGGAATTTCCTCCTGCCAGCCAGCTGGCCACCGGGAGGGGGGCAGGAGCCCACGAAAAGTGGGGATTCCCTGCCCCCACCTGGGGAATGGTATCCCTTGCCAATATAAGGATAATCAAGCCATGCTGAAACTTTTGGGCCTTTCCCTGGCATGTGGAAGGCCATTGCAAAGTCTAGACCTGTTAGAATCTGCCATAGCCTCTGAGAATTCTAATAGGCCCCCTTGAGAATCTGGCCTAAATCCTGAAGCCCACCTCTATCCTGATTTCTACTTGGCATGAGAATTGGTGAGAGCCTAACATATACGAAATTATATCTTTGTAAGGAACTGTAGCCAATCATGGCTTAGTGTAGGTGATAGAAATTCTTCTGTCACAAATTAGCTGAGATACAGCTTATACAGAATAAGGCCAAGGGATTTGTCTAGAAATTTCTTCTTACCTTTTCCATCTCCTCCAGAAAAATGTCAATCAAATCTCTTGCAAATGTAGGATCCCTGGTTTCCTTATGTTTCATTACAATTTCACTTAGTATGGCACTAATATCATTATAAAGCGTCTTAATTTTTTGGTGAGGCCCAGGAAAATATGATAACCAGAATCCTGCTCCCAACACCTATCAACAAACAAAGAAAGATGCTAGGTAAAGGTAGCATACATTCAGCTGATCACCTGAAAATGAAATTGCACTATTGTAGAATGTTAAGAACATAAGAGAAGACAATGTTGGATCAGTCCAATGGCCCATCCAGTCCAACACTCTGTCACACAGTAGCCAAAAACACCAGGTGCCATCAGGACGTCCACCAATGGGGCCAGGACACTAGAAGCCCTCCTACTGTTGCCCCCCCCCCCCCAGCACCAAGATTATAGTGCATCACTTGCCCCAGACTGAGAGTTCCTATATATACCTTGTGGCTAATAGCCACTGATGGACCTCTGCTCCATATGTTTATCTAATTCCTGCTTGAAGCTGTCCATGCTTGTAGCCGCCACCACCTCCTGTGGCAGTGAATTCCATGTGTTAATCACTCTTTGGGTGAAGAAGTACTTCCTTTTCTCCATTCTAACCCAACTGCTCAGCAATTTCATGGAGTGTCCATGAGTTCTTCTTTGCGGTAAAGGGAGAGGAGTACTTCTTTCTTTACCTGCTCTATCCCATGACTAATCTTATAAACCTCGATCATATCACCCCTGAGCCATTGTTTCTCCAAGCTAAAGAGCCGCACGTGCTTCAACCTTTCTTCATAGGGAAAGTTTTCCAAGTTTTATCATTCTAGTTGCCCTTTTCTGCACTTTTTCCAATGCTATAATATCTTTTTTGAGGTGTGATGACCAGAACTGTACAAAGTACTCAAAATGAGGTCACACCATCGATTTATACAGGGGCATTATGATACTGGCTACTTTGTTTTCAATTCCCTTCCTAATAACACCCAGCTAGATACTTTCCCACATACTAGTGGGGAGGGCCCTTTCTGCCAACTTTATCCCTATTCCTCCCCCACTTCTCCCACATCTGAGGACTGGAGCTATTAATATTTTGGTTTAGAAAAAGCTTTAATTACAGCAGCCTCCCTCATTCCAAACACATTACACACCAGATCGACCCATCATGAAAGATATGTTAATGTACTTGTAAGCAACAATATGTTCGAAAGTTAAAATGAAAGAGGAGCACCTTTATTTTCTTCATCTTAAAAATGGTGCCAACTCATTACAGTTTCTATTAATGTTTGTATATGTGAAAAAACTGAGGCAGAAAGCGAACACATTACCTTGCAGATCCCACAGAAACCAGTGATAAAGTTTCCACTGATTGAAATCGGTTCAGGTTTGACTCACATTTCTTTTGAGGGAGAAGAACTTCATTTTTGGTTGTGTCCATACTAGGCCTCCTCAGATCTTGTGACCCACAAGCCCAGCAGCCAGACATTGTGCTGGTCTGGCACATATTTGACACAACCTATTTTTCAGGCATGAACCAAAATTGAAGATTCATTGCAGGGATGATGGCAAAATTCTGTTACAGTGGACTTCATTTTCAAACCTTTTTCCCTCACCTTTCAGCTGCTCATCAGATCAAAGCATGACCTATTATGCAGTTAATGAATAGTCCTTTTGGACCCCACCTTCTAGTGTCCATAGAGATCACAAACAAAGTCCTTTTTTAAATATCCGTCTGAAAGCCTCATTTTTAATTTTTTTTAATGGCTGGTAAGTGCTTTCTATTACCAGTTGCTGGCTCAGTTGCTCTCTAGTAGTACCTGGTAGAAGCATACATCAGTCCTCTTTTATCCCAGCTAGAAGCCTTTTTTTTTTCAATAGACTTACAAAAAAGAAAAAAAATTAAAAAAGGCTTTCAGCCGGATATTAAAGAAAGGACTGGTTGCTACTTTTGAGAAATAAATTAACTGGCTTGCTCCTAATTTAAGTACTTCAAGTGGAACTTAAAGATGATTTGGTGAAAGCAGAAGCTATTTTGATAATGGATCCAGGAGATATGAAGAGAACTAAAAAGAACTTAAGTTGTAAAAATTTGAAGGAAGTACTATAGAAGCTAAGCTGCTCCTAGAGGCTGACACCTTTTACTCTATATAAAGTTACTCCTGAGGAAGACTTGTGAAATGAGTGTATAACCGGGTGCTCAATGAGGATGTTGGACTTTTCTTGCCAAATAATTGATGTTTGTAAGAGTTATTAAATATTATTGTAATTTTATCACAGGGCTTGTTTGTTTGTTTATTATATTTCCTGTAACTGTGATCCCTGCTTTGGTCTACTACCTGCTCTACATTAGCCTCTTTTATAGCCCGAAGCTCGAAAGGGTCAGTGACCATTTCTGTCTATATTGATGTGGGCAGAATTTATAAGTTTGCCTTGACTAATGTGCAAACCTCATATGCCAGCATCCTTTATTTATTTCTCTTGATACTAAAGACCCATCAGACCTTGCAATAAAAACCAGACTTTCTCAGAACCTGAGGAAAACAACAACAGGAAACACCAGATGGCCTAGCAGCTACGTATATTGAGGTTCGGAAGTCCCCAAAGTGTGAAATAAATTTTACAAATTAGAGGAACCCATAAAATGCACATCTCAAAGGGTCCCAGGAAACAGAGCCTCTTCACACTAAATCAGAAGGAAAATCAGCAATTCACTCTGACCCTAGTCAGCACCTTAAAGGAATGTCTGGAGGCCTTATGTTGTCATGTTTATAAGAAGGATGGAAACCTCGAACTTCACACCCTCAGTGTCAGATATGCAGAAATAGATCGTTTTATAGAACATCTCCGGTAAACTAAGGATGTAATCAAATATCAAAAGATCACAGTGTGTCTTTATGTCCATCAAACAACTGATTGAAGTTTGGTAATGTAAATTGTAAATGCGTCAAAGAATTAACAACCTCTTTGAAGTTTGGTTATAAAGACAGGTGGGCTAACAGCAGATTGGTATTCACTCTTGAGTGCAAGGAGACCTTTTTGTTTCCTTGTGCTGAGAGTAGTCCAGAGATCTCTGTGTGTGTCTGTCTTTGTCTTGTGTGTTTAGCATGCTGTTTGTCTTGTTGCCTTTGAATGTATGAAGGGTTGTCTGTGTTTGTGGGGTGGGAGGAAAGGAGTTAGGCACTCTTGGTGTAGGGATACCGGCAGCATCTCCTCCTGGGTCTATGTACAGTTGTTGTTGTTTTTTCAGTGTGTTAATAAATAGCATTTGTTCTTTATTTTTGGTGTGAGTGTCTTTTGGGAGCTGCACCTCAGGCAGTTCCCCCAAACATTCCTTTCAATCTGTACTACACTTTCCACATCCTTGGTAAGGGGAATCACCACCTTGACACAAACTGAGACCACTAGACTGGCCTGCCACCTAGGACCAGGTGGCAGCCCCCTAGTGTACCACAATTGAAACCTAAGGAATATCATGCTAGCCAATTAGATTCCCAGATACTCCCAATTATCCATTTCTCTTCATTCCACAATAAAGTAAACATTCCATCTGCTGTATCAGAGAAACCACCCAATGTGTATTTTATCCTGTAAAAATGGCAAATTTGCACAAACTACAACACAGTATAGATGATCCTCTAATCTATTATTTATAGACAGTGGTGTTCTGTGTACATGTGCTGGAGGAAAGAAATTCTCTGCATTTCCCAAATACACTAACATGATATTTAAAAAAATCTGGCTGTTGTAGCTGTCTAAGGGAAGTGATGAGGCTAACCCCCCCCCCCCGCCTCCCACTTTTTAAATTTTTGAAATTAACCATTCCTCACCCAATCTGGAAGACTGTTGTTGCAAAAGCACTTAACTGGCTGTACACTGGAATCCTTGAGCTTCACAGAACATGAAGTTTTGAATATGAACTCCAGAGACTATAGAAACTGATTATTAAGGGGTACACTGTATCATCTGGAATGAACGTTCGGATTCTGAGTTCCATGCTTGCTATGTGTGTGTCTGTGTGTATGTAGCTTGAAAATGGGAAGCAATTGTTAAAATTTAAAAGATATTAATATGTAAATGAATGCATGAATAAATAACTAAAAATCTCAGTAAATACAACAAATGATGCTTACAAGATGAAAGGTGTTTCTGTTCCTTTTGTGGAACAGAGCACTTCCCATTTTTTGGAATGGATATTGTTCTGGTTGTTGCTTCCCCCCTCCCCCGAATGGAAAACTAATCTTCAACCAACCTTTTTGCTTTAACTGTCTCAATAAGGACTTTGAACAGTGGTCAAAGGGATGCTCTTGGCAATATGAAGAAGCTCGGGTCTATGCTTTGCTTCCCCTTTCTCAAATTCCCTGTTCGACCTTCTAACATCAGACTCCTTCTTGTCTTGTTATTGATGTGTGAAGGTACCTGGGGCACGTTTCTGGAAATACTCTTCATGATATCCTTGATCAAATGCATTAGTTTCAGGAATGTTGCATCATTGTAGTCAAAGTGGTCACCAAGTGTTATGGTGCAAATAATGTTGCCAGTAGCGTTGCGCACAAGACTCTCTGGGTCAAAGGGAGCACCTGTAGGACACAATAATGAAACGTTTAGACATGATTCATCCTACACATCTGGCATGATGAGAATTCATGTGGATTGCAAAGTGTGTGGGGCTGATTGCTTAGTAGGGTTGCCAAGTTACTTACCAGTTCGAGCAGGAGAGTCTCAATTTTTGTCCGGGACATCACTCTGGTAATCGCCCTAAAAACTCTAAGCCCTGAAACATGCTCTGTGTGATGACATCACTTCTGGGCAACATCATCGCGCCAGGCATGTTGGCCTGATGTGGCCATTTCGGGCGTGCAGTTTCCCCCACTGGCCGAATCCGGACCGGCAGATTGGGGACCTGGCAGCCCTATTGCTTAGGCCTGTTTCAGGACACTGAAATCTCCTTTTAGGTCCCATCTGCATCTAGCATTTGCTCCGCTATCTTACCAAACCCATACTGGAACCGAAATTCCCATCTGCATTGCATGCCACTTTCACTTTGATTGATTGTCGAATTGTATGGCAGTGTCCAGACTGCATGCCGCTTTCACTTCATTTGATCTCTGGATTTTGTGGTGGCTGTCTGCATAGATTTATGCCATTTTATGGCCATTCAGGGGTGACTCTGCAGTCAGTACAGCATTGGCCTGGAGTATTTGAATGTGGTTTTGGGCCGCATGTTTTTCTTTTCCAGTGCGGGTTTGGTTAACAACGGAGCAAATGCTAGATGCAGATTGGGCCTTAGAGTTGCATGGTTCACATACGTCTGCTCACTACAGCTCCTTCCTGTAGAAAAAGCCACTCCCACCTCCCTGAAGCTGTGTTTGAAAGACCATGGTCCTTTAACCTCCACTTGCAAAGACTTGATAAGTCATATGGCCCAGCAGTCTGGAGTTTGAAGACATGGGGGATTTTTTTATACAGTGTCTTTCTCTACCCTAAAGGAGTCTCAAATGCACCTTCTTGTGATTTGAACTCGGAACACAAGCGTCTTGCTTCTTCGGATATCATTTTTTCAAGTGTTTTATTCCTCATCCCAATGTCTTTCAGGGTGGAAACAACGATTCTCCTCATCTCCTTCCAGCCAGTGCTGATCCTTGCCATTACTATTCCTGAAGGATATGGAAAGCATTCTTGTCAATTCAGTTTGTTTTCTATAGCAAGAAAATACTCAAAAGTCAAGTATGTTTGTTTTTATTAATTGTTTCATTCTGGTTGGTGATACATCACAAGGATGGAATGGGCTGCTGTCGCTTGAACTTACAGGCTTATCCCTCTGAGCATAGGGCAGCTGCAGCGTTAGACCAAGCCATGCTAACTCTCCACTGCAGTTCCTGCTCCTCCTCCTGCCAGCTGCACAGTCATGAAGTGACAGCTATCCTGGTGAGTGACCATAGATATAACTTTGCAGACCTCACTGTCTCAGTGCCATTAAAATATTTATTAACACACCACTCTGCATATTTCTGTGTTCATCATTTGTGGCCTAAAAGATTAAAAGGATAAACCTGAGTAAAGTATCCTTCCTGATCACCCGCATGCACTTCCTCACTGCTGGCATCTAAATGAATGCTGTTTGCAAGCTTTCTTCCTGCCCTAATCCATCTCTTTGTCTGCTCCACCTCTGATTCTTTCCTGCCTTGCTTTGTTTCTCCGTTGTTCAGGCGATGGTGCAGGGACCCTCAAAAAACTGGAGAGAATATGCTACTGTGTGTTTCTGTTCTTTCTTGATCACTTGAATTCAGTCCAGAATTGTGGGGTGATAACTAGGCACCCCCTCAAATTCCTCCTGACATTCTGTTTCACAGTTGTTCTGCTCAGGGGGGGGGGGGAGGAATTTCGTTTATGCACCTCTTTAGTGAATTTTTATCTCACCCTTCCTCAGGCCCATAGCTACAGTGGGGCATCTCAGGGCTTGGCCCCCCGACTTCCCATCCAGCTGGTTTATTTTATTTTTTGTGGTGAGCTGAGCCATCGCCCTGCCCTACCTACTGTCAGTGTACCTCTGTCTAGCTGAGGGCGAGGCATGCCACAGGGCACATCTGATCCCTAATCCACCATCCTCTCTCTCATCACTTTTAAAAACTTGTACTCTTCTCATTGCTCCTGACACAGCTCCTGACTTATTTAAATGCCCACAGAAGTAAAAAATCCTGGCTACATCCCTGCCCTTCCTCTGGGGAGATCAGGGTGGCATCGTTCTGGATTTCATTGTCCAAACCATCAGAGGCAGCAGTTTTTATCCTGGGCCAGTCTTGGTAACTGTGGTCAAATGGCTATGGATGAACACTGAAGCTGAACCCCAACAAGGCAGAGGTGATGCTGGTTGCAAAAGCTGAGGTTTTGCTGGGCATTGTCACTCCCCAACCTAGATTTGATTGGGGTCCGGCTGCTCTTGTTGGATTCATTGTGGAGCCTGGAAAGGTCATACTGGACTGTGCTTCATTGCTACAAAATCAGGTAAGCACAGTGGTAAAAGGTGGCTTTCCCCATCTTTATCCATTATAGAAGGTTGGCCTCCTATCTTTATTCAGCTTTGACATGGTCACATTTACTTGGAGATTAGAATCTTGTAACACTACATAAAATTACTCTTGAACAGAATTTGGCAACTTCAATTGATTCAAAATGTAGTTTTTAAAATCAAATCTAAGACATAACTGATTTATGAAGCACTGGAGGGGAGGGTGTAAGCCAGCAAGGCATTTTATATGCTCTTTTGAACTTTAAAATTATAAGTTTGACGTTTGGGGTTGGTTTTCTGCCTAAGGCAAAGGCACTCTCTATTGCTTTGAGAGGCTCGAGCCCACAGCGGGAGACTTCCTTTAGAGTTCACACTTGCATGAAGAGCAAAAATACATTTCAAAGAGCTCTCACATCTACTTCACATGCATCCACCATCAAGGAAGCCAAGACTCCATTTCAAAGAGTCCTTTTCTCCTTTGCGCTGGCCCCTTCACACCTGCCCCCAACAGTTCCAGTAAGAGATTAGGTTGCCCAGCAACTAATCGTCGTCCATCAAGTGACCTGACCGATGCCATCACGAGACCAGAGATTGGCACCAAGAAGACTGACCAGATGGCCCAGGTGTTAGATCCTGATTAGCACCTAGTTTTGCAATATTGCCCACTCCTTCCTGCCCCCTCCTCACTATGACACTGACCAATAGAATGACTAGTAAGGATGGACAACCTAGTGGGTGTTATTATGGGATGTGGTCTGCGCAGCCCGCCCCAATGCCACCTGATAAAAGATCTTGCACAACAGAAGCTCGCACTGCTACCCCTAGATCTACGCTAGCTAGCCTGCCCTCTTCGACCCCTATCTTCTTACCAACCTCTCGTGTCCAGCTTGCTATACCCAGTACCTTGCCTCCATCTTTAATCTCTGGTTTGCACAGCCAGGACTGGAGCGTGCATCTGCAGGTTCAGATCTCGTTTCCCCCCATTTTTCCATTCATCCCTCCTCAATCTTCTCGTGGAAGTGATTTACCCACTATCAAGACAGGTAACGTAACTCCCCCTCAACGATACTCCTGTTCATGCAAAAGTGCTATTCTCTATCTAATTTCCTTAGATCTTGTGTGTATGTGGTTTTATTATTATTATTCCTTGTATGCTTGAACAACATCTTTTAGTAAACATCATTTTAAAGAAACCACTCAGCCTCCACACCTATTTACTGGGAACTCCTGGAAGGGGTGGGACCTTGGTATAGTTGGCAAGAACCTGTCATTATGCCAATTGCTGAACGTAAATTAAAGCAATTCGGCCAACAGAATTGGGGGCTCGTCCAGGATTTGCTCTGCACGTCAGAAGCACGCTAAGTCGACATGCGTGTTCTCCTGACGAGCAGACGTACAGGAAAAACTCCTTCCTAAATTCTGGTATAGGCTGTATGAAAGGTTTCTGTCTGCGTGATTGGCTCTAGTGAGCACTCTATTGTGGGTTGGCTCTTCCCCGCTCTCTCCTTCATGTTCCCTGCAGCTCTCTCCATTCTATCGTGGGAAGGGATCCGAAGTGAATAGTGTAGGGTGTTAGGATCATTGCACCTACAGTACACACACAATACACATGATAGGTTCCACGATGTACTCTCCTTCAGCATTCCTGTCCCAAATTCTGTTCTGCCCAGTCCTCATTCCGAAGTCTGAGAGATTCTCTAGTGCTGCGTTCGCTCATTCTAAAGGTTCGGAAGTAATTCTGAGGGACCGTGAGACCGGCCAATCTCACCCCCGAAACCCTACCTATAAAGAGACTCGGGGTCTCTGAAGTGCGACATCTTTTTGGGTTAGTAGTAAGCCCTGGGCCGCCATACCCTAAAAACTAGCCCCGACCGCTGTTCGCTTTGGGTTAAAGGTAATCCCTTGGGTCTCCTACCCTGAAACCTAGTTCTGTGCTCTGTTCGTTTTGGGTTGATAGTATGCCCATGAGTCTCCTACTCCAAAAACTAGTTCTGTTCACTGTGCTCTGTTCACTGTTCTCGGTTCTCATAGGGTTAATAGTAAGCCCAGGGCCTCCTGTCTGGAAAAACTAGTTCTGTTCGTTGTCTGCTGCTCTTTGTTCAATTTTGGGTTAGAAGTAATCCCGTGAGTCTTCTACTCTGAAAACTAAGTCCGCTCGTTGTTCTGTTCTTTGTTCGCTCAGGGTTTATGAGTAATCCCAAGGTCTCCTACCTGAAAAACCAGTTTGTTGCTTAGTTCTGTTCTTTGATCAATTTGGGTTCACGTGTAATCCCTGGGTCTTCTATCCAGAAAACCAGTTCTGTTCGCTTTGCGCATTGGGTTAGCAGTGATCCCAGAGTCTCCTACTTTGAAAACTGGTTCTATAGTGTAAAGTGTTGGTTATTAAGTTCGAGTTTGTGTAACTGTTGTTTAGTGTCAGTTCTATAGCATCGTCCGCACAGTAAAGTGCTGACCGTAGTAACCGTAGATGCTAAGAGAGAGACTAAGGATCTCCTCTCCACTGCCCCTGTTGCCTGCAAGGACAGGAGAAACTCCCCTTTGCCAAGATGTTTCATTCTAAGAGTGACAACCCCAAGCTAGAGAAATGGTTGCTAAAGAAGGGTCAGTCTCCTTGGAAGGAAGGATCTTTCAAAGGTCCCAATCCCTTATCCATAGTTCAGGACGTGTTCCAAGACTATTGCACTAAGCAGAAACCCGATTCCACAGCGAAAGACCTAGCAGGTGCATGGGCACTGTATACTGCCCTATCTGATGCTGCAGCCATGATTAAACATCTCCAGGAGGTTGCAGAAAAACATGAGGATATGCTCAAAAGAGAGAGAGATCCTTTTGATAATCTAGAAGCAAAGTATGATGCAGTTTGAGGAGAATTGAGTGGTATTAAAAGTAAACACATGCAAGATCTCAGTAACCAAAGTGAAAATTTCAATGAATTAATAGACCAGGAGAGGGTTCAAAGAGAAATAGCAATTAGGGAATTAACCCGAACACATGAGGAAGAAATTCTTGGTCTTCGAACCGAAAAACTAAGTGTGGTCCTGGCTAACCAAGGACTCACCATTGCCATTAGTGAAGCAAACCAAGCCACTGAAGTAGCCGAATGTAGAGCTCAGGCAGTGGAAAAAGCGCTAGCCAAAGCCACTGAAGAGTTAACCACTACCCAAAAGGCAGCCAAATACTTAGCAAATCAGAATCAAGTGAAAAGAGAACTCGCTAATCACGATACTTGTCACAAGGAAATCAACTCCCTTAAGGAGAAATTAGGCATGCAAAGAGCAGTCATGTCCGCTATACACCCTGAGAGCCACATTGACCTTCAGGATGATTGCTCTGCCCCCACTGTACACTGTGGATCGGGCACTGCACTCCCTATACCAATGCGCCCTGTGACCACTAAGCAATACCTCACAGATACTGACGATGGGCCAGCCACTTAAAAGACAGTCGTGGAGACTCGTCTCTAGAAACCAGACGAAGCAAAAGCCATAGCCTCACAGTTAGGCCCCTTAAACAAAGAGACCGCAACGCAATGGATGGTAAATGTAGACCTAGCTTATAACTCCTTTACTGGAGAAGATCTTTGCCAAATAGCCCACCATTGTGCTATGGGTGGAGATCTGGCCACAGTTAACGCAGCTATAACTAGCCATAGCCTAGCCTCTGTTGGCAAAACTAAATGGATGCGTGAAGTACTACGGTACTTGACCCCCGGCACAAGCCTTACCGCATTATTTCTCCTTGATAAGCAAGGAAAACATGAGGACATGGAGTCATATGTAGCACGAAAGCACTTCTAGGGGTCCTATCCAAAAGAGTTCACACAGACGCCACTACAGGCGCCCACGAATATGACAATGAAGATTTTAAAGAGTCCCTAGTTTCGGGTTTCTTAGGTCAGGTACAACTTGCACTCAATATAGCAGACCCCGCACACTTCCCCTGGGACCGCCTAGAATCTAGAATCCGAAGGGTCGCTGCACTCATGTGCACCACCAGTGCTTTGAAGCCTCCTAAAGGCTCCAAGAAGGGAAAAGACAAGGAAGACGAAGAGCCCATTCAGGCCATAACTTATGCCAACCATGGCCCGCACTCCCAATATCAGCCTTCAGGGCGCTATGACAATCAAAAGTATTCTAAGCAAGACAGATATGACAAAGAGGACAAGTTCAAACCACAGTACAACAATCAGAGAGATAGTCAAAGAGGAGGAAATAACTATAGAGGAAAGAGAGATTACAGAGATGCCAGGAACACTCCCGCTCAGGCACACCTTCAGTCGTCAGCCCCGCCACCTCCTAACAGACCTTACGGCACCCCATATGGGTCCCCTCCTGACCGAGGCTCGAAGCCAGATTCAAATTTTGACAAGGTTCCTCCCGCCTAATGGCATGGGAGTACTTCGTGGACATTTGTGGAGTCAACTGAAAAATCGAGGTTTTGAAATGGAATGCTTCCATAAGCAACCAGACCATATCCTACTCCGTGCTCTAGCAGATAGTGAATCACAGGGAGACAGACCAATTAACGCTATCATGGCCACTCACGGAAAGGACACTAAAGAGACTGAACATTATGACTAGGGCTGCCCGGAGTCCCACTCTCTCCCCGAAGGAGTACTGGCTCTTCTTAAGCCAGACAACTGGGGGAGACCGACTGTACAAGCAGGGGTCGGGACTCCAGGGAACAGCAAGCCTGCTACCCTGCTCATAGACACCGGAGCATCCACTAATATCCTTAGCCCTCACTTAGCCAAGGAAGGAAAGCCTTCCCCAGACACTTTAGCTCCCTCAGGTTTTGCCGGAGGTACACGCACTGCCATGGTTTGGAAAGTCATTCCCTTAACAGTGGGAAACCTTTCCACCCGTGTGTCTGCCTGCGACAACCAGGGAGAAGACGACGGAATCCTTGGGGTTCCATTTTTCTGAGATCACAGCCTCACCATTGACCTCACTAATGGTTTCCTCTGGTGCCTTCCCGAGGGACCTAGCCAGATCAATGCAATTCACCGCTGTGCTGCTCTTAAGGTGTCCTTGCCTCTCTACCCCATAGCTACTGATCATTGGGTTCAGAATTTTCCAGAAGTCTGGATCACAGACAAAGCAGAGTGTGGGACAGTAAAAGACGCTTGTGTGCTCATTGAAGGACAAGATCTGCCACCGCAGAAACCATACAAGTACCCAGCCGAAGCTGAGGCAGGGATAGCCAAAACCATTGAAGGTCTTTTACAATGGGACATAATGTTGCCCATGCAGTCCATTTGCAATGCTCCTCTATGGCCTGTCCTTAAAGCGGACGGTGTTACATGGAGAATGACCGTAGACTTCCATGCTCTCAATGCAGTGACCCCTCCAGTAGCTCCTGTCGTAGCCAAGTACCATGACATTCTCACTGCCATTGCAGCAGGGTCTCGCTATTATAGTGTGATTGATTTAGCTAATGCGTTCCACTCCATTAAGCTTCATGAGTCATGCTGGTATAAGTTTGCCTTCACCTTTCGTGGCCAGCAATATGCTTTCAGAAGAACACCTCAAGGGTTCCATTCCAGCCCGAGTATATGTCACGCTCACGTAGTGCAAATGTGGGACCACCTTAAACCCACTTCCAAGGCTCACGTTCTATCTTATGTAGATGACATTCTTGTCCACGCCCCTACTGAGGAATTAGCCACTGACGTCACTAAAGAGGTTTTAGAACTCCTTCGCTCCTCTGGCTTCAAGGCCAACAGAGAAAAGGCACAGCTTGTGCAAACTACCGTAAAGTACCTAGGTCTAGCCGGACCCCAGACACGCAAAGAATGGAAGTTATCACTAAGCTACCTGCTCCTACTGACGTCCATTCTCTTAGAGCACTTTTGGAAACGTTCAATTTTTCTAGAGACTTCATAGAGAGTATTGCAGACAAAGCTCGCCCTCTCTATGCCCTTCTTAAGAAAAACACACCATGGGAATGGGGCCCTGATCAGCAACACACCTTTGCTAGCCTCAAAGAAAGCCTCGCAGCTTCTCCTGCCCTAGCGCAGCCTGATCCTAGTCAGCTGTTTTACATTCAGCTAGCACATTCTGAAAAAAGTATTGGTGCAACCCTTATCCAGCACCACGCCAGCACACCTAGATTCGTTGCCTATGCCTCTCGCAACCTTTCACCAGTTGAGATTAAGTTCACTCTGTGCGAGAAAGTTTGTTTAGCCCTCGTTTGGAACCTCACTCATTGGGAATTCATCATTGGTGGTGCCAAAGTTATAGTTAAAACCACTCACATGCCACTGAAGTATATCTTGTCTGGTAAAATTCAGGATGGTCAAGTTTCCAATGCCCGCATTGCCCAGTGGACACTTGCCCTGGTCAATAAAGGTATTGAGTACAAGAAAGAGCAGAAAGAGCAGCCAGCTCCATATGGCCTTTTTTTTCTTTTTAGATTTGTTTATTCAAATTTTCACTCTTTACATAATTTCAATACAACTTTACAACTGTATTTCATTACAAAGGGTAACCGGATTATTATCAAGAATAATTTCACAATTGCCTTCATTCTTACATATTGCTTCTGTTCTCATACCAATCATAAAATTTCTTCCATGATCTTATAAATACATTTTCCCTTTTATCTTTTAATCTCATTGTCAGGTTGTCCATTTCAATTATCTCATACATTTTGGTGCTAAATTCCTCCAGGTTCGGAATTTTTTCAGTCTTCCAATATTTTGCAAATATTAATCGTGCTGCAGTGATACCATGTAAGATTATTTTTTTCTGGTCTCCTGTTATATTTCTAGGGAGCATATTAAGTAGGAACCATTCTGGTATGAACGGAATTTCAATTCAGGTTATTTCCTGGAGTGTTTCCTTAATCATTTGCCAAAATTTCTTTGCTTTTGAGCAAATCCACCACATATGGTGATACGTACCAACATTTGTTTTACATTTCCAGCATACGTTTGGTATTTCCTTAGAATATTTAGACAGTTTCTCAGGTGTTAAGTGCCACATATAAAACATTTTGACTAAGTTTTCCTTGTACGCACTGGCCCTAGTAATTTTTAGGTTTTCTTTCCAAATTATTGACCATCTATCGAGCTCAATATTATTTCCTATGTTTTGTGCCCATCTAATCATATTTGGTTTTACCCATTCGTCCTGCATTTTATTCTCTAACAGTCATATACTTTCTTTATCATTTTCTCTTCAGATCTCAGCCATGCTTTGTCCAAATCTGTTGGTTCGTTCTCAAATCCCTGTTGCTTATCAATTTTGTATCTTGAGTGGAGTTGGTGTAGTTCCCACCATGTTAGTTTTATATCTTTTAAGTATTCCTCCGTTTTAATTTGTAATCTAGTATCTAACAAGTCAGCATAACACAAGTTCTTTTCTTCCATATTTAACGCCGGTTTAATAAAGGCCTCTAGTGGGGAGACACATAGTGGAATTTTCCTATAAAATTTATGTCTAGTTTCTTCCCAGATTTTTAGGAGGGCACCACATATTGCATGTTGCTTAAATGTTTTATTTTTAGCTCCATACCATAATACCGTGTGCCATCCTGTTTGTAAATCGCTGCCTTCAATTCTTAACGTTCTATAATTCTCTAGTTTGACCCAGTCCCTCAACCAAACCAACCCCGAAGCCACATAGTAAAGATGCCAGTCTGGTAGATTAAGGCCACCTCGTATTTTTTTATCTTGTAGGTATTTAGTTTTAATTCTCGGTTTCTTGGATTGCCACACAAATTTCAATATCATTTTATTTAAATCCTTAAAAAGGGATTGATTTTTTAGAATAGGTATAGTTTGAAATAAAAAAATAATTCGAGGTAAAATGTTCATTTTTATTAATGCTATACGTCCTAAAAGTGATAGATGTAATCCTTCCCATATTTCAAGGTCTTTCTTAATTTCTTTTAATATTTTCTGATAGTTGTCCTCATATAGTGAACTGCATCTGTTTGTGAGGTTAATTCCTAGGTATTTGGTTTTCTTTACTACCTCAAGTTTAGTCAGGCGATGTAATTGTAATTCTTCTTCCTTAGTGCAGTTTTTAGTTATTATTTTCGTTTTCTGTTTATTTATTTTAAATCCTGCTAATTGCCCATAATCCTCCATTACTTGTAGAAGGTTTCCCATTGATTCTATTGGATCTTCAATAATACACACTACATCATCTGCAAAAGCCAACAATTTATACATTTCCCCTTTTATCTTTAATCTTTTAATGTCCTTTTCTTTTCTAATAATATCACACAGAGTTTCTAACGTAAAAATGAAAAGAAGTGGAGAGAGTGGGCACCCCTGTCTGACTCCTTTCCCTATTAAAATTCTCTCGGTTAACGTTCCATTGAAAGCCACTTTCGCCTCTTGCTGGTTATAAATTGCTTCGACCATCTTATAAAAATTCTCACCACAGTTCCAATATTTTAGTTGACTCAGCATAAAATTCCAGTTCAGTTTATCGAAAGCCTTTTCAGCGTCTATAAAGCATAGGGCTGTTTATCTGGGTGAGTTTCATAATGTTCTAACGTATTTAATATTATGCGTAAATTTTGCCTCAGTTGTCTACCTGGTAGAAATCCTGATTGGTCCTGGTGAATGGTCTGTACCAAAATCTTTTTCATTCTATTTGCTAAAATAGTGGCATATATCTTATAATCGGAGTTTAATAGGGAAATTGGCCTATAGTTTTTAATACTCGTTAAATCCAGGTTTTGCTTAGGGATTAAGGTTATAGTTGCTTCTCTCCAAGAGGTAGGCATCTTTCCTTTCTCGAGAGTTTGTTGGATAGTCTTTTTTAAGGGTTCCACTATCTGTTCTGCAAATAGCCGATACACTTCCGTTGGGATACCATCTGGACCTGGAGATTTTTTAAGTTTTAATTTTTTGATTGTATCTAGTATCTCAGTTTTTGAAATGGGTTCATTAAGTATTTTTTTTTGCTCTTCGGTAAATTCCTTTTTAATGTGTTTTTCTAAGTAAGAGTCCAGGTCTTGTCTAGAGTTATTTTCTTTTCTGTATAGCTCCTTATAATATTCTTCTATATTTTTTTTTTATTCAGTTATGTCTATAATCTCTTTACCTTGGTCATCTTTCAACATTTTAATATATCTGTTCGCCCTTTCTTTTTTGGTTTTGTAAGCCAGCCATCGTGAAGCTTTATTTGCATTTTTCAAAAGCATACTGTTTAGCATACATCATTTTTTTCCCCAATTCATCCATAAATAAGCAGTTTAATTTATGCTGTAGTATCTTTAGTTCTTCCTTACTTTTAACGTCTAAGGGGTTGTTTTGTAAGTTTTTCTCTACTACTTTAATTTGCTGTACTAAATTTTGATAAGCATGCATTTGCTTTTTCCGAAGCCAGCTTTCTTGGCTTATCATTTTGCCCCTAAGATATGCTTTGAAGGTGTCCCATACCGTCTGCATGTCTATTTCTGTACTTATATTTCTTACAAAGAACTCATCAATGTCTAACTTACATTATCTAATAAAATCCTCGTCTTTTAAGGTCCATAGTTTTATTGACCATCTAGTAACTTTTGGGGCATCTAGCAATGTCAACATTATTGGATTATGATCCGCGAATGTCGCCGGAAGTATTTCTACTTCCTTGATATCTCTTATCATTGATACCGATGATCAAATCATATCCAAACGAGACCACGACTTATGTCTGTGCGAAAAAAAGGTGAACTCTTTTTTTCCTCCATTTTTCAGTCTCCAAAGATCTACCAAAGAAAATTCCTCCGCAAGTTGCAAATATGCTTTCGATAGAATATTGCTTCTTGAAGTTCTCAAAGTTTCAGATTTTCTATCTAGCTTTAAGTTTGAAACTGCATTAAAATCCCCTGCTACAATTAGGTCCTCGAATGTTTGCTTTGATATTATGTCACGTAATTTTTCGAAGAATTTTTCTTGTGCTTGATTAGGTGCATAAACATTTACTACTAAGGTAGTCTTTGCTTGCCATATAATTTTAATAATTAGTATCCGACCATCATTTGCTTCATATACCATTTCAGGGTGCAGATATTCTTTAACATAGGTAACAACCCCGGCTTTTTTCTTTAATTTATCCGCTGCTATGAAACACAAACCTAATTTTTTTGAAATCAATAAATGCTTATCTCCTTGCTTAATATGTGTTTCCTGGATACAATTTATGTCCGCTTTCAATTTAGCAATCTGCAACCAGGTTTTTTTCCTTTTCTGTGGAATATTTAATCCATTAATATTAATGGATACAATTTTAATTGCTTTCCTATTCATTATTTGTGCTCTTCTCTTCTTCCTTCCTCGTCTGTAGTCTTGTTATGATTCTAGGTGTAGGATATTTCTTAAATTTCTTCCCCTTGTCACGTTTGGTTTCTTTTCTTTTCTCTAATGTCATTTCCCCTTCAACTAATACCTGATTTTCTCCTTCCGAATCTGAGGTTTCCTCTTCCAAAATCTCTAGTTCTCTGCCAAGTCTCTTTACAAAATCATTTAGTTTAAATATTGATGTTAAGTTATATTTGACTCCTTTATAATAAAATGATATACCCTCTGGCGTAAGCCATCTATATGCGATCTCTTTTGCTCTTAATGCCGATGCTAATGATTGGTAGTCTTGCCTCTTTTTCCTTACCCTCCAAGGTGTATCTCTTAAAATACGTATTTCATTTCCTTGTATTACGAGGGGATCTGTCTTAATTTTCCTTAAAATTTCTTCTCTTTTGGGTTTTTTATAGAATCTCATGTGAACTTCCCTAGGTAAATTATTACGCTTTGCAAAAGCAGTATTCCTTCTAAACACAGATTCTATTTCTTTGTTTAGATCCTCCAGTGTATCTGACCCCAACCATTTACTTATGTTAGTAATCATTTCTTCTCTAATTTCTTCGTCTTTCTTTTCTGGTACGTTTTGAAATCTGAGTATTAAGGCTCCTTTTTCTATTTCAAAAAGCATAAGCGAGTTTTCTAAGGAGTCACATCTAGCAGTAAGTTCCTCGATATGTTGATCTACTTTCTCTAACTTTCCTTCTGTCACTAAGTTTGTTTTTTTCAGTTCCGTTATCTCTTGTCTGTTTTCTAGAAGTTGATTTTTAAACTCATCTATTTTGTCATTTAACTGTTGTGTCGCAGTGCTTAAATTCTCTTGAGTTCCGGTTCCGGTCATGGCGGCTGCAGGTGAAGTGGAGCGGAGCTCCCGAACGAGTGCAGAATTCTTCTCCTAAATAGGGTTTTTTTCCCCCAAAAGGTCCTTGTAGAGAACCTGGAAGCATGGCCATTGCTGGGGGGTGAAGATTGAGATGGCGGTCCACCTCACCCGACTGAGCCGAGCCGACGCTACAGGAGAAGACAAGAAGCTTCGCGGTAAGTGCAGAAGCCTAGCTGCGTACCGCCAAACCGATAAGGAGATAACCGGAGGGAAGTGAAGCCTGGTTATTTACTATACTATTATTTAACTTTGCTTTGTTGCCAGTAAGGAGACAATTAAAGGGAAAAATAAATATATAAACTTAAAAGGCAATACCTCTTTAGTTCGAGGAGAGAGATGCTGAGAGGTTCCAGCTGGGCGCGCTCCGACGCCGAGAGACCCGGAAGAAGCGACAGGCATGGCGAGCAGATAACCGAGCAGAGAGGCAGCTAGTAAAGTCCAGCTCATTTTAATGCCGAGTTAATAAAAGAAGTAAGAAAGAGAAACAAAGAAAGAGAAAGAACATAAAAAGGAAGAGAATCGCGAACAGAGAATCATCCTTAGCGGTGGCTGCAGAAGCGACGGGGTCAAAGAACAGCGCAAGTGGAAACGGAGATCGACGTCTTGGCAATCAGCTAGTTACGGCTTGTATCCGGGAAGTTTAAAGCGACGTGTGTTGCGGCAGACGGACATTTGGAATTGAGTAGATCTAAGAACTCTAACAGGGAACTATTTAACAGTGGAATTGAAGAAAAGAAGACAGGACAAGGACTACAGGAGAGAAAAGAGAATGGAACTAAAGGTGTGGGACTCAGATCCAACGCTGTGGGACTTAGATTAAATGGGGAACTGTGAATGAAATTGTGGAAGGAGGTATTTCCTCCAACATAAGTTAATGAGCTCTGCTTATAAGAATTATTTAAGGGGAGATTTCTGTGTGAAGTTGAACATAGAAGATAGAACGTAAAAACTTATTGTGGGGGAGAATTTTTTTTCTTTGCTTGTTTCTTGGAATAATTAATTGAGAACTAGGAAATTTGATTATAATTGGACTATAAGCTAGAATAAGGTAGGTTAGTAGAGAAACAGTTTATAGAAATAGTATAGTGATATAGATTATTGAATAGATAGATAAGATAGGAGTAGTAAGGTGTTAAGGTGTTAAGGTAAGACAAGATAGGGAAATATAATTTAACAAACAGGATAAGTTAAGATAGAATAGTATAGTATAGTATAGAATAGAAAACAAAGTGAACAAAGGGTTAAATATAGGAGTGCAAAAAGAACATAAGATGGCCAGTGGGGGCAGAAAGATGTCCATTTCTGGAGCAGCTGGCGCAAGCCAACAAAATGTTAAAGACCTGAACACTCAGATTTATGAAAATATTACTGAGGTAATGAACCAAGTAATACAAAATACCATACCAAACCTAATAGCGAAAGCCTTAGAACCTCTACTAGCTCCATATGGTCTTTTGGTGACTGGTAACGAACACGAATGCCCACTGCCCGAAGTGGACCATTCGCCTTGGCCAGCTACTTGGGGTATCCCGCTCGAAGAAGCCAGACAACAAGGTTTTAACTGCTGGTTCTGCAATGGTTCCTCATTTCATGTGACTGGCACTCCTCATACCAGGTATGGTGCCATCCGTGTCCAGGACAGCTACACCCTACAGGACTCTGTCCGTCCTCATTCTAGCCAAGCTGCTGAAGTAGCCGCCCTCAAAGCAGTCCTCGCGTTCGAACCTATGGACTGCCCTGTAGCTGTTTTCACAGACTCTGATTGGACAGCCAAAGCCGCCACGGTCTGGCTGCCACATTGGGAAAAACAGGATTGGGTCAATGCTGAGGGTAAACCCATCGCTCATTCTGATGACTGGAGAGATGTTGTGCAATTCCTCCACGATTGGTCTGCCCCCACTCAAATTTCTCACGTTAAGGGACACCAGAAGTCTGACACTGAAGTAGCCTATTGGAATGATCAAGCAGATCTTTTAGTGAAAGAAGCAGCACTAATGTGCCCTGTGAAGCCTGTGTGTCCAATTCATGTTTTCACTACCCGCAGCCAGAAAGCAGCAAAACACTCTCGTCCTTCAATTCCTCCAGTGTTTGTTGACCTGGGAGAATTGCAAGAGAACGACTCTGATGTACAGGATCTTCTCTCGAAAGGGAAGGACCCCACAGGAAAATATTCTATCAAAAAGGAGGAAGAAGTTATTTGGGCTTTTGATAACACGGGAGCCCGACACTGGGTCGTTCCTGTGGAAGTACGCTCCGATCTCATTCAGTTCATTCATGAACAGGGTCACAGAGGGAAAGACCTGACTCTGGAATGGGTCAAAGACGCTGGTTGGTGGCCCGGAATGCACCAAGACATTGCTCAGTGGGTAGACAATTGTCTCTCCTGTGCAATGGTCAATGCAGACTCCTCCGGTCCCAAAGCCCCCATCCAACACCAGAGAATAGAAGGCCCTTGGGCGCATGTTCAGATCGATTTCATTGGTCCTTTGCCCAGGACTAGCCGAGGAAACAAGTATTGTCTTACAGTCATCGATCCCTTCTCCAAATGGATTGAAGCCTTTCCTTGCCGCAACAACATGGCCCCCACCACTGCGCAAATCCTTTTCAACAATCCCTTTCTCGCTGGGGTATCCCTAAAGTCTTAGACTGTGACAGGGGCCCGCATTTCTTAGGAGAAGTCACCCAAGAGCTCTGCAAAGCTCTGGGCATCAAACAAAGGTTCCACATTGCCGCGCACCCGCAGTCTTCCGGGGCGATTGAACGCACCAATCACACCCTAAAGGAAGCACTGTGCAAAGTGGTCAACTCTACCGGTAGAACTTGGGATGAAAAGCTCCCTGTTATTCTCATGGCTATACGGGGTACAACCGCCAAGCATGGCTACTCCCCCCATATAGTCATGACAGGTAGGAAAATACATCTCCATGAAGCCTTTTGGCTCCAGACCGACATGCCCTCTGATCTCGAACCAAAAATCGTGAATGACGCCTGGGGTTTCCGGTCGGAGGAATGGCGGTCTGACACGCTTTGCAAGTGGGCAAAGCGGACGGCGGCTCTTGTCGACAGCTCGGGTGGATAATCCACCTGACGCAACCTCACACAGGTAGTGTGAGGGCTAGCAAGCAACATAATCCAGGTTAGAGCGAGCCCGGTGAAGAAGGAGTCTCGGAGGAGACTTTTTCAACACCTTGAGCATCTCACCCGAAGAAGATTCCTGCAAGTATCTCTAAGGAGCCGAGCCGAGCTGATCAACTCAGCATAAAATCACCAATTCCCCTGATTCCTTAACTAAGAAGACAAAGTTTAAACGTTGGGACCACATCTGAAGCAAAGTAACAACACAAGGTAACAGAAAAAAAGTTTTTGCCTTACCATTACCGCGTTTTGAAAAGTGAGAAGTAAAACCGGTGAAGCAATAGACTGTTGGAGACTGGATGAGTGCAGTTTCGTAACGTTAAAAAGCTGAATTTGGACTTAAAAAGCGTAAAAAACAAGTTGTTTAACATTCCTGCGGTTAAGAAGAGTCGGGAGGAGGGAGCCAAACATCGCAAGACAAAGAGGGAGGAGGGAGCCAAGCATCGCGAGATTAAGCTGTGAGGACTACAACAGGAAGTGACGACTTTGAGAGCAGACAAGAAGAGAAAGGAAGAAGAACCGGAAGAGAGAAAGGGGACTGTAAGAACTACAACGGACCAAAAGGACTACAACAGGAAGTGACGCATGGAGAGCAGACAAGCAAGTAAGAGGAAGGGACAGAAGGAAACTACGGCAAGCCAGAAGCAAGGTAAAAAGACTGTAACCTTCGACACGAACCATAGAGGAGTTGTGCCTGCCATTTTGGATTTACAAAATTTTTAAACATTAATATCTCAAAAACTATATAACTTAGAAGGCTGAAACCAGTGGAATTTGACTTGGCAAGACCAGTTTGTTTGAATACAATAATTGGTGTTTAATTTGGAAAATAAGAAAAAATCGATCTTTTTTAAAGTGACAAGACGGACCGCGGACTGAGATCAAGAGCAGCTACATGGTCCTCCCCTACAATGGCAGCAAAAAAAGAGAAAGAACTGTTAGCTGTTATGGAAGCAATGGAAAAAAATGTTAGACGCAATAGGGGAGATAAATGCTAAAATGTTAACTGCAATTGGAGAAGTAAATAGCAAAATAAATGGCATGGCTGCACAAGTAGATAAAATCTTTACAGATTTAAAGACTGAATTTCAAAATTTAACTACTAGAACAGAAGACATAGAAAACAAAGTAAAGGAACTGGAAGAAAATACTCAAAAAACAACAAAAGACAACGACAGAATGGAAAAGATGATGTATTACAGAGATATGCAAAACCATCTGAGATTCAGAGGCATTGAGGAAAAATTAGGTGAAGATATTTTTACAAGAATGCAAGAGGCATTAGCAGATTTTTTACAAGAAGAAGAGGATGCTGTGAAAGAACATATGGATCTTGTCTACAGAGTCAATTCTACATATGCAAAAGACAAAAATATACCAAGAGATGTAGTAGTTCAATTTACAATGAAGAGAACAAAAGAACAAATTTACAAGAAATGTTTTACTGACTCTTTTGAAATGGATGGAAAGAAAATTATTGTAATGAAAGAACTGCCCAGAGCAATACTTCAAGACAGGAAGAAATTCAAGCGTCTGACTGACAAATTAAAAGAGAAAAAAATTAGATTTCGTTGGGAAATACCACAAGGACTAAGTTTCTACTATGGCAACACCAGAGTAGTGATTAAAAACTCAGGAGAAACGTACGCATTTTTTGGAGAAAACAAGGAAGAATTTAGTGATATTTAAGACTGCAACAAGATGGATTACGAAGTACTTTCATGGAATGTAAATGGACTTAATTCACCCCAAAAACGTAGAATGGTAGGACATTGGTTGGAAAAACAAAAATGTAGTATAATTTGTATACAAGAGGTACATCTTAAGAAACAAGATTACAAATATGTAATAAGGAAAAAGTTGGGAGAAGAATTTTTTTCATTGGCAAGCAATAAAAAAAACGGTGTTGTCATACATCAAAAAAGATTTGGAACCTAAAGTAATATTTAAAGACAAAGAAGGAAGATATCTAGCTATTGAAGTTTCTTCACAAGGACTGAAAACTCTGATTGTGAATATTTATGCGCCCAATGGAGCCAAAGAAATTTTTTTTAAAGAACTACAAGGCGAATTAGACAATGTAAATTATGCTCAAATCATGATGTTGGGAGACTTTAATGGAACTGTGAATTACAAAATAGGCGCTCTAAGAGTAAAGATGATACATTGGGGAAGCTTCCAAAAACTTTTTTTGAATTGATAAAACAAGAGAAGCTGGAAGATGTTTGGAGGAAGGTTAATCCTCAAACAAAGGACTTTACTTTTTACTCCAATAGACACGATTCGCACTCAAGAATTGACATGATTTGGATGACTACTAATTTAACACTTAAGACAAAAAAAGTGGAAATCTTACCAAGAATAATCTCAGACCACAATCCTTGTCTATGGACTTCTGGGCATGCAAGAAGACAAGGAAGATGGAGAATAAATGAGGACTTACTGGATAACCAGGAGATAGTTTAAAAAGTACAAGAAGAGACAGATTTATATTTTCAAACGAACATACAAAAAGAAATAAAACTACAAACTGTATGGGACGCATACAAAGCAGTGATAAGAGGATTACTGATATCATTAAATGCTAAAGAAAAGAAAAGGAAAAGAGAACAATATGAAAATATTGTACAAGCCATTAAAATAAAAGAAAAGGAATTGAAGAAAAGACCAGGGAAAAAGAAACTACAAAAGGAGATTTGGATGCTACAAGATCAAGCAAAAGCTATTCTAAACCAAGAGACTTACTGGAATTTGAAAAAACTTCAACAAAAAGCATTTGAAGGCGCAAATAAACCTGGAAAATACCTAGCATGGCAATTAAAGAAAAAACGCGAAAACAAATTTATTACCAAAGTGATAAGAGACAATATTGAGATAATAGATAATAAAGGAATAATGAGAGAGTTTTTTAAATACTATGCAAAACTTTTTAAAAAGGAAAACAAAGACGGAAGACGGATTAAAGATTACCTACAAACATTGAAGCTACCAAAACCAACAGAGAAAATTAAAGAACTATTTAACAATCCAGTATCATTACAAGAGATTAAAAATGCAATAAGTGATACAAAATTAGGAAAAGCGCCGGGACCAGATGGATTTACAGCTAAGTTTTATAAAACATTACAGGATTCGATCTCACCAGTGTTACTATTATTGATGAATGATATAGGACTCACAGGTGAGGTTCCAGAAACTTGGAAAGAAGCAACCATTTCACTTATTCCGAAAGAAGGTCAAGACTTAACTAATGTTAAGAATTATAGACCGATTTCTTTATTAAACAATGACTACAAGATTTTTGCTAAGATTATAGCTGACAGACTAAAAGAACATCTTAAAGAGACTATACAAACAGAACAAGCAGGGTTTTTACCTAACCATCAAATAAGGGACAATTTAAGAGTAGTAGTAGACGCTATTGAGTATTACGATAAACATCCAGAAAAGGAAGTGGGTTTTTTCTTTTTAGATGCGGAAAAAGCATTTGACAATTTAAATTGGGACTTTATGTTTGAGGTTTTGGAACATCTTGAGATTGGAGATTATATGCTAAACCTTATTAAATCAATATATAAAGAACAGAAATCCTCTTTAATAATTAACATGGAAAAGACAGAGTACTTTAAGATTGAAAAAGGAACACGACAAGGATGCCCACTTTCACCATTGTTATTTATTTGGATTTTGGAAGTGTTATTGTTAAATTTAAAAGAAGACAAAGAAGTTAAAGGCTTAACAGTAAAAGGTTTTTCTTTTAAATATAGAGCCTTTGCAGACGATGTGATGTTTATAGCAGAAGAACCTATGACTACATTACCATATTTGTTGCAGAGAGTAAAAGAGTTTGGTGATCTGGCTGGATTTTATGTAAATAAGAACAAATCTAAAGTGATGTGTAAAAACATGTCTAATAATAAGCAGACTGAATTACAAGAGCTTATAGAATGTGAGGTGGTGAAAAAGACAAAATATCTAGGTGTGGACTTAACAATGAAAAATATAGATCTTTATAAAAATAATTATGAAAAATTATGGCAGCAAATTATGCAAGATATTAAGAAGTGGAATGTATTAAATTTGTCATTGTTGGGTAGAATTGCTGCGGTTAAGATGAATGTGCTACCATGATTAATGTTTTTGTTTCAAACTATTCCAATTGTGAAAGATGTAAAAGCATTTAAATGTTGGCAGAAAGAATTATCTAAGTTTGTGTGGGGAGGGAAAAAACCAAGAATTAAGATGAAAATAATGTGTGATGCTAAGGAAAGAGGCGGGTTCCAGCTACCAAACCTAAGATTATACCATGATGCAATATGTTTGACTTGGATAGGGGCATGGGCTATGTTACAAGATAGAAAACTATTGGCCCTAGAAGGTCATGACTGCAGGTTTGGCTGGCATGCTTATTTGTATTATGGTAAAACAAAAATGGACAATATGTTTAAACATCATTATTTGAGACGTGCATTAATGAATACATGGACAAGATATAAGAACTTTTTTCCAGAAGAAATACCTATGTGGATTGTACCAGCAGAAGTTTTAAATCCATCATCATACTACAAAGGACAAGACTGGTTGAAGTATAGAGACTTGTTAACAAGACTTGGCAAAGACTTTATTTTGAAGGAACAGCATCAGATGGACTTTGACTATGGTTGGTTGAGGTATAGACAATTGTATGATATGTATAAAAGTGATAAAAAATCTGGTTTCAGAGAAAAAAAATAATGAAATAGAACAAATTTGGGAGGAAGATGGGGAAAAAATGATTTCTAAAATGTATAAAATTTTACTAAAATGGTTTAGCGCTGACGAAATGGTAAAAGAACAAATGGTAAAGTGAGCGATAAACTTTAACAAGGATATTGAAATGGAATCTTGGGAATTTTTATGGAAAAATGCTATGAGTATTTCTACATGTTATAATTTAAAAGAAAACTGCTTTAAAATGATGTATAGATGGTATATGACACCAAAAAAAATTGCAAATATTAATCAGAATATGTCAAACAAATGTTGGAAATGTAAAAAGAAAGAAGGTTCTTTTTATCATATGTGGTGGACTTATGATAAAGTAAAGACCTATTGGTCTATGATACATACTGAAATGGAAAAAATTCTGAAATGTACATTTAAGAAATTGCCTGAAATGTTATTGCTTGGACTTTAGTATGGTATATGATAACAACGGCAAGAATGGTGTTCGCGCAAAATTGGAAAAATGAAAAAATACCAGGTGTGGGAGTGGTTGAAAAAATTGTTATATATGGCTGAAATGGACAAATGGACGAGAAAGTTGAATAATCTGTACTCAGAGACTTTTTTAGAGGATTGGAAAGATTTGAAAGAATATGTTGAACAACATTGGGACATGAAAAATTACATTTATACATGGTTATAAAAGTGTAAAGGAATAGAAATATATGAATGTATTAAAGATAAGGGGATAAAGAAGATGTTTTTAAATATATATAAGAAACTAGAGAATAAGAATGTATGTTTAATCATTTTAAAGTTGTATAGCCGTTACCAGAAATGTGAAAATAGATATATGTATTATTAGTTTGAGTAATGTTGAAAAAGTGATATGCTTCAGATGTGGTGGGAAACCACCAATGCAAGATGAAAATAAGATTATACAATAGAGTAAAAATGGTATATAATATGGAAAAAGGGTTTGTATAAGGTAAACGTATTAATGTTATTGTTTTGAAAAATAAAAATTTGTTTACTAAAAAAAAAAAGAATCTTTTACAGGACCTCCTCGTAATTCATGTGCAAGTAGCTCAAATGCTGGGACAAAGCCAGCTCGCTGTGGACAAAAAGCTTGGCTGGGTCCGCAACCTCTAGGTCTGGAATCCAGGACAGGAAGTCCTCTACCGCAAGTTCTCCTGCACACAACACACCCTTATGGCTAAATGGGCTGGCCCGGTCCCCATTGTGGATCGCGTGAGTCCTGCAGTCTATAAGGTTGCCATTCCACGGAAACACGACCAGATTTGGCACAAGTTCTTCCACTCCTCTCAGCTCAAGCTCTGGAAGGGAGCGCCAGTGCCACGACCGCCTGACCTCCCTCCTGACCCTGGAGGAGTGCGCCTGCCCATCGCCGCCATGGCACCTGCTTCTGTTTCTGCTGTTGATTTATTTGAGTGCTCATCTCTCTTCTCCTTAGGAGAATGCTGCCTTACCCTTTAATGCTTCCTTCTGGCTACCACCAAGATGGAAGCAAGGGGGGAGAGAGAATGCTCAACTGTTTGTTCTGATATTCTGAAATGCTTACTCATTAGATGGGTTTCCACGAATAGCCATGGTAGCGGCAGCTTTAAAACGCTCCTGGCTTGGGAACGCAGAACGCCTCGAGCCGAAACTCGAGCCATCCCGAAATGTTGCTCTATTTATTTATTTAGTTAACATACTGTGACTGTTTTGGTGTGTTGACCACAGTATGACGCTCAGGGAATCCGCTCATTTTCCCCTAACTCCTTTTGTTTACAGGATGCACCACTGGACTTCTGATTTATCCTCTGGATGGGTAAGATTATTAGGAATGTTAAATATTAGTATACTACTGATTTGTCAGGCTCACACGACACAGATAGCCAACCACACAGTTACACTGAACCGATGGAGATGCATAGGACTACATGTACCCCTAAGGTATTTCACCTGTGTGACAGGGAAACACATAGGAACTTTCAAAATCACTCCTTTAGAAGAGTGCCCGCCTCCACAGAGAACTTACTGTGCTCACAGCCGCACAGGAGAGAAAGTAACCATATGCCCCTCAGAGAGCAACTCTTTGGAGGAAACAGTTTCACTGCTATGCAAAACACCCAAAGACACGAAACCCATGGACCCCCCCTCCACCATCTGCGAAGTAGCCCTGCTATCTGCTGCAGTATGGAACATTGGGGATCCTTTAAACATAGTCATCTCCATCGGCACACAACGCAATTTATGGGAGACAGCAGACTCCTCTGTAGTCTTGACAGACCCTTCTGGTCAAAAGTCAAGCTTTGCAAACATTACATGGGAACCTTTGAATTGGCAAATGAACTATTCCACTCTAATACAACAAGGTCCCCCGGACTGGACCATCAACTTGAACAGTTCACCATGCCTTAACGATTCGGATATATTAAATTTCACATATCTAGGAACTTTAGTGATCACGGTTCTCCACCAAGAAGGCAACTACACGGTCACCATAGGGACCAACAACACTCCTTTGACATTCGATCCTCTAATTCAAAATGTAGAATCTCTCACCACGCTGACATACCCTGTAGTGGGCTCACACACCCTGAAATTCAACCAAAAGGAAACAGTTTTACTGCAACCGCAAATGTCTGTAAAAAGGGTCAATGTAAGTTTAAATGGCCTGGGAATGTTTTTTCACCACGCCCTCTGTGCTCCCTTTATACAGACAACCCAACAGGGTTGGGACAGCTGGGTAGTACTATGGAGAAAAGGAGAATTTCACAAAAGATCCAGGAGAGGTCTTTCTGATTGGATTGCACCTGTTGGTGCAGGAGTAGCAGTCTTAGATGCTGCAAACATCAAGGTAATTGCCAATAAAGCTTCCAGAGTTTCATTAGACATTTCCAAAATGAGTGTTCCCATCACTAAATCTTTAAACACACTAGCACAAGTAGAACACTCCACGAATCCTCTTCTAGTCACATGGGAACAGATCATGGAAAAAGATTTCAGCACATTGTTAGAAGGCATACAGTCCATGCAAAGAAACATTTCACTGGCCTTAGCTTGCACTCAAGCACAAACAATCAATGTAGGAACCGCCATGGGCATTATTAAACAGGCCATGGACGGCATTATACCACTAGAGATTAGAGAATTACTGAAGAAGAATGTAACTACTAGTGAGGCCACCCTCAACCACTGGTGGACCCTCGCCAACGCCTCCTTTGATGACATCACACAAACACTACACCTACTCATAGTCACAGTGACTGCAGGAGAGACCTTCTCCATTTATCCAGTAATTCCGCTAGGCCTACAAGTAGACCCAAACACAGTGCTATACGCAAGAGACAGCAACAGGTGGGCCAGAGCAAGCTCATCTAGTTGGCAAACAGTAAACACAGAAGGCTGCACACACAAAGAAAGATTAGGCTTCATCTGTGAGGATGACGCCTTAGAAGAACATCACCGTGTTTAGCCCCAAGCAAAAAAGTACAATACCACTGTCAATCTGATACAGTCAAAGAAACAGGATCCACTGTCCTTTACCTGGGCAGGGCCTGTGTCTGCATTAGAACTGCATGTCACTATGTCTACATTAACTCCCAGCACATTCAACTCATGCTGCCAGGAATAAATTGCTGTTTTTGTAATGTCACATCCACTTCTCATTTCACACTCCTATTTGGACACAACAAGAAATGGCAGTAGCCCCTGAACTCTATGACACACTCACCCCAGTGCCTCTACGACTAGGCCTGGAGACACTATGCAACCTACTGTCACATCCAGAGTTACATGTCAAACTTCTACAAGTAAAGCAGGCCAGAGACCAGGCCTTTCTGAATATTTCATATTTTGGAGCCAAAATAGCGGAATTGGCTCTAGACATCAAAACCTCTGGCTACCACAGCTGGTGGGAACTTTTTCTAGGCTGGAGCCCCAGTGGGACGGAATATTTAAATTTGGCGCTCCACCCAATTGTTGTAATTTTAGGATTCCAAATTATTTTGGTGCTAGCTCTCATTGGATTGGCATATTGGGTAAGAAAACAAATCAAGAGACTTGAAGCCAGCACCAAAGCCACTCACTTCCAAGCCCTGATGCACCTTGCATCCAAAACCTCTGACTGTTGAACCCTGCACTGCCCCCTAGTGTACTAACTGTTCCTATGCCATCGCTGTATGTGGATTCCCTTTCATTCTAGTTCCTTGTTTGTTGTTATGTATGTTTCTATCCTTTGACCACAATTGGGTAGGCCCTTAAGGCCCATGAGGTAGCAGCATTGATTGTCCGGACCCAAGGGAATATATGCATAGTAGGCGGCCATGGAGACCGTCTCCCGCATCCTGCACATATTCGGAAGATCTATCCACTGCCCTCTTGGATTCAGTGTGCACTGAACCAAGAAAACTATATTGTCAAAAGACAAACAGTGGAACCTTCTCTGGATAGGATACAGGTCCAGGTCCTGAGCTCCGAGGAGCCAGGGAAGAGAGGTAGTGCACGTGCAAGCCTGACTTAGTCAGAATGTGCCATCTCTCAAAAGGATTGATTTCAGCTCAGAGGTTTTTGCTTGCCTCCCTCTGCTTTCAAATTATAGTGACCACTTCCACCTTCGTTTTATCCTATCTCATGTGTTACCCAGTTGATGGCACAACCATCAAGCATTGGCATCTTTCTAAATTATTTTTCGTTCCACGCTAAAATTATTTTTGTTCATTTTTACCACCATAATATTTTGCCATGCACTAATTTGCATACACGCATGCATCCCCTATCGAATGCCTCTTCAGTCTTTTTATTTTTTTATTATTTTTAATTCTTTTCCAAACGCTAATTTGTACATGCGCATGAACGCACCCTTTTTGCCCAACTTGTACTCCCATTTTTGTCTTCTTTTATTCCCTCATTTTAATGGAGAGACAGCTCTCCACGAAAAGTTTTTTTTTTTGCTTCTATTCTTTAACCAGTATTGGGAGGGCCTAGGCCCTGACGAACCGTGAGGAGTATAGAGGCAGAGCCATTTACTAATGTAAGAGGTGCAGTTACTCCTGCAAAGGAAAAGCTAGAGAAAGAGAACTGGGATCCCAGTGCGAGACGTGCAGACCGAGGGTTCGGAAGTTGCACGGCATTTTGCAGGCGTGCTAGCCTTCCCTGCGCTCGGCAGGGAAGAATGCCTGAAAGCCCCAGTGCTAGCGAACCCCAGTTCTGACCATCCAAGCCTTTCGTTTTCGCCTCCTTTCAAGCTACAGTGCAATCTGCCAAGCCCTCCTTCCTATGCTGCCCTAAGACCTAGAGACCCAAGCCGCCTATCCACGGGTCTCTCCTCCTTTTCCGTCATTTTTAATGAATTTTTGTTCTCTAAAACATCTTCATTCCCCATCATGCTCCCCTTGTATGTTCATTTGCATATTCGTAGACCCCCCGTCCCCGAGTCTAGCCAAACCTCTTCGGCCCAGTAGTGACATCATCAGAGTGACCCAAAGATCCGAATGCCCGAATGGCCCGGCCAAACTGGAAGAAACCATTTGGGTCCGGAAAGAGGGGGAACCAAAATCTATTCTTTCACTGTATTGAGAGGGAGCCCCCAGAGGGGGCCCCCAAAGTTAAAACAGGTACGCTTGAAAATGTCCCCGTGGAGCCCAATGGCCCCAATTAAAAGAACGAGAGCTTACGCAGTCACAACTCCCAAACCCACTGTTTGCATGGAGTTTACAAGAGACTTAACCTTTCTCTCGCATATACTCCCCAGGGTTTGGCAGGCATGACTGGTAGTCTCGCTTTGCCCTGAAGGGTAGATGGATTGGCCCAATCTACCCAAGGAAAAGCCTTGCATCCAACTGCTTTTAATGTTTGTGTGATCGTTTTTACACTGTTTATGAGAATGCCCCTTGGTAGAGAAAATGTTTACTCTGCACCCGCTTGCTTTGTATGTGTGTGATGTGTTTCCCTGCTTTAACCATCTCTCTTCTTCTTTTAAAATTAAGTGCACCCACAATGCTTCTTGAGAGCAAGGGGGGGTGACTCCCCAATATGCAAACTGGTCTCCTCCTTCCTGGCCGAACTGACTCGTGCCGAGCTGGAAAGTAACGAAGTAGACCAAGGCATTGTGTGACGTGATCGAGGCCCGCGAACTGCCTCCAAATCCAAAAATCAGCGAGCCACTGCGTTAGCTGCCATATATATAGCGCGCCTCCCTCCTGACTATTCCAATCCATTCCTGTGCGCACCAGTACCCGGGAGAGCTCCAATTGTGCAAGAGGGAAGAACAAAGGACTATTTGTATGAATTGTGCTTACACATGAATTGTGCTTTTACCTACCTCCAATGAATTTTCTTTTTAATGAATGTATGAAATGCTGCTTCCATGAATTCTCTTGTTTATATTATATATGATTTTAGTATGTTTTAGATGTTTTAGCTGGATGAAGTATCAACCTTAAATGAATTAGCAGCTCCCTATGAATTCGCAGTTGCCCATTTATACCCTCCATAGGCATTTCTTTTTTTATATACTGGATTTTAGCCCCATTCATGAATTGATATCGAATGTTTTTTTTATATACCATGAATTTCTTCCTGTTTTTATACTGTATATCAATCTACATATATATATATATATATATATATATATATATATATATATATATATATATATATATATATATGTAAATCTCTTCCTTCTGCCATGCCATGAATTAGCCGATATGAACAAACCCAAGCTCATGAATTCCTGGGTTACCATGAATTCTTCTGATGAAATACTTAGATTTCCAATATGAATTCCATTAGCTTAATGAATTCCTTGATCACCAGCCATGAATTGCTGTGCCTTATGAATTTTCTATGTATAATGAATACCTTATGAATTTTTCTCATGAATTTCCATTAGCCATAATGAATTGTATGTGTTTTAGCTACATAGTATAGACTATGATTTTATTGGTGCCTTGATGAATTGGTTTGAATGTATATGTATATATTGCTACAACTCTATGGGTCTTCCTTATCTGCCATGGTAGTGGGATCCTTCCACGAGTAATTCGGTATTTTTTTTAGTATGTCCATCCCCCAACAGGGTAGTAAAACCTGGGGCCCGGAAGACCAGATGACCAGACGAAACCAGATAAGTGATCAGACCTCCAGATGCGCCAGCAACGTGTTCCAGCTCCAAATATGCGACTTCTTCCGTCTCACGCCTCCAGAGTCGCAAAGGGGGGAATTGTAAGCAAGCAAGGCATTTTATATGCTCTTATGAACTTTAAGTTTGACCTTTGGGGTTGGTTTTCTGCCTAAGGCAAAGGCACTCTCTATTGCTTTGAGAGGCTCGAACCCACAGTGGGAGACTTCCCTCAGAGTTCACACTTGCATGAAGAGCAAAAATACATTTCAAAGAGCTCTCACATCTACTTCACATGCATCCACCATCAAGGAAGCCAAGACTCCATTTCAAAGAGTCCTTTTCTCCTTTGTGCTGGCCCCTTCACACCTGCCCCCAACAGTTCCAGTAAGAGATTAGGTTGCCCAGCAACTAATCGTCGTCCATCAAGTGACCTGGCTGATGCCATCACGAGACCAGAGATTGGCACCAAGAAGACCGACCAGATGGCCCAGGTGTTAGATCCTGATTAGCACCTAGTTTTGCAATATTGCCCACTCCTTCCTGCCCCCTCCTCACTATGACACTGACCAATAGAAAGACTAGTAAGGATGGACAACCTAGTGGGTGTGACTATGGGATGTGGTCTGCGCAGCCCGCCCCAATGCCACCTGATAAAAGATCTTGCACAACAGAAGCTCGCACTGCTACCCCTAGATCTACGCTAGCTAGCCTGCCCACTTCGACCCCTATATTCTTACCAACCTCTCGTGTCCAGCTTGCTATACCCAGTACCTTGCCTCCATCTTTAATCCCTGGTTTGCGCAGCCAGGACTGGAGCGTGCATCTGCAGGTTCAGATCTCGTTCCCCCCATTTTTCCATTCATCCCTCCTCAATCTTCTCGTGGAAGTGATTTACCCACTATCAAGACAGGTAACGTAACTCCCCCTAAACGATACTCCTGCTCATGCAAAAGTGCTATTTTCTGTCTAATTTCCTTAGATCTTGTGTGTATGTGGTTTTATTATTATTCCTTGTATGCTTGAACAACATCTTCTAGTAAACATCATTTTAAAGAAACCACTCAGCCTCCACGCCTATTTACTGGGAACTCCTGGAAGGGGCAGGACCTTGGTATAGTTGGCAAGAACCCGTCATTATGCCAATTGCTGAACATAAATTAAAGCAATTCGGCCAACAAGGGGCCAGCATCTGTTTTGCAGGTCCAATCCCTGGCATCTCCCGCTAAAGAACCTGGTAGTCACTGAAGTGAAATACCTGTGTCTGAGACCTTGGAGACCTGCTGCCAGTGTGAGTAGACTAAACTGGCAGTGATGGACCAAGGGTCTGCTTCAATAGAAGAGAGCCTCATGTGTGCTCATGTATGTTCCTTTTCAATGGTAACACGACATAATGAAACAACTTGGCAGCTGAGGTTGGGAAGGCTTCTATTCTGCAGGTTTTTAGAATGCAGGTAAGCATTTTAATGAAGTGTTTAGCTAAACATTTTTAATGAATTCCGGAGCTTACGGTAGTAGAGAATCTGTTTTATGTTATTGTTTTTCGTGGTATTTAGGAGGAGCATAGAATTCCTTTTATCCACAATAACTATGATCATAGGAGAGAGCAGAGTACTTATAATATTTAAATATTATGTTCAGTAAAGTGTGTTTTTTCTCTGTAGTGGCATAGATGTAGCACAGCATGACGATATTACTACAACGAGTTCCCCAACCATTTAAACCTGTGGACAAGTTTGACTTTTTAGGGTAGGGTGGCATGCACATTTACAAAATGGCTGCCACTGGAGACAGAGCAAAGCAAACATACATACACAAGAGCAAAGGGGATGGGAATATATACATACACACACTGAGGACATTGAAGGGGAGATGACATACACCTGCATACACAGAAAAAGATGACCAAAAAGGGAAAGAGAGAATAAAACACACACAAAGACGAAAACAATGACAGGGAAAAATACATTCTCAAAAAGCTGCCCACGGTGTGGAGTGGGGAGGATTAAACTGCAGTGTGTTACTGTCTCTGGCATCTCTCTCCGGTCTCTCTCTGGAATTTTTCTGGGTCCAGCATAAGGAAATCAGTCTCCTCCCCTAATTTGGGTCAATGAGTAAATTGGAGAAGAGCTGGAAATTCTTTTGTTGGCCCCTGTGGGTTGCTGTGGGCAGACTGAGAGAGATGCCAAGGTAGGGCACCAGGGACCACTGCTGCCTCATGCTCCCTTCTTCTCCTGCCAGTTAGCTAATCTACCATTGCTCTGGTGTTCCCTGACCACCACCACCCAAATCCTCAGGTCCTGTTCAGGGGATCCTGAATGCTTCTCTAGTAAGTGGTGGGAAGGATCCCCTTTACTGGTATTAAGGCAGCTAGTCTTTGATCTTGCCTTCACTATGGTCTTCCAGCTTTTCTGAAGCACTAGGCAGATGCCTGGACAGGTGCCTGCAAGTGTCATGTTCTAGCATGTGGCGCCCACAGGCACTTCCACAGACACCCTTGCTAGAATATGCCACCACTGCATGAGCAATACTTGCCTTCATGATTTTTTGAATAACCTGCTAGACTCAACAGTGGGAGGTATGGCCGGTCAGCAAATTTATCCTTTTTCTCTGTCAGTGCCTCCTTAACTGCCTTGAGCCCATTCAAGATGACTATGGTGTGCCATCCAGCCTGGAATGAGACGACATTTCCGTACCTCTTTGCCAACTGTGATAAAGAAACAAAGAACAAGAAAACAGGGGAAAATATGCTGCTGTCCTGAGGAGAGTGCAAAAGAGCCCCTTGCCCTAGCCCCAGACAAATCCCAAAACAAACATGCTTTAGCCAGCAGTCAGACACTTGCTGCATACCTATGTAGACATGGCTTCAGGAAGCTGAAGAGTATCACAGGATGTAGGAGTGCTTGAACATTCACCAGTTTGGCTCCCTATCAGCTTGCTGGTGGCGAACAGGGAGCCAGTTTTCTGTGGACCAGTGAGCTGTTTGTGAATAGTTTGAGCTGGCTCGTTGGGTTCCTTTTCAAGCATTCCAAAAAATACGACACTACAGCAAAGTCATTGGGCTTTCAGACACGCACATTCTTGGATAGCCCAAAGGCAGCCCTACACCAGTTGTCTTCACATGTCCTCAACAATCAATGGTATAAAGAACCATTGAACAAATCATTCAAACAGCCAGTGAATATAAGTAATGACCTGACCCGACCATCCATGACCCTCTGTGATCTCACTGCACAATTACAAATGTCCCTGCAAAAAAATATAAATGAAACTCCACCACTAAAAGGGAACAAAACTCTACCACTACAGCCACTGTGCAGCAGCAAAGCTATTCAAGAATCATTCAAAGTGGTCACTTAAACAGATCGAATGTTTGGCCTTGGAGTGATGTTTGCTGTCAAACAAAGTATGTTCAGCAGGAAGTCTGTGGCATCTCTAATGGGCAGCACAATTAAACTGTAGTCTCCTCCCACACACACACCATTGTGGCACCTTTCAGACATACAGGAGGTTCTCAGGGCTTTCACTTTTTTTTGTGCTACCATTCAATATGAGCCATCCAAATTTGGTCTGGCTGGTACTTACAAGTTGGAGAGAGGTATGTGGATTCCTGATACCAAAGTGCAGCAAGTTCCCAAGGAAAGGCAGCGGGGTAGGTCCCGGTGGAAAACGACTGCTTTTCTTCCTGAATATCACATAGTCAAGCACCAGAGCCAGCAGGAGGAGAGAGATTAGCAATGGTGTGATGTTGTTCCAGCAGGATGAGGCCTGGGCCCACAGGTAAGAGATAGAAGCTGGGATCACAGCCATTGGAGTCTCCATCTTTCCTCCGCTTGGTCTCTTCCAGACTGACTCTGGCTGCTGCAAAGCTCAGGTGTGCCAGGTTCTTCTGCTTATGCAAATACTCCTTCTTCCTCTTCTTAGAATGAGATCCTTAAAAGAATGTGCTCCTGTATTTATGTGTTTATAGTAGGCCATGAAGTTTTTCATAATAATTAAGAGGTTACACAAGGGCTGGTTCAATTAAAAGCTCTTAGTCAAAGCACATGTGTAGTAATGAGGGCTCCATTCGCACAGGAGCTCAGCGGAGCATTGCTCCGGGAGTGAGGAGGCCAGGGGGCGGGAATATGGCCAAGCCCCGCCCCCTGGTCCCAGGAGCCCTCGGTCTGCCACGAGGAGGCAGAAGGAGGAAGGAAGATAAGCAGGGGCCTGCAGAAAGGCCTGCAGAGGCTGGGTGCCCCCCTGCCTTTCTTCAGCGAGTCTGGGGCTCCAGGAAGAAGGGAGGGAATGGTTGGTTGGTTGGTTGGTTGGTTGGTTGGGGGGTGGGAGGCGGCGGTGACGGGAGCTCCGGCTGGCTGCAAGTCCCAGAGTCAGCCAAGAGGGCTCTCAGCTGGCTGTCGAACTTGCAGCCAGTCTGGGGCTCCAGGAGGCAGGGAGGAAATGTTTTCGTGGGGGGGGGAGGAGGTGGCGACAGGAGCTCTGGCTGGATGCAAGTCCCACAGTCAGCTGAGAGGGCTCTCGGCTGGCTCTGGAACTTGCAGCCAGTCTGGAGCTCCAGGAAGCAGGGAGGGAATTTTTTCGGGGGGGGGGAGGCAACGATGGGAGTTCTGGTCACAAACCTCTGCCACAACCCTCCCCCCCACCATGTATCTTGGAGACCAGGTGTGTGGGGCTGACTGGGCTGGAGAAAACTCTGGGTCCCTTTAAGAGCTTCTGCAGCCTGCAAAAGCTGCTGGGAGACCAGGCAAATCCAGCTGCAGCCGGCCCCGCAAGGCAGATCTGGCTGCAGAAGGTCTTAAAGGGACCCAGAGTTTTCTCCAGCCCAGCCAGCCCCGCGCACGTGGTCTCCTAGATACATAGAGCGAGGGGGGGGGGTCCCAGGTTTCACTTTCTGCAAATGGGGTAGAAGAAGAAGAGATTGGATTTATACCCTGCCCTTCACTTTTTTAGTCTCAGCACCGGGGCCATTGTTGGGGCTGGGGGGAATAGGGATCCATCCAGGGGAGGATGCGGTACTTGGGTTAGCTGGGAATGGGACATCCATCCTGGACTGTCCTGAGGCCATCCTCTCTGGGAGGGATGGGGTTGCCTGCCTACGCCCAGGTGCTAGCCTCCAGGTGGGACCAGGGAATCCGCAGGTATTACAGTATATCTACCGACATGAGAGATCAGTTCCCCTGGAGAAAACTGATATTTTGAAGGGGACCCTATGGCATTGTACACCCCTCCTCCTCAGTCTCCTTCCCCAAATCTCCAGGAGTTTCCCAGCTTGGCTCTGGCATCCCCCGCTAGTGGCCAGGAGGGACCTGGCAACCCTAGTATGAGCTGTTTTAACATACATGTATGTTAAGTTGGTGCCCATTACATCAGTGCTCTAGTTCCCAGCTTGCTTGCTTTTGCTGAAAGATGGGAACTAGTGCATTAACACACTATAGCTCTTGCTGATTTTTTTTAAAAAAAATCTCAAACCTCTGAAAAAGTGATGCTCAGAATCATGGTGATCCCATGGTGCTGTAAGGAAGGTAACTAGGCTGCCTTTCCCAGGTGCTGCTTATTGCAGTCCTTAAGGAGCTCTCTTGGCATTGTTCAGCCATAGGTGGAGTGGCTGGCAGGAGACTGACATGTGACTGAGTCACCGTCTCCAAAGGAAAGGGAGGATGTGAAGTGTTTACCCATTTATTCTGGCCATGAGCTGCACAACAAAAAATTTCACAGCTCCCAGGGAGGGCAACTGGACAAGAGGCTGTCTGAACCATTTGAGTGTGATCTTGTCAAATCTTGGAAGCTAAGCAAGGCCAGCCCTTGTTAGTTCTTGGATGGGAGACCACCAACATAGTCCAGGGCAACTAATCTGAAGCCAGGACTGTCCCTGCAAGAATTTCTTTGTTCTCACTCATTTTGTTTTCCCCATTTCTTCCAGAGGGAGGTGACCCCCCAACTCTCTGAAAGTGACCTTTCAGACAAAAACAATACTAAATGGCAGTGATAGTTGGGAGTTGGCAGTTATAGTTGACCCACAGTCAACTATAATAGAGAGGAAGGCTGCCAGTCAAATAGAAAAGGAACACTAAAGCACCTCAGTCATCAATGCCAAGGAGAATAAAAATATATTGACCTGGTATCCCTCCTCTTTACCTGACATGGGTGGTTTGTTTGTTTTCCCCCACGTGTGCCATCAGGTAGGCTTGCCAGCTCTGAGTTGGGAAATACCTTGGAGATTTTGGGGGTGGAACCTGAGTGGTGGGTGTTGCCTCCTGACACACTTCCGGTGATGTCAGGGGGTGTGGCCTTCTGACACACTTCCGGTGATGTCAGGGGGTGTGGCATATGCTAATGACTTATGCTAATGAGCTCCTGCACCTCTTTTTCTATGAAAGGACCCCTGGTAGTAACCATCTGTGACCTCTTTTCTAAAGCATTAAGGGGATGTGCAGGAAAACAAGGATGGCATGGCTTGGCTCCAGCTCAGTCCAAAACCCACTGAGCCCATTGATAAAGGGGTGTTGGAAGACACTGCTAGATTACAGGGAACTACAAAAAAAGCCTTAGAAAACACGTATGTTAAAGAAGTGAAATGGGAAGATCAGTAGTGATAGGGTATACACTTCTTATCTGTCAGAACCAGAAACTATTGACAGCTCTCCTTCCCCCCACCCAGCTATTGTCTGGAATGGAGGAGGGGGTGACAGCATGAGGTGCCAGGGAGAAGGAGGGGTGTGTGGAAAAAATTGCTGCAGCTGATTTGTACAGTGAGGTGTGGTGGGGAAGCTTTGTGTGTGTGTGTGTGTGCTTATTGCAATCTTGTATTTATTTTTTGAACCAGAGAAACAGTGAGCCTCTGGGGGGGGGGGGGGTTGATTGTTTTTTATTGTACAGGTGGGAGGAGGGAAGGTTAAAATAGAATGATTGTGCGTTGCTAAAAACTGGGGAGAGAGCAAAGTATGTGTGCAGTTTATATTTATTTTTTTTAAATGTGCTGGAAAACTGTGTTTTGGTGTAAGTTCAAGCCTTTGCAGATTTCAAACTTGGCGGCTATCTCTCGCTGGAGGCTCAGAGTGGGCAAGAAAAGGGGGGGAATGAGTTTGCACCAAAGATTCTCCAGCCTGTGTAAAGTGCAGAACCCTCCCACACACCTGCATTGACAAGGAGGGGAAGCCTCTCACCCGTCCACACTATTGACAAAGGTGGAGTTTGAAACACATACAGAGAGAGAGAGGGAGAGAGAGAGAGAGGCAAGCAAGAGTTTTAAAGCTTACTTACCAGTCTCTGCTCCCCCCCCTTCCTCCCCACCCGTCAGTTTCCATCCTTAAAAAAAGAAATAAAGAGTGCAAAAACCAGAGAAAATCCTTCTGGTCAAAAATTGCCTTTAAAAGCAAACTTTTCTCCAGCCAAATGTGTATTCCACAAAGGAAGGCCAACTTCTGAATTCTCAGCAGAACAATCAACGCGCGCTTGCTCCTGGGTGGGAGGGAGGCAGAGTAAAAAGTTCTTAGCCAATGAACACGCTCTGTTTTCAAGTGGGAAGGTTTGAAGTGCTACAGTTAGTCAATAAATCATCCTAAACAGCTGTGAGAGGCTGAAGTTCCCCCCCAGGAGTCTCACATGCCCCAATGGCTTCTCTGTGAAAATAATTCAGTCTTCTCCCCCCACCCCCACCCAGAGTGTTTGCACCGTCATTGTGTTAAAAGTGGAGCTGTTTCCTCTCACAACAGCCTCATTCTGTTTTCCCCCACCCCTCCCTCCACCCAGCTGGTGTCACTGGGACATGAAAGCAGTGTGCTTCCTAACTGGTATCCAACAGGGGGAATCTACCCCAATGTAAAATTAGTTTTTTTGAGGTGTCTGTGTGCTAAGGCCCCCTTCTCAATGTACCAAATCAGCACATACTTCCACCCCCTCTCTGCAGCCTCTGAATCAAATTGGAATAAACCATATGCAAGGCTGTGTGTAGCCCCTCCCCCCTCCTCATAGTGTACCCAAGCCGGTCTCTTTCCCTTCTGTGTGAAGTGAAATAAATCATATGGAATTGCAATTAAACACAAGTCACACATCCAAATTTGTGAGCCACACATATAACAGCAGGAACAGACTCTGTAGTATCAAAAAAATTAATTTTATAGTGGGGTATGGGCGGACCATAACCATTAGTGATAAAATACATAGTCTTGTGGTTTTTAAGGCATATGCATGCCTTTATTTCCTTTGGGATACCAAGGTTCTAGAAGATAATAGTGTTTTGATACATCATACGCTACACATACCATAAATATATGGGAGTGGTTCTAGAAAATACCTTGTTTGAAGTTTCAGTTTTAATACAAAGGTGTTCAAATGGTACCTTTGTGGAAGTTTCTAAAGTATCACTGAAAATTCGTGTTTTGCAATGGGCCCCAGTTGTTTTGATTTTGCCTTCCAAGCAAGTATCTCGACTGCTCACAGTATTCATAACAGAAAGAAAATATAATATGTAGTCATGCTGTAGAAAACTAGATAGCCTTGTAGCCTGACTGCTCTTTTATATTATTAATATTCGGGGGAATATTAGCTCTTAACAACCACCAGCAGGCGTTACGGATCTGCACCTGTGTCTACAGAGGCTGCGCTCGTCCGAAATTTCCCAGAAACTGACACGAGACTCGATTGAGATTTATAAAGAGAAATTGTTTACTATAAAGGAATAAAATATAGGCAAATGCTACACAGTCATGCATAAAGTTATACAGACCTGGGAAATCAGCTAGAAATACAGAGACGTTTGCATGAGCTGGAGGATCAATGGTATCCGTTGAGGGTGATATTTACCTCTACAGGGATCTAGCAAAGTCCGTCTGGAAAAAGTGGGGGAGATGTCTTCGGACAAAGGAGAAAAAGGTCGTGGTTCTGAACCAGCAGAAGTCACGTGGCAGACCCAAGTGGTGCACCCAAGGGTCCGGGAGGGAGGATGGAGAAACAAAACAAGAGAGGGGAAGGAAAATCTGACTTTTGACTCTTGGGAAGCTGTATTTATTGGGGGGTGTTACCAGGAGGTTGGCAAGGTCTGAGACCTTCCCAGGAACACCTATAGATGGTCCGTTCTCTGTCCCTGGCCACTAAGAGGGTCCCATGAGAGTGGTCAATATTTAGATCTACCTGATGGTCAGGACAGGATGTTGATGTCCTCAGCATCTGGCATGGTCTTCTAGAAGAAAGCGGGCTCTGGGCAGCAAAACGAGTCCATCAGGAAACATCCTGCTGCTTTCGCACCCTTGTGTGAAGTCCTTTGATGTGTCAAATGGAGGGGAAGTTGTAGGAGGGGGTATAAGCCTGTGTACGTGTATGGAGTCCATACCCTCATGGAGTTAGCAGCCTGTGTCTTTAGCCATCAAGCAGCATATGGCTCTATGTGTCTTTGTGATTTTTGACATCCTCCAGGCTGGAGGTGGTAACCTCAGAAAATGGGGCTTTAAACCTCCTGTGGAAGCGTCCACCATCATTTTCCACTGGTTACCTTATGCAATAGTCCATCTCTCATAACTGGCAACATAGTCCATTCAGTGCTTCCATAGTTCTCCAGAAAAGTCCAAAAGATTATTGTTCTGGCTTACAGTTACTCTAACTTTAATTTGCCAAATCGTAATATGCTTAATGGATTAACAATAGAATGCATTGCGGCGGTGATAAGAAATACAATATATTCCTGCAATTGCATAGTTTTGGTTTTCTTTCAGTTAGGCTGTTGCCGTTTGCTTCTAGAACTGTACAAATGTGCAGGTGGGATGGGAAAGTTAAGAGCATCGGATGTGTTTCTGTCCAATGCATCTAGTGGCTTTTTACCTTAATGATCTATAAGCACAGTTTTAAAATTATGGCTGGATAGAAGTACCAGTGTTTGGGGGGGATGCCAATATATTTGTAACTCTGGCCCAGGTTCTTGGAATAATTTTTATACCGACTTTTTAAGTTGAGCGTATAAAAATAGTGTGGAATTTTATTTACTTATTTCATACTGTTCTCCCCAGAGAGAACCCAAAGCAGGCCCCTCTATGAATTCGTCTCGGTGTTCCGCAGCCAATAAGAAAGTTGTTGTTCAAACATGACAATGAGCGCCTGCAGACTTGGTGGGGGATTCTCTTTAAAATGGGAGAGACAGGCAACATTCCGCAGGTCACCTGCCGCTGCCGCTGCCGTTTTCCCCACACCATGCAGAACACGCCAGTATGTGTTTTTGAACCTGTAGCCACCAGAGCACCGCTGAAGAGGAAAACTACTGGAAAACTTAGCAGTGACTCAGACAAGGAGAATGAATTGTATTGTCTTCCAAAGTGCCTTTTTACTTCACCAAAGAAAAAGAAACAAGAAGGGGCTGAAATCTGTACTCCTGTGAAGAGACAGCATTTCTGGGGTGGGGAGAGCTCTACTTTGAATCAGCAACCAGAGGTGCTATTTCAGGTGTGTATAGCTGCACAGTGGGAAAAAAATGTGTGAAGGCCATGGGGGATGTGGTTTAGGGGTTCTTCCTCATTTTTCGTGACTGTTTGTTTTTAGAAATGCCACCTAGTGGATTTGGCTGAGAATCATGGTCCAGTTCACAGAGTCCTACAAGAATATGCAGGGATGACCGGTGATGACATCCCCCCTGTGGAGAGACAAAAGTCCCATTCAGCACTGTACAAACTGATAACAGCAGTGGCTTATTCAGTTATCAATTACTGTGCCGATGACCTCTCTTACTCTAAATGTGAAGGTTGTGTTCTAGATGAACCGGCTCTGCTTGTGCATGAATGTTTGACATGGCCATCTGATTTTTATCAAGAGAACTTGAAATATGTGTGTTGCAATCTGAACATGGGCCCCGTGCTATATGTGATTACCGTGGCCAGTTAATCAAAGTGTTTTTTGTTAAAAAAGAACCCGCCTCATCAATGTTGCAGAAAAATAATCAATCACAAGATACTAAAACACATTCAGGGGCAGAAGAGGAGGATGAGTAAAATATTATGCATTCTCTAATTTTGGCCATAGAGAGAAAAATCATTTTTTAATAGAGGTCAAGACGCAGGAATTTGGGCAGAGAAAAAGCCAAAATTAAGTGTGTGAGGTATCAGTAAGAGAAAGACATAGATTGTTGTTTTGGAAAAACAGTTGGAGTAAGAGTGGGTTAAGAACCGGGTGGGGGAGATTTGGCAATAAGGACTGTAAAAAGGAAAATGGAAATATAGGAGAGGTAGTACTACGGTGGTAGGGAGATAATCGGCTTCTATTCTTTTCCACGATGGGTCCGCAACATGTGTGGTACGCGGCCCCTATTCTGCTCACCCTATGCCCCCTCTTAGAAGCTGCCTGAAAGAGAGATTCAACCCCTCCAAAACTTCTAATCTCCCTGGCCTTATAATAAATCCCTTGTGATGTATCCCCGAGGCGAGCCATGACGTTTCACTCTCTCTTTTGCCACAATGAAAGTATTTTTTATTAGACAACAAATATACAGATGACTGAGTCTCAGCCCCCCCCCCCCCAATCTTCACTCTGTCTTCTCCTTCTCTGTGTTGGTTCTGTTTTTCAGTACATTCCATCAATTTCCCTTGCAGCAATTCACACAGGTCTTTCCCCTCTATCTCAATCAGCATAAGCTTCAGAAATCCTAGATCAGCTCCAAACTTTCCGTCTCTGAGCTTATGGGCCAGTTTGATCATGCCACAGCAATAGCAGCACTTGGGGGTTATTTTCTCACTGACACATCTGGCCAGAAGCGTAAAATCAACAGGACCGTCTGTCATAAAGGCTCACCCAAGCCAGGGTAAACATTTAAGGGTCAAGGAGTCAAAGCACAACAAAAAGTTACAAAACTACTTAAGAGAGCATAACACTCTCTCAAGCCTTGGTAGTCTGCCACCAGGTTCTTTATCTAGCCCCACCAGCACAGGAGTAAAGAACCAAACCTCCCAGCTTCTCAGGGTTTACACAGAAAGGTCAGCACTACAAAGCTGGTTTGCAGTCTGAGCTTCAAATGACTAAACAATTACTCAAGTAGCAGTGTGGTCAAAAGGTCTAGGCAATGGATTAGTCTTTACAGTTGACAGAACATGAATGCCATGACAGAATAAAAAGAGATTATTTATTTGTGGCAAAAATATACAAAAACAAGACAAGACTTGATGGAGTTACACAATAAAGACACCTAAGCTTAACCAGCCTTGCTAAAACCGTTGTTACATTTCAAAGTTACCTTTCCAGGTTCAGAGACAAACGCAGTCAGCCCATCCAGGCAGAGTTCAGAAATGGAGTGCTGTACTGGCTTGCTTTAGACAACTGACCTAGTCCCAGGTCTCATAGCCCCAAGCAGCAACATGTAGTACTGAAGCAACAAGCTTTATAGAACAATGGTCTCTGAGAGGATCTCAGCCATTGGCCCGATCAGAGAGCAGAAGAATGATATCATCTTCTTGGTGTTGCTAGGCCAAGTAACATCCCATAATAGTGAAAATGAAACTTATTGCTGCAGACAACAACCTTCATTCCCACTTGCAGGTGCATGAGCGTTAATTGTCTTGGAATGGGCTTAATGAGCTAGGAGATAAAGGAGGTGAGAACTCATACCAGGGCAGCTGAAAAACAAGGTCATTTTGGCCCTTTTGTTATCTCTTCTCTCTCTGTCTCTAGGGAAGATTTCACAACAGGCCATAAAGCCTGACCTGAACCAAACTCTTGACCTGTTTCAGTAAAAGAAAATGGCTTTTCTTTACACTGTCCCACACCTGTTTAAAGAACAACCATTTTTAGTTCAAATGTTTTGTTACATTTTTCAGGAACACATCCTTGGGGTGGATCAGGCTCAGGGGTATGTGCTCGAGAAGGTGGTGGTTTCTTTACTCCTCCTGCAGCATCAGGTTCCGTATTGCCCCCAGAATCTCCAGAGGTCTCGTGCTCTGTATCCGTTCCAGAATCTTCATCATCACTTTCAGCATCTGAATCTTGAAGGAGAGCTAGACTCTCGCAGTATGAGCAACAACATGGGTCAGCTTTTCCAGGAAAGTCCTTTGCCACCTCTGAAAACTTCTGAACCCTCCCTATCTGTCAGGGAAAAAGAAACACACATCTAAGTTTCCTATTTTCACCTTTAGACATCCTCAAACCCCCTCTTTAAAAACTTACATCGGGATATAGTTCTTGCCCACAGGGGCTCCTCAATACTTTCACAGACTCTTCCTCCTGATCCTTTCTCACATCCCCCTGGTCCGTTGCCTCAACATCCTTTTTCAGGGGAGCAGGGACCTCCACGAGGACAGGCTTCATTTCTTCATAAATGGGCTCTTCCACGTCTGCAAACTTGTTTGTTCCTACGGGATTCATTTCTGCATAAATTGGCTCTTCCATAGTGCAGGGAACCTGGCAATCGTAGCGGCGGGTGACCTGCAGAACATTGCCCATCTCTCCCATTTTAAAGAGAATCCCCTGCCAAGCCCGCGGGTGCTCATTGGCATGTTTGAAAAACGACAACTCTCTTATTGGCTTCAGAACGCCGAGACGAATTCAAAGAGGCGCCTGCTTTGGGTTCTCTCTGGGGAGAACGGTATAAAATAAGTAAATAAAATACCATACAATTTTTATACGCTCATCTTAAAAAGTCGGTATAAAAAATGATTCCAAGAACCTGGGCCAGAGTTACAAACATATCGGCATTGAAAGAAAACTATGCAATTGCAGGAATATATTGTATTACTTAGCACAGCCACAATGCATTCTATTGTTAACCTATTAAGCATATTATGGTTTGGCAAATCAAAGTTAGAGTAACAAGGCTATGTAGTTTTCTGCGGCATGACTACATATTATATTTTCTTTCCGTTATGAATACTGTGAGTGGTCAAGACACTTGCTCAGAAGGCAAAATCAAAACAACTGGGGCCCATTGCAAAACATGGATTTGGAATGATACTGTAGAAACTACCACAAAGATACCATCTGAACACCTTTGTATTAAAACTGACACTTCAAAACAAGGTATTTTCAAGAACCGCTCCCATTTATTTATGGTATGTGTAGCATATGGTGTATTAAAACACTATTATCTTCTAGAACATTGGTACCCCAAAGGAAATAAAGGTGTGCATACACCTTAAAAACCACAAGACCATTTATTTTATCACTAATGGTTATGGTCTGCCCACACCCCGCTATAAAATTATATTTTTTGATGCTACAGAGTCTGTTCTGGGTGTTATACAGGTGGCTCATAATCAATTAACTCATAATACCATTTCTTTAAACTGAAGTTCTATGCACATATAAATTTGGACCCACCCCAAAGTAGGACTTTTCTTGTAGTATGAATGAATTATCTAAGAGTAATCATTTAGTGTTTACATTTTTTATTTTCTGCCAGCAGAAGAGTTTGAAAGAACTGCATTAGAGCTTCAGTAAGAATTTAAGCATTACTGTTTGCAGTTTTCAGGGGAGGAAAGTAACTTGTTGCAACATGTATCGTGATTTACTAGCAATCTGAACATACTACAGGAAACTTGTTCACCCACCCTGATGAGGAGATTCTCCACATTATAAGATACAACCGTCATTTGGAAAAACCAGCTGTTTTATTGTACAGTCAAGTGACAAACAAAGATTAAAAGAGAAAACCTGCACAATCAAGAGAAATGTCCAAATACACACACGCACGCAGGGAAATTTCCTATAACACCATCCCGTGCATCAGTCTCCCAAGGTATTTTGCGATCTGCCACCATCATTACTGTGTAAGAATATCATTTTCTAATTTATGTTGCACAGCTTTTCCTTATCAAAACAGGAAACCAGATGCTTGGGAATACAGAATACAGGAAAAAAGTATAAAGCCTGATTTCCAGAGGGGTAGCCCCTGTTAAGGTGCTGCCAGACTTCCTAGGATGACTTAGTATTCCCAGCTAGGAGAGAATTCAAATTTGGGAACACATTACCCCAACTTTTTGAAAAAAGAGATAGTATGGATCAGATCTTTACTAATAAACTTCCATCTGAACATCGCTATAGCTCTATGATTGTTTATAAAAGTGTTATGTATATCAGAGTGTTTATTATTGTTGCTGTATTTTAACTCTGATGTTGGTATTTTTGGTGTTAATTGCTGAGGATGTGAGCTAATACTGTTAATTTACATTGGATCAGTGCTAAAGCCTATGGAATAGGTGTTTTTATTCTATGGCTTCTTTCCTACTTTCTTTGTCTCGTCCTACCCGATAGTGCTCTCTCTCACAGATTTGTAAACACTTTTTCTGTCACAGAGTTCCATCAGAATGATCTCAGCCCCACAATCTGCAAGGCTCACCAGCACAAACACCCGCCATCTGAAACAAAATAGGGGACCATACCTGACCTTCATACATCACAATATCTAGAGAACTGTTTCCCCACCTATCTCTATTTATGTCTTATACATAATATGAATTTTATACAATTATTTCTCTATATATACACCCAGGGGTCTGTTGGGGCCGGAGCGAGGTGGAGCGAAGCTCTGCCAGCTCAGGAGTGGCCACTAGGGCAGCCAGGGGCCAAATCAGATTCTCTGATCTGATTCGGTCAGCTGCCGAATTGCTGCCGAAATTCGGCGGCAACTTTAAAAGCAATTGGAGGGAAGGGGGTTTGAGGGAGAGGCTCCAAACTTGGAGGGTAGCTGCTGGGGCATCTCCTCGAAATACCCACCAATTTTCAAGAAGATTGGACCAGGGGGTCCAATTCTACGGGCCCCCAAACAGGTTGCCCCCATCCCCTCCATTGTTCTCTATGGCAGGAAAAAAGTAACACTTTTCCCAACCATAGAGAACAATGGAGGGGATGGGACAACCTGGTCTACCTCGCAAGGGTGGGTGTGATGTTTATCGACAAACTCCAAATGACAGCCCCAGCAGTAGACAAAGACTGTTTAATAGACAGTAGCTTAACTGGCCAGCAAACACAGAGTAACAGCTAACAATAGGGCGAGGTCATACCATTAAAACACCTTTACAAAGAACACAGACTGTGATCCATTTGTTTCATTGTTTACATCCTCATTGTTTGTTTTGTTGTTTACACTTACATTTTCAACCTCTCCCACATCTCCCTCAGTTTGAGAGAGCACATTTCCAGAATCTCCCTTTCTCAAGTCTACTTCACCTTTTTCAACTGTAGTCACCTCTCCAGGTCCAACTCCATTCTTCTCAAGTTCTTTGTGCCTATACTTAAGCTTGCGTCTATTTCACATATACACAGACCCATCTGAAGTTTTCACTAAATAGGTACGAAGCTGATCACATCATTCCACCATGGAGTGAGGAATCAAACCCGGTTCTCCCAGATTAGAGTCCATGCGCTTAACCACTACACCAAACTGGCTCTCATTCATTAACCACTTAACCACTACACCAAATGACCTTGATGCATAGGACACTTGTATGTTTTCTTGGAGCAAAGATGCTCTGAGGCCATTCTTTGATGAATCGGCTTGCACCACCACTGACTTCATTGTGTCAAAATATTGAAGCACAGGTGCCTGACATAATCTCTGCTTAACCATATCAAATGCTTTCTGATGTTCAGGCATCCACTGAAATAATACATTGCTCTTAAGCAAATTTCTCAAGGGTGCAGTAAGTTCTGCTTCTTGAGGAACATACCTTGATAAGTATTGAACTGACCCCAAAAAACGGAGGACACCTTGTCTATCTTGTGGAGGTGGCATATCTTGAATGGCATTCACTTTTTCATCATCTGGATGCACCCCTTGAGCAGTAACTATCTGTCCCATATATTTTACAGAATCAACTTTAAACTGAATTTTATCCTTATTGAATTTAACCTTTTTAGACCTTGCTGTCTCCATGACTTGATGCAAAATCTGATCATGTCCCTCAGCTGTTCTTGCTGCTATGATCATATCATCTGCTATCATGCATACGGCTTTTATATGGCCAAAACCCTTATTTTTTTGCTGAAAAACCTCACTAGAAGACTTAAGACCAAATGGAAGTCGATGGAAACAATATCTTCCCCAGGGAGTATTGAATGTACATAAACATGACGAAGCCTCATCTAACGTAACTTGCCAATAGCCATCTTTTTCATCTACTATGGTAAAGAATTTCATCCCTGCCAACCTGCTCAACACATCATCCACTGTAGGGATGGTATAGTGTTGTCTACAAATTGCCTTATTCAAGTCACAAGGATCCAGACATATATGTGGCTTTCCATTCTTTTTTTCTGTTAGAACCAAACTGCTTACCCACTCTGTGGACCCAACCACTTTAGATATTACACCTGTACTTTCCATTTGAACCAATGTATTCTTTAACCTCTCCATTATTGTGAAGGATACTGTCCTACAGCCATGAATTACTGGGGGAACTGCTGGATCAACAAATATGTGGATGAGAGCCTTTAAATTCTCCCAGGCCCTCAAAAACATCTGCACAGGGGTCCTTTCGTAAAAAAAAAGAGGTGCAGGAGCTCATTAGCATAACTTATTTGCATATGCCACACCCCCTGACATCACTGGAAATGTCAGAAGGCCACACACCCCTTACGTCACCAGAAGTGTGTCAGAAGGCAATACCCACCACTCAGGCTCCACCCCAAAAATCTCCAAGGTATTTCCCAACCCAGAGCTGGCAAACCTATCTGATGGCAAAGAAAGAAAGGAAGGAAGGAAGGAAGGAAGGAAGGAAGGAAAGAAGGCAGGCAGGCCCTTCCCACCCAGGAATATTGTCTAAACCTCCCAGACAGGGCTCATTTGGTGTAGTGGTTAGGGACTTTTATCTGGGAGAACCAGGTTTGATTCCCCCCTCCTCCAGTCACAGACCTTGGGTCAGTCACAAGTTCTCTCAGAGCTGTTCTTGAAAGAGCAGTCCTCGAAAGAGCTCTCTCAGCCCTATCTACCTCACAGGGTGTCTGTTGTGGGGAGGGAAAGGGAAAGGAGTTTGTAAGCTGCTCTGAGACTCCAAGGGAAGGGAGGGGTAAAAATCCAATCTCTTCTTCTTCTCTTTCTGCCCACCCTCGAGGTCCTGTTCCAAACACCTGGTGTTTCTGGCCACTGTGTGACAGAGTATTGAACTGGATGGGCCATTGGCCTGATCCAACACTGGCTTTTCCTGTGTTCTTATGACATTGTAGACCAAGTCACAGGCCAGCCTGATATGGTCAGATCTTGGAATGTAAGCAGGGTCAGCCCTGGCTGATAGTTGGATGGGAGACCTCCAAGGAATGCCAGGGTCATGATCAATGTTCCCTCTAAGCTGTGGAATCTTGTGAGCAAAAATGCCACTTTGTGAGCAACTGGAATTAAAGTTGTGAGCGAGCGATTTGGCTATTGCATAAATTAGCTTGCTCTGGAACTGTCCTTCCTTGAGCTAAGAGAAAAATGTGTGAGCCAGAGGCTAAAATACTGTGAGCTAGCTCACACTAACTCAGCTTAGAGGGAACACTGGTCATGATGCATGGGCAGGCATTGGCAGACTACCTCTGAACATCTCTGGCCTTGAAAACCCTACAGGGTCGTCATAAGTCAGCTGTGACTTGGCAGCAGCCACAACAAATACTAATACAGACCACAGCCCCCAAATAATTTCTCTAAGTGACTTTGTGCATCACTCTGTACAGGGCTACCCAACTGCAGAAAGCTGGGAGCCTTCCTGCTCAGGCCGGCTGCTGCACAAGGTGGGGGGCTCCAAGGAGAAGGCACCCCTGGAAAGGGGGGAGTTGCTGATTCTGCCCATTGGGGGGGCTGCAGGAGTCCCTGATGTTCAGCTGAGCGAAGCCATCACGGCCAAGCAGAAGGGGATGAAAGAGCCCGAGTCCAGCAGAGAGATGCACCGGATTCGTGGCCAGGAAGGAGCTGTCCTGAGCCACAGCTCGCCTCTTCAGGTACTGTTAAATAGCAGCTCCCCATTGAAAAGCGCAAGACGGCCACATTTCTCTCTCCCAGCAGGATTGAAAGGCTTACTGCCTGCCCTCTCTTGACTTACTTGCGAGTAAACCTGCCCGGGACTGGCTGCGAGGCTTTCCCCTTCCTCCAGTTGCAGATTGGAACCCCTCCCTGGTCTCTTTGGCCGCGATGCAAGAGCAAAGGGCCACCCCCCCAACCCTGGAAAGAACTCCCCCACCCCTCCTCCTTGCTCAGCCTCTCCAGCCATGCAGCCGGCTCGCTTTAACCCTTTCCGAGCTGCAGATCCCCCCCCCTGTCCAGCTGCATTAGAGGGTGGCATCGAGTCTCCGGCCGCCTGGCTCAAGTCCCCGGCACCTCCTGGGGAGAACGGGGGGAGGGAGGAGGAGGAGGAGGAGGGGGGAGAGGCTTTTCTGGAGCATCTGCAATCAGCCCAGCAGGATTGAAAGGCTTACTGCCTGCCCCCTCTTGACTTACTTGCGAGTAAACCTGCCCGGGACTGGCTGCGAGGCTTTCCCCTTCCTCCAGTTGCAGATTGGAACCCCTCCCCGGTCTCTTTGGCCGCGATGCAAGAGCAAACGGCCACCCCCCCCCCCCCCAACCCTGGAAAGAACTCCCCCACCCCTCCTCCTTGCTCGGCCTCTCCAGCCATGCAGCCGGCTCGCTTTAACCCTTTCCGAGCTGCAGATTTCCCCCCCCTCCCCGTCCAGCTGCATTAGAGGGTGGCATCGTGTCTCCAGCCGCCTGGCTCAAGTCCCCGGCACCTCCTGGGGAGAATGGGGGAGGGAGGAGGAGGAGGGAGAGGCTTTTCTGGAGCATCTGCAATCAGCCGCCACTCTGCACAGCCTCCCTGATTCCCCCCCCCCAACAGCAGCAGGTTGCCCGGTCTGTCCGAGGGCCTGGAGAAGGGGGCGCAGCATTTGTTTCTGCTCTTCCCGCAGCCATCGGAGGCCGGGCAGCCAGCAAGCGAGCGGCCCGGGAGAGCAGTCTCTGGCTCAGCTGAGGGGCTCAGGCGGACCCTTAAACAGACGCTGCAGCAGCAGTGAGCCTGGCAATGGCGGGCCACGGAGCTCACTCGCTCACTCATTGGCCTGCCAGCCGCCCCATGTGCCGCCACCCTAGGCAGAAGTCTAATCTGCCTAGTGGGTGAGCCGGCTCTGCTGGGAAGAGAGAGAAACAAAAAGAGGTTCCCCTCACCCCTGCCGCAGCCCCGGCGAAGGGAAAAAAAGCAAAAAGGAGGCCCTCTCGCCCCCACCGCCGCCCCGGCCTGGCCAGAAACGGCGGCCTGGAGGGGAAAAAAGCAAAAAGGAGTCCCTCCCACCCCCGCCCCGGTGAAGGGAAAAAAAACAAAAAGGAGGCCTCTCACTGCCACCCCGGCCTGGCCAGAAATGGCAGCCAGGAGGGGAAAAAAACAAAAAGGAGTCCCTCCCACCCCCGCTGCCGCTCCAGCCCGGCCAGAAACAGTGGCTGGGAGGGAAAAAATAGCCTCGTCGCCGCCCCCGCCGCCTTCTAGAGGCCGGTGCCCTGGAAAGGCAGCAGCCAGCAGGGGGGCGGGGAGACGGCCTGGCCTCTGGAGGCCTCATCCTCAGCCCCGCCCGGAGCGCAGGAGCCCTTATCTACCCGCTCCTCGCTCTTCTCCTCGCTCACGCAGTGCTGCTGGCAGAAGGGGGTGGGGCTTATGTACCCGCCCCCTGGACTCTTCACTGGCGGAGCAAGACTCCGCCGCGCCCCGGCAGGAACGGAGGCCTGCATCTGCATACATGATAAATAATTGTTCCCTTGACAGAAACTCAGCTTGTTGTACAGTATCCACCCTACAAACCAGATCTAAACATTCACAGGCTATCCTACCCAACAATGGAGTGGTCGATATGTCTGTTATATAAAACAATAACTTAGCTTTTCCCCTTGAAGTAAAAACTAGAAGGTCGATTGTTCCAAGAGGCTTTATTTTTGCACCCCCATAAGCCACAAGACTTACGTTGCTTGCTTCTAGGAACTTCCTTCCAGGAAGCTTTTTCAACACCTGCAATGGCAAAACATTTGCCTCAGCCCCCATATCCAGCTTAAATTTCACTACACAACCTCTCACAGTCAAATCAACATACCATCCTGGTGCTTGAGCTCCTGCATTATCATTACTCTTATGAGATAACATTCCACTAAACAAACGGTGGATGTTCAAATCAGAGCTTAGATGCTTTTGCACACCACCCTCTGAACCTTTCATATCACATGCTGGAGCGAAATGATTTTTCTTATGACAGATGAAACAAATCTTTCCAAATGCAGGGCAGTTCCGAGGTTTATGCAAGCTGCCACACCGAGAATATTCCTTATCTCTGACGTAGCTGGTGTGGCCTTGGGTCAGTCACAAGTTCTCTCAGAGCTCTCTCAGCCCCACCTACTTCACAGGGTGTCTGTTGAAGGGAGGGGAAGGGAAGGAGATTGTAAACCACTCTACGACTCCTTCAGGTAGTGAAGGGTGGGGTATAAATCCAATCCCACCCCCTCCTCCCCCTCCTCTTCTTCTTCTTTGTACCCAGAGCGGATGAGGCAAGCAGTTTCCAGAACGGAATGCTGGTTTGCCCATGAGTTGACATCAGAGCCTGGCATCCCACCACTCTGAACCCATAAGCCACCCTCCCTCACCTGCCCGCACAGATGGGCAAAAGTTGGCCCGGGGAAAGACAGGTGAAGCCTTCTGCATTCTTGCCTGCCCCTTCTCTCTCTGAGCTCCTTGGCAGTCTTGAGACAGCTTGGTCCTCCCAGATGGCCAGAATTCCAATTTTTCTTGCAGTCAAGCACTTGCTGACTTCTTTGCTGAACTGTGAAAAAGAAACAGCAGCCCTCTTTTCTGCTTCATTCTTGGCTGTTGCAGGCTATTTCTGGGCACCAGTCTGGCTCTGTCAATCTGTCTCTTCACAACTTTGGGAGGGGAATGAGATCCCGAGAGCTCCTGTTCGAAATCCTTTAGGTGAGAGTCCCCCAAATGCATTTGTAACAGTACTTGGTGGTAGACAAGAGACGGTGTTGTCAGCTTGGGGGTGGAAGCTGGATGCACCCAGACAGGGTTGCCAGGAGTCACGTGGCTAGCGGTGAGAGTCTGGGGATGTGGGGGCCCACACTGCTCTAGGAATCATTGGAAACTCTATGGTAAAACTGGAGCCAGTTTGATATAGTGTTTAAGTGCATGGGCTCTAAGCTGGGAGAACCGGGTTTGATCCCCCACGCCTCCACTTGTAGCTGCTGGATGACCTTGGGCAAGCCATAGTTCTGTGAGAGCTGTTCTCTCAAGGACAGTTCTGGAAAAAGCTCTCTCAGCCCCACCTACCTCAGCTGGGTCTGTGTCCTGACTCAACATAGGATTTCTTGTGCACAGATGGCTATTTAGAAACTCCTGGAAAGCTCTTATCAACTGCCAAAATTTCACTCAGCTGTCCCAACGACATAGCTTGCAGCTGCATTGTAGTTACTTCAGCTAATTGCATATTTCAAGTGCCTTCTCTAATGTAAGGCCAGACTCCTTTAAAAGTCTCTCTTGTAGATTCTCCGTAGCACTAAACACCAGCTTCTCTCTTACCATTTCATTAGATAGATGACCACATTTACAGTTCTGAGACTTTAGTTTCAGTTCAGTAATAAAATGTTCAACAGCTACTCCCGGTTTCCAAGTATGGTTCCAGAACAAATAGTGTTCAAAAATCACGTTCTTTCTAGGAGTACAATGACTTTTAAACTGCTCATGAATTTCTTCTGTTTCCTTTGGATGTCCACCAGGATGTACAAATGTCACCCCAATATCACCAAAACAACCCCTGCTGCCCCAAAATCGCACATGCCACCTTGGGACACTCCCCTTGACCTCTCCTAGAAGGCAGGATGCCCTAAGGCACCCCAAAATTGGAAACATTTGGGGTACCCCAATCACCTCAATAATGGTGTCCAGAGGTCCCCCTCGTCAAGATGAGACCACTGAGGGGTCACTCGATACCCCAAAAGGTAACAATGTGCCACTTGGGTGGTCTACCTTGCAGGGGTTGGTGCGCCCCAAAATCGCCAGAACATCTCCTGTTGCCCCCAAATTGCACATGCCACCTTGGGACACTCCCCTCGACCTCTCCAAGAAGGCAGAATGCCCTAAGGCACCCCAAAATAGAAACATTTGGAGTACCCCAATCGCCTCAATAATGGTGCCCGGAGGTCCCCCTCATTGAGATGAGACTGCTGGGGGGGAGTCACTCGATACCCCAATGTGAAATAAAATGCCACTTGGGTGGTCCACCTCACAGGGGTTGGTGCCCCCAAAATCGCAGAAACAGCTCTTGCTGCCCCCAAATCGTGCATGCCACCTTGGGACACCCTCCCCCGACCTCTCCTAGAAGGCCAGGGTTCACTAGAGCATACCTCTATACCATGGTGCACGCTGCAGGACCTGTGTTTAATTGCAATTCCATATGATTTATTTCACTTCATACAGAAGGGAAAGAGACCAGCTTGGGTACACTGTGAGGAGGGGGGAGTGGCTGTGTGCTTTCTCTCTTTCTCCCCCCCCCCCCCATCCATTTTGGACACGTGTTCTGTGGCTGCTTCTGTTTAAAAACTCTGCTGGGAAGACTGTGCTTGAGGGGAAAATGCTCTGCTGTGGCTTGGCATTTTAAAAGGGACATTGTTTTTCCTTTGCTGGAAACCAGCTGGCGGGGTGGAGGTCTCAGACCGCAGGGAAGCCTGCACTAAACACAGATAGCCCAACCCAAAGGGGGGGGAGGGAACCCCTTCTTGCCAGTCTGAGCCTCTAGCATGAGAGAGCTGGTGAGTTTTTGAAACCTCCAAGGGCTTGAACTTACACCACACTTTTCAGCACATTTAAAAAAATAAAATAAACTGCACACATGGTTTACTCTCTCCCAGTTTTGCACCAAGCACAATCATTCTATTTTAACCTTCCCTCCTTTCTCTGTACAAAAATACAAAACTCACGGAGTATTGCTGTTTCTTTGATTCAAAAATAAATACAAGATTGCAGTGTTAATTTGAAACACACACACACAACAACTCACATTCAAGCTTCCCCGCCACATCTCACTGTACAAATCAGCTGCAGCCATTTTTTCCACACACCCTCCTTCTTCCCAGCAGTCCCTAACTCCACCTCTGCCAAAAGCGAGGAGGGGTGAGGGTCTTCCCCTCCTTGTCAATGCAGGGAGTTGTTCCTGTCTGTTTCCTGTCTTTTGACCACCTCCACTCTGTCTTCTAACCCATTCTAACAATGGAATGAGAGCTCTGTAGCTGGCATGTACCTGTTTCCTTTTCCTTCACCAGCCCCTGCCACTCCCTGTTCCATTCCTTCCACTAGCCCTGCCATTCCCTATTCCATTCCCTCCACCACCCCAAGCAATGGCTGGGAAGTGGAACAGGTACAATGGGGACAGAGGCAGGTAAGTTCATGCATTAGTGGGTTAGTGGGGGTGGGTTAGTGGGGCTGGGGAAGGGAAGGGAAGAGGGGAAGGTAAAGGTAGAGGGGGGAATGGAAAGAAGAGTAGCAAGAGTGTTGGGAGAGAGGAAACAAACAGTGGGAATGCTGGAAGTAACGTGTTAGAAGACACAGTGGGGGTGGTTAAAAGAGAGGAAACAGAGATAGAGTTAGTGGAGGAGGGGGATCTAGGGAGGTGGGGAGGGGGCGGAGTGGGAAACTCCAGATCACTGCATCTTTGGCACACCCTTGCCAATCTTGCTGTTTCTGGAGCCTTTGAAACAATACAAATAAAACAACAATTATAAAAACCCATTAAAAGTTGCAAAAAACCTACAGTTTGGATTGCCAGTCATTCAAAACTAAAGTAGTCAAATGCAGTCTTCAATAAAGCTGTCTTCAACTGCCTCCTACCCACCTCCTGGTTCCCGACCTCTTACCTCCTGCCAACCGTCCTTCTCCCCACTGAGACCTCATCGGCTGTGAGGGAACATAATGCACATGCCAAAAAACATGCTGTCGACAAATGGGCTGTATGTGCACACACCCCCCTCCCAAAAAAAATCCCTTTAGTCTATGACATTGAACCCTGCCCCCAAGCCAGGACATGTCAACACATCTCAGGGAGGCCTGTTGAACATTAGTTTGTAACTGCAGCTGCCTTCAGTAGTTAATTTTTATGTTTGAGTATTACCATTTTGATCTACTGCTATAATCTCTTAAGTAATTTGGACCAGAAAGGATTTAAAGCTCTGGCTCAGGACCAAAAATGTTTTCAATACTTAATTTTTATTTTAAACAAGAACAGTTGAACAAGTAGTAACAATAAATAACTATGTACAATAAAAGACTATGCCTCACTCCTGGTCTTCATCAGTTGCCGAGCTTGCCAGCGTTTCCTCCGCGGCGGCCTCCGTCGGGTGTGTCAGCCTGGCCACATCTGTCCTCAGCTTCCGCACCATCTGCTGAACCAGTGTTATAAGCCAGATGATGTTACGAACTGTATTGGGGAGGGGAAAGGGGGGTGGAGGTTAAAGATGGCATTGATGGTGATTGTCCATGTAAGTACAGTTGTCTGTACCAATCAGATGGCCAAATAGCATCCTAGGTGGGCTGCTGTGAGTTGCTCACTGGGTTGCGACTTATGGTGGACTTCATGGAAAACATGTGCTCATAGCCACATGCCTTGAGTGCTCCATCTGGTTTCTGGGTGGTGGAAGACAAGCCCACAACAATATTTGTACAGAGTTCCCCATATACTCTTAATGCATTCCACTTTCATCTGTTATCGACCGTCTCCTGGAATTGGGAGAACCGCCTCTTCAGGGCCTGGCATCCTTGGCAGGACTCCGGTTCCTCCACAACCTCAGGGGGGGGGGGGTGATGCCACAGGTTGTCCTAGGGCAAAACATGATACAGGTAAGACCCAGACCATGACGTGAAGTCCCCGGTAAGCTAATACAGGATGATCTTACCAATACTGACTCTGCTGAGGATGCAATGACAATTGGTCTCAAATTTCCCCCCTCCTCAGACTGTTCCTCAGTCAATGGACCTGTGTTGGGTAGAGTTTATAAGAGTGCATTAGGAGACATGATAGGCTTAACCTGGATTATCTCCTGATTTTTTGAAGGACCGCACACCCTTTGTTGATGTCTCCCATTGGAGACAAGTGAAATTACATTGGGCTGCCTGAGTTTAGGTATGCGAAAGCACACTGCAGCAGTACTTGATCAGGCTAAGTGTTGGTCCACCTCACCTTCCCTGTGGCCAGCTGGTCTTGTATGGCTGCAGCAGGGAAGGCATAAGTGTTGCCATAAGTAAAAGCCATTAATTATGATGGAACTATATATATATATATATATATATATATATATATATATATATATATACACACATATATACATATATACATATATATATATGTTGTGGTTGCGTAATGAGCTGAGGTACCTGAGGATGGTCCCTCACCTGGATCCTCCTGTGCAGACTCCTGAGAGGAGGAGGAAGCAACCCTTGCCCAGCTGGACCATCCACATTGCCGCACATGCAGAGCAACTATGCAAAGGAAAGGGTCATATTGGTTGATGAAATTCCAAGAATACAATTGAAAGCTCACTGTTACAATTCAAATCAGGCAGGGCTGTAATTGTACATGCATCGTTACATAAGAACATAAGGGAAGCCAATGTTGGATCAGGCCAATGGCCCCAGCAGAGGGGCCAGGCTTACAGCACACCGAATACCACTGCTGGCCCCATTCTAAATCCATCCACGCGCCTTGAATGTTCAATGACACATTTTAATTAGCATCCCATAAACCCACTCAGTGTTAGTGTATGACTTATTTTCTGGAACACTGGTAGCCCATTTTCATTTCTACATAGGGGTAAGGAAAAAATCCATCCCATGCTGTTTTGTGCCCGCATGACTCTGAGGTACTGACATGCCTGGAATATGTGGACCATTGCATCATCCCTTAGCCCGCACCTTGCAGCACTGGGAGCAAGTGGGTGGCTTGCAAACAGGCGGTACTGCAGGGACACGGGCGCATAGCTGACCCACCCTGCAATGATTCCTTTGTCTAACCAAAAAGGACTAAAAAAAGGGTACAGTGAAATAGGGGGATTTAGGACAGAAACAGCTCACATTGGTGCCCACAGTTCTGTTAGGACTTTTGTCCAATAATCAGAAAAATCAGAGTAATGAATCTTGCTTTTCTGGAAAGAAGAGATTGCTTCTTTTGGTTTAAAAGAAGTTTATTACTAAAGGGAAAAGGTAAACGGGATTAGCTACAAATAAACAAAACATGCTTTCTAAGGAGCTGCATTATGCTCCGTCTTCACACTAAGACATACTGATAGAGAGTGAGAGATTGTAATGGAGGATCTCTCCTTCTTCTTGACCCCTGAAAGGAAACACCTGATATCATTGACCAATTAGCAAGACAGTACACCTTTAGTTTTCCCGGGTCTACAGTCAATTGGCCAGCTGCCAGGTATTACTTCCAGGCTAACATAGGTAAACAAACAAGTTGCATAGTTAACCCTATAATGACTGAATTTCTCAGGCCTTGCATTACATGCTCATTTCTCCAACACCCCTTCTCAAGACCTGAAATGCAAGTCATTATACATGCATACACAAACATTATTCAGCATTAGCATCAAGCATATTCAACATTCCACGAAGTCTTTCAAACTTGTCTTTGGTCAGTGGCTTAGTCAGAATATCAGCCACCATCTCTTCTGTACGACAATGCTTAATCTCTATCAGCTTTTTCTGGTACAAATCTTTAACTAATGCACATTTAATACCAATAGATCTACTTCTAGCAGTCGTGCTCTCTTCCTTACATATAGTTATACAAGCTTGATTATCCTCTAACATAAGTATAGGTACAGGTTCAATTATTCCAAAATCTTTCAACATCTCAAAGATCCATTCAAGTCTGCTGCAGGCACTTGCTGCTGAAATGCACTCAGCTTCTGCTGTGGATTGCGCTACAACAGTCTGCTTTCTACTAGTCCAGTCTATCAGTCCATCTCCATAAAAGAATAGGTATCCACTGGTAGACTTGTAGTTGTTCATCTCTTCTCCCCAACTGGCATCCATGTAGCCAACTAGTCTTGGTTGTTCAGTTGGTGCAATTTTTAGTTTTAAGTCCATTGTTCCTCTTAGGTAACGTGCCATCTTCTTTATTGCACTCCAATCATGATGATTTGGCGAACTTACTTTTCTGCTTAGAAATCCAACTGCCGCTGTAATATCTGGACGCGTTGATTTGCTCAGGTACAAGAGCTTTCCGACAGCCTCTCTGTATCCTCCTATGTCCTTTAGTGGTGTGCCGTCCTTCTCCTTCAGATATCCAGGTTCAAGTGGGATTGATGAAACTTTGCAGTTTTTCATGCCAACAGATTCTATAAAGTCCATAATCTTTCTTTTCTGGCATAAAAGAAAAGTTCCATCCTCGAGTCTCTCAATTTGCATTCCGAGGTATTGTTGAACATCTCCTAGCTGTTTGACTTCCACTTCCTTATTCAGTCCATCAGCTATTGCTTTGATGTCTCCTCTGTTTTGACAAGCCACGATCAAGTCGTCAACGTAAACAAGAACATACTGGTATTGTCCATTTCTGATTCTAGTGTACAGACAAGGTTCAGCTTTCCCTTGCTTGAAGCCTTGCTTCTTTAAAAGTTCAGTAAGTTTGTCATACCAGGCCTTTGCGCCTTGCTTTAGGCCATAGAGTCCTTTATTAAGTTTGTAGACTAAGTTTTCTTGACCTTTGACCTTGAAACCTTCAGGTTGTTCCATGTAGATTTCCTCAGATAGTTCTCCATTGAGAAAAGCAGTCTTTACATCAAGATGCTCTACTATCATGTTCCTAGATGCTGCAACACTTAGAAGTGTTCTGAATGTTGCTTGGTCAGTAACTGGAGCAAAAGTTTCAAAATAGTCAGTCCCATATTGCTGTGAGTAGCCTTTAGCTACTAGGCGTGCTTTGTATAGCTCCACAGTTCCATCTTCCTTGTGCTTAATTTTGAAGACCCATTTACATCCAACAGGGTTTCTGCCTTGAGGTAGTTGAGTGAGAGTCCAGGCCTCTTTTTCGCTAATGGATAGCAGCTCCTGTTCCATTGCTTCAAGCCATCTGCCTCTTTCACTCGCAGGTAAGTTGCAAACTTCCTTCCAGTTCTTGGGTTCCTTTGCAGGTTGCACAAGTTCACAAAATCCATACTTCATTGGAGGTTTTCCCTTAGTGCTCCTTTCTGATTGCCTCACACTGGGTGTGGGTGCTGCTGTGGGTTCTGCCGTGGGTTGAGCCGCTTCCTCTGGTGTGGCCCCTGCTTCCCCTTCTGTTTCAGTAGTTTCCTCAGAAGGTGGACCTGCTGCTTCACTTGCCAGTTCCCCGGCCAGTTCACCAGCAGTCACTACAGGTAGCCAAGCAACGAACTCATCAGGTGCAGTCCCAGGCATCTTTGGATCAGCTGCAGTGGAAACACTAGGCAATACAGTCTCATCAATAAAAACAACATTGCGTTCTTCTACTGTGTGGGTTTGGGGATTGTATATCCTGTACCCTTTCCCACCAACAGGATAGCCTACAATAAGTCCAGTTTCAGTTCTGGAATCAAGCTTTCCCCTCTTTTCCTTTGGTATGTGTGCATACCCTTTTGCGCCAAAAGCTTTGATATGCCTTAGACCAGGCTGTCTTCCAAACCAAGCCTGAAAAGGGGAGGTTCCAATAATCTTTGAGGGTAATCTGTTGTGTAAGTACACTGCTGTGTTCAGGGCTTCTGCCCATAAACCGTTTGGCAGTCCAGAATGCATCAGCATAGCTCTGCACATCCCTTGCAGTGTTCTGTTTAATCTCTCAGAAGCTCCATTTTGCTGGGGTGAATAAGCAATGGATACTTTATGTTGAATTCCTTGCTCTTGTAGAAATTGTTTGAATTCAGCATTACAATATTCACCACCTCCATCTGTGAGTAAGCTTTGAGGTGCTTTGCCAAATTTATTTTTAACAATAGCCACATAATTTTTAAATCTACGCAGTGTTTCATCCTTACTTCTCAGCATATACACATAAGTGTATTTTGTTTTATTCTCTGTGAAAGTCACAAAATATTTGTTCCCACCTAGGGATGCAGGTAAAGGCCCAACAAGATCACTGTATACAGTTTCCAAAAATTCTTGATTTTGCGCTGGAGTTTTCCCAGAATAACTTGGGGCATCTCCCTTTGCTCTGAGGCATGTCTCACATCTAGTTTCACTCTTTTCACAATGCACAACAGGTATTCCACATTGCTTTAACAACTGCTCAACAGATTTCAAATTTCTATGTCCCATTTTAATATGCCACGAAAATAAACATTTTTCATGTTTACAAGCATCATCACAAGCATCCTTAGTCTGGCAAATCTGTTCCTTATCATCAACAGTCTCTATTTCCTCATCAGGATCAACATCAAAAGTTTCTGTCTCCTCATCATCACAAGCTACAAAGTAATGAAAGCCATTTTTCTCTTCCACTTTAAATTCAAGCTCTCCATCCTTGGTAGAGACCTTGCTTCCTTGCTCTGGTTTGAGCACTACAATATGGCCAGTATTCATAAGGCTTTTTGTTGAAATTAAGTTTTCAACAGCTTCAGGCACATAAGCTGTATTTTGCAATTCAACTTCAATTAATTGATTATCTGTAGTGGACAATCGCAATTTTACAGTCCCAACGCCTTGTACATTCAATAATTGCCTGTTAGCTTGGTAAATTCTTGGTTTGTTTTCAACATCTATGTTACTAAACCAGGCTTTTTCTCTACACACATGTGTACAAGCACCAGAATCGATTAAAAATATTTTCTTATCATCTGTGTTAAAATCATCAGTGATCCTAAAAGCATTGCCTTTGCTCTGTGTCTGTGCTGCAAACTTCTTTCCTCTGTGCTGTGCCTGTGAAACGTGACCTCTGCTCCTCCCATAATGGCTTCCCCTTCCACTGGCTGGTTCTTTGTTACTGGAACCATGTGCTCCTGTGGCTCTTTGTTCTTGGGGCTCATTATTAGGTGCATACTTAGAAGAGCAGTACTTTGCAAGATGATTTTTCCCACATATAAAACACTCTATTTTCCTTTTAAATCTCTGTCCATGCTTTAGACTCAAAACAGACATCTCATCAGACAAACTTTCTTTCAAATTTCTAGAATCATATTCCTCAGTTAGTGCAGACAAAAGACCTTCTAAAGTCAGATCATCTTTCAGTCTAATCATACTGGTTACAGACTTATAGGAGCTAGGCAGACCCTTAAGAATTGAAGAAATCATATCTGTATCAGAGGGTGCTTCATTCAGGTCTTTAAGCTGTGTGTAAATGCCCATTAATTTGTCCATCTCTTTGGGAAGGCAGTCTCCCTCCTTCATCCTGAAATCAAAAATCTTTCCCTTGAGGGAATAGATTTTACTCTTGCTGTGCTTATCAAATTTATTCTTTAAGTGTTTAATCATCAATCTGGACGTGGCTAGCCCTCTTAATCCTGGTACCTCTGTGTAGGGAATACTCCCTAAAATCAGGGCTTTAGCAAAACCATCCATCATAAGGAATTGTGTCTTATCAGGGTCAGTTTCTGGAGGATTTTCAGTTGTTAATACTTGAAGGGCATTGTGAGTCTGCAGGCGACTCTTCAAATACTCCTCCCACCACTGATAGTTAGCCTTTGTAAGTCTGAGGTTTGGCATTTCTTGGGATGGGGCATTAAAAGCCATTTTTTTTTTTTACTCACGTCCCTTTGGATTTGAGATAGAAGCACAGGTTCTGGCTCACTCATCTACTTCTCCAGGAGCTGGCAGGGTTAATCTTTCCCCTCTCTGCAGCAGCAGCAGCGCGAAGTTCAAAAGCTCCTTTGCCTCGCCTTCCTTTGTTCTCCAGGCAGCAGCGTCTCTGGTGCTCTGGTGCTCAGCTCAGCTCCATTTACAGCAGGCAAAAATTAATCCAGTCAAAAAAAAGATCCTTTGCTCCTGGCAAACTACAATCCAGCATAGGTTTTCCCCTGATCAGCAAGGAAACAGGGTTGGGCCTTTCTGGCTGCAAGATTGCTCTGAGAGCAGGAAGGAAAAAAAGTGGTCGTTTTAAAAATCCAAGCCTCTAGCTCTTATTCCCTATTTCTCTTTCTCAATCAATCCAGAAAGCTTTTTAAGAGAAGCAGCTTTTAAGAACCATCCTCTCTTGCTACCATTTGTTAGGACTTTTGTCCAATAATCAGAAAAATCAGAGTAATGAATCTTGCTTTTCTGGAAAGAAGAGATTGCTTCTTTTGGTTTAAAAGAAGTTTATTACTAAAGGGAAAAGGTAAACGGGATTAGCTACAAATAAACAAAACATGCTTTCTAAGGAGCTGCATTATGCTCCGTCTTCACACTAAGACATACTGATAGAGAGTGAGAGATTGTAATGGAGGATCTCTCCTTCTTCTTGACCCCTGAAAGGAAACACCTGATATCATTGACCAATTAGCAAGACAGTACACCTTTAGTTTTCCCGGGTCTACAGTCAATTGGCCAGCTGCCAGGTATTACTTCCAGGCTAACATAGGTAAACAAACAAGTTGCATAGTTAACCCTATAATGACTGAATTTCTCAGGCCTTGCATTACATGCTCATTTCTCCAACAAGTTCAAGTGCATGAGATACTTACTGGGGTGATGACTCTGTGTCCAACTCGGCCTTCCTCCCTGTTCCCACAAGCAGACAAGGAGGTGGAAGCGGGGAGGACGGTGCCTGGATGGTGGGAATCCTTCCCAGTCCTCAAGGGTGTCAAAAAATGCCCCGTTTTCTCTTTTGAACTTTGCCCTACATTGGGAGGTGTTCTGATGGAATCCCTCCCAGGAAAGCAGCCTGGAGTCCTCCTGGAATATGGATATTGTCTCTAGGTGGGTGCTGGGCATTACACGCGGTCCTGCCTCTAGTTCAAACAGGACCTCAAGCATTTCTTTGATTTCCTCCTGCTGCCAGTAGACTCCTAAAGTGGACGCCATACTGAAGTTTGTAGGGGTGAACACTTGAGTGCTTGCAGTACCAAGCGCATGCAATAGGGGATTTTTGAACCAGTCCATTCCACTCTACAGTGGTGGAGTGCTTGGCACGGTGGAGTGAGGTTGTTTTGCTAATGTTTCTAGGACAGCGGTTCTCAACCTGTGGGTCGCAACCCTGTTTGGGGTCGAATGACCATTTCACAGGGATCACTGGCTGGCGTCGCCCCTCCCCACCGGCAGGAAAGGGCCCCACACTCAATTGAGTGCAAGGTCTTGCCTCCCGGCTCTTTGCCCTCAAAGGGAGCTTTCCCTTTAAGGGCAAAGAGCAGGGGTTGGTTGGAGCCAGAGCCCTGCCCCCTGCTTCCAGCAGCCCTTCCAGCAGGGGCCATGAGGAGGCAGAAGCCAGCAGGTAAGTCAATGGCCACTTCCCCCTCCCCCCCGCCGCCTTCCCTAGGCTCCGCACCGAAGCACAGAGCCCAGGAAAAGCGGCAAAAACCACCCCCCTCCACCTTCCCTAGGCTCCACACTGAAGCGCAGAGCCCAGGGAAGGTGGCAAAAACCACCCCTGCGCCAAGGCTCAGAGCCCAGGAAAAGCAGCAAAAGCTGCCCCCCACCTACCTACCTTCCTTCCCCCTCCTCTCTCTCCCCCCCACCTTTCTCTCTCTCTTACTCTCTTCCCCCTTTCTCTCTCTCCCCCCTCTCTTCCCCCTTTCTCTCTCTTTCTCTCTCTTCCCCCACTCTTCCCCCTTTCTCTCACTCTCTCTCTCCCCCTACCTTTCTCTCTCTTCCCCCCTACCTGCAACAGCCTCTCCCCCCCCATCTACCTTCATTTTCTCATGGCATCTTCTGTTGAAGAAAAGTAAGTCTGAAGCCTGAGTGTTTGTTGTGTCTTGTTGGGAATAGCTTGCAAATATATGTGTGTCTAAAGTCTGTATCAAAGTTGTTTGGTGCTAACTGCCATGCAAGATAAAACATTTGAAAAAGTAGTTTCATTGTTGTGTGTGTTGGCAGAATTTTATGGTTGGGTGTCACCATAACATGAGGAACTGTATTAAAGGGTCGCGGCATTAGAAAGGTTGAGAACCACTGTTCTAGGAGGATGGCAGCCCAGCCAAGGCATTTGTATGCCCTGGAAAATACAGAGATCAGCAACATCAAAGGTCTTGCATCGGGTTATCCTACACATTGGCATTAGCGCCACTCCCCACCCCCCACCCCACCCCGGGGTGGTCGACCCTAACCATATTCCCTCTCCCCCCCCCCCCGACCCCTCGAAGGTGGTGGAAACACACATTGGAGTGTCTGGGAAAGGCAAACGAGGCTGTTCAAGGCCAGAAGACATGTCGGTCCTTCAAAATTCAAGCTTGCTTAGAACAGTTCCCTTTTGAAGCTACCACTGTGGGCTATAGTGTCTCCAGTAAACTGTCCTCATATGTACCTCCTGTCTTCCCCCCCCCCAAAAAAAAAGCCTGCCTAGCTCAACTACAAATGTAATGTCATTGTTAAAATGCTTTGCCCAAATTCCCCTCTCAGCCCAATTTCCCCAGCGATACAACAATATGGCTTCTTAACCTCTTTTGAGGTAAGTGGATGTTTTGTTTTGTTTTTTTATAGAGGAGAGGAGTCCACATACATTCTTAAAAGGAAGAGCAAGGAGGGATGTTATACTGAACTTCAAAAACAGTTTGGCAGATGCTGCTGATCCCATTACTTTCCTGTTCAGAGGCAGTGTGCCATAGATTTCTATTGCTTAGGGGCGCAAGCCTCCATTTGGGGCCTGGAGACCACCCACATTTAAAACCGATCCCCTGCTGACTGAGATAAGCTCCCCTGGAGAAAATGGATCCTTTAAAGGGTGGACTCTGAAGCACTGAACCATGCTGAGGACCCACTCTTCCCCGAAATCCCAGTCTCTCCTGGCTTCTGTACTGTCAGCAAATGATCAGGTCTTTGTTGATTAAAACATAGTCCTTTATTTTCAGATACTGGATACAGGTCTCTGTCTTTGTTAGTGATACATTACAAGAGGGACAGAGGTGTATTATACCTTCAAACATGAAAGCTCAAACAAGAACACCAATCAGCATACAGGAAAAATAGCGGGAAATACTAGGGTCACCCTTTGTCACCCCAGGATGAGAAAATGGAAAAATCCCAGATCTTAAGGTGACTTGTGAGACCCAGACATGCCAGGCACTCATAAACAATTCTCAAGGCTGTTGTCAATAGATAGCACCCTGAGAGTCTGTAAGGCGCGGAAGGGAGGGAACAAGGGAGATAACTTTGTGCTTGGTGATAATCTGGAATGTGGGAACCTTCATCCTAAAAAGTAACATTGAGCAGAGAAAAGCAATACTACATCAAAGGGGGTCATAAACCATTTGGCTAGGCATTCCAAAGGAAGAAACGAAAGTAACATGTGAAACAAAGAATATAGTCACCCATTTGCAACAGTGTCAGATTCAATCATAAGAAATAAGAATGAAACATTTATAAAAAGAACAGTTGCAAAGCAGAATCTGACACCCTGCCCCCTTAAAACTAAACCTCCCCTCCCCCAGGCTTGTCGGGGAAGCGCTTGTGAAAGGAGCGGACTAACTTAGGAGCGTGCACGTTATCAGCGAGGACCCATTCATTGAGCTCCGGGCCAAAATCTACCATTTGACTAAGTAGTAGACACGGCCTCTCCGAACTTTAGAGTCCAGAACTTCAGAAATTTCTAAATGAGGTTCCCCCTCCTTCATCAGAGGAGGAGGTGTCGGAGGATCCGGGTGCCATGCATTCTGCCCAGGATTCTTCTTCAGGAGGCTGTAATGAAAAACAGGATGCACAGAACTTAATGACTTAGGCAGTTCCAACTCGAATGACACCTCCGAAATCTTTCTCAACACTTTATAGGGTCCAACATATTTCCATCCCAATTTCCTGCTGGGTTGGAGTCCATGAATGTTTTTTGTGGACAAATATACTGAATCACCAGGCTTTAAGTCCCGACCTGCAGCTCTTCCTTTATCAGCATATTTTTTATAATCCAGCTTGGCTTTATTCAACGTTTGTTCAATGAGGGGCCAGGACTCTTGCAGTCGCGACCACCACTGCCCAAAATCCGAGTTTGGGGTTTCAGCACTATCAGGTAAAGATGGCAGAGGTTTCCCCTCAAACCCCCCTACTGCCATGAACGGTGACACCCCGGTGGAAGAGTGCACTGCGTTATTGTAGCTGTATTCAGCAAAAGGGAGCAAGTCCACCCAATTATCCTGATGATAATTGGTATAACACCGAAGGAATTGTTCCAGAATTTGATTAACTCGTTCGGATTGTCCATCAGTCTCTGGATGATAACCCAAGCTGAGGGCGGGTTCAATGTCCATAATTTTCAAAAGCTCCCGCCAAAAGGTGGCAATGAACTGGGAGCCTCTATCGGAGACCACTCTTTTAGGAAACGTGTGGAGCTTAATGACATGGTTAAAAAACGTTTTGGCCAGCCCCTTGGCTGTAGGCAATTGCTTGAACGGGACAAAATGGGCTTGCTTAGAGAAAAGATCTACCACGACCCAAATGACCATTTTCCCCTTCGAGGGTGGGAGGCTGGTGATAAAGTCCATAGAAACCGTTTCCCATGGTCGGGAGGGGGTAGGGAGTGGCTGGAGCAGACCTGGCACCTTCCCCCCCCCTTTTGCACATTAAACACACTTGACAAGAAATAACATAATCTGACACATCTTTGCGCATTCAGGGCCACCAGAATTGCCGTTGTACCAGGTTCAGTGTCTTTAGGAACCCAAAATGCCCTGACAATTTGGATTCATGGCAAGATAGCAAAATCTCCTTCCTAAGGGAAAGGGGCACACTTAATTTTGAGCCATGATACCAGCAGCCTTCTATGGATTTGGTAGCTTCGCTGTCACCCTCCCATTCCCTCACTTCTTCCGGGGTGTACGCTTCCCCACACCTTTCAGTCCATTCCTTGGTCTTGAGAGCCGTTTTCTTATGGCTCCGAGTCACTACCGCCCCTCCCAATTGTTGCTGCGAAAACATGGAGTCGAAGACTTCTTCTCTCTGGGACTCATGTTGGGGTAGGCGGGACAATGCGTCTGCTAAGGAATTAGACTTCTCAGGGAAATGTTTCAGGACGAAATTGAACTTTGAGAAAAAGTCGGCCCATTGGAGTTGTTTTGCATTTAAAGACCTCTGGGTCCGTAGGGCCTCTAAGTTCTTATGGTCAGTCCATATTTCAAAAGGCTTTTGCGCCCCCTCCAGCCAATGCCGCCAAGTTGAGAGGGCTAACTTAATGGCTGCCGCTTCCTTATCCCACACTGACCAATGTCTCTCTGCCTCGGTAAACTTCTTTGAGATGTAAGCAAGGGGGTGCAACACCTCACTAGAGTCCCGCTGCAGAATCGCACCCCCCCATGGCCACATCCGACGCATCCACATGAATGATAAATTCTTTAGTTTCATATGGGTGGGCTAAGATTGGCTCGGACGTAAACAACCGTTTAAGCTTGTCAAACGCAGCTTGGCATTGTGGGGTCCAACATAGTCTCTCCCCGGGTTTCCCTGCCTCAGGACCCCTCCCCTTAGTCTTTAGCAGTTCGGTCAGAGGCAACGTAATTGTGGCAAAGTCTTTTAGGAAAGTCCGGTAAAAATTACAAAATCCCAAGAGACTCTGGAGTTGCTTGCGGGTACGAGGGGCTTCCCATTGTACTACCACCTCCACTTTTGCTGGGTCCATTTCCAGCCCTCTTTGAGAAATGCGGTAGCCTAGTAAATCCACCTCCCTTTTATGAAACTCGCACTTGGAAAGCTTGGCGTACAGCTGGTGCTCTAGCAGCGTCTTTAGCACATCCCTCACCAAAGTCACATGAGAGTCCTTATCAGCTGAATAAATCAAGATATCATCTAGATAGCAGAGCACCCCTTTGAACAAGTGCTTGTGCAACACTTCATTGATTAAACTCATAAAAACGCCGGGCATGCCACTCAAACCGAAGGGCATCACCAAGTACTCGAATTGCCCCAAGGGGGTATTGAACACAGTTTTATACTCGTCCCCCTCCCTGATGCGCACTCGGAAGTACGCGTCCCTGAGGTCTAATTTGGTGAAAATTTTCCCTTTGGCGGCTTCCGCCAGTAAGTCCTTGATCAAAGGTAGGGGGTAAGCATTAGAAGCGGACACCACATTCAAACCCCGATAGTCTGTGCACAGTCTCAGTCCCCCATCCTTTTTTTTCCTAAACAGGACGGGTGCGGCAAACGGAGACTTGGCTGGGCGAATGAAACCCCGCTCCAGATTTTTGTCCAGAAACGCCCGTAATTCCTCTCTCTCCGAGGGGCTCATGGAGTACAGTTTCCCTTTGGGCAGTTTCTCCCCGGGTAGCAGTTCAATAGCACAGTCAGTGAGGCAATGGGGGGGAAATTCATCAGCCTCGGTTTCACTGAACACCTCCTCCAAGTCTCTATACTCCCGGGGAATGGGGTTCACCGACACCGCCAAAGCTGCAGGAGTCCCAACCCCAGGCGGCTCTAGTCCCCAGCGCGATTCCCAAACGTGATCTGCGCAGTGGGGGTTCACCCAGGAAATTTTCCCATCACTCCATTTGATGTAGGGGTCATGTGAACTCAGCCAAGGGCTACCTAACACCATGGGGAACTGGGTGTTGGGAGTAATCACGAATGCCCTCTCCTCCCAATGAGTCCCCGTCCCCACCACCAACAGTTCAGTCTCTGCCACACACACTTCCTTCACGCTTCCTTCATCTCTGACCCATCCATCTGAGTGAACCGCAGGAGTTCCTCTAAAGGGGTCACCTTGGGTCCCAACCCTTCTATCACTAACGGGCTGATCAAGTCTCTGGCACACCCCGAGTCTATGAGGGCTCGAACCTGCATATGAGTTCCTGTGCGGGGCACTAATACAGTCACTACCATGTAAAGCAAGGGGCCCGGGATGCTCACCGGCAATGGCGCGTCGGGGGACGGGACCTGCAGCTCTGCGCCAGCTACTGCAGGTCGTTGGAGTTTCCCGACGGCTTGGCCTCGGTCAGCCTCGCTCATTGCCCCTTCCAGCTTTAATGCCTGAGGTTTAAAGGGTGTCTTGGGAGCCTTCGGGGTGCCACCCCCCACTGGGGTGGAGGTTTTCGGAGCCTTCGTCCCCCCCTGGGGACAGTTGGAGGCGATATGGCCGGACTCTCCACACCTCATGCACAAACCTTGCTTGAAGCGGGCCTCGCGCAGCTTCTGGAACACCGCCCGCCCGTCTGTCTTTGGGGTGGGTTTGGAGAGTTGCGCCGCGGGAGCTCCCAATTTGATCAGGGTAAAACGCTCCTCCACATCCGCCGCTGCCCTCATCCAAGCCGCCAGAGTCTGGCCTCTCGCGTCTCAGGATGGTCTTGTAGATCTCGTGGGTGAGTCCCTCTCGGTACTTCTCCACGAACAGGTCCGGACCACCCCTGAACCTTAGCAGCGATGCACCGGAAACGATCGGTGTAGTCTCAGACTGTCCCACACCCCTGTGTCAGCCGGCGGAGTTGGTTCCGGGCTTTCTCCTCTCCCAATGGGTCTTCGTAGTGCTGGCGCAGGGCCCACATGAAGTTGTCTACCGACTGTAGTTCAGGTCCCGGGAGGTTGTGCAGACTCACATACCAGTCGCTCGCGGTGTCCCTCACCTTGGACCCGATGTAGCCGACACGGTCCCTCTCCATTGGGTAAAGATGCCCCCAGGACGCCATGAACCTCTCGATCTTGATGATGAAGAACCAAAGCTTCTCTGGATCTCCGTCAAAAGTCGCCATCACAGGGTCATTGGGCAGTTGCCGCACATAACCTCCCACCGGGATGGCGAGTCCCGGTGCTGGCGGTGCGGCCGGGACCCCAGCGGGAGGCGCCCCAGCCCCTGCCAGCTGCGCCGGTGCTGCCCCTGCCCCCCCAGCCGGGGGTGCAGGGACCACTACGGCCGGAGCTCCTCCAGCCGGCGCCTGTACTGGGGGTTGCACCACCCCAGCAGCCAAGGCACCCATCAGGTGCTGCTGCATTTCCAGCATGGCCTCTCGCATGTCCGCCACCAGCCGGTCGTGCATGTCGGCAAACCTTCGATCCAGGACCCGGTCCAGGTCCCCACTCGTGGGATCAGGGCCTCGGGGCATCACATGCTCCTCCTCCTGGAAGCTGAGGCCCCAGGCTCCTGATCCGCGACAAGGGTAGCGATCCTCGTCCACCACGCCCGGTTGCCACTGAAGCGCACTCATGGATCCATGTCTCGGAAGTGCCTCCCCCAAATGTAGCCCAGGAACAAGAGGGGGAAGCAGGCGGCCCGAGGAGCTGAGACCCGGGACGTAAGGGCAAGCTCAGCTCCTGGGTGGTGGTCACTGGTACCGGTTGCTCCACGGGTGCTGCTGCAGCCGTGGTAACCGGGACCTCCAAAGGAGTTTGATGGTTGCTCCCGTCATCCGACATAGTCAGGCACGGGAGAGCCAAAAGCCAGATCACTAACAATCTGTGAGGCTTCTGTACTGTCAGCATTTGGGGCCTGGAGACCACCCACATTTAAAACCGATCCCCTGCTGACTGAGATAAGCTCCCCTGGAGAAAATGGATCCTTTAAAGGGTGGACTCTGAAGCACTGAACCATGCTGAGGACCCACTCTTCCCCGAAATCCCAGTCTCTCCTGGCTTCTGTACTGTCAGCAAATGATCAGGTCTTTGTTGATTAAAACATAATCCTTTATTTTCAGATACTGGATACAGGTCTCTGTCTTTGTTAGTGATACATTACAAGAGGGACAGAGGTGTATTATACCTTCAAACATGAAAGCTCAAACAAGAACACCAATCAGCATACAGGAAAAATAGCGGGAAATACTAGGGTCACCCTTTGTCACCCCAGGATGAGAAAATGGAAAAATCCCAGATCTTAAGGTGACTTGTGAGACCCAGACATGCCAGGCACTCATAAACAATTCTCAAGGCTGTTGTCAATAGATAGCACCCTGAGAGTCTGTAAGGCGCGGAAGGGAGGGAACAAAGGAGATAACTTTGTGCTTGGTGATAATCTGGAATGTGGGAACCTTCATCCTAAAAAGTAACATTGAGCAGAGAAAAGCAATACTACATCAAAGGGGGTCATAAACCATTTGGCTAGGCATTCCAAAGGAAGAAACGAAAGTAACATGTGAAACAAAGAATACAGTCACCCATTTGCAACAGTGTCAGATTCAATCATAAGAAATAAGAATGAAACATTTATAAAAAGAACAGTTGCAAAGCAGAATCTGACACCTCCACCCCAAAAGACTCCAGGATTTGCCAACCAACCCAGACCAGGCCTTTCTTTAAGCAGGGCAATGCATGTTGGAAACCAAATGGTTTGCTTTGACCATTTCACAGGCCTTGCCTCCCCCCCCCCCCATGTCTACATGGATCAGAAGTTTTCCTGTAAGGATGGTAGAACACCATGCACATATGATTGTGGTGCTGATGTGCTCGTTCAGAAATAGGCAACTTATGATAGGGTTGCCAAGTCTTACCTTCTGTTTAGCGGGGGGAGTTCTTGCCGGCCCGGGAGTCTTCTGGTGCATGCATGAAGTGCACGTGCAGCAATGACATCACCCGGAAGTGACATCATCACATCAGGCATGTTGGGGCAGGACCTCTGTAATCTGAGGAAAAACCATAGAGTTTTCCCTTGAATTATAGAGCGTCCCCCCAAAAAACGTGCCCAACGCAATGATGTCACCTCTGGGTGATGTCATCGAGCCGGGCACATCTCCACAGCCCAGCAATTTGGGGGCAGGGTTCCCCCAGTGGGCCAATCTGGCCAGTGGGGAATGGACCAATGAACCAGGGGTTTCCCTGCCCCTCAGGGGGACTTGGCAACCCTAACTCATGACCATGGGGCTAGTAGTGTGCTTATAAATGAAATATTAGCACCCCATCCACACCCATGCTGCCAGTAGCTCTTACAAAAAACCTCTTGCACACTACAGGGAACATCATCCTGACTGCCTCATGCTGCATGTTTGTACGTTGAGCTTTCATGGTGTGCCATTACACCCCCCGTGTGTCAAGGTTGGGGATGTGGTTGGGATGGGAGGAAATCACACCATTTTTAGTGACAAGAACATTTATTGAAATTGCAGGAACGATATTACAGGTGCATAAGTACTGCTAAATAAGAACATCAATATATGAATCAATACAGTGTTTGAAGTTACAAAACAGATAAGTGTAGCCCACTTTCAAAACACTGAAGAGTAATGTCAGCAGCGAGTACGCTGCCTGAGCAGCCACTGCGTTATAGCCGTTCTGACAGCCTGTCCCTCTTTTTTTTGCCTCTCATCAGTCACCCGTGGAGGTTCTTTTGAAAAAGGAGAAGCCTCAGGAGGAGCTTCAGTAGCCACGTCCTCGTCTTGTGGAATGATCCACGCTCCAGTTTGGTGTAGTGGTTAAGTGCACGGACTCTAATCTGGGAGAACCGGGTTTGATCCCCCACTCCTCCACTTGCACCTGGCTGGATGACCTTGGGCAAGCCATAGCTCTGTACCAGCTGTTCCCTCAAGGACAGCTTGGGAAAGAGCTCTCTCAGCCCCACCTACCTCACAGGGTGTCTGTTGTGGGGAGGGGAAGGGAAAAGGAGTTTGTAAGCCGCTCTGAGACTCCAAGTGAGTGAAGGGCGGGGTATAAATCCAATCTCTTCTTCTTCTTCTTCTTCCTCACAAATGTTATGCAAAATGATGCATGCACGTATTACAGGGACCACATTTTCCTCCTGAATTGGCAGCTTCAGTGACAGGCAGTGCCACCTGGCCTTCAACTTTCCAAAGGCACACTCCACAATGTTGCGTGCACAACACTGTATCTTGTTGAAGGCAGCTTGTTCACAACTCGGAGATCCTGTATAAAGAGTGATAATCCATTTCCTAATTGGGTAGACCGCATCCCCCAGTATTAGTGGAGGAATCACCACACCCTCCATAGTGATTGTGGGATTACCCGGCACAAAGACCCCAGCATCCATGCCTTTAAACAAGTTCAAAGAACGCAAAATGTAAGCGTCATGATTTTTCTCGCTGTGCCCAACCCGAACATTAATGAAGTGTCCTTGATCATCCACCGTTCCCTGAAGAAGCATGGAGAAGAACCCCTTCCTGCTAATGTACTCCCCGGATTGGCGAATAGGGGCACAAATCTGAATATGGCAGCCATCAATTGCTCCAATGCTGTGGGGGAAGCCAAGTGCAGAGAACCCGTTCATTGTCTGCAAATGTAGAACAAAGGAAAAAGTTGGGTAAGTGGAACATTCATTGGAAAATGCATTGCCCCTCCCAACCACTCCCATTAAAGCACATGCATTCACCCTCCCCTTTCCTCCAGCTTCTCCACCAAACAACCCCCAGGCAAGCAGATTCAAGGCTCCACATAAAGGGTGACCACCTCTTTACATTGGTTATGGTTTTGAGAATGCTATCCTGCAGTTTGGCGTCTTCTTTTTGGTATCCCACATACAGCACATATGCCAAATGCCCCTTTTTGAGCCATGGTCCACGAGTACAAATGAGAAACATATCACTGGAGCTTCTGCAGGCAATTAGGCTATTATTGACTTCCCTAAACAAAACCCTGTTAGGTTAACCTAAATTTGAAATTTATGCATTCCTGCAAAAAGAATAATTAGGGAGCATAGATTAGGGTGGTGATAGTTTTAATGTTGCTTACCCTTCCTGGTGGTCCTGGATAGATGATGGTTCTCAAGAGCTGCAGTTCAATGGCCAGACAAACCTCCAAAACTATGCCAGCAACTGTTGAATGTGCCAGGCAAAACTGCTGGCTGACTTCCCTGTAACATCTGGTATTGGAAAGCCGGACAAGCAAGAACAAATAAGAAAACCAAAGGTTGTGAAAACGCTACTGTGTATTAATAAATTTCAATAAATACATGATAAAAATCCAGTTCATAATTTCAAGGTTTTCACACAATTTTCTCCATAAGGTTTCCAAGGTTTCCGACGAGGTTTTCTAGAATTATTCACCCGTTTCATCCATATTGGACTTCATCCCAACAGGAATTTTGGACTTCATCCCAACAGGAATTCGAAAGGTTGTGACTGCATATAATAGGCACAATTACCAATACATCATCAGATGACATTTGTTACAGTCTATACCAATAACAATCTTTTCAGTGAAGGCTCCATACAGACAGCAACTGTTAAATGTGCCAGGCCAAACTGCTGGCTTACTTCCCTGTAACAGCTGCTATTGGAAAGCTGCCAGATGGTTATGGCTATGCGCTCCTCAATGGGGACAGGTAGCTTCATGTTTATCCCTTGGTGCTTGATCCTTCCACGAAGAGACTCCACCAACCAGTGGAAAGTGGACCGAATCATTCTGAAATTCTGCAGCCACTGCTCATCATCCCAGATTCTCAGAACGAAGGTATACCGCCACTGTGTGGACTGAGGGTAGACCCTGTCGTAAAAGCTCACTCTGTCCAGAGTAAACTTTTAAGGGTCAAGGGTCAAAGCACAATAACTAATTACAAAACTACTTAAGAAGGCCTAACACTTTCTCAAGTCTCAGGTAGTCTGCCACCAGGTTCTCTTCAAAGCCCCACCAGCTTAGGAGTAGAGAACCAAATCTCCCAGCCTCTCAGGGTTTTACACAGTCAGGGCAGCACTACAAGGTTAGCTTGCAGTCTGAGCTTCAAATGACTAAAAATTACTCAGTAGCAGGATGGTCAGAGGTCTAAGACAATGAATTTGGTCTTTACAGTTGACAAAGCACAAGTGCAACAACAGAATAAGAACATGAGAACATAAGAGAAGCCAATGTTGGATCAGGCCAGTGGCCCATCCAGTCTAACACTCTGTCACACAATGGCCAAAAACACTAGGTGCCCTCAGGAGGTCCAGCAGTGGGGCCAGGACACTAGAAGCCCTCCCACTGTTCCCCCCTAAAAAAAACACCAAGAATTCAGAGCATCACTTGCCCCAGACTGAGAGTTCCTATCTACACTTTGTGGCTAATAGCCACTGATGGACTTCTGCTCCATATATTTATATAATTCCCTCTTGAAGCCATCCATTTATTATGTATTGTGTGCAAAAATATGCAAAAAACAAGACAGGACTTGAAAGAATTACAAAATAAGAAATCTATGATTAACCAGCCTTGCTAAACATTCGTTACAATTCAAAGTTTCCTTTCCAGGTGTAGAGACAAACAGAGGTTCATGCAAACAGGTAATCAGCCCATCCAGGCAGAGTTCAAAAGTCAGTCAGCCCATCCAGGCAAAGTCATGGAGTGCCATACTGGCTTGCCTTAGACTACTGACCCAGTCCCAGGTCTAGTAGCCACAAGCTAGCTACATTCAACTGGCTTCAAGCAACTTTATAGAACAATGGTCTCTGAGAGGGTCTTGGCCATTGGCCCAATCAGAGAGCTGATGAGTGATCTCATCTCTTGGTGTTGCTAGGTCAAGTAGCATCCCATAATATGAAAACGAAACTTATTGCTGCAGTCAACAAGTCCCATTTCCAACCACAGGTGCACTCATGGTAATTGGATTGGAATGTGCTTAACGAGGCCTTAGATAAGGGGCAGGAACTCATACCAGGGCAGATGAAAAAAGCAAGGTCATTCTGCCCCAACCATTATCTCTCCTCCTCTCTCTGTCTCTAGGGAAGATTTTTAGAACAGGGAGATTTTTATAACAGGCCAGAAAAGCAGGCCTGAACCAAACATTTGACCTGTAATAGAAAATGGTTTTTCTTTACAGACCCACCAGCAGCGATACCCAGCAGTCTCAGCCAGGCTAACTAGCAGGGACCTCGCTTGTGAACTTCTTCGCTGCTGTATCTGCTTTCTTGCACGAAAGCATCAACAAAGAATTGCCATCCTCCTTCTTGTGCGAGATACTGTTTCCTCTTCTTCTTCTTCTTCCATGACTGTAATCAGTGCCCTGACGCCTAGCAGAAGGAGGATCCAAAAACTGCTTTGAGGATCCTCACTGAACAGACGTGGCAATGGCAATGGTGGAAAGGATGAGAGGAGTGATTCTCGGCTGCCCTAGAACACAACCTGATAGGAGTGATTATTTTGCCCATGAGCATACGCGCATGCGCAATTGAGGGGTTTTTTTAAAAAAAATTCTGTGCCGCTGCAGGGAGCGGGGCAGTTGTCTGATCAGTGGATTGTGCGATCCCAGTGGTTGAAAGAGGGATGTGTGACCGTCTTCACCCGATACAAACTGTTGCAGATAAAACAACAGCAGGAAAGACAGTGTGACAAGCGGTCAGTGTGACCGCAGCCTCTGAGCAGGCCTCTCTGCATAGCTATGTATCACAGCTCATAGATAGAAGTGGTTTTACTTTCAAGGCGAGAGCACTGAAGGTCTACTGTTAAAGTGGCAACATTGAGAGAACATTTCAGCAGTGAGGGGAGAGACAGAGGTTTGTAACCTCCAGCCGAGAGACTTGGAAGATCCTTTGTCTATTGTGTTCTGCAAAAGGCAGCTGTCATCACAGAACGTAACCATGACCTGTATACCATGGGGTTTGTAATAGCCAGTTAAGATTCTGCTTGTAAAAAGACAATGACTAATCTGTGCTTTAATTTTGCTCAGTATAAAAACCATGTGCTTCCTGAAAAGAGGCAGAGAATGAATGAAGCTGACTGCGTTCTCTCTTATCTGTGCAGATAATAAAATAAAATTCTCACTGATTTTTGACTCCATTCTTTCTGAAGCACATTTGGCTTAGCTTTAGAAGGAGACACTTGTTTAAGTGTATCACCATCATCGTGAGTCTCCCTTTGGAGCTCTGCTGTCTCCACCCCTTCCCAAATGGCAACCAGTCCACCAAGCTGGTGCCTTGCCTGGACCTTCATTATCTCTTTCCCTTGCCTATACCTGGTCCTTGCACCGCTCTTCTCTGCCTCCTCCTTCCAACCAGACTGAATAGCCAGAGGGCTACTCAGTCCCTACGACCTTCCTACCTTGCAGCAAGCCCACCAACCTGTTGCGTCCAGCAACCTCAGCCTTCTGGCTGGACTACACTCATTGGAGCCTTCCCCAGTGGCACCATCTCCACTTCAGCTGGACCAGGCCTGCCCCACCAGTTTCAGCCTTGCTGCTGTCCTCCTTGGGTGAGGTGTTATTGGCTTGTTTCGACCCCTTCCTCCCCAGGGGGCACTGGGAAGGACACACCCAGGAAAAGCAGCAGGGCAGGCAGCCCTCACCCCAAAGCGATCTCTGGATACTAAGGCACTGGAGGATTCTGAATGCTGCAACTTTAAGAATTACTAGCTTGTCCTAATCCAGCATCATTAGTGTTAGGGTCTAGAGAGGACTGCTTGTTTTACACCATTTCTTGTTTCCCTTGCTTAGCCTGATGCCTGTACAGACCTTGTTCCCTCTTTTTATTTGGGTATGAAACTTTGTTATATTCTGATTGCCCGAAGCCTGATCTCTGGACACACATGAAGCTGAATTCAGTTCCACTTTGCAAAGAGCAGTAATGGGGAGGAGAAGCAATTAAGGTCTCCCCCCCCCCCCGCCCACAGTGCAATCCTCCCTGTGCTGGCTATAATGAGTGGAGGGGGAGACGGGGCAACTAGGGGAGCCTATACATGGCCACACAATAAAGGTTGCCGGAAGTACTAATGCTTTTAGCAGGAGATATTCTTCCGGATTCGTTGGTGGCAGTGGTCACTACCCAGATGGAAGCTGAGACACCTAGGAGTGTGTGTGTGTGGGGGGGGGGAAGATGCCTCATCAGGCAAAGACTCAGGATGGCAGCAGGACTTTCCTTAGCTCCTGACAGACAAAAAAGAATGGGACTTCCGAGACTGTTTCTGAGCAGCATCATTGTACAATTGGGGGAATGGGGAGATTACCTTGGGAGGGCAAGAGTTGTAAAGCTATTCAGAGGCCTTGCCTTCTATGTATTCAGTATTAAATTGCAACCATACATGTATTCAAAGATAAGAACAGAAGAGTATATTGTTCCTTTATTGACATCCTAAATAGAAATACAGGTACCAGTTATAAATAGACATGCAGTTTTCTAGTCTGCTCTGAAACACATGTGAGGAGAGCAGTCACCCTTCTTTTCCTATAAGGAATAGTTGTGCTAATTCAAAATTTAACTAATGTTCTGACCATCAATTTAATTAACGTATCACATTGTTTTGAGAATTGTTTTGAATCTCATTTCTCTACATTTCCTTTTCCTGGCAAGTTACAATTCCTAGGCCATCATGGGAGACTGGGCAGGAGACTTTATGGAGACATCTAGTGACTGTAATGAATTCTGGAATTCTAAAAACTATCTAGGGATGGCACAGATCTGGAAAGGGGCTGGAGTAACTGTGAGGGCAAAGAGCCTGTCTTCACTGGGCCTGGGATGGTTCTCAGGAATGCAGAAAGTGAAACGCTGCAGGAGGCTGGTGATGAAAATGAAGAGCTCCATTATAGCCAGGGGTTCTCCAGGGCAGGCATGGCGACCTGCAAGAAAGGGAAACAGGTTTATTGTTTTAGGACAGCAGGAGTAAGGAGACCACAACGTCCATCTCTCTCTCTCTCTCTCTCTCTCTCTCTCTCTTTCTCTCTCTCGGATTTACCTGCAGAGAAAGGAAGGAAGGCCTCTCGCTTGATGAACTGTCCATTGGCATCTAGGAAGTGCTCTGGGTAAAACTGGTGTGGTTTCTCCCACATGGTTTCATCCTTCAGCACTGAAGACAAGTGATTGAAGACAATGGTCTCCTAACAAGGCAGAAGAAATTCCAATATTACTAATTTCAGATGGTACTTCTGCTAATTTCAGATGGTACTTCTTTTCTGAACGTGTAGAATGTGAATGCTATCCAAATCTGCTGGAGAGATTCTGCAGAACTCACCTTTCACCTCAGTTGGCAAATTTCACGTCAAATGGCACATTTGCATCTAAAATCATGAATTTTGTAGACCAAATGTAAATAGCATAGAACAAAATAAAGTTTGTGATGGAGACCCTCAAAGCTGCAGATGAAGTACTGAATCTACTCAAATGCATATGTCAGAAGAGTCTCTTGGGAGGAATGGGAGAGTGCCCACTGTGGAGTCTACCAGAGTGATCTCAAACCCTTCTATTGCCTCTGAAGGAAAGGAAGAGAGCATAAGGGATGCTAACCTGTGTACTGGCTTGTACCAAGCTGGGATTTCCATTCGATTTCCACTGCACTCTTGAAAACCTCTGGAAGGGGAATTGCTAACACCTTGGTGGTCATCTTAGCACGTTTATGCTCCGCCAGTTCCTTCTTAGGGATCCTCTGTCAGTTCTAACACCTGTAGGATCTTAGCCAAGATCTTAGGAATGATTCCTCCCTTTCTACCCACTCACCTGTGTTATTTTTACAATGTAATCATGAAATTCAGTTAATTCTATTTGTGCTGGCCAAGAATTATTATCTTTCAGCTCTCTCAAAGGATCCTTTATGTGACCCAAAAGAGAGTGATCTGTCAACTCTGATCAATTTCTAAAAAGTATTTTTGAAGAGGTTGTACCTTAGGGATGTCAAACTTGTCAATTTGAACATCTTGGTGTATTGTGTAAGGAAATGTAATAGGTACAATATCAGCACACCGCTGGATTTCGTGGATCACAGCATTAGTATAAGGCAGGTTTGGCTGGTCCTCCATCATTGGTGGTCTATCCTTGCCAAGCACTTCCTCGATTTCTTCGTGGACTTGTTCTGGAAATATTAGTTTATTTTTAAAACATTGCTGATTTATCCCACCTTTCCTCCAAACAGCTCAGAATGGTGGATTCTCTAGCTATAATGGCCAATACATGAGTTACTGATGATCAGATTTCTCAACATTTTCTTCTACACTAAAGACAACAACACAATTACTGGGGAGCAGACAATTATATGCGGGGTAGAGAATACAGTGGTGGTGTGTGTGGGAGGGTGACCCTTCCTCTCCCATACCATTTTGCTAATTAAAATTGCCCTCCAGAATGGCTATTAACTGAGGCATAGTAGGAAATATATCCCACTCTGTCCTGAAAACAGTTAGAAAACTGCTATGATATCACTCAAATATCCTTTGCCTCTTTTCATTACCTTTTGCTTCTCATGTAATACACAGACCCTATCCTTCACCCCTACATGCACACTTAATGCATGTCACTGCCACTTGCTCTGCATTGGTCATAGCAACACTGCTTAACAGTTCCGACACTTCCTATAAAGAAAGATGTAGATGAACATGGAGAGCTGATGCTTCTTTCTTTGCTCTTAACCCTGTGTCTTTCTCATGGCTTATCTACCCTACCACCTGCAAATACAGGGGACAGTCAGTTTTTCTAGTCACACCACCAGCTTCCTTGCAGGTCGCCTCCATCTAGTGGAGTCACTGGACAGATCTTCTTCATTTGAGGCTGCAATCTGCTACTTAATTTCACATGAGTCCAATTAGACATTTTAGATAATGGGTTTTCTCAGGCCTCTAGTTGCCATCTCTTACTCATCAGAGTCTCAGCTGCTTCCTCCTTCATTTCATTTGTACAATAAAAAGACATGGAGTCCTGGGTTCATGTATAAGGAACACCTAGGAAGATGCCTTAACACTAAGAGCCAGTGGTTAAAAAAGGGGGTGAAATGGAATGAAAAGGAATATGCGCATTACATGTTCGAAAACCATGCTCCCAATGCTCCCTCTAAACTGTGGAGTCTTGTGAGCAAAAATTCTACTTTATGAGCTACTGGCATTAAAGCTGTGAGTGAGTGATTTGGCTACTGCATGAATGAGTTTGTTCTGGAGCCATCCATCTTGAGCTAAGACAAATATGTGTGAGCTGGAGGCTAAAAAATTGTGAGCTAACTCACACTAACTCAGCTTAGAGGGAACACTGCTACCACCCCAATTTTACAGCTTTATGAAACCTGCCTTGAGGATCCTATGGAATAGAAAGTAGAATAGAAATAAATTCATACCTAAGTACTGAACTAATTTTTAGTATAGGGGAAAGACTGTGATAGTAGAGAACCTGTGAGGAATCCCTCCCCCAGCTCTGATGCTCATCACTTACTCTGAACCTCAGGATGAAGGACCATTTTCAACAGCCCCCAGAGTATGGTGGTAGAAGAAGTTTCCGTGCCAGCCACGAGCAGATCAAAAATAGTTTTTATAAGGTTGTGTTCATTAAAACTGCTCTTTGGATTCCCTTTGTCCTGAAGGAAATGAAACATTGGCAATTTATATGCAAATATACAATATTACATGTTTTTTGTCAGACAACACTGTGAATTAGCTATGATTGCACTTATCAGTAAACTACATATGATACAAAGGTAAAGGGCAAAGTGAATGGTATTTACTGTCTCTAGCTAGAAGGTGGAATAGAAAGGAGCTATCGTGATGTAGCGATCAGTGGTGTCATGGTTAGTGTTGCCAGCCTCCAGGTGAGGCCTGGGGAGCTCCCGCTTTTACAACTCATCTCCAGCTGACAAAGATCAGCTCCCCTGGAGAAAATGGCTGCTCTGAAGGGTGGACTCTGTGATATTGTACCCTGCTGAGGCGTTGCCCCTCCCCAAACCCTGCCCTCATCTGGATCCACCCCCAAAGTCTCCAGGTATTTTCCAACCCAGACCTGGCAACCCTAGTCATGGTTAAGAGCAGCAGACTCTGACCTAGCCCTGTAGCCAGAATTTTTTGCGGGGGGGGGGGGGGATTGGGGAAAATTGGACTCGCTGGGAAGGGGGAACTTACCAGCAGCTCCCAACTCCCCCCGCAGCTCAGGTTTCCATTGGAGGGGAGGGGGAAGGGTGACTGCCATGCAGCCTCTCTGGGTCTTTCTGTTCAAAGTTTGAGAAGGCAGCTGTGGAAGGTGGAAGGCCTGGTGAGGGTACCCCTCTTGCTCCCCTCCTGCTCAGCTGCAGCCAGAAGCAGGAAGACCCGGCAAGGCCGTGCAGTGACCACGGCCAAGCAGAAGGGAGAGCCATGTACAAAGTACTCCAAATGAGCTCACACCATCGATTTATACAGGGGCATTATGATACTGGCTACTTTGTTTTCAATTCCCTTCCTAATAACACCCACCTAGATACTTTCCGACATACTAGCGGGGAGGGCCCTTTTGCCAGCTTCACCCTCTCCCTCCTTTCCTGCTGGCTCCCTCCCCTCCTGTGGGGCCCGAGCATATTCATGGGGGACATCGCCTTCATGTACCCCCACAGCCATAGGCCTGATCTGGAGAACCAGGTTTGATTTCCCACTCCTCCACAGGAAGCCTGCTGGGTGACTTTACGCCTGTTACTCTCTCAGACCTCTCTACCTCACAATGTGGAGGGGAAGGGAATGTCATTATAAGCCACTTTGAGATTTCTTAGGGTAGAGAAAAGCAGGCTGTAAAAACCAAATCTTCTTCTTCTTCTAGAATTAGATGGGAAGCTGCATGATCTCCACCTCCATAACTTCAAAGAAAACTTGCCTTGTGGTCTGAAATCATTGTGCTCATTATTTCCCTATCCCAACAACCAAGCATTGGTAGCTGTTGGCCAGTGGCAGGGAAGGACTCAACATCCTGAGGGTCATGAGACACCACAGCTGAGAGATCTTTGAATGCGCAAAATGATGAATTACTGTTTACTTCTATTCTGTGGGTCATGTATGCCTGTGCACACATATGATTCAAAAGATTCTACTATAATTAGTGGTTTTGCCATGAACCGTTGGAAGCTTTCTACTCTGTTCACTGGAAATGACAGGTGGATTTTCTTTGCTGGTATCTTTAGTATTGATACAGGCCAAAATTAGGGTTCCAGGTCCCACCGTAGTTCCGGTGGGAGGATTGGGGGGGGGCATTCTGAGAGTGAGTGGGAATGTCACACAATGTGCTGATGTCACCCAGAAGTGACATGGGTGTGTCAGTGACATCAGGGGTGATGCTCTGTTTTTGGGGAAAACTCTATGGTAAAATTACCCCCAAACCATAGAGTTTAACCGAGAAACCAGAGCGTCACTCCCCCCCATGTCACCATCGTGACTGTGTGATTTCTGGGTGTTGTGAGCACATTGCGTACAATGTCACTGTTTGGGGGTGGGGGAATTTCCTCCTGCCAGCCAGCTGGCCACCGGGGGGGGAGGGCAGGAGCCCACGAAAAGTGGGGATTCCCCGCCCCCACCTGGGGAATGGTATCCCTTGCCAATATAAGGATAATCAAGCCATGCTGAAACTTTTGGGCCTTTCCCTGGCATGTGGAAGGCCATTGCAAAGTCTAGACCTGTTAGAATCTGCCATAGCCTCTGAGAATTCTAATAGGCCCCCTTGAGAATCTGGCCTAAATCCTGAAGCCCACCTCTATCCTGATTTCTACTTGGCATGAGAATTGGTGAGAGCCTAACATATACGAAATTATATCTTTGTAAGGAACTGTAGCCAATCATGGCTTAGTGTAGGTGATAGAAATTCTTCTGTCACAAATTAGCTGAGATACAGCTTATACAGAATAAGGCCAAGGGATTTGTCTAGAAATTTCTTCTTACCTTTTCCATCTCCTCCAGAAACATGTCAATCAAATCTCTTGCAAATGTAGGATCCCTGGTTTCCTTATGTTTCATTACAATTTCACTTAGTATGGCACTAATATCATTATAAAGCGTTTTAATTTTTTGGTGAGGCCCAGGAAAATATGATAACCAGAATCCTGCTCCCAACACCTATCAACAAACAAAGAAAGATGCTTGGTAAAGGTAGCATACATTCAGCTGATCACCTGAAAATGAAATCGCGCTACTGTAGAATGTTAAGAACATAAGAGAAGCCAATGCTGGATCAGGCCAATGGCCCATCCAATCCAACACTCTGTCACACAGTGGACAAAAACACCGGTTGCCATCAGGAGTTCCAGCAGTGGGGCCAGGACACTAGAAGCCCTCCCACTGTTGCCCCCCCAAGCACCAAGAATACAGTGCATCACTTGCCCCAGACTGAGAGCTCCTATCTATACCTTGTGGCTAATAGCCACTGGTGGACCTCTGCTCCATGTGTTTATCTAATTCCTGCTTGAAGCTGTCCATGCTTGTAGCCGCCACCACCTACTGTGGCAGTGAATTCCATGTGTTAATCACTCTTCGGGTGAAGAAGTACTTCCTTTTATCCATTCTAACCCAACTGCTCAGCAATTTCATGGAGTGCCCATGAGTTCTTGTATTATGGTGAAGGGAGAAAAGTACTTCTTTCTCTACTTGCTCTATCCCATGACTAATCTTATAAACCTCGATCATGTCACCCCTCAGCCATTGTTTCTCCAAGCTAAAGAACCCCAAGTGCTTCAACCTTTCTTCATAAGGAAAGTTTTCCAACTTTTATCATTCTAGTTGCCCTTTTCTGCACTTTTTCCAATGCTATAATATTTGTTTTGAGGTGTGGCAACCAGAACTGTACAAAGTACTCCAAATGAGGTCACACCATCGATTTATACAGGGGTATTATGATACTGGCTACTGGTTTTCAATTCCCTTCCTAATAACACCCAGCTAGATACTTTCCTACATACTAGAGGGGAGGGCCTTTTCTGCCAACTTTATCCCTATTCCTCCCCCACTTCTCCCACATCTGAGGACTGGTGCTATTAATATTTTGGTTTAGAAAAAGCTTTAATTACAGCAGCCTCCCTCATTCCAAACACACTACACACCAGATCAACCCATCATGAAAGATATGTTAATGTACTTGTCAGCAACAATATGTTTGAAAGTTAAAATGAAAGAGGAGCACCTTTATTTTCTTCATCTTAAAAAGGGTGCCAACTCATTACAGTTTCTATTAATGTTTGTATATGTGGAAAACCTGAGTCAGAAAACCAACACATTACCTTGCAGATCCCACAGAAACCAGTGATAGTTTCCACTGATTGAAATCAGTTCAGGTTTGACTCACATTTCTTTTGAGGGAGAAGAACTTCACTCTTGGTTGTGTCCATACTAGGCCTCCTCAGATCTTGTGACCCACAAGCCCAGCAGCCAGACATTGTGCTGGTCTGGCACATATTTGACACAACCTATTTTTCAGGCATGAACCAAAACTGAAGGTTCATTGTAGGGATGATGGCAAAATTCTGTTACAGTGGACTTTGTTTTCAAACCTTTTCCCCTCAACCTTCAGCTGCTCGTCAGATCAAAGCTTGACGTATGAGACAGTTAATGAATAGTCATTTTGGACCCCACCTTCTAGTGTCCATAGAGATCACAAACAAATGGAATTTTTTTAAAAAAGTGTGAAGTATTCTGCTATTTAGTGGAGAACACTGTAATTACTAGTTGAAGTATCACTGGTTCTACTACCTGCTCTGCATTAGCCTCTTTTATAGCCTGAACCTCGAAAGGATCAGTAACCATTTCTGCCTCTATTGAAAGCTAAAGAATATCATGCTAGCCAATTAGATTCCCAGATACTGCCAATTATCCATCTCTCTTCATTCTACAATAAACATTCCATCTGCTGTATCATAGAAACCACCCAATGTGTATTTTATTCTGTAAAAATGGCAAATTTGCACATACTACAACACAGTATAGATGATCCTCTAATCCAGGGGTCATTTCGTAGAAAAAGAGGTGCAGGAGCTCATTACCATAACTCATTTGCATATGCCACACCCCCTAACATGCCGGAAATGTGTCAGAAGGCAACACCCACCCCTCAGGCTCCACTCCACAAGTGAGTGAAACTGACCTGCTCTTCCTCCATTCCCTTCCCCATCCAATACTTTGTGCAATAAAAATAAGCGTAAAGAACACACCCTCATTCTCTTCCTGCTCCCTTGAAACCACCAGGTTTCAAGTAGACTTGAGATACCCAGGACATGTGCACCACCCATCCCTTTCCCTTCCCCTCCCCACAACAAGACACCCTGTGAGGTAGGTGGGGCTGAGAGAGGTCTTTTGAGAACTGCTCATGAGAGAACAGCTCTGAGAGAACTTCTGACTGGCCCAAAGTCACACCAGCAGCTGCATGTGGAGGAGTGGGGAATCAAACCCGGTTCTCCCAGATTAGAGTCCAACTCCTGACCACTACGCCAATCTGATGGGGTGGAAGCTGCTGAAGGGTTGGTGAAATTTCTCCAGTACTTATGTGCCATGTGCCCAGATAAAAAATGGTATACTTAGAAAATTTATATGCCACCTTGAGCAAGTCTCTGGAAAAGCAGCACACAGTCATAAAAGGAACAATGATAAAATTATCAATATTAAAACAAAACATTAAAAACAATAAAGACCCTAGGAGGGCTTTCCCTGGGGCGCTGCACCTCTGCACTGCTTGGGGAAGCCAAGGAGGGGGCGGGGCTTGGTCATGTGCCCGCCCCCTGGGCTTCTCACTCCCAGAGCTGCACTCCTGTGCGCTCCCGCTCCAACGGACCCCTGCTCTAATCTATTATATATAGATGGTGTTCTGTGTACATGTGCTGGAGCAAAGAAATTCTCCGCATTTCTCAAAAAAACATATTTTTAAAAAAATCTGGCTGTTGTGGCTGTCCAAGGGAAGTGATGAGACTAACCCCCCCCCCCCGTCCACCGCTTTTAAATTTTTTGAAAGGAACAAATTAACCATTCCTCACCCAATCTGGAAGACTGTTGTTGCAAAAGCACTTAACTGGCTGTACACTGGAATCCTTGAGCCTCACAGAACATGCAGCTTTGAATATGAACTGCAGAGACTATAGAAGCTGATTATTAAGGGGTACACTGCATCATCTGGAATGAATGTTCAGATTCCGAGTTCCATGCTTGCTGTGTGTGTGTCTGTGTGTATGTAGTTTGAAAATGGGAAACAATTGTTAAAATTTAAACGATATTAATATGTAAATGAATGCATGAATAAATAACTAAAAATCTCAGTGAATATAATGTATGATGCTTACAAGATGAAAGGTTTTCTGCTCCTTTTGTGGAACAGAGCCCTTCCCATTTTTTGGAATGCCTATTGCTCTCGTTGTTGCTCCCCCCCTCCCCCGAATGGAAAACTGATCTTCAATCTTTTGCCTTAACTGTCTCAATAAGGACTTTGAACGGCCATCAAAGGGATGCTCTTGGCAATATGAAGAAGCTCGGCTCTATGCTTTGCTTCTCCTCTTCCAAATTCCATGTTGGGCCTTCTAACATCAGACTCCTTCCTTTCTCTTTATTGATGTGTGACAGTACCTGGGGCAAGTTTGAGGTAAGTATCTTCATGATATCCTTGGTCAAATGCATTAGTTTCAGGAACGTTGCATCACTGTAGTCAAAGTGGTCACCAAGTGTTATGGTGCAAATAATGTTGCCAACAGCATTGTTCAGAAGACTCTCTGGGTCAAAGGGAGCACCTGTAGGACACAATAATTAAACATTTAGATGTGATTCATCCTACACATCTGGCATGACAAGAATCCATGTGGATTGCAAAGTGTGTGGGGCTGATTGCTTCGGCCTGTTTCAGGACACTGAAATCTCCTTTTAGGTCCAATCTGCATCTAGCATTTGCTCCGCTATCTTACCAAACCCACACTGGAACAGAAAATCCCATCTGCATTGCATTTCACTTTCACTTTGACTGACTGTCGAATTTTATGGCAGTGTCCAGACTGCATTCTGCCTTCATGTCGTTTGATCTCCCAATTTTATGGTGGCTGTCTGCATAGATTTATGGCCGTTTTATGGCCATTCAGGGTGACTCTGCAGTCAGTACAGCGTTGGCCTGGGGTATCTGAATGTGGTTTTGAGCTGCATCTTTTTCTGTTCCAGTGTGGGTTTAGTAAAACAACAGAGCAAATGCTAGATGCAGATTGGGCCTTAGAGTTGCATGGTTCACATACGTCTGCTCACTACAGCTCCTTGCTGTAGAAAAAGCCACTCCGACATCCCTGAAGCTGCGTTTGACAGACCATGCTCCTTTAACCTCCACTTGCAAAAACTTGATAAGTAATATGGCCCAGCAGTCTGGAGTTTGAAAACATGGGGGGGGGGGGGGGGGTTATACAATGTCTTTCTCTACCCTGGAGGAGTCTCAAATGCACCTTCTTGTGATTTGAACTCAGAACATAAGTGTCTTGCTTCTTCGGATATCATTTTTTCAAGTGTTTTCTTCTTCCTTCTAATGACTTTCAGGGTGGAAACAAACAATCTCCTCTGCTCCTTCCAGCCAGTGCCATTCCTTGCCATTAATATTCCTGAAGGATATGGAAAGGATTCTTGTCAATTCAGTTTGTTTTCTATAGCAAGAAAATACTCAAAAGTCAAGTATGTTTGTTTTTATTAATTGTTTCATTCTGGTTGGTGATATATCACAAGGATGGAGTGGGCTGCTGTCGCTTGAACTCACAGGCTTATCCCCCTGAGCATAGGGCAGCTGCAGCGTTAGACCAAGCCATGCTAACTCTCCCCTGCACTTCCTGCTCCTCCTCCTGCCAACCGCACAGTCATGAAGCGACAGCTATCCTGGTGAGTGACCATAGATCTAACTTTGCAGACCTCACTGTCTCAGAGCCATTAAAATGTTTATTAACACACTACTCTGCATATTTCTGTGTTCATCTTTTGTGGCCTGAAAGATTAAAAGGATAAACCTGAGTAAAGTATCCTTCCTGATCACTCACATGCACTTCCTCACTGCTGGCATCTAAATGAATGCTGTTTGCAAGCTTTCTTCCTGCCCTAATCCATCTCTTTGTCCGCCCCACCTCTGATTCTTTCCTGCCTTGCTTTGTTTCTCCATTGTTCAGGCGATAGTGCGGACTGGAGAGAATATGCTACTGTGTGTTTCTGTTCTTTCTTGATCACTTGAATTCAGTCCAAAACTGTGGGGTGATAACTAGGCACCCTCTCAAATTCCTCCTGGCGTTCTGTTTCACAGTTGTTCTGCTCGGGGGAGAGGAATTCCGTTTATGCACCTCTTTATTGCATTTTTATCTCACCCTCCCTCAGGCCCGTAGCTACAGTGGGGCATCTCAGGGCCAGGCCCCCCAACTTCCCATCCAGCTGGTTTATTTTATTTTTCATGTGCACCACAGCCATGCTGAGCTGAACTATCACCCTGCCCTGCCCTGCTGGCAGTGTACCTCTGGCTAGCTGTGGGCGAGGCATGCCACAGGGCACATCTGATCCCTAATCCACCCTCCTCCTCTCTCTCTCATCACTTTTAAAAACTTTAACTCTCTCATCACTCCTGACACAGCTCCTGACTTATTTAAATGCCCACCAAAGTCAAAAATCCTGGCTACATCCCTGCCCTTCCTCGGGGGAGATCAGGGTGGCATCATTTTGTACTTCATTGTCCAGACCATCAGAGGCAGCAGTTTTTATCCTGGGCCAGTCTTGGTGACTGTTGTCAAATGGCTATGGCTGAACATGGAAGCTGAACCCCAACAAGGTGGAGGTGATGCTGGTTGCAAAAGTTGAGGTTTTGCTGGGCATTATCACTCTCCAGCCTAGGTTTGGTGGGGTCCGGCTGCTCTTGTTGGATTCATTGTGGAGTCTGGAAAGGTCATACTGGACTGTGCTTCATTGCTACAAAATCAGGTAAACACAGTGGTAACAGGTGACTTTCCCCATCTTTATCTATTATAGAAGTTGGCTTCCTATCTGTTATGTTCTGTGATTAAATCTGTGATTATCCAATTACCTTGAAACTTATTCAATTACCTTATCCAACTGCCTTTTTTGTGTGAGGTCAGGGGTGCAGCTTTCCTGTGTATATAAGCAGGCCCCCTGACCTCCATTTTCTTATGCTTCATCTGGACCTGAAATAAACTTGCTATGCTGAAATCACTACCACCGGTCTTCCGACTTCAGTACTTTCCAGTGGCGATGAGGATGGGATCCCACTTAGCGACTCTCCGGCTGACTCCAGCACTGCATCAAGCCTAGATCTGTCAGCCTCCGGCACCGCTCAGCCCCAGCACCCTGCATCGCCGCTGCACCAGGCTCCTGAGGATCCCGTTCTCCGCACCGCTGCTCCATGAGTCCTGATGGCCACCGCTCCGGGACAGCAGATCGCACCCTTCGACCCCTCCAGCCCCGAATTCTGGGAGGCCTGGGCCGACCAACTTGGCTTCTTCGACATCCAGGGGATCACGGATGCCAGGAAGCACAAGTTATGGTTGCTGAGCACATGTGGGGTTGCCACCCTCTTGCTGGTAAGAAGCCTGATTTCTCCCCGCACTCCCACAGAGGCGTCCTGTGATGAGATCATGGGGGCCCTCAATGACTACTTTACCCCCAAGCCCTTGAAACTCACCCAGCGAGTGACGTTCTTCAGCCATATCCAACTACTGGGTGAGTCCGTAGCCACGTTCCTGGCCAACCTCCGCCGGCTCACTGTCGGCTGTGAGTTTGTGGCAGTGAAGGACACCCTCTTCTCTGCCTTTATATGTGGGATCCGGGACCCCAAAATGCACAGAAAACTCGTGGCCATTGCCGACACCACCCTGACCAAGGTTTTACAAACAGCATGTGCTTATGAGATTTCCCAGAAAGACAGGTCCAGTGCTACCATGGCCACCCATCGCACCACTGTATCTTCAGAATCTGAGGCCTCTAATGAGGACGACGCACTCCAGGTCCACCGCTGTCCTCCAGGTACCAACTCCTGTCTGTCTGTTGAGAGGAACTGCCCCGCCAACACCGGGTCAGCTACCTGAGCCTATACAGCTCCCCAGGCTGGCGCACCATCTTGCACCAGCTGTGGTGATCCTCATGACCACTGGAACTGTTGGTTCCGGGACGCAGAGTGCCGGTCATGTGGGAAGAAGGGCCACATCACCTGGGCCTGCCATTCCTGGGCCAACCACTGCACCCTAGCCACACATCAAGAATCGGCTGAGCTGCACACAATGTCATCACCCCGCCACCAGGTAATGAACTTGCCCTGGGATGCCCCCAATAAGATTAAGGTCCCTGTCCTCATCGAGGGCTCCTCCTGCCTTATGGAACTTGACACAGGGTCATCATACTCAATCATTTTGGAGGCCACACTCCAGAAACTGTGTCCAGAGGGGGGGCCCCACATATGGAAGCCCCTGGGGCTCCAGGACTTCCAGAAAAATCCCGTAACGATCAAGGGGCTGGGCAAGTTCACTGTCCAGTTCAAGGACTTTAAGGGAAAACTGGACCTCCTGGTGGTGGTGGGCAACCTCACAAGCCTCTTGGTACTATCCTGGTTTGGGCCCCTGGGACTGGGTGTAATGGAGGTGAACAGTATCTGCACTCCGGACTTTCAAGATATCTGTGCAGAATTCCCCGCAGTTTTCGACAGAGCACTAGGCTTCTACACCAGTCCCCCAGTATCTTTGGACCTTGACCCCACGGTCCAGCCCATCTGCATTTCGGCCCTCCAGCCTCCACTCGCTGTTTGGCCTAAAACTGAACAGGAGCCGGACAAATTAGTTGAGCAAGGGGTTTTGGAACTGGTATCACACGCAAGTTGGGAAACGCCCATCATAACTCCGCTTAAGACCAACAGAGACATCCGCATCTGCACGGATTACAAGTGCACATTAAACATGGCAGTCCAGGTGCATGCTTACCCGGTGCCTGTAATCAGCCACGTTTTGGCTACACTGGCCAGTGCCAAGGTCTTCGGGAAGCTGGACCTGGCACAGGCCTATCAGCAGCTGCCTGTGGACGATACCACTGCCAAGGCCCAGACCATCGTGACCCATAAGGGGGCTTCAAGGTAAAGCGGCTCCAATTCGGGGTCAGTGTAGCCCCGGGGTTATTCCAAGAATTAATGGACCGTTTGTTGAAAGGGTTGCCAGGCGTCCAGCCCTTTTTCAATGACATCCTGATTGTGGCCCGGATGTCCAGACCTTCGCAGTGCATCTCCATGCTGTCCTCCAGCACTTCTAGGACACTGGTCTGAAGGTCAAGAGGGAGAAATGTCTGCTTAGTGTTCCATCTGTGGAGTTCCTCGGCTTCGTTGTGGACGCCCAAGGAATCCACCCCACACTGGACAAGGTAAAGGATATCTCTGAGGCACTGGCCCCTCAGTCCAAGGCAGAGCTCCAGTCATTTTGGGGGCTCCTGAACTTCTTTCATGCATTCCTTCCCCACAAGGCAGAACTACTGCACCGGTTCCTGAACAAGAATGCTAAGTGGGCTTGGGGGTCCCACCATGCGGCCGTTTTTTGGGCCATGAAGGACTTGCTTACATCTAATGCTGTGCTCGCCCACTTTGACGAGTCCCTCCCTGTCATCCTGGTCTGCGATGCTTCTCCATACAGGGTGGGAGTGGTTCTGGGGCATCGCTTACTCGACAGCCAGGAGGTTCTGGTCACTTATTATTCAAGAACCTTGTCATCTGCGGAGCACATCTATGTGCAGATCGACAAGAAGGTGCTGACTATTGTGGCCGGCGTAAAAAAATTTCATGACTATTTGTATGGCTGGGTGTTCATGGTTGCCACCGATCACAAACCTCACCATGACCATATCCCATGGGAAGCAGATGTAGCAAATAGATTTTCGGTATAAGTGGCAAATTAATGCCTAAAATTTCTAATATTAATTTTTGAATCTTACTCCAAAAAGCTTGCGCATTTACACATCGCCACCACATGTGAAAAAATGTTCCTATATTTTTCCCACACTTCCAGCAAAGATTAGATACACTTACATAACATTTGGCTATCTTGTCTGGAGACTAGTGCCATCTATAAAACATCTTGAATAGATTTTCTTTATTGGCTACGGCACTCATATATCTCATAGTTTTCCAAATACTGGAGATCAGAATCTTGTAACACTACATAAAATTACTCTTGAAGACAATTTGGCAACTTCTATTGATTCAAAATGTAGTTTTTAAAATCAAGTCTAAGACATAACTGATTTACGAAGCCCTGGAGGGGAGGGGCCAGCATCTGCTTTGCATGCAGAAGGTCCCAGGTACAATCCCTGGCATCTCCCGCTAAAGAATTTGGTAGCCGCTGATGTGAAATACCTGTGTCTGAGACCTTGGAGAGCTGCTGCCAGTGTGAGTAGACTAAACTGGCAGTGATGGACCAAGGGTCTGCTTCAGTAGAAGAGAGCCTCATGTGTGTTCATGTATGTTCCTTTTCAATAGTAACACCACATAATGAAACAACTTGGCAGCTGAGGTTGGGAAGGCTTCTACTCTGCAAGTTTTTAGAATGTAGGTAAGCATTTTAATGAAGGGCTTAGCTAAACATTTTTAATGAATTCCGGAGCTTATGGCTGTAGGGAATCTGTTTTAGGTTATTGTTTTTCATGGTATTTAGGAGGCACATAGAATTCCTTTTATCCACCATAAATATGATCATAGGAGAGAACAGAGTATTTATAGTATTTAAATATTACGTTCAGTAAAGTCTGTTTTTTCTCTGTAGTGGCATAGATGTAGCACAGCATGACGATATTGCTAGAACGAGGTCCCCAACCATTTAAACCTGTGGGCAAGTTTGACATTTTAGGGTAGGGTGGCAGGCACCATTACAAAATGGCTGTTACAGGAGACAGAGCAAAGCAAACATACATACACAAGAGCAAAGGGGATGGGAATATATACATACACACACAGAAGACATTGAAGGGGAGATGACATACACCTGCATACACAGAAGAAGATGACCAAAGGGGAAAGAGAGGGTAAAACACACACAAAGAAGAAGACAATGACAAGGATAAAATACATTCTCAAAAAGCTGCCCATGGTGTGGAGTGGGGAGGATTAAATTGCAGTGTGTTACTGTCTCTGGCATCTCTCTCTGGTCTCTCTCTGGAATTTTTCTGGGTCCAGCATAAGGAAATCAGTCTCCTCCCCTAACTTGGGTCAAGGAGTAAATTGGAGAAGTGTTGGACATTCTTTTGTTGCCCCCTGTGGGTTGCTGTGGACAGAGTGAGAGAGATGCCAAGGTATGGGAGTACAGTTTATCCAGGCACCACTGCTGCTTCATGCTCCCTTCTCCCCTTGCCAGTTAGCTAATTGTTGTGTTTGTTTAGAATATGAAGCAGTAATAGCTTGAAAAGGGCTCTGGTATCCTAAAGCTCCAATTCCTATTGGCTGATTAATAAAGACTCCCAATGGTCCTGAAGCCAATCTAGATACTCAATCACTGAGCCCTGTTTGGGTCCAATAGTATTGCTTGTATATAGTTACATTGTTGAAAGTTATGTGTTTGAACAGTATAAATGAAAGTGCTGCTCTCATAGAGCTGTCTTTTGAACTGAACAATGTTACTGAATAAAAGCCTGTTTGTTTGAATTCATCGCCTCCTGCTCAATACTTAAAACTAATCGAATACTTCCATTGCTCTGGTGTTCCCTGATCGCCCCCCCCCCCCCCCAACTAATCCTCAGGTCCTGTTCATAGGATCCTGAATGCTTCCCTAGTGAGTGGTGGGAAGGATCCCCTTCACTGGTATGAAGGCAGCCAGTCTCTGATCTTGCCTTCACTATGGTCTTCCAACTTTTCTGAAGCACTAGGAAGATGCCTGGACAAGTGCCTGCAAGTGCCATGTTCTAGCATGTGGCACCCACAGGCACTTCCACAGACACCCTTGCTAGAATATGCTGCTACTGCATGAGCAATACTTGCCTTCACAATTTTTTGAATAACCTGCTAGACTCAACAGTGGGATGTATGGCCGGTCAGCAAATTCATCCTTTTTTTCTATCAGTGCCTCCTTAACTGCCTTGAACCCATTCAAGATGACTAAGGTGTGCCATCCACCCTGGAATGAGAAGACATTTCCATACCTCTTTGCCAACTGTGATAAAGAAACAAAGAACAAGAAAACAGGGGAAAATATGCTGCTGTCCTGAGGAGAGTGCAAAAGAGCCCCTTGCCCTAGCCCCAGACAAATCCCGAAACAAACATGCTTTAGCCAACAGTCAGACACTTGCTGCATGACCCCCTGTACAATTGTACCTCACTGTACAATTGCAAATGTCCCAGCAAAAAAATGGAAATGAGACTCCACCACTAGAAGGGAACAAAACTCTACCTCTACAGCCACTGTGCAGCTGCAAAGCTATTCAAGAATCATTCAAAGTGGTCCCTTGACAAGTAAACAGATCCGATGTTTGGCTCTGGGGTGATATTTGCTGTCAAATGAGGTATGTTCAGCAGGAAGTCTATGGTATCTCTTACGGGCAGCACAATTAAACTGTAGTCTCCTCCCACACACACACACACACACACACACACACACACACACACCACCGTTGTGGCACCTTTCAGACATACAGAAGGTTCTCAGGGCTTTCACTTTTTTTGTGCTACTATTCAATATGAGCCATCCAAAGTTGGTCTCGCTGGTACTTACATGCTGGGCAACGGTATGTGGATTCCTGACATCAAACTGCAGCAAGTTCCCAAGGAAAGGCAGTGGGGTAGGTCCTGGTGGAAAACGACTGCTTTTCTTCCTGCACATCACATAATCAAGCACCAGAGCCAGCAGTAGGAGAGAAATTAGCAATGGTGTGATGTTGTTCCAGCAGGACGAGGCCTGGGCCCACAGGCAAGAGATGGAAGCTGGGATCAAAGCCATTGGAGTCTCCATCTTACCTCCGCTTGGTCTCTTCCAGACTGACTCTGGCTGCTGCAAAGCTCAGGAGTGCCAAGTTCTTCTGCTTATACAAGTACTCCTTCCTCTTCTTAGAATGAGATCCTTAAAAGAATGTGCTCCTGTATTTATGTGTCTATAGTAGGCCATGTAGTTTTTCATGATAATTAAGAGGTTACACAAGGGCTGGTTCAATTAAAAGCTCTTAGTCAAAGTATATGTGTAGTAACCATCTGTGACCTCTTTTCTAAAGCATTAAGGGGATGTACAGGAAAATAAGGATGGTATGGCTTGGCTCCAGCTCAGTCCAAAACCCACTCAGCCCATTGATAAAGGGGTGTTGGAAGACAAGGGCTTGCTCAATTAAAAGCTCTTAGTCAAAGTACATGTGTGCTTTAGTGCATCAACATTCTTAAGATTAATCCTGATGACAATGATCAGGAGCCTCACATGGTGTCTCTTCTTCTAGAGCAGAGGTGTCCAATTTGTTTGTTATGAGGGCTGGATCTGACATAAAGGTCACATTGTCGAGCCGGCCACGTGTGCCATAAATTGTAATGCCAGGCACTAAGGATATAAATTGCATAAAGGACACTGGCAAACCCAATTAACAGCAAAAAATAAAATCTTCCTCCAGAGGGTGTTATTTTTCCTCACTCTCCTTCTGGATTTTTTCCCCTTTTCTGCTCTTTGGAAAAAATAAAAAGCCCACCTCCAAAGTGGTTCTAACACTTAAGGCACAGAGAGCGGAGCCGGGAGCAGCTCACCCAGGGTGGGGGGTGGGGGGGATGCATGGGACAGGAGGCTCATCTTCCCTTGGTTGCTTGCAGCTGCTGCTACTGGCTTGCTTCAGGAGGCTGAAGTTGGCTCCCAGTTCCCAGCTCCTTATTCGTGACTTACTCATGAATTCGGCCAAAGAACACTGAGGAGAGTTTAAAAGCTCTGAACCCCAAAATAAGTTTTGGACCACCATAAATCATACACAAACACACACCCCATTCAGGGAACTCTCAGCTTTGGGGGGGACATATGGTGTTTCCTGGTTCCTGCCACCAAGTACCCTATGGTGTTTCCTGGTTCCTGCCACCAAGTACCCTATATTTCAAAGAAGATTTGAATAAGGAACTGGAACAACTGTGTGACCTCCTTTGTGAACTGGGATATTCACTCTCGGTTCTTTTGCCAAAAGTCTGTTAAGACTCAAGCATCAAGCTGACAAAGAGCGAGCTTTTTTTCTTTATCAGATTTCAAAACACTTGGCATTTTGAGAGCTTACCTCTCCCATCTCGGTTCGACTCTGGGGAAAGGGAGGGAGGTGCCCAATAATGACACTGCCCCTTGATTCAGATTGCAGTAAGCTTGACAAGGTTTATTGAAGATGATAACCACAGACAAACATGCCAGCATTTGCATGCTCCCCAGCCCGCATTTTCTTTTCCGAAGGTAAGTTCCTCCAGCTCTAAAGAAAGGCAACCCATGTTAAGCTGCCTGCTGGCCAATCAAGGCCAACTAACTAATTATTGTTTGCAGCTGTGGAGCTCTTAAAGAAAAGGAAAGGAAAAGAGCTCCAAGACCTTCAGCTAAGACAGTTCACAGGGCCGGGGGCTGAAACCACTTAGAATATCTTATTTCAGGTTAGTCATCTAGAAGTAAAGCCAGAAGCACGTACTGCTTCCATACACCCCCCCACACACACATGCAGAAGGTGAGTGACACAGTCATTCACCTTTCTGCGATTTTAAAATAATAGTATCATAATCTTTATAACAATATTTCTTAAGATGTATACCCTTGCATTTTTATGCCTCGAGTATTATACAATTTACTAAAATAGCAAATTACAAAAACTTTAAGCAAGACCAATTTGTCATAGCGGTATTCGCCAGCTTCTTAAAATTCTTTATGGCATCTTGAAAGAGAGTCTGCCAAGATGTTATCTCTTCCTCGAATGTGCGTGATTTCAAAGGATAGATCTTGTAGTGACAATGCCCACCTCAGGATTCTGGAGTTTGTCTCTTTCATTCTGTGAATGAATGTTATTGGGCTGTGATCTGTCTCCAGATAAAAATGTGTCCCCCTGAGATAAGCCAGTTTGGTGTAATGGTTAAGTGCGCGGACTCTAATCTGGGAGAACTTGGTTTGATTCCCCACTCCTCCACTTGCACCTGGCTGGATGACCTTGGGCAAGCCATAGCTCTGTACCAGCTGTTCTCTCAAGGACAGCTTGGGAAAAAGCTCTCTCAGCCCCACCTACCTCACAGGGTGCCTGTTGTGGGGAGGGGAAGGGAAAGGAGTTTGTAAGCCGCTCTGAGACTCCAAGTGAGTGAAGGGCGGGGTATAAATCTAATCTCTTCTTCTTCTTGCCTACCTGAAGGACCGTCTCTCTCCATATGTTCCTCAGCGAGCACTACAGTCTGGATCCCAAAACCGACTGGTCCTGCATGGACTGAAGGAGGCGCGGCTGGCAACAACATGGGCCAGGGCTTTCTCAGTGGCGGCCCCGCACTGGTGGAACGAGCTCCCGGAGAACATCAGGGCCCTGCAGGATTTGATGCATTTCCGCAGGGTCTGTAAAATGGAGCTCTTCCACCAGGCCTTTAGGTAGGGGCCACCCAGGGTAAACATCTCAGCCCTGGCCGAGCTCCATCTGCCAGTCCCATCTGTCGGCAATTCCATCTGCCAGCCTGTGTGTGGTCACGCAGGAATCGTATATGAATGCTTCTCGGACCCACCTGTGGGTAGAACTGAAATGCCACCAATCTTGTGTAGAATGTATGGAAAGTATTTTTAATGTTTAATGTGGAATGCTTATTTAAAACTGATTGTAATTTTAACTTATGTTGTGAGCCACTCTGAGCCTGCCTTTTGGCGAGGAGAGCGGGATATAAATTTAATAAATAAATAAATAAATTCTTCTTCTATTTAGCCCCCAAACTACCCCCAATGCTTCTTGTACTATAACACTATACTTCTTCTCCCTAGGGAGTAATTTGCGGCTCAAGTACACCACAGGGTGGAGGCAACCATTAGAGTCCTCTTGCATCAGGATGGCACCTATACCAGTCCTGCTTGCATCAGTTCTCACAAGAAATGGTTTAGTGTAGTCAGGTGGTTTAAGAATTGGGGCTTGGGCAAGTTTCTCTTTGAGAAGTTCAAAGCCTTTTGGCACTCTGCTGACCATGGTACCTTGGCAGGAACATTTTTTTTTTTTGCATAAATCAGTTAAAACCGATGCCAGGCCACTGAAATTTGGGATGAACCTTTGGTAGAACCCGCATGCTCCCAGAAAGCTCAAAATCTGTTTTTTTGTCATGGGGGTGGGCCAATTGACAATTGCCTTGACCTTTACTGCATGTGGTGATATTTTCTCTCCCCCAGTCTGATGACCCAAATATACCACAGTGGAGTTAGCTACCTGACATTTCGATGGCTTAATAGTCAACCCAGCATCCTGGATTCTGTGAAGCACAGTCTCCAGATGTTGTAAATGTTCATACCAGCTTGAGCTGATCACTGCTATATCATCGTGATATGCCACTGCATAATCCAATCCCTGAAGTACTTTATCCATTAGCCTCTGAAAGGCTTTACTGGCTGATTTCACACCAAATGGGAGAACATTAAAACGATACTGCCCCAGAAAGCAGGAGAAAGATGTTCTCTCCTTAGCTCTTTCTGTGAGTGGCAGCTGCCAATACCCTGATGTAAGGTCAAATGTGGTGATATATTTTACACCTGCCAGTATGACCTCCTCAATATGAGGTGAGGGGTATTGGTCCATTTGGCTCAGCTTATTCAGTTTTCTGTAATCTATACACAGATGATACTGAATTGGATCCTCTTCGTTTAGCTTCTTCTTGGTCACAATAACAAGATTGCTAGACCATTCTGAAGTACATGGCTCTATCACACCCATTTCTAACATTTTCTCAATTTCTGTCCTAACTATCTCCCTCATTGGTCCACGCATGGGATATGGGTTGGATTTCACTGGTAAGTGATCTCCTGTGTCAATATCATGAACTACCAGGTTGGTTCTCCCAGGGCAGTTGGTAAATAGATCTTTAAATTTCTGCAATAAGACTATTAGTTGCTCTTGCTGCTGATGTGACAGAGCCTCATTGACAGGGATTTCAAATATTCCAGTTGATCTTTCGGCCTCTACAAGCAAATCTGGGACCTTGAAATCTTCTTCTGGCCTAACTTTGATCGACATTTGTTGTATTTGGCGAGTGACAAACCTTTTCAAGCAATTAATATGAACAAGAAGGAGGCCTCTCTCAGGATCCCTGATCTCATAATTCCCATCTCCCAGCTTCTGGGTGACCTCAAAGGGTCCAATCCAATGCAGACCTAACTTTCCCGTGCTTTCAGGGCTCAGGAGCAAGGCCCAGTCTCTGACTTGCAAAGCTCTAGGCTTAGCTGTCTTATCAAAAGACACCTTTTGTTTTTCCCTGGCTTCTATAAGGGTTTGATGGGCAATCTGCTGTATATTTTGTAAAGTCTGTTGTAGGCTGGCAAAGTATTCTGTCACAGACTGTGGTAGTTCTGGGGCCCAGGCTCCTTCCCAACTTGCTTTCAATAATTCCAAAACTCCCGTTAATTTCCTACCAAATACCATTTCATTAGGTGTAAGGCCTCCCAGGGATGGGTGCATGGCATCTTGATATGCACTAACCAACAGCGGAACTGCCTCATCCCAATTGCTATGATGTTCCTGGCAAAAGGCCTTTAGCATGCATGTTAAGTTCCTCCCCACTTTTCTACCTGTCCATGGGACTGTGGGTGATAAGCTATACTGAGCTGTTGAGTCACCCCCTCCAATTTATAGAGTTTTTGCATTAAATTGCTTACGAATACGGATGATCTGTCACTAATAATAACTCTTGGAAAACCAAAGTTAGCAAAAAAACTTCTAACAATGTCCTAGCAACACTTGTTGCAGTAACAGTCCTTAAAGGAATGGCTGCTGGAAAACATATTGCCCGATCTATAATGACAAGGATAAATCTCTTTCCAGACTTGGTAGGGGGAAAGGGTCCCTGAACATCAATTTGTTTTTCTGAAAATGGTATTTGTACTATTGGAATTCTTCCCAGCGGCACCTTAACATGATCAGAAGAATGTCCTACCCTTTGACATACTTCACATGAGTTAACATATCTTTTGGTGTCCTTACTTACTCCGGGCCAATAGAATGCTGCAGTGATTTTAGCAAGCATTCTCTTAAATCCAAGATGCCCAGACAATGGCAGATCATGGGCAAATCTTAGAACTTCTTTTCTAAAGGGTTCAGGAACCACTAGTTGCTTCTGTGGTTGCCCCATGAACCCCTTGCCCTTAGGTAAAAACTCCCTATAGAGAAGATCATTCTGCCAGTAGATATTGCTATTTCTGGGTTTGTCCAGTAACAAGTTACCTTTTTCAGCAGCTTCATGACATGATTGTAAGTCTGGAGATGTTTTTAGCAGATCTCTAAAGGCTTTTCGGTCAAATTTCACTGGCAACTCAATACTTTTAGTCGCAAGAGAAAACTGATCCCATTGAGTTAAAGACTGTGAGATTCCCTCACCTGCTCTCCACTCTCCCCTTTCTTCCTGCTGGTTACCCTGTGGGGGATTTCCTTCATACTGCGCTGGTGATTGCTTGTCAATATCTCTAGCTCTAATCCTGATAATCACTGGAAACTGATTAATACAGCCCTTTGCTTTTCGCATTTTAAAATAGACATCCATCCCAAGCAAAAAAACTGGATCATCTCCTTGATGTATTAACAATGGAATGGTATCAGTCCAGTCTCCTACAGTAACTTTGGCATAGGTAACAGGTTGCTCTTTGGGCTGAGCATCATATGTTCGAATTTCTACCTTACCATCTGGTTGTAGCCTTAGCTTGTGAAATGCAGTTTCGCAAATGGATGACATGTCAGCCCCACTGTCCCAAATTGCTTCAAAAAGAGCCCTCTCTTGTACCCTCACATAAACTATTCACTCTTGTGAGCACCATTCAGCTTGTTCAGGGTTGATATAACATGAAGTGGACGTCTTAGGGACAGTGGTCAAATCAATACGGTTCATCTCAATTCTGTGTTTTGGCATTTGAGATGCACACTGGAACTGACTCTTTATTAACTGCACTTCTCTAGCAGGCCAATTACCGCTGCCCCCAGATTTTTGCTTACATACCATCTGGGCCTGACAATCTTCTCCCAAGTACACAACTGACAGGCCCTCTTGAGACTGCCTCTCCTGCTGATCTTGAGCTGCTGACAATGTCGGTGGCTGACTTGCAATCAGATGGATACTCGGCTGTTGTGGTACCCCCTTTTCCCTTAACAAGGGGCATCGAGTCCGAATATGCTCCCATTGTTTACAATAATAACAGACTGGCACTACTGGCCTGAAGCTGGTAAGTCCATTCTGCTCCTGAGCAGAGACTTTTGCTTGAACTGGAGTGCATTGTCTGAGAGTTGGGACTGGTGGTCTTTGCTGGTACTCAGTCCTTGGCCATCGTGAGGGTAGAGATGGATAATCTTCCATTGACTTGACAAATGTTGGGTGCTGGGGCTGTAGTGGATAGTTTGCAGCTGCAATTTCATCCAACACCTCTGCAAGTGCAAGTGTATTCCTAGGTCTTTGAGCATGGGCTACAGCTGCATGCTCTGGAGAGATGACCTGGAGAATTTGTTCTCTTACTATTAACTCCAGGAAGTCTTGAAAAGTATATACTTAAGCACTATCTACCCACTTCATGCAAAGTCTCTGAACCCTGCTTGCAAATGCCCTATAGGATTCTTCTGGTCTGTGGAGAGTCCAAATTGCTGAAGAGCTAGCTGTTTAAAATACTGATAGTCTCTTGCTTGCTCTGGGGCTAGTTGAGATAGTAGCTCAGCAACTTCCCTGTGCACACAGCGTCTGATTGCCCCCATGTATTCTTTCTCTGGAAGATGATAGTCATTTGCCGTTGATTCAAATAAAGCAAAGAAGGCAGTGATGTCCTCACCTGGCTTCAGCTCTGGGAACTTTATCCGAGACCATCTATCATCCTGATTTTGAGTGAGATGGTTCTGAAGCATATTCATCTGTTGTCCATTCTGCCCAAGTAACTGAGTTATCAGACTACATAGCTGGTCCACTGGTCTCACAGGTGGCTCTGCTACCACTGATTGCTGGCTTTGAGGGGCTGCAGGGCATGTTGGTGCAGTCAACTGGGCACTGACAAATGACTTCCTTCTATTATTAACTGGCTGTGCAGTATTTGGAAGCTGCAATTGCTAAAGTGAAATATCAGCATAATTTTCTCTTGGTCTCCTTTGTAGTCTGTCTTGCCCCAAATGTGGGTCTGTATCCAACTGCAGGCCACATCTCTGAAGAACTCTGACTGGTTCATCATCTGGGTTTATTCTAGACTTCGTTGCCACCATGTGTGAACCGGGATCTTCACTCTCGGTTCTTTTGCCAAAAGTCTGTTAAGGCTCAGACATCAAGCTGACAAAGAGCGAGCTTTTTTTCTTTATCAGTCTTCAAAACACTTGGCACTTTGAGAGCTTACCTCTCCTGTCTCGGTTCGACTCTGGGGAAAGGGAGGGAGGTGCCCAATAACGACACTGCCCCTCAATTCAGATTGCAGTAAGCTTGACAAGGTTTATTGAAGATGATAACCACAGACAAACACGCCAGCATTCGCATACTCCCCGGCCCGCGTTTTCTCTTCCGAAGGTAAGTTCCTCCAGCTCTAAAGAAAGGCAACCCATGTTAAGCTGCTTGCTGGCCAATCAAGGCCAACTAACTAATTATTGTTTGCAGCTGTGGAGCTCTTAAAGAAAAAAGAAAAGAAAAAGAGCTCCAAGATCTTCAGCTAAGACAGTTCACAGGGCCGGGGGCTGAAACCACTTAGAATATCTTATTTCAGGTTAGTCATCTAGAAGTGAAAACAGAAGCACATACTGCTTCCATACACCTCTGCACCTGAAAATAATCACACTTGGGCTAGGCTGTACCCCAAAAACAATATTTGGACCACCCTAAATGACACATCCCCATGCTCCAGAGACTGTCCCCTGCAAGAAGACATACAATGGTTCCTGCTCCAAACACTGGTTCTGTCACCACAAGCTTCTATTTGGACTAACACCAAGAGGCCTAAATTTCAAAGGAGATTTGAATAAGGAACTGGAACAACTGCATGACATCTGTATACACTGAAATCAGAATTGGACCACCACATGTCATATACCCCAAAGTTCAAGGGATTCTTCTCTCTGAAAGGACATATGCTGTGATCTGCTCTAAAGCGCCCAGTCCAAATACTGGTTCTGGCACCACAAACTTCTATTTGGATTGCCAGCATTTCAATTCAAATTTTAATAAGGATATGGAACAACTGCATGCCCTCCGCACCCCAAAATAAGGTTTGGATGGCCACACATCATATACTCCTACATTCAGGGCACTCTCCCCTTCAACAAGACACATGGTGTTTTCAGGGCTTTTTTTGTAGAAAAAGCCCAGCAGAAACTCATTAGCATAGTAGGCCACACCCAACAGCAGAAACTCATTAGCATATTAGGCCTGACAGCACAGTTCCCTCCCAGCCCCGGATTCCCTGGGTGCCTCACAAGCCACGGGGCACCTGGTGAACCCGAGGAGGGGAGGCAGTTTAAACTGCCTTCCCTCCCTGGATTGGCTTTGTTTCCTCAGGTGCCCCGCAGCTTGTGAGGTGCCTAGGGAATCCGGGGGGGGGGGGGCTGTAGGCGTGGCCAACTCGGAAGCCAGCCGGAATTTCGTTCCTGTGCATTCCTGCCCCAAAATAGCCCTGGTGTTTCCTGGTCCAAAGCCTTGATTTGTGCTAATTTCTACAAAGTGGGGTGCCCCGAGCACCAATATGTGCTCGGTGTGTGGTGTGTGGTCTCAATATGGCTTCTCATACTAAAATATCATAGTATAACCAACAAGATCCATCATTTCCATTGCTTTAGGTATACCAGGTCCAGACTGTCAATCATCATTGTGTTAAGTGACTAATTTTTCTGAGTGAAACTATCTGCCACTTGAAAAGTTATTTAGTTTATTTTTCAACATTTTTTCAGTTTTTAATAATCATTTAAACAGATGAAGCAATAATACAATAATAGTAGAACACAAATAAGCAAAAAGATTTCACTACGTAACACTGAGTTTTGTGAATTTATAGCTCTCTGCAACATTAACTTTTGTATTGCAATAGGACTGTAAATTTAGTATTTCTGTTATTTTCAAAAGAACTCAGGTTTTCTTGATCAAAACTATGGTAGTAGATTTCTGCTGTTGTTGCCAAGGTACACCGGAGCCACTTCAGGTTGGCACAAGCCCAGGGGCGTAGAGTTTTCCATTTCCCGGGGGTGGGGGCTCCTGCAAGTGTTTGTGTGCCGGAACAATGTCCCTGCCACCACCACCTCTCCCCCTACCTGGCCACTCCTCCCTCCCTCCGGGGGCCATCCGGGCAAATGCCCAGCATGATGGTGTCACCCGGAAGTGATGCTATCATGCTGGGCACGTTGCCAGGGTGATGTTCTGGCAATCACACTGAAACTCTATGGCAATCACACTGAAACTCTATGCTAGAGCGTCCCAGCATGATGTGCCCAGCATGATGGCATCATTGCTTTATCACAAGTCCACCACATATGATAAAAAGAACCTTCTTTCTTTTTACAATGTGCCCAGCATGATGGCATCACTTCTTTTTTTTTTTGTAAAAATTTTTTTATTTTTCAAAACATTAAAATTAATACATTTTTCTTATACAAATCCTTTTTTCCATATTATATAACATTTTGTTCTATTTGTATAATCTTGTTTTTATCTTGTATTGGCGGTTTCCCACCACATCTGAAGCATAACACATTTTCCACTTTATCCAAAATAGTAATACTTATATCTATGTTTACATTTCTGGTAACGGTCATATATCTTAAAAATACTTATATACTAATTCTTACTTTCTATATTCTTATATAATTCTAAAATAAAAAACAACTTCATTATCTAATTATCCTTAATACATTCATATACTCTAATTCTATTGCTTTATGTTATTATAACCATGTATAAATGTAATTTTTCATGTCCCAGTATTTTTCAACATATTCTTTTCAATCTTCTAAAAAGGTCTCTGAGTACAGGTCATTTAACTTTCTAGTCCATTTATCCATTTCAGCCATATATAACAATTTTTTCAACCATTCCCACACATCTGGTATTTTTTCATTTTTCCAATTTTGTGCATACACCATTCTTGCTGTTGTTATCATATACCATATTATTGTCCTTTTCTTTACATTTATCTCTTCTAGTTTAAGTCCAAGCAATAACATTTCAGGCAACTTCTTAAATGTACATTTCAAAAAATTTTCCATTTCTGCATGTATTATAGGCCAATAAGTCTTTGCTTTATCACAAGTCCACCACATATGATAAAAAGAACCTTCTTTCTTTTTACATTTCCAACATTTGTTAGACATATTCTGATTAATATTTGCAATTTTTTTTGGTGTCATATATCATCTGTACATCATTTTAAAACAATTTTCTTTTAAATTATAACATGTAGATATACCCATAGCATTTTTCCATAAAAATTCCCAAGATTCCATTTCAATGTCTTTGTTAAAGTTTATTGCCCATTTTACCATTTGTTCTTTTACCATTTCATCAGCGTTAAACCATTTTAACAAAATTTTATACATTTTAGAGATCATTTTTTTCCCACCTTCCTCCCAAACTTGTTCTATTTCATTATTTTTTTCTCTAAAACCGGTTTTTTTTATCACTTCTATACATGTCATATATTTGTCTATAACTTAGCCAACCATAATCAAAGTCCATCTGATGCTGCTCCTTCAATATAAAGTCTTTACCATGCCTTGTTAATAAGTCTCTATACTTCAACCAATCTTGTCCTTTGTGACGTGATACTGGATTTAAAACTTCTGCGGGTACAATCCACATAGGTATCTCTTCTGGAAAAAAGTTTTTATATCTTGTCCACATATCGATTAATGTTCTTCTCAAATAATGATGCTTAAACATATTGTCCATTTTTGTTTTACCATAATACAAATATGTGTGCCACCCAAACCTACAGTCATGACCTTCCAGGGACAATAACTTTCTATCTTGTAACATAGTCCATGTCCCTACCCAAGTCAAACATACTGCATCGTGATATAGCCTTAAGTTTGGTAACTGGAACCCACCTCTCTCTTTAGCATCATACATTATTTTCATCTTAATTCTTGGTTTTTTTCCTCCCCACACAAACTTAGTCAATTCCTTCTGCCAGCATTTGAATGCTTTTAAATCTTTCACAATCGGAATAGTTTGAAACAGAAACATTATTCTTGGTAGCACATTCATTTTAACCACTGCAATTCTACCCAACAGTGACAAATTTAATACATTCCACCTTTTAATATCTTGCATAATTTGCTGCCATAGTTTCTCATAATTATTCTTATACAAATCAATGTTTTTCATTGTTAGGTTTACACCTAGATATTTTGTCTTTTTCACCACTTCACATTCTATAAGATTTTGTAATTCAATTTGCTTCTTATTTGACATATTTTACACATCACTTTCGATTTGTTCTTATTTACATAAAACCCAGCCAAATCACCAAACTCTCTTACTCTCTGCAACAAATATGGTAGTGTAGTCATAGGGTCTTCGGCTATAAACATCACGTCGTCTGCAAAGGCTCTATATTTAAAAGAAAAACCTTTTATTGTTAAGCCTTTAATTTCTTTATCTTCTTTCAGATTTAGTAGCAAGACTTCCAAAATCCAAATAAATAGCAACGGCGAAAGTGGGCATCCTTGTCGTGTTCCTTTTTCAACTTTAAAGTAATCCGTTTTTTCAGTATTAATTATTAAAGAAGATGTCTGTTCACTATATATTGACTTAATAAGATTAAGCATATAGTCTCCAATTTCAAGATGTTCCAGCACTTCAAACATAAAATCCCAATTTAAATTGTCAAACGCTTTCTCCACGTCTAAAAAAAGAAAGCCCACTTCCTTCTCTGTATGTTTATCATAATACTCTATAGCATCCACTACTACTCTTAAGTTGTCTCTTATTTGGCGATTAGGTAAAAATCCTGCTTGTTCTGTCTGTATAGTCTCTTTAAGATGTTCCTTAAGCCTATCAGCTATAATCTTGGCAAAACTCTTATAGTCATTGTTTAACAAAGAAATTGGTCTATAATTTTTAACATCGGTTAAATCTTGACTTTCTTTCGGAATGAGTGAGATGGTTGCTTCTTTCCAAGTCTCCGGGACCTCACCTGTCACTCCTATGTCATTCATTAATAGCAATAACACTGGTGAGATCGATTCCTGTAGCGATTTATAAAACTTAGCTGTAAATCCGTCTGATCCAGGTGCTTTCCCTAGTTTTGAGTCATTTATTGCATTTTTAATCTCTTGTAGTGATATTGGGCTGTTAAGTAGTTCTTTGATTTTCTCTGTTGGTTTTGGTAATTCTAATGACTGTAGGTATTCTTTAATCCTTTTTCTGTCTTTATTTTCCTTCTTAAAAAGCTTTGCATAGTATTTATAAAATTCTCTTTTTATTCCCTTATTGTCTATTATCTCAATATTGTCTCGTATCACTTTAGTAATAAATTTATTTTCACATTTTTTCTTTAATTGCCATGCTAAATACTTTCCAGGTTTGTTTGCACCTTCAAATGCTTTTTGTTGCAGTTTTTTCAGGTTCCAGTAAGTCTCTTGATTCAAAATAGTTTTTGCTTGGTCTTGTAACATCCAAATTTCCTTTTGCAGTCTCTTTTTTCCTGGTCTGTTCTTCAGTTCCTTTTCTTTTACTTTAATGGCTTGCACAATGTTTTCATATTGTTCTCTTTTCTTTTTATTGTCTTTAGCATTCAGTGATATCAATAATCCTCTCATCACTGCTTTGTACGCATCCCACACAGTTTGAATTTTTACTTCTTTTTGTATGTTCTCTTGGAAATATAAATCTGTCTCTTCATGTAATTTTTTAACTATTTCTTGGTTGTCTAATAAGTTTTCATTTATTCTCCATCTCCCTTGTCTTTTTGTCTGCCCAGAGGTCCATAGACAAGGATTATGGTCTGAGATTATTCTAGGTAGAATTTCAACTTTTTTTGTCTTAAATGTTAAATTAGTAGACATCCAGATCATATCAATTCTTGAATGTGAATCATGCCTATTGGAGTAAAAGGTATAGTCTTTCCCTTGTGGGTTAACCTTCCTCCAAATATCCTCCAGCTTTTCCTGTTTTATCAATTCAAAAAATTTTTTTGGAAGTTTCCCTAGTGTGTCGTCTTTTCTTTTTGAGCACCTATCTATTTTATTATTCACAGTCCCATTAAAGTCTCCCAACATCATGATTTGATCATAGTTTACACTGTCCAGTTCCGTTAGTAGTTCTTTAAAAAAAATTTCTTTGGCTCCGTTGGGGGCGTAAATATTCACAATCAAAGTCTTCTGTCCATGTAAAAAAATTTCAATAGCTAAGTATCTTCCTTCTTTATCATTAAATGTTAGTTTGGGTTCCAAGTCTTTTTTGACATATGTTACAACTCCATTCTTTTTATTGCTTGCCAATGAAAAAAATTCTTCTCCCAACTTTTTTCTTATTAAATATTTGTAGTCTTGTTTCTTAAGATGGGCCTCTTGTATACAAATTATACTGCATTTTTGTTTTTCCAGCCAGTGACCTACCATTCTATGTTTTTGGGGTGAATTAAGTCCATTTACATTCCATGAAAGTACTTTATAATCCATCTTGTTGTAGTCTTAAATATCACCAAATTCTTCCTTGTTCTCACCAACAAAGGCGTACATTTCTGCTGAATTTTTAATCACTATTCTGTTGTTACCATAATAAAAACTCAGTCCTTGTGGTATTTCCCAACGAAATCTTATTTTTTTCTCTTTCAGTTTGTCTGTCAGACGCTTGAATTTTTTCCTGTCTTGCAAAATTGCTCTGGGCAGTTCTTTCATTACGATAACTTTCTTTCCACCTATTTCAAAAGAGTCTGTAAAACATTTCTTGTAGATTTGTTCTTTTGTCCTCTTCATTGTAAATTGAACTACTACGTCCCTTGGTATATTTTTGTCCCTTGCGTACGTAGAATTGACTCTGTAAACAAGATCCATATGTTCTTTAACAGCTTCCTCCTCCTCTTGTAAAAAATCTGCTAATGCTTCTTGCATTCTTGTAAAAATATCTTCACCTAATTTTTCCTCTATACCTCTAAATCTCAGATGGTTTTGCATGTCTCTATAGTTCATCATCTTTTCCATTCTGTCATTATCCTTTATTGTTTTTTGAGTATTTTCTTCCAGTTCTTTTACTTTGGTTTCTATTTCTTGTGTTCTAGTGGTTAACTTTTGTAATTCGGATTTTAAATCTATAAAATTTTTATCTGCTTGTGCAGCTATGGCATTTATTTTAATATTTACTTCTCCAATTGCACTTGCCATTTTTGCATTTACCTCCCCTATTGCGTCCAGCATTTTTTTTCCATTGCTTCCATAACAGCTAATAGTTCTCTCTCTTTTTTTGCTGCCATTGTAGGGGAGGACCATGTAGCTGCTCTCGATCTCAGTCCGCGGTCCGTCTTGTCACTTTAAAAAAGATCAATTTTTTCTTGTTTTCCAAATCAGTCACCAATTAGTGTATTCAAACAAGCATGTCTTGCCAGTTCAAATTCCACTGGTTTTAGCCTTCTAAGTTATGTAGTTTTTGAAATATTAATGTTTGAAAATTTTATAAATCCAAAATGGCGGGCGCAACTCCTCTATGGTTTGTGTCAAAGGTTACAGTCTATTTACCTTGCTTCTGGCTTGCCGTAGTTTCCTTTTGTCTCTTCCTCTTGCTTACTTGTCTGCTCTCCACACGTCACTTCCTGTTGTCGTCCTTTTGGTCCGGCAGTTTTTACAGTCCCCTTTGCTCTCTTCCGGTTCTTCTCCATTTCCCTTCTTGTCTGCTCCTCAAGCTGTCACTTCCTGTCTCAATCCTCACAGCTTGGTCTCGCAATGCTTGGTTCACTTTTGGGTGACACCAACACGTTGGGCATTCACCCGAATGGCCCCCAGAGGGAGGGAGGGAGGGAGGAGTGCAGGGGATCCGGGTTGGGGGGAGAGGCTCTGGTGGCGGTGGTGGTGGCAGGCAAGCCTGCCTGCCTAAGAAGGGGGCCTGAAAGGTGGGCAGGTGTGGCAGTGGCCGGTGGCAAGTGGGTGGGTGGGAAGGCAGGTGCTCCATTTTGCCGGGGGGGGGTTGGTCCCCCCAGGAAATTTCAGGGGTGGCCCAAGCCCCCAAGCCCCCCTGTCATTGACACCTATCCACGAGCACTTGTTCTACACACCTGGGGAATGCAGGGACTTCTCTTAGAAGACAGCCTTGAAAGCCCCAAGGAGCATAGGGGGCTAGTAAGGAGAATGCGGAGGAGGATCCAGGTCTAAGCCATTGTGTTTCAGGGTAAAAAGAGCATCTTTACATGCCCCCTGGCCACTGGTGGCCCTCATGCCCCGGAAGATCGCAGTACAGTTAATTGCGAGCCCAGTATGGGCAGACTGTGAAATAATATATCATTGAAAAACTGAACTGTAACTTTGTTTCCAAGACTTTTGATGAAGTGTCCCTGGAAATTTGAGTCTTCTCTCCTGGGGTGGGGGGAGGGAACATTAAGGCACATGACTGACGCGCAGCAACAATGTGGTTAGGAAGTGGACGTCCACTTCTCAAGGTCCCAAGGAAGTTTTCAGACAGAATGGCATTTGAACCTGGCTCTCCCAGATGCTAGCCCAGCACTCTGTTGTGTGAACTCCTAGGCAGAGAAGGCACAGGGAATGGGCCTTTATCAGCACCATTTTTAAAGCCACGGTCACTATAATCAGTCTCTTTTGACCCATAACAACACAGTGGAAATGGAGACACATTTATTCTTTAAATGTCATTTATTCTTCACTAGAATGACTTGGAAATTTTTTCTGCAGCTGGCCTGTGCACACACATAATGTGTGCCTGCACAGAAGCCATGACAATGAATCCTGAAGCCACTGGAGAACTGACTTTCTGCTTCAGCCATGACTCTGCTCTGACCCTCTGGGATCTGTATTATGTTCTGCAGCAGATGGTGGCAGAGCAGCTGCTTTCCTTTCCTTTGCCACCCCCTACCACTCCCTATTCCATTTGCTCCACCATCCCACTCTGTCCCCCCCATCTCACATGAACCCCCTTCCACTAACTCTGTCTCTGTTTCCTGTCTTTTGACGACCTCCACTCTGTCTTCTAACCCATTCTAACAATGGAATTGGTGGTCTGTAGCTGGCATGTACCTGTTTCCCTTTCCTTCACCACCCCCTACCACTTCCACTTCCTCTCTTTTGGCCACCCCCCACTGTGTCTTCTTCTAACCCATTCTAACAATGGAATGAGAGCTCTGTAGCTGTACCTGTTTCCTTTTCCTTCACCAGCCCCTGCCACTCCCTGTTCCATTCCTTCCACTAGCCCTGCCATTCCCTATTCCATTCCCTCCACCACCCCAAGCAATGGCTGGGAAGTGGAACAGGTACAATGGGGACAGAGGCAGGTAAGTTCATGCATTAGTGGGTTAGTGGGGGTGGGTTAGTGGGGCTGGGGAAGGGAAGGGAAGAGGGGAAGGTAAAGGTAGAGGGGGAAATGGAAAGAAGAGTAGCAAGAGTGTTGGGAGAGAGGAAACAACAAACAGTGGGGATGCTGGAAGTAACGTGTTAGAAGACACAGTGGGGGTGGTTAAAAGAGAGGAAACAGAGATAGAGTTAGTGGAGGAGGGGGATCTAGGGAGGTGGGGAGGGGGCAGAGTGGGAAACTCCAGATCACTGCATCTTTGGCACACCCTTGCCAATCTTGCTGTTTCTGGAGCCTTTGAAACAATACAAATAAAACAACAATTATAAAAACCCATTAAAAGTTGCAAAAAACCTACAGTTTGGATTGCCAGTCATTCAAAACTAAAGTAGTCAAATGCAGTCTTCAATAAAGCTGTCTTCAACTGCCTCCTACCCACCTCCTGGTTCCTGACCTCTTACCTCCTGCCAACCGTCCTTCTCCCCACTGAGACCTCATCGGCTGTGAGGGAACATTATGCACATGCCAAAAAACATGCTGTCGACAAATGGGCTGTATGTGCACACCCCCCCCCAAAAAAATCCCTTTAGTCTATGACATTGAACCCTGACCCCAAGCCAGGACATCACTGCGTCTTTGGCACACCCTCACCAATCTTGCTGTCTTTGGAGCCTTTGAAACAATAGAAATAAAACAACAATTATAAAAACCCATTAAATGTCTCAATGAAAACCTCCAGTTTGGACTGCCAATCATTCAAAACTAAACTAGTCAAATGCAGTGTTTAGTATAACTGTCTTCAACTGCCTCCTGGTTCCCCACCTCTTACCTTCTGCCAACCATCCTTCTCCCCACCAGTTTCTGTTGGAAATGTGTGTGTTAACAAGACCTGAACATTCTAGTCATTATAGAGTTAACCTGCTTACTTTCAATGCTATTGTTTAGCCTGACCTAGAAGGGGAACCTGGCAGATAGCCAATGTGGGGAAAGCCCGCAAAAGTAAAAGGGTATTGCTGTATTGATTGGATGCTGTATACAGGTGACTTCCTTCTGGGGGTCAAGGAGAAGGAGATTCTCCATTCTGTCCTCACCATGTCTTGTACAGAGAAGTAGCAAGATGTAGCTCTCTTAGTTATGTTATTTTGTAGCTCTCCCATGTACCCTCACCTTTAGTAATAAAGTTATTTTAAACTGTAAACAAACATCTCCTCTCCAGTGAAGCAAAGATCCATCACAACTCAGAATAATTAAGTATTTTGACTATTTTTCCCTAACATATTGGTAGTAGAGGCGATGGTTGAATATAGGTAGCAGATTATGGATTGATTTTAAGATGCTCACTGGAGGGAGGGAGGGAGGGAGGGAGGGAGGGAGAGAGAGAGAGAGAGAGAGAGAGAGAGAGAGAGACGGACTAAGATTTAGAGGCTTGGATTTTAAAACGGACCATTTTTTTCTGGCTCTCTGCTAAGCAAAACTGCAACTCAGGAAGGGTAACTCTGATTCTTGCTGATTAGAGAACTCCCTAAGCTAATTTGTACTTTGCTAACCAGCAGCTGAGAAACCTTTTTAAACTTTTTATCTTGCCGCATTTCCAAAGCTCCGAGACGGAGGAGGGTCGACAAGAGAAAAGTGAGCCAAAGCTGTTTTTAAAGTCTCCATGCTCCCAGCACAGAGGAAGGAGGGATTTTAACCCTGCAGTTTCCTTATACAGCTAGCCAAAATGAGTGGTGAGGAGTCTGATTCCAGTAAAGCTTCTGCATCTGGAAACAAAGGAAAGGAATCTGTATGTTCCATGTTCCCTTCGGTGAACTGGCTTCTTTGAAATTAACCCCACACAATTTTAAATGGTGGGAAGGCTATCTCAAGATGAGACTGCAGGCTCACAATGCTGAGCATGTTTTAACAGAGGATTCCCTAGCAACTGAGCCAGAGAGAACTAATTTCAAAATGAAAGATGGGTTTGCTAAAGAACTAATCCTTGGGTCTGTGAATCACCATGAAGTCCTAGATTTGTACAGCACTGAGACCTCCAAGTTAATGATTAAATATCTGAAGGAGAAATATGGAAGACAGACCACCGGTAAGATTTACTATTTGAAAGGCAAGATCTTTGATTTTAAGGTGAAAGAAGGAGATTCTTTGCCTAAGGAAATGAGCGAGCTAATGGGCATTTACAATCAGCTGAAGGAATTGGGGAAAACTCCTGATGAAACAGATATGATTTCTGCAATTCTTCGGGGTTTACCAGTTTCATATAAAACTATGGCAATGACTCTAAGGCACCAGAAGGATTTAAAGCTTGAAAATTTATTGATGGCCTTAAAGGAGAAATATGAGTCAAGGGATAACAAGGATGCTTTGTCTGATGAGATGTCTATTTTAAGTCTGAAACATGGGCACAGATTTAAAAGGAAAATTAAATGTTTTATATGTAAAGGGCCTCCTTTGGCAAAATTTTGTGAATCTAAGAATACCAGAGACTGTGAGTCAGCCAGGGAACAAAAGAGCAGTGGCGCACATGGTCAGAGTAAGAGGAAGACACCCAGTGGCTGAAGGAATTTTAACAGAGGCTTTAGAAAACAGAGACAGCCTTAAAACAAGTTTGCAAAGGCAGACAGTTCAGACTATGCCTTCAGACTTGGTGATAATTGTGATGATGAAAATAAGAAAGTATTTTTGATTGATTCTGGATCCTGAATGCATATCTGCAGATATGATGATTTTTTTACTGAGCTTGATACCGAAAATAGGCCAAGGATTTTTCAAGCCAACAAGGAAATTCTTAATGTAAAAGGTGTTGGAATTGTGCCAGTCAAACTACTGACTACAAATGGAGAAGTAGTGAATGTTAAACTGAAGGATGTGGCCTGAGTTCCTGAAGCAGCTGATAATTTGATTTCAACCAAAAGGCTTCTGGACAGTGTGCATGTTGTGTTGCTTAAAAGGACGGAAGGAAGCAAAATTGTTGCTAAGATTCCTGGACTTGAATTTAAATTGCATGAGAGGAATGGATTTAATTATCTTGTTGATGTTGATGAAGAATCTGATGTTTTTGATGCTGATGAGATACAAGTTTATCAAACTGGAAATGGATCTTGTAATCATCAGAGTTGCTTGTATGCATGGCATTTGAAGTTTACACACAGAAGTATGCAAAGTGTAGAAAGATTATTGAAGGAATGTGGAATCCCTGTTGTGAGTTGTGACAAGGCAAAGGAGAGGTGTGACCTGTGCCTCAAAGCGAAAGGTACAGTGCCAAGATATCCTGAGAAATTCACAGCTAAAGATGGGAAGTTTCTAGACACTATATATAGTGATCTTGTTGGTCCACTAGCACCATCCTATGGTGGGAACAAATATTTTGTGACTTTTACTGAGAGTAAAACAAAATACAGTTTTGTGTATATGATGAAGAGAAAGGATGAGATGCTGAATAAATTCAAATGTTATGTGGCCACAATTAAAAACAAGTTTGGCCATGCACCTCAAAGCTTATGCACTGATGGAGGTGGAGAATACTGCAATGCAGAATTTAAAAGATTTTTTGGAACTTGAAGGGATTGAACACAAGGTATCTATCCCACATTCACCTCAACAAAATGGATCTTCTGAGAGGCTGAATAGAACAGTCCAAGAAATGTGTAGATCTATGCTAATGCTTTCTGGACTACCAAATGGCTTGTGGGCTGAGGCTGTAAACACAGCAATGTATCTACACAATAGAGTACCCTCAAAGATTACTGGGACCACTCCTTTTGAAGCCTGGTTTGGAAAGCGGCCTGGACTAAAGCATATCAAAGCTTTTCATTCCAAAGGGTATGCTCACATAACAAAGGAGAAAAGGGGAAAGCTTGACCCCAGAGCTGAAATTGAACTTGTAGTGGGTTATCCTGTTGGTGGGAAAGGATACAGGATATACAACCCCCAAACCCACACAGTTGGGGAACACAATGTTGTTTTTGTTGATGAAAGTGTTTGTGTTTTACAAAGTGTATCCACTGTAATTGATCCACAGAGGTCTGGGACTGCACCTGAAGAGCTGGTTGCATGATTACCTGTGGTGATCACCGGGGAACTGGCAGGTCTACCTTCTGAGGAAACTACTGGAACAGAAGGGAAAGCAGAAACCACACCAGAGGAGGCAGCAGAACCCACAACCAGTGTGAGACGATCAGAAAGGAGCACTAAAGGGCAACCAGCAAAGAATAAGGATTTTGTGAAACTGTGCAATCTGCAAAAGAACCCAAGAACTGGAAAGAGATATGCAATTTACCTACAAGTGAAAGAGACAGATGGCTTGAAGCAATGGAACAGAAAATACTATCCATTTTTGAGAAAGAACCATGGACTCTTACTAAACTACCTCAAGGCAGAAAGCCTGTTGGATGCAAATGGGTACTCAAGATCAAGCACAAAGAAAATGGAACTGTGGAGCTATACAAAGCATGCCTAGTAGCTCTCCCATGTACCCTCACCTTTAGTAATAAAGTTATTTTAAACTGTAAACAAACATCTCCTCTCCAGTGAAGCAAAGATCCATTGCAACTCAGAATAATTAAGTATTTTGACTATTTCCCCCTAACTGTTTCCACTTGAAAATTCACCATTGACCCTCTTGATGACTTACCAGTAGCCCAATGGCAGGCCTTTTTCAAGCTGTGAAGAGAGATTCAGGCTGAAGACAGACAGCAATTCTGTCGCGCCTCCCCGGCGCGGCAGAATGGAGCGGGGGAATTTCCCCCGCCCTGTGGCATTCCCACGCCGCCGGAAGGAAGCCGCCCGCAGCGGTCACACTGCGGGCGGCTTCCTGGAGCGACGGGCGAACGCCGCGCGGCCGCCCCTCCCTGCGCGCGTTTGCACCCACTTCGGCGGGTCGAACGCGCACGCGGGCCGCCCTGAACCAGCCGAGCACCACTTTAAAGTGGTGCTCAGCTAGTGCGCTAGGAGCGTGGCGCCGGACGCGATGCGTCCGGGCCGCCTCCTGGGGCCAGATGCGGCCGTCTGGACGGCCACTCTGCCTCCACTTCTAAAGCGGAGGCAGAGCGGCCCAGACGGCCAGTCTGTCTTCAGCTTCAGTTTGAACTTCTCAGATTACAGCTGTGAATCCAACCGCCAAGGCTCAACTGTGTTTATATATCTCTGTCTCCCTGGGGCATTGTGATGCTGGCATTGTGACATCAGCATCCAGGTAGCAGGAAATTGATCTCTGGTGGTCCAGCGATTGTTCTGAGGTGCAGCCTGGCTAGAATTGCCAACCTCCAGGTGGTTATATATCAAAATGAGAGCTCACAGGAGGAGATTGTATCAATATGAAAACACTCCGAGAATGAATTACAAGCATAAGCAGAAAAATTATATTGTGCCAAACAATTCAAACAGTTATAGTTCTAAATCTTTGTTACAATTCAACAAATCCTTATATATTCTTAAAGAGCTAGGATCAAAAAAGTACTTAATACAAAGGAAAAAATTCTGAATAAAGTCCACAAATCCTTTGTGTAAACAGTTTCAGGAAAACAAAGATCCTACGTCTCTAGGAGTAATCAGCTATGGACGACTGGCTTCAATGCTGTGTTCGCTTTCTGCTTCTTCAGATAGCAGGTACTCTTTAGCTATGAAGCTGAAAACATGTTTATATGTCATATCCACTATTTGTAACATATTCAGTATATCCCCAGTTGTCAGAACATACATACCTACTGAAATAAAGATCCAACAATTGTCCTTAAACTGGTTTTCCAAATCCCATTGCCCCACTGACATGTCCTCTTCTTTATCAATTAGGTTTCTGTAGTAGTAGTGATGGTTGACATTCTACAAACACCATTAAGTAAGTAATGACAACTTGGAGTCACAATATTCTGACACAACTTACATCAGTACATGATATCCTATTTTGTATTCCTACATTGCTAAAGATAAAATTGCTAATGAAACTGGTGGGTAAATCAAAGGAAGGAAAACTGCCCTGGAACTATGTACTTGTATACAACCAACAGCATTTTATAGAAAACAAGTTAAATCAAATTCTGTGTTCAAACCATTAGAGATCAAGGTGTTTAATTTAAAGATCCACCTGTGTTCCTGGTGAAGTAATTCTTTCATAGTCAATGGACGTTTTGAGTCTGCAACAAAGAGCACACCACATCTATACTGGTCTTCCGTGTGGCCTTTTGAAAAAAAAAATGCTTGGTGTGTGGAGCTTCCCTTGTTTGTTGTTTATTTCTTGTGATATGTTCCATAATTCTTATTTTTAATGGTCTGGTGGTACTTCCAATATACAATTTTGGACAGTCACACTGAATAAAGTACACAACAAAGGCACCTTCACAGGTAGAACTTCCATTACCATAAACAGTTATACCATTTAAAGTGAAATTATCACTTCCCCACATTATCTTGCAGGCTTTACATTTTAAATAACGTCTGTATCCTTTAGACTGTCTCCTTATCTATGTGTCCTCCCTTGTATCTGATCTGACTATAATGTCTTTAAAGGACAAACAAGAGAAGCTCCACTCACAGAGCAATTTGTCTTGCTTATGCTCGTAATTCATTCACAGAGGGTTTTCATATTGATACAACCTCCAGGTGGTGCCTGGAGATCTCCTGCTATTGCAACTGAACTCCATTGTGACAGAGATCAGTTCTCCTGTTGAAAATGGTTACTTTGAAGTTGGACTTTATGGCATTATGCCCCAAACCCCACCCTCCTCAGGCTCCACCCTCAAAATGTCCAGTTATTTCCCAATCTGGAGCTGGCAACCCTAAGCATGGCCCCTGTGCTTGTTTTTGTGATTGTCCTAGGGGCACCTCACTTTGGAGCAGATGGCACAAGAACTGGGCTTTGGACCAGGAAACACCATATGTTCCCTCGAAGGAGAGAGTCCCCTGAAAGCGGTGATGTAAGACGTCTGTCAGTCCAAACCTTATTTTTAGGTGCAGAGGGCACTCAGTTGTTCCAGTTCCTTATTTGAAAAGTACTGGAGTCGGGAGACCAGTGATAGTGATTTCATAGTAAAGCTCTTTATTGCATGTCAGATGAAGTGTGCCGCATGGGGCTTCAGGCCCTGCTTTTATGCTGGCCAGAGCCACACCTCCAGCCACTCCCAAATGACCCAATAGGGTCTTACATTTACATGCTTTGTCATTGGTTCCCCAGGGAGAACCTAGGTTCTTTATTGGTGGCCACTTAGGATCCAGGTGTCTATTGTTCTCCCAGACCGAAGCTCAGGTCGCTGCCTGGCCATGTGCTCTGGCCACATGGCAGTCACCATTGCAGGAGCACATGGCAGGCGACATTGTATGATACATCACGGTACATTACAACCCTCCCCCCATAGTCCGGAATACCCTTAGCAGACAAAGTCTCTTAAGTATGTGGGTCATCTTCGTTCCCTATCGGAGCGCCTAAGGACTGTTGCGGGCACCAGAGAAGTGGGGACCTCAGTCACTGGGATTGGTGCTGGTGCTTCTGTGGCTTCTTCCGATGGAGAGAGTGCGGGGGCCATGTCCTGTGGAGCCAGGTCTTGGGGAGGCGTAGGGGCTGCGGTCTCAAAGTCCTGGGTCTCGTCCTCGTAACTGCCCATGTCTGGAGTGACATCCTCTGGATCCCCTATTGCGTCTGGAGCGTTGGAGGAGAGCTGGCATCAGAGCTGAGCTGGTAGCGCAGATTATCCTGCCCGGCAGCCAGAGGGGGGGCCATGCATAGTTCCGGACATACACAGGGTCTTCGAAGAAGAACCTACACAGGGCTCGGGGGACGTTGGGTTCCTTGCTGGATTCTGGGGCCCAGTCTGGATGGAGGGTCATGAGGCAATGGCCCATGAGAAGCTCAGCCAGACTGCACTCCGTGGATGAGTGGGGCATTGTGCACAGCCCGAATAGGAAGCCTGTCAGCTTGAACTCCCAGTCCCCCTGGTCCATGCAATGCAGAGCTTCTTTGGCCATCCATACCATGCGCTCCGCTTGGCTGTTGGTAGCCGGGTGGAACAGGGTAGACCGTACATGCCATATGCCATGCAGCTCCATGAAGTGCTGGAACTCTGTGGAGGTAAAGACGGTGCCATTATCAGATACCAGGGTGCCCAAGAGGCCATGCGTTCAAAAGATGCACCACATGGCCTGAATAGCAGCTGCCAAGGAGGTGGTCTTTACCAGGACCACCTCCAGCCACTTGCAATAGCTGTCAACCAGGAGGAAGAACAGCTGCCCCTGTACCGGCCCCATGAAATTCAAGTGGAGTCGGGACCATGGCTTTTGTGCTGACTCCCAGGGATGTAAGGGGACCTGGGGTGGATCTGGATGGGACACCTGGCATTGCACACACCTGCAGACCTGGTCTTTGATATCTTTGTCCAGCCCCAGCCACCACACATAGTTGCGGACCAGGGCTTTCATCCAAATGATGCCCGGATGGTGCTCATGAAGAGTGAGGAGCACTCACTTGCGGAGTGGTTTGGGGATCACCACTCGTGAGCCCCAGAGTAGACACCCCTTGTGGGTGAACAGCTCATCATGCTGGGCAGAGTATGCAGCAAACTCCTGGCCCGGGCTGTAAGGCCACCCCCTCCCCACCCAGTTCAAGACTGGTTTAGAGAGGTCAAAGACTGCAATGTTCCCCAGAGTGTCAGCCATGAGAACCGGATTGGGAGCAGTGCGGGGAGCAGCGTTGTCCTCTGGGGTGATTGCCAGTTCTGTGGGGGTCTGGAGCCTAGTGGTGCTGGATGTTGATGGATCGGGGCTTGGTGTGGTGCTGCTCAGTTCAGCTGAAGAGTCACTCATGAGGATCCCACCTTCATCACCAGTGAAAAGTACTGGAGTCGGGAGACCAGTGGTAGTAATTTCATAGTAAAGCTCTTTATTGTGGGTCAGATTAAGTGTGCCACATTATGCTGGCTGGAGCCACACCTCCGGCCGCACCCAAACGACCCGATAGGGTCTTACAATTACATGGTTTGTCATAGGTTCTCTGGGGAGAACCTAGGTTCTTTATTGGACGAAGGGTCACAGTCTGTGGCCACAGCATGATCTTTTGGGTAGCTCATCGGACACAGAGGACACCCGTCGGCTTTCAGCTCGGACTTAGTGGACACGCATCGGTTGAGTGGTTGGGGAGGAGGGCTATGAGGTGGCCTGCACTCCTTCCCTTGATATTTGAGGGGGGGCCTCCTCCTCACATTCTGGCAATATACCTGGAGGACAATGATTCAAGGCTGATGAAGGGCCTGGCCCTTGTGTGGCAGGCCAGGGCCGACCTTGTGAGGATAAGAGTAAGGTGGCCCGGCATGCAGATAGTGTTGAAGGCCAGGGCCGACCTTGTGAGGACAAGAGCATGGTGGCCCGGCGTGCTGATAGTGTGGTCAGCCATGCTTCCCCGCCAGGTGTGGCAAAGTTGGGGACCCCAGGTGTATTGACCATACCAGGCATGAGGCCAATAGACAGATGAGGAAGGCCATGGAATCTGGGTTGGGTTTTGTTTTTGCAGCACCCTGATATGTGGGCCGAGTTTCAAGACCTGTATAGGCCCGATGGGGTGCATCTGTCAGACAAGGGCAATGGGATTTTTTTTTTTTTTTTAGAGAACTCGGAGCACGGGATCCGGTTGGCATTTGGTGGCTGAATGGGAGCAAAGGCCAAAGCAGAGGCTTGGGCTTGGCTGTGGCAGGTTTGTGCAAGCGAGAAAACAGAACTGTTGAGCGCCTCACGGCATATCCTGTTTGGGAACAGGTGGTCATCAGGAACTGCCCTGGGGCTGTGCAGTCCGGGGTGGAGAATGGTGATCACCTCTGGGAACCTCTCAGGCTTGGCTCCTCCCTGAAGGTCTTTGTGGTCTCAGGGGTAGTGTAGCCTAGCAAGGCACATCATGTGCTCTTATGGACTTAATAATGTTCATAAGTTTGAACTGTGGGATGTTATGCTCTAAAGGACTAAATGAACTCTTTATTGCTGTAAGAGGCTCCAGTCCATTCCAGGAGAAAACACCCACCATAGTTCACACAAAAACAGAGACAAGGAATCCATTACAAAAGGGTTCTTCTGTCACCTCCACTAAGGCTACCCCCAGCTCCCTCCAACATTCCTGCAAGGATTATGCTAAGTGAAGTTACCTGGCAATTAATCGCTCGCCCATCAACTGGCCAGGCCAAGGCCATTAAGATACAATGGAATGGCTCAATGACTCATCGCAAGCTTGCCCAGGTGTCAGTTCCTGTTTAGCACCTAGTGTTGCAATATTGACCACTCCTCCACATCCCCTCCTCTTTTTACATTGACCAATGGTAGGGTTCATAGGGATGGACTACCTGGTAGGTGTGTTTGTGGGATGTGGTTAGCGCAGCCCACCCAATACCACCTTATAAAAGATCTTGCACACCATACAATCGCCCTCTTGAGCTTATATTATGCATTAAATACAAAGTTCTAAATTATCAGTTTCATTCAGCTGCAGGTTGCATAAATTCCTAGGAAATATACTAAGAGGTGCAGCCCAATATATGTCATGTAACTTTAAGGAGTTGTTCAACATGCAGCTGTATGGGATTAATTAGTACAACTTTTATAGAGTAAGGGTTCATTTCAGTGTAGTAAGCATTTGCCAGCCAGAACATTGAAGGCTTATTGCTGGGGAAAATGAGAGGATTGGGGTGCTACTACAGATGGATTGTGTTTATGGAGAGCATCAGCCAGCATGAGGAGGCTTTATGCACCGAGAGAGCATTGGCTAGCTCCCATATAAACACTTATAAAGGAACCATAAGTTAGTTATAATAAACATATAAATAATAATATACTATAGTTCATAATTGGGTTCCATTCGCTTCATGTTGCTTTATTAATTACCATGGTTTTTCCAGAATACTTTGAAGAAATTAAGAAGTTTGCTCCTATATATATTTTTGAACTGGATCAAGAAGCTGACACCTCCTTACAAAATACAATAATGAATTACTCCTGAGGAAGACTACTGTGGAAATGAGTTTAAACCAGGTGCTCATTGTAATATTGTAATTTTGTAATATTGTAAAGTTAAGCAGGTTGAACAAATTGCAATTTGGATATGTAATATAAATTTTATCAAATGTCATTTGTGTCACGGTGCAATCTGTGTGGTTTTCTTGTTTAATACCTGTGACCCCCGCTTTTCAGCTTGTTTAAACTAAATTAAAGCAATTCGGCTAACAGTAGGTGCTCCTGGGGGGCAACCAGTATGCTGGGCTGCCGGTTACAAGCCAGAATTTGGCTGGCTCAAGACCAGAGCTAGGTGACCCACCCATATCAAGGGCAAGGAGGTTGTGTCAGGGAGTGACACCTGCCTTGCTTGTTCCCGTGCTTGCTTAGTTTTGCCCATTGCTGCAGTGTTCTGTTTAAATAGTTAATAAAGTGGCCCTTGTTTAATTCCAAACTGTTGTCTGTCTCATTATTCCGGCTGGGGTGGCAACATTCTCTCCCTGCTTTGCCTCAGTGTCCCACAGAGCCACCAGCCAGCATCTCGGCCTCAGTTTGGAGGGAGCCAGCGAAGGAGAAGGACTGGGTGCTGGGTCCACTGTTCTCCACCACCCACTGCCAGGTGGGTCTAACTGTCCCCTTAGTGGCCTGCTTCTGTCAGTGAAAAGACAAGGGACTTTCAGCGTAACCCCCTCCCCCGCCCACTGACTTTCCTGTCAGAATAAACTGAAAACGGCTCTCTCTTGCTTAACTCTGCCATGGCTGGCTGGCTAATGAGATGGGCCAGCGACCATCAAACCATTCTCTTCAGCCCCCTGCTGTGTGGCTGACTTTCCCCCTAGGGCCCGTAGTGCTTCAGGACTGGTACAAGAACTGAAGAATGCTTGGGAGGAGGTTTCAAGGTAAACTGGCCCAGGAACGCTTCCCCAATAGGAGAGGCATGATTCTGTGTGAAAGGGCCAATATGTTCTGTTAGAAAACTGGTAGTAATACGGTTCTGTGTGAAATGCCTCACAGAAACCGTTATTGAAGAGTTCCTGAAATGGAACATATTGGCTGTGTGAAATTTCTCAGGCTCTCTCTCCTGCTTAGCTCCACCATTGTTGGCTGGGTAATGAGGTGGGCCAGTGACCATCAAACCATTCTCTTCAACCCCCTGTTGTGTGGCTGACTTTCTCCCTACGGTTGCCAATCTCCAGGTGGGATCTGGAAATCTCCCGCTGTTACAATTGATCACCAGATGGCAGAGATCAGTTCCCCTGGAGAAAAAGGCTGCTTTGGAGGGTAGACCCTATGGTATTATACCCTCCTGAGTCCTTCCATCCCCCCCAAAAAAACGCTGCCCTCCACAGGATCCACTCCCCAAATCTCCAGGTATTTCCCTAATGAGAGCTGGCAACTTTCCCCTCAGTGCCTGTTGCTAGGCAACGAAGCTTGCTTCTCTGAAAGCCCCTTTCCACAGCAATGTTGGCCTCTTGGAGAAAATTCATTGGGGCAGCTGAACAGAATGCCATAGAGGCCATCCTCCAAAGCAGTCATTTTCTCTGGGGGGGGGGGGGAATCTGTTGTCTGGAGTTCAATTGTGATACCTGGCGATCTTCAGGCTCCACCAGAGCAGGATCTGCTAGACACAGGTTCTTGCTGAGTGGGTGATTTTGGGCCAGTCACAGACTTTAAGCCTAACCTACCTCACAGGGTTGTTGTGCAACTCAAAAGGGGGAGAGGAGAATGATGTCAGCTGCTTTGGTCCCCGTTGCAGAGAAAGACTACTTTTCCTGCAGGGGAACTATGGTTGCCAATCTCCAGATGAGGGCTGGAGAGCACTCAGAATTACAAGTGCTCTCTAGATGGCAGAGATCAGTTCCCCTGGAGAAAATGGTGGACTCTATGTCATTCTACCCTGATGAGATGGATCCTTTATGACAGCCAGTGTGACATAGCAGTCAGGGCTTCAGAGCATAGTGGAGGCTGTGGGGGGGGGAGATGGAAAGTTGAAGAGTGAGGTTGGTGATTGGCTGGGAAGGAGATAGGGTTGCCAACTCCCGGTGGAAAATTCCTGGAGATTTGAGGGATGGAGCCTGGAGTCGGTACTGTTGGAGGAGGGGTGGGACCTCAGACAGGTACAATACCATAGACTCCACCCTCCAAGCCAACCAGTCCCTCATGGGGAACCATTCTTGCCAATCTCCAGGTGGGGGCTGGAGATCACTCAGAATTACAACTGCTCTCTAGGAGGGAGGAGATGGAAAGCTGAAGCCAGGGGGCAAATAATTATACATTGATGGTTGGCTGGGAGGGAGATAGTGTTGCCAATTCCAGGTTGGAAAATTCCTGGAGATTTGAGGGGTGGACCTGGAGAGGGTGAGGTTTCAGCAGAGGTGGGACCTCAGACAGGATCATTGCCATAGACTCCACCCTCCAAACCACCTGTTCCCTCATAGGGAACCATTGTTGCCAATCTCCAGGGGAGGGATGGAGATCATGCTGAACTACAACTGCTCTTCAGATGGCAGAGATCTTCCCCTGGAGAAAATGGTGGACTCTGTGTCATTATACCCTGCTGAGGTCGCCACAGCAAATTGATGCTGAGTGCCCAAGGCCGGGACACACTCCCAGAGCCTCTTTCTAGAGCCTGTTGTATTTATTTCCACAACGGGCCTTATTCCTAGTTATAAATAATCTCACATGCTCTGAAACACATGTGAGGAGAACAGTCACCCATCTTTCCCTATAAGGTATGGCTTAACTCATTCAAAACTTAAGTAATGTTCTGACCATCCATTTAATTAATGTATCACATGGTTTTGAGAATTGTTTTGAATCTCATTTCTCCACATTTCCTTTTCCTAGCAAGTTACAGTTCCAAGGCCATCATAGACAACTGGGCAGGAGACTTTATGGAGACATTATCTAGCGACTGTAATGAATTCTGAAATTCTGAAAACTATCTGGGGATGGCACAGATCTGGAAAGGGGGTGGAGAGACTACGAGGCCAAAGAGCCTGTCTTCACTGGGGCTGGGATGGTTCTCAGGTATGCAGAAAGTGAAATGCTGCAGGAGGCTGGTGAAGAAGAGGAAGAGCTCCATTCTAGCCATTTGTTCTCCAGGGCAGACATGGCGACCTGCAAGAAAGGGAAGCAGGTTTATTGTTTTAGGACAGCAGGAGTAAGGAGACCATAAAGTCCATCTCTCTCCCTCCCTCCCTCCCTCTCTCTCTCTCTCTGTACATGGGCAGACGTGACTTTCAGTACTCACACAGGGATGATTCTGACTATCATTTTTGGAGACCATGTCAGCTGCAAATTTCAATCAGCTCAAGCTGACTTCCGGCCTCTTCAACCATTGCCTAACCAGTCCCTTGATGTGTCACCATGTGCTGGCCAGTCTAGATTCATTTTCACATACCACCAGGAAGTTAAGTGTATCTTCCTGGTGGTATGTGAAAATGAATCTAGACTGGCCAGCATTTAACTTCCTGGTGAGGTTTTGTTTTACAGTCTCTACTTTTCCACAGCTACTAGCTCCCGATAATGTTGCAGATCAGTGGGGGAAGTAGCGGGTGTAAATGATTGCACAGTCTACTTATGTCAAGAATAGGTTCCATAAAGCTTCCTCTTCACCAGACAAATGACCATAAAAAGTTACTTGGGACATCCCATCTCTTGGGAAAGATGAAGGAAAGGATAATTAAGTTTTTACCATTCCCAATAGACTGTTTCCATCTTCCCTCTTGGGTTTACCTGCAGAGAAAGGAAGGAAAGCCTCTCGCTTGATGAACTGTCCATTGGCATCTAGGAAGTGCTCTGGGTAAAACTGGTGCGGTTTCTCCCACATGGTTTCATCCTTCAGCACCGAAGATAAGTGAATGAAGACAGTGGTCTCCTAACAAGGCAGAAGAAACTCCAATATTACTAATTTCAGATGGTACTTCTTTTCTGAACATGTAGAATGTAAATGCTACCCAAATCTGTTGGAGAGATTCTGCAGAGCTCACCTTTCACCTCAGTTGGCAAATTTCAAGTGAAATGGCACATTTGCATCTAAAATTGTGAATTTTTTAGCCCAAATATAAACAGCGCTGAAGAAAATAAAGTTTGTGATGGAGGCCCTCAAAGCTGCAGATGAAGTACTGAATCTACTCAAATGCATATGTCAGAAGGGTCTCTTGGGAGGAATGGAAGAGATGACAGTGCCCACCGTGGAGTCTACCAGAGTGATCTCGAACCCTTCTGTTGCCTTTGAAGGAAAGGAATAGAGCATAAGGGATGCTAGCCTGTGTACTGGCTTGACTTGAACTGGGATTTCCATTCAATTTCCACTGCACTCTTGAAAACCTCTGGAAGGGGAATTGCTAACACCTTGGTGGTCATCTTAGCACGTTTATGCTCCACCAGTTCCTTCTTAGGGATCCTCTGTCAGTTCTAACACCTGTAGGATCTTAGCCAAGATCTTAGGAATAATTCCTCCCTTTCTACCCACTCACCTATGTTATTTTTACGATGTAATCATGAAATTCAGTTAATTCTATTTGTGCTGGCCAAGAATTATTAACTTTCAGCTCTCTCAAAGGATCCTTTATGTGACCCAAAAGAGAGTGATCTGTCAACTCTGATCAATTTCTAAAATGTATTTTTGAAGTGGTTGTACCTTAGGGATGTCAAACTTGTCAATTTGAACATCTTGGTGTATTATGTAAGGCAATGCAATAGGTACAGTATCAGCACACCGCTGGATTTCATGGATCACAGCATTAGTATAAGGCAGGTTTGGCTGGTCCTCCATCATTGGTGGTCTATCCTTGCCAAGCACTTCCTCGATTTCTTCGTGGACTTGTTCTGGAAATATTAGTTTATTTTTAAAACATTGCTGTATTTCCTCCAAACATTGCTGTATTTCCTCCAAACAGCTCAGAATGGTGGATTCTCTAGCTATAATGGCCATTACATGAGTTACTGATAATCAGATTTCTCAACATTTTCTTCTACACTAATAAAAACAACACAATTACTGGGGGGGGGATTATATTTGAGGCCAAGACTACAGTGTTGGTGTGTGTGTGGGGGGGGGGTGACCCTTCCTCTCCCATACCCTTTTGCTAATTAAAATTGCCCTCCAGAGTGGCTATTCTGACCAGGGTGGGAAATACAATTATCCCACTTTGTCCTGAAAACATTTAGAAAACTGCTGTGATATCACTCAAATATCCCTTGCCTCTCTTCATTACCCTTTGCTTGTCATGCAGGGCTTTTTTTGTAGAAAAAGCCCAGCAGGAACTCATTAGCATAATAGGTCACACCCAACAGCAGAAATTCATTAGCATAATGGACCACATCCTGACAGTGCAGCTCATTAGCAGATTAGGTGGGGGCCAGGAAAGCACTGGGTAGATTGCCTCTCCCCCCCAGCTTCTCCATGGTGAACAGGCTGGGGAAAGGAAGGAAGGCATGCACACATGCCCCTTTCTTCCCTGAGCCTCTCCACTATTCACAGGGGCATGGTTAAATGCCTTTATCTCCCTCCCCCAGATTGGGGAGGGAAAAAAAGAATTTTCAACATGCCTGGGTTCCCTGCCTGCCTTTTTTTAGCTGTGACATGTCAGCTAGAAAAGGAAAGGCAGAGAGAGGCTTTTCCTTGTCAATTTCACTCTCAGCTGACTGGTGGGGGGAGTGAAATGGACAAGAAATCTGAAATGGCTACCCAGAAGGAAAGACAGCATTTTAACATGCCGCCTTTCCCTCTTGTGTGTAATGTGGGAAGGGTGTGCTCTTTAGCCACGCATGCCAGAGGTTTTGGCTGTAGATGTGGCCAACTCAAAAGCCAGCTGGAACTCTGTTCCTGTGCATTCCTGCCCAGAAATAGCCCTGGTCTCATGTAACACAGAGACCCTATCCTTCACCCCTACATGCACACTTAATGCATGCCACTGCCACTTGCTCTGCATTGGTCATAGCAACACTGCTTAAAAATTCTGACCCTTCCTATAAAGCAGCAGTTCTCAACCTGTGAGTCGTGACCCCTTTGGAGGTCGAATGACCCTTTCACAGGGCCGCCCCTGGAGCTGGAGTCTTGATCCTCCTGAGGGGCCGGAGCAGGCCTTGAAGGGGCCAGCTGCACTGCTTGCTCGCTGGCTTCCTCCCACTGCAAACTGAAACCCGAAGCCACCACTGCTCTTGCAGTTCCTGCCTCTTTTTTACCAGCCAAGGCAGCTGCTTCTCTCCCCCCCCCCCCCAAGCTGGAAGTTTGCAAGCGGCTGGGCCAGGACTCCACATGCTCCTGCGCTGCCAGGAAAGTTTTTGCACTGGAGTGTCCAGGCTGCCCCACCAGGGGCTTTGCATGCCTGGCTCAAAGGGGCAGGGCTTGCTGAGCTCCCTCTCCCCTCCCCAACTGCCCCGGGGCTTTGCTTGAAGGAGTTGCAAAGCCTTGCTCAAAGGGGCAGGCCTCACTGAGTCTTTCCTCTCCTGGATGGCCTGGGGCTTTGCAAACCGTCACTTGGAGGAGCTGCAGCTACAAAACGTTGCTTGGAGGGGGCAGGGCCATTAAAGTTCTGAGCGAGCAATCTGGCTGCTGCAGAAGAGAAGTGGATTTATATCCCACCCTTCACTTGGAGTCTCAGAGCGGCTTACAAACTCCTTTCCTTTCCCTTCCCCTCCACACAGCAGACACCCTGTGAGGTAGGTGGGGCTGAGAGACTGTTACCGATGCTACACCATGCTTCAAGACAAAATTTCATTTATTTGTAATTAGAAATAAATATTTCACAATATATAATTACATATTGTTTTTGTGATTAATCACTATGCTTTAATTATGTTCAATTTGTAACAATGAAAATACATCCTGCATATCAGATATTTACATTACGATTCATAACAGTAGCAAAATTACAGTTATGAAGTAGCAACAAAAATAATTTTATGGTTGGGGGTCACCACAACATGAGGAACAGTATTAAAGGGTCGCAGCATTAGGAAGGTTGAGAACCACTGCTATAAAGAAAGATGTAGATCAGGGGTCCTCAAACTACGGCCCGCGGGCCACATGCGGCCCACCGAGGGCATTTTTCTGGCCCGCCAGATTTGCCGCTGCCTGTCCTCCAATTCCCAGCAGCCCACAAAGCAGTGGAAAAATTGCAGCCGACTCGTCCCAGGCCACATGACAAAGCCCCGCCCCCCTGCTTCCAGTCAGCCAGGAGGAGACAAAAGGAAGACTGGAAGAGGGTAAGTGTGAGGTGGCAGGCGCTCCGGATGGCCCCAAGTCTCCTAGCTGGCTGAGAGGCCTATCAGCCGGCTAGGAGACCTGCGACAGTCCCAAGAGCCAGGCGGGGGTCTTTTTCTAGGCTTTTTGTGCTGCTGGGAATCAGAGGGTGTCCCGGTCAGGAACGACCAGGCCTTCTCTCCCCCCCCCCCCCCACAGAAGCGGCCCCACACTCACCCGGCCCAGTCCGAGATGCCCAGGAAGCTGGAGCTCCACGAGAACCGCCCCAGGAAGACCCACGGCCGCCACGGGCCGGGATGCGCAGCTGCGCCGCCACAGCTGAAAACGAAGCAAGCAAGGCGCCCGGGAGCACCGCAGCTGAGCCCCACAGGCCCTCGACCCTCACCAGCACCGGAAAGGCTGGGGACCAAAGAAAGTCGGCAGAAGCCGCAGAGCCTCCTCCAGGGGGCTCCAGCGTGACGCTCAGAAGACCCAGAAGTGGGGCGGAGCCCAGCCCAAACGCCGGGACGGCGTCTCTGCTTCTAAAGGGGGGCGGGGCCCAAGAGGGAGGAGTTGGCTGGAATGCCCGGGTGGCTCTGGGGGAGTGGGGAGGGGAATAAAAGGAGGCCAGGAAGGAAGGGCCAGGGATGATGAGCCGGGAGGTGTTTATGGCAAAGGAAACGAGAGAGAGAGAGATGCCAGAAGCTGAACACCGACGGAGGCAGAGGGGTGACGAGGGTGCTGTAAACCCCACCCCCTGCCAATCTGAGGCCCTTCCTCACCACTTTCTTGCCAAAACACTGCTCAGAGCCACCCGCCGCCGGTGTACGTCACAGCTACAGGAGGGGACCCCGGAGGGAAGAAGGCAGAGCGCGACAGAGGGGGAGAGAGAGAGAGAGAGGTTTCTCTTTCCCATCATGATGCCTGCAGTAGTGGAGTTTCAGGGAGAAGCAGCTGGGGGCTTGCTGCCTTAAAAAGTTTGTGAGGGTGCCAAGTTCTTTGTTTCTTCGTAGAGGGAAAGGCAACAGCCCCGTCAACGGTGCCTTTTTGCGCACCTCCCCCCCCTGCGCGCCTTACCTACTCGCAAAATAACCAAAGAAAAAGCCCATCTTCATAGGTTTTTTTAAAAACTATAGTCTGGCCCTCCAATGGTCTGAGGGACATTGAACTGGCCCCCTGTTTAAAAAGTTTGAGGACCCCTGATGTAGATGAACATGAAGAGCTGATGCTCCTTTCTTTGCTCTTAACCCTGTGTCAGTTGGACTGAAGCAACATTTTCAGTGAACTCTCTGCTCCTTGTCAGCCGGCGGCTAAAAAACTGTGAGCTAACTCACACTAACTCAGCTTAGAGGGAACACTGCACCACCCCAATTTTAGGATACAGCTTTATGAAACCTGCTTTGAGGATCCTATGGAATAGAAAGTGGAATAGAAATAAATGCATACCTAAGTACTGAACTAATTTTTATTATACAGGAAAGACTGTGATAGTAGAGAACCTGTAAGGAATCCCTCCCCCAGCTCTGATGCTCATCACTTACTCTGAACCTCAGGATGAAGGACCATTTTCAACAGCCCCCAGAGTATGGTGTTCAAAGAAGTTTCCGTGCCAGCCCCGAACAGTTCAAAAATAGTTTTAATAAGGTTGTGTTCATTAAAACTGCTCTTTGGATTCCCTTTGTCCTGAAGGAAATGAAACATTGGCAATTTATATGTAAGTATACAATATTACATGTTTTTTGTCAGACAACCCTGTGAATTAGCTATGATTGCACTTATCAGTAAACTACATATGATACAAAGGTAAAGGGCAAAGTAAATGTAAATGGTACTTACTGTCTCTAGCTAGAAGGTGGAATAGAAAGGAGCTATCGTGATGTAGCAATCAGTGGTGTCATGGTTAGGGTTGCCAGCCTCCAGGTGAGGCCTGGGGATCTCCCGCTTTTACAACTCATCTCCAGCTGATAGAGATCAGCTTCCCTGGAGAAAATGGCTGCTCTGAAGGGTGGACTCTGTGCCTTGCCCCTCCCCCAACCCCACCCTCACCTGGATCCACCCCCAAAGTCTCCAGGTATTTTCCAACCCAGACCTGGCAACCCTAGTCATGGTTAAGAGCAGCAGACTCTGACCAAGCCCTGTAGCCAGATTTTTTTTATACGGGGAGGGGGAAATGGGGGGAAATTGGACCTGCTGGGAACTTACTGGCAGTTCCCAACTCCCCCCGCAGGTCAGGTTTCCATTGGAGGGGAGGGGGAAGAGCGAGTGCCATGCAGACTCACTGGATCTTTCTGTTCAAAGTCTGAGAAGGCAGCTGTGGAAGGTGGAAGGCCTGGTGAGGGTACCCCTCTTGCTCCCCTCCTGCTCAGCTGCAGCCAGAAGCAGGAAGACCCGGCAAGGCCGTGCAGTGACCACGGCCAAGCAGAAGGGGAGGGAGAGCCATGTACAAAGTACTCCAAATGAGCTCACACCATCGATTTATACAGGGGCATTATGATACTGGCTACTTTGTTTTCAATTCCCTTCCTAATAACACCCACCTAGATACTTTCCGACATACTAGCGGGGAGGGCCCTTTTGCCAGCTTCACCCTCTCCCTCCTTTCCTGCTGGCTCCCTCCCCTCCTGTGGGGCCCGAGCATATTCATGGGGGACATCGCCTTCATGTACCCCCACAGCCATAGGCCTGATCTGGAGAACCAGGTTTGATTTCCCACTCCTCCACAGGAAGCCTGCTGGGTGACTTTACGCCTGTTACTCTCTCAGACCTCTCTACCTCACAATGTGGAGGGGAAGGGAATGTCATTATAAGCCACTTTGAGATTTCTTAGGGTAGAGAAAAGCAGGCTGTAAAAACCAAATCTTCTTCTTCTTCTAGAATTAGATGGGAAGCTGCATGATCTCCACCTCCATAACTTCAAAGAAAACTTGCCTTGTGGTCTGAAATCATTGTGCTCATTATTTCCCTATCCCAACAACCAAGCATTGGTAGCTGTTGGCCAGTGGCAGGGAAGGACTCGACATCCTGAGGGTCATGAGACACCACAGCTGAGAGATCTTTGAATGCGCAAAATGATGAATTACTGTTTACTTCTATTCTGTGGGTCATGTATGCCTGTGCACACATATGATTCAAAAGATTCTACTATAATTAGTGGTTTTGCCATGAACCATCGGAAGCTTTCTACTCTGTTCACTGGAAATGACAGGTGGATTTTCTTTGCTGGTATCTTTAGTATTGATACAGGCCAAAATTAGGGTTCCAGGTCCCACCGTAGTTCCGGTGGGAGGATTGGGGGGGGGGCATTCTGAGAGTGAGTGGGAATGTCACACAATGTGCTGATGTCACCCAGAAGTGACATGGGTGTGTCAGTGACATCAGGGATGATGCTCTGTTTTTGGGGAAAACTCTATGGTAAAATTACCCCCAAACCATAGAGTTTAACCGAGAAACCAGAGCGTCACTCCCCCCCATGTCACCATCGTGACTGTGTGATTTCTGGGTGTTGTGAGCACATTGCGTACAATGTCACTGTTTGGGGGTGGGGGAATTTCCTCCTGCCAGCCAGCTGGCCACCGGGAGGGGGGCAGGAGCCCACGAAAAGTGGGGATTCCCCGCCCCCACCTGGGGAATGGTATCCCTTGCCAATATAAGGATAATCAAGCCATGCTGAAACTTTTGGGCCTTTCCCTGGCATGTGGAAGGCCATTGCAAAGTCTAGACCTGTTAGAATCTGCCATAGCCTCTGAGAATTCTAATAGGCCCCCTTGAGAATCTGGCCTAAATCCTGAAGCCCACCTCTATCCTGATTTCTACTTGGCATGAGAATTGGTGAGAGCCTAACATATACGAAATTATATCTTTGTAAGGAACTGTAGCCAATCATGGCTTAGTGTAGGTGATAGAAATTCTTCTGTCACAAATTAGCTGAGATACAGCTTATACAGAATAAGGCCAAGGGATTTGTCTAGAAATTTCTTCTTACCTTTTCCATCTCCTCCAGAAAAATGTCAATCAAATCTCTTGCAAATGTAGGATCCCTGGTTTCCTTATGTTTCATTACAATTTCACTTAGTATGGCACTAATATCATTATAAAGCGTCTTAATTTTTTGGTGAGGCCCAGGAAAATATGATAACCAGAATCCTGCTCCCAACACCTATCAACAAACAAAGAAAGATGCTTGGTAAAGGTAGCATACATTCAGCTGATCACCTGAAAATGAAATTGCACTACTGTAGAATGTTAAGAACATAAGAGAAGACAATGTTGGATCAGTCCAATGGCCCATCCAGTCCAACACTCTGTCACACAGTGGCCAAAAACACCAGGTGCCATCAGGACGTCCACCAATGGGGCCAGGACACTAGAAGCCCTCCTACTGTTGCCCCCCCCCAGCACCAAGATTATAGTGCATCACTTGCCCCAGACTGAGAGTTCCTATATATACCTTGTGGCTAATAGCCACTGATGGACCTCTGCTCCATATGTTTATCTAATTCCTGCTTGAAGCTGTCCATGCTTGTAGCCGCCACCACCTCCTGTGGCAGTGAATTCCATGTGTTAATCACTCTTTGGGTGAAGAAGTACTTCCTTTTATCCATTCTAACCCAACTGCTCAGCAATTTCATGGAGTGTCCATGAGTTCTTCTTTGCGGTAAAGGGAGAAGAGTACTTCTTTCTTTACCTGCTCTATCCCATGACTAATCTTATAAACCTCGATCATATCACCCCTGAGCCATTGTTTCTCCAAGCTAAAGAGCCGCACGTGCTTCAACCTTTCTTCATAGGGAAAGTTTTCCAAGTTTTATCATTCTAGTTGCCCTTTTCTGCACTTTTTCCAATGCTATAATATCTTTTTTGAGGTGTGATGACCAGAACTGTACAAAGTACTCAAAATGAGGTCACACCATCGATTTATACAGGGGCATTATGATACTGGCTACTTTGTTTTCAATTCCCTTCCTAATAACACCCAGCTAGATACTTTCCCACATACTAGCGGGGAGGGCCCTTTCTGCCAACTTTATCCCTATTCCTCCCCCACTTCTCCCACATCTGAGGACTGGAGCTATTAATATTTTGGTTTAGAAAAAGCTTTAATTACAGCAGCCTCCCTCATTCCAAACACATTACACACCAGATCAACCCATCATGAAAGATATGTTAATGTACTTGTAAGCAACAATATGTTCGAAAGTTAAAATGAAAGAGGAGCACCTTTATTTTCTTCATCTTAAAAATGGTGCCAACTCATTACAGTTTCTATTAATGTTTGTATATGTGAAAAAACTGAGGCAGAAAGCGAACACATTACCTTGCAGATCCCACAGAAACCAGTGATAAAGTTTCCACTGATTGAAATCGGTTCAGGTTTGACTCACGTTTCTTTTGAGGGAGAAGAACTTCATTTTTGGTTGTGTCCATACTAGGCCTCCTCAGATCTTGTGACCCACAAGCCCAGCAGCCAGACATTGTGCTGGTCTGGCACATATTTGACACAACCTATTTTTCAGGCATGAACCAAAACTGAAGATTCATTGCAGGGATGATGGCAAAATTCTGTTACAGTGGACTTCATTTTCAAACCTTTTTCCCTCACCTTTCAGCTGCTCATCAGATCAAAGCATGACCTATTATGCAGTTAATGAATAGTCCTTTTGGACCCCACCTTCTAGTGTCCATAGAGATCACAAACAAAGTCCTTTTTTAAATATCCGTCTGAAAGCCTCATTTTTAATTTTTTTTAATGGCTGGTAAGTGCTTTCTATTACCAGTTGCTGGCTCAGTTGCTCTCTAGTAGTACCTGGTAGAAGCATACATCAGTCCTCTTTTATCCCAGCTAGAAGCCTTTTTTTTTTCAATAGACTTACAAAAAAGAAAAAAAATTAAAAAAGGCTTTCAGCCGGATATTAAAGAAAGGACTGGTTGCTACTTTTGAGAAATAAATTAACTGGCTTGCTCCTAATTTAAGTACTTCAAGTGGAACTTAAAGATGATTTGGTGAAAGCAGAAGCTATTTTGATAATGGATCCAGGAGATATGAAGAGAACTAAAAAGAACTTAAGTTGTAAAAATTTGAAGGAAGTACTATAGAAGCTAAGCTGCTCCTAGAGGCTGACACCTTTTACTCTATATAAAGTTACTCCTGAGGAAGACTTGTGAAATGAGTGTATAACCGGGTGCTCAATGAGGATGTTGGACTTTTCTTGCCAAATAATTGATGTTTGTAAGAGTTATTAAATATTATTGTAATTTTATCACAGGGCTTGTTTGTTTGTTTATTATATTTCCTGTAACTGTGATCCCTGCTTTGGTCTACTACCTGCTCTACATTAGCCTCTTTTATAGCCCGAAGCTCGAAAGGGTCAGTGACCATTTCTGTCTATATTGATGTGGGCAGAATTTATAAGTTTGCCTTGACTAATGTGCAAACCTCATATGCCAGCATCCTTTATTTATTTCTCTTGATACTAAAGACCCATCAGACCTTGCAATAAAAACCAGACTTTCTCAGAACCTGAGGAAAACAACAACAGGAAACACCAGATGGCCTAGCAGCTACGTATATTGAGGTTCGGAAGTCCCCAAAGTGTGAAATAAATTTTACAAATTAGAGGAACCCATAAAATGCACATCTCAAAGGGTCCCAGGAAACAGAGCCTCTTCACACTAAATCAGAAGGAAAATCAGCAATTCACTCTGACCCTAGTCAGCACCTTAAAGGAATGTCTGGAGGCCTTATGTTGTCATGTTTATAAGAAGGATGGAAACCTCGAACTTCACACCCTCAGTGTCAGATATGCAGAAATAGACCGTTTTATAGAACATCTCCGGTAAACTAAGGATGTAATCAAATATCAAAAGATCACAGTGTGTCTTTATGTCCATCAAACAACTGATTGAAGTTTGGTAATGTAAATTGTAAATGCGTCAAAGAATTAACAACCTCTTTGAAGTTTGGTTATAAAGACAGGTGGGCTAACAGCAGATTGGTATTCACTTTTGAGTGCAAGGAGACCCTTTTGTTTCCTTGTGCTGAGAGTAGTCCAGAGATCTCTGTGTGTGTCTGTCTTTGTCTTGTGTGTTTAGCATGCTGTTTGTCTTGTTGCCTTTGAATGTATGAAGGGTTGACTGTGTTTGTGGGGTGGGAGGAAAGGAGTTAGGCACTCTTGGTGTAGGGATACCGGCAGCATCTCCTCCTGGGTCTATGTACAGTTGTTGTTGTTTTTTCACTGTGTTAATAAATAGCATTTGTTCTTTATTTTTGGTGTGAGTGTCTTTTGGGAGCTGCACCTCAGGCAGTTCCCCCAAACATTCCTTTCAATCTGTACTACACTTTCCACATCCTTGGTAAGGGGAATCACCACCTTGACACAAACTGAGACCACTAGACTGGCCTGCCACCTAGGACCAGGTGGCAGCCCCCTAGTGTACCACAATTGAAACCTAAGGAATATCATGCTAGCCAATTAGATTCCCAGATACTCCCAATTATCCATTTCTCTTCATTCCACAATAAAGTAAACATTCCATCTGCTGTATCAGAGAAACCACCCAATGTGTATTTTATCCTGTAAAAATGGCAAATTTGCACAAACTACAACACAGTATAGATGATCCTCTAATCTACTATATATAGACAGTGGTGTTCTGTGTACATGTGCTGGAGGAAAGAAATTCTCCGCATTTCCCAAATACACTAACATGATATTTTAAAAAATCTGGCTGTTGTAGCTGTCCAAGGGAAGTGATGAGGCTAACCCCCCTCCCCCGCCCCCCACTTTTTAAATTTTTGAAAGGAACAAATTAACCATTCCTCACCCAATCTGGAAGACTGTTGTTGCAAAAGCACTTAACTGGCTGTACACTGGAATCCTTGAGCTTCACAGAACATGCAGTTTTGAATATGAACTCCAGAGACTATAGAAACTGATTATTAAGGGGTACACTGTATCATCTGGAATGAACGTTCGGATTCTGAGTTCCATGCTTGCTATGTGTGTGTCTGTGTGTATGTAGCTTGAAAATGGGAAGCAATTGTTAAAATTTAAAAGATATTAATATGTAAATGAATGCATGAATAAATAACTAAAAATCTCAGTAAATACTACAAATGATGCTTACAAGATGAAAGGTGTTTCTGTTCCTTTTGTGGAACAGAGCACTTCCCATTTTTTGGAATGGATATTGTTCTGGTTGTTGCTTCCCCCCTCCCCCGAATGGAAAACTAATCTTCAACCAACCTTTTTGCTTTAACTGTCTCAATAAGGACTTTGAACAGTGGTCAAAGGGATGCTCTTGGCAATATGAAGAAGCTCGGGTCTATGCTTTGCTTCCCCTTTCTCAACTTCCCTGTTCGACCTTCTAACATCAGACTCCTTCTTGTCTTGTTATTGATGTGTGAAGGTACCTGGGGCATGTTTCTGGAAATACTCTTCATGATATCCTTGATCAAATGCATTAGTTTCAGGAATGTTGCATCATTGTAGTCAAAGTGATCACCAAGTGTTATGGTGCAAACAATGTTGCCAGTAGCATTGCGCACAAGACTCTCTGGGTCAAAGGGAGCACCTGTAGGACACAATAATGAAACATTTAGACATGATTCATCCTACACATCTGGCATGATGAGAATTCATGTGGATTGCAAAGTGTGTGGGGCTGATTGCTTAGTAGGGTTGCCAAGTTACTTACCAGTTCGAGCAGGAGAGTCTCAATTTTTGTCCGGGACATCACTCTGGTAATCGCCCTAAAAACTCTAAGCCCTGAAACATGCTCTGTGTGATGACATCACTTCTGGGCAACATCATTGCGCCAGGCATGTTGGCCTGATGTGGCCATTTCGGGAGTGCAGTTTCCCCCACCGGCCGAATCCGGAAAGGCAGATTGGGGACCTGGCAGCCCTATTGCTTAGGCCTGTTTCAGGACACTGAAATCTCCTTTTAGGTCCCATCTGCATCTAGCATTTGCTCCGCTATCTTACCAAACCCATACTGGAACCGAAATTCCCATCTGCATTGCATGCCACTTTCACTTTGATTGATTGTCGAATTGTATGGCAGTGTCCAGACTGCATGCCGCTTTCACTTCATTTGATCTCTGGATTTTGTGGTGGCTGTCTGCATAGATTTATGCCATTTTATGGCCATTCAGGGGTGACTCTGCAGTCAGTACAGCATTGGCCTGGAGTATTTGAATGTGGTTTTGGGCCGCATGTTTTTCTTTTCCAGTGCGGGTTTGGTTAACAACGGAGCAAATGCTAGATGCAGATTGGGCCTTAGAGATGCATGGTTCACATACGTCTGCTCACTACAGCTCCTTGCTGTAGAAAAAGCCACTCCCACCTCCCTGAAGCTGCGTTTGACAGACCATGCTCCTTTAACCTCCACTTGCAAAAACGTATTAAGTAATATGGCCCAGCAGTCTGGAGTTTGAAAACATGGGGGGGGGGGGTTATACAGTGTCTTTCTCTACCCTAGAGGAGTCTCAAATGCACCTTCTTGTGATTTGAACTCGGAACACAAGCGTCTTGCTTCTTCGGATATCATTTTTTCAAGTGTTTTATTCCTCATCCCAATGTCTTTCAGGGTGGAAACAAAGATTCTCCTCATCTCCTTCCAGCCAGTGCTGATCCTTGCCATTAATATTCCTGAAGGATATGGAAAGCATTCTTGTCAATTAAGTTTGTTTTCTATAGCAAGAAAATACTCAAAAGTCAAGTATGTTTGTTTTTATTAATTGTTTCATTCTGATTGGTGATACATCACAAGGATGGAATGGGCTGCTGTCGCTTGAACTTACAGGCTTATCCCTCTGAGCATAGGGCAGCTGCAGTGTTAGACCAAGCCATGCTAACTCTCCACTGCAGTTCCTGCTCCTCCTCCTGCCAACCGCACAGTCATGAAGTGACAGCTATCCTGGTGAGTGACCATAGATCTAACTTTGCAGACCTCACTGTCTCAGTGCCATTAAAATATTTATTAACACACCACTCTGCATATTTCTGTGTCCATCATTTGTGGCCTGAAAGATTAAAAGGATAAACCTGAGTAAAATATCCTTCCTGATCACCCGCATGCACTTCCTCACTGCTGCTAAATGAATGCTGTTTGCAAGCTTTCTTCCTGCCCTAATCCATCTCTTTGTCTGCCCCACCTCTGATTCTTTCCTGCCTTGCTTTGTTTCTCCATTGTTCAGGCGATGGTGCAGGGACCCTCAAAAAACTGGAGAGAATATGCTACTGTGTGTTTCTGTTCTTTCTTGATCACTTGAATTCAGTCCAAAATTGTGGGGTGATAACTAGGCACCCCCTCAAATTCCTCCTGGTGTTCTGTTTCACAGTTGTTCTGCTCGGGAGAGAGGAATTCTGTTTATGCACCTCTTTAGTGCATTTTTATCTCACCCTTCCTCAGGCCCATAGCTACAGTGGGGCATCTCAGGGCTGGGCCCCCCGACTTCCCATCCAGCTGGTTTATTTTATTTTTTGTGTGTGCCACAGCCGTGCTGAGCTGAGCCATCGCCCTGCCCTGCCTACTGTCAGTGTAACTCTGGCTAGCTGTGGGCGAGGCATGCCACAGGGCACATCTGATCCCTAATCCACCCTCCTCTCTCTCATCACTTTTAAAAACTTTTACTCTCTCATTGCTCCTGACACAGCTCCTGACTTATTTAAATGCCCACGGAAGTCAAAAATCTTGGCTACATCCCTGCCCTTCCTCTGGGGAGATCAGGCTGGCATCATTCTGGATTTCATTGTCCAAACTATCAGAGGCAGCAGTTTTTATCCTGGGCCAGTCTTGGTAACTGTGGTCAAATGGCTATGGATGAACACTGAAGCTGAACCCCAACAAGGTGGAGGTGATGCTGGTTGTGAAAGCTGAGGTTTTGCTGGGCATTGTCACTCACCAACCTAGATTTGATTGGGGTCCAGCTGCTCTTGTTGGATTCATTGTGGAGCCTGGAAAGGTCATACTGGACTGTGCTTCATTGCTACAAAATCAGGTAAGCACAGTGGTAAAAGGTGGCTTTCCCCATCTTTATCCATTATAGAAGGTTGGCCTCCTATCTTTATTCAGCTTTGACATAGTCACATTTACTTGGAGATTAGAATCTTGTAACACTACATAAAATTACTCTTGAACACAATTTGGCAACTTCAATTGATTCAAAATGTAGTTTTTAAAATCAAATCTAAGACATAACTGATTTATGAAGCACTGGAGGGGAGGGTGTAAGCCAGCAAGGCATTTTATATTCTCTTATGAACTTTAAAATCATGTTTGACCTTTGGGGTTGGTTTTCTGCCTAAGGCAAAGGCACTCTCTATTGCTATGAGAGGCTCCAGCCCATAGCGGGAGACTTCCTTCAGAGTTCACACTTGCATGAAGAGCAAAAATACATTTCAAAGAGCTCTCACATCTACTTCACATGCATCCACCATCAAGGAAGCCAAGACTCCATTTCAAAGATTCCTTTTCTCCTTTGTGCTGGCCCCTTCACACCTGCCCCCAACAGTTCCAGTAAGAGATTAGGTTGCCCAGCAACTAATTGTCGTCCATCAAGTGACCTGGCCGAAGCCATCACGAGACCAGAGATTGGCGCCAAGAAGACTGACCAGATGGCCCAGGTGTTAGATCCTGATTAGCACCTAGTTTTGCAATATTACCCACTCCTTCCTGCCCCCTCCTCACTATGACACTGACCAATAGAAAGACTAGTAAGGACAGACAACCTAGTGGGTGTGACAATGGGATGTGGTCTGCGCAGCCCACCCCAATGCCACCTGATAAAAGATCTTGCACAACAGAAGCTTGCGCTGCTACCCCAAGATCTACACTAGCTACCCTGCCCTCTTCAACCCCTATCTTCTTACCAACCTCTCGTGTCCAGCTTGCTATACCCAGTACCTTGCCTCCATCTTTAATCTCTGGCTTGCGCAGCCAGGACTGGAGCATGCATCTGCAGGTTCAGATCTCGTTCCCCCCATTTTTCCATTCATCCCTCCTCAATGTTCTCGTGGAAGTGATTCACCCACTATCAAGACAGGTAACGTAACTCCCCCTCAACGATACTCCTGCTCATGCAAAAGTGCTATTCTCTGTCTAATTTCCTTAGATCTTGTGTGTATGTGGTTTTATTAATATTATTCCTTGTATGCTTGAACAACATCTTCTAGTAAACATCATTTTAAAGAAACCACTCAGCCTCCACGCCTATTTACTGGGAACTCCTGGAAGGAGTGGGACCTTAGTATAGTTGGCAAGAACCCGTCATTACGCCAATTGCTGAATGTAAATTAAAGCAATTCGGCCAACAAGGGGCCAGCATCTGCTTTGCAGGTCCAATCCCTGGCATCTCCCGCTAAAGAACCTGGTAGCCACTGATGTGAAATACCTGTGTCTGAGACCTTGGAGAGCTGCTGCCAGTGTGAGTAGACTAAACTGGTAGTGATGGACCAAGGGTCTGCTTCAATAGAAGAGAGCCTCATGTATGCTCATGTATGCTCCTTTTCAATGGTAACACGACATAATGAAACAACTTGGCAGCTGAGGTTGGGAAGGCTTCTATTCTGCAGGTTTTTAGAATGCAGGTAAGCATTTTAATGAAGGGCTTAGCTAAACATTTTTAATGAATTCCGGAGCTTATGGTAGTAGAGAATCTGTTTTATGTTATTGTTTTTCGTGGTATTTAGGAGGAGCATAGAATTCCTTTTATCCACAATAAATATGATCATAGGAGAGAGCAGAGTACTTATAATATTTAAATATTATGTTCAGTAAAGTGTTTTTTTTCTCTTTAGTGGCATAGATGTAGCACAGCATGGCAATATTGCTACAACGAGTTCCCCAACCATTTAAACCTGTGGACAAGTTTGACTTTTTAAGGTAGGGTGGCATGCACATTTACAAAATGGCTGCCACCGGAGACAGAGCAAAGCAAACATACATACACAAGAGCAAAGGGGATGGGAATATATACATACACACACAGAGGACATTGAAGGGGAGATGACATACACCTGCATACACAGAAGAAGATGACCAAAAGGGAAAGAGAGGATAAAACACACACAAAGACGAAAACAATGACAGGGAAAAATACATTCTCAAAAAGCTGCCCACGGTGTGGAGTGGGGAGGATTAAATTGCAGTGTGTTACTGTCTCTGGCATCTCTCTCCGGTCTCACTCTGGAATTTTTCTGGGTCCAGCATAAGGAAATCAGTCTCCTCCCCTAACTTGGGTCAATGAGTAAATTGGAGAAGAGCTGGAAATTCTTTTGTTGGCCCCTGTGGGTTGCTGTGGGCAGACTGAGAGAGATGCCAAGGTAGGGCACCAGGGACCACTGCTGCCTCATGCTCCCTTCTTCTCCTGCCAGTTAGCTAATCTACACTTCCATTGCTCTGGTGTTCCCTGACCACCACCACCCAAATCCTCAGGTCCTGTTCAGGGGATCCTGAATGCCTCTCTAGTATGTGGTGGGAAGGATCCCCTTCACTGGTATGAAGGCAGCCAGTCTTTGATCTTGCCTTCACTATGGTCTTCCAGCTTTTCTGAAGCACTAGGCAGATGCCTGGACAGGTGCCTGCAAGTGTCATGTTCTAGCATGTGGCGCCCACAGGCACTTCCACAGACACCCTTGCTAGAATATGCCACCACTACATGAGCAATACTTGCCTTCATGATTTTTTGAATAACTTGCTAGATTCAACAGTGGGAGGTATGGCCGGTCAGCAAATTCATCCTTTTTCTCTGTCAGTGCCGCCTTAACTGCCTTGAACCCATTCAAGATGACTAAGGTGTGCCATCCAGCCCGGAATGAGACGACATTTCCATACCTCTTTGCCAACTGTGATAAAGAAACAAAGAACAAGAAAACAGGGGGAAATATGCTGCTGTCCTGAGGAGAGTGCAAAAGAGCCCCTTGCCCTAGCCCCAGACAAATCCCAAAACAAACATGCTTTAGCCAGCAGTCAGACACTTGCTGCATACCTATGTAGACATGGCTTCAGGAAGCTGAAGAGTATCACAGGATGTAGGAGTGCTTGAACATTCACCGGTTTGGCTCCCTATCAGCTTGCTGGTGGCGAACAGGGAGCCAGTTTTCTGTGGACCAGTGAGCTGTTTGTGAATAGTTTGAGCTGGCTCGTTGGGTTCCTTTTCAAGCATTCCAAAAAATATGACACTACAGCAAAGTCATTGGGCTTTCAGACACGCACATTCTTGGATAGCCCAAAGGCAGCCCTACACCAGTTGTCTTCACATGTCCTCAACAATCAATGGTATAAAGAACCACTGAACAAATCATTCAAACAGCCAGTGAGTATAAGTAATGACCTGACCCGACCATCCATGACCCTCTGTGACCTCACTGCACAATTACAAATGTCCCTGCAAAAAAATAGAAATGAAACTCCACCACTAAAAGGGAACAAAACTCTACCACTACAGCCACTGTGCAGCAGCAAAGCTATTCAAGAATCATTCAAAGTGGTCACTTGACACGTAAACAGATCCAATGTTTGGCCCTGGAGTGATGTTTGCTGTCAAACAAGGTATGTTTAGCAGGAAGTCTGTGGCATCTCTAATGGGCAGCACAATTAAACTGTAGTCTCCTCCCACACACACCCCCACACACCATTGTGGCACCTTTCAGACATACAGGAGGTTCTCAGGGCTTTCACTTTTTTTGTGCTACCATTCAATATGAGCCATCCAAATTTGGTCCGGCTGGTACTTACATGTTGGAGAGTGGTATGTGGACTCCTGATATCAAACTGCAGCAAGTTCCCAAGGAAAGGCAGCGGGGTAGGTCCCGGTGGAAAACGACTGCTTCTCTTCCTGCACATCACATAGTCAAGCACCAGAGCCAGCAGGAGGAGAGAGATTAGCAATGGTGTGATGTTGTTCCAGCAGGATGAGGCCTGGGCCCACAGGTAAGAGATAGAAGCTGGGATCACAGCCATTGGAGTCTCCATGTTTCCTCCGCTTGGTCTCTTCCAGACTGACTCTGGCTGCTGCAAAGCTCAGGTGTGCCAAGTTCTTCTGCTTAAGCAAATACTCCTTCTTCCTCTTCTTAGAATGAGATCCTTAAAAGAATGTGCTCTTGTATTTATGTGTCTATAGTAGGCCATGTAGTTTTTCATGATAATTAAGAGGTTACACAAGGGCTGGTTCAATTAAAAGCTCTTAGTCAAAGTACATGTGTATTAACCAGGGCTCCATTCACACAGGAGCTCAGCAGAGCGTCGCTCCGGGAGTGAGGAGACCAGGGGGCGGGCCTATGCCCAAGCCCGCCCCCTGGTCCCAGGAGCCCTCAGTCTGCCATGAGGAGGCAGAAGGATGTAGGAAGGTAAGCAGGGGCCTGCAGAAAGGCCTGCAGAGGCCGGGCGCCCCCCTGCCTTTCTGCAGCCTGTCTGGGCCTCCAGGAAGCAGGGAGAGAATGGTTGGTTGGCTGGGAGTCGGGAGGTGGCGGTGACGGGAGCTCCGGCTGGCTGCAAGTCCCAGAGTCAGCCGAGAAGCCTCTCGGCTGGCTCTGGAACTTGCAGCCAGTCTGGGGCTCCAGGAAGCAGGGAGGAAATGTTTTCGTGGGGGGGGGAGGAGGCGGTGACAGGAGCTCCGGCTGGATGCAAGTCCCACAGTCAGCCGAGAGGGCTCTCGGCTGGCTCTGGAACTTGCAGCCAGTCTGGAGCTCCAGGAAGCAGGGAAGGAATGTTTTCGGGGGGGAGGCAACAATGGGAGTTTTGGCCACAAACCACTGCCACAACCCCCCCCCCCATATGTATTTTGGAGACCAGGTGTGTGGGTCGGACTGGGCTGGAGAAAACTCTGGGTCCCTTTAAGAGCTTCTGCAGCCCGCAAAATCTGCTGGGAGACCAGGCAAATCCAGCTGCAGCCGGCCCCGCAAGGTAGATCTGGCTGCAGAAGCTTTTAAAGGGATCCAGAGTTTTCTCCAGCCCAGCCAGCCCCGCGCACCTGGTCTCCTAGATACATAGAGCGGGGGGGGGGGGGGGTCCCAGGTTTCACTTTCTGCAAATGGGGTAGAAGAAGAAGATATTGGATTTATACCCTGCCCTTCACTTTTTTAGTCTCAGCACCGGGGCCATTGTTGGGGCTGGGGGGAATAGGGATCCATCTAGGGGAGGATGCGGTACTTGGGTTAGCTGGGAATGGGACATCCATCCTGGACTGTCCTGAGGCCATCCTCTCTGGGAGGGATGGGGTTGCCTGCCTACGCCCAGGTGCTAGGGATGCCAGCCTCCAGGTGGGACCAGGGAATCCGCAGGTATTACAGCATATCTACCAACATGAGAGATCAGTTCCCCTGGAGAATACTGATATTTTGAAGGGGACCCTATGGCATTGTACACCCCTCCTCCTCAGTCTCCTTCCCCAAATCTCCAGGAGTTTCCCAGCTTGGCTCTGGCATCCCCCGCTAGTGGCCAGGAGGGACCTGGCAACCCTAGTATGAGCTGTTTTAACATACATGCAGGGCTCCATTGGGGCCGGGGCGTGCCAGAGTGCCGCTCTGGGAGAGAGGAGGTGGGGGGCGGGCACTTATCAAAGCCCCGCCCCCCCGTCAATGCTTCCCGGGAAGGAGAAGCCCTTCCCTCCCCCCTCCCACTGCTCCTGGGGACACGGCAGAGTGCCGCCAGCCCTGGGAAGCCCCTTTTCTTCCCCCCCACCTTCAATAGTCACGGGGCTGGCGGCGCTCCACCGGCCCGGGGGAGAAGCCTCCCCCCTCCCCCTGCTCCCGGGGCCGCAGCACAGCGCCGCAGGCCCCGGGAAGCCTCTTTCCTTCCCCCCCCACCTTCAATAAGGAGAAGCCTCCCCCCTCCCACTGCTCCCGGGGCCGCGGCAGAGCGCCGCAGGCCCCGGGAAGCCTCTTCCCCCCCCTCAATAGTCCCAGGGCCAGCAGTGCTCCACCGGCCCCGGGAAGGAGAAGCCTCCCCCCTCCAACTGCTCCCTCCCCCCTCCCACTGCTTCTTCCTTTCCCGTCCTTCCCCTCTCCCTTCCTTCCTTCCTCCCTCTCTCCCCCCTTCCTTCCTTCCTTCCTTCCTTCTCTCTCCCCCCCACCTACCTACCTTCCTGTTCCTTCCTTTCCCCCTTCCTTCCTTCTCTCTCTCCCCCCCACTTACCTACCTTCCTGTTCCTTTCTTTCCCTCTTCCTTCCTTCCTTCTCTCTCTCTCCCCCCACCTACCTACCTTCCTTCCTGTTCCTTCCTTCCTTCTCTCTCTCTCTCTCTCTCCTCACCTACCTACCTACCTTCCTGTTCCTTCCTTTCCCCCTTCCTTCCCCTCTCCCTTCCTTCCTCCCTTCCTTCTCTCTCTCCCACCTACCTACCTACCTTCCTGTTCCTTTCTTCCCCCTCCCTCCCTCCCTTCTTGCCTTCTGACACACTGCCGATGACGTCATCGCTTCTGGTGACGTCAGGGGGTGTGGCATATGTAAATAAGTTATGCTAATGAGCTCCTGCACCTCTTTTTTTACGAAAGGACCCCTGCATACATGTATGTTAAGTTGATGCCCATTACATCAGTGCTCTAGTTCCCAGCTTGCTTGCTTTTGCTGAAAGATGGGAACTAGTGCATTAACACACTATAGCTCTTGCTGATTTTTTTTTAAATCTCAAACCTCTGAAAAAGTGATGCTCAGAATCATGGTGATCCCATGGTGCTGTAAGGAAGGTAACTAGGCTGCCTTTCCCAGGTGCTGCTTATTGCAGTCCTTAAGGAGCTCTCTTGGCATTGTTCAGCCATAGGTGGAGTGGCTGGCACGTGACTGAGTCACCGTCTCCAAAGGAAAAGGAGGATGTGAAGTGTTTACCCATTTATTCTGGCCATGAGCTGCACAACAAAAAATTTCACAGCTCCCAGGGAGGGCAACTGGACAAGAGGCTGTCTGAACCATTTGAGTGTGATCTTGTCAAATCTTGGAAGCTAAGCAAGGCCAGCCCTTGTTAGTTCTTGGATGGGAGTCCACCAACATAGTCCAGGGCAACTAATCTGAAGCCAGGACTGTCCCTGCAAGAATTTCTTTGTTCTCACTCATTTTGTTTTCCCCATTTCTTCCAGAGGGAGGTGACCCCCCAACTCTCTGAAAGTGACCTTTCAGACAAAAACAATACTAAATGGCAGTGATATAAAACCCACAGTCAACTATAATAGAGAGGAAGGCTGCCAGTCAAATAGAAAAAGAACACTAAAGCACCTCAGTCATCAATGCCAAGGAGAATAAAAATATATTGACCTGGTATCCCTCCTCTTTACCTGACATGGGTGGTTTGTTTTCCCCCACGTGTGCCATCAGGTAGGCTTGCCAGCTCTGAGTTGGGAAATACCTTGGAGATTTTGGGGGTGGCACCTGAGTGGTGGGTGTTGCCTCCTGACACACTTCCAGTGATGTCAGGGGGTGTGGCATATGCTAATGACTTATGCTAATGAGCTCCTGCACCTCTTTTTCTACGAAAGGACTCCTGGTAGTAACCATCTGTGACCTCTTTTCTAAAGCATTAAGGGGATGTGCAGGAAAATAAGGATGGCATGGCTTGGCTCCAGCTCAGTCCAAAACCCACTGAGCCCATTGATAAAGGGGTGTTGGAAGACACTGCTAGATTACAGGGATCTACAAAAAAAAGCCTTAGAAAACATGTTTGTTAAACAAGTGAAATGGGAAGATCAGTAGTGATAGGGTATACACTTCTTATCTGTCAGAACCAGAAACTATTGACAGCTCTCCTTGCCCCCCCCCCAGCTATTGTCTGGAATGGAGGAGGGGGTGAGAGCATGGGGTGCCAGGGAGAAGGAGGGGTGTGTGGAAAAAATGGCTGCAGCTGATTTGTACAGTGAGGTGTGGTGGGGAAGCTATGTGTGTGTGTGCTTATTGCAATCTTGTATTTATTTTTTGAACCAGAGAAACAGTGAGCCTCTGGGGGGGGGTTGTTTGTTTTTTATTGTACAGGTGGGAGGAGGGAAGGTTAAAATAGAATGATTGTGCATTGCTAAAAACTGGGGAGAGAGCAAAGTATGTGTGCAGTTTATATTTATTTTTTAAAATGTGCTGGAAAACTGTGTTTTGGTGTAAATTCAAGCCTTTGCAGATTTCAGACTTGGCGGCTATCTCTCGCTGGAGGCTCAGAGTGGGCAAGAAAAGGGGGGGAATGAGTTTGCACCAAAGATTCTCCAGCCTGTGTAAAGTGCAGAACCCTCCCACACACCTGCATTGACAAGGAGGGGAAGCCTCTCACCCGTCCACGCTATTGACAAAGGTGGAGTTTGAAACACATACACAGAGAGAGAGAGGGAGAGAGAGGGAGAAGCAAGCAAGAGTTTTAAAGCTTACTTACCAGTCTCTGCCCCCCCTTCCTCCCCACCCATCAGTTTCCATCCTTAAAAAAAGAAATAAAGAGTGCAAAAACCAGAGAAAATCCTTCTGGTCAAAAATTGCCTTTAAAAGCAAACTTTTCTCCAGCCAAATGTGTATTCCACAAAGGAAGGCCAACTTCTGAATTCTCAGCAGAACAATCAACGCGCGCTTGCTCCTGGGTGGGAGGGAGGCAGAGTAAAAAGTTCTTAGCCAATGAACACGCTCTGTTTTCAAGTGGGAAGGTTTGAAGTGCTACAGTTAGTCAATAAATCATCCTAAACAGCTGTGAGAGGCTGAAGTTCCCCCCCAGGAGTCTCACATGCCCCAATGGCTTCTCTGTGAAAATAATTCAGTCTTCTCCCCCCACCCCCACCCAGAGTGTTTGCACCGTCATTGTGTTAAAAGTGGAGCTGTTTCCTCTCACAACAGCCTCATTCTGTTTTCCCCCACCCCTCCCTCCACCCAGCTGGTGTCACTGGGACATGAAAGCAGTGTGCTTCCTAACTGGTATCCAACAGGGGGAATCTACCCCAATGTAAAATTAGTTTTTTTGAGGTGTCTGTGTGCTAAGGCCCCCTTCTCAATGTACCAAATCAGCACATACTTCCACCCCCTCTCTGCAGCCTCTGAATCAAATTGGAATAAACCATATGCAAGGCTGTGTGTAGCCCCTCCCCCCTCCTCATAGTGTACCCAAGCCGGTCTCTTTCCCCTCTATGTGAAGTGAAATAAATCATATGGAATTGCAATTAAACACAAGTCACACATCCAAATTTGTGAGCCACACATATAACAGCAGGAAACAGACTCTGTAGTATCAAAAAAATTAATTTTATAGTGGGGTACGGGCGGACAATAACCATTAGTAATAAAATAAATGGTCTTGTGGTTTTTAAGGCGTATGCATGCCTTTATTTCCTTTGGGATACCAACGTTCTAGAAGATAATAGTGTTTTGATACATCGTATGCTACACATACCATAAATATATGGGAGTGGTTCTAGAAAATACCTTGTCTGAAGTTTCAGTTTTAATACAAAGGTGTTCAAATGGTACCTTTGTGGTAGTTTCTACAGTATCACTGAAAATCCGTGTTTTGCAATGGGCCCCAGTTGTTTTGATTTTGCCTTCCAAGCAAGTATCTCGACTGCTCACAGTATTCATAACGGAAAGAAAATATAATATGTAGTCATGCTGTAGAAAACTAGATAGCCTTGTAGCCTGACTGCTCTTTTATATTATTAATATTTGGGGGAATGTTAGCTCTTAACAACCAGCAGCAGGCGTTGCGGATCTGCACCTGTGTCTACAGAGGCTATGCTCCTCCGAAATTTCCCAGGAACTGACATGAGACTTGATTGAGATTTATAAAGAGAAATTGTTTACTATAAAGAAATAAAATATAGGCAAATGCTACACAGTCATGCATAAAGTTATACAGACCTAGGAAATCAGCTAGAAATACAGAGACGTTTGCATGAGCTGGAGGATCGATGGTATCCGTTGAGGGTGATATTTACCTCTACAGGGATCTAGCAAAGTCCGTCTGGAAAAAGTGGGGGAGATGTCTTCGGACAAAGGAGAAAAAGGTCGTGGTTCTGAACCAGCAGAAGTCACGTGGCAGACCCAAGTGGTGCACCCAAGGGTCCGGGAGGGAGGATGGAGAAACAAAACAAGAGAGGGGAAGGAAAATCTGACTTTTGACTCTTGGGAAGCTGTATTTATTGGGGGGTGTTACCAGGAGGTTGGCAAGGTCTGAGACCTTCCCAGGAACACCTATAGCTGGTCCGTTCTCTGTCCCTGGCCACTAAGAGGGTCCCATGAGAGTGGTCAATATTTAGATCTACCTGATGGTCAGGACAGGATGTTGACATCATCGGCATCTGGCATGGTCTTCTAGATGAAAGCGGGCTCTGGGCAGCAAAACGAGTCCATCAGGAAACATCCCGCTGCTTTCACACCCTTGTGTGAAGTCCTTTGATGTGTCAAATGGAGGGGAAGTTGTAGGAGAGGGTATAAGCCTGTGTACGTGTATGGAGTCCATACCCTCATGGAGTTAGAGGCATGTGTCTTTAGCCATCAAGCAGCACATAGCTCTATGTGTGTGTCAGTGTCTTTGTGTTTTGTGACATCCTCCAGGCTGGAGGTGGTAACCTCAGAAAATGGGGCTTTAAACCTCCTGTGGAAGCGTCCACCATCATTTTCCACTGGTTACCTTATGCAATAGTCCATATCTCATAACTGGCAACATAGTCCATTCAGTGCTTCCATAGTTCTCCAGAAAAGTCCAAAAGATTATTGTTCTGGCTTACAGTTACTCTAACTTTAATTTGCCAAATCGTAATATGCTTAATGGATTAACAATAGAATGCATTGCGGCGGTGATAAGAAATACAATATATTCCTGCAATTGCATAGTTTTGGTTTTCTTTCAGTTAGGCTGTTGCCGTTTGCTTCTAGAACTGTACAAATGTGCAGGTGGGATGGGAAAGTTAAGAGCATCGGATGTGTTTCTGTCCAACGCATCTGGTGGCTTTTTACCTTAATGATCTATAACCACAGTTTAAAAATTATGGCTGGATAGAAGTACCAGTGTGTGGGGGGGGATGCCAATATATTTGTAACTCTGGCCCAGGTTCTTGGAATCATTTTTATACCGACTTTTTAAGTTGAGCTTATAAAAATAGTGTGGAATTTTATTTACTTATTTCATACTGTTCTCCCCAGAGAGAACCCAAAGCAGGCCCCTCTATGAATTCGTCTCGGTGTTCCGCAGCCAATAAGAAAGTTGTTGTTCAAACATGACAATGAGCGCCTGCAGACTTGGTGGGGGATTCTCTTTAAAATGGGAGAGACAGGCAACATTCCGCAGGTCACCTGCCGCTGCCGCTGCCGTTTTCCCCACACCATGCAGAACACGCCAGTATGTGTTTTTGAACCTGTAGCCACCAGAGCACCGCTGAAGAGGAAAACTACTGGAAAACTTAGCAGTGACTCAGACAAGGAGAATGAATTGTATTTTCTTCCAAAGTGCCTTTTTACTTCACCAAAGAAAAAGAAACAAGAAGGGGCTGAAATCTGTACTCCTGTGAAGAGACAGCATTTCTGGGGTGGGGAGAGCTCTACTTTGAATCAGCAACCAGAGGTGCTATTTCAGGTGTGTATAGCTGCACAGTGGGAAAAAAATGTGTGAAGGCCATGGCTGATGTGGATTAGGGGTTCTTCCTCATTTTTCATGACTGTTTGTTTTTAGAAATGCCACCTAGTGGATTTGGCTGAGAATCATGGTCCAGTTCACAGAGTCCTACAAGAATATGCAGGAATGACCGGTGATGACATCCCCCCTGTGGAGAGACAAAAGTCCCATTCAGCACTGTACAAACTGATAACAGCAGTGGCTTATTCAGTTATCAATTACTGTGCCGATGACCTCTCTTACTCTAAATGTGAAGGTTGTGTTCTAGATGAACCGGCTCTGCTTGTGCATTAATGTTTGACATGGCCATCTGATTTTTATCAAGAGAACTTGAAATATGTGTGTTGCAATCTGAACATGGGCCCCGTGCTATATGTGATTACCGTGGTCAGTTAATCAAAGTATTTTTTGTGAAAAAAGAACCCGTCTCATCAGTGTTGCAGAAAAATAATCAATCATAAGATACTAAAACACATTCAGGGGCAGAAGAGGAGGATGAGTAAAATATTATGCATTCTCTAATTTTGGCCATAGAGAGAAAAATCATTTTTTAATAGAGGTCAAGACGCAGGAATTTGGGCAGAGAAAAAGCCAAAATTAAGTGTGTGAGGTATCAGTAAGAGAAAGACATAGATTGTTGTTTTGGAAAAACAGTTGGAGTAAGAGTGGGTTAAGAACCGGGTGGGGGAGATTTGGCAATAAGGACTGTAAAAAGGAAAATGGAAATATAGGAGAGGTAGTACTACGGTGGTAGGGAGATAATCGGCTTCTATTATTTTCCACGATGGGTCCGCAACATGTGTGGTACGCAGCCCCTATTCTGCTCACCCTATGCCCCCTCTTAGAAGCTGCCTGAAAGAGAGATTCAACCCCTCCAAAACTTCTAATCTCCCTGGCCTTATAATAAATCCCTTGTGATGTATCCCCGAGGCGAGCCATGACGTTTCACTCTCTCTTTTGCCACAATGAAAGTATTTTTTATTAGACAACAAATATACAGATGACTGAGTCTCAGCCCCCCCCCCCCCCCCAATCTTCACTCTGTCTTCTCCTTCTCTGTGTTGGTTCTGTTTTTCAGTACATTCCATCAATTTCCCTTGCAGCAATTCACACAGGTCTTTCCCCTCTATCTCAATCAGCATAAGCTTCAGAAATCCTAGATCAGCTCCAAACTTTCCGTCTCTGAGCTTATGGGCCAGTTTGATCATGCCACAGCAATAGCAGCACTTGGGGGTTATTTTCTCACTGACACATCTGGCCAGAAGCGTAAAATCAACAGGACCGTCTGTCATAAAGGCTCACCCAAGCCAGGGTAAACATTTAAGGGTCAAGGAGTCAAAGCACAACAAAAAGTTACAAAACTACTTAAGAGAGCATAACACTCTCTCAAGCCTTGGTAGTCTGCCACCAGGTTCTTTATCTAGCCCCACCAGCACAGGAGTAAAGAACCAAACCTCCCAGCTTCTCAGGGTTTACACAGAAAGGTCAGCACTACAAAGCTGGTTTGCAGTCTGAGCTTCAAATGACTAAACAATTACTCAAGTAGCAGTGTGGTCAAAAGGTCTAGGCAATGGATTAGTCTTTACAGTTGACAGAACACGAGTGCCATGACAGAATAAAAAGAGATTATTTATTTGTGGCAAAAATATACAAAAACAAGACAAGACTTGATGGAGTTACACAATAAAGACACCTAAGCTTAACCAGCCTTGCTAAAACCGTTGTTACATTTCAAAGTTACCTTTCCAGGTTCAGAGACAAACAGAGGTTCACACAGTCAGCCCATCCAGGCAGAGTTCAGAAATGGAGTGCCGTACTGGCTTGCTTTAGACAACTGACCTAGTCCCAGGTCTCATAGCCCCAAGCAGCAACATGTTGTACTGAAGCAACAAGCTTTATAGAACAATGGTCTCTGAGAGCGTCTCGGCTGTTGGCCCAATCAGAGAGCAGAAGAATGATACCATCTTTTTGGTGTTGCTAGGCCAAGTAACATCCCATAATAGTGAAAATGAAACTTATTGCTGCAGACAACAACCTTCATTTCCACTTGCAGGTGCATGAGTGTTAATTGTCTTGGAATGTGCTTAACGATCTAGGAGATAAAGGAGGTGAGAACTCATACCAGGGCAGCTGGAAAACAAGGTCATGTTGGCACTTTTGTTATCTCTCCTCTCTCTGTCTCCAGGGAAGATTTCACAACAGACCAGAAAGCCAGACCTGAACCAAACTCTTGACCTGTTTCAGTAAAAGAAAATGGCTTTTCTTTACACCGTCCCACACCTCTTTAAAGAAAAACCATTTTTAGTTCAAATGTTTTGTTACATTATTCAGAAAATAATGCCTGAACACACGGTCGCTTGTCTTCTTCATCCTTGGGGGGGGGGGGGGTCAGGCTCAGGGGTATGTGCTCGAGAAGGTGTATCCGCTCTGTATCCGCTCCAGAATCTTCTTCATCATCACTTTCAGCATCTGAATCTTGAAGGAGAGCTAGACTCTCGCAGTATGAGCAACAACATGGGTCAGCTTTTCCAGGAAAGTCCCTTGCCACCTCTGAAAACTTCTGAACCCTTCCTATCTGTCAGGGAAAAAGAAACACACATCTAAGTTTCCTATTTTCACCTTTAGACATCCTCAAACCCCCTCTTTAAAAACTTACATCGGGATATAGTTCTTGCCCACAGGGGCTCCTCAATACTTTCACAGACTCTTCCTCCTGATCCTTTCTCACATCCCCCTGGTCCGTTGCCTCAACATCCTTTTTCAGGGGAGCAGGGACCTCCACGAGGACAGGCTTCATTTCTTCATAAATGGGCTCTTCCACGTCTGCAAACCTGTTTGTTCCTACGGGATTCATTTCCGCATAAATTGGCTCTTCCATAGTGCAGGGAACCCAACAATGGCAGCGGCGGGTGACCTGTGGAACGTTGCCCATCTCTCCCATTTTAAAGAGAATCCCCTGCCAAGCCCGCGGGTGCTCATTGGCATGTTTGAAAAACGACAACTCTCTTATTGGCTGCAGAATGCCGAGACGAATTCAAAGAGGCGCCTGCTTTGGGTTCTCTCTGGGGAGAACGGTATAAAATAAGCAAATAAAATACCGTACAATTTTTATACGCTCATCTTAAAAAGTCGGTATAAAAAATGATTCCAAGAACCTGGGCCAGGGTTACAAACATATCGGCATTGAAAGAAAACTATGCAATTGCAGGAATATATTGTATTAGCACAGCCACAATGTATTCTATTGTTAATCTATTAAGCATATTACAGTTTGGCAAATCAAAGTTAGAGTAACAAGGCTATGTAGTTTTCTACGGCATGGCTACATATTATATTTTCTTTCCGTTATGAGTACTGTGAGTGGTCAAGACACTTGCTCGGAAGGCAAAATCAAAACAACTGGGGCCCATTGCAAAACATGGATTTGGAATGATACTGTAGAAACTACCACAAAGATACCATCTGAACACCTTTGTATTAAACTGACACTTCAAAACAAGGTATTTTCTAGAACCGCTCCCATTTATTTAAGGTATGTATAGTATACGGTGTATTAAAACACTATTATCTTCTAGAACATTGGTACTCCAAAGGAAATAAAGGTGTGCATACGCCTTAAAAACCACAAGACCATTTATTTTATCACTAATGGTTATGGTCTGCCCACACCCCACTATAAAATTATATTTTTGATGCTACAGAGTCTGTTCTGGGTGTTATACAGGTGGCTCATAATCAATTAACTCATAATACCATTTCTTTAAACTGAAATTCTACGCACATATAAATTTGGGCCCACCCCAAAGTAGGACTTTTCTTGTAGTATGAATGAATTATCTAAGAGTAATCATTTAGTGTTTACATTTTTTATTTTCTGCCAGCAGAAGAGTTTGAAAGAACTGCATTAGAGCTTCATTAAGAATTTAGGCATTACTGTTTGCAGTTTTCAGGGGGGGAAAGTAACTTGTTGCAACATGTATCATGCTTTACTAGCAATCTGAACATACTACAGGAAACTTGTTCACCCACCCAGATGAGGAGATTCTCCACATTATAAGATATAGCCATCATTTGGAAAAACCAGCTGTTTTATTGTATAGTGAAGTGACAAACAAAGATTAAAAGAGAAAACCTGCACAATCAAGAGAAACGTCCAAATACACACACGCACGCAGGGAAATTTCCCATAACACTATCCCGTGCATCAGTCTCCCAAGGTATTTTGCGGTCTGCCACCATCATTACTGTGTAAGAATATCATTTTCTAATCTATGCTGCACAGCTGTTCCTTATCAAAACAGGAAACCAGGACAGATGCTTGGGAATACAGAATACAGGAGGAAAGTATAAGGCCTGATTTCCAGTGGGGTAGCCTCTGTTAAGGTGCTGCCAGACTTCCTAGGATGACTTAGTATTCCCAGCTAGGAGAGAATTCAAATTTGGGAACACATTACCCCAACTTTTTTGAAAAAAGAGATAGTACGGATCAGATCTTTACTAATAAACTTCCATCTGAACATCGCTATAGCTCTATGATTGTTTATAAACGTGTTATGTATATCAGCGTGTTTATTATTGTTGCTGTATTTTAACTCTGATGTTGGTATTTTTGGTGTTAATTGCTGAGGATGTGAGCTAATACTGTTAATTTACATTGGATCTGTGCTAAAGGGTCCAGCATACCTGAGGGACCGCCTCTCCCCGCGTATACCCCAGCGAGCACTTCGGTCGGGGTCATGTCATCGACTCCATGTCCCAGGCCCCAGGGAGGCTAAGCTTACTGGGACCAGGGCCAGGGCCTTTTCGGTGGCGGCTCCAACCTGGTGGAACGAGCTCCCGGAGGAGATCAGGGCCCTGCGGGACTTAATGCAGTTCCGCAGGGCCTGCAAGACGGAGCTCTTCCGCCAGGCTTTTAATTAGGAGCCGCCACCAATAATAACATCAGCAAAAGCCACTGTAGCAACATCTAGAGTGTGAACCGGCCAAAAGCAGTCCAGACCTGATTGTGATGGGTAGACCCCTATCCTGATAGGAAGCCATCTGATAAGATTGGAAGCACGTTATTGGAAATGCACTTTATTGGTAATTTATTGTGATATCTGTAACTTTGGTAGTTTTATTGTTACTGTTGATTTTAAATCTGTTTTATGATGTTTTAATAGGCACTGTGCCCTGCTTGCGGGGAGGGCGAAGTATAAAAACAAAGATAAATAAATAAAAAATAAATAAAATAAAGCTTATGGAATAGGTGTTTTTATTCTCTGGCCTCTTTCCTACTTTCTTTGTCTCATCCTACCCAATAGTGCTCTCTCACACAGATTTGTAAACACTTTTTCTGTCACAGAGTTCCATCAGAATGATCTCAGCCCCACAATCTGCAAGCCTCACCAGCACAAACACCTGCCATCTGAAACAAAATAGGGGATCATACCTGACCTTCATACATCACAATATCTAGAGAACTGTTTCCCTACCTATCTCTATGTATGTCTTATACATAATATGAATTATACAATTATTTCTCTATATATACACCCAGGGGTCCGTTGGGGCCGGAGCAAGGCGGAGCGAAGCTCTGCCAGCTCAGGAGTGGCCACTAGGGCAGCCAGGGGCCAAATCAGATTCTCTGATCTAATTTGGCCAGCTGCTGAATTGCCGCCGAAATTCGGCAGCAACTTTAAAAGTGACTGGAGGGGAGGGGGTTTGAGGGAGAGGCTCCAAGCTTGGAGGGTAGCTGCTGGGGCCTTTCCTCGAAATACCCACCAAGTTTCAAGAAGATTGGACCAGGGGGTCCAATTCTACGGGCCCCCAAACAGGTTGCCCCCATCCCCTCCATTGTTCTCTATGGCAGGAAAAAAGTAACACTTTTTCCCACCATAGAGAACAATGGAGGGGATGGGACAACCTGGTCTACCTCGCAAGGGTTGGTGTGATGTTTATCGACAAACTCCAAATGACAGCCCCAGCAGTAGACAAAGACTGTTTAATAGACAGTAGCTTAACTGGCCAGCAAACACAGAGTAACAACTAACAATAGGGTGAGGTCATACCATTAAAACACCTTTACAAAGAACACAGACTGTGATCCATTTGTTTCATTGTTTACATTCTCATTGTTTGTTTTGTTGTTTACACTTACATTTTCAACCTCTCCCTCAGTTTCAGAATCTCCCTTTCTCAAGTCTACTTCACCTTTTTCAACTTTAGTCACCTCTCCAGGTCCAACTCCATTCTTCTCAAGTTCTTTGTGCCTATACTTAAGCTTGCGTCTATTTCGCATACACACAGACCCATCTGAAGTTTTCACTAAATAGGTACAAAGCTGATCACATCGTTCCACCACGGAGTGAGGAATCAAACCAGTTCTCCCAGATTAGAGTCCGCGCGCTTAACCACTACACCAAACTGGCTCTCATTCATTAACCACTTAACCACTACACCAAATGACCTTGATGCATAGGACACTTGTATGTTTTCTTGGAGCAAAGATGCTCTGAGGCCATTCTTTGATGAATCGGCTTGCACCACCACTGACTTCATTGTGTCAAAATATTGAAGCACAGGTGCCTGACATAATCTCTGCTTAACCATATCAAATGCTTTCTGATGTTCAGGCATCCACTGAAATAATACATTGCTCTTAAGCAAATTTCTCAAGGGTGCAGTAAGTTCTGCTTCTTGAGGAACATACCTTGATAAGTATTGAACTGACCCCAAAAAACGGAGGACACCTTGTCTATCTTGTGGAGGTGGCATATCTTGAATGGCATTCACTTTTTCATCATCTGGATGCACCCCTTGAGCAGTAACTATCTGTCCCATATATTTTACAGAATCAACTTTAAACTGAATTTTATCCTTATTGAATTTAACCTTTTTAGACTTTGCTGTCTCCATGACTTGATGCAAAATCTGATCATGTTCCTCAGCTGTTCTTGCTGCTATGATCATATCATCTGCTATCATGCAAACGCCTTTTATATGGCCAAAAACCTTCTCATTTGTTTGTTAAAAAACCTCACTAGAAGACTTAAGACCAAATGGAAGTTGATGGAAACAATATCTTCCCCAGGGAGTATTGAATGTACATAAACATGACGAAGCCTCATCTAACTTAACTTGCCAATAGCCATCTTTTTCATCTACTATGGTAACGAATTTCATCCCTGCCAACCTGCTCAACACATCATCCACTGTAGGGATGGTATAGTGTTGTCTACAAATTGCCTTATTCAAGTCACAAGGATCCAGACATATACGTGGCTTTCCATTCTTTTTTTCTGTTAGAACCAAACTGCTTACTCACTCTGTGGACCCAACCACTTTACATATTACACCTGTACTTTCCATTTGAGCCAATGTCTTCTTTAACCTCTCCATTATTGTGAAGGGTACTGTCCTACAGGAATTACTGGGGGAACTGCTGGATCAACAAATATGTGATGAGAGCCTTTAAATTCTCCCAGGCCCTCAAATACATCTGCATACATGATAAATAATTGTTCCCTTGACAGAAACTCAGCTTGTTGTACAGTATCCACCCTACGAACCAGATCTAAACATTCACAGGCTATCCTACCCAACAATGGAGTGGTCGATATGTCTGTTATATAAAACAATAACTTAGCTTTTCCCCTTGAAGTAAAAACTAGAAGGTCGATTGTTCCAAGAGGCTTTATTTTTGCACCCCCATAAGCCACAAGAGTTATGTTGCTTGCTTCTAGGAACTTCCTTCCAGGAAGCTTTTTCAACACCTGCAATGGCAAAACATTTGCCTCAGCCCCCATATCCAGCTTAAATTTCACTACACAACCTCTCACAGTCAAATCAACATACCATCCTGGTGCTTGAGCTCCTGCATTATCATTACTCTTATGAGATAACATTCCACTAAACAAACGGTGGATGTTCAAATCATAGGTTAGATGCTTTTGCACACCACCCTTTGAACCTTTCATATCACATGCTGGAGCGAAATGATTTTTCTTATGACAGATGAAACAAATCTTTCCAAATGCAGGGCAGTTCCGAGGTTTATGTAAGCTGCCACACCGAGAATATTCCTTATCTCTGACGTAGCTGGTGTGGCCTTGGGTCAGTCACAAGTTCTCTCAGAGCTCTCTCAGCCCCACCTACTTCACAGGGTGTCTGTTGAAGGGAGGGGAAGGGAAGGAGATTGTAAGCCACTCTACGACTCCTTCAGGTAGTGAAGGGTGGGGTATAAATCCAATCCCACCCCCTCCTCCTCCTCCTCTTCTTCTTCTTTGTACCCAGAGCGGATGAGGCAAGCAGTTTCCAGAATGGAATGCTGGTTTGCCCATGAGTTGACATCAGAGCCTGGCATCCCACCACTCTGAACCCATAAGCCACCCTCTCTCACCTGCCCGCACAGATGGGCAAAAGTTGGCCCGGGGAAAGCCTTCTGCATTCTTGCCTGCCCCTTCTCTCTCTGAGCTCCTTGGCAGTCTTGAGACAGCTTGGTCCTCCCAGATGGCCAGAATTCCAATTTTTCTTGCAGTCAAGCACTTGCTGACTTCTTTGCTGAACTGTGAAAAAGAAACAGCAGCCCTCTTTTCTGCTTCATTCTTGGCTGTTGCAGGCTATTTCTGGGCACCAGTCTGGCTCTGTCAATCTGTCTCTTCACAACTTTGGGAGGGGAATGAGATCCCGAGAGCTCCTGTTCGAAATCCTTTAGGTGAGAGTCCCCCAAATGCATTTGTAACAGTACTTGGTGGTAGACAAGAGACGGTGTTGTCAGCTTGGGGGTGGAAGCTGGATGCACCCAGACAGGGTTGCCAGGAGTCACGTGGCTAGCGGTGAGAGTCTGGGGATGTGGGGGCCCACACTGCTCTAGGAATCATTGGAAACTCTATGGTAAAACTGGAGCCAGTTTGGTATAGTGTTTAAGTGCATGGGCTCTAAGCTGGGAGAACCGGGTTTGATCCCCCACGCCTCCACTTGTAGCTGCTGGATGACCTTGGGCAAGCCATAGTTCTGTGAGAGCTGTTCTCTCAAGGACAGTTCTGGAAAAAGCTCTCTCAGCCCCACCTACCTCAGCTGGGTCTGTGTCCTGACTCAACATAGGATTTCTTGTGCACAGATGGCTATTTAGAAACTCCTGGAAAGCTCTTATCAACTGCCAAAATTTCACTCAGCTGTCCCAACGACATAGCTTGCAGCTGCATTGTAGTTACTTCAGCTAATTGCATATTTCAAGTGCCTTCTCTAATGTAAGGCCAGACTCTTTTAAAAGTCTCTCTTGTAGATTCTCCGTAGCACTAAACACCAGCTTCTCTCTTACCATTTCATTAGATAGATGACCACATTTACAGTTCTGAGACTTTAGTTTCAATTCAGTAATAAAATGTTCAACAGCTACTCCCGGTTTCCAAGTATGGTTCCAGAACAAATAGTGTTCAAAAATCACGTTCTTTCTAGGAGTACAATGACTTTTAAACTGCTCATGAATTTCTTCTGTTTCCTTTGGATGTCCACCAGGATACACAAATGTCACCCCAAAATCACCAAAACAACTCCTGCTGCCCCCAAATCGCACATGCCACCTTGGGACACTCCCCTTGACCTCTCCTAGAAGGCAGGATGCCCTAAGGCACCCCAAAATTGGAAACATTTGGGGTACCCCAATCACCTCAATAATGGTGTCCAGAGGTCCCCCTCATCAAGATGAGACCACTGAGGGGTCACTCGATACCCCAAAAGGTAACAATGTGCCACTTGGGTGGTCTACCTTGCAGGGGTTGGCGCACCCCAAAATTGCCAAAACAGCTCCTGTCGCCCCCAAATTGCACATGCCACCTTGGGACACTCCCCTCGACCTCTCCTAGAAGGCGGAATGCCCTAAGGCACCCCAAAATAGAAACATTTGGAGTACCCCAATCACCTCAATAATGGTGTCCAGAGGTCCCCCTCATCAAGATGAGACCACTGAGGGGTCACTCGATACCCCAAAAGGTAACAATGTGCCACTTGGGTGGTCTACCTTGCAGGGGTTGGCGTGCCCCAAAATTGCCAAAACAGCTCCTGTCGCCCCCAAATTGCACATGCCACCTTGGGACACTCCCCTCGACCTCTCCTAGAAGGCGGAATGCCCTAAGGCACCCCAAAATAGAAACATTTGGAGTACCCCAATCGCCTCAATAATGGTGCCCGGAGGTCCCCCTCATTGAGATGAGACTGCTGGGGGGGAGTCACTCGATACCCAATGTGAAATAAAATGCCACTTGGGTGGTCCACCTCACAGGGGTTGGTGCCCCCAAAATCGCAGAAACAGCTCTTGCCGCCCCCAAATCGTGCATGCCACCTTGGGACACCCTCCCCTGACCTCTCCTAGAAGGCCAGGGTTCTCTAGAGCATACCTCTATACCATGGTGCACACTGCAGGACCTGTGTTTAATTGCAATTCCATATGATTTATTTCACTTCATACAGAAGGGAAAGAGACCAGCTTGGGTACACTGTGAGGAGGGGGGAGTGGCTGTGTGCTTTCTCTCTTTCTCTCCCCCCCCCCCCCCATCCATTTGGGACACGTGTTCTGTGGCTGCTTCTGTTTAAAAACTCTGCTGGGAAGACTGTGCTTGAGGGGAAAATGCTCTGCTGTGGCTTGGCATTTTAAAAGGGACATTGCTTTTCCTTTGCTGGAAACCAGCTGGCGGGGTGGAGGTCTCAGACCGCAGGGAAGCCTGCACTAAACACAGATAGCCCAACCCAAAAGGGGGGGGGAGGGAACCCCTTCTTGCCAGTCTGAGCCTCTAGCATGAGAGAGCTGGTGAGTTTTTGAAACCTCCAAGGGCTTGAACTTACACCACACTTTTCAGCACATTTAAAAAAATAAAATAAACTGCACACATGGTTTACTTTCTCCCAGTTTTGCACCAAGCAGAATCATTCTATTTTAACCTTCCCTCCTTTCTCTGTACAAAAATACGAAACTCACGGAGTATTGCTGTTTCTTTGATTCAAAAATAAATACAAGATTGCAGTGTTAATTTGAAACACACACACACAACAACTCACATTCAAGCTTCCCCGCCACATCTCACTGTACAAATCAGCTGCAGCCATTTTTTCCACACACCCTCCTTCTTCCCAGCAGTCCCTACCTCCACCTCTGCCAAAGGCAAGGAGGGGTGAGGGTCTTCCCCTCCTTGTCAATGCAGGGAGTTGTTCCTGTCTGTTTCCTGTCTTTTGACCACCTCCACTCTGTCTTCTAACCCATTCTAACAATGGAATGAGAGCTCTGTAGCTGGCATGTACCTGTTTCCTTTTCCTTCACCAGCCCCTGCCACTCCCTGTTCCATTCCTTCCACTAGCCCTGCCATTCCCTATTCCATTCCCTCCACCACCCCAAGCAATGGCTGGGAAGTGGAACAGGTACAATGGGGACAGAGGCAGGTAAGTTCATGCATTAGTGGGTTAGTGGGGGTGGGTTAGTGGGGCTGGGGAAGGGAAGGGAAGAGGGGAAGGTAAAGGTAGAGGGGGGAATGGAAAGAAGAGTAGCAAGAGTGTTGGGAGAGAGGAAACAACAAACAGTGGGGATGCTGGAAGTAACGTGTTAGAAGACACAGTGGGGGTGGTTAAAAGAGAGGAAACAGAGATAGAGTTAGTGGAGGAGGGGGATCTAGGGAGGTGGGGAGGGGGCAGAGTGGGAAACTCCAGATCACTGCATCTTTGGCACACCCTTGCCAATCTTGCTGTTTCTGGAGCCTTTGAAACAATACAAATAAAACAACAATTATAAAACCCATTAAAAGTTGCAAAAAACCTACAGTTTGGATTGCCAGTCATTCAAAACTAAAGTAGTCAAATGCAGTCTTCAATAAAGCTGTCTTCAACTGCCTCCTACCCACCTCCTGGTTCCTGACCTCTTACCTCCTGCCAACCGTCCTTCTCCCCACTGAGACCTCATCGGCTGTGAGGGAACATAATGCACATGCCAAAAAACATGCTGTCAACAAATGGGCTGTATGTGCACACACACCCCCCAAAAATCCCTTTAGTCTATGACATTGAACCCTGCCCCCAAGCCGGGACATATCAATACATCTCAAGGAGGTCTGTTGAACATTAGTTTGTAACTGCAGCTGCTTTCAGTAGTTAATTTTTATGTTTGAGTATTACCATTTTGATCTACTGCTATAATCTCTTAAGTAATTTGGACCAGAAAGGATTTAAAGCTCTGGCTCAGGACCAAAAATGTTTTCAATACTTAATTTTTATTTTAAACAAGAACAGTTGAACAAGTAGTAACAATAAATAACTATGTACAATAAAAGACTATGCCTCACTCCTGGTCTTCATCAGTTGCCGAGCTTGCCAGCGTTTCCTCCGCGGCGGCCTCCATCGGGTGTGTCAGCCTGGCCACATCTGTCCTCAGCTTCCGCACCATCTGCTGAACCAGTGTTATAAGCCAGATGATGTTACGAACTGTATTGGGGAGGGGAAAGGGGGGTGGAGGTTAAAGATGGCATTGATGGTGATTGTCCATGTAAGTACAGTTGTCTGTACCAATCAGATGGCCAAATAGCATCCTAGGTGGGCTGCTGTGAGTTCCTCACTGGGTTGCGACTTATGGTGGACTTCATGGAAAACATGTGCTCATAGCCACATGCCTTGAGTGCTCCATCTGGTTTCTGGGTGGTGGAAGACAAGCCCACAACAATATTTGTACAGAGTTCCCCATATACTCTTAATGCATTCCACTTTCATCTGTTATCGACCGTCTCCTGGAATTGGGAGAACCGCCTCTTCAGGGCCTGGCATCCTTGGCAGGACTCCGGTTCCTCCACAACCTCAGGGGGGGGGGGTGATGTCACAGGTTGTCCTAGGGCAAAACATGATACAGGTAAGACCCAGACCATGACGTGAAGTCCCCGGTAAGCTAATACAGGATGATCTTACCAATACTGACTCTGCTGAGGACACAATGACAATTGGTCTCAAATTTCCCCCCTCCTCAGACTGTTCCTCAGTCAATGGACCTGTGTTGGGTAGAGTTTATATGACTGGACATTTTCCAAAGATTGAGTCCCTGAGTGCATTAGGAGACATGATGGGCTTAACCTGGATTGTCTCCTGATTTTTTAAAGGACCGCACACCCTTTGTTGATGTCTCCCATTGGAGACAAGTGAAATTACATTGGGCTGCCTGAGTTTAGGTATGCGAAAGCACACTGCAGCAGTACTTGATCAGGCTAAGTGTTGGTCCACCTCACCTTCCCTCAATGTAATTGCCTCTGTGGTCTCTGTAGACAGCTGGTCTTGCATGGCTGAAGCAGGGAAGGCATATGTGTTGCCATAAGTAAAAGACATTAATTATGATTTAACTAAATATATATATATATATATATATATATATATATATATATATATATATATATATATATATATTGTGGTTGTGCAGTGAGCTGAGGTACCTGAGGATGGTCCCTCACCTGGATCCTCCTGTGCAGACTCCTGAGAGGAGGAGGAAGATTGCTGCACCATCGCAACCCTTGCCCAGCTGGACCATCCACATTGCCGCACATGCAGAGCAACTATGCAAAGGAAAGGGTCATATTGGTTGATGAAATTCCAAGAATACAATTGAAAGCTCACTGTTACAATTCAAATCAGGCAGGGCTGTAATTGTACATGCATCGTTACATAAGAACATAAGGGAAGCCAATGTTAGATCAGGCCAATGGCCCCAGCAGAGGGGCCAGGCTTACAGCACACCGAATACCACTGCTGGCCCCATTATAAATCCATCCACGCGCCTTGAATGTTCAATGACACATTTTAATTAGCGTCCCATAAACCCACTCAGTGTTAGTGTATGACTTATTTTCTGGAACACTGGTAGCCCATTTTCATTTCTACATAGGGGTAAGGAAAAAATCCATCCCATGCTGTTTTGTGCCTGCATGACTCTGGAGGTACTGACATGCCTGGAATATGTGGACCATAGCATCATCCCTTAGCCTGCACCTTGCAGCACTGGGAGCAAGTGGGTGGCTTGCAAACAGGCGGTACTGCAGGGACACTGGCACATAGCTGACCTACCCTGCAATGATTCCTTTGTCTAACCAAAAAGGACTAAGAAAAGGGTACAGTGAAATAGGGGGATTTAGGACAGGAACAGCTCACATTGGTGCCCACAGTTCAAGTGCATGAGATACTTACTGAGGTGACGTCTCCGTGTCCAACTCGGCCTTCCTCCTTGTTCCCACAAGGGGACAAGGAGGTGGAAGCGGGGAGGAAGGTGCCTGGATGGTGGGAATCCTTCCCAATCCTCAAGAGCATCAAAAAATGCCCCCTTTTCTCTTTTGAACTTCGCCCTACATTGGGAGGTGTTCTGATGGAATCCCTCCCAGGAAAGCAGCCTGAAGACCTCCTGGAATATGGATATTGTCTCTAGGTGGGTGCTGGGCATTACACGAGGTCCTGCCTCTAGTTCAAACAGGACCTCAAGCATTTTTTCAATTTCCTCCTGCTGCCAGTAGACTTCTAAAGTGGACGCCATACTGAAGTTTGTAGGGGTGAACGCTTGAGCGCTTGCAATACCAAGCGCATGCAATAGGGGATTTTTGAACCGGACCATTCCGCTCTACAGTGGTGGAGTGCTTGGCATGGTGGAGTGAGGTTGTTTTGTTAATGTTTCTAGGAGGACGGCAGCGCAGCCAAGACATTTGTATGCCCAGGAAAATACAGAGATCAGCAACATCAAAGGTCTTGCAATTCTACACACTGGCATTAGTGCCACTCTCCCCCACCCCCACCCCCACCCCAGGGTGGTCGACCCTAACCATATCCTCTCTCCCCACCCCCCACCCCTTGAAGGTGGTGGAAACACACTTTGGAGTGCCTGGAAAAGGCAAACGAGGCTGTTCAATGCCAGAAAACATGTCGATCCTTCAAAATTCAAGCTTGCTTAGTACAGTTCCCTTTTGAAGCTACCACTGCGGGCTATAGTGTCTCCAGTAAACTGTCCTCATATGTACCTCCTGTCTTTCCCCCCAAAAAAGCCTGCCTAGCTCAACTACAAATGTAATGTCATTGTTAAGATGCTTTGCCCAAATTCCCATCTCAGCCCAATTTTCCCAGCAATACAACAATATGGCTTCTTAACCTCTTTTGAGGTAACTGGGTGTTTTGTTTTGTTTTGTTTATAGAGGAGAGGAGTCCACATACATTCTTAAAAGGAAGAGCAAGGAGGGATGTTATACTGAACTTCAAAAACAGTTTGGCAGATGCTGCTCATCCCATTACTTTCCTGTTCAGAGGCAGTGTGCCATAGATTGCTATTGCTTAGGGGCGCAAGCCTCCATTTGGGGCCTGGAGACCACCCACATTTAAAACTGATCCCCTGCTGACTGAGATAAGCTCCCCTGGAGAAAATGGATGCTTTAAAGGATGGACTCTGAAGCACTGATCCATGCTGAGGACCCTCTCTTCCCCCTAAATCCTACTCTTTCCTGGCTCCACCCCCAAAGTCTCCAGGTATTTGCCAGCCAACCCAGACTGGGACTTTCTCTTAGCAGGGCAATGCATGTTGGAAACCAAATGGTTTGCTTTGACCATTTCACAGGCCTTGCCTCCCCCCCCCCCCCCCATGTCTACATGGATCAGAAGTTTTCCTGTAAGGATGGTAGAACACCACACACGTATGACTATGGTGCTGATGTGCTCATCCAGAAATAGGCAACTCATGACCATGGGGCAAGTAGTCTGCTTATAAATGAAATATTAGCACCCCATCCACACCCATGCTGCCAGTAGCTCTCACAAAAAACCTCTTGCGCGCCACAGGGAACATCATCCTGACTGCCTCATGCTGCATGTTTGCATGCTGAGCTTTCATGGTGTGCCATTACACCCCCCGTGTGTCAAGGTTGGGGATGTGGTTGGGATGGGAGGAAATCACACCGTTTTTAGCAACAAGAAGATTTATTGAAATTGCAGGAACGATATTACAGGTGCATAAGTACTGCTAAATAAGAACATCAATATATGAATCAATACAGTGTTTGCAGTTACAAAACAGATAAGTGTAGCCCACTTTCAAAACACTGAAAAGTAATGTCAGCGGTGAGTACGCTGCCTGAGCAGCCGCTGCGTTATAGCCGTTCTGACAGCCTGTCCCTCTCTTTTTTTGCCTCTCATCAGTCACCCGTGGAGGTTCTTTTGGAAAAGGAGGAGCCTCAGGAGGAGCTTCAGTAGCCACGTCCTCGTCTTGTGGAATGATCCACGCTCCTCACAAATGTTATGCAAAATGGTGCATGCACGTATTACAGGGACCACATTTTCCTCCTGAATTGGCAGCTTCAGTGACAGGCAACATGGAAAGTGGCCCGAGTCATTCTGAAACTCTGCAGCCACTGCTCATCATCCCAGTTTCTCAGAACGAAGGTGTGCCACCGCTGTGTGGACCGAGGGTAGACCCACCAGCGGCGATACCCATCAGTCTCAGCCAGGCTAACTAGCAGGGACCGCGCTTGAGAACTTCTTCGCTGGTATATCTGCTTTCTTGCATGAAAGCGTCAACAAAGAATTTCCCTCCTCCTCCTTGTGTGAGATACTGTTTCCTCTTCCTCCTCCTCTTCTTCTTCCATGACCGTGATCAGTGCCCTTATGCCTAGCAGAAGAAGGATCCAAAAACTGCTTTGAGGATCCATACTGAACAGACGTGGCAATGGCAATGGTGGAAAGGATGAGAGGAGTGATTCTCGGCTGCCCTAGAACACAACCTGATAGGAGTGATTATTTTGCCCATGAGCATACGCGCATGCGCAATTGAGGGGTTTTTTTAAAAAAAATTCTGTGCCGCTGCAGGGAGCGGGGCAGTTGTCTGATCAGTGGATTGTGCGATCCCAGTGGTTGAGAGAGGGACATGTGATCGTCTTCACCCGATACAAACTGTTGCGGATAAAACAACAGCGGGAAGGACAGAGCCGCAAGAGGTGTAAAACAAGCAGCTTCTGAGAAGGCCTCTCTGCATAGCTATGTATCACAGCTCATAGATAGAAGCAGTTTTACTTTCAAGGCGAGAGCACTGAAGGTCTATTGTTAAAGTGGCAGCATTGAGAGAACATTTCAGCAGTGAGGGGAGAGACAGAGTTTTGTAACCTCCAGCCAAGAGACTTGGAAGATCCTTTGTCTATTGTGTTCTGCAAAAGGCAGCTGTCATCACATAACGTAACCATGACCTGTATACCATAGCCAGTTAAGACGTTGCTTGTAAAATGACAATGACTAACCTTCATCGTGAGTCTCCCTTTGGAGCTCTGCTGTCTCTACCCCTCGCCGACTGGCAACCAGTCCACCCAGCTGGTGCCTTGCCCAGTCCCTGGCCTAAGAGGCCAATGACCTTCATTATCTCTTTCCCTTGCCTGCACCTGGTCGTTACACTGCCCTTCTCTGCCTCCTGCCTCCTCCTTCCAACCAGACTGAATAGCCAGAGGGCTACTCAGTCCCTACAACCTTCCTACCTTACAGTGAGCCCACCAACCTCAGCCTTCTGCCTGGACTACACTCATTGGAGCCTGCCCCAGTGGCACCCCCCCCCCCCAAGGCTGAACCGGGCCTGCCCCACCAGTTTCGGCCTTGCTGCTGTCCTCCTTGGGTGAGGTGTTCTTGGCTATTTCGACCCCTGCCTCCCCAGGGGGCACTGGAAAGGACACACCCAGGAAAAGCAGCAGGGGAGGCAGCCCTCAGCCCAGAGCGATCTCTGGTCACTAAGGCACTGGAGGATTCTGAATGCTGCAACTTTAAGAATTACTAGCTTGTCCTAATCCAGCATCATTAGTGTTAGGGTCTAGAGAGGACTGCTTGTTTTACACCATTTTTTGTTTCTCTTGCTTAGCCTGAGGCCTGTACAGACCATGTTCCCCCTTTTTATTTGAGTATGAAACTTTGTTATATTCTGATTGCCCAAAGCCTGATCTCTGGACACACACCATGCCTAATTCAGTTCCACTTTGCAAACAGCAGCAATGGGGAGGAGAAGCAATTAAGGTCTCCCCCCCCCCCCCCGACAGTGCAATCCTCCCTGTGCTTGCTATAATGAGTGGAGGGGGAGACGGGGCAACTAGGGGAGCCTATACATGGCCACGCAATAAAGGCTGCCGGAAGTACTAATGCTTTTAGCAGGAGATATTTTTCCTCATTCGTTACTGGCAGTGGTCACTACCCAGATGGAAGCTGGGACACCTGGGAGTAATGGGGAAAGATGCCTCATCATGCAAAGACTCAGGACTTTCCTTAGCTCCTGGACAAAAAAGAGTGGTACTTCCGAGACTGTTTCCTGACGGCATCATCATACATTTGGGGGAATGGGGAGATTACCTTGCGAGGGTGAGAGTTGTACAGCCATTCAGAGGCCTTGCCTTCAATGTATTCAGTATTAAATTGCAACCATACATGTATTCTAAGAGTAAGAACAGAAGAGTATATTGTTCCTTTACTGACATCCTAAATAGAAATACAGGTACTAGTTATAAATTATCTAGCGACCATAATAAATTCTTAAAACTATCTGGGAATGGCACAGATCTGGAAAGGGGCTGGAGTGACTGTGAGGGCAAAGAGCCTGTCTTCACTGGGCCTGGGATGGTTCTCAGGAATGCAGAAACTGAAACGCTGCAGGAGGCTGGTGATGAAGATGAAGAGCTCCATTCTAGCTATTTGTTCTCCAGGGCAGGCACGGTGACCTGCAAGAAAGGGAAGCAGGTTTATTGTTTTAGGACAGCAGGAGTAAGGAGACCACAAAGTCCATCTCTCTCTCTCTCTCTGTACATGGGCAGACGTGAGTTTCAGTATTCACACAAGGATGATTCTGACAATTATTTTTGGAGACCATGTCAGCTGCAAATTTCAGTCAGCTGAAGTTGACTTCCAGCCTCTTCAACCATTGCCCAACAAGTCCCCTGATGCGTCACCATGTGCTGGCCAGTCTAGATTCATTTTGACATACCCCCAGGAAGTTACATTTAGGGTGGTTCTTGGCAGTGTTCCAAAAGTTGGATTCAGTTCAGCCACATGACCTCACGCTGAAATACTTCTAAGAATTGGCCCTGGTACTCTATATGGACTAGATCAGGGGTGTCAAACATGTGGCCTGGGGGCCAGATCAGGCCCTTGGAGGGCCCCAATTGGGCCCCCAAGGCCCTGGCTGTTTTGTACTTCCTTTTCCAGTTGCTACTGCCACATCACAGCTTGCTTTGCCAGTCTCTCTCAATTGCACAGGAGAGATAGACAGGCAAACTTCTCCTGTGTGATTGAGAGTGTCTGGTAAAGAACTGGCTGTGTCCTTTGTAAAGTTTATATTTCCACTACCTGGCGTTACATTTTAGGACACACATGACCTGGCCCAACAAGGTTTCATTTATGTTGGATCCAGCCCTCATAACAAATGAGTTCGACACTCCTGGACTAGATCCTTTGCAGGAAAAGGAAAAGGGAATGGTGGGGGTAGATCTTCCCCTTTTCCAGAAGCCACCAATGACCATCCAAAAAGGGATACAAAGAGTAGAGAAGGGTCCATGTGGAATAAAAGCCATGAAAATTAAGTGGCTGCAGTGAGGAGAAGGCATCAGCTGAAATCAGTTAAAATCCACTCTCCTGTTTCAATAGAGCTTCTACTGCTGCCAGAAGAAAGAAGGTATAGAATTCTACTTCAGACTGACAGAGCTGGCAGAAATTCACTGACATAGAAGAAAGGTGAGATTTTGTTTTACAGTCTCTACTTTTCCACAGCTACAAGCTCCTAATAATGTTGCAGATCAGTGGGGGTGTAAATGACTGCACAGTCTACTTATGTCAAGAATAGGTTTCATAAAGCTTCCTCTTCACCAGACAAATGACCATAAAAATTTACTTGGGATATCCCATCTCTTGGGAAAGATGAAGGAAAGGATAATTAAGTTTTTACCATTACCAATAAACTGTTGCCATCCTCCCTCTTGGGTTTACCTGCAGAGAATGGAAGGAAGGCCTCTCGCTTGATGAACTGTCCATTGGCATCTAGGAAGTGCTCTGGGTAAAACTGGTGCGGTTTCTCCCACATGGTTTCATCCTTCAGCACTGAAGACAAGTGATTGAAGACGATGGTCTCCTAACAAGGCAGAAGAAACTCCCAATATTACTAATTTCAGATGGTACTTCTGCTAATTTCAGATGGTACTTCTTTTTTGAACGCGTAGAATGTGAAAGCTACCCAAATCTGTTGGGGAGATTCTGCAGAGCTCACCTTTCACCTCAGTTGGCAAATTTCACATCAAATGGCATATTTGCATCTAACATTGTGAAATATTGAGCCCAAATGTAAACAGTGTTGAAGAAAATAAAGTTTGTAATCCAAGCCAAGTAAGATTGCTTAATGATCCAATCTCGACCTGCGACTTCATAGAAGCTATCAAAGCCACTAACCCCAAAAAAGCTCCAGGTCCAGATGGTTTATTGTCTGGAGTTTATCAAATTTTTGAAGTTCAGTTAATTTATCCTTTAAAAGAAGTAAGACAGAAGATAATGTGATAATGTATTGAAATTGCAGATGGAACGCTCAAGTTACTTCCTTCGATTTCAGAATGTTCCTGAAAAAAAAGGGGAGGATCTTAAAAAGCTAGTGAGTGAAGCTCTGGCACCAGTGACAGGTTTAAAAGCGGAAGAAATAATAAGCGATATGGATTTGGTTTATCGGACCTATCCTGAATTAGTCAAAGAAAAACCTGCCAGGTGAAATTATGATAAGATTCTCCAAAAGATCAACAAGAGATGTGGTTTTAAAAGCCACCAACAGAACAACGCTGAAGATCCAGGAGGTAGACATCAAGGTATTAAAGGACATTCCATTTGAAATAAGAAAAAGAAGAAAAGCCTACAGAAGTTTAACTACCTGGCTTCAGTCTGAATCAATTATATATCGATGGAATACTCCGGAGGGACTGTGTTTCAGCTATCAAGAAAAGAATGTTAAAATTGACTCTGTTGATCAAGCAAAAGCTTTTTTGGAAAAATGCAAAAAAAAGAAAAAAGAGAGAGACTCAGACTATTAGCTAGCACAGCAGGAAAGTATATATGGCTTGGAGAGCTCAGAAAGTGAAGAAGAAAACTCAGACTCAGAGAAGGCAGCTGCGGCTCCCAAACCTATGGAAGAGACTAAAAAGAAAAGAAGAGGACAAAAGAAGAAATAAACTTTGTATTGTTGATAAATGTCGAGCACTAAGTATATGTTAATGGAAAATAAGCGTGCTCCAAAGTTATGTGTACCAGCAAATCAGCTATGTGATTTTTAGAAGCAGTAACATATGTAACTAGTTAAACCAAGATTTTTTGTTTCTCAAACTGACTAATCTACTAAAAATGATTATTTTAATCAGCATTTTCTGTATAAGGTAATTTAGTGTAGAATTTAGCGTATAGATTTAGAAATAGATGTAAAATCAATAAAAAAAATTATAAAAAAAAGAAGAGTCTGAAATTAAGAATTACCAAACTATTTCTTTACTCAATACAGACTATAAACTATTTGCAAAAATACTAGCTACTAGACTTTAAAAAGTATTGGTAGAAATTATCCATCAAGACCAAGTGGGATTTCTCCCGAAAAGGCAGATCAAAAATAACATTAGAACAATAATTAACATTCTGGAACATTATGAAATGAATCCTGGAAATCAATTAGTGTTAGTATTCTTAGATGCCGAAAAAGCCTTTAATAATGTCAACTGGAAATTTATGTTGTCAAAATTATCATTCTGGAATTGTGGCCAAAAGTTTTACACTATGAACAAAGCAATTTACACAACCCAAAAAGCTAATATTATAGTTAATGGAGACTTGACACAAAGCATAGACATCCAAAAGGGGACACGTCCAGGTTGTCCTTTATCACCTCTACTATTTATTTTTTCTTTAGAATCACTGACTGATATTATTAGAGGTAATAATGAAATTAAAGGTTTAAAAATTAGAGGAGAATCATTTAAATTGCAGGTGTTTGTGGACAATATGGTCTTTATATTGGAGGATCCTATAGAATCTATCCCACACTTGATAAAAGAAATTGACTGTTATGGTAAGGTTGCTGTTTTAAAAATTAATTTCCAGAAAACTAAAATCTTGACAAAAAAAACTGCAATTCCAAACAAATCTTGAAGATTCAAGAAGGGTCATCAATGGAAGTGGTCAAAAAAGTGAAATATTTAGGAATATGGCTAACTAACAATACAAAGACCTTATTTGAGAATAACTATCTACAATTATTTAAAGATTTTTAAAAAGATTTGGAAAAATGGAAAACTTTACCATTATCATTTCTGGGAAGAATAGCGGCAGTCAAAATGAATCTTCTCCCAAGGTTTTTGTTTATAGCACAAAATTTGCCAATTGTAAAGAAATTTACTTATTTTACAGATCTAGAGCAAATTACAAAACAATTTATATGGAACTATAAAAAAGCCAGAATAAAGTGGAAGATACTAAACGGAAAAAAGGGAATGGGAGGACTTGTGGTTCCAAACTGAAGGTTATATTACAATGCTGCTGCAGTAGTCTGGGTTAAAGATTGGAATACTTTAGAAAACGTGAGATTATTAAAATTAGAGAGTTCAGGTATGAGTATGGGATGGCATGCTTATGCCTGGTACAATAAAAATAAGGTTTATGCAAATTTTGGGAATAACATTATCAGGAGTGCCTTGATAAAGATCTGGGCAGGTCTAAAAAATCGAGTATACCAAAAGACTTCAAAATGGGTATCACCTTTAGAGGCCTTTATAAGGCCAGTGACCTTTATATCAGAAAATAATTTATCATATGGCAAACTATTGGATAAAAATAATCAATTAAAATCAGATGTGTTGCTTGCAGAACAAAACTTGAGCCTTTCACAGTTGGAAATTTTGCAATTAAAGCAAAGATGCAAAGAGGACCAAAAAAGAGGATTTTATATGACACTGACAGAACTTGAAAAAATTTTGCTTGCAGATACTAATAAGGCTATTTGGAAACTATAATTTTTTGCTAGAAGATTTCATGTGTGATGAAACAGTTAAAACTACAATGGTGAATTGGATGAGAGACTTGGGTTATACTATTGATATGGATGATTGGTCTAAAGTATGGAAATCATTACGGTTGATGAGATCTATCCCTTATAAAGAAAATATATTAAAACTGTACTATAAGTGGCACTGGTCGCCGGACAGACTAGCCAAATGCTCACCTAAATTATCAAATAGTTGCTGGAAGTGTAAAAGTAACGTGGGAACTTTTTTCCATATCTGATGGAGATGCCCCAAACTGCAAAGACATTGGGAAAAAGTTCAGAATTTAATCTATGAAGTAACGAAGAACAAAGTACCTTTGTTGCCAGAGATATACCTGTTGAATATAATTCCGGAGGATTTCAAGACAGAAAGATGTTTAATTATTTATATATTAACTTCGGCCAGGATCCTGGTAGCAAAAAAATGGAAATTAGACAGCCTTCCCTCTAGAAAGGAGATAATTCATAAAATTTTAGACTTAGTGGTAATGGACAGATTGAGTGTAATGAATGTATACAACAATGAAGAGGTGTTTAAGAACAGGTGAAAGTGTGTTTATGAATGGTTGGAAACAGCAAATGTATTCTGACTCAGATATCGTACATTTTCTCTTGGCATGTTGAAATAATGGAAATGGCGCTACACTAAGTGTATAAGTTATTTTTTTTGGTTTTTGTGATAATTATAACATGCCTGAGTGTATTTCTTGTTATTTGTTAAATGGAAACTTACTAAATAAATCCTTTTTTAAAAAATAAAAAAAATAAAGTTTGTGATGGAGGCCCTCAAAGCTGCAGATGAAGTACTGCATCTATTCAAATGCATATGTCAGAAGGGTCTCTTGGGAGGAATAGAAGAGATGACAGTGCCCACTATGAAGTCTACCAGAGTGATCTCGAACCCTTCTGTTACCTCTGAAGGAAAGGAATAGAGCATGAGGGATGCTAGCCTGTGTACTGGCTTGACTTGAACTGGGATTTCCATTCAATTTCCACTGCACTCTTGAAAACCTCTGGAAGGGGAATTGCTAACACCTTGGTGGTCCTCTTAGCATGTTTATGCTCTGCCAGCTCCTTCTTAGGGATCCTCTGTCAGTTCTAACACCTGTAAAATCCTAGCCAAGATCTTAGGAATAATTCCTCCCTTTCTACCCACCCACCTATGTTATTTTTACAATGTAGTCATGAAATTCAGTTAATTCTATTCATGTTGGCCAAGAATTATTACCTTTCAGCAGGGCTATTTTTGGGCAGGAACGCACAGGAACAGAGTTCCGGCTGGCTTCTGAGTTGGCCATGCCCACAGGCCAAACCTCTGCATGCATGGCTACAGAGCACGCTGCCCTCCTCACATTACACACAAGAGGGAAAGGTGGCATGTTGCCCTCTTTCCCTCTGGGGAGCCCTTTGGGATTTCCTTATCAATTTCACTCCCCACCAGTCAGCTGAGAGTGAATTGACAAGGAAGAGCCTCTCTCTGCCTTCCCTTCTCTAGCTGACATTGCAGCTGGAAAAGGGCAGGCAGGGAACGCAGGCATGTTGAAAATGCCTTTCTTTCCCTTCTCGATCAGATCTCAGGCATTTCAGCACTGCATTTCCCCAGTTGTCTGGTTGGAGGGGGTAGAAGACTAGAAAGGCGTTGCTGGGATCTTTCCCCAGCCTGGGATCTTTCCCCAGCTGTCTGGTGGGGGGGGGGGGGTAAACTAGAAAGGCAATGCTGAAGTGGGGCGTAGAAGCTCGGGGGGGAGGCAAGCTTCCATGTCTGCCCTGTGCTTTCCCAGCCCCCCGCCTAATATGCTAATGAGTTTCTGCTGTTGGGTGTGGCCTATTATGCTAATGAGTTCCTGCTGGGCTTTTGCTATAAAAAAAGCCCTGCCTTTCAGCTCTCTCAAAGGATTTGTCAACTCTGATCTATTTCTAAAAAGTATTTTTTTGAAGAGGTTGTACCTTAGGGATGTCAAACTTGTCAATTTGAACATCTTGGTGTATTATGTAAGGCAATACAAGAGGTATGATATCAGCACACCGCTGGATTTCATGGATCACAGCATTAGTATAAGGCAAGTTTGGCTGGTCCTCCATCAAGGGTGGTCTATCCTTGCCAAGCACTTCCTCGATTTCTTCGTGGACTTGTTCTGGAAATATTAATTTATTTTTTAAAACATTGCTGATTTGTCCCGCCTTTCCTCCAAACAGCTCAGAATGGTGGATTCTCTAGGTATAATGGCCATTACATGAGTTACTGATGATCAGATTTCTCAACCTTTTCTTCTACACTAAAAACAACAACACAATTACCAGGGAGGGACAATTATATATGGGGCCCAGACTACAGTGGCGGTGTGTGGGGGAAAGTGACCCTTCCTCTCACATACCATTTTGCTAATGAAAATTGCCCTCCAGAATGGCTATTCACTGAGGCAGTGTAGGAAATACAAGTATCATACTTTGTCCTGAAAACAGTGGGGCATTTCACACAGCACCCCGTAGAGTTTCAGGACTGGTACAAGAACTGAAGAACACTTGGGAGGAGGTTTCAAGGTAAACCAGCTCATGAACGCTTCCCTAATGGGAGAGGCACGTTCTGTGTGAAAGGGCCAATATGTTCCGTTAGGGAACTGATACTAATACAGTTCTGTGTGAAATGCCTGACAGAAACCGTTACTGAAGAGTTCCTGAAATGGAAAATATTGGCTGTGTGAAATTCCTCAGTTAGAAAACTGCTGTGATATCACTCAAATATCCTTTGCCTCTCTTCATTACCCTTTGCTTCTCATGTAACACACAGACCCTATCCTTCACCTCTACACACACATTTAATGCATGTCACTGCCACTTGCTCTGCATTGGTCACAGCAACACTGCTTAAAAGTTCTGACCCTTCCTATAAAGAAAGATACAGATGAACATGGAGAGCTGATGCTTCTTTCTTTGCTCTTAACCCTGTGTCAGTTGGACTGAAGCAACATTTTCAGTGAACTCTCTGCTCCTTGAGAAACTTGAAAGTCTAGCAAGGGACCACTTTTCTGCTGTCCTTGCTGATGCCCCATCTCTGTATTGGTTGGGTAACATGATCCACAAATGGAGATCGTTCTCATGGCTTATCTATCCTACCACCTGCAAATACAGGGGACAGTCCATTTTTCTAGTCGCACCACCAGCTTCCTTGCAGGCCGCCTCCATCTAGTGGAGTTACTGGACAGATTGTCTTCATTTGAGGCTGCAATTTGCTACTTAATTTTACATGAGTCCAATTAGACATTTTAGATAATGGGTTTTCTCAGGCCTCTAGTTGCCATCTCCTACTCATCAGAGTCTCAGCTGCTTCCTCCTTCACTTCATTTGTACAGTAAAAAGACATGCAGTCCTCGGTTCATGTATAAGGAACATCTAGGCAGATGCCTTAACACTAAGAGCCAGTGGTTAGAAAGGGGGTAAAATGGAATGAAAAGGAATGTGGGCATTACATGTTAGAAAACATGGCTACCACCCCAATGCTCCTTCTAAGCTATGGAGTCTTGTGAGCAAAAATTCTAGTTTGTGGGCTACTGGCATTGAAGCTGTGAGTGAGCGATTTGGCTACTGCATGAGTTTGCTCTGGAGCCATCCATCCTGAGCTAAGACAAAAATGTGTGAGCTGGAGCTAACTTACACTAACTCAGCTTAGAGGGAACACTGCTACCACCCCAATTTTAGGTTAGAGTTTTATGAAACCTGCCTTGAGGATCCTATGGAATGGAAAGTGGAATAAAAATAAATTCATACCTAAGTATTGAACTAATTTTTGCTGTAGGGGAAAGACTGTGATAGTAGAGAACCTGTGAGGAATCCCTCCCCCAGCTCTGATGCTCATCACTTACTCTGAACCTCAGGATGAAGGACCATTTTCAACAGCCCCCAGAGTATGGTGGTAGAAGTAGTTTCTGTGCCAGCCATGAACAGGTCAAAAATAGTTTTAATAAGGTTGTGTTCATTAAAACTGCTCTTTGGATTCCCTTTGGCCTGAAGGAAATGAAACATCAGCAATTTATATGCAAATATACAATATTACATGTTTTTTGTCAGCCAACCCTGTGAATTTGCTATGATTGCACTTATCAGTAAACTACATATGATACAAAGGTAAAGAGCAAAGCAAATGGTACTTACTGTCTCTAGCTAGAAGGTGGAATAGAAAGGAGCTATCGTGATGTAGTGATCAGTGGTGTCATGGTTAAGAGCGGCAGACTCTGACCCAACCCTGTAGCCAGAATTTTTTTGCTGGGGGGGGGGCAAATTGGGGCAAATTGGACCTGCTGGGAAGGGTGAACTTACCAGCAGCTCCCAACTCCCCCCACAGCTCAGGCTTCCATTGGAGGGGAGGGGGAAGGGTGACTGCCATGCAGCCTTGCTGGGTCTTCCTGTTTCTGTAGTGGGCTTCTCAAAGTTTGAGAAGCCAGCTGTGGAAACTGGAAGACCTGGTGAGGGTACCCCTCTTCCTCCCCTCCTGCTCAGCTGCAGCCAGAAGCAGAAAGACCCAGCAAGGCCATGCAGTGACCACAGCCAAGCAGAAGGGGAGGGAGAGCCCTGGCCTCCACATGGCTTCACTGAGGCTTCCCCCTCTCCCTCCTTTCCTGCTGGCTCCCTCCCCTCCTGTGGGGCCCGGGCATATTCATGGGGGACATCGCCTTCATGTGCCCCCATGGCCATGGGCCTGCTCTGATCTGGAGAACCAGGTTTGATTTCTTACTCCTCCACAGGAAGCCTGCTGGGTGACTTTACACCTGTTACTCTCTCAGCCCTCCCTACCTCACAAAGTGAATTTTGTGCGGAGAGGAAGGGAATGTCATTATAAGCCACATTATAAGCTATTATAAGACCTAAGATTTCTTAGGGTAGAGAAAAGCAGGGTATAAAAACAAACTCTTCTTCTTCTTCTAGAATTAGATGGGAAGCTGCATGATCTCCACCTCCATAACTTCAAAGAGAACTTGCCTTGTGGTCTGAAATCATTGTGCTCATTATTTCCCTACCCCAACAACCAAGCATTGGTAGCCAGTGGCCAGTGGCAGGGAAGGACTCGACATCCTGAGGGCCATAAGACACCACAGCTGAGAGATCTTTGCAGGAGCAAAATGATGAATTACCATTTACTACTGTTCTGTGGGTCATGTATGCCTGTGCACACACACAATTCAAAAGATTCTACTATGATTAGTGGTTTTGCCATGAAGCCTTGGAAGCTTTCTACTCTGTTCACTGGAAATGACAGGTGGATTTTCTTTGCTGGTATCTTTAGTATTGATACAGGCCAATATTAGGGTTGCCAGGTCCCACCATAGTTCCAGTGGGAGGATTGGGGGGGGGCATTCTGAGAGTGAGTGGGAATGTTACGCAATATGCTGATGTCACCCAGAAGTGACGTGGGTGCATCAGTGACGTCAGGGGCGACACTCTGGTTTTGGGGAAAACTCTGTGGTAAAATCACCCTCAAACCATAGAGTTTAACCCAGAAACCAGAGAGTCACCCTCCCCCCCCCCCCCCATGTCACCAACATGACTGTGTGATTTCTGGATGTTGTGAGCACATTGCGTACAATATCACTGTTGGGGGTGGAGGAATTTTCTCCTGCCAACCAGCTGGCCACCAGGGGGCAGGAGCCCATGAAAACTGGGGATCCCCTACCTGGGGATTGGTATCCCTTGCCAATATAAGGATAATCAAGCCATGCTGAAACTTTTGGGCTTTTCCCTAGCATGTGGAAGGCCATTGGAAAGTCTAGACCTGTTCGAATCTACCATAGCCTCTGAGAATTCTGGTAGGCCCCCTTGAGAATCTGGCCTAAATCCTGAAGCCCACTTCTATCCTGATTTCTACTTAGGATGAGAATTGGTGAGAGCCTAACATATACAAAATTATATCTTTGTAAGGAACTGTAGCCAATCATGGCTTAGTGTAGGTGACAGAAATTCTTCTGTCACAAATTAGCTGAGATACAGTTTATACAGAATAAGGCCAAGAGATTTATCTACAAATTTCTTCTTACCTTTTCCGTCTCCTCCAGAAACGTGTCAATCAAATCTCTTGCAAATGTAGGCTCCCTGGTTTCCTTATGTTTCATCACAATTTCACTTAGTATGGCACTAACATCATTATAAAGTTTCTTAATTTTTTGGTGAGGCCCAGGAATATATAAGAACCAGGATCCTGCCCCAAACACCTATCAACAGCCAAAGAAAGATGCTTGGTAAAGGTAGCATACATTCAGATGATCCCCTGAAAATGAAACTGCACTGCTGTAGAATGTTAAGAATATAAGATAAGCCAATGTTGGATCAGTCCAATGGCCCATCCAGTCCAACACTCTGTCACACAGTGGCCAAAAACACCAGGTGCCATCAGGACATCCACCAATGGGGCCAGGACACTAGAAGCCCTCCCACTGTTCCCCCCCCCCCAAGCACCAAGAATACAGTGCATCACTTGCCCCAGACTGAGAGCTCCAATATATACCTTGTGGCTAATAGCCACTGATGGACCTCTACTCCATATGTTTATCTAATTCCCTCTTGAAGCCGTTCATGCTTGCAGCCACCGCCACCTCCTGCGGCAGTGAATTCCATGTGTTAATCACTCTTTGGGTGAAGAAGTACTTCCTTTTATCCATTCTAACCTGACTGCTCAGCAATTTCATGGAGTGCCCATGAGTTCTTGTATTGTGAGAAAGGGAGAAAAGTACTTCTTTCTCTACCTGCTCTATCCCATGAATAATCTTATAAACCTCGATCATGTCACCCCTCAGCCGTCGTTTCTCCAAGCTAAAGAGCCCCAAGTGCTTCAACCTTTCTTCATAGGGAAAGTTTCCCAAGTTTTATCATTCTAGTTGCCCTTTTCTGCACTTTTCCCAATGCTATAATATCTTTTTTGAGGTGTGGCGACCAGAACCGTACAAAGTACTCCAAATGAGGTCGCACCATCAATATACAGGGGCATTATGATACTGGCTACTTTGTTTTCAATTCCCTTCCTAATAACCCCCAGCTAGATACTTTCCCACATACTAGCGGGGCAGGCCCTTTCCACCAACTTTATCTCTATTCCTCCCCCACTTCTCCCACATCTGAGGACTGGAGCTATCAGAGGTCATTTTGTAGAAAAAGAGGTGTGGGAGATCATTAGCATAACTCATTAGCATAACTCATTTGCATATGTTACACCACCTGACATTACCAGAAGTATGTCAGAAGGCAAGAAAGAAAGGAGAAAGAGAGAGAGAGAGGAAAGAAAGAAAGAAAGAAAGAAAGAAAGAAAGAAAGAAAGAAAGAAAGAAAGAAAGAAAGAAAGAAAGAAAGAAAGAAAGAAAGAAAGAGTAATGTAGTATGTTCTGTGTAACAACCGGCCTGCCATGTGCTCCCAGGTAATGGTGTCCGCCGCATGGCCAGAGCACATGATCAGGCAGAGAGGGGAGCTTGAATCTGGAGGAACAATAGACGTCCGGATTCAAAGCCTCCACCAATGTGGGACCTAGGTTCTCCCTGGGGAGCCAATGCTGCCAAAGGCTCCTCCAGGGAACCTATGACAAACATGTGCATATGTAAAGCCCCTATCAGGTCTTTTGGGTGCGGTGTGGCTCTGACCAGCATATAATGAGGGCCAGGTGTGGCTCCGGCCAGCATATAATGAGGGCCCTGGAGCCCTGTAAGCATGCTTGTTTTGACCATTTACTGGGCATGCTGAATCACTCAATAAAGGCTTCAAGATTTCACTGTTCCTGGTCTCCCGACTCCAGTACTCTTCACTGGCAACGAGGATGAGATCCCGATGAGCGACTCCTCGGCCGACACCAGCACCACATCGAGCCCAGACCAGATCCGTCAGCCACCGGCCCCACTCGGCTCCAGTGCCACCGCACCGCCATCGGCTCCTGAGGATCTCGCTCAATGCACTGCTGCACATCCCAGAATGGCCGCCACTCCGGGAACCACCCACCCATTCGATCCAGCCTGCCCCGAAGACTGGGAAGCCTGGATGGACCAGCTCACATCCTACTTCGACACACAGGACATCACGGATGCCGGAAAGAAGAAGTCCTGGCTCATGGCCTCCTGTGGGGTAAAGACGCTGAAGTTACTCCGCAGCCTGCTTTCCCTTCATACCCCAGCGGAGGCCACGTACAATGACATCATGGCACTCCTAAGGAACCACTTCTCGCCAAGATCCTCCAAGAACATGCAGCGGGTGAAGTTCTTCCGCCGGCTGCAGCAGAAGGGTGCGTCTGCCTCCAATTACCTGGCGGCCCTCCACCATCTCCTGGCATGGTGCGAGTTCATGGCTGTAGAGGACACGCTATACTCTGTGTTCCTGTGTGGGTTTCGTGACCCCAAGCTTCAAAGGAAGCTGATGGCCAACTCCACCGCCACCCAGGACGAAATGCTAACCACAGCTTGTGTCTTTGAGGTCTCTCAGCAGGAGAAGCTAGGCAAATCCGTGGCCGCCCACCAGATCAGGGCTGCTGCAGACTCCAATATATCCAAGGACAACGAGATGCTCCAGGTACAGCACCGGCCTACAGGACAGGGGTCCCGCAACTTGGGTGAGAAGGCTTCCTGCTCACCGACACCACACTCCAAACATTCCATGTGCGCTAGCTGCGGCTACCAGCATGACCGCCGGACCTGCCGTTTGCAGGAGGCAGAGTGCCGGTCATGTGGCAAGAAGGGCCACATCGCCCAGGCCTGCTGCACCCACTCCAACCACCACTCCCAAGCCGCGCACCAGGAGTCCGCCGAACTCCTCCAGACAGCAGCAACCCGCCACCACCACCGCAAGACACAGCAGGTAATGAACTTGCCCCCCAACAGCCCCAACAAAATTAAGGTCTCAGTTTTGATCGAGGGGACCCCCTGCCAGATAGAAGTAGACACCGGGTCGTCCTACTCCATAATCTCAGAGTCCACCCTTCGCAGGCTTTGCCACGGGGGGGGCGACTTTGGAAAGTCCAGGGCCTAACCATGCAGGACTTTCAGAAGAACCCGATACTGATAAGGGGGTTGGGCAAGTTCTGGGTCCAATTTAAGAACTTTACGGGACGCTTGGGCGTCAGGCTGGGCGTCACCGGGGTACACAGCCTGCAGCCCACAGATTTTACCGACATCTGTGAGGAATTCCCAGCAGTTTTCGATGGGGCACTGGGCTCATATACGGGACCGCCCATCTCCCTGGACCTCAACCCCGCGGTCTGGCCTGTGCGCATACTGGTCCGCCATCCGCCACTCGCAGTGCGGCCCAAGATCGAGCGGGAGCTCGATAAGCTGGTCACCCAGGGAGTACTAGAACCAGTGTCCCACGCCCGATGGGAGACCCCAATTGTGACGCCAATGAAGGCAAACGGGGACATCCGCATCTGCGCAGACTATAAGTGCACCATCAATACAGTACTTCAGGTCCACACCTACCCAGTCCCGGTCATCAGCCATGTGTTGGCCTCCCTGGCTGAGGTGCGAGTGTTTGGGAAACTAGACCTGGCCCAGGCCTACCAGCAGTTGCCGGTCGATGATGCCACAGCAGAAGCACAGACCATTGTGACGCACAAGGGGGCATTTAAGGTAAAGTGCCTCCAGTTCGGGGTCAGCGTAGCCCCCGGTATCTTCCAAGAGTTAATGGACCTTTTGCTAAAAGGTCTTCCAGGGGTGCAACCCTTTTTTGACGACGTCCTGATCGTGGCTCTGGACATCAAGACCTTCTCAGCCCACCTATGCTCCGTCTCAAGCAATTCCAGGACCCCTGCCAGAAGGTGAAACGTGAGAAGTGCCTCCTCAGGGTACCTGCGGTGGATTTCTTCGGCTTCAAAGTAGACGCCCATGGAATTCACCCCACTAAGGACAAGGTAAAGGCCATCTCCGATGCCCCGGCCCCCCTGTCCAAGACTGAGCTGCAATCTTTTCTGGGACTCATCAACTTCTACCACGCCTTCCTTCCCCACAAGGCGGCGGTAGCTGAGCCCTTACACAGGCTCTTGGACAAAAGCGCCACCTGGACTTGGGGTCCCCGCCAGGCAGCAGCCTTCCAGGGCATCAAGGACCTCCTAATGTCCAATGTTGTCCTCGCCCACTTCGATGAAGCCCTGCCCATCGTATTGGCCTGTGACGCATCTCCGTATGGGGTGGGGGCAGTTTTGGGTCACAAACTACCGGCCGGCCGGGAGGTTCCGGTTGCGTATTACTCCCGGACCCTAGCCCCGGCCGAAAGGAACTATGCTCAGATAGTCAAGGAGGCGCTTGCGATCGTGGCTGGGGTCAAAAAGTTCCATACTTACTTGTACGGGTGCAAGTTCACAGTTGCCATGGACCACAAACCTCTTCTGGGCCTCCTCGCCCCAGATCGCCGCACACCACAGATGTTGTCCCCGCGAGTCCTCCGATGGTCGATCTTCCTCACGGGGTACGACTACGACTTGGTGCATCGCCCGGGGAAGGCCATGGGCCATGCGGACGCACTCAGCCACCTTCCGCTGCCCTCCTGTAACCCCGACCCAGCTCTGGCTTACCACGTCGCTCTGCTCGAGGACCTGCCGGACCGGCCGCTTCAGGTATGGGACGTGACCCAGCGCACAGCCCAGGACCGTCAACACTCCTGTGTCTCCGACTGGGTGGGAAGGGGGTGGCCCAAGAATCCGGACCCTGAGTTCGCGGCCTTCTCAATCCGGCACACAGAACTCTCCACCCACAAGGGGTGCCTACTCTGGGGCTCAAGGGTAGTGATTCCAGAACCCCTCCGCCTGCGAGTGCTGACCGCTCTGCATGAGCACCACCCTGGAGTAGTACAAATGAAGGCTCTGGCCCGGAGCTATGTCTGGTGGCCAGGCCTTGACAAAGAGATAGAGGACCGGGTCTGCCACTGCAAAAAGTGCCAAGAGACCCGTCCAGACCCTCCACATGCTCCCATCCACCCCTGGGAGTCCACCCAACACCCCTGGTCCCGGCTCCACATGGACTTTGCGGGCCCGGTACAGGGGCAGCTTTTCTTTATTCTAGTCGACAGCTACAGCAAGTGGCTGGAAGTCGTTTCAGTGTGCGCCACCTCCTCTGAAGCTGCCATTCGAGCAACATGGTGCATCTTTGTCACCCATAGCATGCCGGACGCCATCATCTTGGACAATGGCACGGCTTTCACCTCCACAGAATTCCAGCACTTTGTGGAGCTCCATGGCATCCAGCACATGAGATCCGCCCCTTTTCACCCGGCCACGAATGGCCAAGCAGAGCGAATGGTCCGCACCACTAAGGAGGTGCTGAGGTGCATGGACCAGGGGGATCTGGGGTTTAAATTGACAGCTTTCCTATTCGGCCAGCACACCACCCCTCACTCAGCTACCAGTCGCAGCCCCGCAGAGCTGCTCATGGGCCACTGGCTGACAACCCAGCTCGATTGGCTCCACCCCGATCGGGCGCCAGCTGCCTCCAAAGAACCCAATGTCCCCAAAGCTCCCAGAGGATTCACGCCGGAGGACCCGGTCTATGTCCACAACTACGCCTGGGGCCCCTTGTGGTTGCCAGGGCAGATTATCCGCATCACTGGTCCCCTCTCCTATGAAGTCGCAGGCGAGGAAGGACAATGGTGGAGGTGCCACGTGGACCAGCTTCGCCGCCGCCTGCACACCTTCTCCACAGACGATCCAGGGCTGGACTTCTCAGATGCGGAACCCGAGGTACCAGAGACAGACGATCCGCCTGCCCCACAACCGGCTCAGCCTGTGGCAGATATCCCCGAATCTCCGCTCCCTACACTGGCAGCTCCAGTGACCCCAAGCCACTCAACCAGAGAACAGAAATGTCCCATGCACCTCAGAGACTATGTTTGCCAAGGGACAGTCCGGACTATGGGGGGAGGGGTGTAATGTAGTATGTTCTGTGTAACAACCAGCCTGCCATGTGCTCCCAGATAATGGCACCCGCCACATGGCCAGAGCACATGGTCAGGCAGAGAGGGGAGCTTGAATCTGGAGGAACAATAGATGTCCAGATTCAAAGCCTCCACCAATGTGGGACCTAGGTTCTCCCTGGGGAGCCAATGCTGCCAAAGGCTCCTCCAGGGAACCTATGACAAACATGCACATATGGAAAGGAAGGAAGGAAGGAAGGAAGGAAGGAAGGAAGGAAGGAAGGAAGGAAGGGAGGGAGGGAGGGAGGGAGGGAGGGAGGGAGGGAGGGGACTGCTACTAATCAAAGCCTCAGAGATACCACTATTCTGGGAGGATAGCTTCAGTGGTGGCTGAAACCTTCAGAAGGTTGGTCAGAGGAACAAGGACCTTTCCAGGGGACGGGGTCATTTTGCTGCAGCCATGACAAAGCAGGCATTCCCCCATGGGAGGGGCCGGTACCAACTCCCAGAGCTGCGCTCCCCCAAGCTCCTGCTCAAAATGACCCCTGGGAGTTATTAATATTTTTGAAAAGTACTGGAGTCGGGAGATCAGTGGAAGTGATTTCATAGCAAAATCTTTATTAGGTTGTCAGATGAGGCATGTCCACCTGGGCTCAGGGGCCTCTTTTATTCTGGTCGGAGCCACGCCTCTGACCTTGCCCAAATGCCGATAGGACCTTATAGTTCAAGTTACATATCATAGGTCCCCTTGGGGATCCTAGGCACTAGATTGGTGGCAAGTTACAATCCAGCCAGCTATTGTTTTTCCAGACTCAAGCTCAGGTAGCTGGCCTGTCCATGTGCATTTGGCCATGTGGCAGTCGCCATTACACAGAGCACATGGTGACTGCCATTACATACATTGCAATTTTGGTTTAGAAAAAGCTTTAATTACAACAGCCTCCCTCATTCCAAACACACTACACACCAGATCAACCCATCATGAAAGATATGTTAATGTACTTGTAAGCAACAGCAGGGGTCCTTTCGTAGAAAAAGAGGTGCAGGAGCTCAATAGCATAACTCATTAGCATAACTCATTAGCATATGCCACGTCCCCTGACATCACCAGAAGTGTGTCAGAAAGGGAATGTCAGTTTCAGCCCCATTATACCCTATGGGCCATTGAAATCAATGGCAAAAACTCATAGGGTATATGAGGGGCTGGAGGAAAGGGGGTTTGAGGGAGAGGCTCCAAACTTGCAGGGTAGCTGCTGGGGTCTCTCCTCAAACTACCCACCAAGTTTCAAGACGATTGGACCACGGGGTCCAATTTTATGAGCCCCCAAACAGGTTGTCCCATCCCCTCCATTGTTCTCTATGGAGAGAAAAAGTGTTACTTTTTTTCCTGCCATAGAGAACAATGGAGGGAATGGGCAACTTGTTTGGGGCCTTGTATAATTGGACCCCCTGGTCCAATCTTCTTGAAACTTGGTGGGTATTTCGAGGAGAGGCCCCAGCAGCTACCCTGCAAGTTTGGAGCCTCTCCCTCAAACCCCCTCCCCTCCAGTCACTTTTAAAGTTGCCACTGAATTTCAGTGGCAATTCGGCAGCTGGCCGAATCAGATCAGAGAATCTGATTCGGCCGTGGCTGCCCTGGTGGCCACTTCTGAGCTGGCAGAGCTTTGCTCTGCCTCGCTCTGGCCCCAAAGGACCCCTGAGCAACAGTATGTTCAAAAGTTAGAATGAAAGAGGAGCACCTTTATTTTCTTCATCTTAAAAATGGTACCAACTCTTTACAGTTTCTATTAATGTTTGTATATGTGAAAAAACTGAGGCAGAAAGCCAACACATTACCTTGCGGATCCCACAGAAACCAGTGGTAAAGTTTCCACTGATTGAAATCGGGTCAGGTTTGACTCACCTGGTTTTGAGGGAGAAGAACTTCACTCTTCGTTGTGTCCATACTAGGCCTCCTCAGATCTTGTGACCCACAAGCCCAGCAGCCAGACATTGTGCTGGTCTGGCACATATTTGACACAACCTATTTTTCAGGCATGAACCAAAACTGAAGGTTCATTGTAGGGATGATGGCAAAATTCTGTTACAGTGGACTTTGTTTTCAAACCTTTGTCCCTCACCCTTCAGCTGCTCGTCAGATCAAAGCATGACCTATTATGCAGTTAATGAATAGTCCTTTTGGACCCCACCTTCTAGTGTCCACAGAGATCACAAAGGGAATTTTAAAAAGAATTAGGAAGTATTCTGCTATTTAGTGGAGAACACTGTAATTACTAGTTGAAGCATCACTGGTTCTACTACCTGCTCTACATTAGCCTCTTTTATAGCCTGAAGCTCAAAAGGGTCAGTGACCATTTCTGTCTATATTGAAAGCTAAAGAATATCATGCTAGCCAATTAGATTCCCAGATACTGCGAATTATCCATTTCTTTTCATTCCACAATAAAGTAAACATTCCATCTGCTGTATCATAGAAACCACCCAATGTGTATTTTATCCTGTAAAAATGGCAAATTTGCACATACTACAACACAGTATAGATGATCCTCTAATCTATTATATATAGACAGTGGTGTTCAGTGTACATGTGCTGGAGCAAAGAAATTCTCTGCATTTCCCAAATACACTAACATGATATTTTAAAAAATCTGGCTGTTGTAGCTGTCCAAGGGAAAGGATGAGACTAACCCCCCCCCCCCCCAAGCCGCTTTTTAAATTTTTGAAAGGAACAAATTAACCATTCCTCGCCTAATCTGGAAGACTATTGTTGCAAAAGCACCAAACTGGCTGTACACTGGAAGCCTTGAGCCTCACAGAACATGCAGTTTTGAATATGAACCCAGAGACTATAGAAACTGATTATTAAGGGGTACACTGCATCATCTGGAATGAACATTCGGATTCTGAGTTCCATGCTTGCTATGTGTGTGTCTGTGTGTATGTAGTTTAAAAATGGGAAACAATTGTTAAAATTTAAAAGATATTAATATGTAAATAAATGCATGAATAAATAACTAAAAATCTCAGTGAATACAACAAATGATGCTTTCAAGGTGAAAGGTGTTTCTGTTCCTTTTGTGGAACAGAGCACTTCCCATTTTTTGGAATGGATATTGCTCTCGTTGTTGTTTTCCCTCTCCCCCGAATGGAAAACTGATCTTCAATCAAACCTTTTGCTTTAACTGTCTCAATAAGGACTTTGAACAGTGGTCAAAGGGATGCTCTTGGTAATATGAAGAAGCTCGGCTCTACATTGTGCTTCCCCTTTCTCAACTTCCCTGTTCGGCCTTCTAACATCAGACTCCTTCCTTTTTCTTTATTGATGTGTCAAGGTACCTTTGGCAAGTTTGAAGTAAGTATCTTCATGATATCCTTGGTCAAATGCATTAGTTTCAGCAACGTTGCATCATTTTAGTCAAAGTGGTCACCAAGTGTTATGGTGCAAATAATGTTGCCAACAGCATTGTTCAGAAGACTCTCTGGGTCAAAGGGAGCACCTGTAGGACACAATAATGAAACATTTAGATGTGATTCACCCTACACATCTGGCATGACAAGAATTCATGTGGATTGCAAAGTGTGTGGGACTGATTGCTTCGGCCTGTTTCAGGACACTGAAATCTCCTTTTAGGTCCAATCTGCATCTAGCATTTGCTCCGCTATCTTACCAAACCCATACTGAAACAGAAATTCCCATCTGCATTGCATGCCATTTTCACTTTGATTGATTGTTGAATTTTATGGCAGTGTCCAGACTGCATGCCTTTGTTTGATCTCTCAGTTTTATGGTGGCTGTCTGCATAGATATATGGCCGTTTCATGGGCATTCACGGGTGACTCTGCAGTCAGTACAGTGTTGGCCTGGGGTATTTGAATGTGGTTTTGAGCCACATCTTTTTCTGTTCCAGTGCGGGTTTGGTAAAACAACGGAGCAAATGCTAGATGCAGATTGGGCCTTAGAGTTGCATGGTTCACATACGTCTGCTCACTACAGCTCCTTGCTGTAGAAAAAGCCCCTCCCACCTCCCTGAAGCTGCGTTTGACAGACCATGCTCCTTTAACCTCCACTTGCAAAAACTTGATAAGTAATATGGCCCAGCAGTCTGGAGTTTGAAAACAAGGATTGTTTTTTTATACAATGTTTTTCTCTACCCTAGAGGAGTCTCAAATGCACCTTCTTGTGGATTTCCGGTTTTTGGCATTTCAATGGCAGCCGCATCTCCGGAGACCTCCAGGAGATGCAAGCTGAACCTGGCAGCCAGGAGGGGTGCCAACTGGATTTCCCTCCCCTAGGAGCCCTTGTAGGAGGCATCCTACCTGAGGCATGAGGGAAAGCCTCTCCTGAGGTGGCGACCAAGGGATAGAGGATCCCCTTTGCCTCCATAGGTCCTGCTGCTGTGGTGCCAGATGGCAAAGGGAAGTGCTCACTGGACAGCTGCAGAGCCTGAAGCTGTTAAAAGCAAGAAAATATGCCTACCTGAAGATGCAGAGCAATGCCTGCAAGAACTGTGAGTTCCCAGCTGGATTTTAACATAAGAAAGAGCAGGGGCTTAAATCCCCCCTCCCCCCGCCCTTTAAACATGGCGATCCTTTGAACTGATCCAGAGAAGCTTCATCTTTAAATGGCTGGCCTTTGAGCAAGGGGTGGCAAAGTTTATCTAAGCGGATTTTAAAGCTGATTTTGAACTTTCTGGAACTTTGATTATTCTAAAATACTTTCTGGAAATTTTTGTCATAACAATGACTGGACAGGGAGAAAAGATGGTGCTGAGACAGAAACCTTCTCCAAAGACTGTTCCAGCACTTCCGGCAGTTAAGCCTGAAGTAAGCACAGATCTTTCTTCTGTATTAGCTAATGCATTGTGCCCTCTAATGGAGCAGATGGCTGCAGTGAACTCCAAGTTGGATAATTTGCAAAAAACAGATTGCTGAAGCCAATAGCAAATCTGAACAAACGGCTAAAGAATTGGAGAAAGTCAAAGCCAAGACTGAGACTTTTAATCAAAGACTGGATGTGGTGGAAAAAGAAAGATTAACTGACAAAGAGCATCTTTTGAAACTTCAAGTGGAAAGGTCAACATATTTTTTAAGATTTCAAGGTGTCCCTGAACAAAAGGATGAGAATCTCAAGAAGCTGTTAGGTGAAGAATGGGCTCCAATGACAGGTTTACAGGCGGAAGTATTACAAAGTGATATGGATATGGTTTACACAACCTATTCAGAATTTTTGAGAAAAAAACCTGCCAGGAGAAATTATGGTGAGATTCTCTAAGAAATCTACAAGGGATGTGGTGCTCAAGACCACCAACAGGTCACCTTTGAAAATACAGGATGGTGAAGTTAAAGTGTTAAAAGACATTCCATTTGAAATTAGAAAGAAGAGGAAGCCATACAAAAATCTAACTGCATTTCTGCAAGCAAGTACCACCACATACAGATGGTTAACTCCTGAGGGTTTGATTTTCACCTACAAGGACAAGAAGCAAAGGATTGATTCTGTGGCAAAGGCAAAGAAGTTCCTGGAGCAACAGCAAGTGAGAAAAGAGAAAACATCCACAGAGGAAGAACTGGAGCTACAAGAGAGTATATATGGACTGGAGAGTTCTGGTTCGTCATCGCGTAAAAGTTCTGAAGGAGAAGACTCGGATGCAGAAAAAGGAGCAGCAGGTCCAAAACCTTGGAAAGTCAAATGAAAAAAACATTATAAATGAAGAGAAAAGAAAGTAGAAAACTTCTGTTTGTGATTTGCCAGAAAGTTTGATTTGTTTTTTCCTTGTACTCATTTGTTCTTAAACCACCTATTTGTTTATTTTATATTGTTTAGGGCCAACAATAGAGTGTAAGCTTAGGATGCCTTGATACTATAACTATTTTCTTAGAAGTAATTGAAGCTACTAGTTTAAGTTACATTTACAGCTTTGGCTCTGTATATATAGGGTTAGTTTTTAGTGGTTTTTAGTTATAGTGTGTGTAGTTTGTAGAAAATCAATAAAAAGAAATTTTAAATGCACCTTCTTGTGATTCGAACTCAGAACACAAACGTCTTGCTTCTTCGGATATCATTTTTTCAAGTGTTTTCTTCCTCCTCCCAATGACTTTCAGGGTGGAAACAAACAATCTCCTCTGCTCCTTCCAGCCAGTGCCATTCCTTGCCATTAATATTCCTGAAGGATATGGAAAGGATTCTTGTCAATTCAGTTTGTTTTCTATAGCAAGAAAATACTCAAAAGTCAAGTATGTTTGTTTTTATTAATTGTTTCATTCTGGTTGGTGATATATCACAAGGATGGAATAGGCTGCTGTCGCTTGAACTTACAGGCTTATCCCCCTGAGCACAGGCCAGCTGCAGCATTAGAACAAGCCATGCTAACTTTCCACTGCAGTTCCTGCTCCTGCCAACCACACAGTCATGAAGTGACAGCTATCCTTGTGAGTGACCATAGATCTAACTTTGCTGACCTCACTGTCTCAACTCCATTAAAATGTTTATTAACACACCCCTCTGCATAGTTCTGTGTTCATCATTTGTGGCCTGAAAGATTAAAAGAATAAACCTGAGTAAAGTATCCTTCCTGATCACCCGCATGCACTTCCTCACTGCTGACATCTAAATGAATGCTGTTTGCAAGCTTTCTTCCTGCCCTAATCCATCTCTTTGTCCGCCCCACCTCTGATTCTTTCCTGCCTTGCTTTGTTTCTCCATTGTTCAGGTGATGGTGCAGGGATCCTCAAAAAACTGGAGAGAATATGCTACTGTGTGTTTCTGTTCTTTCTTGATCACTTGAATTCAGTCCAAAACTGTGGGGTGATAACTAGGCACCCCCTCAAATTCCTCCTGGCATTCTGTTTCACAGTTGTTCTGCTTGGGGGAGAGGAATTCCGTTTATGCACCTCTTTAGTGCATTTTTATCTCACCCTTCCTCAGGCCCGTAGCTACAGTGGGGCATCTCAGGGCCGGGCCTCCTGACTTCCCATCCAGCTGGTTTATTTTATTTTTTGTCTGCGCCACGGCCATGCTGAGCTGAGCCATCACCCTGCCCTGCCCTGCCGGCAGTGTACCTCTGGCTAGCTGTGGGCGAGGCATGCCACAGGGCACATCTGATCCCTAATCTACCCCCCTCCTCTCTCTCATCACTTTTAAAAACTTTTACTCTCTCATCGCTCCTGGCACAGCTCCTGACTTATTTAAGCTTATTTTAACGTTGATTTTATATGTATATGATTAATGCTGTGAGCCACCTAGAGCTGGCTAAAGCTGGCTAGGCAGGATATAAATCCCAATAAATAAATAAATGCCCACCAAAGTAAAAAATCCTAGCTACGTCCTTGCCCTTCCTCTGGGGAGCTCAGGGTGACATCATTCTGTACTTCATTGTCCAGCCCATCGGAGGCAGCAGTTTTTATCCTGGGCCAGTCTTGGTAACTGTGGTGAAATGGCTATGGCTCAACATGGAAGCTGAACCCCAACAAGGTGGAGGTGATGCTGGTTGTGAAAGCTGAGGTTTTGCTGGGCATTGTCACTCCCCAGCCTAGGTTTGATGGGGTCCAGCTGCTCTTGCTGGATTCATTGTGGAGTCTGGAAAGGTCATACTGGACTGTGCTTCATTGCTACAAAATCAGGCAAGCACAGTGGTAAAAGGTAACTTTCCCCATCTTTATCTATTATAGAAGGTTGGCTTCCTATCTTTATTCAGCTTTGACATGGTCACATTTACTTGGAGATTAGAATCTTGTAACACTACATAAAATTACTCTTGAACACAATTTGGCAACTTCAATTGATTCAAAATGTAGTTTTTAAAATCAAGTCTAAGACATAACTGATTTACGAAGCCCTGGAGGGGAGGGGCCAGCATCTGCTTTGCATGCAGAAGGTCCCAGGTACAATCCCTGGCATCTCCCGCTAAAGAACCTGGTAGCCGCTGATGTGAAATACCTGTGTCTGAGACCTTGGAGAGCTGCTGCCAGTGTGAGTAGACTAAACTGGTAGTGATGGTCCAAGGGTCTGCTTCAGTAGAAGAGAGCCTCATGTGTGCTCATGTATGTTCCTTTTCAATAGTAACACCACATAATGAAACAACTTGGCAGCTGAGGTTGGGAAGGCTTCTACTCTGCAGGTTTTTAGAATGCAGGTAAGCATTTTAATGAAGGGTTTAGCTAAACATTTTTAATGAATTCCAGAGCTTATGGTAGTAGGGAATCTGTTTTATGCTATGTTTTTCGTGGTATTTAGGAGGAGCATAGAATTCCTTTTATCCACAATAAATATGATCATAGGAGAGAACAGAGTACTTATAATATTTAAATATTATGTTCAGTAAAGTGTGTTTTTTCTCTGTAGTGGCATAGATGTAGCACAGCATGGCAATATTGCTAGAACGAGGTCCCCAACCATTTAAACCTGTGGGCAAGTTTGACATTTTGGGGTAGGGTGGCAGGCACCATTACAAAATGGCTGCCACAGGAGACAGAGCAAAGCAAACATACATACACAAGAGCAAAGGGGATGGGAATATATACATACACACACAGAGGACATTGAAGGGGAGATGACATAGACCCGTATACACAGAAGAAAATGGCCAGAGGGGAAAGAGGATAAAACACACACAAAGAAGAAGACATTGACAAGGATAAAATACATTCTCAAAAAGCTGCCCACGGAGTGGAACGGGGAGGATTAAATTGCAGTGTGTTATTGTCTCTGGCATCTCTCTCCGGTCTCTCTCTGGAATTTTTCTGGGTCCAGCATAAGGAAATCAGTCTCCTCCCCTAACTTGGGTCAAGGAGTAAATTGGAGAAGTGCTGGACTTTCTTTTGTTGCCCCCTGTGGGTTGCTGTGGACAGAGTGAGAGAGATGGCAAGGTATGGGAGTACAGTTTATCCAGGCACCACTGCTGCCTCATGCTCCTTTCTCCCCCTGCCAGTTAGCTAATCTACCACTTCCATTGCTCTGGTGTTCCCTGACCACCCCCCACCCCCCCAATCCTCAGGTCCTGTTCATGGGATCCTGATTGCTTCTCTAGTGAGTGGTGGGAAGGATCCCCTTCACTGGTATGAAAGCAGCCAGTCTCTGATCTTGCCTTCACTATGGTCTTCCAGCTTTTCTGAAGCACTAGAAGGATGCCTGGACAAGTGCCTGCAAGTGCCGTGTTCTAGCATGTGGCACCCACAGGCACTTCCACAGACGTCCTTGCTAGAATATGCCACCACTGCATGAGCAATACTTGCCTTCATGATTTTTTGAATAACCTGCTAGACTCAACAGTGGGAGGTATGGTCGGTCAGCAAATTCATCCTTTTTCTCTGTCAGTGCCTCCTTAACTGCCTTGAACCCATTCAACATGACTATGGTGTGCCATCCAGCCCGGAATGAGATGACATTTCCATACCTCTTTGCCAACTGTGATAAAGAAACAAAGAACAAGAAAACAGGGGGAAATATGCTGCTGTCCTGAGGAGGGTGCAAAAGAGCCCCTTGCCCTAGCCCCGGGCAAATCCCAAAACAAACATGCTTTAGCCAGCAGTCAGACACTTGCTGCATACCTATGTAGACATGGCTTCAGGAAGCTGAAGAATTTCACAGGATGTAGGAGTGCTCGAACATTCACCGGTTTGGCTCCCTATCAGCTTGCTGCTGGAGAACAGGGAGCCAGTTTTCTGTGGACCAGTGAGCTGTTTGTGAATAGTTTGAGCTGGCTCGTTGGGTTCCTTTTCAAGCATTCAAAAAAATACAACACTACAGCACAGTCACTGGACTTTCAGACATGCACATTCTTGGATAGCCCAAAGGCAGCTTTACACCAGTTGTCTTCACATGTCCTCAACAAACAATGGTATAAAGAATCACTGAGCAAATCATTCAAACAGTCAGTGAATATAAGTAATGACCTGACCCGACTATCCATGACCCCCTGTGACCTCACTGCACAATTACAAATGTCCCTGCAAAAAAATGGAAATGAAACTCCACCACTAGAAGGGAACAAAATTCTACCACTACAACCACTGTGCAGCTGCAAAGCTATTCAAGAGTCAGTCAAAGTGGTCCATTGACATGTAAACAGATCTGATGTTTGGACCTGAGGTGATGTTTGCTGTCAAACAAGGTATGTTCAGCAGGAAGTCTGTGGTATCTCTAATGGGCAGCACAATTAAACTGTAGTCTCCTCCCACACACACACACACACCACCATTGTGGCACCTTTCAGACATACAGAAGGTTCTTGGGGCTTTCACTTTTTTTGTGCTACTATTCAGTATGAGCCATCCAAAGTTGGTCTGGCTGGTACTTACATGCTGGGCAACAGTATGTGGATTCCTGATATCAAACTGCAGCAAGTTCCCAAGGAAAGGCAGTGGGGTAGGTCCTGGTGGAAAACGACTGCTTCTCTTCCTGCACATCACATAATCAAGCACCAGAGCCAGCAGTAGGAGAGAAATTAGCAATGGTGTGATGTTGTTCCAGCAGGACGAGGCCTGGGCCCACAGGCAAGAGATGGAAGCTGGGATCAAAGCCATTGGAGTCTCCATCTTCCCTCCGCTTGGTCTCTTCCAGACTGATTCTGGCTGCTGCAAAGCTCAGGTGTGCCAAGTTCTTCTTCTTATGCAAGTACTCCTTCTTCCTCTTCTTCGAATTAGATCCTTAAAAGAATGTGCTCCTGTATTTATGTGCCTATAGTAGCCCATGTACTTTTTTGTGATTATTAAGAAGTTACACAAGGTCTTGCTCAATTAAAAGCTCTTAGTCAAAGTACATGTGTAGGAACCATCTGTGACCTCTTTTCTAAAGCATTAAGGGGATGTGCAGGAAAATAAGGATGGTATGGCTTGGCTCCAGCTCAGTCCAAAACCCACTCAGCCCATTGATAAAGGGGTGTTGGAAGACAAGGGCTTGCTCAATTAAAAGCTCTTAGTCAAAGTACATGTGTGCTTTAGTGCATCAACATTCTTAAGATTAATCCTGATGACAATGATCAGGAGCCTCAAATGGTGTCTCTTCTTCTAGAGCAGAGGTGTCCAATTTGTTTGTTATGAGGGCTGGATCTGACATAAAGGTCACATTGTCGAGCCGGCCACGTGTGCCATAAATGGTAATGCCAGGCACTAAGGATATAAATTGCATAAAGGACACTGGCAAACCCAATTAACAGCAAAAAATAAAATCTTCCTCCAGAGGGTGTTATTTTTCCTCACTCTCCTTCTGGATTTTTTCCCCTTTTCTGCTCTTTGGAAAAAATAAAAAGCCCACCTCCAAAGTGGTTCTAACACTTAAGGCACAGAGAGCGGAGCTGGGAGCAGCTCACCCAGGCTGAGGGGCGGGGGGGATGCATGGGACAGGAGGCTCATCTTCCCTTGGTTGTTTGCAGCTGCTGCTACTGGCTTGCTTCAGGAGGCTGAAGTTGGCTCCCAGTTCCCAGCTCCGTATTCGTGACTTACTCATGAATTCAGCCAAAGAACACTGAGGAGAGTTTAAAAACTCTGAACCCCAAAATAAGTTTTGGACCACCATAAATCATACACACACGCACACCATTCAGGGAACTCTCAGCTTTGGGGGGGACATATGGTGTTTCCTGGTCCAAAATGCAGCTCTTGTGCCATTTGCTCCAAAGTGGGGTGCCCCTAGGACAATCACACATGTGGACACTGGGCCAGGCTGCCACCAAGTACCCTATATTTCAAAGAAGATTTGAATAAGGGACTGGAACAACTGTGTGCCTTCCACACATAGAAATAATCACACAGGTGGACACTGGGCCAGGCTACACCCCAAAACAATATTTGGACCACCCCAAATGACACATCCCCACACTCCAGAGACTATCCCCTGCAAGAAGACATACAATGTTACCTGCTCCAAACACCAGTTCTGTCACCACAAGGTTCTATTTGGACTGCCACCAAGTGGCCTAAATTTCAAAGGAGATTTGAATAAGGAACTAGAACAACTGCATGCGGTCTGTACACACTGAAATCAGGGTTGGACCACCACATGTCATGTACCCCCAAGTTCAAGGGATTCTTCTCTCTGAGAGGACATATGCTGCGATCTGCTCCAAAATGCCCAGTCCAAACACTGGTTCTGGCACCACAAATTTCTATTTGGAGTGCCACCAAGAGGCCTCAATTTCAAAGGAGATTTGAATAAGGAACTGGAACAACTGCATGCCATCTGTACACACTGAAATCAGAATTGGACCACCACATGTCATATACCCCCAAGTTCAAGGGACTCTCCTCTCTGAGAGGACATATGCCATGATCTGCTCCAAAGTTCCCGGTCCAAACACTGGTTCTGGCACCACAAAGTTCCATTTGGACTGCCACCAAGAGGTCTGGATTTCAATTCAGATTTGAATAAGGATATGGAACAACTGCATGCCCTCTGCACCCCAAAATAAGGTTTGGATGGCCACACATCATATACTCCTACATTCAGGGCACTCTTCCCTTCAACAAGACACATGGTGTGTTTCCTCGTCCAAAGCCTTGATTTGTGCTAATTTGTACAAAGTGGTGTTGTCCGAGCACCAATATGTGTGAAATGGACCAATTTCCCACAAGGCGTTGCCCCGGCGTAGTTCCTTTGTTTTCCCCAATTCTGAGCTTGAATTTCCCACTATTTGCCGTGGGGCGCATTTTGACCCATGGCTCTGCCCAATTTTCCCCACGGCTTCAGTGATCCTCAAAAAACAGGATCACTGAAGCCACAGAGGAAGCGGTGCGAAGCTGCGGGTCAAAATGCGCCCCGCCGCCAATAGTGTGAAATTGAAGCACGAAATTGAGGGAAATGGAGGAACGATGCCAGGGCAGTGCCTTGTGGGAATCGGTCATGGTGTGTGGTCTCAATATGGCTTCTCATACTAAAATGTCATAGTATAACCACCAAGATCTGTAGTTTCCGTTGCTTTAGGTATACTAGGTCCAGACTGTTAATCATCATTGTGTTAAGTGACTAATTGTTCTGAGTGAAACCATCTGCCACTTGAAAAGTTATTTAGTTTATTTTTTAAAAAATAGTTTTTTATTAATCATTTCAACAGATACAGTAATAATACAATAATACTAGAACATAAATAAACAAACAGCTGGTTATGATTAGCTGGGTGCAAAATGTTGGTCATAATATAACTCTAGACCAGTGGGATAAAATGTGGAAAACGAATATAAAATACACAAAAGCGGTTACCTTTAAAGAAAATTTATATAAAATGTTCCATAGGTGGTATGTTACCCCAGATAAAATGGTAAAATTCTATCCCAACCTCTCAAATAGATGTTGGAAGTGCAGGGGAAAAAATCATTCTATCATATGTGGTGGTCATGTCAAAAGAGCAAGAAATACTGGTCAGACATACATAAGATTGCACAAAGGATTTTGGGGACCAATATACCTTTTCAACCAGAAATATTTTTATTGAGTATAATACCAGAACAATTTGATAAAGCAGACTCATACTTGTTAACACATGTAGAAACCGCTGCAAGAATTTCATACACAAGAGACTGGAAACGGAAATGAAAAACGTCAAGGGAGGACTTAATTTATAAACTGTTAGACACAGCAGAAATTGATAAGTTAAAAAATAGTTTTCAAGGAAAAAAGAATAATATATTTGAAAAATCTTGGTCCAGAGTATATTTATGGATTGAAAGATATACTAAAGAAATATGTTAAATATTTAGTTCTAATTTTTTTAATGAGCTGCATACAATTATGTGCAATAAGGTTTAAAAAATGTATAAATGGGATGGTGGTCTCTTTAATATATATGTAACTAGGCTTTCACTTTTGTAAAGTGTATCATAAGGGATGAAATTAATAAAAAAGATTATTAAAAAAATAAACAAACAGCTTTCACTACATAACACTGAGTTTTGCGAATACATAGCTCTCTGCAACATTAACTCTTTTATTACAATAGGGCAGGGGTGGCCAACCTGTGGCTCGGGAGCCACACGCGGCTCTTTCACACATATTGTGCGGCTCCTGGCAGGGCGGCTGGGGAAGCAAAGGGGAGGCATGCTTTTTCTTTCTTTCTTTCTCCCTTCCTTCCTTCCTTCCTTCCTTCCTTCCCTCCTCCCTCCCATCTATTTGCTTTCCTAGTTTCTCTCTCTCTCTTTCTTTCCACTTCTTTAATTCTTTCTTTCCATCGCTCTCTTTTTCTCTCTCTCTCTCAATATCATTAGCAAACAAGTAATATCATTATCAATAACCGGTTTTCCTTGTTTGTTTTTATTTTTGGCAGTCCCATTTAACGTTAATAAAAAGCAAATTTGCATATTTTTAAAAATAAAAATGTGTGTGATATTTGTTCCTGTCTTGCGGCTCTCAGACATCTGACGTTTATTCTATGTGGCTCTTACGTTAAGCAAGGTTGGCCACCCCTGCAATAGGGCTGTAAATTTACTATTTCTGTTATTTTCAAAAGAACTCGGGTTTTCTTGATCAAAACTATGGGAGATTTCTGCTCTTGTTGCCAAGGTATGCTGGAGCCACTTCAGGTTGGCACGAGCCCTTCTTCTACACACCTGGGGAATGCAGGGACTTCTCTTGGAAGACAGCCTTGAAAGCCCCAAGGAGCAGGGGGGGCTAGTAAGGAGAATGAGGAGGAGGATCCAGGTCTAAGCCATTGTGTTTCAGGGTAAAACGAGTATCTTTACATGCCCCCTGGCCACTGGTGGCCCTCATGCCCCGGAAGATCACAGTACAGTTAATTGCGAGCCCAGTATGGGCAGACTGTGAAAGAATATATCACTGAAAAATTGAACTGTAACTTTGTTTCCAGTACTTTTGATGAAGTGCCCCTGGAAATTTGAGTCTTCTCTCCTGGGGTGTGGGGAGGGAACATTAAGGCACATGACTGACACGCAGCAATAATGTGGTTAGGAAGTGGACGTCCACTTCCCAAGGTCCCAAGCAAGTTTTCAGACAGAATGGCATTTGAACCTGGCTCTCCCAGATGCTAGCCCAGCACTCTGTTGTGTGAACTCCTAGGCAGAGAAGGCACAGGGAATGGGCCTTTAACAGCACCATTTTTAAAGCCACAGTCACTACAATCAGTCCCTTTTGACCCATAACAACACAGCAGAAATGGAGACACATTTATTCTTTAAATGTCATTTATTCTTCACTAGAATGACTTGGAAATTTTTTCCGCAGCTGGCCTGTGCGCACACATAATGTGTGCCTGCACAGAAGCCATGACAATGAATCCTGAAGCCACTGGAGAACTGACTTGCTGCTTCAGCCATGACTCTGCTCATCTGCTCTGACCCTCTGGGATCTGTATTATGTTCTGCACCAGATGGTGGCAGAGCAGCTGCTTTCCTTTCCTTTGCCACCCCCTACCACTCCCTATTCCATTCCCTCCACCACCCCACAATACAAATAAAACAACAATTATAAAAACCCATTAAAAGTCGCAATGAAAAACTCCAGTTTGGATTGCCAGTCATTCAAAACTAAAGTAGTCAAATGCAGTCTTCAATAAAACTGTCTTCAACTGCCTCCTACCCACCTCCTGGTTCCCGACCTCTTACCTCCTGCCAACCATCCTTCTCCCCACCAGTTTCCACTTGAAAATTCACCATTGACCCTCTTCATGACTTATCATTAGCCCAATGGTGGGCCTTTTTCAAGCTGTGAAGAGAGATTCAGTTTGAACTTCTCAGATTACAGCTGTGAATCCAACTACCAAGGCTCAAGCATGTTTATACATCTCTGTCTCCCTGGGGCATTGTGATGCTGGCATTGTGACATCAGCATCCAGGTAACTGGGATCGATCTCTGGTGGTCCAGCGATTGTTCTGAGGTGCAGCCTGGCTAGAATTGCCAACCTCCAGGTGGTTATGTACCAAAATGAGAGCTCACGGGAGGAGATTGTATCAATATGAAAACACTCCGTGAATGAATTACGAGCATAAGCAGAAAAATTATATTGTGCCAAACAATTCAAACAGTTATAGTTCTATATCTTTGTTACAGTTCACCAAATCCTTATATATTCTTAAAGAGCTAGGATCAAAAAAGTACTTAATATGAAAGAAAAAATTCTGAACAAAGTCCACAAATCCTTTGTGTAAACAGCTTCAGGAAAACAAAGATTCTACGTCTCTAGGAGAAACCAGCTTGACCTGTCGGCAGCGTTCGACATGGTCGATCATCAGCTGCTGACCCGCCGCCTCGCCAATGTGGGGATTCAGGGATGGGCCCTTCAATGGTTCATTTCTTTTCTCCAGGGTTGGGGACAAAGGGTGGTGCTTGGGGTGTTGCGCAGCATGTCTGGAACACCCCTTCAGCCATTTCAGCCCCTTTCAGCGCCTCTAGCCCCTAGGACTTTTCCAGCCACTCCAGCACTTCAACACTCCAGCTCTCCACAGCTCTCACCAGCATTCACTCTGCTGCAACTCCTTATAGCAACCACACTTACACAGTCTAGTGGTAAACTATATACAGGATTTATTATTTACACCAGCAAAATGCTCCACCAGCACTGTGATATAATTTTTAATTTTGCTCAGTATAAAAACCATGTGCTTCCTGAAGAGAGGCAGAGAATGAATGAAGCTGACTGCATTCTCTCTTATCTGTGCAGATAGTAAAATAAGTACTTCAAATTCTCACTGATTTTTGACTCCATTCTTTCTGAAGCACATTTGGCTTAGCTTTAGAAGGAGACACTTGTTTAAGTGTATCACCATCATCGTGAGTCTCCCTTTGGAGCTCTGCTGTCTCCACCCCTTCCCAACTGGCAACCAGTCCACCCATCTGGTGCCTTGCCCGGACCTTCATTATCTCTTTCCCTTGCCTATACCTGGTCCTTGCATTGCCCTTCTCTGCCTCCTGCCTCCTCCTTCCAACCAGACTGAATAGCCAGAGGGCTACTCAGTCCCTACGACCTTCCTACCTTGCAGCAAGCCCACCAACCTGTTGCGTCCAGCAACCTCAGCCTTCTGGCTGGACTACACTCATTGGAGCCTGCCCCAGTGGCACCATCTCCACTTCAGCTGGACCAGGCCTGCCCCACCAGTTTTGGCCTTGCTGCTGTCCTCCTTGGGTGAGGTGTTCTTCACTGTTTCGACCCCTGCCTCCCCAGGGGGCACTAGGAAGGACACACCCAGGAAAGGCAGCAGGGGAGGCAGCCCTCAGTCCAGAGCGATCTCTGGTCACTAAGGCACTGGAGGATTCTGAATGCTGCAACTTTAAGAATTACTAGTTTATCTTAATCTAGCATCATTAGTGTTAGGGTCTAGAGAGTTCTGCTTGTTTTAGACCATTTCTTGTTTCTCTTGCTTAGACTGATGCCTGTACAGACCATGTTCCCCCTTTTTATTTGGGTATTAAACTTTAATATATTCTGATTGCTCAAAGCCTGATCTCTGGACACACACCATGCCTAATTCAGTTCCACTTTGCAAACAGCAGTAATGGGAAGGAAGAGAAAAAGAAGAGAAGAGATTGGATTTATATCCCATCTTTCACTCACTTGGAGTCTCAGAGCGGCTTACAAACTCCTTTCCCTTCCCCTCCCCACAACAGACACCCTGTGAGATAGGTGGGGCTGAGAGAGCTCTGAGACAACTGTCCTTGAGAGAACAGCTGGTACAGAGCTATGGCTTGCCAAGGTCATCCAGCAGGTGCAAGTGGAGGAGTGGGGAATCAAACCAGGTTCTCCCAGATTAGAGTACGTGCACTTAACCACTACACCAAACTGGCTCTCCACCAAACTGGCAATTAAGCTCTCCACCCCAACAGTGCAATCCTCCCTGTGCTGGCTATAATGAGTGGAGGGGGAGACGGGGCAACTAAGGGAGCCTATACATGGCCACGCAATAAAGGCTGCCAGAAATACTGATGCTTTTAGCAGGAGATATTCTTCCAGATTCATTGGTGGCAGTGGTCACTACCCAGATGGAAGCTGGTAAACCTGGGAGTAAGGGGGAAAATGCCTCATCAGGCAAAGACTCAGGATGGCAGCAGGACTTTCCTTAGCTCCTGACAGACAAAAAAGAATGGGACTTCCGAGACTGTTTCCAGACAGCAGCATCATACATTTGGGGGAGTGGGGAGATTACCTTGCGAGGGCAAGAGGCTATTCAGAGGCCTTGCCTTCAATGTATTCAATATTAAATTGCATCCATACACGTATTCTAAGATTAAGAATAGAAGAGTATATTATTCTTTATTGACATCCTAAATAGAAATACAGGTATAAATAATCTCACATGCTCTGAAACACATGTGAGGAGAGCAGTCACCCCTCTTTCCCTATAAGGTATAGTTGTCCTCATTCAAAACTTAAGTAATGATCTGACCATCAATTTAATTAACATATCACATTGTTTTGAGAATTGTTTTGAATCTCATTTCTCCACATTTCCATTTCCTGGCAAGTTACAATTCTTAGGTCATCATAGACGACTGGGCAGGAGACTTTATGCAGACATTATCTAGTGACTATAATGAATTCTGAAAACTATCTGGGGATGGCACAGATCTAGAAAGGGGCTGGAGTGACTGTGAGGGCAAAGAGCCTGTCTTCACTGGGCCTGGGATGGTTCTCAGGAATGCAGAAAGTGAAACGCTGCAGGAGGCTGGTGAAGAAGATGAAGAGCTCCATTCTAGCCATTTGTTCTCCAGGGCAGGCATGGTGACCTGCAAGAAAGGGAAGCAGGTTTATTGTTTTAGGACAGCAGGAGTGAGGAGACCACAAAGTCCATCTCTTTCTCCCTCCCTCTCTCTCTCTCTGTGTATAGATGGGCAGACGTACGTTTCAGTACTCACACAGGGATGATTCTGACAATCATTTTTGGAACCCATGTCAGCTGCAAATTTCAATCAGCTCAAGTTGACTTCCAGCTTCTTCAACTATTGCCCAACCAGTCCCTTGATGTGTCTCCATGTGCTGGCCACTCTAGACTCATTTTGACATACCACCATAGACGTAGAGTATGGGGGGGCTCGAGGGCTCAAGCCACCCCCGAAATTTCCCGGGGGGGCTCAGCCACCCCTGGCAAAATGGAGTGCCTGCCGCCATGCCTCCCCGGGTCCTTCCGAGGCCCAGCTGTCGCTGCTGGAGAGGGAGAGGGAAGGGGTGGCCGGGGGGGAGAGAGGCACCAGCAGCAGCGGCTGGTGGGCCTCGGAAGGGCCTGGGGAGGCGCGGCGGTTTCCCAGGGGAGAGAACATCACCCCAGCGAGTGAACGTGCAAAGCGCGCGCACTAAGGAGCCCCTGCCCCCCCCCTGGAATTTCCAAAAGTCTACACCCCTGCATACCAACAGGAAGTTACATTTAGGGTGGTCCTTGGCAGTGTTCCAAAAGTTGGATTCAGTCCAGCCACATAACCTCACGCTGAAATACTTCTCAGAATTGGCCCTGGAACATTATGGACTAGATCTTTTGCAGGAAAAGAGGATGGTAGGGGTGGATCTTTTCTTCCCCTTCTTTAGAAGCCACCAGTGATCATCCAAAAAGGGATACAAAGAGGGGTCCAGGTGGAATAAAAGCCATGAAAATCGAGTGGCTGCAGTGAGGAGAAGGCATCAGCTGAAATCAGTTAAAATCCACCCTCCTGTGTCAATAGAGGTTCTACTGCTGCCAGAAGAAAGAAGGTATAGAATCCTACTCCAGATTGACAGAGATGGCAGAAATTCACTGACATAGACTGAAGATGTGATTTTGTTTTACAGTCTCTACTTTCCCTCAGCTACAAGCTCCTAATAATGTTGCAGATCAGTGGGGGAAGTAGCTGGTATATATGACTGCAGAGTCTACTTATGTGAAGAATAGGTTCCATAATGCTTCCTCTTCACCAGACAAATGACCATAAAATGTTACTTGGGACATCCCATCTCTTGGGAAAGATGAAGGAAAGGATAATTAAGTTTTTACCATTCCCAATAGACTGTTGCCATCCTCCCTCTTGGGTTTACCTGCAGAGAAAGAAAGGAAGGCCTCTCGCTTGATGAATTGTCCATTGGCATCTAGGAAGTGCTCTGGGTAAAACTGGTGCATTTTCTCCCACATGGTTTCATCCTTCAGCACTGAAGACAAGTGATTGAAGACCATGGTCTCCTAACAAGGCAGAAGAAACTCCCAATATTAATAATTTTAGATGGTACTTCTGCTAATTTCAGATGGTACTTCTTTTCTGAATGTGCAGAATGTGAATGCTACACAAATAAGCAACTATAATGAACATGTAGACTGTAAGATCAGTTTTGAAAATCTTTAGAACAATGAAAAACTCTCTACATTGAAATTGTGAATGTATTGGAATGGCCTGATCCATTGAAAAAATATTTTATGCAGTGTAGATATGCAGCTTGTTTAGATGGTCCTCTTCTGATGAAGAATCTTTTTGAAACGCAAATAATTACCGGATGTTCGTCAAATTGAAATATTATTGGGCCCATATATATATATTGTGTATTGTATATTAAATTAGATATTGTATTTGCATTACCATCAGCGTGTTGCAGCTATTCTTGTTTGAGCTCACGTCAACTGGCAAAGCTGCATCAGCCATCGTGGATTTTTTAGCCCAAATGTAAACAGTGCTGAAAAAAAAAAGTTTGTGATGGAGGCCCTCAAAGCTGCAGTTGAAGTACTGCATCCACTCAAATGCATACGTCAGAAGGGTCTCTTGGGAGGAATGGAAGAGATGAGAGTGCCCACTGTGGAGTCTACCAGAGTGATCTCGAACCCTTCTATTGCCTCTGAAGGAAAGAAATAGAGCATGAGGGATGCTAGCCTGTGTACTGGCTTGTACTGAGCTGGGATTTCCATTCAATTTCCACCGCACTGTTGAAAACTTCTGGAAGGGGAATTGCTTACTCCTTGGAGGTCAGCTTAGCATGTTTATGCTCCACCAGCTCCTTCTTAGGGATCCTCTGTCAGTCCTAACACCTGTAGGATCTTAGCCAAGATCTTAGGAATAATTCCTCCTTTTCTACCCACCCACTCATATTATGTTTACAATCTCTCTTATATATAATTCTCTGTTGGTGGTGGCATGCTCCTGAACATTCCACATGCCACCCCAGCCTTTGGTCTCCTGGCAGGTCAATCAGAAGCAGTCCCTATCCACTGGCTGTGAATACTCGCATGCCATTGGCTGGGTCTGCTCCTCTTCCCTGCCCACTCCTTCAGCCTCTGTGCCCTGTCAGAATTTCTTGCAGATGGCTTTCTCTCTTGATGAAAATGCTTCTGCTTCCCTGCTGTGGGGGGATTAACTGTTACCTCAGTGAAGAGTTTCCAGTTCAAGGCTTGACAAGGGAGGACGTGTCGGGGAGTTGATCCACATGATAATCCTTTTCTTTGGTACTTTTCCTCCCCTTTCAAACGGGAGAAGTTTTGTCAACTGAGATAAAACTGCAAGGAGTTTACTCCTTAAACATAGGACATTAGGCAAAGTGCCCTGTGTGTAGGAGTTACTCTGAAGTAGGGCTGCCAAGTCCAACTTGGGAAATATCTGGGGACTTTGGGGGTGGAGCCAGGAGAAAGGAAGTGACATCATTTTGTGATGTCACATCCTGTGATGTTGCTTCCACATGCTTCCACATGAACTCATGAAGTTTCCTAATACTGAATCAGGCCATTGGTCCATCAAGGTCAGTATTGACTACTCAGACTGGTAGTGGCTCTCCAGGGTCTCAGGCTGAGATCTTTAATGTCACCTATTACATGATCCTTTTTTAGCTGAAGAGGCTGATACCTCCTGCATGTCAAGCAGATGCTCTATCACTGAGCAACGGCCCTACTGAATCCTTCCTCATCTCGGCAGAATATGAAGCACTAAGTGCTACACAAGTGCTAAATATGATTTTCATATCATAAGAACAGGAGAGAAGCCACAGTGGATCGGGCCAACAGCCCATCCAGTACAACACTCTGTGTCACACAGTGGCCAAAAATACCAGGTGTCCTCAGGAGGTTCAGCAGCGGGGCCAGAAGTCCAGAAGCCCTCCCACTGTTGCCCCCCAAGCACCAAGAAGGCAGAGCATCACTGCCCCAGACAAAGGGTTCCATTTAGACCTTGTGGCTAATAATAGCCACTGATAGACCTCTGCTGGATGGGGACAGAGAGAGAGACAGACAGACAGACAGACAGCTTTTTCACTTACTCTTGCCCAATTCCCAGGCTTTATTTCTGGCCCTTGTTTCACCCAGCTGTTGTCCATGTAAGTCCCATAACTTCTCCCCCACCCCCAGCATAGGCTTTTTGGTGGCTAAAGAGGACCTTTGTCCTCCCCTTTTCGCCAGCAGAAAAGCTAGTTGGATCCGTCCCTAACTTAAAATACCGGTTACTTGATGTACAAATGCTTTTAAAAATGCAGATTTTTACTGCAGGGGGGGGGACACACGGTTGAAAGAAACAGAAAATTGGCATAAAAATGAGGAATCCCAACTTTTATTTGCAGAAGGGAAATGAGGATTGGGGGGACCCAAACAGCCACGACAAGACATTTTAAACAATCCCACTCCCAGACCTTCTACAGGCAACCTCTCCTTGTGATGTTTACCTCTTTGGAAGTGACAGTTTATTCCTTTGACAAAACCACAGTGGACAGACAGACAGAAAAAAGAAAGAGGGGGAGGGGGAGAGACAGAGAAGGAAAAGAGCTCGCAGACCCCAGCAGCTTACCCCAGCAGCTTACCCCAGCAGCAACCTTGCACGGAAGCCCTTCAGTAGAAAGAGCTTAGTCCCTCCTTAATCTCTGGGCGGGGCTCTCTTGCTCGCTCAGCTCTTAAAGGGGAAATTTCCCTTTTAAGAAGTTCAAGAGGCCAGGGCAGGCTCCGAGGTTCCCCTGCTGGCAGCCATTTTGTCCCCCCGGTGGCCAATTTTGGAAAAGCGGGGGAAAGCTTTAAAAATCGGTGTTTCCCCCGCTCTACCGGGGGACTTGGCAGCCCTACTCTGAAGTGAAAAGATATCAGAGAGCTTGGCTCAAGGCTGAGCAATAGCTGAACTTGAAGGAACCACATTGAGTCAACAATAGAAAAGAAACTTTACTACAGAAATAACAACCAAAGAACCGAAGCTAAGTATCTTCTTATCATTTGGGGGGGGGGGGGAGCTAAGAATCTAAAACCTTTTGTAAATAGGTGATGGTGTTCCTTTTCTCCATAGAATTTAAGAGCAGTCTAGAAAATGTATAAGCAGCCAGAAAAATAAGAGCTCAAATAGCTGGCCCTGCACTGACCTCATTTTGTATTTTTCTTTTTTATCTCTTTCGGTGGCTGGGGTGCGGTGGCCTCTTTGTGACTTACTTAGGAGAAAGAGAGAGACGCTATTGGAAAGGAGGAAGGCCTAAACTTAAAGGAACAAGACAACTTTACTGAGTGCAATCAAATGTAAATGGAAACAGAAGGCAACAGAGAACTATAACAAAAACGTTATGCCAGTAGACCAAAAGACTGACAGTGTGTGATTTGAAAAAGGAGAAGCTAGATAGAAGAGATTTGTTGTATATTTTAAAAGGAGATATTGAAAAGGAGATATTGACAATTTTTTTAAACAATCCATCCAAATCTACAAAAAATTGCCGTTTTTTGATGATAGGTAAATTTTGTGCCAGAAATAAGAACCTAGGTAAAATATTCATCTTTATCATTGAGATCTTTCCTGTTAGTGAAAGTTGTATTGTCTTCCAATTATCCAGGTCTTTCTTAACTTCCTCTAGGAAAACTTTATAGTTATCTTGAAACAAAGTCTCTGTTTTGTTAGTTAGCATTACCCCTAAACATCAAACTTTATGAACTACTTCCATACCAGTAATTTTAACCAGTTCGTGTATCTGATCTGAGGTACAATTTTTTGATAAGATCTTTGTTTTTGTATATTTATTTTCAGCCCTGCCCTACTACCATACTCGTGAATTTCTTTAAATAAAACTGGTTGTGAATTTTTTAGGGTCTTCAATTATAAATACTAAGTCATCTGCGAAGGCTTGGAGTTTGAATAATTCTCTTTGAATCCTCAAGCCTTTAATCTCTATATTACTCCTTATTCGCTCATTCAATGATTCCAAAACAAAAATAAATAAGAGGAGTGAAAGAGGGCACCCTGGCCTAGTGCCTTTCTGTATTGGAATATTTTGCGTAGTGTCACCATTTATCAAAATTCTAGCACTTTGTACGGTATATATAGCTTTTATCATTAACAAAAAGCTTTCTCCACAATCCCATGCCTCCAATTTCTTTAGTAAAAAGGCCCAGCTTACATTATCAAAGGCCTTCTCAGCATCCAAAAACATCAATGCTACTTGCTTACTGGGGTGCATTTCATAATATTCAATTACATTAATTATTGTTCTGATATTGCTTTGAATTTGTCTTTTTGGGAGAAACCCCGCCTGATCACTATGTATTATTTGATTAATTACTCTTTTAAACTTTGTAGACAATATATTCGCAAATATTTTATAGTCCGTATTTAATAATGAAATCGGCCTGTAATTTCAGATTTGTGATGCGTCCAAGTTGGGTTTGTGTATTAATGTTATTAATGCTTTATTCCATGTACTTGGGAGAGTTCCTAGTGGTCTAATATTCTGTAAAACCTCTTTCAGGGGAGCTGTTATTTGCTCTTTAAAAATCTGAAACAATTCCGAAGGAAGTCCATCTGGGCCTGGTGTTTTATTTTTCTTCATTTTCTTAATAGCTTCCACTGTTTCAAAAGTCGAAAATGGTTCATTTAATTGATTTATTTGTGATTTATTGAACTTCTTGTCCTTCTCTTTAGTTAGGTAATTTTCAATCTCTTCTACATTATTCTTAGTTTGCTTATACAATTTTGCATAATAATTTTCCACTATTAATTTTAAATCTTGAAGTAAATCTTTTTCCTCATTTTCCTCATTTTTTAAAGACCGAATCATTCTTTTTTCTCTATCTTTCCTAAGTTTATAGGTGAGCCACCTAGTCGGCTTATTGGCATTTTCGAAATAAAATTGTTTTGTTTATTTTCAAAATAAAATTGTTTCGTGTGCTAGACTATATCACCACTGCATGAGCAATACTTGCCTTCACAATGTTTTTTTTTTTTTGTAAAAAAATTTTTATTTTTCAGAACATTAAAATTATCTTATACAAATCCTTTGTTCTATATTATATAACATTTTGTTCTATTTGTATAATCTTGTTTTTATCTTGTATTGGCGGTTTCCCACCACATCTGAAGCATAACACATTTTCCACTTTATCCAAAATAGTAATACTTATATCTATGTTTACATTTCTGGTAACGGTCATATACCTTAAAAATACTTATATACTAATTCTTACTTTCTATATTCTTATATAATTCTAAAATAAAAAACAACTTCATTATCTAATTATCCTTAATACATTCACATACTCTAATTCTATTGCTTTATGTTATTATAACCATGTATAAATGTAATTTTTCATGTCCCAGTATTTTTCAACATATTCTTTCAAATCTTTCCAATCTTCTAAAAAGGTCTCTGAGTACAGGTCATTTAACTTTCTAGTCCATTTATCCATTTCAGCCATATATAACAATTTTTTCAACCATTCCCACACATCTGGTATTTTTTCATTTTTCCAATTTTGTGCATACACCATTCTTGCTGTTGTTATCATATACCATATTATTGTCCTTTTCTTTACATTTATCTCTTCTAATTTAAGTCCAAGCAATAACATTTCAGGCAACTTCTTAAATGTACATTTCAAAAAATTTTCCATTTCTGCATGTATTATAGACCAATAAGTCTTTGCTTTATCACAAGTCCACCACATATGATAAAAAGAACCTTCTTTCTTTCTACATTTCCAACAGTTGTTAGACATATTCTGATTAATATTTGCAATTTTTTAGGTGTCATATACCATCTGTACATCATTTTAAAACAATTTTCTTTTAAGTTATAACATGTAGATATACCCATAGCATTTTTCCATAAAAATTCCCAAGATTCCATTTCAATGTCTTTGTTAAAGTTTATCGCCCATTTTACCATTTGTTCTTTTACCATTTCATCAGCGTTAAACCATTTTAACAAAATTTTATACATTTTAGAGATCATTTTTTTCCCACCTTCCTCCCAAACTTGTTCTATTTCATTATTTTTTCTCTAAAACCGGATTTTTTATCACTTCTATACATGTCATATATTTGTCTATATCTTAGCCAACCGTAATCAAAGTCCATCTGATGCTGCTCCTTGAATATAAAGTCTTTACCATGTCTTGTTAATAAGTCTCTATACTTCAACCAATCTTGTCCTTTGTGACGTGATACTGGATTTAAAGCTTCTGCGGGTACAATCCACATAGGTATCTCTTCTGGAAAAAAGTTTTTATAGCTTGTCCACGTATCGATTAATGTTCTTCTCAAATAATGATGCTTAAACATATTTTCCATTTTTGTTTTACCATAATACAAATATGCATGCCACCCAAACCTACAGTCATGACCTTCCAGGGACAATAACTTTCTATCTTGTAACATAGTCCATGTCCCTACCCAACAGTGACAAATTTAATACATTCCACCTTTTAATATCTTGCATAATTTGCTGCCAAAGTTTCTCATAATTATTCTTATACAAATCAATATTTTTCATTGTTAGGTTTACACCTAGATATTTTGTCTTTTTCACCACTTCACATTCTATACATTTTTGTAATTCAATTTGCTTCTTATTTGACATATTTTTACACATCACTTTCGATTTGTTCTTATTTACATAAAACCCAGCCAAATCACCAAACTCTCTTACTCTCTGCAACAAATATGGTAGTGTAGTCATAGGGTCTTCGGCTATAAACATCACATCGTCTGCAAAGGCTCTATATTTAAAAGAAAAACCTTTTATTGTTAAGCCTTTAATTTCTTTATCTTCTTTCAGATTTAGTAGCAAGACTTCCAAAATCCAAATAAATAGCAACGGCAAAAGTGGGCATCCTTGTCGTGTTCCTTTTTCAACTTTAAAGTAATCCGTTTTTTCAGTATTAATTATTAAAGAAGATTTCTGTTCACTATATATTGACTTAATAAGATTAAGCATATAGTCTCCAATTTCAAGATGTTCCAGCACTTCAAACATAAAATCCCAATTTAAATTGTCAAACGCTTTCTCCGCGTCTAAAAAAAGAAAGCCCACTTCCTTCTCCGGATGTTTATCATAATACTCTATAGCATCCACTACTACTCTTAAGTTGTCTCTTATTTGGCGATTAGGTAAAAATCCTGCTTGTTCTGTCTGTATAGTCTCTTTAAGATATTCCTTAAGCCTATCAGCTATAATCTTGGCAAAAATCTTATAGTCATTGTTTAACAAAGAAATTGGTCTATAATTTTTAACATCGGTTAAATCTTGACTTTCTTTCAGAATGAGTGAGATGGTTGCTTCTTTCCAAGTCTCCGGGACCTCACCTGTCACTCCTATGTCATTCATTAATAGCAATAACACTGGTGAGATCGATTCCTGTAGCGATTTATAAAATTTAGCTGTAAATCCGTCTGATCCAGGTGCTTTCCCTAGTTTTGAGTCATTTATTGCATTTTTAATCTCTTGTAGTGATATTGGGCTGTTAAGTAGTTCTTTGATTTTCTCTGTTGGTTTTGGTAATTCTAATGACTGTAGGTATTCTTTAATCCTTTTTCTGTCTTTATTTTCCTTCTTTAAAAGCTTTGCGTAGTATTTATAAAATTCTCTTTTTATTCCCTTATTGTCTATTATCTCAATATTGTCTCGTATCACTTTAGTAATAAATTTATTTTCACGTTTTTTCTTTAATTGCCATGCTAAATACTTTCCAGGTTTGTTTGCACCTTCAAATGCTTTTTGTTGCAGTTTTTTCAGGTTCCAGTAAGTCTCTTGATTCAAAATAGCTTTTGCTTGGTCTTGTAACATCCAAATTTCCTTTTGCAGTCTCTTTTTTCCTGGTCTGTTCTTCAGTTCCTTTTCTTTTACTTTAATGGCTTGCACAATGTTTTCATATTGTTCTCTTTTCTTTTTATTGTCTTTAGCATTCAGTGATATCAATAATCCTCTCATCACTGCTTTGTACGCATCCCACACAGTTTGAATTTTTACTTCTTTTTGTATGTTCGCTTGGAAATATAAATCTGTCTCTTCATGTAATTTTTTAACTATTTCTTGGTTGTCTAATAAGTCTTCATTTATTCTCCATCTCCCTTGTCTTTTTGTCTGCCCAGAGGTCCATAGACAAGGATTATGGTCTGAGATTATTCTAGGTAGAATTTCAACTTTTTTTGTCTTAAATGTTAAATTAGTAGACATCCAGATCATATCAATTCTTGAATGTGAATCATGCCTATTGGAGTAAAAGGTATAGTCTTTCCCTTGTGGGTTAACCTTCCTCCAAATATCCTCCAGCTTTTCCTGTTTTATCAATTCAAAAAAATTTTTTGGAAGTTTCCCTAGTGTGTCGTCTTTTCTTTTTGAGCGCCTATCTATTTTATTATTCACAGTCCCATTAAAGTCTCCCAACATCATGATTTGATCATAGTTTACACTGTCCAGTTCCGTTTGTAGTTCTTTAAAAAAAATTTCTTTGGCTCCGTTGGGGGCGTAAATATTCACAATCAAAGTCTTCTGTCCATGTAAAAAAATTTCAATAGCTAAGTATCTTCCTTCTTTATCTTTAAATGTTAGTTTGGGTTCCAAGTCTTTTTTGACATATGTTACAACTCCATTCTTTTTATTGCTTGCCAATGAAAAAATTCTTCTCCCAACTTTTTTCTTATTAAATATTTGTAGTCTTGTTTCTTAAGATGGGCCTCTTGTATACAAATTATACTGCATTTTTGTTTTTCCAGCCAGTGACCTACCATTCTATGTTTTTGGGGTGAATTAAGTCCATTTACATTCCATGAAAGTACTTTATAATCCATCTTGTTGTAGTCTTAAATATCACCAAATTCTTCCTTGTTCTCACCAACAAAAGCGTACATTTCTGCTGAATTTTTAATCACTATTCTGTTGTTACCATAATAAAAACTCAGTCCTTGTGGTATTTCCCAATGAAATCTTATTTTTTTCTCTTTCAGTTTGTCTGTCAGACGCTTGAATTTTTTCCTGTCTTGCAAAATTGCTCTGGGCAGTTCTTTCATTATGATAACTTTCTTTCCACCTATTTCAAAAGAGTCTGTAAAGCATTTCTTGTAGATTTGTTCTTTTGTCCTCTTCATTGTAAATTGAACAACCACGTCCCTTGGTATATTTTTGTCTCTTGCGTACGTAGAATTGACTCTGTAAACAAGATCCACATGTTCTTTAACAGCTTCCTCCTCCTCTTGTAAAAAATCTGCTAATGCTTCTTGCATTCTTGTAAAAATATCTTCACCTAATTTTTCCTCTATACCTCTAAATCTCAGATGGTTTTGCATGTCTCTATAGTGCATCATCTTTTCCATTCTGTCAGTATCCTTTATTGTTTTTTGAGTATTTTCTTCCAGTTCTTTTACTTTGGTTTCTATGTCTTGTGTTCTAGTGGTTAACTTTTGTAATTCAGATTTTAAATCTATAAAGTTTTTATCTGCTTGTGCAGGTATGGCATTTATTTTAATATTTACTTCTCCAATTGCACTTGCCATTTTTGCATTTACCTCCCCTATTGCATCCAGCATTTTTTTTCCATTGCTTCCATAACAGCCAACAGTTCTTTCTCTTTTTTTGCTGCCATTGTAGGGGAGGACCATGTAGCTGCTCTCGATCTTAGTCCGTGGTCCGTCTTGTCACTTTAAAAAAGATCGATTTTTTCTTATTTTCCAAATCAGTCACCAATTAGTGTATTCAGACAAGCATGTCTTGCCAGTTCAAATTCCACTGGTTTTAGCCTTCTAAGTTATGTAGTTTTTGAGATATTAATGTTTAAAAATTTTATAAATCCAAAATGGCGGGCGCAACTCCTCTATGGTTCGTGTCAAAGGTTACAGTTTATTTACCTTGCTTCTGGCTTGCCATAGTTTCCTTTCTGTCCCTTCCTCTTGCTTACTTGTCTGCTCTCCGCACATCACTTCCTGTTGTAGTCCTTTTGGTCCAGCAGTTTTTACAGTCCCCTTTGCTCTCTTTTGGTTCTTCTCCTTTTCCCTTCTTGTCTGCTCCTCAAGCCATCATTTCCTGTCTCAATCCTCACAGCTTGGTCTCGCAATGCTTGCTTCCCTCCTCCCCTCTTTGTCTCGCGATGCTTGGCTCCCCCTCCCAACTCTTCTTAACCGCAGGAATGTTAAACAACTTGTTTTTTTGGCTTTTTAAGTTCAAATTCAGCTTTTTAACGTTTCAAAACTGCACTCATCCAATCTGCAACAGTCTATTGCTTCACCCGATCTGCTTTTCGTCTTTCAAAACGCGGTAATGGTAAGGCAAAAACTTTTTTTCCGTTACCTTATGTTGTTACTTCGCTTCAGATGTGGTCCCAACGTTTAAACTTTGTCTTCTTTGTTAAGGAATCAGGGGAATTGGAGGTTTTATGCTGATTTAATCAGCTCAGCTGATTATGCTGATTTAATCAGCTCCTTAGAGATACTTGCAGGAATCTTCTTCGGCTGCAGTGCTCAAGGTGTTGTAAAAGTCTCCTCCGAGACTTTTCCTTCACCGAGCTTGCTCAAACCTAGATTATATTGCTTGCTAGTCCTCACACTACCTGTGTGAGGTTGCGTCAGGTGGATTTGTCCACCCAAGCTGTCAAGAAGAGCCGCTGTCCGCCTTGCGCACTTGCAAAGCGTGTCAGACCTCCATTCCTTTGACCGGAAACCCGCCTTCACAATGTTTTGAATAACCTGCTAGATTTATCAGTAGGATGTATGGCCAGTCAGCAAATTCATCCTTTTTCTCTATCAGTGCCTCCTTAACTGCCTTGAACCCATTCAACATGACTAAGGTGTGCCATTCAGCCTGGAATGAGAAGACATTTCCATACCTCTTTGCCAACTGTGATAAAGAAACAAAGAACAAGAAAACAGGGGGAAATATGCTGCTGTCCTGAGGAGAGTGCAAAAGAGCCCCTTGCCCTAGCCCCAGGCAAATCCCAAAACAAACATGCTTTAGCCAGCAGTCAGACACTTGCTGCATACCTATATAGACATGGCTTCAGGAAGCTGTAGAGTTTCACAGGATGTAGGAGTGCTTGAATGTTCACTAGTTTGGCTCCCCATCAGCTTGCTGGTGGCGAACAGGGAGCCAGTTTTCTGTGGACCAGTGAGCTGTTTGTGAATAGTTTGAGCTGGCTCGTTGGGTTCCTTTTCAAGCATTCAAAAATATACGACACTACAGCACAGTCATTGGGCTTTTAGACACGCACATTCTTGGATAGCCCAAAAGCAGCCCTACACCAGTTGTCTTCACATGCCCTCAACAATTAATGGTATAAAGAACCACTGAGCAAATCATTCAGACAGTCAGTGAATATAAGTAATGACCTGACCCGAACCTCCATTACCCCCGTGACCTCACTACCCCGTGACCTCACTGCACAAAGACAAATGTCCCTGCAAAAAAATGGAAATGAAACTCCATTGTGGTCCATTGACACGTAAACAGATCCAATGTATGGCCCTGGGGTACTGTTTGCTGTCAAACAAGGTATGTTCATCAGGAAGTCTGTGGTATCTCTAATGGGCAGCACAGTTAAACTGTAGTCTCCTCACACACACACACACACCACCACTGTGGCACCTTTTAGACATACAGGAGGTTCTTAGGGCTTTCAATTTTTTTGTGCTACTATTCAGTATGAGCCATTCAAAGCTGGTCTGACTGGTACTTACATGTTGGGCAGCAGTATGTGAATTCCTGACATCAAACTGCATCAAGTTCCCCAGGAAAGGCAGAGGGGTAGGTCCTGGTTGGAAACGACTGCTTCTCTACCTGCACATCTGTGACGGGATTAGAGAAAAAAAAAACCTATGACCAGCAGAGTGTGTTCATAGAACCCTGCTGAGTCACATGACAGAGTGAGGAGGGGGTCATTTGGGCTCAGGGCTCTCAGTTATTGTCGGTTGACAGACTCAGAAGGGAAGCACTGAGGGAGTGAAGTGATTTTCGCCTTCTGAAGAGATTCTGTGGAGAATTCTGTTTCTAGGAAGGAACAGACTCAATCATAATGAACTAAGCGGACACAAACACTAACATACATCAATCCTGGTGAGCCTGTGAGATGTGGTTGTGGGAGGGCTGAACTCTGGCAGGGTCTAGACAGCTGTGTAGAGGCCAGCTGTGACTCAAAGAGGCCAGTAAGACACAGCTATAGAGGAACCGCAAAGTAGGACAGGAAAGAGTATAATAGAAGAGTGAATGAATGTGTAACCATCTGTATGCAACAAAGAGTCCTCTGTACAAACAACCGATATTCCCCTGTTGGGTTCTGCCAATAAATTACAGTTTTATTTTATCCTGGAAAAACCTTGGTGCCTGACTCATACTTAAAAAAAAAACAACCAATCCCCAAAGAGACTAGTTAAGAAGAGAGGGACCTGAGTAGTATTCACAGACCGCTGGGCCAATCTGTTCCCTCAGAGAGAAAGTTCAAACCACAGCTTCTAAAGAGAAGTAGGGTCATAACATCACATAATCAAGCATCAGAGCCAACAGTAGAAGAGAGATTAGCAATGGTGTGATGTTGTTCCAGCAGGACGAGGCCTGGGCCCACAGACAAGAGATGGAAGCTGGGATCACAGCCATTGGAGTCTCCATCTTCCCTCCGCTTGGTCTCTGCAAAGCTCAAGTTCTTCTGCTCATATAAATTCTCCTTCTTTCTCTTTTTAGAATGAGATCCTTAAAAGAATGTGCTCCTGTATTTACGTGTCTACAGTAGCCCGTGTACTTTTTCATGATAATAAAGAGGTTACACAAAGGGCTGGCTCAATTAAAAGCACTTAGTCAAGGTACATGTGTAGTAACCATCTGTGACCTCTTTTCTAAAGCATTAAGGGGATGTACAGGAAAATAAGGATGGCATGGCTTGGCTCCAGCTCACTCCAAAACTCCAAGAAATCTACTACCATAGCAGCCACCATCAGACCAGGCACTCTTGAACAAGAAGGACGCTTATGACTGCGAACAATAAATCTACAGATAATAAAGTGAAAATCCATGTTAGGTTAATTGACTTTATACTTTTGATACTGTTTTGTTCACACTTTTAGCCACATTGGTGAGGCAGTGTCACAATAAAATAAAATAAAATAAAATAAAATAAAATAAAATAAAATAAAATAAAATAAAATAAACTCACTTTAAAAAAAAATAACTTTTGAAGTGGCGGAGTGTTCGCTCAGAACAATACATCACTTAACAAAATGATGACTGAAAGTCTGACACTGCCATTTGGAGACTGGGTGCGCAGGGCCAGTCCCCACCGGCTGGAAGCACTTAACGGGTCCCTTTAAATGCTTCCAGCTGGTGGAGCCTCACATGCCAGCAGCCACCACTCTCCCTTCCCTTTGCCTTTACATCTCTCAAGAGAGAAAAGAGGGGGTGGCTGCAAATGTTTGGGCTTGGGGGCGGGTCTTGGAGGTGGGGTTTTCTTGTCGACCAGCAGTCCAGCAGGCAGATTAAAGCCCCAAAAAGTGGGTAAACCCCACCAGTCCAGGGGGTCTGGCAGCCCTAGTCTGATTGTTAATCCAAAAAAACTGGGAAACCTAATGTCACAAAGATCCAAAATATACAAAATCCACTAGGAAAAACACCATCAAAAATTGCCAAAAAATTTAAATTCTATTTATAATTGTAAAGTTGGTGGTGTTACAACATCAAAATAAGTGCATACTATTTACCAGGGGTTGGTTGGAGCCAGAGTGCACCAGAGCTGTGCTCCAGGAGTGAGGAGCCTAGGGGCAGGCACATGACCAAGCCCCGCCACCTGCTGCCACCTGCAGAAAGGCCTGCCAAGACCGGGCACCTGCTGCTGCCTTTCTGAGGCCCTGCACCAAAGCACCGGGCCTTAGAGAGGCCTGCCAAGGCTGGGCACCTCCCCCCTGCCACCACTGTCTTTCTGAGGCCCTGCGCCAGAGCGCTGGGCCTGAGAAAGACCTGCCAAGGCCGGGTGCCCCTCCCCTTGCCACTGCCTTTCTGAGGCCTGCCAAGGCCAGCCACCCCCCCTGCCACCACCACCTTTCTGGGGTTAGATCACACGGGCTCTGCACATGTGTGGGGCCCCGGAGGCACTGATGGAGAAGGAGGCGGCAGCAGCAGCAGCAGCAGCTCCTGGCTCCAGGGTCGGTGGCTGCTCCTGCTGGTGAAAGTACCAGCCGCTCACTTGCTCCATGCCTCTCCCCCATTGTGGAAGTGTGATTGCTCCCAGGGCAGCCTCGGACTGAGCCGTCGCCTGTACGCCTGTTTGCCCTCCCATCATGCTCTGGATGGTGTTTCTGAAAGCCCCCTCGGCAGCGGTGTGGGCAGCGGCAGGGGCAGTAATATGCTAATGCAGGTTGAAATCTGCTGTGGCCAATTTCATGGGAGGAATCATGGCTGGCAGCTCAGGCTCAGAGCACAGCAGCAGTGCCTCAGACCTGCCCTCCGCTTTCCCTACTGCAGACCCGAGTTCCTGGTGCCCTCCCCTCTGCCCCTGTATGTGTGTATCTCTCTTACAATGCCCATCTGTCTCTCTGCCCCCCCTCTCTCTGCCCCTGTGTGTGTATGTCTCTGTTTGTGTGTCTCTCTCTCTGCTTGTGTGTGTGTGTGTGTCTGCCTCACTGCCCATCTGTCTCTCTGCCCCCCTCTCTCTCTGCCCCTGTGTATGTGTGTGACTGTTTGTGTCTCTCTTTCTGTCCCTGTGTGTGTATATCTCTGTTTGTGTGTCTCTCTCTCTGCCTCTGTATGTGTGTGTGTGTGTGTTTGTGTCCGCCTCACTGCCTGTCTGTCTTTCTGAATCACTGGTGTTGCTGGAGTGGTCCAGTTTCCGCCGTTTCCAGTGTTCCAGACCATCTTTGTCATCAGTCCTGGGAACACACGGTCCATCGCTATGGCTGGGGCCGTTGGGGCCGTCACCACCCCTTCCGCCCCTTCTGGCATCTCTGCCCTCTAGCTGTCTACACTGCCTCCCTCCTCTTCTCTGAAGTCCTCCTCCCTGCTTTCCATCTCCATGGCGCCTTCCCATGCTCCTTCCCCCTCCTCCTCGGTTTCCCCAACCTCCTCACTGCCACTGTGAGCTGCCGCTCCATTCCTCTCATGCCAGGTGTCACGCCTTCCCCTCCGCTGGGTCAGTTGCTGCCCCGCCTACTGCCTTGGCTGCCCCTGTTGCTGTTGCACTTTCCATTGCCACCGTTTGTGGAGTTTAAGGGCTGTAATGGTCTCCCAGAGGGCATGTGGCCAGTTTTGCCAGAGGAATCACATGTCCATGGCCCCTTGCCCATCCCCCATGCCCTTTTGCAGCTCTCCTGGCTTTCCCTCCCCCCCCCCCCTTGATCTGCCTCTGTCTGTCTGCCCTCTTGGCTGTCTGCCTTGGTTTTGATGCAGGTTGATGCAGGTTTCTCCACCCTCCCTCCAGAGCCCATCCATTCCCTTCTTCCCGTGTCTCCCGCACCCTTTGTGCCTCCCTTCTCACCCACTGCCAGTTTGGCTCTTTCTTGTCAACCATTCCAGACCACCTGGGGAATTTACCAAGCCAGGAAGCAAACAAAAATAATGTTTTAAAAAATCCCTACATGAGGAAGAGAGACTGCAACTCTCTCCCTCCCCATTCTGTGCTGCTGGGAATGCTATGTCAGCCCTGCCAGTGTCTCACTAACACAGGGGTAGAAGAAATCGCTCATGTTTGTCGCTGGCTTTGGGCAGATCTGGAGTGGGAAGACTGAAGCAAAGAGCTCTTCCTTTGAAAGCAGCAGAAAACATTTTCAGAACCAGCTGGGATAATGTAACCATTGAAATGTAAATGTTGCAGTAGAATATGCAAGACTCAGGTTCATGAAGCTCCCTAGGTGGCCTTAGGGCAGTCAGCCTCACCTTACTTCATGAGATTGTGAAAATAACATAGGGGCAGGAGAGCCATGCATGCCGCCCTCAGCATTTTTGTAGGAAGGATGGGATAAAAATACTAGATGAAGTACTGAAGGGAAGGGGAGTTGCTTGGATTTTGTTAAAGAGCCTTGTAGATGCTTGAAACATTCAGAATTGGACATACAACCACTTCTTTTTCTAACCAGTACCATAACTCAAATTATTTCTAATATGCCTCTTCTATAAGGAGCTTTCTAGTTTTTTAATATATATATATATTCACAGGTACAATAAAATGCCTCAATATTGATAGTGTAGAGAACAGTTGAGATTAGCCTTTCTCTAGAGGGGCCAGTCCTATTGCCTGTCCCCCCTGTTTTGTGTTAAGACGGCATTAATGGTGGACAGACTGGGGAAAAGAAATTCCTGCCATAGCTGTTCCTAGGGCAGAGCTACAGAGGACCCTTTGGGTTCTGTAGGGTGATAGCTTCAATAGACTTGGCTTACCGACAATGCATCTTATAAAGTAATTGTTCAGTCCTCAGGAGAGTTGCGCCATCCTCAACCCACTGTCTTCAGTGGGATTAGAAAGATATAACTCTGTGTAGGATTGCACTGTTTTGAAACAGTTTTTCTCCGATAGGCTCACCAGCTCTGAGTTGGGAAATACCTGGAGATTTTTGGGGTGGAGCCTGAGCAGTGGGTGTTGCTTTCTGATACACTTCCAGTGATGTCAGGGGGTGTGGCATATGCAAATAAGTTATGCTAATGAGCTCCTGCACCTCTTTTTCTACGAAATGACCCCTGCTATTTACTATGTACAAGGCATAGAATACAATGTTTCCTCCTTCAAAGATAAATATTAGTCCATGTAATCAGTTCAACTTAGTAGGAGGAATCCACGTTTTCAAAACATTTTCAAAACAGCCTTCACAAAAACACCTGTTCTAGATACTTAAAGGAGACGTTTCCATCAGCTTCTTCAGTTTGCTGCCTGCGCAGCTAGAACCTGATTTCAACAATTTCTCCTGACAACAAGGTTCATAGTGTGAAGAGCTAATTACAGGGAATTTAAATACCTTCCCTTGGCCTGGGGAGTTGCGCCACAGAGGCAGCACAAACCCCAGAAGCACGGGAAAGTGTTCTAAGTATAAACACCTTCCTTTTGCTGGGGAGGCGCCAAGTGCACCTCTCCAACAAAGGGAAGGTGTTTACACTTTATATACCTGCCCTTGCTTCAAGGGCTAGTGCCTCCTCTATGGTGTGACTTACCGATCAAGGGAAGGTATTTAACATACCTCCCCACTGTTTCCAGGCCTTCTCCAGCTCACCCACCTCAGCAGGCAGGCCAGGAAAGGCATGGGGAGCTCCTTCCAGGCCTCCCCCAGCTTGCACGCTTTGGCAGGTGGGCCAGGGAAGGCACAGGGATGCATTAAACATGCCTTGGTGGGTGGGCCGGGGAAGGCACGGGGAGGCATGTTTAAATGCCTCCCCTCAAGTAGTTCAAAGAGGCAGAGGGCTTCCATCACTGAAGGGAGCATGCTGCCTCTACAGCACGACTGGGCGGGATTTAAACTTTAAAACTCCCTGGAGTTGCACTGCAGAGGCGGCACCCTCCCTTCATTATTCCTAAGATCTTGGCTAAGATCCTACAGGTGTAAGAACTGAAAGAGGATCCCTAAGAAGGAGCTGGTGGAGCATAAACGTGCTAAGCTGACTGCCAAGGAGTTAGCAATTCCCCTTCCAGAAGTTTCCAACAGTGCAGTGGAAATTGAATGGAAATCCCAGTTCAAGTCAAGCCAGTACACAGGCTAGCATCCCTTATGCTCTCTTCCTTTCCTTCAGAGGCAATAGAAGGGTTCGAGATCACTCTGGTAGACTCCACAGCGGGCACTCTCATCTCTTCCACTCCTCCCAAGAGACCCTTCTGACATATGCATTTGAGTAGATGCAGTACTTCAACTGCAGCTTTGAGGGTTTCCATCACAAACTTTTTTTTTTCAGCACTGTTTACATTTGGGCTGAAAAATTTCATGATGGCAGATGCCATTTTGCCATTTGAGGTAAGTTCTGCAACATCTCTCCAGCATTCACATTCTACATGTTCAGAAAAGAAAGACCATCTGAAATTAGCAGAAGTAATATCTGAAATTAGTTTTGGAAGTTTCTTCTGCCTTGTTAGGAAACCATGGTCTTCAATCACTTGTCTTCGATGCTGATTGATGAAACCACGTGGGAGAAACCGCACCAGTTTTACCCAGAGAACTTCCCAGATGCTTTTGTCAAGCGAGAGGCCTTCCTTCCTTTCTCTGCAGGTAAACCCAAGAGGGAGGATGGCAATAGTCTATTGGGAATTATCCTTTCCTTCATCGTTCCCAAGAGATGGGCTATCCCAAGTAACTTTTTATGGTCATTTGTCTGGTGAAGAGGAAGCTTTATGGAACCTATTCTTCACATAAGTAGACTGTGCAGTCACTTAACACCAACTACTTCCCTCATTTCTTAGCAACCTTATTAGAAGATTGTAGCTGAGAAAAAGTAGGGACTGTAAAACAAAATCTCACCTTCCCTCTATGTCAGTGAATTTCTGCCATCTCTGTCAATCTGGAGTAGGATTATATACCTTCTTTCTTCTGGCAGCAGTAGAAGCTCTATTGACACAGGAGGGTGGATTTTAACTGATTTCAGCTGATGCCTTCTCCTCACTGCAGCCTCTCGATTTTCATGGCTTTATTCCTCATGGACCCCTCTTTGTATCACTTTTTGGATGGTCATTAGTGGCTTCTGGAGAAGGGGGAAGAAAAGATCCCCCCCACCCCTACCAGCCCCTTTTCCTTTTCCTGCAAAGGATCTAGTCCATAGAGTTCCAGGGCCAATTCTGAGAAGTATTTCAGCATAAGGTCATGTGGCTGGACTGAATCCAACTTTTGGAACACTGCCAAGAACCACCCTAAATGTAACTTCCTGGTGGTATGTCAAAATGAATCTAGACTGGCCAGCACATGGTGACATATCAGGGGACTTGTTGGGCAATGGTTGAAGAGGCTGGAAGTCAACTTCCGCTGACTGAAATTTGCAGCTGACATGGTCTCCAAAATGATATTCAGAATCATCCCTGTGTGAGTACTGAAAGTCATGTCTGCCCATGTACAGAGAGATGGACTTTGTGGTCTCCTTACTCCTGCTGTCCTAAAGCAGTAAACCTGCTTCCCTTTCTTGCAGGTCACCGTGCCTGCCCTGGAGAACAAATGGCTAGAATGGAGCTCTTCATCTTCTTCACCAGCCTCCTGCAGTGTTTCACTTTCTGCATTCCTGAGAACCATCCCAGGCCCAGTGAAGACAGGCTCTTTGCCCTCACAGTCACTCCAGCCCCTTTCCAGATCTGTGCCATCCCCAGATAGTTTTCAGAATTCATTACAGTCACTAGATAATGTATCCAGGATGTCTCTTGACCAGTCATCTATGATGACCTAAGAATTGTAACTTGCCAGGAAAAGGAAATGTGGAGAAATGAGATTTAAAACAATTCTCAAAGCAATGTGATACATTAATTGAACTGATGGTCAGAACATTAGTAAGTTTTAAATGAGGACAAATATACCTTATTGGGAAAGGGGTGACTATTCCCCTCACATGTGTTTCGGGCATGTGAGATTATTTATTACACAGTGTTCCCTCTAAGATGCACTAGGGGGTGGTAGTGCACAACATTTTAGCTAGCTGCACTTCCAGCTCCAAAGCATTTTTCACTTCCTTGAATGGGGGCACCTCATTCTGGGGCCCATAGAATTGGACCACCTGGTCCATTTTTTTGAAACTTGGGGGGAGCGGTTTGAGGAGAGGCACCAGCAGCTATGCTGAAAATTTGGTGATGGCCAGGGAGGAGAAGCCAGCTCAGCTTAAGGCTGCGAGGGCTGCTCCCTGCGGAAGAGAGGATCAAGGGGAAGCAACCCCCTTCTGCTTCCAGTTCTGAGGCCTCAGTAGGACACATGGCTTGTGACAAGACAGCAGAGAGGTGGCTGGGTGAGACTGGGCAGGAGGAGCCCCACAGTTGGTTCTCAGAGTTTCTGGCTCCCCCACCACCACTATTGTTCCTTGATACCTGGTCAAGATGGATTCCTGCTGTAAAAGTCCTTCGTGGCCAAGAGACAGGGCTCCGTTGGGGCCGGGGCACCGCTCCGGGAGAGATGAGAGCGGGGGGCGGGGACTTAACAAAGCCCCGCCCCCCGCTCACTCTTCCCAGCAGCGGCAGGCCGCCGCCAGCCCGGGAAAAAGCCCCTCCCCTCCCCCCTTAACTCTTCCCTCCTCCCCCCCAATCACACTCCCGGGGCCACGGCAAGTTTGGTGTAGTGGTTAAGTGCGCGCACTCTAATCTGGGAGAACCGGGTTTGATTCCCCACTCCTCCACCTGCACCTGGCTGGATGACCTTGTGCAAGCCATAGCTCTGTACCAGCTGTTCCCTCAAGGACCGCTTGGGAAAGAGCTCTCTCAGCCCCACGTACCTCACAGGGTGTCTGTTGTGGGGAGGGGAAGGGAAAAGGAGTTTGTAAGCCACTCTGAGACTCCCTTTGGGAGTGGAGGGCGGGGTATAAATCCAATCTCTTCTTCTTCCCCCCCCCCCCCCGCTCACACTCCCGGGGCCGCAGCAAGCGCCCCAGCCCTGGGAAGAAGCCCCCTCCTTCCCTCCCCCCCACTCACTGCTCCCAGGCCCGAGGGGGGGGCGCAAGGGAGGGAGAAGCCGGGCCCCAGAGGCGTGAAGCCCCTGGGGCCCAAGCAAGAGGGGGGAGGGAGGGAAATGCTGGCCCCAGTGGGGGAGAGAAGCACCCCTTCTTTCTTTCCTTCCTTCCTTCCTTCCTTCCTTCCTTCCTTCCTTCCTTCTCTTTCTCTCTCTCTCTCCCCACCTACCTACCTACCTTCCTGTTCCTTCCTTTCCCCCTTCCTTCCTCTCTCCCTTCCTTTCTTCTCTCTCTCTCTCCCCCACCTACCTACCTTCCTGTTCCTTTCTTTTCCCCTTCCTTCCTTCCTTCTCTCTCTCTCCCTGGTCATCTCCTGCTTCCAGTTCTGTTGCGGCTGCTGCATCATAGCTTACTTCGCCAGACTCTCTCAATTGCTCAGCCATTTCATGTTTTCCCCTGGGTCCTAGACTCAGAACTCAGAGCATGAGATTTAATGTCAATAAATCAAAAGTAGGTTTGCACCTTACAGATACACACCTGAACAGAATACTCAAGATTGCAACAGCACAGACATTTTGATGCAATAATTCAGAACAAGAGGAGTCAGTTATCAGATACTGTTAAATAAACAAAATATTGCAAGAGTGCTAATGTTTTAAGCATGTTTTTATTTTAAGTTAAAAAAAATCTTTGTGTTTGTGCCCTTTATAAAGTTTATATCTCCACTACCTGGCATTACATTTTATGACACACATGGCCCGGCCCAGCAAGGTCTCATTTATGTCAGATCTGGCCCTAATGACAAATGAGTTCAACACCTTTAAATGTGACAATCTACCTGAATTATTGTGCAAATATACTTTTTTATGTCCCTATGAACCAAGTTGTGTAGAAAGGTGGCATAGAAATGTTGTAAATAAAATAATACAATAAATTTATGCAGCCTGACTTTATATCGATAAGAGGACTTCCTTTGTTCCATCTCTGTACTATTGCGGAATTTAGTTCTGTGTAGTTTCACACTCCACTTTAACTCTAGATTTACAGGAACACTTCTAAAATTAATACTGGAACTGGAGTGTGCATAGTTGCCTGCAGCTTTCAGTTCCTTTTCATTCTGTGTGTGTTAAGTGCCATCGAGTTCCTTCTGACTTATGGCAACCCAGACAGGAGTCATTTCGTAAAAAAGAGGTGCAGGAGCTCATTAGCATAAATTATTTGCATATGCCATACCCCCTGACAACACCAGAAGTGTGTCAGAAGGCAACACTCACCACTCAGGCTCCACCCCAAAAATATCCAGATATTTCCCCACTCAGAGCTGGCGAGCCAGCTTTACACTTTGACTAAAGACACTTTAGGTTTCCTTTGCTCTTGCAGGGAAGCTACCCTACAAGCATGAAAATACAGATCAAGTTAGTATGCTTTTGCTTTTTTCCACAGTGCATCACCATATGTGTCTGCTTCTGGACTAGGGCTGCCAAGTCAGCCTGGGGGGCGGGGGATCCCCCGCTACAGGGGTTCCCAATCCACCGGCCAGCATTCGGCCGGTGGGGGGAACCCCACACCCGAAGTCGTCCAGTCAGGATGGCTTCCCCCATGTAATGACGTCACCTGGAAGTGACGTCAGCACGTTGGGGGGCATTGCCAGAGCATCGCCCTGGCAACGCCCCCAACGTGCTGACGTCACTTCCAGTGACATTGCCGGGGAAGCTCCTGGCTGGAGGAGGACTCCCCCCCCCCCCCCGCCAGTGAGTACTAAAGACTTGGCAACCCTATTCTGGGCTTGTTACTCCCGGAACAGCATTTCTGCATGTTCCTGCTTGAAATGACTCCTGGTGACCCTATGAATTAACATCCTCCAAAATGACCTATCATTAACAGCTCTGCTCACGTCTTGCAAACCAATGGCTACAGCTTCCTTTATAGAGCTGTTGTAAGAATATTATAGTTTGGATCAGAAAATTGAACACTTTTTATATAAAGAAATCATTTCTGTAGTCTCTGTCTTTGTAACTAGCCAGCAGCTTTCTCTTCTTTGTTTGTGAGTACCCCCTCTCTGTCACGTATACTGGAAAGAACCCACATTCCTTCCCCATAGTAAAGAACAATTTGAATAGCCCATAGGTGTGAAAGATTTAAGGCCATCCAGCAAGAAAACTTTTCTACAGAGCAACCATTTTACCAAGGAGGGTTTTTTTCATTAGCAAAGTAATGGCTCTAAGGATGCAGTAATTTTCACTCCCTGTTACAAATTATAAGATAAGCACTTGCCTGGGTTATCTCAAGTACCCCAGACAAAGAGAAAATTCTGTGCATCCAGGGTACTATAAACAAGCCTATAGCTGTCATTCAGAATTTAAAGTGTTATGTTGTCTTGTAAATGAAATATTCTGACTTGGTATGTGGAGACTCTCTCTTCATCTAAATCTAAGCCATCTTGGTGTAGTGCTTAGGAGCACAGACTTTAATCTGGGAGAACCGGGTTTGATTCCCCACTCCTCCTCATGCAGCTGCTGGTGTGACCTTGGGTCAGTCACAGTTCTCTCAGAGCTGTTCTCTCAAGAGCAGTTCTTGAAAGAGCTCTCTCAGTCCCATCTGCCTTTTAGGGTTTCTGTTGTGGGGAGGGGGAGAGAAAGGAGATTGTAAGTCGCTCTGACACTCCTTCAGGTAGGGAAGGGCAGGGTATAAATCCAATCTCTTCTTTTTCTTCTTTCCTTACAGTATGTTTTGCATATAGATTGAAGAGATAGAGAGATAAAATACATCCTTGCCTGACACCTTTACCATTTAGAAACTATTCTGTTTCTCCTTATCCTGGCCTGACAGTAGCTTCTTGTACAGGCTGTGCATCAAAACAATTAGATTTCTTTTAAAACCAACCATAGCTGGTAAAATTTGCACAGGGCTACCATTATGAGATAATTGTTCTTTTCCCTTAAGACCATGGACAACTGCTTCTTTCAACATAAAGCGATAAAAACAGACAAGGATATCTCACGGCCATGAGCTTTTATTTATAGAAATTTGGGGGGCGAAAGTTCTAAGAATATGTTCAAAGTCTGTTACAGCTATTGGAGTTTCTGGTAGCATAGATGTTAACCATTCAGCCATGAAAACAGGTAAATTATCCTTTCTCATCAGCTCCTCCATTCCACAAACTCGAATATTATTGCCCTGAATATTATTGTCTGTTCTGTATCTCTGTTAATTTGTTCATTATTACAGCCTTTTCACATTCCAGAGCAGATAGCTTTTCACCCATTGCAGTTAAACATCCCCTATTAGATGTCACAAGATCAAAGGCTGCTGATGCCGTAGCTTCTGCCTCCTCTAATCTTTCCATCAGTGGATCTAAATTGGAGTCACGCCGGCCAATATTTCTGCTTTCACTGAATCAGTAGCATGTTTAATATCCCTCCCCCATGGGGATTTTTTACTCTCATATTTCTGGTCTGGTAAATCTGAATCATCCTCTGTTCTAGAACCTGTCTCTGATACCACCGTATTTCTTCTCTCAACGTGCAGTTGACTCCAGCTCTTAATAGAAAATTTACTGGCAGAAGAAGCAGAAACTCCTGAAACTTTAAGTCAGCATTCGGAAGAAGAGATTGGATTTATACCCCGCCCTTTACTACCCAAAGGAGTTTCAGAGCAGCTTACAATCACATTTAAATGGGGTTTCCCCTTTGCATTGATTATTCAAGAAGAAAGGAAAATATTGTTTGTTTGTTTGTTTGTTTGATTGATTGATTGATTGATTTCTAGGCCGCTCTCCCCGCTGTTTGCAGGCCCAGAGCAGCTAACAAGACTTGGCCAAACCAAGATTCATAAATACAATAAAAATTAAAACAGTTAAAACATTATAAAAGATTCACAGTCATACAATACATTACAGTAAAATTAGGTGGCGTACCATCTGTCCCAGCATTTTCACGTCTTCTGACATTAAGGAAATGTTGAGTATGTTTAAGAGATTAACAGTGCAATCCTAAAGGGAAAGCACCCAGGGAGCCAACTGACCTGTGTGTCAGTGTAAGTCTGAGATACACCAATTTAAAGGCTACTTATGATGGCGCAGGCCCCCAGAGCTGCTTCGTCACTTTTGGGTACAAGTGGTGGGCCGCAGCAGCCACCCGCTGACAGAGCCAAGGCATAGGCCCCTGTGCCGGTGTGGTTGTGGATGCTGCTGGGGGCATGGCCAGAGTTAGTTGGCTTCCTGAGCCCTTCCAGCCAGGGAACACCCCCTGCCAGAGGTGGAAAGTTATGACAGCAAAAAACATGGTGTAGCCCATAGGCATAAATTGAACATGAAAATCAAGTCTTTCCCCCTGCCATGGTTTGGCTTGGAAGAGCTCAGGATGCCGACTACAGGCTCAGCCAATAACCACCACCCCCACGGCGGCTAAGCCCCCTCCCCAGCACCCCCACCCTACATAAACTTCATCCAAACCTGCTCCTTACTCCTCTTGCTTGAGTCTCCTGCACTCAGACTCAGCATTGTGTTCATGCAGGGGCAGCACAAGCCACGGCCACATAGCTCCATGGCCCCCAACATGCCATGGGAAAAGATTTCAGGAAAGTTTCCCAGGAGATGTGGATGAGGGAAATGCTCTGTCATTTGCCTGGTTCCCCCACTCGGCAGAGGACAGGGCATGTTGGGAGGGGGGGGTGTCCATCAGCTACTCTGTTGTATGTGGTAAGCCGGCTTGCCTTGTGACCCTCTAACTCATTTCCATGCAGAATCAGAGCCTTGAGCAGCATCCTATCTTTTATGTGCTGAATGTTAAAACTGTACTCCTAAATACACCTGGACCACCTCTGCAATAAAGTAGTGGTGTTCTTCATCATATGCAGCCATTTCAGAGCGTGATGGTCTGGTGCTTGCAGCCTTTGGCCTCAGAGTAGGAACTGGGCTCCCGGGGGGTAGGTTGTGGTGTGGATCGAGCAGCCCACCAGCCAGTCCAGTCCCCTGTGTGGGCACAGAGGAGGCAATGGGGCTGACCAGCCCACCCTCCCCTGTTCCGTCCTGACTTGCCAGCCAGCCTTGCCGCTCAGCCATTTGTTCTCCTGGCAAAAAGTTTGTATTCTAAGAAGGGCCATGCAGCCCGAGGCTTGGGAGAGGCAGGCTGGGCTGGGCCATGGTGAACTGCACATAAAAGGCTTCGACTAAGTTCCCTGTCCACAGGTGCTGTCATCCCTCCTGCTATCCATCTGTCTGGGGGGGGGGGGAATCCAGCTGTGCTCACAGGATGGCAGCAACCAAGAGCAGTGCACCCAGAACCAACCCCAGGGCTCCCTCCACCTCCCAGGGGACAGGAGGGGGACTGGGAGAGGAGGGGGTGGGGCTGGGAACATTCATGAGGGGGCATTGCCCCCAGGGCCCCACCTGAAGCAAAGGTGGCATGAAAGCCCAGGACCTGGATACTGTCCAAGTTAATGCTGAGAGCCTGAAGTTTCTCAAAGACAGTCTTAAACCATATTGACCTATAAGAGAGAACAGAAGTATCAGGTTGCCTTTCTGCTCAAAAGAACTTGGCGAACAGTCTAAATGCCTGTAGCCAAGCCCATGCCTCAAGGGAAGGTTGGCCCAGTTCTGAACTGTTTTGTCATACTGATATTGCTCCTTTGCTTAGCATTGGATTAGCTGGTTTTTATTTTGGAATTGATCTCGAGGCTCCAACATCACACCCTTACCTTATAAAATTGCTCGGGGCTCAGGCATCCCTGTCCTTTGAGGTGTTATATCTTTGTACATTAGGATGCATTGCATTGTCAGGGCTCTGGTATCCTAACTCCCTCATTCCTATTGGTTGCCAAATAAAGACTCCTTATTGGTCCTGAAGCCAATCCAGGGAACCAATCACAGAGCCCTGCTTAGGTCCAATGAGATTGCATGTAAATAGTTACAATGTATATAGTTACTTGTTGAAACACTATAAGCAGGGCTATTTGGGGGCAGGAACGCACAGGAACGGAGTTCCGGCTGGCTCCTGAGTTGGCCACACCCAGCAGGAATTCATTAGCATAATAGGCCACACCCAACAACAGAAACTCTTTAGGATTGGCTACATTAGAGATATGTGGCCTAACATGCAAATTAATTCCTGCTACCAAAAAAGCCCTGGGTTTTGACAACAAACAATGTAAACAGAATAAGAAGTAAAAGGTGGGTGTGGCTGGATGACCACTCTTCTGGTAACATGGGGGTGAGGCTTAATATGCTAATAAGCTGTAGTGTGGCCTTATATGCTAATGAGTTTCTGCTGTTGGGTGTGGCCTATTATGCTAATGAGCTCCTGCTGGACTTTTTCTACAAAAAAAGCCTTGACTATAAGTTGACTGCCGCTCTTGCTAGAGCCGTCCCAGAGCTGAATGATGTTTGAAATAAAGCTTGCATTTTGATTCATCGTCTCCCGACTTCAATACTTAAAATGAGGGATAGGAAGATACAGCAGTGGGAGAAGCATAATTATAAGAACTCAGAAATATGGCTATGCTCGGTGGCCTTCTAATCTCTATCTCTTCCACAGGGATGATGGTGTGCTGGTGCCCAGAGCAACTTCCTCTTCTTTCTTAACGTTGTGCAATGCCAGGTAAATACATTGTGCTTTGGGATATTGTCCCGTATCGCTAATTTGACCTGGTCTGCTTCACCGAGACCTGGGTGAGGGAGGGTGAGACAGTTGCTCTCTCTCAGCTCGCTCCACCTGGTTTCTTGGTCTTACATCAACCATGAATTCGAAGATGAGGAGGTAGAATTGCAGTTCTTATCTGAGATAGTTTCTCCTTCTGGAAGATCCCTGGCACTGAATGTGCTGGTGTCATGAGGGGTGTCATGGAGAAATTGGCCATCCTGCTGGTTTACCATCGGCCCAGTGCCTCAGTAGATATCCTACTGAAGCTGGCAGAGATGATCATAGAATCATAGAATGTTAGAGTTGGAAGGGACCATCTAGTCCAACCCCCTGCACTCTGCAAGAGCATAGCCAAAAGATTGCCCTACAACATACCCAAAAGATGGTCATCCAGCCTCCGCTTGAAAACGTCCAGCAAAGGAGCATCCACCACCTCCCGAGGCTGTCTGTTCCACTGCTCAACTACTCTTAGTTAGGAAGTTCCTCCTGATATTTAGCTGGTATTATCAACTCCCGTGTAATTTTCACCCATTAGATCTAGTCTTGCAATTCAGAGCAAGAGAGAATAGGTCTGCTCCATATTCTACATGACAGCCCTTCAAATATTGAAGACTGCAATCATGTCCCCTCTAAGCCTTCTCTTTCCCAGGCTAACCATACCCAACTCTTTCGGCCTTTCATCATAAGACTTGGATTCCAACCCTCTCACCATCCTGGTTGCCCTCTTCTGGACACCCTCGAGCTTGTCAACATCCTTCCTAAAATGTGGTGCCCAAAACTGGACACATTACTCCAGGTGAGGCCTGACCATAGCAGAATAGAGCGGAACTACCACCTCCCATGATCTGGACACAACACTTCTGTTAATTCAGCCTAAGATTGCATTAGTTTTCTTCGCAGTCACATCACACTGCAGGCTCATGTTTAGCTTGTGATCAACCAGAGCACCTAGATCCCTTTCACATGTGCTGCTGTCAAGCCAAGTCCCTCCCATCCTATATCTGTGCCTTTGATTTTTTTTGTACCTAAGTCTAGGACTTTGTACTTATCTCTATTGAAATTCATTTTATTTGTCTCACCCCACTGTTTCAGCTTATCTAGATCATTATGAATCCTGACTCTGTCTTCTTCAGAATTAGCAGTCCCATCCAGCTTCATATCATCTGTGAATCTGATAATCATCCTCGCTATGTCTTCCTCCAGGTCATTTATATAAACATTGAACAACACCAGGCCCAGGACCGAGCCCTGTGACACTCCACTCGAGACTTCCCTCCACGTAGATGCAAAGCCATTTACGAGCACTCGTTGGGTACAATTTTTCAACCAACCATGAATCCATCCAACGGTTGCACCATCCAGCCCACATTTAACCAGTTTATCCTCAAGGATATCATGAGAAACTCTGCCAATTTTTTTTTTTTTATATAAATTTTTATTGATTTTTCCCTATAACTACAACTATTACGCTACAATCTAAGCTACATATACCTTATACAGAGAGTACTTTATCATTTGCTTAATACTACCTTATTACATAATATAATTATGAAGCATTTAGAACCTTGGATATATTTCAATTACTTGTTACTGCTACTATAAAAAATATCAAAACTATTTGGCAGGTACGCCCACCTAGAGAAATACGGTTAGTTAAACAATTTGTACTACATAAGTGCAATGCTTAATAAAACAGTTTAATCACTATTTCTTCTTTCGTCCTCTTCTTGTCTTAACAGTCTCAACTACTTTTGGAGCTGCAGCTCCTTTTTCCGAATCAGACACTTCTTCTTCACTCTTTGAGCTATCAAATCCATACATGCTTTCTTGCGAGGCCAGTGAACCATCTGAGTCTCTCCCGGTTTTCTGCTCTTTGCTTTTTTCCAGAAATTTTTTCGCTTGTTGAACAGAGTCAATCTTATACTTCTTATCTTTGATGCTGAAGCATAATCCTTCTGGAGTATTCCAACGATAGATGATAGACTCAGACTGGAGCCAAGATGTCAATTTTCCATAGGCTTTCCTTCTTTTCCTTATTTCAAATGGGATATCCTTCATCACTTTTACTTCTTCTCCCAGGATCTTCAGAGCTGCTTTGTTTGTGGTCCTAAGCACCACGTCTCTTGTAGATTTTTTGGAGAACCTTATCATAATTTCACCAGGCAGGCTTTTCTTTTTAGTATAATCTGGATAGGTTCTGTAAACCATATCCATATCGCTTTTTATATCCGCTGCTTTCATGCCTGTCACTGGTTCAAGTGCTTCACTTAGCAAATTTTTAAGGTCTTCTCCTGTGTTTTCTGGCACATTCTGAAGTCTTAGGAAAAAATTCGATCTTTCCATTTGTAATTTCAAAAGCTGGTCGTGGTGGAAGGCCTTTTCCTTCTCTGCCTTTTGCAGTCTTGCGTCTTGGTTTTTTACTGAAGTTTTTACTTCCAGAAGTTCTCGCTGCAGCTTCTCTGTGGATTTAGTCGACTCTTTTAGTTCTAGCTGCATTTTGTCCATCTTAACATTGAGAGCTGTCATTTGGTCCACTAGAGGTCGCAATAACGAGGAGAACACCGCACTCATCTCCGTGGTATCAACCTTTGAACTCGGAGCTGTACTTCCTAGTTTGGGGGAAGGTTTCAGTTTCCCCGTCATTCTTGAGGCTACGCTCTTTGTTTATAGATAGATAAGATGAACGAAAGGAGCAAATTTTCAAACAGCACTTATGTCTTTCTAAAGTTTATATCTCCAAGTGAGCGATGCTGCCATCTAGCAAGGTGGATGGGCTTTTATTCCTGCAGTAACGCCACGTAAAGAGTCTCGTAAGTACGCTAGTCCCGGAGGGGGGGGGGGTTTCACTCCTCCCGCCGTCTTCCCGCTGTGTTCTGCTTTTCTTACTTCAGACTCATGTTTTCTCCATGTGTAACTGTCAGTTCCAGCCTCATTGCTTCGCACTCTCTGCTGCTTCACAGATTTGCACTTTCAGCCATACGGCTCCCACGGCGGGGGAACCTATGGGGATGATGAAAAGGGATCTCGATCCCTTGATCGCCTCCGTAGGGAGAGATCCCCTTCGTGCCACCCCAGGCAGAGCCCCCTCACTGGGGTCTCTGGGGGCTCGGCACCAGTCCAGAGCCCCTTCTTCCCGCCGGGTATGGATCGCTCTCCCCGCAGTTGCGGAGGAGAGCGTCCGCCATTATCGCAAGTCTTGCCGGAAGTCAACTCTGCCAAAATCTTTACTGAAATCTAGATACACTACGTCCACAGCATTGCCAGAGTCAACCATTTTAGTAACTCTGTCAAAAAAGGAGATAAGGTTGGTCTGGCATGACTTATTCTTGATAAACCCATGCTGGCTACTACCAATTAACTCATTCCATTCAAGGTGCTCACAGACAGAGCATTTAATAATCTGCTCTAGAATTTTTCCAGGCATTGATGTCAAACTGACAGGCCTGTAATTTCCCAGGTCTGTCTTTTTTCTCTTCTTGAAGATCAGGACAACATTCGCTCTTCTCCAGTCTTCCAGCACAATACCAGTACTCCAGAAAATCTCAAACATTAATTATTTTTTAAAAAACACTCAAACATTAGAACCAGAGGCTCTAAAATAACATCCGCAATTTCTTTTAGCACCCTGGGATGCACGCCATCTGGCCCTGGAGATTTGATCTCCAAATGAGTATTGTGTTTCCCCTATCTGGTGATTTTAGGGGATTTCAATATCCACATGGACACCATTCTCAATAGAGCCACTTTGGACTTTATGTCTGCCATGGCAACATTGAGAGGCAGTATGGTGTAGTGGTTAAGTGCGCGGACTCTAATCTAGGAGAACTGGGTTTGATTGCCCACTCCTCCACTTGTAGCTGCTGGATGACCTTGGGCAAGCCATAGTTCTATCACAGCTGTTTTCTCAAGGACAGCTCTGGAAAGAGCTCTCTCAGCCCCATCTACCCCACAGGGTGTGTGTTGTGTGGAGGAGAAGGGAAAGGAGTTGGTAAACCGCTCTGAGACTCCAAGTGAGTGAAGGGCGGGGTATAAATCCAATCTCTTTTCATTAGGCTTCTCCCAGGTTGTTTCATCCCCTACACAGGAAGCAGGCAATACGCTGGATTTGATCTTCTGTGCAGCTGTAGATCTGGCAACCTGGCTCATGCTGAGCCCATGCCATGGTCAGATAATTTCCTCCTCAAGGTCAGTTTGAGATTCACTACCCCCTCTGCAAGGGCAATGATCAATTTTATGCTCACCTGTGGAGACTTATGGATCATGCTGGATTCCAGAATGCTCTGCAGGATTTCTTCAGCCCAGCCAGCAGCTCTGTAGATGAGCTTTCCAAGGCTTGGAATGCTGGTATTTGTCAGGCCATCAACAAGATTGCATCCCCAAAGACCCCAAAGCCCTCTGCATTCCCATTCTTCTCAGTTTACTGAGGAGTTGAAAGATGTTTGTGTGTGTGTGTTCCCAGTAGTGTGCCAGAAGCTCCATGTCTACATCAAGGTCCTTTTCCAGACCATTTCAACCAGTTCTTGTCTGCTGATGTTGACAGAATCCTGTCAACTCCTGTAAGGGAGTTCAGGGAAGGGGATGGAGAAGCAGATTCGCTCAGCCTCCTTCCAGCCTATGTCCCATCCCAAGGGTTGCAGGCAGTGGGGCTAGGAGGATCGAATGCACCCCCCAACACTGGCATTGTGTAATGCCAGGTCTATAAATAATAAGACCACAGTCCTTCGGGACTTTTTGCGGGAGCAGGCTGTAGACCTGGTGTGTGTGACTGAGTGCTTTGGCAGTACCATGGTTGGACCACTTTGCCTGTTTGGGCTGCGAGCCTATTTTGGCTTGCCCGTGGAGCCAAATGGACCCAGTGCAGCTTCAGATGGCTCTTCAGGACCCAAAGCCCCCTGGCAGCTTGTTAGATGAGCTTGTTGAGGACTGGCATAGCTGACTCTCGACAGCCATCAATGAGATTGCTCCCCAGCACCCTCTGCACCCACGATCTAGGCTCACTCCATAGTTTACCCAGGAGCTGCGGCTGATGAAGCGAGGGTTGAGACAGCTAAAGAGACAGTGGCGGCGCACTCATAATGAAGCTTCAAGAACATCCTGTAGGACATTTATGAGGTGGCAGTCAAGGCTGCTAAGAGACAATATATACAGCTGCAATTGCGTCTGCAAGCTCACGCCCAACTCAGTTGTTTAGAATGATTTGGTCCATTACTGCTCTGACTCAAGGCAGACCAAATGCTAGGGAAATTGGACAATGGCTGTGAGGCTTTTGTGAGCTATTTTGTAAATAAAGTCCTGTTGCTCCACTGTGACCTCCCCACCACAGTTGATACAGTGAGTGAGCTCAAGGCTCCATGCACATTTTCTAGTCGGGTTATGGATCACTTTGACCCACTCAGCCTAGTGGAAGTCGACAACTTGCTTCTAACTGTATGCCCTACCACTTGCTCCCTGGATTTGTGCCCTTCATGGCTAATTAAAGCTGGCCTCGAGGGGTTCCGAGGGGCCCCTTCAGAGATTATCAACAAGTCTCTCTTGGAGGGGCTGTTCCCAGGGGCACGTAAGGAAGCAGTGGTCCGGCCTCTCTTGAAAAAGCCATCTTTGGATCTGGGCAAATTGGCTAGCTATCGGCCAGCTTCCAATTTGCCTTTTCTGGGCAAGTTAATAAAGAGGGTAGTGGCAATTCAGTTACAGGGGCTTCTTGGATGACACTTCCATCTTAGACCCCTTCCAGTCCGGCTTTCACTCGGGCCATGGGACAGAGACGGCACTGGTCGCCCTCATGGATGACCTCCAGAGGCATCTGGATTGGGGTGGAATGGCAGTGCTGTTGTTGTTAGACCTGTCGGCAGCATTTGACACGGTCGACCATCAGCTACTGACCCACCACCTCACTGACACTGGAATTCAGAGGCTGGCCTCGCAGTGGCTTGTGTCCTTCCTCCAGGGTCAGGGACAAAGGGTGGCACTAGGGGAATAGCTATCCCAGAGGCACCCACTAAATTGTGGTGTGTCTCAAGGGGCAGTGCTGTCCCCGATGCTTTTTAACATCTATATGTGCCCCCTTGCCCAGATTGCCCAAAGGCATGGGCTGGGATGTCACCAGTATGCAGATGACACCCAGCTCCATTTGTTATTGGGCGGCCGGTCTGACTCCTAACCGGAATATCTGGAACAGGTGTTACAAGCCATGGCTGGTTGGCTTAGACTGAGTCAGCTGAAGCTGAATCCAATGAAGATGGAGGTCCTGTGTCTGAGTCAGGGTAGACCGATGGGAGGGACCCCGCTCCCAACCTTGGATGGGGCTCCTTTGGTGCCAGCACCAGAGGTTAGGCATTTGGTAGTGCTCCCAGATGCCTCCTTAACAATGGAGGCCCAGGTAGCAGCCACTGCCAAATTGGCCTTTTATCACCTTCAGTTGATCGGGCAGTTGGTTCCCTTCCTCAAACACAATGACTTGGCAGCAGTGATCCATGTGATGGTCACCTCAAGATTGGACTACTGTAATGCTCTCTATATGGGACTGCCCTTGTCTCAAATCCAGAAGCTGCAGCTGGTGCAAAAAGCCGCAGCCAGGCTTATGATGGGGCTCCCTAGTATTGCACTGGCTGCCAATAGCATACCAGATTCATTTCAAGGTGCTGGTTCTCACCTTTAAAGCCCTTTATGGCCAGGGACTTGCATACCTGAGGGTCTGCCTTTCCCCACATGTTCCCCGGAGAGCACTGCGATCAGGAGCCCAGAACCAACTGGCTTTCCCAAGTCTTAAGGAGGCCAGGTTGGCAACAACCAGAGCCAGGGTTTTCTCGGTGGCGGCTCCACTCTGGTGGAACAAGCTCCAAGAGGAGATCAGAGCCCTGCAGGAGCTAGTGCAGTTCCGCAGGGCCTGTAAAACGGAGCTCTTCTGCCAGGCTTTTGGAGCCTCCACCACCGCTAACCACCACCTTAACAACTAACTACTGATAGCTGAAGGTGAGAGAGCCCTTTGTCTCCTGGAACTCTTAATGACAGTTTGTGTCAGTCGCCAGAAGGATAACTATAAGAAGATGGAGGAACCAACTATAAGAAGAGTGGATTGTCTAATCATAGCTATTGGGAATTAATGTTTAGCACTTTATTGAGCTGTGTAGTTTAAATGATTTTAGAACTGTTTTAATTTAAATTATTCATGTTTTATTATGTATTGATTTTATGTAAGCCGCCCTGAGCTGCCCTTGGCTGGGAGGGTGGGGTAATCCAATAAATAAATAAATAAAGCAAACCAACAATCTGCCCCTTGGATCCCTGCCCCTTGTGGCTGATTAAATCCTGCTGTGAAGTGGTTGGAAGCTCCCTGAGAGAGATTAATAACTTTTCTCTCTCCAAGAGTTGCTTCCCTAGGTCCCTTCTCAAGCAACCATCCTTGTACCCTGATGATCTAGTCAATTACTGCCCAGTTATCAAATGCATGGATCACTGTGGCTAAGTCATGGGGAGAGAAATAGGGAACCAGTTACCTGACCTGCTGAAGATAGTAAAATGCAGATCTGGCAACATTTTGTGATTTGGGCCTCCATTTTGCAATGAAGAATAATTTTGCTTCCTATTAGTTAGCTTTCTGCTTAGGTAAGCTATAGGATGTCCTAATCCATCTCTCTCTTGCATCAAATTGGCTCCCAGGCCTTATTGACTGGCATCCGCTGCAATGATAAATTGTTCAATGAAATCTTCTGCTCTCAGCACTGGCTTTGAAATTAGGGCTTCTATTAAAGCTTGAAAAGCCTTCTGACATTCCTCTGTCCTCTTTACTATGTGTGGATTGTTCTTCTTCATGAGAGTATGCACAGGAACTGTGGTCTCACCAAAATTTGAAATAAACATTCTATAAAACCCCACCGTTCCAGATTATAATCAAACAACATATAATAATGCGATACAATAATTGTTATATAGTGAATATTAAATGAGTCCCCCTCTTTTCATACTTTCTCCCTTTTTCAAACACTTCAGACATTTCAGTATGGTAATTCATGTATAACATTTCAGTAACTTCTATCTTTTCTCCCCAGTAATTAAATAAAATATGAATAGTAAGATTTCCATTTATTCTGGAAGCCTTTTATTTACATAAGTTATTAGTTTTGCTATTACTGAGTATTCAGCTAATTTATCTTTCCAGTCCTCTTGGCTTGGGCACTCTTCTATTTTCCATTTTTTTGCAAATGTAACTCTGGTCACTGTTATCATGTATCTAAATAATTATTCTGAGATTTTTTTCGATATTCTCAGGTAAAGTACCCAATAACATATTCTAAGCTTTCATAATAAATTTGACTTTTAAAATTTTCTGGGTTTCTGCATGTATTTCTTTCTAATATTTCTTTGTCTTTTTGCATGTCCACTTCTTTTGTTTTACTTGGGCTCCTGCTATATTGTCCGGTGGGAGAAAGGCATTCCTGAGGTGATGGGGATGGACTGTTTAATGTATTGTTCTGTGTACCATATCAGTCTTTTAATTTTTTTGTGTAATTATGCATGTGCTTTACTAGATCACCCATTTCTAAAAGTAGCCCTTCCATGGGTTGATATGGTATATAAGGAAAACTTTCAGGCAAATTTATTGCATATAAAATACAGCCCTCTGGTGTCACTCTATCTACTTCCACTTGGTAGAATGCTTCCACAATAACAGGGAAAGGTTTGAGAGGAGCTTTCATTTTGTGCCCCCACTTCTCAACCTCTTTGGCATATGCCACAAGACAGACAAAAAGCCTCTACACCCTGTGCAATCTTGGGCCAGAAATAATAATCCATCAATCTCTTTCTGGTTTTCCCCGTTCCCAGATGTCCTGATCATGTACCATTTTCAAAAGTCAGAACCTAAACTTTTTTGGTACCACTATTTGTTTTATGGGTTTATACTCAAGAGGTTGATTCTTGAGCTTCCACATTCTATATAATAAGCCTATCTTCCATATAAATTGCTCCCTGGATTTGCTTCTCTGGGCATATCAGTTCGCTCTGTCTGACAGTCTCTAGGTTAGGGTGAGAGTTTAGCTCCTGCAGAAATCCAGTTCTATGACTATCCTCTGCCTCTATTATATTTTCCAGTGGAGTGGTAGCTGCAGCATTTCCTGCTTCCTGCACTTTTGCTCCTCCTCAGAACTCTCATTTATTTATTTATTTATTTATTTAATTCGGTTTCTAGGCCGCTTTCCCCGCATAGCAGGCTCAGAGTGGCTTTGTATTCCTTGTAACAGAATATATAATTTCTGCCCTATATATAATTTCTGTTTCAGGAACATCACTTATCTCTTCCTGCTCTTCCACTATGTTGGTGTAAGGGTCCACCAGAATATGGATTCTAGTTTGAGCTCCCATAGTACCTCTTCCCAGAATTACTGGTTCTTTCTGAGCAACCTGATATATACCTTCCTTTCCCCTCCAACCCACTCTCATTTGGATGACAGGAACCTCTCCTGGTTTTCCTCTAATCCCTTTCAAAAGCATGTACTAGTTAGGGATTGTAATCTCTGGTTTCACAAGGTCTGTTGTAATTAGGGTAATTGAAAATCAACTGTACAACATAGCAAGGATCAGGGATTTTTTGGGGCCAGAGCGAGGCTGAGCACTGCTCCGCCAGCTCAGGAGTGGGCACTAGGGAAGCCACAGGCCGAATCAGATTCTCTGATCTGATTTGGCCCACTGCCAAATTGCTGCTGAAATCCAGTGGTGACTTTAAAAGCAGCTGTAGGAGAGGGGGTTTGAGAGAGAGGCTCCAAACTTGCAGGGTAGCTTCTGGGACCTCTCCCCGAAATACCCACCAAGTTTCAAGAAGATTGGACCAGGGGGTCCAATTCTACGGGCCTCCAAACAGGTTGCCCCCATTCCCTCCATTGTTCTCTATGGTGGGAAAAAAGCCCCCTCTCCTCCATCCCCTCATATACCCTATGAGTTTTTGCCATTAACTTTAATGGCCCATAGGGTATAATAGGGCTGAAACTGACATTCAACCAGTTATGCTTATGAGTTATGCTAATAGGTATGCTAATGAGCTCCTGCACCTCTTTTTCTATGAAAGGACCCCTGGCAAGGATATTTTCTCCATTCAGTTGAACCTTTTACCTGAGTTCTGTATCCAAATGTGTGCTGCTGATTTGGATACTGCATAAGTATGATTTCTCAGTGTCTCTGTCTTTGGGATCCACTTGAGACCGGGGGTTCCCTTAGCTTCTGAGGTAAAGGTGATGAGGTTCTCTGGCTGTCACTGTTTCCCTCAGAGGATGTCCTAGCCACCCTCACCTTATGCTCGGGAGCTATCTGTTTATGTGGTGCTTTAGGACAGACATTGATAAAGTGCCTCTTTTCCCCACAACCAAAGCAAACTCTCTCTCTCCCCCTTCCCACACGCACTATTTCAGCCCCTAGGATAATGGCTGTTCTAAGATCCCTTCTCTTTTCTTCTGTCTGATACTCAGGTCTAAAAATGGTTTAAAGTAATTTGGTTTTCTCATTCCCTTGTCACACCCCTCCCTGTTCACCATCTGACTGTCTACCCACTCTGCTGCTTGTGTGACATTGCAAGGTAACTTGTCCTTGTTAAGAATTTTGGTATTGGAGGGAGTTGAGATAAGAATCAGTCAAGTCTCATGAGATCACATATCTTTGCTGCTGTATCTGATTTGGCTGAGGTAATCGCTTGTTAAAAAGATCTCTGTTTTGCCCCAAAGGCTACATACGACTTCCCAGACTGGGGTTGTAAATTGCTGAAGTGATCAGACTCTAGCTTGAACTTTTTGAATATTGCCAGTTTAAAATCTTCACATTTTACTGCTTTATCTGATGCTTCCATCCTAGATCCCTCCCAAGTCTGGTTTTCACCTGGGCCATGGGACGAAGATGGCACTGGTCGCCCTCACGGACAACCTCCAGAGGCATCTGGATCGAGGCAGATTGGCAGTGCTGCTGTTGTTGGACCTGTTGGCAGCGTTCAACATGGTTGACAGTCAGCTACTGATCCACTGCCTCGCTGACACTGAAATCCAGGGGCTTGCCTTGCAATGGCTTGCCTCCTTCCTCCAAGATCAAGGACAAAGGGTGGCACTGGGGGAACAGCTATCCAGGGTTGTGGAGTGCCCCAAGGGGCAGTGCTGTCCCAGATGCTTTTCAACATCTATATGCACCCCCTTGCCCGGATTGCCCGGGGACATGGGTTGGGCTATCACCAATACGCTGATGACACCCAGCTCTATCTGTTATTGGGTGGATGGTCCAACTCCAAACCGGAAGATCTGGAGCAGGCATTACAAGCTGTGGCTGGTTGGCTTAGACTGAGCCAACTGAAATTGAATCTGATGAAGGTCTGGTGCCTGAGCCAGGGCAGCCTGAGGGTAGGGATCCTGGTCCTGACCTTCAATGGGGCACCGCTGGTGCCAGTGCTGGAGGTTAGATGTTTGGGTGTGCTCCTGGATGCCCGCTTAACAATGGAGGCCCAGGTAGCTGCCACTGCCAAATCAGCATTCTACCATCTTCGGCTGATCAGGCAGCTGGTTCTCTTCCTTGAACGCAACTACTTAGCAACAGTGATCCATGTGATGGTCACCTTGAGACTGGACTACTGCAACGCTCTCTACAGGGAGCTGCCCTTGTCTCAAATCCAGAAGCTGCAGCTAATGCAAAATGCTGTGGCCAGGATTTTGATGGGTCTTCCTATGCGGGAGCACATCTAGCCTGTGCTAAAAGCATTGCACTAGCTGCTGATAGCCTACCAGATTCATTTCAAGGTGCTGATTCTCATCTTTAAAGCCCTTTATGGTCAGGGGCCTGCATACCTGAGGGACCACCTTTTCCTTCATGTTCCCCAGAGAGCACTGTGATCAGGATCCCAGAACCAACTGGCCCTTCCGGGTCTTAAGGAAGCCAAGCTGGCTGTAACCAGGGCTAGGTCTTTCTCGGTGGCAGCTCCATTCTGGTGGAATGGGCTCCCGGAGGAGATCAGGGCCCTGTGAGACTTTATACAGTTCCACAGGGCCTGTAAAACAGAGCTCTGCCACCAGGCCTTCAATCACAGAGCCACCACCACCACCACCAGCTGAAGGACAGAGAACCCATTCCCTGGTGTTACTAACAACAGCCTGTGCCAGCTGCCTGAAGGAAAGACCATGAGCCAACTGTGAGAAGGGTCCATGGAGCAGCAACGGCCTTCGCCAAACAACATAAGAATTAAGGACTACTAGCACTTATTATACTAGATGTTTTTAGTGGGTTTAAAAACTTTTAAACTGTAAATTATATATTCTATTTTTGTAAACTGCCCTGAGCCAGCCTAAATTTAATAAATAAATAAATAGATAGATTATCTGAGAGAAAACTTTCATAAACTTCCGCCAGCTCCCTTTCATGAGGATTGGTAGATATTTCATGAACTGCATGGTAGGAATATTCCAATTTTGGGCAGCCTTCTCAAAAATAACCAAGAAGATCTGAGGATTCAACAGCATGCCAAGGGCTGCGTGGCAGGAGCAATCCACCCCAACTGCAAGCAATAAGGGAGGAGTGCATTGTCTGTAGAGAATCAGCATTTTAAAAAATAATAAAATGAGGCTCAGGGAAAAGGAAATGAGGCTGCAGTTGGTCCAGATCTGTGGCCCACCAAGAGGGGGAGCTGGTGCAGGCGAATCCCAACTCCTGAGGAGGCGCACAGGCTTGCAAGCAGGTGGGTTACACAAAGTCCTGGCACCTCCCACAGGGGTGAAAGTGCATGTGGGGATGCAGAATTCTGTTCCTACTCCTCTTTTTCAAGTGAGATGTGTGCCTGTGCAGACAAGCCGTCCTTTGGCCAAGAAGGAGGCATTGCATGCAATCAAGCAAAAGGCTAGCCAATAGGTGCAAGGAGTGCCATGCTGTGCTTTGCGGACAACTTATGAGGAGGCTGCATTAGAGAGAAGGGGATGGAGTACATGGTGGGGAGTAGAGGTGAGGCAGTAGCAGTGGAGGCACTGTGGGGGGAATATGGGACTGTGAGATCCTCTGTGAGTGACCAATCGGGAGTCATAATCATTCATTGCAGTCATTACTAATCAAAGTTAATGACTTCCCTCACCCAACCCAGAGAAGCAGATGGGAGGAGAATGAAGTGGCTGGAGCATCTGTGCTGGGATCGGGGCCCTCTGGCCCTGCCTACCAAGCGGGATGGGGTGAGATGGCAGCTCCCAAGAAGAACGGTAGACTGATCTGCACACAGAGGCTCCATTAGCTCCCTGCAAGACTTCAGGCCAGGAGTAAAGCTGGGTCGCTGCCTTGTAACTCCCAGGGGGTCTCCCTCCCTCCCTGTCCTCTCTCCACTCCTATGCCCCCCCCCAAATGTTTCACTTTTAGTGATCCCCAAATGGTCCCTGAAGTTTTTGTCCCCCTTGCATTTACTGTTTGGGGTTCCTTTTGGAAATGAAAAGTGCCATCAAGTAGTAGCCAACTTATGGTGACCCCATACAGTGTTCAAGGCAAGAGATGTTCAGAAGTGGTTTGCCATTGCCTACCTCTATATCACGATCCTGGACTTCCTTGGTAGTTTACCATCCAAATACTGACCAAGGCTAGCCCTGCTTAGCCTCTGAGATTTGGCTAGCCTGGGCCATCCACATCTGGGCAGGGGTTCTTTTTAGCTTCCCCCATTGTTCTGCAATCCTGGGGTTTTTCCTAGGTTTGCAGAAAACTGTACTGTAGCCTTGTGCCCCGTTTTGTGAATTTTTCTGATTCAAATGGGAGAAGGAGCCCTGTTTCTCCTTCTCTCAAGATACTAGAGCTCAGGATGGGGTTGGCAAAAGACAGACTAAGGGCACATAAAAGTATATTTTCTCACAGCACATAATTAACATATGGAGTTCATTGTCACAAGATGTAGTGGTGGCTGTGGACTCAAATGTCTTTCAAAGGGCAATATTGAATTCTAGTTACTCTGTTTGCAGCGACACCTAAGAGGACTATGACTCACACAGCCAGAGTCATAGCTATGGACAGTAGAACTGGTCCGTGTCAGTGGCTTCATTAACTTATGAACGCTATGGTCACCTCACGTCTTGATCACTGCAACGCTCTCTACTTGGGGCTGCCCTTGTCCCAGATCCGGAGGCTGCAGCTGGTGCAGAATGCTGCAGCCAGGCTGTTGATGGGTCTCTCTTTGCGGGACCACGTCCGTCCTGTGCTGCAGTTGCTGCACTGGCTGCCTATAGCATACCGGATCAGGTTCAAGGTGCTGGTGTTAACCTTTAAAGCCCTTTATGGTCAGGGGCCCGCCTACTTGAGGGACTGCCTTTTCCCATATAGGCCCCAGAGGTTACTGAGGTCAGGCACCCAAAATCGCCTGACTTGCCCCGGTCCGAAAGAGGCCCGGTTGTCTTGTACCAGGGCCAGGGCTTTCTCGGTGGCAGCTCCTTACTGGTGGAACGAGCTCCCGGATGACATCAGGGCCCTGCGGGATCTATTGTAGTTCCGCAGGGCCTGTAAGACGGAGCTCTTCCACCAGGCTTTCAAATAGGAGCCGCCATCGGGCAGAGAGCCGATTATAACATCGCCCTGGCCCTGCTGGTTGCACCCCTGCTGCCTCTGTCTACCTGAGTGCTCTGAAGTTGCCATCTTCTGTATTTATAATGTAGTGTTGTTTTAACTGTTTTTATTGTAAACCTTGATGGTCTTTTATGTTGTAAGCCGCCTTGAGCCGGTCTAAAAAACTGGCAAGGCGGGATATAAATAGAACAAACAAATAAATAAATAAATAAAGTCCTTTGTTTGGTGAGGCTGGGGGGGGGGGAGGCTGCCTGCATGACAAGGATGGTGTAACTTATAGAGTTTAGAGTCCAGGTTTCTGGTACTTTTCGCCTTGGCATGGTGACCGTTTAAACAGCAATGGTAGTTGGCTTTGGGGGGCTTCATGTAGCTAGGGAGCTGGTCCATCTCACTATGGGTAAGCGGGCAGGTAACCTCAGGAACCATTGGCACATCATTTCAGGAGAAGGGTTTTTCCTCTGCTTTTTTTTTTTTTTTTTACATAATTTTTATTTTTTACAAAATTGATGATGGCTACATATACATATTCCACTTTGTTTTCATGTTACAGTATCATTAACAACATTAACATCCGATGCTTTAAACCACAAGAACCTTGCCTTAATCCTATTAGTTCATCCAATCGTAAAACTTAGACCAAACTGCAATAGTGTCGAATCTTGCACCTGGGTTTAGTAAATACCCTAGCTTATCCATTTCCACCCAATTCAATAATATCCTAATCAATTCTACTTGAGTTGGCATCACCAACGATTTCCACATCCTAGCCCTTAAAATACGTGCTGCTGTTACTAGATATGATAACCATCGTTGGTTCACCTTAGCCATTCCTTCTGGCATCATGTTTAACAAAAAAAGCGTCGGGTCCCATGGGATCTCCTCTTCCAGTATCTTTTCCGCCATGTTTTTAACCATCCTCCAGTACTTTTCTACTTTCTCACATACCCACCACATGTGCCAGTAAGTTCCTCTATCTTTCTCACATGCCCAACATTTGTCTGCAACCTTATAGCATTATACAATTTGTCTGGAGGCCAATGCCATCGGTAAAACATCTTATAAATATTTTCTTTATAATTCACTACCTTCAGATAATTAATTGACCTCCAGATCTTATTCCAATACTCAATGTCTATGTTCTTACCTAAGTCCTTCATCCAGGCAATCATTGTTGGCTTTATTATCTCTTCCTGCATGTCTTGATTTAAGAAGTATTTATATCGGGGGTTTTCCTCTGCTGATGTGTGCCTGCAGCTGGCATCACATTTGGTTACCCCACAGTTCAATCCCTTCTTGCACACAACTTGCACAGTCCATTTGAACACTTATGGACATAAGAGTGTGGTAAGTGCCTTGCAGGGCAACAGTGCGAAAGACCTCTCCCTGAGACCCTGGAGAGCCACTGCCTGTCTGCGTAGACATTACTGACCCTGATGGACCAAGGTTCTGATTCAGGAGAAGGCAGCTTCATATGTTCATGTTTGTACTTTAAAGATGTTACTAATTATTTGTCAGATGGGGGGGGGCTTTTGCTACCTTGCAGGTCTTCGGCGGGGGTGGGGATGCTTAAATCTATAACTCCTAATTTTCCTGCTATTCTCCTTAGACCTCTATTGATGCTCATAGGCCAAGCAGGTCTGGAAAAATCCCAGGATGTTTGCTCTGTAAAGGGATGGGACAGACCTACAAATGTGCATTATGTTTCTTCTGTCCTCGGAGATGATATTTCTGCTCTTTCAGAGCTCCAGAAGGCTATTATTATGGATTGTCACAGTCCAATATTTGACCGGTAGATAGTGTACTGCAATTCAAGATCTAGCAAAGTTCTTGGGAATTGCAGGTGTAGCTTTGCGGGATTCTTGCTGTCCCAGGCAACACTGTCTTCTGGAGCCGAGCTGGTATTATTTGCTCAATACCCAGAATGTCCAGGTGTTTCTTGAGACTTTTAGGCACTGCTCCAAGGGCTCCAGTGACAACTGGCACGATGGTCACCTTCTTCTCCCGAAGACGCTCAACTGTATTTGAAGGTCTTGGTATGTTGTGATTTGTCCTGTTCTTTCTTTTCTATTCTGCTGTGTCCTGGGATTGCAATGTCAATGATCTAGCTGTTATTCATGCCACATATCTTCATATTTCAGTTTATCCCTCTCAAAATGTAATTTCTCTACCTTAAGTCTATCTGTTTCTATTTTTATCTGCTGCTACCTCTCAAACTCTGACTTCTTTTCTTAAGCTCTAATTCTAATTTCCTCGAATCTAAGTTGCCCTGCTTCTTTGCCTCAAGCCTAAGGTTTTCCGCTTGCTTACTTGTTTATAAATAAAACAGTGTAACAGTTTCTGTATGGTTAATAAGTGTAATGGTTGCAGATAGATACAATAGCATAATGGTTCCTTACACAGAGCAAGCCACACAGAATTATTTTCTCACTTGCTACTTAGGCCAATAACTTCCACAAAGTTTAACTTTCCAACTTGCCACCCAGTCTTATAACTTCCACACAGAACACAAATTTCTTCTACGGCACTCTACAGCACCTCACTCAAGCATGTTCCTCCACACACACACAAACACTGCTCAGCCCAAACTCTCTCACAGCCTCTCTCTGAACCACCCAGTCAAACTCTATCCTCTAGGGAACAGCTTCCATCCAGTCATGACACACTTCACTCACCCATCCAGCTCTCTACAAGCCTACATTTTAAATCACAGCAACATTCATTTTAAACTCAAATTAAAATATAGAAATTTTAAAAAACCCACACACAGTATTTACACGGCAAAACACCACAATTCCTAATGCAGCCACCCCAGTCCAGAAACAAGACTGGATAATATGGAGCTCCAGAATCCAAGGGGAAATTTTGATGGGGAGAATTTTGGAAGCATCTCTAATCATCATGGACCAGTCAGAATTATGAAGTTGCATGGGACAGAATTCTGGTTGTTGCCTTCTGGAAGACCTTGAGCAAAATATTGCATTGCTCCAAGAATTTCTTATTATTGTACTCAAAGCAGTCATCAGAATATGAATCCTGTTAGTCACTGTCTTGCTTATGAGACTGTGTGGGTTAGAGGCACCACTTGCATTATATTCAGGATTAGAACAGACTAATGCTAGTGTGTCGTCAGCATGTTCTTGCACAAACATGGACATAATGTGAACATGGTGCAGATTTTGGTCATCTCCTACAAATGGCATCGTTTCCAAGCTCATAACAAGGCCCAGAACAATAAGCCCTGCAGTTTAGGACTGAGAACGTGTAGGGGGAGTGTGAATGTCTTTAATCCCTCTGCACTCCTCCTCAGTGTGGCAAGAAAGATAAATCACCACAACAGGATTCTTTAAAGTAAGAAGTCAAACTAAGCCAGGGCTGACATGTTTTTTAAAAACACTATCCAATGTCCCAATACACATCAGGTGGCAGATTAATTAAAATCTTGCTAAATGCAGGGGAATGCAGGGTGAACCGTTTGGCATCCAGTCTATCAGACAGAAATTAAGAGCTATAAAGCAACAGGTACTCCAGTGGTTGTGCCACTCTGAGTATTTTTCATCAGGTGAGAACTAGGTGGTGTCTGTGTATTCTTCTATTCAAATCCAGGTACGAGGTGAGTCTGGATTTGTGTCTATTTTATGTTTTACAGCTAGATTTGAGGTGAGTAGCACACCAGAGAACAACAAGATCTTCAGAGTATGAGCTTTCAAGAGTGAGATAAATGTGTGCAGAGGAAGCAGAGCCACCCATGCATTCCCTTTTGCCATAGTGGGTTGGATCCAGACTAAATTTTCCTGTGGCTGAATGGAACTTTCCTCCCCACCCCCACCCCCGAACTCCAAGAAATGCTGCTCATGGGGAAAGGGGACTCTGAGGAATGACAGGGGGGGTGGTCTGTATCAGGAAGGGGGAATTGGTAGAAATGTCAAATTTAGTCTAGATAAAACCCAGTATCTGGAGTGGATGTTAGGAAGGAGCTTGCTAATTTGTCACCTAAATTCACCCAAAGAAAAACTGAGCCAAACTCTACAGCAGGGCTCTTATCTGGCCCTTATCTGGCCAGGGCTCTTACCTGGCCCAAGAGCAACTGGTCCTTAACTTTATTGCCAGGTGACAGAGGCTGTGCATTGTGTCCTTGCACACTGTCCCAGTGCTAATGAGTAATGGGCGGTGGAAGTGGGAGGGTGGGCATCAGGGAGATACTTTGAGGAAATACTGTAAGAGTACTAATGTTTAAAGCCTGTTTGTATTTTGAGTAAAAAATAATAATATCGTTAATTGGGTTTGCCTGTGTTCTTTATAAAGTGTATATCTATGATACCTGGCATTACATTTTATGGCACATGTGGCCCGGCCCAACGAAGTAACATTAATGTCAGATCTGGCCCTCGTAACAAATGAGTTTGCCACCTCTACTGTACAGTAAATTCTGAATGGTGTTCTAAAAACCCATGCAGTCATATAAAAAGCTGGCTCAACCCCAAATTCTGTATTGTGTCTAGAGTTGCCAAGTCTGGGTTGGAAAATACCTGGAGACTTTGGGAGAGGGCGGGGCTTGGGGAGGGGAGGGGCCTCAGCATGGTACAATGCCATAGAGGTCACCCTTCAAAGCAGCAATTTTCTCTAGGGGAGTTGATTTCTGTCAGCTGGAGATCAGTTGTAAAAGCAGGGGATCCCCAGGCCCCACCTGGAGGTTGGCAACCCTAATTGTGTCTCATTCTAATGTAGAAAAGTAGAAGTTTCACAATACAACACCCACAACAAGAAAAATATGACAAATATATCTCCTATCTTACAGTCCCCGCTTATCATAGGCTGTTTTTGTTAGCTCATTTCAATGGCACTCCCTTTAGGTAGATGCAGAGGAATTCCTGGTGAGCAAAGGTTATGTCCCTGTGGAGATCAGGTTCTAGGATCTGTTGCACATTTTCTTTTTTTCCAGTACAATGTATGATGAGCAAAGAATCAACATGTTAGTTCTTCTTATGGTTACTTTCTCTGCTCATTACAATCTGTTAAATCTTCTTAGGGGCCTAACAAGATTACAGAAACAGCAGCAAAATTTATTTAAGTGGCGTAAAAACTTAATGACCAAGTCTTGAAGTTAGCTTGACAGATTGGCTTTTGAGGGTTTTAATTTTACTTTTTTACAGTAGATATGTTAATTTGTAATGTTATTTTAAAACTGAACTGTATTAACCAGAGGTCATTTGTAAAAAAGAGGTGCAAGAGCTCATTAGCATAACTCATTAGCATATGCCACACTCCCTGACATCACTGGCCGAATATCAGTTTCAGCCCCATTATACCCTATGGGCCATTGAAGTCAATGGCAAAAACTCATAGGGTATATGAGGGGCTGGAGGAGAGGGGGTTTGGGGGAGAGGCTCCAAATTTGCAGGTAGTTTCTGGGGCCTCTCCCCGAAATACCCACCAAGTTTCAAGAAGATTAGACCACGGGGTCCAATTCTACAGGCCCCCAAACAGATTGCCCCATTCCCTCCATTGTTCTCTATGGTGGGGAAAACGTTACTTTTTCCCCTCCTTAGAGAACAATGGAGGGAATGGGGGCAACCTGTTTGGGGACCTGTAGAATTGGACCCCCTGGTCCAATCTTCTTGAAACTTAGTGGGTATTTCGGGGAGAGGCTCCAGCAGCTACCCTGCAAGTTTGGAGCCTCTCCCTCAAACCCCCTCCCCTACAGCTGCTTTTTAAGCCACCACCGAATTTCGGCAGCAATTTGGCGGTGGGCCGAATCAGATCAGAGAATCTGATCTGGCCTGTGGCTGCCCTAGTGCCCACTCCTGGGCTGGCGGAGCTCTGCTTTGCCTAGCTCCAGCCCCAAATGACCCCTGGTATTAACCATTTATTGTGTGAGGTCTCAGAGGTTTGTGAATTGTGCTTGTATATGTGTGGCAGTTTACTCATCCTTTGTATTGGGTGAACAGGTTGAAAAAGTCTGACAAGCCATTGTGCTTTATGGACTATTTCACTGGGAATTAGGGTTGCCAGCCGCCGCCACCACCACCCCCCACCCCCCCCCCCCCAATTTCCTGCCACAGCTCTGAGCAGAAGTGGAAGAAAAATAAAAAAATTAACATGTCAGTTAGTGGATGGTGTAATGTCACTTCCGAGAAAACCCAGACATAATGTGATGCATCTCTAGAAATTGGGTGAAACTCTATCGGCAACGATGTGATATCACTTCGGAATGGTGGTGGGAAACATGAGCTGGGGCACACAACTGTAACCGTGGATATGAATTTCCAGGAGCTATAGAGGGCAGAGGAAGAGAAAGAGAGAGAGAGAGACTTTAATCCTCTTTTATGTCAGTTTCTCTCCACCTACATCATGCTTAACATTCCAGGGATAATCATAATTAAACGATACTGTCTCTCTTGCAAGATATAATAGCCAGCTAGATGAGGTCAAGAATCAGGGCTTTTTTTGTAGGAAAAGCCCAGCAGGAACTCATTAGCATAATAGGCCACACCAAACAGCAGAAACTCATTATCATATTAGGCCATACCCCTGACAGCACAGCTCCCTCCCAGGATCGGCTTCCCCAGGTGCCCCGTGGATTGCAGGGCACATGGGGAACCCGAGGGAAGGAAAACAGTTTTTGGATCGACTTCCCCAGGTGCCTTGCAGCTGCGGGGCACCTGGGGAACCCGAAGAGGGGAGGCAGTTTAAACTGCCTTCCCTCCCTGGATTGGCTTGGCTTCCCCAGGCTCCCCATGGCTTGCGAGGCACTTGGGGAACCTGGGGGGGGAGGCTGTAGGCATGGCCAACTCAGAAGCCAGCTGGAACTCCGTTCTTGTGTGTTCCTGCCCTAAAATAGCCCTGTCAAGAATTATTTAGTACAGAAAGAGCATGCAAATGTGCCAGTGGAGGGGCTGCGACTCCGAGCATCTGCTTGGTGTGCAGAAGACAGCAGGTTCAGTCCCCAGCATCTCCAGTTAAAAAGCTCAGGTAGTACTAAGTGGAGAACATGGAGAGCTGCTGCCAGTCAGAGTAGACAGTACTGACCTTGATTGACCAGTGGTCTGATTCAGTATCAGGCAGCTTCCTTGGTGTCTTTCATGAGTGTCAGAGCTGCTTCCGGTTTTGGCACTCACTGGGTGAGCACACTTTCATCAGAGCTCCGATGATAGCAACCCGTGCCTACGGTGGCTGGGAGGGATACTGGCCAGATCCAGTCCCCCCTTGAGCCCTTGTAGGGGGCTCTCAGCCTGGGGCGTGAGAGTTGCCTCTCCCAAGGCAAACGCCGAGGGATCGAGGCTCCACTTTGCCCCAGTAGGTCTCACTGCCGTATGACCAGAAATGACGACAGAGATGCACACCAGGACAAGCGTGCAGGCATTCAAAAGCATTTCTTTTACCTGGTGAAAGACGTCTGATGAAGCGTGAATCTCTCATTTGTTAATCCAGATGGCCAGATAAGCATTTAAGCCCCCGATCCTCAACTTTAAAAAGGCAGGGGGGCGTTAACTCTGCCCCACAAAGATAGGAACTCTTTAAAATTAATCAGAGAGGAGGAGGGGTGCAACCAAAGCATTTTTGGCTGAAACAGGAGGCGGATAAGCTTAAAGAGCTTTTTCTAACTGGCTTCAGAGACTTTTTAAGAACTTTCCCCAAACATAAACAACCCGTCTCTGACTACAAAAATCATGGCACCCAAAGTCAGACCTTCTCCAGGAACTGCGAGTTCAACCACATCATCATCTAAAGCGGAAGTAACCATAGACTTTCCAAATATGTTAAATGCTGCATTGTGCCCTCTGCTGGACCAGATGACAACTCTTACCACAAAATTTGATACTCTTCAAAAATGGCTTGAAGAAACTAATCAGAAGCAACTGCCAAATCAGTTTAAAAGTGGATGCCAAGACCAAAAAACTTAAGCAGCAACTGGAGGCAGTGGGGGAAAAAGAGAACCTCAGATGAACATCAATTGCTACAACTGCAAATGGAAAAATCAGCTTATGTACTGAGATTCCAGGGAGTCCTAGAACACAATGGAGAAGATCTGAAGGAGCTTTTAAGTGATGCCTTGGCACCGGTGGCAGATACTACAGTGGAACTTTTACAAATAGATATGGATATGGTTTATCAGACCTATCTAGACTACATCAAGAAAAATAATCTGCCCGTTGAGGTTTTTGTGGGATTCTCCAAAAGATCAAGCAGAGATCAAGTACTTAAAGTGACTAATGAGACTACCCTAAAAATTGAAGGTACAAACATAAAATTTTTAAAAGACATTCCATTTGAAATTAGGAAACAGAGGAAACAATATAAAAATCTGACAACCTTTCTACAGAAAAATTCCATGTCCTACAGATGGCTCTTTCTCAAAGGGCTCACTTTTAAATTTAAGTGGACTCTATTACAAAAGCCAAAGCCTTCTTGGAGCAGTGTCAAACAATGGACAAACCGAGAGGAAAAGCACAGGTCAACAAGACATCAGATCACAGTGACTATGATTTGGGAAGATATGGAGACACATCGAGCAGCTCCTCTGAGGAGAACTCTGAGTCTGAGTTAGGAGCCATTGCCCCTAAATTACATAAAGTCAGGTGAGACTTTGATAAAAATAAACCTAAAGGGAAGATACCGAAAAAATAAGAAACATGAATCCAGTTATCTGTTTGGAACTATGAATGGTCTGACATAACTCTTATGCTTCATCTTACTAAAATGTATTGTAAGTGAAATTTCAACTAAGCTATGTAATACTGAAAAGGACCCCTGCCACTTGGGCTTTTAGAGGCCTTCTTTTCTTTCTCCCATAGTTTGTAGTTCCCCCTTCCTATTTTCTGTTGCAGTTTTATAGAAAAGCAATAAAAAATTATATTTAAAAAAATGAGTGTCAGAGCTAAAATATCATGCCCAAAGAAATGCTAAAGTAGGCCTGACATTTTTATATCCACCAAGCTGAATATAAAGGTTACTGAATTAGCTTACTGCCTGAGGTAAACTAGACACAACAACAACATCAACAGAATGGATTTCCACTATTTTTTAACCTATAAACTGCAGCGGTATGTGGCCCTGAGCCAGTTTGGGGCTGTGGCACAGGGGTGTGTTCAGATGGGCAGCTAATCCCACCATTGGCCCGGCGGTAATTTGAGCTAGATCTTTTTGATCCAGCATTGCACGACCAGACAGCCCGCCTGTGAAGCACTTCAGCATGTATGCCTCCTGCGATGGATTGTCTAGATGGCATCCACCATGAGGAGCTGTGCGGTCGTCTTTTTTTTTTTTTAAATCCTGTCTGCGCATGCGCTTAGGCACCTCACCATATACTTGTTTTTCCACGCATGCGCATACTAAAAATGGTAAAAACACCACCAGCGGTACCTTCCTTTAGGTACCATTTCACTTAATAAAGTTGATTGGGTTTAGGGGACTGTCAGAAATATAACATTGTTTGGATCACTTGAGCAGAGCTCTGGGGACGTCACATATTTAAGTGGTTATGCGCGCATTGGTAAGAGTTTTTTAAAATGGCGGCCGTTCTGATTGCACGCTGATTGCACACTGATGGAACAACCTGACGGTGGAAAGTCCAGCATTGGCCCGTCGGCTAGCTTTAGACCGGACTTTAACCACTATCTTTTAAGTACGGATCCCCAACAGGGATCGACGGGCTACTAACGAAAGTGGCACAATTCCCAGATGTTGAGGTCTGGACATGCACTTTAAATCCACCAGGCACCAGGCATCTGAACGCACCCAGGGATAATTTTTTGTTGTTGTTTTTAATTCTTTTGCTCAGTTTGTGGTCTGAAGTGGGTAATTCAAACACACACACATCTGTTATGGAGAAATACAGGATATTGTGGTGCTAGTATGTTTTCTTCTCCAAGGCAAACAACAACCCAGGGGGGTAATTTAGATCATGGCAAAAATGGTTAGGGAGCAGGGGTGGGGGAGAGGGATGTTATCTGGATTAGAGGTGTAACATTTCCAGAAATTTTGAAGTCATGGGTGGAAAAAACAGGGCTCCCCCCAAAAAAAACAAGGCAGAGGAGAATTTTGAAGACAATTTAAATATATACCCTAAACTAATTTTACTGATTTGGCAACTTAAAATGCATCTGAATCTGTTATAACCAGGGCTGTTTGGGGGCAGGAACGAACAGGAACAGAGTTCCAGCTGGCTCCCAAGTTGGCCACACCCAGCAGGAACTCGAGCATAATAGGCCACACCCAAGAGCAGAAACTCATTAGGAGTGGCTACATTAGGGGTGTGTGGCCTAACATGCAAAGAAGTTCCTGCTACAAGAAAAGCCCTGGATTTTGACAACAAACAAGGTAAACAGAATAAGAAGCAAAAGGGGAGACATCTGCAGAAAAATGAGTTGTAACTAAAAATGAGCATGGTCAGCATCACTTTGGAGATTGCCTGTTTTGTGAAATTTAAAAAGTGGGCAGAGTTTCTGAAGAAGATGATTGTCCCTCTTCCCCTGCCACTGGGCTGACATCTGCCTTTAATGGGCCAGCAAAATTGATGTTCTTAAACTTCATAAGAAAGATTTCTGCATCTGAGGAGTTGACTTCCAACGATTGGTGATCTTGTGATGGTAGTGATACTTTGATGTGGTAAAGACCACCTGTTCACAGGATCATTTTACCTGTGGGACAGACTCTGCATGGTAACCTCTCCACTGGTACATAAGAACATAAGAGAAACCAATGTTGGATCAGGCCAGTGGCCCATCCAGTCCAACACTCTGTCACACAGTGGCCAAAAACACCAGGTGCCCTCAGAAGGTCCAGCAGTGGGGGCAGGAAGCCCTCCCACTGTTGCCCCCCCCCCCCCGAAAACACCAAGAATACAGAGCATCACTTGCCCCAGACTGAGAGTTCCTATCTATACTTTGTGGCTAATAGCCACTGATGGACTTCTGCTCCATATGTTTCCCTCTTGAAGCCGTCCATGCTTGTAGCTGCCACCACCTCCTGTAGCAGTGAATTCCACATGTTAATCACTCTTTGGGTGAAGAAGTACTTCCTTTTATCTGTTCTAACCCGACTGCTCAGCAATTTCATGGAGTGCCCATGAGTTCTTGTATTGTGAGAAACGGAGAAAAGAACTTCTTTCTCTACCTGCTCTATCCCATGCATAATCTTATAAACCTCGATCATGTCACCCCTCATCCGTCATTTCTCCAAGCTAAAGAGCCCCAAGCGCTTCAAACTTTCTTCACAGGGAAAGTGTTCCAACCCCTTTATAATTCTAGTTGCCCTTTTCTGCACTTTTTCCAATGCTATAATATCTTTTTTGAGGTGTGGTGACCAGAACTGTACACAGTACTCCAAATGAGGTCGCACCATCCATTTATACAGGGGCATTATGATACTGACTGATTTGTTTTCAGTTCCCTTCCTAATAACCCCCAGCATAGCGTTGGCCTTTTTCATTGCAGTCGCACACTGTCTCAACATTTTCATTGAGTTATCTACTACGACTCCAAGATCTCTCTCTTGGTCAGTCTCTGCCAGTTCGGACCCCATCAACGTGTATTTATAGTTAGAATTTTTGGCTCCAATGTGCATCACTTTGCACTTGGCCACATTAAACCCCATTTGCCATGTTGATGCCCACTCGCCCATCCTTGACAAGATCACTTTGAAGTGCCTCACAATCCTCCCTGGTTCTCACCACCCTGAACAACTTCATGTCATCTGCAAATTTAGCCACTTCACTGCTTACTCCCAACTCCAAATCATTAATAAACAAGTTAAAAAGCATCGGACCGAGTACTGATCCCTGCGGTACCCCACTGCTTACCTCCCTCCACTGAGAAAATTGCCCATTTATACTCACTCTCTGTTTCCTTTTAATTAGCCAATTTTTGATCCACAAAAGGACTTGTCCTTTTATCCCATGACTATTGAGCTTACTTAGGAGCCTTTGATGAGGAACTTTATCAGAAGCTTTCTGGAAGTCAAGGTAAACAACATCTATTGGGTCCCCCTTTTCCACATGTTTGTTTACTCCCTCAGAGAACACTAACAGGTTAGTGAGACAAGATCTTCCCTTACAGAACCCATGCTGAGTCCTCCTCAATAAATTTTGTTACCTAATTGTTACATAATTGCTTGTAAAAAATATGATAGTATAATAATTCAGGTGGGTAGCCGTGTTGGTCTGAAGCAGCAGAACAAAGTTGGAGTCCAAAGTTTCATCCAAGGTATAAGCTTTTGTGTGCATGCACACTTCTTCCATCTGAAGAAGTGAGGGTGATGCATGAAATCTTATACCTTGAATAAAATTTTGTACCTTGAATAAAATAGTCCACAAACTACTCCCGTCCAGTGCATCCACAAACCTAGAGTTATTCTGCCAGTGAACTAGGGTTGCCAACTCCAGGTTGAGGAAATCCCTGGAGATTTGGGAGTGGAGCCTGAGGAGGGTGGGGTTTGGGGGAAGGAGGGACCTAAGCAAGACCATGGACTCCACTTTCCAAAGCAGCTGTTGACCTGATCTCTGTAGTTTGGAGCTCAGTTGTAATTTCAGGAGATCTCCAGACCCCACTTGTAGGTTGGCAACCCTAAAAAATCATATTCAGCGTACTAGTTCTGCAGGAAGGCAAGATGATTTCCATGGGAACCTAACCTTTAGGAATTGATTCCAATCTAGTGTGGGAATAATTGTTGGACATAAGATATTGGTTCAGGCAAGATTTTGTATAGATGGGACAGAAAATGTTTTTATTGGTTTTGTCAAAACCGTTTTGACAACAAACAAGGTAAACAGAATAAGAAGCAAAAGGTGGGTGTGGCTGGATGACCACACTTCTGGTAACATGGGGTGTGGCATAATATGCTAATGAGCTGTGCTGTCAGGGGTGTGGCCTAATGAGTTCCTGCTGGGCTTTTTCTACAAAAAGAGCCCTGGTTATAACTTAGTGTAGAAAATTGTACTACTTGGCATAGCTATGTAACTTAAAAGGTAGGGCCACCAAAATATCTAGAAATCTAGTTAAACTTTAAAATACTAAAAACCCAGACTTTTTAAATAATATTTAAATTACCATTAAACATTATAGCATATTAATTGTAGGCAAAATATTTATATTTAAGCAAAAATATATTCTTGAAAGCATGTTGTATATGTCTCCAGTATACATAGCTATTATCATTATCTAATTCTGTAGACTGTCTTACATAAAATTGTTTTTAAAAGCATTTCACTCATTCCAAAAGGGAAAAACATTTCATGGGAATTTTTTCAATGTTCTTCAAAAATTTCCAATTGACCTATGGGGGGGGGTGAAACAAGTCCTCACACTCTTTCAGACTATATTTTTTGGGTGAGAAACCCCTTGTCTTAATAAGCATTTCACTCATTCAAAAAAAATATTTCAGAGGAGTTTCCCCCCCAGTGTTCACCCAAAATGTCCAAATTTTTCCATTGGAAAAGTTGGGAAAAATAATAAGGGAAAATGTGGGGAAATCCCTTTCTACAAATTGTTCCAGTTTTTTTTTCTGGGCCTTCACATCCCCAGTCTGGACCCAGTTTCAATCCCTTTTCAAACCTATCTTTGAGAGACTGTCATATTCACCTTAGCCCAGAGAAGGACAGGGAAGTGAGATTCGGTTGAATCTTATAGAACTCTCAGCTGCCTTTGATACCAGCACATCCATAGTACACTTTTGGACTGGTTGACTAAGCTGGGACTTAAGGGACCATGCTTCGTCTGGTCCAACACTACCAGGCAAACAGATTACCAAAGGTGGCACTGGGAAACAACTGTAAGCCTTATGTCACCTGTAACATGGAGGACCCACAAGGCTCCGTTCTGTTCCCTATGCTGTCTAAACATCTACTCTACATGATATTGTTGGCATACGGGGGTCTGTGTGTGTGTGTGTGTGTGTGTGTGTGTGTGTGTGTATGTGGTGGCTTGGAAGTTAAGATGCTGAGCTGCAGACCAGAAGGTCTGTAGTTTGGCAGTTTGAGACCTGAGTGCCGCTTGACGAAGTGAGCTCCCATCTCTGGCCCCAGCTCCCGCCAGCCTAGGAGTTTGAAAGCAAGAAATTGCAAGTAGATGAATAGGTACCACTTCAGTGGGAAGGTAACAGCGTTCCGTGTGCCTCGGCGTCTAGTCATGCCAACCACATGACCACAGAAATGTGTTCAGGACAGCTCTGGCTCTTCGGCTTGGAAACAGAGATGAGCACCTCCCCCTAGAGTTGGATTCAACAGACTTTTGAGCAAGGGAAACCTTTACCTTTACTATATATATTAAAGGCAGGGCTATTTTTGGGCAGGAATGCACCAGAATGGCATTCTGGCTGGCAAAGCCAAGGCAGGCAAGCTAGGAAAGGCCCAGGAGGTGGGGAGGCATTTAAGTGCCTCCCATAGCTTCCCCTGCTTGCCCACTGAAGGTGTGGCCTAATATACTAATAAGCTGTGCTGTCAGGGGTGTGGCCTAATATGTTAATAAGTTTCTGCTGTTGGGTGTGGCCTATTATGCTAATGAGTTCCTGCTGGGCTTTTTCTACCAAAAAAGCCCTGGGTGAATGTTTCCCTTGCTCGAAAGCCAGTCAAATCCAAACTGCTAGGTTGGCAAGAGCTGGGGCCATGGATGGGAGCTGACTCTGTCACACAGCACTAGGATCTCAAACTGCTAAGCTACAGACCTTCCAGTCTGTAGCTCAATGTCTTAATGGGCAAGATGAAGGCCAGTAAACTGAAGTTCAGTCTGAGTGAAACTGAATGCCATTGGGTTGATAATACAACCAACCAAAATCTGCACTTACCACGTGTTTGGGATGGGGGTTCCATTCTGTCTTAAAGAGAAGGTTTGCAGCTCTATTAGAACAGGCTTTCCAACAAAAGCAGGTATCTCCTTTGTGATACCTTTAACTAGCTTCAGCTGAGGCTTTTCCCTGAGAATTGTAAGCTACCTCAAGCAGGACGAGTCCCAGTGACTTTGCCATTGTTATCCATGTTCTAATTATATTTAGGATGGTATGCTACCATGTATCCTCATGGAATTGCCTTTATAATGTATGTAAGCACATTTTTATCTTGCTCTGTTACCAAGGAGCTCCAGATGGCATACATTGTCTCCCTTCCTCCATTTTACCCTCCCACTCATGAACATGACCTTATGAGGGCTACTAATAGCTGCTTTTGTTTTGGAGGGGGGATGCAAGAAATGATGATCCCAGATCTCCTCTTATCTCTATTTGACTCTGTGATTCAAGTTTCTTTTAAAATGTAAATTCCTTTATTGCATTAACAAAACTGCTATTTGTAATCCTATTTGTAGTGGAACACACTTCTACAGTATTCTGATTCTGTGACAGACGGAGAATTTGCAACCGCAGAAATACCTGGAACATCTGAAATATTCAGGAGCAAGAATTAGTCTGGAAGAGACCAAGTTGGGGGGAGGGGAGAGATGGTGTCTCCAACAGCCATGATCCCAGCTGCAGTTTCTTGGCTGGGGGCCCAGGCCTCATCCTGCTGGAACAACATCACAGCAACCTTCATCTGTCTCCTGCTGCTGGCCCTGCTGCTTGATTATGTGATGATCAGGAGGAGGAGCAGCCACTTCCCACCAGGACCTACCCCTCTGCCTTTCCTTGGGAACTTGCTGCTGTTTGATTTCAAAAATCCATATACGACTCTCAAAAATGTAAGTAACAGCCAAACCAGGTTTAGATGGCGTATAATGTTATGGAATGGTGGATGCTGAGCTCCTGTTCCTTTGAAAGAGTAATGGGGGGAACCACAGCTAAACTATGCTTCTTATGTAATCCTTCAGCCAAGGCTGCACCTGTATGCAGCAAACGTTTGACTATTCGTTGAAATATGTTGTTTGGGGTCACATGGGGCTATGGCAAGGGGCTCTTTTTCACAGTTCTCTCCTCAGAAGGGCAGTGTTTGTTCCCTTGCTCTTATTACAGCTGTCGGAAAAGTATGGAGCCACCTTCTCATTCCAGGTTGGATGGCAGAGTTTTGTCATACTGAATGGGTTCAAAATGACAAAGGAAGCAATGGGACAGAAAGCTGAGGATTTTGCTGACCGGCCACCGGTCCCACTACTGAAGATAGCAGGTTATTCAAAAAATTGTGAAGGCAAGTGTTGCGATGGGAAAGACTGCGTATTCTAGCAATATCATTATGCACTGCTGTGTCAACAATAAAACCGGCAAAAATGAAATACTATTGAAATGTAGCAGCATTGGAGCCCAGAGGTTCTCTGTCTTCATTCATTGCAGATAAAATGCTCAGCATAAAATAGCCATTCATATTTTCTACTCAATATTAATGGTGGTAGAGATAGCCTAGAACAAAAATATTTCTTGGAAGTTCACGAAATTCCTTTCCCCCATAAAATAGCACCTGTAGAATAGAAGACTAGAAGGAACTTGAAGTTTATATACCATCCACAATTCTATACTATTTTTAGTAGAAAAGTACATCTGTGTACAACCCAGTACAACCCAGAAAGTACAGCTGTGTATCCCCTTCAGCTGCTCCTCTTCCCAAAGAAACAAGGAAGAAGGAAAAGGAAGTGGGAAAGTGAGGAAGCAAAAGTGGGCAGATATGCTTAAATAAGCCATACAATCAGATGGAATGTTACAGAAATCAGGTTTCTTTCAGCCAACATATCACTAATATTAATATTTGCAGGCCAGTAGGACCGAAACTATGTTTGTATTCTTGTTGTGATTGGCACAGTTGATCACCATGGGTAGCAGAACAGCTGTCACTTGTTGGTTAAGTGGTTGGGAGGAACAGTGGTTGAAAGTAAGCATGGGCTGACCTAGACCTGAACCTGCCCTGTACTCTGGGGAGGATAGGTGAATATCGGGCCTGGAGCTTCTAAGGTGATTAGTCCACCTCCATCCTTGTAAAATAAAACCAACCATAATGGGGGGGGGGGGTGGAATACAGAACATGCTTAACTTCAGAACTTCAAATCCTTCAGGCATACTCCTGGCAACACACAGCAATGGCTGGAAGGAGCAAAGACGATTCTGTGTTTCTACCCTGAAAAACTTGGGGATGGGGAAAAAAACCCTTGAAAAGAAGATGTCTGAAGAAGCCGGATATTTGTGCTCTGAGTTCAAATCACAAGAAGGTGCATCTCATTCTTGGGGTCACTGGGAAGGCTTAGGGTGTATATGCTTCCTAGAGGGAGAGGCTGTAACTCAGTGGTAATCTGCTGTGCATATAGAAGATCCTAGGCTCAGTCACTGACACCTCCAGTTAAAAGGATCAGCTAGGAGGTGGTGTGAAAAACCTCTACCTGAGACCCTGGAGCACTGTAGAGAGTACTGATGTCAATGGACCGATGGCTTGATTCAGTATAAGACACTTTCATTTGACTCCACTGATATTCCTCAATGTCATTTTTGTCATGCCAGTGGGACAAATTGTTGGTTCTAATTTTGGTCCTGGCATCAAATATGCTCAGTGAATACTTTTTAAATGGCAACCTTGACAAGAAAATGAGAACACAAGGTAGCCCCAGCTGGATCAGATTAATAGTCAAATAAATTCCCGTACATTGTTTCCCAGTGGCCAAATGCCTTCCCAAGATTCACAGTGGAGGTACAGGAACTAAGTACTCCATCTGTTGTTGCCCCACCCCTACAACCAGAATTCAGAGCTTAACCGCCTCTGAACACAGAGCTTCCATTGACCTTTTGTGGCTAATAGTCATTGAAGGATTTATCCAGTATGAATGGTACACTGTGTAAAGAAGGCCCTGCTTTTGTCTGTCCTGAATTTTCTCTCCAATGTCACCAGGTGCCTCCAAGAGCTTGGGAGAGGCACCAAAGTTCATTCTCTGAAATTTTGCCACAGAAGTCATTTCATTTAAATCTAATATTTCCAAATTGTTAAATCCTTTCCCTTCCTGACACTTACAAGTACCTTTCAAAACAACCTTACCTTTGCACAACTGGAGGTTACCTCCTAATACTTAACTACTGAGGAAACCTCTGCTAACTATTCTGAGTCATCAACATAATGAATGAGCTGGGGCATTAGGGGGAAACCTACTTTTAAAACACCCAAGCCTGTTTAGAAGGTGTCAAAATCAGGGCTGGGCTCAAGGATTTGGGGTGTGCTCAGCAAATGACTTCACACACACACACACACACACCATAGAGAAACTACCAGCAACGGGGCTGGTTTTGGCTACCCTCCACTTCTGGTGCCCCAGGCAATAGCCTAGGTGCAACTAATGGACTGGCCCTGCCCTGGTTAATATTAGTTAATATTAGACTGGCCCCACTGCTGGACCTCCTGATGGCACCTGGTATTTTTGGCCACTGTGTGACAGCGTGTTGGACTGGATGGGCCATTGGCCTGATCAAACATTGGCTTCTCTTATATTCTTATGTTCTTATGTTTAGTGTCAAATTTTACTACTGAAATTTCTCTGCAAGTTAAACATGTTCAGCAGATAGGATTTCAGTCTGCCAGTTAAAAAAAAGAAAAACACGCAAGAATTGCCAGCGTTTGAACTAAACTATCCTCTCCAAATTCACCTGCATCCCTAATTTTTTTCTTGTCTATTTTTTGTAATACTTGCTTAATGAGAAGTGTGATATATATGATGACATACCTCTAATACTTTTCTGTTTTATCTTGCACAGGACTTCCCTTTAACCCACAAAATCTTTTAAACAATGCAATAGGCAATATTATCTGCATCTTAGTATTTGGTGATCGATTTGAATACAGTGATATAACATTCCTGAAGCTAATGCATTTGGTCCATGAACTCATGGAGGCGCTATCTGAACTCACACCCCAGGTATCTTTATAAGAGTAGATAATAAAGAAGAAGAGAGACAACCTAAATATCAGTCTGATTTGAAGTCCAAAGACCAAGCTTGAACCTGGAGAAAAAGCAGGGCAAATTACAAGTTAGAGCTGGCTCCCCTATTCCCGTAATGATGAGATAACTGGAAATTCTCCAAATTTTCTTTGTATATAGATATTGTAAATTATTACATCATTAATGCTTTGGGGATTTGAGGTTATTAACAAGGTCAGTTCACTTATTTGACAGGATAATAGCAGATCAGTGAGGTATCAGGTAACCAGGGCTATATTTGGGCAGAAACGCACAGGAACGGAGTTCCGGCTGGCTCCTGAGTTAGCCACACCCAGCAGGAACTCATTAGCATAATAGGCCACACCCAACAGCAGAAACTCATTAGGATTGGCTACGTTAGGGGTATGTGGCCTAGCATGCAAATTAATTCCTGCAACAAAAAAAGCCCTGGGTTTTGACAACAAACAAAGTAAACAGAATAAGAAGCAAAAGGTGGGTAGGGCTGGATGACCACTCCTTTGGTAACATGGGGGTGTGGCCTAATATGCTAATAAGGGGTGCTGTCAGTGGTGTGGCCTAATATGCTAATGAGTTTCTGCTGTTGGTTGTGGCCTATTATGCTAATGAGTTCCTGCTGGTTTTTTTCTACAAAAATAGCCCTGCAGATAACAATGATGCCTTCAACAGCTTTGGAACTGGCTGTTGAAACCACTAGCTAAGATCCTCCTCACAAGCCTTCATCTCTCTGCAAACATGAGGCAGGTGGTGACTGAAGACAGGGGTTTTTCTAGAATGGCACTTCTGGAATAGCACTGTGGAAAGTTCTTTCCCTTGAAGCTCACTTGGCACTGAACTTACTCTTTTAGGCACCACTCTAAAACTTTTTTTTACCCAGGCTAAGGGGTTTGAATTTTTACATTGGTTTTTACCATCTACTTCTAGCCTGAGGACTGTTTTAGGAAGATTACTGTAAGCTGCTAAACATTTTGTGCTGTTTTTATGTTTTGACTGTTTTAATGGCTTGTTGATTTAAATGACTGTATGCTGTTTTTCTTATTTTTCTTATGTTTTACTTTGTGAGGTATCTTGACCAAATGTCTGGAAAGGTAACACATGAATTTTCTTAATAAAAAGTTCAGCAATATATAGATTACCAATCCAGACCATGGACCAAACAATGCATTACAAGCTGTGACATACCATAGTAAACTGAACCCAGTGATCAATGAACCTATTTCATTGTGTGCCTGAAAAACAGCATATGTCAGCCACAGGGCAGGACAGCATGATGAAGACTGTTTGCGGCTTTAATGGGGTCTGGCCTAGATACTTCCACTCTCAAAAAAGAAGTTCTAACCCTTCAGAAGAATCATTAGTCTAATCTGGGCACATTAAAAACCACAGGAACTTGGCTATTGACTTCTGTGTTCATGGTATCCTGCATGCTTCCTCATTTAAAAACATCAGCAGAAATTGCATAAAGTTGGCACCACTTTTATTTGATGAAAGTTCAAGGTGTTCCTTGCCGTTCTGTGAAATTTAACCTTCACAGATATTGTTAGTGTGAAGTATTTGCACCTCTGTTTTGGTGGTCTGCAAATAAGATGCATAGTTGGAATAATATTTGCTTTTTAATGAACATGTTTCTAAATTGAGATACAGCATCTCAGAACAAGTTGTATCTTTATTTCCCAGACTACCAAATGAGAGAAACAGGAAAGGGCTGGGATAAAGTATGGACAAAAAGTGCTCCATACCAGTGTCTGAAAAGGTAGTAAGTTGGGAGCATTCGATCATAACAGTTTCACTGCTAGGAAAATAGCTGACAAATTGAGTTGCCAGCCCCTTCAGTAGAGGCAGAGGTCCCCCACCACTGCCAGGCCCTGCCATCTGTCACCTATCAGCTTGCTGGCAGGAGGACAGGAGAAAGAGGAAGGATCGGGCAATGTTTCCGGTGACATGGCGATATCAATTCTGGCATGCAGAGTAAGGGACATCATCACATTAGTGACATCTGGGTAATGCTCTGGTATTTCAGCAAAAACTCAATGATAGAAGCCATTTTTACCATTGAGGTTTTGCCCAAATATCAGAACATTGCTGTTACATTGATGTGTGATGATGTCACTTCTGCTGCACACCAGAAGTGATGTAGCCACATTGCTAGCAATGTCACCTCCATCTCCCTCCTGCTCCTGGTAAGTTCCCCCCATCCCCCACCAATTGCCAGGAGAAACCTGGCAACCCTATGATAAATACTACCCTTAATAAGTATTCTTTCTTCTTTGCTTGTTCATATACCAGATGATGGCTGGAAGATCCTTGTTGTCCTATTTGCCGGGACCACACCATAAACTTAAGTCAACCTTTAATAGTCTTTGTGCCATATTAAGGCAGATTGTGAATGATCATAAGAACACTAGAGATCCCACCTTCCAAAGAGATATGATTGATGCATTTCTGGAAGAGATGGAAAAGGTAGGAAGAAATCTACGGACACAGACCCCTCATTACAGTTTGGATCTCAGCTTATTAGCGGTGGAAGAACTACAAATTACCTTAGGGCCAAATTACACAAGGCGTTTTTAGCAGGTTGTGTTTGGGTTCCTGGGCAGAATTCATGAAGGAGTTGAGGTTCAGAATTTAAATCAGATTTTCAAAGAGACTTAGCAGAATTCTTAGGAGGCTATAGATGTAGGCAAGTGCAGGCTGTGTAATGGCCTTCCATTGGCCTGAGAAATGGCTTCAGGTTTCAGCATGGCTAGATAAGGATGCCAGCTTCCAGGTGGGACCTGGGGATCCCCCAGAATTATACCTCATCTCCAGACTACAGAGATCAGTTCCCCTGAAGAAAATGGGTCCTTTGGAGGGTGGATTCTATGGCATTGTACCCCACCAAGTTCCCTGTCCTCCCCAGGCTCCATCCCCATATCTCTAGGTGTTTCCCAACCTGGATCTGACAACCCTAACCCCATCTCCCACTGGTGGCCAAGGGGGACCAGGCAACACTATGGCTAGATGACAGTATTGGACGTTGTTAACACAACAGGTATCAGCAAAGAAAGTTAGCCATTTTCATTGAGCAGAGGGGGGAGCCTGTCCCATCTCCTTCATCATCTTTGCCAGAAATACTAGTAGCGGTATTGGTAGTTGAATCATACATATGCAAATGCATATGTGGCCTGCATATTACCCTTTGTATTGTCTTTTCACCTTGTATCTAGGGACATATGAGCACCAGTTTCTTCACCTCTTACTTTTTTTAGCTGAAATTATGTGCAGGTTACTGCTAACATGCACAGTCATTGCCAATCCACAGGTTAGCTCCCAAACTTAATATAATGTTGATTACTGGCACATCAATTGCCAACTTTTCATTTCCTTCAGGCCAAGGGAAAACCAGACAGCAGTTTTATTGAGCAGAACCTCATTAAGATTATTCCTGAGTGGTTTGCAGCAGGCACTGAGACAACTGCTTCCACCATACTCTGGGGGCTGCTGAAAATGGTCCTTCATCCTGAAGTTCAGGGTAAGTGATGAACATTAGGGGAAATGCAGACATACTTCACAGTGTTGTTTGCATACTGGAGGGCATTTCCATTCGTCTAAAGATACAGTTAGATTCAAGAACAGTGGCACATTAGAGACCAGCAAGATTTTTGGGTTATGAACTTTCGAGAGTCAAAGTTCCCTTTCATCAGACACCAGTTTGAATATCTAAATTTCGTTTTCCATTTGGTAGACACTTCATTGGCTGCCCATCTGTTACTAGGATCACTTTAAGGCAGGGGTATCAAACATACGGCCCGGGGGCTGAAAACAGCCCATCCTTGGCTCTTGCCCACTCCTCGAGTAGCTGATGTGAGGGAGGGAAGGCAGGAGGTTGCTTGGGAGGGGCAGGTGGATGAGCAGTGAGGTGTGTGTGTGGTCGAAGCTGTCAAGAAATGGAAAGAAAATGGCTAGGGGACAGGGCTAAGAGGGTGAGTAGGGTTGCCAGATCGACTTATCTTGCCAGTGGCGGGTGGGAGGCAGCTTTCCGGGAGTGGGGTGGGTGGGGCAATGTTGCCAACACAATGATGTCACACAGAAGTGACACCATCACACCAGGGATGTGACTCACTCGGCATAATCTGCCCTGAGCCCTGTGAGAAAAGTGGCCTATGAATAATGCTGATGTTCCATTGATGTTCCATTGATGTTCATAGGCAATAAAATAAATAGACCATTTAGCAATTTCCCATTAGGAAGAACAAAAAGTGTCACCCAACCACTTGGAGGGATGGTTCATTGCCCAGGGAAAACATAACTGTGATTGCTTGTTAGATGTTCAGTGTTACCATTAACAGTCTGCCTCTTTCGTGACCACCATTTCTACCCCTCTTAGCTCATGACCAGTGTTCCCTCTAAGCTGAGTTAGTGTGAGCTGACTCACAGTTTTTTTAGCTCACACATTTTTGCCTTAGCTCAAGAAGGATGGCTCCAGAGCAAACTAACTTATGCCGTAGCCAAATCACTCGCTCACAACTTTAATGCCAGTAGCTCACAAAGTAGAATTTTTGCTTACAAGACTCCACAGCTTAGAGGGAACATTGCCCATGACCAGCCCACCTGATCTGCCCTCTTGGGAAAGTATTGCCTACCCTTGTCCAAAGAGTATGCTCTCTTCTTGCAGGGTATTTATTTTATTTTATTTATTTATTATTTGTATTTGTATCCCGCCTAGCTGGACAAGCCAGCTCAAGGCAGCTAACAAAATCATAAACAAATGGTACTCAGTTAAAATACAGTACTTCTACATAAGATTTACAGAGTAAAACAGCAAAAGATGGCAGCAATTTCGGTCACACCCCACAAAAAGAAGCAGCGTCCCATAAGTCCCAGGCCAGGAGAGTTCCACTGGCTGTTTCCTCAGTGGCCCGTTTCCCCACGGGTAGCTCCTAATCGCAGGCCTGGCTGAAGAGCTCCACTATTAAAACTCACATCAGCAGCTTCTGCTGGGTCTGGAAGTAAAAGTTGGTGCTGGAGATGTCTCCATCCTATAGCTGGATTTTTTTTGTGACCCTAAATCCAGTTTGGGAAGCAGGCTCATTCACACAACACGTATCTCTAATTATCAGGTGTATAGATTATGTGTAAGTAACATCAGAGCAAAGAGGTCACTGCTAACTTGGTTTGAGAGATCAGTGAAAACTTAGTTCTTTACATCAGTCAGACTCAGGTAGGATTGATGATAATCCAAAAGAAGCAGCCTGGAGAGCTGATATTTACATTTCCAAAACCCAGAGTAAGGGCAAATGAGGTTTACTCATACTAGCTTTGGGATGAAGAGGACTGCTCCAAAAGTATCAGCTTGACTCTACTTGGCACACTTTATGAGAAAGGACAGAATTTTAAGCACAGAGCAAGAAACGAGTGGGGCATGTGTGTGGCTGTACGACAACTAGGGAGGTGTGCATGCAGGGATGAAGGAGGAGGGCTGTGTGCAGCAGGAACAAGTGAGAGAAGCGGAGAGGTGCAACAGATAGTTGACCAATGTAAGATAAGTTTTCAGGACACTTACAGAATCTTGTACCTTTCCCCCATCTATATCAGAAGATAGCTGTGGGGGGATTTCTATTAGCAGAAAGATGTGCAAGAGAAAGTGTTGAACCCTCACCACCTGCCCCCCAATCCAGGTGTGCCACCTTCCCAATCCAAATCCCCCTTCCCAGGCAGTCACTATTTAATTTCAAAGAAAACACTAGGAAGTCTGATCATCAGTCTTTCATTTACAGAGCAAATTAGCTACAAAAATACCATTTGGACCTCTTTGGAGGGAAAGGTAGTATATTCATGCAATACATTAATAATAAATTAATATTTCCAGAAAAAGTCCATGAAGAAATTGAGAAAGTTCTTGGCAAGCACAAAGCACCCATGATGGAGGATCAAGCAAAGCTGCCTTACACTAACGCTGTCATCCATGAAATCCAGCGTTATGCTGATATCATACCTGTGACATTACCTTATATAACATACCAAGATACTGAAGTTGGCAAATTTGTCTTCCCAAAGGTACAGTCCCTTCAAAACATGCTTTTAGGAAATAAAATAAGAGCTGCCAAATTATATAAAAGACCCAGCATGATGGTGATAATCACTCTTTATTAGCACCAGTAGGTTCAACTTTAACTCACGATTACATAGCAAAACACTGTGGTTGGCTGGGATAAAAGGTTGGTGATGGACAACCAAAAAAGGGCACCACATCCCCCCCCCCCCCCAAATCCACCACCTCAGCTAAACTTATAGAAGAGCTGTCCTGGGCTACCCTTGCCAAATGCAGCTTAGCTGCCTGCCTTCAGCTGATACACTGCAGAAAACTGTAAGAACAGGTAACATCTTAGGGCACTGCCCCAGTGTGCCATCCTAAAAGTATTTCACTTACTATGGAGCCAAGTACAACAGCACAGCCTTACATCTCTGTACTTACTTTCTCCATTTGACACCACAGCAGGATGGATTCACTGTTCTTTGCAAAGTTTCAAGGCACCACTGCAAATAGCAACAACATTCTGAGCAGTGCATCTGTTGGTATAAAGTACTGGAGTCAGAGATGCTTCAAGTGAATTCAGCTCATAAAGTTTATTGAGTGGAGAAGATAACAAGCCAGACTGAGGTCCAGGGGCCTGCTTATATTCGTACTAAAGCTGCACTCCTGACCTCACCCGATGAAGCAGATAGGTTAGGTTTCTCACGGAAGTGCGCTATAGGGCTCCCATTGGATCCCAAGTGCACGACTGGTTTAATTTACGATCTGGTCAGGCTATTGTCTGCCGGATCGAGCTCAGGCAGCTAGCCCGACCATGTGCATTTTGGTGACCATGTGGCAGTCACCATTAAAGACATTACACCCCTCTCCCCATAGTCCAGACCCCCCTAGCATACATTTTTAAGTAGGATGGCCGCCTTCGTTCTTGATCAGAACGACGTGGCACACTTGCGACAGGAGATGAGTCTGGGGCGGCAGCAGGCGATACCAGGATTTGTTCCGTTGGCTCCAGTACCCAAGGGATGTCCTGGGGACTGTCGGCCAGGGGGGAATTTGAGGTGCTTCTGCTGTTGGTTCCGCGTTCCAGCTATCTTCCTGGGTAGGAATGGAGATCTCGTCCTCAGCCTCATCTGGGGTGTCGTAGTCAGGAGACTGGAGTCTGCGGTGGAGCTGGTCAATGTGTCGTCTCCAAACTTGACCTTCTTCTCCCGTGACGTCATACGAGAGAGGTCTGGTTGCATATACAATCCAGCCCAGAACCCATGCTGGGCCTTTCACAAAGTTCTGCACATATATGGGGTCTTTTGGGAAAAAAAACCCGAGGGGCCTCTTGTCGTTCTGTGTACTGGAGCTTGGTCGGGGTGCAGGTGATCCAGTCTGGTCGTGAGTCACCGCCCCATGAGGAGTCCAGCTGGGCTGTGTCCAGTTGCCATATGAGGAGTCGTTCACTGGCCGATCAGGAACTCCACTAGCTTATGGTGCCAGTCACCTTTGTCCATGCGGCACAGGGCATCTTTAGTAGTGCAAACCATGAGTTCAGCCTGGCCACTGGTTGTGGGGTGGAAGGGTGCAGATCACACATGCTGGGTTCCGTAGTATTCCATGAAGGCCTGGAATTATCTGGATGTGAAAGCCATGCCATTGTCCATTACCAGCATGTTGGGGATGCCATGCATGCTGAAGATGCGCCACATGGCCCAGATGGCCGCTTGAGACGGTGTTGCAGACACGGGGACCACCTCTAACCATTTGGTGTAGCTGTCCATGAGGATGAAGAACAGCTGTCCCTGGAAAGGTCCCGTGAAGTCCAAGTGTAGCCTCGCCCATGGCTTGTGAGGATTCCCAAGGCCGCACGGGTGCATGAGGAGGGTTGGGCTGAGATTCCTGGCATTTGTTGCATTGTCTGACTCACTCCTCTATTTCAGCATCTAGCCCTTGCCACTATATGTAGCTTCGAGCCAGAGCTTTCATCCGGACAATGCTGGGATGCGTTTCATGGAGTGCAGTGAGGACCTTCTTGTGCAAATATTCCCACCCGCGTGCCCCAGAGAATGCACCCTTTGTGAGTGGACAGTTCATTTTGCCTGGTTGAATATGCAGTGAACTTGGATCCCGGATTGCTGGGACACCCCCTTCCCACCCAGTCCAAGACACGGGAAAGGGTGTGGTGTGCTTCGCGATGTCCCTCACCTGGATGGGCTTGTCAGGCAGGTCCTCAAGCATCGTTACATGAGGCACTGGGGCTGGGTCACAGGACAGGAGCAAAAGGCAGCTGAGGGCATCCACATGCCCCATCGACTTCCCAAGGCAGTGGACCAGCTCATACTGGTAGCCAGCCAAGAAGATTGACCAGCACAGGACCCGGGGTGGGAGCATCTGTGGTGTCTGGTGATTGGGAGCCAGGAGACCCAAGAGCAGCTTGTGATTCATGGCGATCGTGAAGTGCCGGCTGTACAGATACTCATGGCACTTTTTTACTCCCGCCACGATGGCCAGCACCTCCTTGTCAATTTGCGCATAGTTGTGCTCCACCAGTGACAAGGTGCAGGAGTAATAGGTGATGTGGACCTCCCACCCATCCACCAGGCAGTGTCCCAGGATGGCTCCCACTCCGTAGGGTGATGCGTCGCATACCAGCACCACCGGGAGGGACTCATCAAAGTGGGCCAGGACTGCGTTGGATGCCAGCATATCCTTGATGGCCTAGAACACCGAGGCATAGCGGGGGGCCCAATGGAGTGGCTCCTCTACCGCCGCCTTATGGGGAAGGAAGGCTTGGTAGAAATTGAGCAGCCCCAAAATGCCTGGAGTTCTACCTTTGATGTAGGTGCTTTGGCCTCTGTGATGGCACGGACCTTCTCTGGGGTTGGATGGATGCCCTGCACATCCATGGTGAATCCCAGGAACTTGACCAATGGGACTCCAAGGAGGCACTTTTCCCTCTTGACCTTCAAGCGGGCATTGGCGAAGGACTGCAGGACTGAGTAGAGCCGGGTCTTGAAGGTCTCGACGTCTGGTGCAGTGATCAGAACGTCATCGAAGAAGAGCTGGACCCTGGGGATACCTTTAAGTAAACGATCCATTGGTTCCTGAAAGATCCCCAGGGCAACACTGACCCCGAATTGTAAATGCCTGACTTTGAAGGCCCCCCGATGCGTCACAGTCATCTGAGCCTCTGCCGTGGCATCATCCACCGGGAGCTGCTGGTAGGCCTGTGCCAGATCCAGCTTTCCAAATATTTTTGCTTTGGCTAATGATGCAAGGACATGACTTATAACTGAAACCGGGTATGCATGGTTCTGGAGCACCTTGTTTAATGTGCGTTTGTAATCCGCACATATTCTGATGTCCCCATTTTGCTTCATGGGGGCTACTGTGGGGGTCTCCCACCTAGTGTGGGAAACTGGTTCTAAGACCCCCTGGGTGACCAGCTGGTCCAGCTCCTTGTCTGTCTTAGGGTGGACTGCCAGCGGGGGCCAGCAGGCTGCCAGGCAAATATGGGCCTGATGGCCAAGTCCAGGTCTAATGAGACGGGAGGGCCCATGTAGGTGCCCAGTGTGCCATCGAAAACAGCCGGAAATTCATCACAGACTGCCTGGAAGCCTGTGCCATGTGTATGGTTCACCCTTATTACTCCCAGTCCCAGGGGTCCGAACCATGATAGCCCCAACAAGCTGGAAAGAAGAAGAAGAAGAAGAAGAAGAAGAAGAGATTGGATTTATACCCCGCCCTCCACTCCCCAAGGGAGTCTCAGAGCGGCTTACAAACTCCTTTTCCCTTCCCCTCCCCACAACAGACACCCTGTGAGGTAGGTGGGGCTGAGAGCGCTCTTTCCCAAGCTGTCCTTGAGGGAACAGCTGGTCCAGAGTGATGGCTTGCCCAAGGTCATCCAGCCAGGTGCAAGTGGAGGAGTGGGGAATCAAACCCGGTTCTCCCAGATTAGAGTCCGCGCACTTCACCACTACACCAAACTGGCTTCCCTTCCACAACCAGGAGGTCCAAAAGTCCATCAAAGTCCTTGAACTGGACTCTGAATTTGCCCAGGCCCTTGATGGTGATGGGATTTTTCTGAAAATCCCGCAATTGCAGTCCTGTGGGCTTCCGCAGCCGGGCCTCCTCCTGTGGGCAGAGTTTGTGAAGGGTGTTCACCGAGATAATGGAGTAGGCAGACCCCATGTCTAGTTCCATGTGGCAGGGGGACCCCTCTATGGAGACTGGCACAAAAAATCTTATTCGGGGTATCCTTGGGCAAGCTCATTACCTGGTGGTGGGATGATGTTGTGGAGTGCAGGTCCACGGCTTTGTAATGCACAGCTTGAGTATGCTGGGAGGCCTGGGAGTGACAATCCCAGGCAATGTGCCCCTTCCTGCCACATGACCGGCACTCTATGTCCCGGAAACAGCATGTCCGACGGTCATGCGGGTCTCCGCAGCTGGCACACGAGACTCTGGTGCTGTGTTGAGGTGCCGGGGTGGATGATGTCATTGGCCTGGAACCGGCCAAGATGTGCCCTTCTGTTGCGGCTTTGGCAGATCTCCTTTGTGGGTGGCAGCATAGCTGCAGAACGTCATCCTTGTCTAAGGCCTCGGAGCTGGAGGATGCAGTGGTGTGGTGGGTGGCTGTGGAGGAGCCATGTCGATCCTTTTGCGCTGTCTCAAAAATGCAGACCGTCTGGAAGGCCTTCTCCAAAGTCATGTCGGTGAGGGCAACCAACTTTTGGCATAGCTTTGGGTCGTGGATTCCCCACATGAAACTCTTCAGGAGGTTGTCTTCAACTGACACAAATTCACAGCAGACCACAAGTCTGCGGAGGTTGGCCATGAAAGCGGCCACAGTCTCACCTGGCTTCTGTGAGCAGCCGCAGAAGTCCATGCGCATGGCTATCATGGAAGGTTTTGGCACGAAGTAGTTATTCAGCGCCATGATGATTTCATCATAGGAAGATTCAGCTAAGGTGCGAGGTGAGACGAGGCTACGAACCAAGCACAGGGTGTCGACCCCGCATGTGCTCAGGAGCCAAGACTTCTTACCGGCATCGGTGACCTCCTGTACTTCATAGAAATACTGGAGCCTTGCTTCACCGAGAACGAGCGGATCAGCATTCGATGCGCTGCTGGGGACCAGTGCAGCCGATGGCGATGCAGTGAGGCACTGGAGCCTTGCTTCGCTGGGAGCGGCTGGATCGATGTCCAGAGTGGTGCTGGAGTCGGCTGGAGAGTCACTCATTCAGATCCCATCCTCGTTGCCAGTATAAAGTACTGGAGTCGGAGATGCTTCAAGTGAATTTAGCTCATAAAGTTTATTGAGTGGAGAAGATGACATGCCAGACTGAGGTCCAGGGGCCTGCTTATATTCGTACTAAAGCCCTGCCCCTGGCTTCGCCCGATGAAGCGGATAGGTTAGATTTCCTGCAGAAGTGCGCTATAGGACCCCCATCGGACCCCAAGCACATGATTGGTCTAATTTACGATCTGGTCAGGCTATTGTCTGCCAGATCAAGTTCAGGCAGCTAGCCCGACCATGTGCATTTCGGCTAGGGCTGCCAAGTCCAACTTGGGAAATATCTGGGGTCTTTGGGGGTGGAGCCAGGAGACTTTGGGGGTGGAGCCAGGAGAAAGGAAGTGACATCATTTTGTGATGTCACATCCTGTGATGTTGCTTCCACATGCTGACACATGAACTCATGAAGTTTCCTAATACTGAATCAGGCCATTGGTCCATCAAGGTCAGTATTGACTACTCAGACAGGTAGTGGCTCTCCAGGGTCTCAGGCTGAGATCTTTAATGTCACCTATTACCTGATCCTTTTTTAGCTGAAGAGGCTGATACCTCCTGCATGTCAAGCAGATGCTCTTATCACTGAGCAACGGCCCTACTGAATCCTTCCTCATCTCAGCAGAATATGAAGCACTAAGTGCTACACAAGTGCTGAATATGATTTTCATATCATAAGAACAGGAGAGAAGCCACAGTGGATCGGCCCATCCAGTACAGCCCATCCAGTACAACACTCTGTGTCACAACAGTGGCCAAAAATACCAGGTGCCCTCAGGAGGTCCAGCAGCGGGGCCAGAACTCCAGAAGCCCTCCCACTGTTGCCCCCCAAGCACCAAGAATTCAGAGCCTCACTGCCCCAGACAAAGGGTTCCATTTAGACCTTGTGGCTAATAATAGCCACTGATAGACCTCTGCTGGATGGGGACAGAGAGAGAGAGACAGACAGACAGACAGACAGAAAAAAGAAAGAAAGAGGGAGAGAGAGAGAAGGGGAAAAAACTGGCAGAGGCACTTACTTCCATTTAGACCTTGTGGCTATAATAGCCACTGATAGACCTCTGCTGGATGGGGACAGAGAGAGAGACAGACAGACAGACAGACAGAAAAAAGAAAGGGAGAGAGAATGAAAAGAGCTGGAAGAGAAACTCACCTTGCCAGCCACATGCAAAAGCAGCTCCTTCAGTCCCTCCTTAATCTCTGGGCGGGGCTCTCTTGCTGTGGAAGAAGCTCTCTTGCTGACTTCTTAAAGGGGAAATGTCTGGCGAGGCTTTTTAATGCAGGGCAGGCTCTCTGCAGACATTTCCCTTTTAAGGCAGCCATTTTGTCCCCCCGGTGGCCATCTTTGGAAAAGCGGGAGGTAAGCTCTAAAAATCGGTGTTTCCCCCGCCCAAGCGGGGGACTTGGCAGCCCTAATTTCGGCAACCACATGGCGGTTGCCATTAAAGACATTACAGTTGGTAATAAACAAGATATCAGAAACCCATTCCAGATACAACAGAAAATTTACTCCACACTGCATTTATACTTCATACGTTGAACTTTTTCTGTTTCGGTTAATTTGAGCTTCTGTTCTTAAAAATTTGGGCTGTCCACAAAATAAACACTTGTCCCAAGAGTTTTTTAACGTGACTGTTCAAACAGATGCATCAGAGCACAAGGAGATTTAAAATGAAAAAATCTTGCTCTGCAGCAGCCTTAAATCAGAGGATTTACTCTATATCTGCCTCACTGTAAACTTGAATGCTGTAGGTACAGGAATCGGTCCTATTTTTTCATAGCCAGACTGTCTGGGTAGGAATATAATAAATAATATGGAAATCTGTTCCTTCCGTCTCCCTGCCCAATTTTATTCCCTCTTTTGTTCTCCTTTTTATTTCTCCTTTCTCTGTATACTTGACTAACCCTCTCCTGCTAGTTTGTATAATAGTTTTACTTGGAAGGGTGAAAACATTTTCTCCCTGTAGAAGCAGGGAGATCAAAATATGGCATTTGCTGCCAGAGGATGTGGTGATGGCCACAGGAATAAAGAGCTTTAAAAGGGGGATTAGATAGGTTCATGGAGGATAGATCTACCAGTGGCTACAAGCCATGGTGACTGCGGGGAACCACCACATTCAGAGGCACTAAACCTCTGAATTCCAGAGCCAGGAGGTAACATCAGGGGAAGGTCTTGGCCTATGTGCCCTGCTGTTGGCAGTCCAGAGGAACTGGTTGACCACTGTGTGAAACAGGATGCTGGACCACTGGTCTGATCCAGCAGGGACCTCCTGATGTACTGAGAAAGATTGTAAATTCAGAAGTACACAATCCTGTGATTCTTACAGTTAGGAACTGACCTCTGGAAATCAGATTCTTGACAACCAGCAGAACATTCTAACCTGTTTGTTTCCATACCATATTAGGAGACCATAGTCTTCAATCACTTGTCTTCGGTGCTGAAGGATGAAACCATGTGGGAGAAGCCACACCAGTTTTACCCTGAGCACTTCCTAGATGCCAATGGACAGTTTGTCAAGCGAGAGGCCTTCCTTCCTTTCTCTGCAGGTAAACCCAAGAGGGAGGAAGATGGTTTGGGAATGGGTTGCTGCTGAATATGTTAATGCTCCCACATTGCTTCATGCCTTCCATAGATTGTACCCACTAAAACCTGAGGGGGACGGGTGAGCTTTGGGGAGGCAGAATGTCAGCGAATGCTGCCATCTCCTGCCTGGGAGGTGGGAAGAGTGAACCTTTGATGTCAGGTCTGTGGAATGTTATGTTATATTTCTCATGGCATGCTTATCACTCTTTGAGCTGCTCTGACCTTGAGAGACTGCTGGTGCCTCCCCATGTATCTCTTCTCCTGTCTGACTCTAATTCTTCCCGCTTTTTCCCTGGGAACCATAAACCAGTATTTTGAGCGCCTTTTCTTTGGCTTGGTGATTGGTTGCAATTCTTTACCAGACCCTTTTTTGAATCCTGTATAATTGTCCTGCTTGGGGCTGTGTCAGCCATTACTAACACAAGAAGTGCAGATGACCACAACAGACCTTTCTCAATAAAGACTTCCTTTTCTAGGACACTTGTTGTTGACTGACTCTGTAGGACTCTCACAGCCCCTTTCTTTGTGTGTCTGGGATGTATGCATAGAAGCAGCTGCAACCTTTCTGGTCCATGCTGTTTTCTCCTTAACCCACCACTCTGTGGGACAGCTATTGGCTCCATTTCAGAAGTCCACATTACTGACTTGGCTGCAGTAAGTTTGCAGTGGAGCCAATTGCTGTGACATTATCTCAATAGTGGTCATGTCTGAATTTGGAAAATAGGCTTGGGGTGGGGAAGTTATTTCATAATTAAAAAAAAAAATTGGTTTAGCCAAGGCCAATTCCACACTGAAAAATGGAAGAGTTTACTGTCATTTCTATGGACAGAAAGACAGTGAGAGACAGGCATGCAGGGACAGAGAGTTAGACTCTAAGCTCACCCTTCTCCTGCTCTTGTACACAAATTATTCTGCTTCCCTTTCTTGCAGGTCGCCATGCCTGCCCTGGAGAACCACTGGCTAGAATGGAGCTTTTCATCTTCTTCACCAGCCTCCTGCAGCATTTCACTTTCTGCATTCCTGAGAACCATTCCAGGCCCAAGGAAGACAGGATCTTTGCCCTTACAGCCATTCCAGCCCCTTTCCAGATCTGTGCCATCCCCAGATAATATTTCACCTGTCTGCTGCCAAATCTGTGATGGCCTAAATTTGCAACTTGCCAGGACAGAACTTGTGGAAATGTTTTGCATGATGTTTATCCTTGTGATCGTCTGCTTTGAAAACAATGTGCCTGTGAATAAAACAGAACCATTAGGGTTTTGGTGGTGTTGGGATTTTTTACATGTGCCATGGAAACAAACACCAGTGGTTCTTTATCAGATCAAGAAAATGTCTTACTCAGAAGATCCATAGCTGCAGTAAAGAGGATGCTTCTACTTGTGTATGGATTTCTCCCTTTTGCTTCAGGTAAGGCCCTGGACCTTCTGGGTCCCAGCCAGTTTGCCCAGGGCAGGAAATTTGCCTTGCTGGTCAGTCTCAGGTCCTCAGTTACAGAGTGGTAGGAGTTTTAGCAATACCCAGATTTTCTGCTGCCTCCTTATATATCTGCTCCCAAGGAGACTCAGAAACTTTGAGGGAGTCCTTCATGCTCCAGGTCTGCTATACCAATTTATAGAATGTAATTCATTTTTATAACTGTGGTGAGCGCCTCTTGTCTCTTTAAGTTTTGCGCTGGGAACGTTATCTGTATGTTCCTAGATAAACAAGAACGCTATGCGTCATTGTAAGGCAGCACCAACTTTTGAAGTAAGGAATGAGCGGTAGCCCATTTGTCTTTGGGAACTGAAAGGTTATGGTGAGTTTAGGTTGCTGGGGCTTTAGTTCTTATGGTGACATATTATTTATTATGTGGTATGTTAAATAGAGTTGTGCTTTTGCATAGGAAATAAATTCTGGATGCTGAACACTTTGGGAACTTGATTCAGTTGCAAATTGATTCTAGCACATACGTACTTTACATATTGAGAACTGAGGTAAAAAAATTATAATTAATAAAAGGACACCTTTTGATGAATATTCATTGTTATTTCCATTGACATGTATTACATTGGATGTATCTGTTTTGTATTCAGTTCACTGAGGAAGCATTAGTGAAACTAAGAGAAAAAGCTGGCATCTTCGTCTCTCTTCACTGGATACTGTTCTGTGAGCCTTGTGCCCTAAGTAAAGAAGAAACATTTACTGAAATAGATATTTTTCCTTGTATATTGATATTCACTTGTCCTTTAATTAGTCTGTGGGCCTTGTGCCTGAGTAATAAAGAAAGAATGTATGTAATCAAGTTCTTATGCACTGTTTCTCTGTGATTAGGTGATGTTGATATAAATTGTGTTGGTATTAATTTTCTCTGCATCATTACAGTGCTTTTGTATTTTTTTCCCAGCCAATTTGCCCAGGGCAGGAAATTTGCCTTGCTGGTCAGTCTCAGGTCCTCAGTTACAGAGTAGCAGAAGTTTTAGCAATACCCAGGTCTTCTGCTGCCTCCTTATATATCTGCTCTCAAGGAGACTCAGAAACTTTGAGGGAGTCCTTCATGCTCCAGGTCTGCTGGAGCTGAAAGACACTCAAGCAGGCCCCTTAGTCCTCAGTCAGCCCTTGGCTCTTGAGAGTCATCAGGGCTTCTGGCTAACAGTTGCCTTTCTCTCTAATCAGCATTCTCCTTAGAGAGAGCTATTCCAGTCCACATAGTTGCTATCGTAAGATGGAAAGGCATAGTTCAGCTTTTCAGCTTTAATTTAATTAGTATGCTAAGGAGTTGGTTGCCTGAATGCAAATGGAAATCTCAGCAGTTAACTGCCTCTCTGTGCCTTTTTTTGCATGCAACAGATAGGTCATTGCAGTGCACACCTCCTTCCCTATCTGCTGCAGCTTCCAGTGACAATATGGTTGTGTTGTTTTTAGCATCTGCAACCTGCTTTAGGGCTCAGGTCCCCACTTTTCTTACCCCATGCATTTTCTGTTTGAAATATTCATAGTTAGCGTCTTTTGAATTTGCTTCCTTTTAAATTCCAGACGTGGATTTTCCACAGCTTCAACCACCAACCTGTGTGGGTGAGAGGCAGCTCATTATCTTAAGAGACTATGAAAAGCAAATAATTCACCCCTTCATCATCACTGGGTTCATTAGCAGGTAGGTGGAAGACATGTGAAGTAGGGCTGCACACACTAAATGGATTTAACTGGTAGATTAATCACCTAAAAATTTGAAGATGAGAGATGAAAATCTAAACACTATCTACAAAATATAGAAATGTGATGCTCTGTTCTGGAGAGCAGGGTATATTCTGAAATAATAGTGATGCTGTTTTTATTGTTTGTTTAATTGTTGGAAGCTGTCCTGAGCCCTGCTTGGCGGAGAAAGAAGCGGGATAAAAATTGAATGAATGAATGAATAAAAAAATGAAATCATTTAAAGCATGTCACAGTTTTATATTGTCCTGAAATTGTGAAAGCCAAATGAGGTACATTGCGTGTATGACAAAAGGGGTGTAGAGGTTCTTTTTTCAGTAATTAATACATCTAATAAACCTAAAATCACCCGTGCATAGCAAGCTGCTGATGGCTCCATGGCAGGCAGCAATAGAGGCAGCTAACTAACACATGCTGACACAGCCATGTCCCTAATATCCGCCTGCCCCCTCACACATAAAAAAATAACAATGGAGGGAAGAAAGGAAATGTCACCTATTGTAAGGAGGATTAAAACATGACTAGTAGGAGCCCTACAAAAAACAGGCAAGTGGGGGAAGGGGGCAAATGGGCCACACAACTTTTGCATGCCAATTAGGGGTGTGCACACAGTATAAACCAAGCCAAAAATATACCAAATAAATTCCTTATTGGTATTGGGTATTTTCTCAGCTGATCACTGAGGGTGCTAGTGATTTGGCTATCCAAAAATGACTGCCCCCCCCCCCCGAAAACCCAAAAATATTCAGAATTTTTCAGGGCTACCAGATAGATGCAATTGCAGAGCACTCAAAGGGCTCTCAGTCCATTTAAATGCTTCAGTGTGAACTATCAGGCATTTAAAAGGACTGTGTTCCCTTTAAACGCCTTTAGAGTTCACTTGCCATGGCGTAGAGTTGTGCTGTGGCTTGAAAAGGGTATTTATCCCTTTAAACACCCCTTTAAACACGTACCTCCATTGGAGACAATGGAGGATGGGGGTACCTTCTTCTGGGGCCCATAGACTTGGATTCTTTGGTCCAATCTTTTTGAAACTTGGGGGAGGGGGTTGAGGAGAGGCACCAGCAGCTATGCTGCCTCTACCTAACCCCCCCCCCCCCCCCAAGCCTCAGATACCCCTGGATCGATTCTCCATTATAGCTTATGGGAACCATTGACTATAAAGGTCCCCATAGAATATAATGGAACTGAAAAAATTCAACATTCTGGAATATTTCCTGAATCCCAATATCATACTGATACTGGATTTGGGAATATACCTGAACCTGAAAAATTCTGATTTTTTTTTGTGCATATCCCTAATGCCAATGGCATTAGATTTGGATTTTTTTTCAACTCGCATTATTATATATACAAAGTTAAATAAAATATTTTTTTCATTGTCTGTGTTTCTTTTCTAGCTACTGAAAGTTTGGGTCCAGTGGCATGTTTAAGACCAAACTGCTTCAGACCAACACAGCTACCCATCAGAATCTTATTTTCTAGCCATTATCATCATTTGTTTTATTTCATGATTATTACTGAAAATAATTTTGTCATATAGAGGAGGGGCCCTGTCCTGGATAGGCCTGGCCCAGCCTGATCTCGTCAGATCTCAGAAGCTAAGTAGGGCAGATGTGGAGGCAGGCAATGGCAAACCACCTCCGAATGTCTCTTGCCTTGAAAACCCTACGGGGTCACCATAAGTCAGCTGTGACTTGACAGCAAAAAAAAAAAAAAACAGAGGAGGGGGTGTTAAAAAAATATCCACCTCGGGCACCAAATAGGCTAGGTATGCCACTGCTAAGTACATCCCTTATTATAGCCAGAGGACAGAAGGATGGCTGGCCAGGAAGGAACAGAAAGGATGGCTGAGAAGCCATAAGGCACACAAGTGAAATCAGTATGATATCCCAGGCAGCAGCTTGCACTACTCAGGTCAGAGTTGGCCCTGAAATAGAAAACATCCACAGGACTCTAGCCCATGCACTGGCTTCCCTAACAAAGTCACAGGTCATTTTTGAGATTCCACTTAACAGCAGCAATTTATGGTGAGTCTTGTAGTGACAGAGTTTATAATTCAGAGATTATTGTCATTTTTAGTGTTAAGGGACTAGTAGTTTGAAGACTTGCTTGAGGATCACATGACCTTAGATACTTCTAGAACAAGGATTAGAGACTGCAATATAAGCTGCTTCAGCTGTTACATAAGAATATAAGAAGAGCCCTGCTGGATCAGACCAATGGTCCATCTAGTCCAGCATCCTGTCTCACAAAGTGCTCAGCCAGTTCTTCTGGTTGGCCAACAACGTGGCATGGAGGCCGAGGTCTTCTCCTGGCTCTGGGATTCAGAGGTTTAGTGTCTCTGAATGTGAAGGTTCCCCTCAGTCAACCTGGCTAGTAGCCACTGATAGACATATTCTCCATGAATCTGTCTAATCCCCTTTTAAAGTTCTTTATTCCTGCGGCCATCACTACATCCTCTGGCACCAAATTCCATAGTTTGTTCTTAATATTAAAGCTGTTTTAAGCCATTCCTCATTCTGTCTTTATTATAGCCCTATACTGCTATAACAGAGACTCAGCCTTGATACCATGGCAAGCAATTTATGCCCTATACAAACATATAAGAACAAATGACATTTAATACACTTTTGCTTTTGCTTTTAAAATCAGTGCAGCCAAATGTTCGAGCCTTATTGTTGCTACCCATAAGGAGGCTCCTTATCTACCTCTGCAAGACCTAGCCTCATCTGAGAAAAATCTGGAGCTTTTTGATGACAGCATTGAACTTTGTGGATAACACAATGAACTGCACAAATGGAGAAGCAAATCAAAAAGAAGGAAGACCTGGAATTTCTGACACAGGGCACATAGCACATAAGGAACACAAATGGTAACTTAGCATTTGCTACCACAGGTTTCTCACCTAGACTTGCGAACCTCCTGGTGGAACCTGGAAATTTCCCAGAATTACAGCTGACCTTCAGACAACATGTATCAGTTCCCCCTGGGGGGGGGGGGGGAAGCTTCCCCAAAGCATGGCCTCCGCAGGCCTCACTCCCAAATCTCCAGGAATTTCCCAGTCCAGAATTGACAACACTATTCTCACCCCCATTCAAGAAGCTCAATATGGCACTTAAATGTTTCTTGTGAGTTTTGATGTAATGTATGTTTTATTGTAGCCTCTGTGTTATTTCTTCATCCTAGTTCATTTGATTGGCTTATGCTTCACTGATGCAGCCTAACCTACTATATATAAGCCAGTCTCTTCACACACACCCCCCCCCAAAAAAGTATTGTAAATACTGCACAAACACTTTGTACTCAATGAAGCAAGAGACCATTGTGGTCCTAATATACAACATACCCCATGGCATAGATCTGCCACTGGAGCACAACTCTTACCCTTCAACTGTTTCAGTTTGTGTAATGTTAACTTAAATTATATGTATTAATAGTTAAATGGTGCCATCTGCTGGGCAAAATCACCATAGCATGACTTTTCAATCAAAAAATAATTAAGAACATAAGAGAAGCCATGTCGGATCAGGCCAATGGCCCATCCAGTCCAACACTGTGTAACACAGTGGTCAAACCCAGGTGCCATCAGGAGATCCACCAGTGGGATCAGAACTCCAGAAGCCTTCCCCAAGCACCTAGAATTCAGAGCATCACTGCCGCAGACACAGTTTTCCATCTATAGCTGTGGCAAATATCCACTGATGGACCTCTGCTCCACATATTTATCCAGTCCCCTCTGTGCTTGTATCCACCACCACTTCTTGCAGCAGGGAATTCCATATGTTAATTATTGTTTGGGTGAAGAAGTACTTCTTTTTATCTGTTCTAAACCTACTGCCCATTAATTTAATAGAGTGCCCATGAGTTCTTGAATTGTGAGAAAGGAGAAAAACACCTCTTTCTCTACCTTCTCTATCACATGAATAATTTTGTAAACTTCTAGCATGTCATCCCTCAAGTTTGCAGAAGGTCCCAGATTCAATCTCCAACATGGATCAGGCAGTAGGTGTTGTGAAAGACCTCTGCCTGAGACCCCTGGAGAGCTGTTGCCAGTCTGAGTAGACAAGACTGACCTTGATGGACTGATAATCTGATTCAGTATAATACCACAACAAGAAAAAACTGTGGCAGAACTGATGCTATATAAAGTATTACCAAAATATAGTCATGTGTATTATTAATTTCTGCAGAAACTAATTCAAAATCAAACTAGAGGAATTTCAGCATGTGCAAAATGCGTAGGAATTAATCATCAAAAATTCTACAATCCAGAAGCCCAGCAATCCAAAAATCAAAAAAGTTCAGCAGTCCAAAGATCTAGACGAGGATTCCAAATAATTCCCCTGTTTCGGTTATCTTCCTCAGAAGAGAACTACTATTACTGCATCAAAAATGCTTCTGTTCTCCAAATCAAATTCTAAACATTGTTGAATGTTCAAATGATCAGAAATATGTACTACAAATGGGCTACCAGTCATATATTGAAGAAGAAACTCTTTCCAAAGTTGGTATAGTCTCCTGTAGGGAAGGGACATCAGGCATCTCTGAGAGAAACATTTGGTGAGGCTGGAACTAGGGTGCCAAGTGTTGGGCAGCAGAAAGCAGGGAAGAGGGTCACTCACTTCACTGGGCTGCCCTTTTCTGCTGTTGAGGATGCCAGAGTCTGCAGGCTGCTCTACAATATCTATCCCTGGTACACCAAGTTTTCTGTTCTTGGTATGAGGAGGTGCCATGGCTCAGTGGCAGAGCAAATACTTGGCATGCAGAAGGTCCCAAATTCAATCCCAGGTATCTCCAGTTAAAAGGATATGGTAATAGGTGACATGAAAGACCTCTATATAAGGCCCTGGAGAACCACTGCAAATCTGAGTAGATAATAGTGACATTGATGGACCAATGGTCTGATTCAGTACAAGGCAGCTTCATATGTGTTCATGTGTGTGTACACGATTCCTTCTCATACTACACTGAACAGAACCATGGTGCCTTCCTGGTCTACCAGAGATCATGTAAAGGCACAGCAGTCCTGTGCTTATGGGAGATACATGCACTTCACATCCAACATCTGGACCTGCTGTCAGTTGCAGCACATGTATCTCTCCCTGACTTTGCATTGGTGGCAACATATTTGAATATTTTGATGTTAATATTTAATATTTGTTATTTGCTTATTGTTTTTTACCCTATTGATTTTATTGTTGTAAGTCGCCACGAGATCTTCTGGGTAAATGGTGATTAAAAAATCTAATAAATTAAAAACCTGAGGATGTTGGGGGTGGGGCAACTAGCACTAGGCAGGATGAGAAGGGCAGCTATTGTCAGGCTTTAGTCCATGCCAAGGTACTGGAGAAGGCACATGTGGTGGCCAATATTTCTGCTGCTATCAAGAAGCAGTTTGTGGCATGGGTAGGCAGGAATGTCTCCATGGGCTACATGGTGACTGATGGTGGTGCAAATATTTAGGCAGCAGCACAGGTTGTGGGCCTAAAACACATTTACCGCATGGCCCACCTCCTTCATCTGATGGTGATGAATGCCCTTGGTTTGGGTTCTGCAGAGAATACTGAATCTGATGCTGTGACTTGTGATTTCTAGCATATGCTCCACAACCGCAGGAGCCTTATGAGTCACTCTTTGCACAGAGTAAAGGCTACCCATTCACTGTGTCAGAAGCAAATGTTGACAGGTGTTCCAGAATACCACCTGATCAGTGATATCAGCACTCACTGGAACTCCATCTGCACCATACTTGAGTGTGTAGTGGTGCAGAAGAGCACCCTGAACAATGTGGCCTTCGAGGTCAACATTGACCAGGGAGAGAGGCAGTTCAACAATGAGTGGCTGTGTCTCCCCCCACCCCAGACAGTGGAGATCCTTAAGCCCTTTAAGGAGTCCCCCAAAGCACTCTCGTCTAACATGGCAAGCCTGGGTCACATAATTCCCTTGACCTGAACACTTCAGGAGACGATGGACACCTTTCTGGAACCAGGCACAGGACATGCGGACATTGTTCCAGCAGTGTGTGTGTTGGTGTAGGGGCTGCAAGAGGGCATCACATCCTGCCTGAAGCCTCTCACGAAGCAGATGGTCTACATTGTTGGTGACCATGTGTGACTGTCAGCTATGCTGCCATGTAGAGTGGGGGGGATTGCTCAGCCTCTGGTATTCTAAGTTTCAATTCTCCTGCATCCTTTATCTCCTACACTGACAAGGCTTGACCTTGGAGAAGATAGAGACGCTCACTGCTTTCCCACTGGGAACTAAAAGCTGTTAGCTTTAGCGCAAACGTAACCTGCTGCTTATTGGCTTGTATCCACCAGACGACCCTTGTTTGAACCTGGTATATCTACCCCTTCCCTCCTTTGTAATGGCAGTCTCAACACGAGAAGTGTTTAGAGCAGTACAGAATACTGTAATCAATAAACTGATCCTGCTTAAGGAATGTTGTTGGTTTCTGATATCTGGGGACTCCGACAGTGACCCATGCATGAAGGGTAGCCTCACCTGGCAGGGCAGCCAGCCCATTTGCTGGAGAAACAAAGTCTCTTGATGAGTGTGGCATTTGCAGGCCAAGAGGGGCATGCTGAATCCAGAAGAATCCAGAAGCTCTACTACTCCCCGCACAGCCTCTTCTTTTAGACACGGCCCCCATGGCCATAGGCCAAGATGATCATGGAGATGGAGACCATCAGGGAGGCAACTGGGCCCAGTGGAAATGGGAGGTGCTTGAGCCAGGCTTCAGCAGATGCGATGGTGAAGGTCTACCTGTTGGAGCCCTACAAGCTGCATTTCACCAATTTGCTGAGCAGCTGGGCCAGGAAAGAGATACTCTGGCCAGACCTCTCTCTTGTGGCTCAGAGGCTCCTCTTGCACCCTCTGACAAGCATACAGAGTGAGCGTGTTTTCTCCCGAATGAGTGACATTGTCAACCCACATCGTTCACATCAGTTCCCCTGGAGAGTTGAGCAGATGGTCTTCCTGAAGGCTAACTTGCTGCTCTTCAACTACCAAGGCCGGGGTGCTGAGAGTGAGTGAAGTGGGCACATGCTTGTACCTGCATCCTTTTTGCCTTGCTGGGGAGCTGAAGGAAAACACTCCTCTGAAAGTAGTATAGATAAAACAGCTAGACTGGAGTGCAGTAGCACTTTAGAGTCCAACAAGATTTTCCGGATACGAACTTTCGAGAATCAAAGCTCTCTTCATCAGATACTTCATCTGACGAATATACTACCTGTCAACTACATTGTTCTGCTGCAGACCCACATGAGATAATGAGTAAGAATACTGTTTATCTAACTGACAACTGGGCAGCCAAAATATGTTAGCTATGTCCTCTACTTCTGCAGGAATGGGCTTAGAAAACAAGCATAACAGCTAGTTCTTTGTGATCATGAACATAGTGAAAATGAAGGACTGTGACACATGCTTGAAGAGGGCATAATTCATCAAATGGGGATGTACATGTATTGCAGGTATGTAAGAATGTGCTAGATTATGTTGTGTCACCACAATGATTTTCACAAAAATAGTCTGCTTTCTTGGAGGAACATAATTAAACAAATGAGTAAATACACGTGGCTGACTGTCGAATGTATGTAAATGCTGTGTTGCATTCTGACCCAAATGACTACTGGGCAACACTGGGACAGAGATTACCCACTGGAATGTATTGGACGTATGTAACTGCTGGGTGGTCATTCTGGCAAAGAATGGGATACAAAAATGCGAACAGATTATTCGAATGAATGCATTCAATGATAGCCTTTGCCGGTCATACACACAGATAAAATTTACACAAAACTTTTGCTTACATGACCAAATGTTTATCTAGTCAGTAAAGAAATTGATATACGAGAGAATATTAGCACAGACAAAAAAAATGTTTTGTTTACATGACAAAATGTGAAGCACGCTTGGGAAGACACAATTTGACAAATGATTAAATGCTTGTATTGAATAACAGTATTTGTGTTACCTGTATGGATTTCTCTGAAATTCTGCTAAATGGCAATAGTCCCTCAAGATCAGCTTCTGAACAGCCAAGCCCCTTTGTTGCAATGTTCCCTCTAAGCTGTTAGTGTAAGTTAGCTCAGTTTTTTTGCCTCCAGCTCACACATTTTTGTCTTAGCTCAGGAAGGGTGGCTCCAGAGCAAACTAATTTATGCAGTAGCCAAATCCCTCGCTCACAATTTTAATGCCAGTAGCTCACAATGTAGAATTTTTGCCCACAAGACTCCACAGCTTAGAGGGAGCATTGCTTTGTTGTAATGCTTTCCAGTGGTCCTTCAGAAAATCATTGGATTTCTACAGTCATTCAGAAGGAACCAATGCATCCCAATGGTCATCCTTTCTCCATTTTAATTTCACCCCATTAAGATACTCTATGCATGAGAGACATCCGTTCACTTATATACACTATAAAAGTCATAAATACATTATTTTCAATAGAACAAAGTTTGAGTCCAGTGGCACCTTTATGACTAACAAAGTTTAATTCTGGGTATAAGCTTAAGTGCGTATGCACACTTAATCAGAGTGTGCATGCACACGAAAGCTTATACCCAGAATCAAATTTTATTGGCCTTAAAGGTGCTCCTGGACTCGAACTTTGTTCTGTTGCTTCAGACCAACACGGCTACCCACCTGAATCGATATATTATTTTCATTATTCACTATGATTGTACTGATTTGGTGAAAGCTTAGCAAGGAAAGCAAGGAAAAGAGTTTGAATGTGCACAACTAACCCCTTGGGAAAAGTTTCTGTTCTGCATGTTTCTAGTTTGTTCCTTTTGAGTTCCTGAGAAGGACACCAAAAAGCCATTTTTATTGCTGCAAGGTCTGCAGTGACCCTGTGTTCACAATATTACATGTAGTACGTATTTCCAACTGGCACTTACATCTGGGAGAAGTAAAGGTGAAGCATCTTGAAATTAATGTGTTGCATAGTTCCAACTAAAAGCAGGGAGGCAGGCCCTGGAGAGTAATGGCTTCAGTGCCTCCTGCACTTCATGAAATCCATGCACAAAGTAAACAAAGTGAGATAGCCAGCAATGTGAGATTACTCCATGTGGCAAGGAACTGGGAGGGCGACCAGAGGAATAGCTCCATCATCTCTCCCCTGGTTCAATCCCCTCATGCTTTCCTTTTCTTGTGAAATTTTCCACCTGCTAGTCTGCTTCCTTTTGTTGTTGTTGTTCCCTTCTATGTTGTTGTTTTCAGCCAGTGCTCATTCTATTTTGGATAAACGTATTGAGCAGAGATCCAAAAGTGGCTATTAGCCATAACATATAGATTGAACATAATGTCTGGGGCAGTGATGCTCTGTATTCTAGGTGCCTGGAGGACAACAGTGGAAAGGCTTCTGGAGTTCTGGCCCTGCTGGTGGACCTCCTGATGGTACCTGGGTTTTGTCTACTGCGTGACACCGAGTGTTGGTCTGGACAGGCCATTGGCCTGATCCAACATGGCTTCTCTTATGTTCTGATGTTCGCTGGGCTCTCTCTAAGCTGCAAGCTGTCTGGCTCAAATTTCTCGTTAGCATGTCTTTCACAACAAATGAAACATAGACCAGCCTTCATGAAAGTGATAGCTCTCCTCCCATGTTCATTTGAGGCACTCAGATTTCTTCTAGCATCATTACCTTTTATTTAGAAAGCACCTAAATTACTAGACACCATATAGCACAAAGGAAGAGGATGAATCATAAATATCTCCAGTATATGGAGTTTGCTAATAATTATCAATGGACTAGTATAATTCCACTCCACTCCCCTTACCTATTTCTAAGACACAATTCTTGATTTCTCACTTTTGTTGTTGTTCAGTCGCACAGTCAAGTCCGACTCTTCGCAACCTCATGGACCACATCACACCAGGCCCTCCTATCTTCCGCTGTCCTCCGGAGTTCACTCAATTTCATGTTTGTTGCATCAATAATACTGTCTAACCATCTCTTCCTTTGCTGTCCCGTTCTTCTTTGACCTTCAATCATTTCCAGCATCAGGATCTTCTCCAGTGAGGGCTCCCTTCTCATTTGGTGGCCAAAGTATTTGAGCTTCAGCTTCAGTATCTGGCCTCCCAGGGAACAAGTCAGGGTTGATTTATTTTAGGATTGACTGATTTGATCTCCTTGCAGTCCAAGGGACTCTCAAGAGTCTTCTCTAGCACCATAATTCAAATGCATCTGTTCTTCAGCACTCATCCTTCCATATGGTCCAACTCTCACAGTCAGTTTGGTGTAGAGAGCCAGTTTGGTGTAGTGGTTAAGTGCGCGGACTCTAATCTGGGAGAACCGGGTCTGATTCCCCACTCCTCCACTTGCACCTGGCTGGATGACCTTGGGCAAGCCATAGCTCTGTACCAGCTGTTCCCTCAAGGACAGCTTGGGAAAGAGCTCTCTCAGCCCCACCTACCTCACAGGGGGACTGTTGTGGGGAGGGGAAGGGAAAGGAGTTTGTAAGCCGCTCTGAGACTCCCTTGGGGAGTGAAGGGCGGGGTATAAATCCAATCTCTTCTCTTCTTCTTCTTCTACTCAGAATACCATTGCTTTAACCATATGGACTTTTGTTGGCAGGGTGATCAACATACACTCCTACCTGACTTTAGGAATTTTAAGGCAGGTAATTTTTCAGATTGTTACAGTGTTGAAGAACTGTCATTGTCATAGTACACATTCATGTGTGTCCCAGCGTGATTTATGATCATTCTGTTACATGCAGAATATATTCAAACAGCGCTGATTTCAAGTTACATCTAGCTCTTTGGGGGACAAGAGGCAATAAATCAATTACATTCCACAGGAAAAACAAAGTCCCATAAATGTCTGTATCTCTAAATTAGTGAGACTCAAAATCCCTTCTTAGAAGAGAACACAGAAATCACTGGGAAGCCATTGTATTAAGAGATAAATTTAAGGTGTTGCATGAAGAATAATTTGAGGCCAAACTAGGTAGTTTTACCTTGTGTCGTATGCTCACAGGCACAGTCTCTTGCTAGTCATGTACCTCTCTTTTAACATTCCAATTCAGGTATCATAAAAGTGGAAAGAAGTTGTTCATAGCTGTACCAGTCCAAAAGTAAAATCCAAAAACACTATCCACATTATACATTTTATTAAGGACCAATCAAATGACACAACAGTGTGTGAGCTTTTGAGTTCTCCAGAATTCTTCAGGCTGGATGTTACAAAATAAGTGAAAATGTATAAAGGGGGGTGGGGAGAAATGCTAGCCAGCACTAGCCCCCAGAAGCATGACCAGAGCAACTGCAACACATGTATGTACATTTGGTATGCCTGTTGCTAGTTCCTACTGGATGGTGCTGAAGTTGATTCAGACTTAGATGCTAACCAATACATTTACTACATGAAATGGCAGGCTTATATTCGTATTTGCCCTCATGCAAGTGCTTACAAAAATACAGTTTCCACTAGGAGTGAAATTAATTAGACTAGAAGCTGCTTGTGATGTGGTCTAAAATCTTTCTACCTCTCCTTTAATTATACGGCAAAGTAGAAAGACCAGTACAGTGTAGTAGCTAAAGTGTCAGATTAGGGTCTGGGAGAACCAGGTTCAATCCCTCAGTCTGCCATGGAAACCTGAATTGGAAGATTACATTGAACAAATGAAACATGCCCTCTAGTGTCAGATATCAGTTTAACATGCTTATTCAGGCACTTGTGCGGAAGTCTTTTTATTATTATTTTGTGAAATCAAAACAATGTAATACTTTAGGGGTATTTTTAGTTTGGGGAAATAATGATTAGGCCTTCTGGCTTCTCTCCCAACTTTAAGGTAAATTTTGCAAAAATATGGAGCAACAAAAGCAAAATTTAAAGGAAAAAACTATGCAGCAGCAAGAGAAATATTAAATGTATGAAGCAATAAAGATGAAGAACAGCAGACTTGTAACAGCAGCCAATAGTTCAATCCTCTGCAGTATGAGGAATACCTAAATGCACTGAAATCAAGACAGAAGAGGGAACGGTTGAGAGCTGCACAAGGTAAAAAATCTTAAATACTGAAAGGGTCACCCGTCCTTCCTTTTGTTTCTGAGTCTTGGATGCACTTGCAGATGCATTTCTCCAACTTTGTCTTACAAGCATGAGGCTACAACTTCAGCATTAAAAAACAACTGAAATTTGTAAGATGGTTGAGTGTGTGCGTTCTCATGAAGTGGGTATGAATGGTATCCATACCTTGTGAAAAGGTACTTCTTTGGAATTTAGTAAGTTTTCCTTACAGTATAGTCCTTACCATTGTTTGCTAATAATGATAAAGGCCACGATAATAATGATAAATGCCATACTGTAAGGAAGATTACAAGGTATGGATACTATATACATATCCACTGCATGAAGACTCACATAAACAATGCTCCTACTTAGAAGTATGTTCTATTGAGTTTTTACTTACAAGTCTATACAAGCCTGCAGCCTTAGAATCTTAAGACACACTGAGGAACCTTCCAATATTTCTGTAATCAATTTAACATTACAGAAGGGAAACTCAAAACCTTCTTATAATCAAATTGCTGTCCAAGCACTTTGCCACATTCTCCAGCTGCTCAGCATATCCATGATGTTTCAAATCAAGTTGACAGCTGGGTATAAAACTAATCTCTGCCACAGAAGGTGCCACCTGTTGTTTTCATCTCACCATATTCTTATTCATCCTCTTACCTCCACTGTTGTAGCATCCCCCATTAGGCAGTCAGTGGGCCTACCTGCAACTGGTGTTTAAGTGGTCATCTGCACAATCCCCGCAAGGTGATTATCCATCCAGAGCAGGCATTCCTGCCCCATTCAAGTGCAGGGAAATGGCCTGTATGTACAAGCCCCCAAAGAAACCCTCCCTGCTTAGTTCCTTCTATGCTGGAATGCTAGTGTCAACTAATGGCCAAGCTGCATATTACATTGGAGATCTGTGATTAGATAACCCATTTTATCTGTGGGGCTGGACAAAGGATTTTTAAAACTCTTTTCACCTGCACCATTTCTTTTCTGATTGAAACTGGTCCCCAGGGCTGCAATTAGATCTGAGAAAACATTAAACCTTCCACTGACCAGTATCACAGCCGGTCTAAATCGTGACCCATAAAGCTCCTTTTGAGGATCAAAACAATTATCCAGAGAAGTGGTTGTGGGTTCCCAACATAATATATATGTCGTACACCCTAACAAATGAAAGATATCAGCAGTGGAGAAGGATTGCAGATTGCATGAATGCACAAATGATCATTCAAAATCCACCAACAGGATCCACCAAGGATCTTTTCTCTGAACTCAGTACAACCTTGAACACCACATACACTGCCCAGCACATATAATCTCATCCCATATGAGTCCTGAAAGAAAAATCTCTATTTCATTTATAGAATTACATAAATAGACCATACTACAATGGGTTTGGTTCTCCTGCTGAGCACCCTGGACCCCATTTCTCACCCTCACCTGGGTTCTGAACACCAGTTATATAGCATTCAACCTCTGTTTCTTCATATTATCTATGCAATTTGATAACTGGTAAACTAGAGTATCTGGAGGTGAGTGCTGGTGAGCTCACTGCAAGAAGCTTGAAGCACAGGTCTCTGGCAGGTGGTATCAGCATCAGCTTTCACACTGGAAGCACAGTATCTGATAAATATGATGGAACAGCTCACATAGCAGCCCTTCAGAGTTTAAACAGGGATAAGCCCACCTAGTCTAGCAAAAGACTGACGACATGTTCTGGCTCAGTGGTAAAGGTTCTGCTTGGTATCCCTGGCATCTCCAGTTAAAAGGATCACGTGGAAAGCCTCCGAGACCCTAGGGAACTGCTGCCAGTCTGAGAAGACAATACTGACCTTGAAGGACCAATGGTCTGATTGTCAGCTTCATGTGTTCATGTGGGTGTCCTTTGAATTGACGGCTTTTGATGTTTGTATGCACAGGTTGTTTAGCCAGCTGGTAACAGCAAGCAATAGTAGAGACTACCCTGCAAGTACTTAGGAACAAACATGTTTGTTCGTAATAAAAGTTCAGTAGCAGAAAAAAATGTATTTGCCCATTTAAAGTTCTTCAGTTCAAAGAAGGTAGGAAGCTAAAGCCCTGCAGCCATTTAAGGTGTTTACAGAGTGTGTCTTATAACCTGTAGATTCTGGAAAGATGACAAGTAGATTTATATCCTGGGTTAGCTGGAGCCGAGAAGTGCTCTGGGGGTGGGGGGAGTTAAATCAGGCCAGAGAATAACTGTGGCCGGGTCACATGGCCCTTTAAAGTGGGAGGAACTGCTGTTTCCTCCCGCATTTAAAAGTACCCTTCAGACTGGCCGGGACAACTCCCACGCCGAAGTGGGCACAATTGCGGGTTCCTTCCGCGTTTTCCGACCCCCGGGAAAATCAAGTATTTTCCCAGAGGTCGTGCAAGGAACCCGCAATTGAGCCGATCTGGACAGCCCTCTCTCGCAATGATTGCGAGAGAGGGCTGTCTGATTGTCCCTCCAGGGTTTTTTTCCTTTTTTGCACTTGGGTGCTTGGGCACTCAAGTGCCCAAGTGCAAAAAGGGGGAGGGAAACCACCCTGCACTCCGCTCTGGGCCCTGAGCCCCGCCCCCCGCCCCCCCCCCCCCGGCATGCTTCTCCCCCAAACTTACCAGGCGGCAACCGGTGGGGGCCCAGAGCAGAGAACGGGGCCCAGAGCGGAGCACGGGGTGAGCCAGCCAGCCAGGACGGGTCCAGTGGCGACGGCGGCTGGCATAGAGCGCTTTCCTGTGAGCAGGAAGGGTGCCTTCCTCCCCGTCCACCCCCCGCCGGGGTTGGGATGTATGAACATCCCAACCCGAAAGAAAAAAACCAGATAAAGTCCCAGCGGGACTTTATCCAGGATTCAGGTGCCGTTTGACCACGGCCTGTATCCTTGCACCTCCACAAAAAATGGGTAACAACATGGGCCAAGTAACTTACAGCAGAATCATATGCAGAGCTACTTCAGTCTAAATCCATTCATCTTAACGGTAGAAAAGAGCAAGAGTCCAGTAGCACCTTAAAGACTAACAAAAGGTTGTGGCAGGTTATGAGATTTTGTGAGTCACTGCTCATTTTTTCAGCCCATAGCCTACCACAGATTTTGTTAGTCTTTAAGATGCTACTGGACTCTTGCTTTTCTACTGCTACAGACCAACTAACACAGCTACCCATCCCAATTTATCTTCATTTTAATGGGTTTATTCTAGATTAGTATTAATCCTAGTATTAATCAGTACTACATAGGATTGCACTGTTACTTGATGGGCAGAGGTAACAGCCATCAGAAAAGCTGTCTTAAAAGAAAGGCCAAGGTCAAAAGTCCATAGTGTTAAGTCTTACACATGATTTGAAACATAACTAGGAGGAGGATTCAGACTCAGATCAGGGATTTGACTACTGGGTGTGTTAATGTCCCAATCCCTTTCCAGAAAAGCTTCAAAAGTGGATGAAAAAGAAATGTGATGACCTTCTACCAAAGAAGGTGTTAACACCAGGATGACTGATGGATGAAGAGGAAGTTCTTGGAGGGCAGATGGAGACCACTAAATGTTCAGTATCTCTGGTAAAGAACAGGAAAGGGTGTAAAGATCACACAATCAAGACCCCATGGCTGCTAAAATTTTGGGAAGGGGTTAGCCATATTGAGTAATGTAAGACTGCAGCTCAGAGGCAGGATCTGGTCTGGATGAACTCTCAATATTGTGAAGCCAATGGACTGGATGTTGCAGAAGGTCAGAAATTGCTATCAAGACAGGATGCACAAAGCACCTTTGGGACAAAAAGAAAAGTTGTGTGGCAGTTATTGGGCTATGAAAACGCTGCTTGCTCTGTTGGTTACTATTTTAAAAACAATTTGAGGTATCACAAAGAACACCCAGGAGGGACCTCATCCATTTCTTTGTCAGGGCATCCCTGCTCATCCTGAAGCAAACCTTCTTGCTCTTGTTGTTGAAGAGGGTTGCAAAAGGATCCAAGGCATCTCCATGTAGGGGAAGTATCTCAGGTGCTGCTGACAAGGCTCGTGGACTGTTTACCTGGTTGGTCACCTACCATTTTTGTCAGATTGGCAACATGAATTGCCTCTGGGAACAATATACATAAGCATCCCCAAATGTTCATGGCCTGTGTGCAGTGGAATCAATGTCCCCTTTTCATCATATATTATTTCATACTTTATGTACCAGAAAATTGGCATGAACCCTTCAACCCAGGGAAATTCATGTGCCCTCTTGATGTTAGTTTCATAGAATCATAGAGTTGGACGGGACCTCCAGGGTCATATGGTCGAGCCCCCTGCACAATGCAGGAAATGCACAAATACCTCCCCCTCCACACCTGCAGCACTACTGTTCCACACCCAGAAGATGACAAAAAAAACCCTTCAGGATCCCTGGCCAAACCAGCCTGTAGAAAAATTGCTTCCTGACCCCAAAGTGGTGATCAGTATTTCCCTGGGCGTGTAAGAAAAGGCCACAAGAACTAAGCACTGAGGCAATCCTTCCTGCCCTCCCTCTCATGATCTGCCTAAGTTCACAGAATCTGCATTGCTGTCAGATGGCCATCTAGCCTCTGTTTGAAAACCTCCAAAGGAGAGCCCACCCCCTCCCGAGGAAGCCTGTTCCACTGAGGAACAACTTTAACTGTAATGAATTGACAGTGCATCTGTTGCAGGGCAGTGATGGTATCAGAAAGCCAAATCTGAATTCTTATAGTAGGCTTGATAATGCACCCCATTTGGAGATCTTGATAGGAATATCGAACATCCTGGACTACCAGTCACAATGCATCCAAAACCATAAAAAGAACCACAGTTGCGGGCCTCATTTGTAGAAAAAGAGGGTGGATGCCATTAATTCCAACTGCATGTTGATACACGACAGGAAATCCAATACAAATACTGTGGAAGCTTAATCCCAAGGGAGAAAAGCACAAGAGTTGAATACCCAATCATGTTGGTTCTGAGCCTCTTCTATGTTGACAAAGAGGTTGAGTAAAGTAGCAGGTCAAGTTTAAACTGAAATCATCAAAGGAGAAAACTATCACAAGGGGCAGTGGATTTTATTGTCTTGGAGCATTCAATTGTTTATAGTTTTAACACTAATCCCTTTCCATTGAAGGGACAATTGTTGCTGAGATACTTTTAAGCTCCTGCTTTATTTACCTTGCACCCAATAGCATCAATTGAGTGGGTTGTGGGTAGACAACATGATTTCCTAGATTAAGTGAACTATTCTGATCCTTTGCATTCTGGCTTCAGGCCTGGATACAGTACTGAAAACAGCCTGGTTGATCTGTACTGGGGGAATAGGGGGAGTATGACCCTACTGATTCCCTTGGACTTCTCAGTGGCTTTCAGTACGATCAGTCATGATAGTCTTCTTGGTCACATTTCAGGGTTGCGACTGGGATGTACCATTTTGCAGTGGTTTCCGTCCTCCCTGGCAGATACATTTCAGGTAATGCTGGGAGACTGCTAGTCAGCTCCTGAGCCTCTGACCTATGGAATTCCATCTTCTCTCCCATGTTCTAACAATTTGGGTTGGGCTGTCACCAGTGTTCCCTCTAAGCTGAGTTTGTGTGAGCTAGCTCACAGTTTTTTAGCCTCCGGCTCACACATTTTTATCCTAGCTCAGGAAGGATGGCTCCAGAGCAAACTAACTTATGCAGTATCCAAATTGCTCACTCACAACTTTAATGCCAGTAGCTCACGAAACAGAATTTTTGCTCACAAGACTCCAGAGCTTAGAGGGAGTATTGGCTGTCACCAATATGCAAACTACACTTAGCTCACAGTTCCAGCTGAACCCAGGGAGGCTGTAGAAATGCTGAACCAGTGCCTGGAGGCAGTTTTAAATTGGACGAGAATTAACAAACTGAAGCTGAACCCTGACAAGACAGAAGTACTACTAACTACTTGACTCTCATCAACTTTATTTTTCGAGATTAAAAAAAAAATCTGTATTTCCACTTTCAATTGCTTCTTTCATGAGATTAGAAACAGATAGCCTAGAATCTGTCTAGTAAACCACTAAGGCTATTCTAGGCTCCCACCACATTGGGTGATGTTTTGATGGCGGTACTCTCCAGGTTCAGAAGCTCAGAGGACTCATTACATATGTCTTGTCCACTGTGTAAGATTATGGAGAAAGCCCTATCTGAAAACAACGCAGTTAAGAAGATGCATAAACAACTGAAGACAACTGCAAAAAAAATGACTTGTTTACAGAAAAAAGGAACTACATTAAATTCCACAGAAGAAAACAAGGTTAAAATGAAGTTTATTAGGTTTTTTTGTGATTTTTTTGTTTTAGTTTTTTTTTATATAAAACTGTTTGTGAAACAGCTATTTTATTCCCATGGCAGAGTGACCCCTGAAAGATGCACTAACCCCTTCTTAAGGCCTTAACAAGAGAAACAGTTTTTTTTAAACTCAAATGTTTAAAAATTACACAATGTACAAACAAACAAAAAGTAACCATGTGGTGTATGCTGCTAAATTGACATTCTCCCTCCCTTCCTTTGGGAAACAAAAGACAGAGAAAAGAAGGGTTAATTAGATTTTCCTGGTCAGCTTAACACACACTGATTATGTCGACATTCAGACTTCCTGGTGAACGCCCCCTTCTGGTAGGCAAGCCAACATCCTCCTCTCAACTGCTCTGGGAAAAGGCAGCAGCTCCTTGGAATGATTTGGGAGTATTTGTCAATGCCAAGAATGGCTCAAATCCCCCACCTTTTGGTACAGACAGAATCATGTCTATAAGGTCAAAGTATCCGTATATGAAGCTAACAGAAGTCACATGACATCGGTGTCTTCTGATGCTTCTAGGCTTCCTTTCTTAATAAAAATAAATAGTGTTTCTTAAAAGAAAAAAAATAAATCCCCTCTTCATACATACACAAATACAAACATCCCATCCCCTGCAACCACTCACTCCCACCTCCCACCCCTGCAAACAATATTGCCCTCCCCCCAAAAATATTTTTTTTAAAACCTGGCTTTTCCGTTGCTGAAGTTGGAGTGAAGAGACAAATTTGATTAAGCAAGCTCATAACTCCATACCTCCTCTTGAAACAAAATAAGACCCATTTCCAAAGACTTTGTTTCGATTTTACTTGTATTTGTCACGAGCAACTTGGAAGTATGTGGGTCTTAAAAATTGAATTAAATGCATAAAAAGGGATAGCGCACCTTTCATTTAAAACAAGTCTATCAAGACTAAAAATAGATCTTTATATATATAATCTATATATATATTTTATCCCACCCTCATTAATTCCCCACTTCTTCTTTTCCCTCCCCTTCCCATAGTCACTATGGAGATTGTGTCCATGAAAACAGCTGGTTCAGACTCCTTGATCATATTCAGTGATGTTGTTGGTCAAGTGTGATGAAAGAGTTGATGAAGGAAGTGCTGGCATTGGCAGGCACGTCAAGAGGGGAGCATGACTGCACAGTGGGAAAGAATCCATTCAGTCTTGAATGTCTGCCGCTTTCTTATCTCAACAGCCTAACCTGTAGAAAAATAAAAGCAGAGCTATAAGGAACGATACAGGTATGTGCTAAACATTCCCATTAATTGTTTAAACTAAATTAAAACCAAGGCCCAAGGGAAATATGAGCAAGAGAGCTTAAATCTGGTGCAGCAGTTTATGGAAATTAACTAATAATGCTTTAAAAATATGTAGAAGAGTCATGAAAACAATGGTCTGTTTCAGTGATATGTACACAACATAGAAAACCATATGCCATTCCCATGCACCTAAAGTTCCATCTTGGAATCCGCTACATTTGCTGCTAGCATATAGGGCTATGGGAGAAGTCAATGCAAGCAGCTCTTGTCAGGATGGGGGGTGAATTCTCACATGGTCACTTGGTCCGTAGAGCCCCTAACTATGATGCATATATTCTTGGGAAATAATCTGACACTAACAATTCAAACACAAACACAACTCATAATGGCTTTATACCCTAACTTTTATGACACTCAAACTGGATATAGGCTGCACACAATTCTATAAACCCAGTAAGTGAAAAGCACAACGATACAGTACCAGCATAAGCCCATATAAACCTACAATTCTTTGCTTGAAATTGTCAGAGGTAAGCAACCACCACAAGTATATACCAACGCCTAAAAATTTGCCTGGGGTAGAGTTGAAGACGATACCGCTTGACATCACCAGATTTTAAGGGTACCACCCATAGTGACAGGAAGCCAGTGTGGCACAATGCACAGAGGCTTACATAATGTCTTCCAGCCTCCCACATCCCTCCCCCATGTTCGGGATATGTCAGTAAATATAGCCTTCCTTCCAGTGGAGCTTGGAGCACAAATAAAAACAAACAGCACTATTTTGTTGAATATTAACAAGAAAGAAAGAGATCTCTCTTAATACATAACCCCTGTTGCAGGTTGTCACAGATCTAGAACTCCCTGTCTCCCAAACAGGCACCTTCCTCTAACATCAAAAGGCTCATACAAACAAACAGGAAAGGGGAAAGCAGACTTGAGATCCCCAGAAATAATTAGAAGTCCTTGCAAACGAATGGCATTCAAAATCCACTGTAAAACCTCTGGACCCACTACACATCAGAGACTGCTTGACCTTATCTGGAAACAATCCATCACCAGCTCAGTCATGCAACAGACATACAACACTCCCACATGCTCTCCCACTCCATGGCAATCCAGAGTGTTAAGCTCCCTCAGTTCATTTTCATGCCTGAAAATGATGAGGAGTGCTAGGGAGCCAGCTCAGAAATAGAGGAACCCACAGCAGGACATTCCCTTGTGTTGCCCGATGCACAGCACTAGAACAACACCCTCCCCAATCTTTAAAGCTGTGCCTTAGAGGGCACATGTGCAACACAAACCAAACAGACCATTGGATACTTACCATGAAGGGTCCTTCTCCTCTAAGGAAAGGAGGACATCTTGATGGGTCATTCCCACCATCTACTCAGGAAGGCAGGAACAACTTTTTTCTCCTTCCTGCCTGCTATAGGAGTCATCACCCTTCAGTTCTGGGAACTCCAAAAGCAGTCAATCTACTCTAGACTATATAACCAGATAGAACATTAATGTGTAACATCAGTGGAAAAAATGAGTAATTAAGAACAGATAAGTATAGAACCATTAAGTCAGGTAAGTGTTCTGCAGGTAACAGATTGATTGGATGGCTGATTTGGTTGACGATGACTAGGGAGGGACACGATGTCCTCCTTTCCTCAGAGGAGAAGGACCCTTCATGTAAGTCTCCAATGGTCCATTCTCCCTCTGAGGCGGGGGGCATCTTGGTGGGACCTCCCATAGCAGAGTCCTCGTTTTCTGGGTAGGTCATCGTCTTCTGTATCTAATATATGCTGACGCCCTCTTCTGCTTAAGACAGTATCAGCCAAATTGTAGGAGTTAATCTTGTAATGGTGTACAAAGACCGAGGTGGATGACCATGTCGCCGCCCTGCATACTTCTTCCACTGTAGCTTGATAAGCAAAGGCTGCATTGGCTGCTGCACTTCTCACTGACTGAGCAGTTATTCCATTTGGCACATCCAGTCTGTGCAGCTTGTATGCTTCTGTGATACAAGTCTTAATACACCTGCTGATGGCTGATTTTGACATTTTATTCCTCATGTTTGGTGGGGAGATGGAAATGAACAATGCATCTATTTGTCTGATGTGTTCTGTCCTACATATGAAAGTCTTTAGTGCCCTTCTGACATCCAAAGTGTGCCACATCCTTTCCCTTGAGTGACTGGGATCTAGACAGAAGGATGGAAGATTAATTTCTTGGGATCTGTGAAACATGGAGTTTACCTTTGGCCAGAAGGTTGGGTCTGTTCTCAATGTTATTTTGTCTTTGTGAAAGGTACAGAGCTTGGGTTTGATGGAAAGTGCTCCAAGCTTCTCGCAGATGCGATGGCTACCAGGAACAGAATTTTCATTCTCAGCCACTTCAATGGGATCTCTCTAACTGGTTCGAATGGTGATTTGGTGAGAGCTGATAGTACTGTATGTAACTTCCATGTTGGGAATCTGTGCATTTGTGAAGGATCTTTTAGAGATGCTCCCTAGATGAAATGACGGATGTAAGAGTGGCTTGATATACTGATGCCCTTAACTTGAGGCAGTACAGTGGATAATACTGCAACTTGTCTTCTATGTCTAGCAGCCCCCAAGCCTCTGTCAGTGCCTTCCTGTAAGAAATCGACCTGAGTTGTAGATTTACAGAATCAATTTCCTTCCTCCTACACAATGGAATGAAAGCCTTCCAAGTAGTATTATGGCTCAGAGGTTAAGACACTGAGCTGCAGACCAGAAGGTCTGTAGCTTGGCACTTCGAGACCCTAGATGGCTTGAAGTTCTAGCAGGTTGACTGGTAGCATAGTTTCCTCCTTGCTCCATTGACCATGTACTGGTATGCTGTCCAGTGTTGCTCCCCCATCCAGATAGGCTGGCATCTGTAAATATTTGCTTTACTACTGGAATCCAATATATCTTGCCCTGAAAAAGGTTGGACATTCTTGTCCACCAGGTGAGGCTGGATCTTACCCTCAGTGGAATGCAGATTGGTAAATCTTCTTTCATTAAGATCTGAGCTTGGAAGGGCCTCAGAAACTGTTGGAAGGAGTCTGGAATGAAATCCGCCCCACTGAATCGTATCTATTTTTGAAATTAAGAGACTCATCAAGTTTATCAATGCTGTGTCTTCAGTAAAGATGATCTGTTCTGTATTATTGATGCAGCCATCTCTTTCATCTTCATCTGTTTAAAAAAAAGACAGCTGGACATGGTGTTTGTGAGTATACCTATATGTTCCAATCTCTGTGTAGGTTCTAAGGAACTCTTGTGCAGATTCACTAGGAACCCATGGTCCTGTAAACACTGAATGGTTTTCTCCATGTCTTCCTTTAACTTGTGCCTCGAGCTGGACCTGATTAACAGGTCGTCCAGCTAAAGATGGATGTGTACTCCTTGTTCCCTCAACTTTATGACTGGATTGATTTAGCATTTTTGAGAAGACACTCGGGGCTGAACATAGCTCAAAGGGTAGACCTCTGAACTGAAGGTGTTTCTCTACCATGCAGAAACGTAGAAATTTCTGGTGGCCCTGAAATATTGGAACATCGAGATATGCCTCTGTCAGGTCTATTGAAGTGAGGTACTCTTTCAGTTGTAAGGTTTCAGTGATTGATCATAGCTTGTCCATTCTGAAATGCCCCAGTCTCACAAATCTGTTGAGGTATTTCAGATCAAGTATTGCTCTCCAGTCCCCATTTTTCTTTGGGACGATAAAGAAAATAGATTACACTCCATGTCCATTTTCCAAGGAAGGGACAGGCTCTATGTCTTGGATCTTGAGCAGATGCTTGATTGCCTTCACGGTTCTCAGCCATTTCTGTGAATTTCTGTGGACAGACAAAGTAATGAATCACTCCAAAGGGTGTCTGTTGAATTCTATGGTGTAACCATTGGTAACGATTTCCACTGCCCAACTTTCAGCATGGGAATTGATCCAGACGTTCCTGAAGTGAGAGAGACATTCTCCCACTGGAGCAGATAGCCAGTCACACCTTAAGGGGCTTTCCTTCTTGATCAGTCCTGTCCAATCTATTGTTTGTTCGCTTGTTAAATCTGGCATTGAAGTTTCCCCTTCTGAAGGGTTGTCTTGACTGATTCCAACTGGATTTTCTCGTTCCATGTTTGAATCCAGGGAGAATGTGTTGGGCATGAAAGGAAGTTTCCAAAGGGCTTTCTGTTGTTGTGCCTCAGGGTTCTGGGCAGTGCCTTTCTCTTATCCCATCTCTGCTAAGATCTTGTCAAGTACATCTCCAAATAGTCTGTCCTCTTGGAATGGGTATGCCAAAACTATGGCTTTGGAATGGTAATGTGCCTGCCATGCCCGCAGCCATAAAGTTTCCTGGCTGCTGCCACTGAGGCCATGGCTCTGGAGGAAGATATCATAGTCCAAAGTTGTGTCTGCTGTGAAGGACACTGCCTTGAGTAGTCTGTTTACACCTTTGTTCAGATTGTGATTGTTGTCCAGTTATCAGTTGCAGCACCCTTCTGGTACAGACTATGGCCACCCTTGATACAATAGCTGCAGTGGCTGATGCTGATTGACATGGCTGTAGCCTCATGTGTTTTCCTTAGAAAAAAAATCAGCTCTTCTGTCCAGGCTATCTCTTAGGGAACCTTGGCCATCTTCCAACAGGAGCCCTGAAGACTGTAACACTGTAACGAGTGCATCCAACAGGGGGACCTGCAAAAACTCTTTGGCATATTGTTGGCCAGCAAGGCACTTTTAGTGCTCTTATGGATTTTGACATTCATAAGCTTGAACTTGGGTTGCTAGTATTGGAAGGGCCATGTGCATTCTCCATTACAGGGGAAAGCTCCAATCCATGCCAGGAGGCTGGCACCCTCGATAGTTCACAAAGACAGAGACAAAGACTCCTTCTGCCATGAGGTTTCTTTCTGTCACATCACGCTGGTCAACCCCTGCCCCCTCCAACCTACCTGAATGGATTATGCTAACGTGGTTGCCTGGTAACTGATGGTCGGGCCACCACCCAGTCGGCCAGGACCATTAACTAACAATAGAAGTGGCCCCGGTGAGTCATCGGACCTCGCCCAGGTGTAGAGTTCCTGTTTAGTTTCAGTTCCTGCAATTTTGTCCACTCCCTGGCCCTCCTCCTTTTGTTTACCTTTAACCTATGGTAGGGTCAGAAAGGGACGGACCGCCTAGTAGGTGTGTTAATGGGATGTGGTTAGCGCTGCCCGCCCCAAGACCACCTAATAAAAGACCTTGCACAGAGGCAATCGGTCTCTTGAGCTATCGTCCCCTATCTGCTTTACTACCCCTTATGCCCAGCTTGCTATACCCATACCCTTGCCTCCATCTTTAAATCTCTGGATCCTGGAACAGAGAGAACCACATGGTCTTGCAGGTTCGAGCCACGTGTCCCATATTTTTTTCTATATTTTCCTTCCCCATCCAATTCTTCCTTCGGTTGGACGACAACTCTTCAGGAAGGTAACGTATTGCCTCCCATCGAAATCCTGCTCATGCAAACGTGCTATTTTCTAGCTTTATTTCATTAGGCCTGTGTGATTGTGTGTGTGATTACGTTTTTGGTGTGCTTGAACAACATTACCCAGTAAAAGGCATTGAACTTGCTATCTGCCTCACGTGCCTCTTTCCTTGAGAACTCCCGGGAGGGGTGGGACCCTGGTATAGTTGGCAAGAACCCATGTATTTTGCCAATTGCTAAGCGTAAATTAAAGCAATTCAGCTAACAATATGATGATGATACATATTATTTCTTTATGAAGCCCAGAAACTGCCTATTAGCCATGGGCTTTAACCATTCTGCTTTTAATTGTTTTTCAAAAAACCCACTAATGGGACTTTCTCATGCCTCGAGAGGGAAGGGAAGGAAGGAGGACTAGTTAGTGATTGGTCTGCTCTTTGGCTTTTTTGGTTATGGAAATGCTCAATCTCTTCCCGCTTTCTTTGCCTGATGAGGGAGAAGAATTCTGGAGGGAGATTAAAGGGACCAGAGTTAGGTACATTAACGCTCCGACACCACAATATGTCAAACCTCTGTGTGACTGTCGGTTCGGCAGGAGTTTTAATTGGCATCTGGTCTTCATTCCCACCGGCTCCCACCTCACCATACTAATTTATGGAAGCAGAGGTCTCTTCTTTGCAGTCAGGGTTAGTGTGCACTCAGAGAGGAAGCCGTCTGTGAGAGTCCTACAGAGTCAGTCACCAACAAGCATCCTTAAAGAAGGTTGATCTTTATTGAGAAAGGTCTGTTGTGGTCATCTACCCGTTCTGTGTCAGTAATAGCTACAAGTGCCCCAGCTAGAACAGTTATAGAGAATTCAAACGGGTCTCAAAATGGAATGCAACCAATCACATAAATTAGGAAAAAGGTGCCCCATATACTGGCTACAGGTTCCCATAAGAAAAAGTGGGAAGATACATTAGAAGACACTAACAACCTACCAAGGTCAAGAGCTAGGCAGCAAGCGATAAGCAGTCGGGGGAGAAAACGAAACTGAACATTCCAAAGATCCTACGTTGCAGGGTAGTCCACGCCACCTCCCGAACAGGAGATGGCAGCATTAGCTGACACCATCACTTCCTTCTCTCAGCTCCATGGCTTGAGCAGCCGAATGACACGCTATGCAAACCTGATGTTATGAAATGGGGTCGGTCTTCGTTCGCATCTACCCAGAAGGGGAGTGAGTGGGATAGAAAAGGTGGAGGTCAAGTGAAGAACAGTAGAAGAGTAGTTAGAGAAGGTTACGAAATAAGGGAAGGAAATTGGAAAATAAATGTTTGAGTAGATGTAGAATAGCCCACTCTGAACTGCTCTCAGGATACTTTAATATCCAGGGCACAGAGGGCTTTCTCTTCATGACACTTTTCACTGTAGGCATTCTTGAGACAATTGTCAGAAGATAAAATGGAAGATGTGTATCTCCATGTGTGTGTGTCCCAGGCACAAATGCAGAATATCTTGCCAAACCAGGAAGACAGTATACGTGAAGCACACATTTGGATGTATCTTAAAAATGTGTAGTAGAATGCATCCCTACAACTAAAACATTGATATCAGGGAAACTGCAGCTCCCATATGCAAATTCATTTTTGCTTTAAACTTTACTGTAGCGAAAAGCACAAAAGAAAGACTCCACTGCACAAAAGAAAGACTCCACTGAAAACAATTAACACATTTTCCCCCTCACATGTTCAGAAAAGGAAGTAGATATACAGATTACTGTAAAACATAATGTAGTAGTAGCAGATAAACATCATAAGTACAGTTTGTTTCAGAGCTCAGAAAGATTTGAATCCTCAGTAGCAAATATCATAGTTTAGGTAACGATTGGCTTCTGCAAGCTAATCTACCATCATTAGACTGCACAAACCTAGCATAATCTGCATTTTTGTACAAGTCAAGGTACATCTTAATCATTTATGTGACTAATCATGTAAAAATCATGAGAATTTAGCATAATCATCTGTCAATGAAGACTGATTTCTGCTTCATAGATCTAAATCTGGGAACACATGAAGCTGACTTACACCATCTTAGACCACTGGTTTATCAAGATCAGTACTGTCTACTCTGGCTGGCAGACTCTCTAGGGTCTCAAGTAGAGGACCTTCACATCACTTACTACCTGACTCTTTTTACTGGTGGTGCTGGGGAATAAACACGGGACCTTCTATATGCAAAAGCACATATTCTACCACTGAGCCATATTCTACCAGAGCCATTCTCTGGTCTGTTCCTAAAGGTTTGCCCAAATATATGCTCTAAGAGCTAAATAATCTTTTGCCTCACTTTATACATGAGAAAATGCCAACCCTTCCTACCCAGAGCTTATCTCCTTGGAGAAAAATATTATGTGCAAACTAACGTGGCTCACAGAGAATGTTTAGTATAGGCAGGCAGATAAGCCCCCTCTGGTGTAAATTACTCTAAATAACAGTGTAGGTAGAAATGAGTGCTGCAAAGAGCTTGGATAGCTCTGTTGTTTTTCAGGTCACTAATTAGTCTTTGTATGTCTTTTGGGGAAGTCACTTTGACACTCAGCAATGCAATTTCATTGTCTGCAAATGGGGGCAATAACGCTAACCTACTTTCCTTCTCCACTGTCAAAAAACCCCAACAACAAAATACACAGATCCATACACAATATGTCTTGATGGTATAAACTGGCAGGCACAGCCCTTGAACAATTTAATATTGGTATCAATATGGCACTTCAGCCATATGTCAGAGGGCTTCAGTTACCAGCATTCCTAAAGAACAACTAATAAAAGGCAACCGTTTCTGTCCAGATGGATGGCCGCTGAAAATACCTGCCTGAAGTGTCTTCTGACTACAAACTCACTGAATGTCGGCCAGCCTTGCAACTCAGCAGTAGACCTGGTTGCCTGTGGCAAGAAACGATTTTCTCCAGGCAATCAGATACATCTTTGCTGCCACTGTATCAGAGCTATGCAAGAAGCCAGCCGTACGTTGTGTTACACCATACCCATGTTTACAGATTCATACCTCCCAACATCATTCTAGCCAAAGACTGACTGCCAAATTCAGCAGCAGTAGGGAAGCTGAATATGTGGCTTTATCCCATAGTCCATCCTCAGACTGAACAGGTACTTGGAACAACCCCAAAACAGAAAGAGGAAAGGGAGGTTGCCTAGTGGGAGCAGCAGTAAAATGACAGAGAAAAGAAAGAGAATATCATGGGTAAAATAAAGCAGGGGCAAACATCACACATTCATACATACACAGAGCTGATTTAGGCTCTTCTCTAGAAGGATGGAAGGAGCTACCCTGGGAGATGTGAACCCCCTTCAACCTTCCTCCCCATCTGACAAAGCTAATAAGGACAAACCTACCAACAGGCAAACAGAGCTGCCTCTTGCACTGTGTTTTGGCTGTCTTGCCCAGGTCAAAAGACAACTCTATTTGGTACAAGCTTTGGGCTTTCACAAGATCCCTTCCTTGGGAACTGACAGCACATTATGACCTTATGAACATCTTATCTTCGTCTTTTATTTTATTCCACTTGCACCAGGAAAAGAACAAGAATGACCTGACCGCTGCCTGGCCAACAACGGATCTCAGCTTTCTAAGGCTCAAAACATATGAATAGTAACAAAGACAGCAAATTGCTAATCCAATGATGAAAAATTTAGAAATCCGTCTTGGCAAAACCCTTTGTTATTTGTGTAAAAATAGAGGAAACATGCCAAACATGCTTGTACAGAAAATTTAGTGCTTTGCTTGTAAACAGGAAAGATCAGTATAACAACACCTGGATGGTAAGACCAACACTTATTTCTTTCTCCCTCAGACTGGGGAAAAGTTGGGAGGGCAAACTGAAAACCACTCCCTCAACTCACCTGTGCTTGTTTTTATTTTCATTCCCACGAATATACTTCCCCCCTCACCCCCGCTCCGACTGCTCTGTGCTGAGGCTGCCTTTCATCATCTTGTTCTGCAAGGAGGGAAGAGAGCAAGGGAGGAGGGGCTGAGGATGCAGTATGCCAAGTAGGAGATGGAGGGGAAAGAGGCAGATAAAAGTGAGAGACAGAAGAAAAGGGGAATATATGGAGATGGAAAGAGAGAAAGCAGCATCAGTACTAGAACACCAAACAGAGTTTTGCAGGCAGGATTTCCTCAGGACAGCAGTTAGGATTTTTGTGAAGCAAGAGGATTATTGAGTAGCATACAGAGTTTAGTCAGAAAATGGAGCTACACAAAACATGCAAGGTGAGCACCACAGTCACTGACATAATTGGTTTTACTATCCTCTGATGTCAGCTGTTTTCACTGTATATATCAGAAATGTCAAACCTGGTTTGATAATCCTGGATTTCATTTTAGTAGACATCCTAACAATACAGATGGAAGGCATCAACATGTGACATAAAGTAAAAAAAACCCAATATTTTAAAGTAACTTGTCTGATGGCATCCTCCCTTCCAACTTTTAACGATATCTCAGTAGTAAAAAAGAAGCTTCTTCATTGTCCTACACCTCTTTAAGAGCAAGTCAGCTGCTTTTGGTTTCCTTTGTGAGAAAAGCTGGCTTATAAACAGGTCAATACATTTCATAATAAGTTGCAAATGCAGAAAGAGAGAAAAAAAATTTAGCGGGTACAAAAGAATATCCCAAGAAACTTTGTAAAAGCTGGCTTAAACCTCTGTGCCAGAGAATGGTCTTTTAAGATTACAAAGGCTGAGCAGAAACAGAATAAATTCTACAAAACAAAAAAATATATGTATATTTTTCCAACATGCATAATTAGTTTACTAAGTGCAGAAGTCAGTTGTCATGGCACAGATTCTTTTGCACAGCCCATACACATTGCTCTCAGTACGAAGTACACAAGGTGAATATGAACTCACAGGAAATCCCTTGCAATTACATGGACAACAGTGCACTTCCCTTTGCATGAACATTTGGAACAGATCAGAGACATAAGTGATGCATTCATTCATCAGGAAAAAGTCCTATGCAGTAAATGGAACCTTTGCATTTTCTCCTTGATGAAGCAAAGTTTTGCACCATAAAAATGAACAAACTGGTACAAGGGAGAAGAGCTGCTGAAGCCACTTGCCCATTTCTCACATTAAAAGAGCAAAAAACACCCCGTTCCTCAGCTTTCTTTCATTTATCTCTAGGTTTTATGGCGCCATAAGTATCTTCTAAATTCCCACTATGTTGCCTTTTCTGTCAACACATTTTCAAAGGGCCTGGAGTGAAATGGATTAGCTTCTAACCATATGACTGCAGTTCCCCTGTCACCACTTGGATGTTATCAGACCAAATACTGACACGTTCAATAAATCCAACTGAGCTACAGTGTGCAAAAAAATTTAACATATCTAACCTCCACCTGTCATTTGCAAACAAACAAACAAACAAACACTAAGATATTTGCAATCTTTAACAAGAGAAGGATGTTCGACATAATTACTCAGGTAGTTTCACACAGTGTATGGGGAGAAGAAGGAGGTCCATTTGGTTAGTTATAAAGGGTGTTCTTTGAGGGGCCACTTGTGCAGAGCCAACTGGGGCAAAGGAACAGGTGCTACTGAACCCTCCTCGAGAGAAAGCTTTTTACTATCTGAAATGCCTCAAAGCAAGCACCTCACCACTCAACTACTTCACCACTAATCAGAAAGGCAAGTTACCAGCAACAGGAGCAAAGGGTGGATTAACTGACTACCTATGACCATTTCAAAAACATCTTGTTACAAATAAGCAACCTTTTTTCTTTTTTGTGGTCTGTGCAGACCCACACATGGGAAACCGGTTAGCTCATATAACTGGAGAGAGAGGGGGATGTCTTCAGGAAAATAAGCTGTGAAAACTGCACTGCAGAAGGTTGTCCCTTCCCTTGCTCGTGCAATCAACACATAATGTTTCACAAACATGACAGAAATAGCAAGTCAATTAGAGAAACAAAGAAGTGACCATAGCTCTAGTTCAGGGGTGGCCAACCTTGCTTAACGTAAGAGCCACATAGAATAAACGTCAGATGTCTGAGAGCCGCAAGACAGGAACAAATATCACACACACGTTTTTATTTTTAAAAATATGCAAATTTGCTTTTTATTAACGTTAAATGGGACTGCCAAAAATAAAAACAAACAAGGAAAACCGGTTTTTGATAATGATATTACTTGTTTGCTAATGATATTGAGAGAGAGAGAGAGAAAAAGAGAGAGATGGAAAGAAAGAATTAAAGAAGTGGAAAGAAAGAGAGAGAGAGAGAGAGAAACTAGGAAAGCAAATAGATGGGAGGGAGGAGGGAAGGAAGGAAGGAAGGAAGGAAGGAAGGAAGGAAGGAAGGAAGGAAGGAAGGAAGGAAGGAAGGGAGAAAGAGAGAAAAAGCATGCCTCCCCTTTGCTTCCCCAGCCACCCTGCCAGGAGCCGCACAATATGTGTGAAAGAGCCGCATGTGGCTCCCGAGCCACAGGTTGGCCACCCCTGCTCTAGTTGAATGGTGTTTCAACAGCAGCTGGAAATGCATCCTGGGCTCTGGCAGACCTTCTAGTAGGCAGCCTCCTGGGACTCAGGAGAACCTCAAGGTACTATAGATACCCCTAAAAAACTGGATCCTACTTGCCATCAGATTCAGCATATGAATACTGTGGTAAAGGATACTGCCTCAGTCCTGGGATAAACACACTCTTTTCTTTGGAAGATGTGAGAAACTGGTTGCCAGGGAAATGAGTCTGGTGGACACCACAGCTTGAAGGAACAATTCTGAGGTACTGTTGGTTTAGACTGTGCTCCAAGCCAGAGCTGAGCTGGAAGACCATGGAACAGTCTAACCAGGAAGCAGTGACTTATCTGTTATTATAAGGATGCAAAATGATGTACTGGATTTAGAATGCTTTGTTTTCTTCTTCGGTTCTTGGGAAGAAACAGCAATAATTGATGGACAGAATAATTATGGTCCCCTTCTAAGAACGCTTCTGAACAGGAATGGCTTAGAGAAGGAGAGGGAAATAGAGAACACAGAGTGTTCTCTTAACATAGATTGGTCAGAAAGGCTGGCCAACAGCGCCTTTTCCCTTGAGAAACCTCTTAAGAAGTGATTGTGAAGTTCCTGATTGGTAAATTTCAAACAATGCAGGCAAAACCAACCTACCCACAAAGGTAAATCAAAATAATGCCAGCCTTTGGTAAAGATTGTCCTTCTGGAGATAAGGTACTGACAAAAGATGCCATAGAAAGACAATAAAAGATGAAGAAAAAAACCAAAAGTATGTTCTTGATCAAAAGAGAATAGCATGAAGGTGCTCAACCTGTTCTTGAAACATACATTGAATATCAAAATCTCTGGGGGCTAAAACTTTTCCAGTACTAGTTCCACATAGTACACAGACACTCTACGTCTGGATCTGTACTAAGGTTGCATTTGGCATAAACTGAGCCAACCCCCCCCCCCCCCCCCCTGAAAAATACCTTGCAGTGTTCCCTCTAAATTGAGTTAGTATGAGCTAGCTCACAGATTTTAGCCTCTGGCTCACATATTTTGATCTTAGCTCAGGAAGGATGGCTCCAGAGCAAACTAATTTATGCAGTAGCCAAATCACCTGCACACAACTTTAATGCTTATAGCTCAGAAACTAGAAGTTTTGCTCACAGGACTCCACAGCTTCGAGGGAGCACTGCTTACTGGTATTTTCCGGGTATTATTTAAGCTGAACACATATCAGAGAGTCTGATCAGCTACTGATCAACTGAATTTTTCCAGCTTTTATTCAAGTCTGTTTGGCTATACCAAATAGCTGGTGGGTTCCTCTTGCAGCTCGGTTTAAACTGAGCTGAAAGAGAAGCCAGCCCAGGATCAGCCAGGGTGGTAGGAACTGAGAGTTCCCCTCCACCTCGGCTTATCATTGGCTTCTCTTGAAGCCTGAAGTCAGCCCAAGATCAGCTGTGCCCACGGGGAGCAGACTGTTCCCTGCAGGCACAGCTTCTGGTATGCAAACACACACACACATACCTTGTTTTTTCCTTCTTGGAGCTATTGGACCCAGAAAAATTAGTGATTTCCGGAAAATCCCAGATCTGAATACCGCAGTTTGTGTGTGTGTATGTGTGTGTATGTGTGTGTGTATTCAATATACCCAAACAAAAAAATACCCATAGTCTGCTCAGAGACCATAAAGAATACAGGTTCTCCTGAATTCTGAGAACTTTATTCAAGAACACCTACAGTCTTGTTATAACGTTATCAATTCAGTTCACTTAGTGGAAAATAAAAAGCAGAATGGTTCAAGAAGGATCAACACAAACCATTGTAACATGAATAATTCTGAAGGCACAATATGCAGTCTTTCTGTTTAGTCATCTGAGGCTTGGGTGTTTTTGAAGTCACAGTGACTTGACCTATGTACCTGCAAGTGTTCTGCACTGAGAGCATTACTATAACAAACAGCCTTCTACTCTGGGAAAACAAGTTTCTGCTCTGATATAACCACTGTATAGATTTCTTTTACAGAGATATATGGCAGTCGTCAAATGGCTCCTTGCTTCTCACTCTCCACTGTCTATGATTAGAGGAACAAATAAAGAATCCCCGGTAACTAGCTCTACAAGCATGAAGCATCTTTAAGTAGGTTCAAATTCAATAACTACTGTAGTCTGTCTTTTAAAACATTCTGTTACAGATATGCCATAAATCAAATGTCTTGCAGCTGGTCCTAGAAGCCTTCTGGAGATAATTCGATTCTCCTGTAACCATCATTCCCACTTAGTGTAATTTTGGCTCTGTACTGAAATCACTGTTCTCCTACTTGATATTGCCTGGCCACATAAGGAGACACACAACTTGTCCTTCAGGTTGGTGCTTTAGCAGTTGTAATACTTCAGTGTCTGTAGATAAAGACTGCAGGCACGTATCCAGAACTGAGGAGGTAGATGCAATTATCTGGTCAACAGTATTCAGCCTAGGGCTCTTCTACTACAAGACACTCCAACCTCCCACAAATCCATTGATGGGAGGATCTTTCCAATCTGTTCCCCCAACCATGCTTACAACTCCTTTCCTCAAATATTTTCTCCATTTAGTAGAATATTACAGCTGAAGACAAAAGCTCAGAACAAAAGCTATGAAAACTTCTACAGAAGCAGTAACACAGAACTTCTGAAATAAAAATAATTCCATAAAAAAGACAAAATACAGACGCTCACATTGCCTGACTTTTCCAAAGGCTCACATACCCTATCCCAACATACCAGCATCTTTTTAAAAATACACACAATGATACATATTGCCCTAAAATGAACTGTGTTGGATCTAGCAAAAGGCAATGGCAAATTGATGGTATCTTTCATTACCTTGTGCTTGGGGCACCTCACTGAGAAATTCTCTTCGTTTAGTAAACAATCTAGAGGAGGAAGAGAAAATAGAATGCAAAATTATTGGTAAAATAAAATGAAATTCCACATTAGGCATGCTAATTCAGGAAACAAGTCCACATATAGCTACAAGAACTTTCTCTTCATAGAAATAAAAGTTGTAGAGGGGATGTGATAGTGCTATTCTGAGTGGCCAACATGCTCAGCTACGCCATCCAAATGGTTGCAAAACTAAGTCCTTCGAAAAAACAAAACACACACAATTCTCCAGCACCTTATTTTAACTCTTTCCATATTAGAAATTCCACACAGAGGAAATGAAACCTCGCTAGAGGATTTATACACTTATGGCAGAATTCCTATTTTGTGTACACCTCACCAAGTCTTTAAGATGCCTGCCCAAAGCACATAGGAAATTATCAGTTCCAAATCCAGTAATCACTTCTTTTAAATCACATGCCTGAACACAGTGTTGTTCCTGCTTTGCTAGCTATATGATGCACATAGCTCCACATGGTATAATTAGCATAGGAGAAACAAGTGTCTGGTTGCTGTTAAGTATGTACTCAAAAACAAATCAAGACTCTCATGCATATGTTTACTGAATGCATACTATAAAAACCTTTCTCCTTAAGGCTCATGTCACTACACATGCTTTTCTGATTCATTCCACAAACAAAATTACCAAAAGTAAAATCTGCTTTAGAACTATTATTCCCTAGACATCCTTCTTTAGGCCATGCTTTTCGGCCCATGTTTTAGATTCTGCTGGGCTTGATGTTACTAGGTCAGTTGACCTTAGTCTAATTTCACATGTACCTTCAGAACACTGAGACTTCAGAAAGCAATTTATGGCTCCCTTCCCCACAATTCTCTACAACCTCCAAGCAACTCTTAATAGTAGGAAAGTAAAAAAAAAATCCAACTTGAAATTATATTTAATATGTGGTATAACTTTGTTTTTTGCATCCTGTTGGAAAATCTGTAAAACTCAGCATGTGACTGTCACATAAAAAACTCACAGGTAAGACTGATTTTGATTCAGATTCCCCTTTGCTCCAATAAACCTCAGGTTTTTTTATGGCCAGGAGGTTTTTTTGCTGTTCCGAATTATTGATGCTGATTACGGTTTTGTTTTTTATTGTGCTGTATTGCATATTTTTACATTTTTAATAATTGTACGTTGCCTCAGGAGCTACGAGTGGATAGACAATCTATAACTCATCTTTCCAATACTGACAATGTTGAGTTGGATAAGGCAGGAAGGAGCACGTGGAAGGCTACAATAACTAGTGCAATGCAGTGTTACCCAGCCCTCAGCAAACTCAGTTAACTGGCATACCTGGACTGCAGCCTGCTCTCAAGCAGCAAAAGGGCAGGCTCCAAGTCCTAGCCATGGGACCCACCCACTGTGCAGCTACTAAAGCGCATGGCTGAGAAACGCTCCCATCTCCTCTGCTAGCTCTTGTGTGAGAGCAGGCAGAGAGGGAGCAGGGAGTGCTTCTTGGCCATGAGCACCACCAGTATGCCTTGCCTGCTCCTGCACTAACTGGTCTCCTGCAAGAGCAGGTGGAGGAGAGGAGAGAGACAGTTCCAGCCACACCTGAGAGGTCACCAGCTGCTACAAAGCCTGAGACATTAGAAGAACACTGGTCTGGTGGAATAGACCTGTCCCACTGATGTATGGTTTGAGATTGATAGTGCTGTTTATTGTTTTGTCATATTTGTTTAGAGTGACATTTTCTGTAGCTTCCTTGTGTCCTGATTTGTGCGAAACAGGAGGGGGAGCATCTTAAAATAATTAAAAAATACAGGAGGGGAAGGGAGTGCTTCTCAGCAAACAGCTGGCCAAGACGCACTCCCTGCTCCTCCGCCACCTGCTCGTGAAGAAGCAGGTGAAAATGGGGGCAAGGAGCACTTCTCTACACGGACACCACCAGGATGCCCTTCCACTGTCTGCTCTTGGGTAAGAGCAGGGTGAGGAGAAGCAAGCAATGCTTTTTGCCCCTGGGTGCCCCCTGCTGAGTGAGAAATGCCCATGGCTAGAAGCTGGTTAGGATGCCCACCTCTCTGCTGAGTGGCAGAGGAGTGGGCAGCATGCCCCCACCTGATCCCAACCACAGCTGTGACAGCAGCACCAAATAGATGGAAGGAGAGTGGGCTGTGTCCCCCAGTTCAGTCCTGGGCACGGATGCAGTTCACTCAGTGCTGCTGGCTTGTAAAAGCTTTGTTAACAGAATTGTTGCTTAATCAGCATTCCCCATCAATGCCAGTTAACAAACCTTTTCTTTACCTAGCTTCGTTCACAAGAAATGACCTTTTTTCCATCAAGAATTAATAAGGTTTTGGCATGGGATACCTTATATAAAAATACTATTTTGTGAGCCAACTGCGGGGGTGTGCTATAAATATTTTAAATATATATTTAACAAAAACTTATTCACTTTTATTTTTACTTTTAAAACTTAGTATGACTATTATGGACTTTAAAAGGTAAGTTGGCACTTTCAAATTAGAGAGTCTTTGTGCTGGATGCATGACTTTTTGACATCCCAGAAGTCAAGACTGTCCTAGCTGTGAACCTCCACACAAAGCAAGTTGGCACATACCATTACCTTTCATTCTCTGATGTTCTGGGATGGGATAATGTTACCCAGCCACGCTACTGTTCTATGAGACCTGTCCCATACCCAGTTAAGATGTACGGAAAAGGGGATTTTGCCTTGGGAATGAGAGCAACAATATGTAGCTAGCCTAGACAGTTAAAGCCTTCTCTCTTATCGATCCAAGTTTCCTGTGAGTTTTTGGATTTTATTTCTCCAAATGTCAAGGTTTTCTTGTAGTTCAGTTTCTATCATTCATGTTTAAAGAGTACTTCTACTGTCCCAGGCTCAATGCAGAAAACTCTGGAAAGCCCCTTCCCTTGGCATCTCGAATCTATGACCCTACCTGTGACCAAGTGCAGGTACTTCCTAGATGTCAAATGTACCCCAACCCTGAACCTCCACAGTTACACAAAAGTGTAAGAACACATCAAACACAGAAATGCTCATGAAGAAACCGCACATTTGGAGCAGGCAAATTTCAGCTTACCACAGCAAGAACTAAAAACTAACAGTAAAACATGCCTCTAGGAGCTGGGGGGGGGGGGGGGGGGGGGGAGGTTGCTTTAGCTCCCTGACCAGAATTTAGCTTTTGTTGTTCCTCATGCACATCACAAAGTAGACAAAGTCTATACTGCAGGAAAACATGTCAGTTGCATTTTCCCATTAGTACCATCTTAATCGCAAGCTTCTAGAAGTCTACATCCAAGAGCACCCAAGGAATTTGCCTTCTGTGACTATCTTAAATAGCACCTATTAACATTTCTGTCTTTCATTACCTTCCCCACTCTTGCGGAAGAGGCACTGAACAGTAGTCAAGCTAACACGGCATCTGTGCCACCATCACTAATAATGCGGCCTGGGGGGGGGGGGGGCACACAGAAAGAGGCCAAATATGAATAGTTGCCTGAGTAGTGTCCAGTATCTTACTTGGGAGGTCATTCTACTTAGCCAAGTTTTTAGGAAAAAAATCTACCCCAATGCTTTTGAAATCCAGTATGGGGAAGGAGCTCTCGTTTTCATAAATTTTGCAACACAATACAACCAAATCCCACAGCAAAAGCCTTATTAAATGTGCATCCAAAAGTGCCTCAGTTTGAAGCTGACTTGTGCCAGACATTATACAAGCATACTTTAGCACAGAAGAGTCTGCAACTAGGATTTTTATAATTCAATAAAATAATTCAGCCGGTAGAAGACACAAAACATGTAGTCACAATCCATGGCTTGAAGGGAAGACCTTCCAGCTAGCTATGAAGGCTGATTTTTTTTTCTAGCTCTAATCCCATTCACTGATGTGCCCTGTTGAACTCTTGCCAATCTCAAGGTGCAAGCTCAACTGCATCTCTGGCACGCCAAATGTCTTCTGATCACATGCAGCGTGTACTAAAATCAGCCACACAAATCAAACAGTGTTAATTCTGCATTTAGTGGAATGTGATGGTAGCTCCAATAAAAGCTTGGATTATATTTCACAAGAAAACAGGTTTTAACCTCTGTATTTTGGATGAATATCAGTTTTTGGGTTATCACCTGTAAATATAAATTCTGGTGCTTGAGGGGGATTTCTTTTCCCCTCTTGGAATTTATTGTAAACACGTGCCATACCCTGTTCTACAGACTACTGTTCTACTCTGCTAGCAAGCAGTTTTCAAAGCATCTCTTCTATAAAATGTTTAGGAACCAATGAGAAGATATTTTGAGCTTACTGTCTTATTCTTACCTGCATCAATGGCACACGGATAATGGTATCGGAAGGAGCAACCTTTGTTGTAGCAGCCTAAAGTGGCTCCTGCCTCCTGGCAATGAGAACATTTCTGTAACAAATAGAAAAATAAAACATTAGTATACATAAAAAGCTTTGATTGTTCCTCTATTTCCCTCAAAGTAATGGACAGCATTTCTGTCAATGGAATGGTACTTCCTCACCTCCCTTTCCTCTGCAGCCTGAAATGCTGCTCATGGAGGACAGGGGATCCACAGGAACAGTATGAGGGGTGAATGAGGATCTGAAATGGGAGGGAGGAAATGGCAAAAATCACCTTTTATTAGCAGAAATTTTTCTTGGGACCCAGACCATTAGGGTTTCCATGTTATGATGCAAAACTTCTAGATATCATACCCCAAAGCTTGGTTTTTCCTTCCTTAAACACAAATCTTCACTTGCTTAGAATTCTAGTTCAAATTAACACCATTAAACTATCAGTTTCTCTTTACATGCAGAAAATTGTTTTTGAGTGTCAGCTACTGTTAATTACTCCCAGCATTCCACAGCTAAGGATACACTGTTAGTGTTCTTTGAGGGAGTAAACAAACATGTGGACAAGGGGGACCCAATAGATGTTGTTTACCTTGACTTCCAGAAAGCTTTTGATAAAGTTCCTCATCAAAGGCTCCTAAGTAAGCTCAATAGTCATGGGATAAAAGGACAAGTCCTTTTGTGGATCAAAAATTGGCTAATTAAAAGGAAACAGAGCATGAGCATAAATGGGCAATTTTCTCAGTGGAGGGAGGTAAGCAGTGGGGTACCGCAGGGATCAGTACTCAGTCCAATGCTTTTTGACTTGTTTATTAATGATTTGGAGTTGGGAATAAGCAGTGAAGTGGCTAAATTTGCAGATGACACGAAGTTGTTCAGGGTGGTGAAAACCAGGGAGGATTGTGAGGTACTCCAAAGGGATCTGTCGAGGATGGGCGAGTGGGCATCAACATGGCAAATGGGGTTCAATGTGGCCAAGTGCAAAGTGATGCACATTGGAGCCAAAAATTCTAACTATAAATACACGTTGATGGGGTCCGAACTGGCAGAGTCTGACCAAGAGAGAGATCTTGGAGTCGTAGTAGATAACTCAATGAAAATGTTGAGACAGTGTGTGACTGCAATGAAAAAGGCCAACACTTTGCTGGGGGTTATTAGGAAGGGAACTGAAAACAAATCAGCTAGTATCATAATGCCCCTGTATAAATCGATGGTGCAACCTCATTTGGAGTACTGTGTACAGTTCTGGTCACCACACCTCAAGAAAGATATTATAGCATTGGAAAAAGCGCAGAAAAGGGCAACTAGAATGATAAAAGGGTTGGAACACTTTCCCTATGAAGAAAGGTTGAAGCGCTTGGGGCTCTTTAGCTTGGAGAAACAACGGATGAGGGGTGACATGATTGAGGTTTATAAGATTATGCATGGGATAGAGCAGGTAGAGAAAGAAGTACCGTACTTTTCACTCCATAAGACGCATCTGATCATAAGACGCACCTAGCTCTGCTCGGTGCCGTGGCTCGCTAAAGGTGAGGGGGGTTTAAGACGCACACACTTTTCCCACCACTTTTTTGGGGAGCAAAAAATACAGTACTTTTCTCCCTTCTTAACAATAGAAGAACTTGTGGGCACTCGATGAAATTGCTGAGCAGTCGGGTTAGAACAGATAAAAGGAAGTACTTCTTCACCCAAAGAGTGATTAACAGGTGGAATTCACTGCCACAGGAGGTGGTGGTGGTGACAAGCACGGACGGCTTCAAAAGGGAATTAGATAAACACAAGAAGTGGGACCCGTGATACTTGCCCGGGGTGGGGGGGAGTATTCCCTACAGCTCAGGGCCTGCCAAAGCCGGAGGAGCTCTGGAGGAGGAGGAAGCAGCAGCAGGTGAGCCCTTATCTCCCCCCCCCCCCCTCGGCAGCAGCGGTGAGGCCGTCCTGCCAAGCCTTCTCCCTCCCTCCCCAGTGGCGGCAGTGAGGCAGGGCCGCCAAGCCTTCCCCCCTCCCCCTGTGGCAGTAGCGAGGCCGGCCTGCCAAGCCTTCTCCTCCCCCCCCCCCCCGGCAGCGGCAAGGCCAGCCCACCAAGCCTTCTCCCCCCGGGCAGTGGCGAGGCCGGCCCGCCAAACTTTCTCGTTACCCCAGCGGCGGCAGCGAGGCTGGCCCGTCAAGCCTTCTCCCCCTCTCACAGTGGTGGCTGTGGTGAGGCCTGAGCAGCTCATAGCTGCTGGCCCACCAAGCCTTTTCTCCCCCCACCCCCGGCAGCGGCAATGGACAGTTCCCAGAGTTTTTCTTTTGGGGGGATTTAAGTATTCCCCGAATATTTTTTTAAACTTTTCAGATTTTTCTGCACACCTGGGGAGTCCCCCAAGTGTGCAAGAAAATCTCTTTGCCCCCTAGGTGCCCCCAATGTGCAGATTTAGATATCCGCACGCAGGGGGTGCCTTGGCTATTAGATATATAGATATGGAGCAGAGGTCCATCAGTGGCTATTAGCCACAAAGTATAGGTAGGAACTCTCAGTCTGGGGCAAGTGATGCTCTGTATTCTTGGTGCTTTGGGGGGGGGGCAACAGTGGGAGGGCTTCTAGTGCCCTGGCCCCACTGCTGGACCTCCTGAGGGCACCTGGTGGTTTTGGCCACTGTATGACAAAGTGTTGGACTGGATGGGCCACTGGCCTGATCCAACATTGGCTTCTCTTATGGTCTTACTTCTGCCCCATCAATCTCTAATTTTGACATAATTATTTCCTTCACTATGTTTTCCCCCAGAATTAATTCCAAACACATGGTAACCATCTAAACTAAATTTGTTATTCCTGTTTGGTCCTAAAATATATTAGACAACTTCATTATGCTGTATGCGGATTTGCTGCTCACCCTCTTACCTACATGTACGGACTGGTAACTTCCATTTCAATGTGCCTGAAGAAGTGTGCATGCACATGAAAGCTTATATCTTGAATAAAACTTTGTTGGTCTTAAAGGTGCCACTGAACTTTGTTCTCCTGCTTCAGACCAACATGGCTACCCACCTGAATCTAGTGTCAGCTACTAAATTTTAAAATGTACTGCTTGTGACGCTAGATTACAAAGGCTACCAAAATCCAATGCAGCTTTCATGACTGGAGATAGGATTTTCCAGCCCCTGGAAATTTTAAAAACAAATTCAGCCTTATGCAGAACCGGCACCTAAAACTGAGATTTTAGAATCTATCCATTGTTAATATTTTCCCCAACCTAATAGATTCCAGTGGCAAGTATAACTTAAGTGTACAGCAAACAGGTACAAAAATATTTATTAACACCAATCCTTTGGGCACTAGATCTTTGGGCACTAGATAAAAACTGAACAAACATTTCAAATTCCTGATCACTGACTGAGTTGGATCTTAGAGAGGATTTCCATGAACAGAAAAGTTTTCTCCCCTTCCCATTTCTGATGCATTTCTGATGCATCCCAACATACACCCCAAAGTTCTTCTGGGGAACAGGTAGCCTCCAGGGACAGAACTGGGGGAAGCTGTAACTCTTCGGGGGGGGGGGGGGGGAGATCAACACACATGAGTTCCACCTGTGGAAATCCTCTGTGGGACCCAAGCCACTTAGTGCTCAGAAAAGCAGGCATCTGTTGTTGTTTTCCAGGGCAGGGGACGGTTCCACCCATTTCTTACCCCCAGGGTCTAGAATACATTCCCAAATTACCAACACTCTTCAGACACAAGACAAGTTACCCAGACTCCCATTTTACTTTGTCAACATGCATCTTCCTCATGCTGTCTCCTACTGAGCAGGAAACTGTCACTGGATGCAATCCTCTAAGCCTAAAAGGTTTAAAGGACAATGTTATACAAAGCAGGAGATGAGGGATGGAATGTGAATGGCTTCTTTTTTTACTTTAAATTTTCAAAACAATCCTCTCTTTGGGACAGAAGGCCAATTTTGCCTGCTCTTTTGGAACTACTACAAACTCTGTAATGACAGTTCATTCTGAAATATAAACTTTCCATAATGTATTCTGTGTTAGCTCATGTACCCCAAGATCTTCATCTGCCACACTTACTGCTCAAATTACCAGAAGAAATACCACACCCCTATTTCTCTTAAATGCTCACTGGCAGAGAGGGATAAAAAAATCATTAACATCAGATCAGACTGCAGGGGACAGTTACTCCTCTTGCACAGTCTGTCCCATCTGCAAGATAACTAGGGTTACCCTCAACAAACATGACTGCCCACTGAACAGCAATTCCACTAACTGTGCCAGGCAGAGCTCATCTGCTCCTGCTACCAGATCCCCTGCTGTTGAACAAGTCCCCGGTCTGGCAGATACTGCTGTTTTCCACAGTCTACTAGCAGCATAATAGCTCCAGCTTCTTCACCTCCTGGGATCTAAAGCCATCTGCTTCTTTCAAGAGTGAACAAGGCATGGAGATCCATACAAAGTGCTCCACAATCCTGGCAGCAAGAAACAGAACATTTGCAGAAACAAAGTGACCTCCCCCACTGCATCCCAGAGATTGTCACTTAATTCTCAAGCATCTCTACTTCAGCAGTGCTGTTTACTTTGATGAGCAGATGGGTGGCAAACTATGTCTGACTTTGCTCCTCACCAGTAGTATGCCCCCACCATGTGATGGCCAGTTGCACTTCTATAGAAAACCCCTGCAACACTTAGCAGCATATGACTGCTCTTTTGATTTTATGGTTATGGGGGAAAAGAGCATTCTGAACCCTACAAGGCCAGGTAGACAGTGTGCAATTGACATAGTATAATGGCCTCAGTGCCTTTTTCTCTTTGCTCCCTCATATTTCCAAGAATGCAGGCAGATGGACTGAATCCAACATGAAAGGGTAGATCAATAAGAAGTGAAACAGAAGTTGCCTGTTTGACAAGTTATATGAATCAAAAGCTACCCGCCAGAGTTCCGTCAACACCAATGCACATTTTCTCTAATCAAGACAGCATCTTCTTGAAGCAACTGTTGAAGGCTGCCGAGACAGTAAGTATCCTCGACCACACCTATGAGGGAAGTAACTATAGTTGATGATCCCCACCTCCCTGTGTAAGGCTGCCTCTCCTTCTTTCACAAATACAGAACTCTGCTAGATCAGAGCAATGACTTAGCTAGTCCACTATCCCATTTTTCAGTCAACACTAGCTAAATGCTTCCAAGCAGCTGACAAGCAGAACAGTCAACAGTCCTCTCCCCTTGCTGCCCACCCACCAGCAACTGATATTCAGACCAATCCAGGGGTCATTTCGTAAAAAAAGAGGTGCGGGAGCTTATTGGCATAACTTATTTGCATATGCCACACACCCTGGCATCACTGGGAGTGTGTCAGAAGGCAACACCCACCACTCAGGCTCCACCCCAAAAATCTCCAGGTATTTCCCAACTCAGAGTTGGCAAGCCAGCTTTACACTTTGACTAAAGACACTTTAGGTTTCCTTTGCTCTTGCAGGGAAGCTACCCTACAACAAGCATGAAAATACAGATCAAGTTAGTATGCTTTTGCTTTTTTCCACAGCGCATCACCATATGTGCCTGCTCCTGGGCTTGTTACTCCCGGAACGGCGTTCCTGCACATTCCTGCTCGAAATGACCCCTGGACAGAGGCTGAAGTGGGCTCCTATGGCTAATAGTTGCTTTATTGCAACAATTCATAGGAGATGTAAATCCCTTTAAAAGCATCTATAACACCACATCCTGCAGTATATTTTTGTCCATCCTTTCTCCAGACCACACATAATTTTATACACCTTTATCATGACTTTCCCTCCCCATCACCTTTTTACTTTTCCCAATTCACATTTACACATGAAGCTACCTTACAAGCCAGACCATTGGTCTATCAAGGTCAGTACTGTCTATCCTAACTAGCAACAGCTCCCCAGGGGTTTAAGTATAGGCATTCCACATCACCTCCTACCTGATCCTTTTAACTGGAGATGGCAGGTATTGAACCCAGGACCTCCTGCATGCCAAGATGATGTTCTACCACTGGGCCTCATTCCCATCTCACTCATAGAAGAAGGTGTGAAACTAAATGGTGCCAGATTCAAGAAAGACTAACAGTAAATATTGCATATATTTCAATTTTTCCCCAAATGTCCATTTTTTTCTGGGGGGAAAGGGGAGACAGTCTTTTTCTGTGGCTTAAAAATTTCACATCTCTAATTGTGATGTCCACATGCCCCAAAAATGTTTGCCAATTTTAGCTTTAATAATGCTTTCCATCAACTTATGTGGGAAACATGTTAGACTAACCAGCCTAAAATGTCGTGGCATCTACCTAGATCCTTTTGACCCTTCCTTCCTACCTTTCAATAGGCCAGGAGGGCACATTTATAATAGAACAGATTTGTAGTATGCTGTAGTGATTATTATAGGTAACACTTGCATTTACTGCAGTCACCTTGTAACACACTTTCTGTATTGTTTACAGAATACCTTGCCTTAGTTTGTTGTTCTTGTTCTCTGACTCTAACTCTATAATCCTAGTCCAACTGCATTGTTCACTGGCTGCTTTATGCTGTTTGACTGCACTGTTTAATATCCTGTAATCCTTCTTGAGTCCCAGAAAGACAGGCAGACTATAAATTAAGTAAATGAATAAATATTGCTTCCATTAATTCACATATTTTCTGTTCTCTTGCCATATTTTTTCCCTTCTATCCATTCCATGGTATCATTCCTTAATAGAGCCAACTACATCCCTAACATTTTGTTCTTGTTCACCTTTCCCCCTGCTTTTTACTCTCATCCTTCCTCCCTACTTATTCCTTTCCCATTCCTTTCTTACCTTTGCAGTCTTCACTTTTCTTTGCTTCCAGGCGATCTTTCATTTCCTCCCCCTTCTCTATTAACCTCACTCTTTTTACATAAACAGAACCTTACCTGTCCCTTCCCCCTCACTTTGGGCAAACCAGCATAAGCTCTGGAATGAGATATCCAGACTATTGGTTATGTGAACACCCACCTAGAGTCACTCACATGAGACTTCCCATCTGGCCCCTTTAAGAAGAACCCTGTAGGTTTCAAATTCTGACATTTTTTGTTTGTTCAGCCTTTCTTTAGTGGTTTGGTTTATTACTATTACGGCCCATGGCCAGAATAGATCGAAGCAAACTAGTTTACATAAAATACAGAAAGCGCACCACCATTTGTATGGGAATATTATAATAAAATGTACAAAGACTTAAGAAAGAAGTATTTAAAAGAAGAAGGGGAAAAAGGTGCAAAACCTAAGGGACATTTTATCACTCCTTTATATAATCTTTGAAGATTCTAGAGCAGTGGTTCTCAACCTTCCTAATGCTGCGACCCTTAATATAGGTTCCTCATGTTGTGGTGACCCCCAACCATAAAATTATTTTCGTTGCTACTTCATAACTGTAATTTTGTAAATATCTGATATGCAGGATGTATTTTCATTGTTACAAATTGAACATAATTAATCCATAGTGATTAATCACAAAAACAATATGTAATTATATATATATATATAATTATATATATAAATATTTGGCTGGACCTCCAGCAACTCTGGTAGAGAGTAACTTCACAGTTCACTAGAACTCTTGATCACAGGGTAGTTGGTCCTAATGTTGTTGTTGCAACCAGTGAGATATAAGCCATGGGTACCGTTGTCTTGAATACCTTGCCTTTTGTTTTTAAAAAGTTAAAAAGCATCAGACCCAGTACTAAGCCCTGTGGTATCCCACTGCTTACCATAAGTATATAACTACTGCCTGCTGGATCGGACCAGTGGTCCAGCATCCTATTCCACACAGCAGCCAACCAGTTACACCACAAAGCTGCCTCCTGGCACTGGTATTCAGAGTTTTGCTGCTTCTGTACATAAAGGTTCTCTTTAGTTACCAAGGCTAGTGGCCATTGATGGACCTCTCCTCCATGAATCTATATAATCCTCTTTTAATGTTTGAGGCCATACTGCTTTCCACTGGTAGTGAATTGCACATTTTATTACTCACTGAGTAAAGAAGTATATCCTTTAGGCTAGCCTGAATCAATTTATCCACAGCTTCATTCAGTGTCCCTGAGTTCTTGAATTACAGAAAGGGGGGGGGGGGGACCTCTATCTACTGTCTCCATCCTAAGCCTAATTTTATAAACCTCAATCATGCCCCCTTTAGCCAACTTTTTTTTTTATCTGGAAGATCCCAGATTCTCCGGCCTTTCCTAGTACAAAAGGGTATATCACTGTATTTCCAAACCAGGCTAGAGAAGGACTTTGGTGACTCCTCACCGCACGACAACCACTGTTCCCTCTAAGTCAGATGAGTTATTGTGAGCTAGCTCACAGTTTTTTAGCCTCCTGCCCACACATTTTTCTCTTAGCTCAGGAAAGATGGCTCCAGAGCAAACTAATTCTTGCAGTAGCTCTGGAGATGGCTCCAGAGCAAACTAATTCTTGCAGTAGCCAAATGGTTCACTCACAACTTTAATGCTAGTAGCTTGCAAAGTAGAATTTTTGCTCTCAAGACTCCAGACCTTTGAGGGAGCATTGACAACAACGCCCCAGCTCCCTCCCTGCTGCAGAGAGAAAACAAAGCCCACGCTGAGGAGGAGGAGAAGTGCCGCCGCTACTGCTGCTGCCGTCCCCCGCCTGAGGGGACGCCTGCCTTGCCTGCCTCCCGCCACCTGAGGGGGAGCAGTGCCCAGCCTGTTCCGGCCCCTCCAGAGGACCAAGGCTCTGGCTCCTGGCCTGCTGTTGTTCCTTTACGGGGGGGGGGGGGGAGTGAAGTGGACGGTGTGCCTGGCGCAGCAGAGACAGACTGTTTTCGCAGGGCAATGGGGGTGAATGGTGTTGTTGTTGCAAGTAATCTGATCTTCTGGCCTGGGCACTTGTTTTCTCTCCCACCCAAGACTCGCCTTTTGCCTAGCCTCTCCCCCCCCTGCGTGCGCTCCACTCCATGCCGTTCCGAGGCTGCAGTGGAGTCTAGTGGGATTCCACCCAACCTTCAGGGAGACTACTCTAGAGTAAGTGCTGGGGGGGTCGCTTTGCAGATCTGTTCTGCTACCTGTGCAAAAGAATGCAAGCATGCTTCCCGACCCTCCCAAAGGGGAGATAATTTAATTCTTACAAAGCAAGAGGAAGTGTTCCCAAAGTAAAAGTGCGTCTCTATTAGGGACACTCTGGGAGCACCAGGAAGTTGGGATTGTCTTCAGATGAAGCGTTCTGTCAATTCCCTGCCAAATTAGAGCAAAGTATTTAGTATTTCACACACCTCCCTTGGGCTAAAGCCAACTAATTTGGTTCAAGGCTAGAGAAAAATACCTCACCTCGCTTTTAGGGAGGTTCGGGGGGGGGGGTGGAGAGAAGAAGGGACTGCTGGCAACTCTGTGAATTAGTGACATTGCAGAGAGGCGTTTGTGGTCCTTTCAGCAAATGCCTCTCTTGCATCGCCCGGTAGAACTAACAGGGATTGAAGAGTGCAGCTTTCTTTTTCCAAGGAGAGCCCCGCATCTCTTCTGTTTCCAAGCAGAGCCCCACCTTGCCAGGCGCACTCTCTGCTTCGCTCCCCCCCCCCCCCGCAAAGGAGCAATTGCAGGGCAGGCCAGGAGCCAGAGCCTTAGTCCTCCGGAGGGGCTGGAGCAGGCTGGGCGCAGCTCCCCTCAGGCGGCGGAAGGCAGCTGCGGTGAGGCAGCCATCCCCTCAGGATTGGGCGGGCGGTGGCGGCAGCAGCGGCGCGTCTCCTCCTCGTTTTCCTCCTCCTCCTCCACGTTGGCTCTGTGTTTTGCACAGGCGCCAAGGAGCCCAAGCCCCACCCAATAGCCCAAGCGCTGCTCCCTGAGGCCCCGCCCGCAGAGGAGAAGTTTTGAAGCAGGGTGGCTCCAGGAGCACTGGGAAAGGTCTCGGGGCGAGCTGCGGGAGTGCTGCTCCGCAGCGAAGGGTTTTTGGTGAGGGAGGGGAGCTGGAGCAGGGGCGGGCCATCCAGCTGAACCCCATGCCAGCAACCCCTTTGAAAGTGTCGTTCGACTCCCAAAGGGGTCGCGACCCACAGGTTGAGAACCACTGTAGAGGCTGCAGCCAAAAATCTGGAGCACTTTCTTTAGTGCATTTTTAGCATGTTCATCCTTCAAGGACCTCAGAGAAACATATACTGATGTGTGCTCCTCTACTGAATAAAGAGTTAGGTCAGGGGTGTCAAACATCCAGCCCATGGACCCTGGCTCTCTTCCCTCATCCCCCCTCAACCTTCTGAGCTGCCACTTAGTGCAGGGAGGCTGCTCCCCAGTTCCCAGCCACGTGGATTGTGTAGAGCTGTTTATTCCCTTAAGTCTGATGTGTAAAGCGGAGGGACCTTGGTCGTTAACACTGCTGTGCTTTTCCGGGGGGGGGGGGGGGGGGGGTCTTTTGTATTGAAAGCACTTGAGGCACCAGCAATGTGAGTCTCATAGAGCTGTTTCTTTAAGTTTGCTGTGTGTGGGGCAGGGAGGGTTTGGTCGTTAACACTGCTGTACTTCAGAGTAGTTTTCTTTTGCATTGATTGCACTTGAGGCACTAGCACTCCTGGAGCTGCTTCTTTAAGTCTGCTGGGGGGGGGGGGGTTGGTTGCAAACATTGTTACGCATCTTGATGGAGTCTTCTGTGTTTATTGAGTTTGACACAGAAGCCACCTAGGTTTGCTAGAGTTCTGGGTTATCAATAATCCCTATCCCTCCATTCTTCTTGGGAGTAGTGTTTAGTTAGTGTTTAGTTAGCATTAGGGCTATCCAAGTCATGGCTCAGTTGAAGAGCTTCTGCTTGGTATGCAGGGTTCTACCCTGGCACCTCCAGTTAAAAGAACCAGGCTATGGCTTATTATGAGAAAGCCTGAGACCCTGGACAGCCACAGCCAACTCTGAGTAGACCTGGAAGGGAAGAGAAGCTTACAGGCCCCAGCCATTTCATGTTTTCCCTTGGGTTCTAGGCTCAGAGACTATGAGAGCAGGCTGGGGAAAGTAAAGTAGCATCCTCTGCACAAGCTAAGAACAGTGCCACTGCCAGGCTTCAGGATGGGTGGTTAGGCTGGAGAAGGTTCAGAGATGGGGAAAATATAGGATCCCTCCTCCCTGTGAGTTTTGGAGGCTCCCACTTCTATAATGGCACTTTTACCCACACTAAATAATGCACTTTCAATACACTTTGCAACTGAATTTTACTGTGCGAAATGGCAAAATCCACTTGCAAATGGTAGCTGAAGGGGACTGAAACAGCATTATTTAGCATGTGTGAAAGCCCCCTTATTTGCCAAAAGTGCCATTATAGAAGCTCCCTTATTTGCCAACTCTGGGTTGGGAAATACCAGATTTGGGGAGTGGTGCCTGGGAATGGCACCATTAGGGGAGGGGGTGGGATATCAGCAAGGTCAACAAGGTCTCCATGCACTCCATCCTCAAAAGCAGCAATTTTCTCCAGGGGAGCTGAACTCTATCATCTGGAGGTTCAGTTGTAATTCCAGGAAATCCCCAGGCCCCACCTGGAGGTTGGCAACCCTATTTACAGCCCAGCCCACCGAAGTCCCATTTATGCCAGATCTGGCCCTCATAACAAATGAGTTCGACATCCCCAGGCTAGGTGATCTTCTCACCCCAGGAAGCAACTGCTTGGCTCATGCCATGATACCAGAAAGTCTGTTATTTATTTATTTAAATTTATATCCTGCCTAACCAGCAGTGCCGGCTCTAGGCAGCTAACAACAGTAAAATCAACTGTGATACATCAGTTAAAAGTTACATAAAATCAGCAATCTAATACCTGACAGAACAAATGCCTCTGAGAGGGTTTGGGTGAGCGGTGTGGTTATATGGCAAGTTATATGGCAAGTTTCTTTCAGTTATGTTTGATTGAATAAGAAGCTTCAAATAAGAATACACGCATATTCCAAAGCATGTAGAAATTTATGCCTATTCATTTCTGTGTTGGAAGAAAATAAGATTGGATGCAGGAGGCAGCAGCTAAGAGCTTACAACAACTGAGCTGACAGTGAATCTTGACAAGCCTGCCCTACGTTCTAAAAAGCAATCACACCATACTCCATCATGTTCAGAGTTTCTGAGGGCCACCAGGAGGCGTACATTTTTTTCTGCCAGAAAGCCCTGCCCACCATGAACTGCAATCCAACTGCATTGTGCTCTCTGGGTCGACAGTCTCACCTGTTTCGCTGTCAACACTTTGATCTTTCTAAAGGTTTCAATGAATTTTCACAAGCACCTTGAAAAAGTTTCTAGAATATTTAATTTTAAAAATAAAATTTCAGTATAACTCTACAGCAGGCATATACCCAGTTAGGGAATGAGTAAAATAGCAGCTCAGGCACTGTCAAATTGAGGAAAAAAGAACCTGGAACACAGCTGAAGAGAGAGGGACAAAACCTGCCACCTAACCCAGAAATTAGTTAACAGAGCCTGGGATTTTTGCTTATATCAGCTGGGCTCCTCCTGTAGACAGATTAAGTTCACTTGAAGGATTCAGTCGGAACTGTCCAGAAAGACTGCAGAGATGCATTACACCCAAACATACCACAAAATGTTAAAACAATCTGTGCAATAAGGTTATAGAATTAGACAGCAGCCACTACAGCCTTCTGCTGGACCTGTATGCTTCAGACTCACAGAGAAGATTCAATGTGCAAACTGTCTACAGAAAACCATTGCATATAGAGTCAAAGTTCTGCCTATGATGCCTCACTCACACAGTCAAGCCATCAGTTGATGCTGCAAGCAGTCATCAACTGATATGTGTGAGTGTGTGAGCACATGTGAAGTAATTCCCCCCTAATTCTGCTCCACCCACCTTCCCTTTTTGGCTCAAGGCAGCTTACAAATCAAGAATTTAAAACATACAAGGTACAACAAAATCCCCAATAACTAGCCTTCTTTCCCCTAAGATGCCTGCAGCCTACATTCATTAAAAGCTCCAGCAAATGTAACAGCCTTACAGCACCTCCTAAAAATCGCTGCAGATAATGTCTCCCTTAGGGAGCCTGTTCCATAGATTGGAGCGAGAACTAAAAAAGCACAGGCTCTGGTTAATGGTAGGTATGCTACCTTCTGGGTGGCGGGGAGCCAATAGGGATAGCCTGAACACCCCAGTTGGTGCACAGGAAGAGAAGGTCCTTCAGATACATGAGTACTAGCCGATGAAGGTCTTTAAAGGTCATGATGAGTACCTCGATTTGAACTAAGAAACAAACAGCAGCCAACATAGACTGTGTAAATAGGTAAGATGTGTTAACATTAGCTAGCCCTGACAATAACTGGATGTTGCACTGTGAATCAGTCACAGTTCCCAGGTTGTCTTCAAGAGCAGCCCATAATTGAGAACATTACAGTAATTCAGCCATCAGGCTACAACGGAATGGAATACAGCTGACACAAGGCACTCCCAGGCACTTTATAGATTGTTTTAAAACAGCAGGCCTGGGTCCACAAGAAAGCCCCCCTCCCAGCTCTTGATGTGCTCTGCCAATACCAAATCCACTCTCCCCCCCCCCCCCCACGTGGATCCAACCCCTCTAAAGCATCAGCCTTTCTAATAAGTATTTCCTCTGTCTTGTCTGGCTTCAGCATCAGTTGTTCTGCCTTAGCCTCTTGACCACAGCCTCTAAACACTGGTTCAGAACCAAGTTGAACACATGTGGAGGCTTAAATAATGACATACAGAACTAGGTTCTGTCTGCATATTGATCCCATCCCAAATTTCTGGATGATCTCATTCAGCAGCGTCATACAAATATCGCAGAGAATGGCTATTGGCACCCTGAGACACTTTGCCGGATAAATCCCAACCCACTGATTCTGCTCCTTCAGCTAATACAGTCTCCACATTCCAACAGATGACTAGGTTGAAGTGGTCTACTGCAGCGCTTCCTATCTGGTGGATGCTGACCCAAAAGTGGGCCACGAAGCCTATGAAAGTGAATCACTAGCTTTTGCAGTTTTATTGATTTAAGTAATTTTTTGCTTCGCTGTTTCAAGTAATAGCTGTAAAACAGGTGAACTAAAAATGCGCAAAACCGATGGTGGCCAATTCATGTGGCAATAAATCAATGCGACACCAATTTGGAGTGGGTCACTATGCTAAACTGGCTGGGAACCACTGGTATACTGTATCAAAAGCCACTAAAAGATCCAACAATATCAGCAGCGATGACTCTCCTATCTACCTTTAAACAAAGATCATCTGCCAATGCTTCTAAAGCCATCTCAGTTCCTAGCTCAGCCCCAAAGCCAGACTGAAATGGGTCACAAGCAGATGGGTCATCCAGGATCCCACAGAGCTGCAAGTGATTAATGTGTATATGCAAAACAGCTCCCAAAAATTCTGCTTCAGCATTACAAGCACCACCACAAATAGTTTCTCAATTTTACTTCTCTAAGCTTTCAAATACATAGATTACATCATTCACTCTCTACTTCTGCTACAAAAAACTGTAAAAACTCTGCAAGGCTGATAATGTAGCACACAGCATTCTTCAGAACAATCTTTTCTGAGCAACACTGAACTCAGTGAACTGTCCATCATTACCATAAATTCCAAATTGTCAAATGATGCAGAGAGAATGAAACTGAATGAAAGCCTCCCACTTTGTTGCATATGGTTAACCAACTTCATTTCTTTTGCATGATCCTGTAAATTGGTACTTCAGAATCTTCACATGAAAACCAACATAAAGCAGACAACTCTTAAAACTCTTCTTATTAAAAGCAAAAATGGTACAGCAAAAAAATAAATTAACATAAAGTAGTGCTGTATTACCATCCGGAACATGTTCTTGAGCTCTTTTTAATGCAGACAGGATAGAATAAACTACCAACATTAAAAAATGTTAATACAATACATATTTATTATGGCTGCCCTCAACCCCACCATGTTCCATTTCACAAACAATCCTATATTGATTAACCAGCAGATGGCAGCAAGATCCATGAAATGCAGAATATTTCATTAAGGCCAAGGACTTCCTTCTGAGCTTGTGAAGTTCCTTTATGGCACTAGAGCCACAGCCTTTTGAAGGAAAAAAAGTTTAACACCATGATCAGCCTTGGCCTTGTCTATTCCAAAAATTCAGAAATCACTTACACACACCCCAATCAAAAAGAGCAAAGTAAGAGAATATTTTGTCAACACAGCACTTCCAAACAATCTGTCCTACTAAAATATGCAAGCCAGTCAGGGTACTTCACATGCAACACAGAATATGATGTAGAACTTAATTTTTGAAATGCACACATACATTTTATTTTACCACATACTTACAACCGGTCTGAGCACAGAGAACAGTTAACAGTATAACAGTTAAGGCAGGAAGGAATCCTGCAGAAGATTGGTTGCTCTATTGATTGGCTGATCGATGAAGACTTGGGAGAGACAACATGTCCTCCTGTCCTCAGAGGAGAAGGACCCTTCACAGTAAGTCTCCAATGGCCCATTCTCTCTCTGAGGCAAAGGACATCTTGGTGGGATCTCCCATCGCAGTGTCCTCATGTTCTGGGTGACTCATCATCGTCTGTGTCCACTACATGTTGTAGTGGTCTTCTGCCGAAGGCAGCATCAGTTGAATTGTAGAGGTTTATCTTATAGTGTTTTATGAATGCAAATAAGGATGATCGTGTTGCTGCCTTGCACACCTCTTCCTTCTACTGCGGCATGTCTAGCAAAGGCTGTGTTAATTGCCGTGCTTCCGTGTGGAATATCCAGTTTGTGGAATTTGTAAGCCTCTACGATGCGCATCTAAGCATCTACTGATGGCTGACCTGGACGTCTTATTCCCCATATTCAGAGGAGATATGGAAATAAATAAGGTATTTGTTCTCATGCACTCAGTTCTGAGTATGAATGCCTTCAACACTCTCCTGACATCAAGCTTATGCCACATCCTTTCCCTCGTGTTACTGGGATTCAGGCAGAAGGATGGAAGACTGATCCCTTGAGAACTGTGAAAGGTAGAATCTACCTTTGGACAAAAGGCTGGATCGGTTCTCAGTGCCACCTTATCTCTGTGGAAACTATACAGCTCTGGTTTGATGGAAAGTGCTCCAAGCTCTGACAGCATCTTGCAGAAGTGATAGCTACTAAGAATACAGTTTTCATTCTTAACCACTTCAATAGGATCTCACTAACAGATTCAAAGGAAGGCCTTGTTAGAGATGATAGTACAGTGTGCAGTTTCCAGGTTGGGAATCTATGCATCTGTGGGGAGTGCTTCATAGCTGCTCCCTTGAGAAATCTGCAAATTTGGGGGCGTCTTGAGAGACTAAAACCTTTGATTTGGTGTAATATAGTGGCAAGTGCTGCCATCTGTCTTCTGAGGGTAGTGGCCCTCAGACCTCTTTCAATGCATTCCTGTAAGAAATCTAAGATGGACTTTGATTGTAGGATTCAGGGCATCAATTTTCTTCCTCTTACATCATCGCACAAATGCTTTCCAGATTAGCATATTATCTCCTAAATGCAAGGAGGGTATCTGTAACTGCTGAGCTGTACCCCAGACTTAAGAAGCTGTCCCTCTCAGTTTCCAAGTGGTCAAGTTTAACCACTCTGGTATGCAGGGGCCATATTGGACCCTGGTGTAACAAGTCTACAGATAATGGAGTCCTTAGTGGTGGTTCTGTGGACATTTGATGCAGAGCTGAAAACCATGACAAGCTATGCCAAAAGGGAGCCGCCAGAGTGATCTCTGCCTGTTGATCTGTCAGAGCACCTTTGGTAGAATTTGAGGAAAGGCATACACTAGATCTCTCAGCCAGGTCCATGTTAATGTGTCTTTAACTTCAACCTGGGGATTATGGAACCTGGTGAAGAACCAATGGGTTTGATGATTCACTGCAAAGTGCAAAGAGCAAAAAGATCCACCAGTAGCAGACTGAAGTAATTTGTTATCAGGGTGAACAGATATTTCTTGAGGGCCCATTCTCCCTCTTGGATCACCTGTCTGCTGAGCCAGTCTGCCTATATATCCTCTGTTTCCTTTATGTGTTCTGCTCGAATGGATAACAGATTCTCTGTCCGCATGAGGAGTTTGCTCCCTTGTGAAGTACTGATGACCTGGAACCTCCCTGTTTGTTGAGATATGTTTTGGCTGCGATGTTGTCTGTTCTTATCAAGATGAGGGAGTGTGCTATCTTGGATTCGAAGTAGAGTAGAGCTAGGTGAATAGCTCGAAGTTCTAGTAGGTTGATTGGTAAGGTGGTTTCCTTCTTGTTCCGTTGTTCCGGTACAGGGTCCCCTTCCAGCGTTGCTTCCCATGTGGAGAGGCACGTGTCTGTGAATACTTGTTTTACATCTGTGATCCAATATGTCTTGCCTTGCATAAGGTTGGTTATCTTCATCAAGCAGACTAGACTGGATTTCATTTTAGTGGAATATGGATGGACAGATCTTCCTTTCTTGCTATCTGAGCTTGGAATTGTCTTAAAAGTTACTGTAGATGTCTGGAATGAAATCTGCCCCATTGTACTGCATCTATGTTTGAGATAACTAGGCCCATGAGAATGGTGAGAGACAGTAGTAAGGAGGATCTGCTGCATATTATAGAAGTTGCCATTTCTACTTCCCAGTTGTCAGCATTTGGGTTGATCCAGATGTCGATGAAGTGAATCAGGTGTCTTCCTAACAGAGCAGTCATGCCTTAGAGAGCTTCCCATCTTTTTCAGTTCTTTGATCTGATGTTGAATTGTTTGTTGAACCTGAGGTTGAATCCTCTTCTGAATGGCTGTCTAGGTTAACTCCAGTTGGGTCGTCTGGTTTCTTGCTTGCATCTAGGGAGTGTGTGTTGGGCATGAAAGGAATAACTCCCAAAAGGTCTTCTGTCATTCCACTTCAAGGTTCTAGGGAGGGCCTTTTTCTTATCTCTGGTCACCAGAATTCTGTTGAGTGTGTCACCAAACAATCTGTTCCCTTGGAATGGGTAGGTTGGTACACTGACCCTTTGAATGGTAATCTGCCTGCCATGCCCATAACCGTAAAATTTTTCTGGCTGCTGCTGCCGCCATAGCTCTCAATGAAAAAATTAAGGAGTCCAAGGTTGCATTCACTGTAAATGATGTGGCTTTAAATATTCTTTTTACGCCTTTGTTGAGTTGATGATTGTTGTCTAGCAGCAACTGGAGTACCTTTCTGGTACAGACTATGGTGGCCCTGAATACTCTAGAGGGTGTGGTAGATGCTCTGATCACCATGGCCATGGCCTCATGCACTTTTCTTAGGCCAAAGTCAGGTCTTTTGTCCAGACTGTCTCTTATGTGGCCCTCTCCATCTTTGGACAAAAGCCCTGAGGACTGCAAAGCTGTGACTGGCACCAACCAATGGCACCTGTAAAAACTCACTGGCATAATGCATAATTTTTTTTTAAATGAACCCTGGGAACTGCCTATTAGTCATGGGTTTTGTCCGTTCATCTTTCAACTGATTCCCAAAAAACTCTGGAAAGGAAAATACCTTCTTGTTTGCATATGACCTAGGAAATAACTCTTTATTTCCCTTTGGCCTGCATTTCATTTCTAAAGTTGTGGTGGCCTGATCCTCTCCCCTGGAGATATTGGTATAAGAGATATTGGTAGTCCTCAGATTTGAAAAATCTGACACACCTCTCAGGCACTTCTATTTCCTCTTCTTCCTCCCCATCTGAGAGGAATTCTCCCTCTTCCCTATCATCAAGGTCACTCTCTGAGGAGGAGATAAGTCCTGGTTGAGGACTATCCCACTTTTTCTGCTGGCAAAGCCTTTCTGTGCTGCCTTGGTTGGCCAGTTGGTAGTTTCCTTAATCAATGAGCTTCCCCTTGAGCTCTTGGAGGGGAAGGGGAGGAAGGACAACTAGAAGGGAGTCTATCTGATCAAAGGCTATGCTGTTGTCTCAGTTTATTCCCTCATAGTTTGTCTTATTAATAAAAAGAACTCTGGATGGAAATTAAATGGCCTGGAGACAGCTATGTTACCGATCTGATGGCCTTCAGTGGTGTTTGCCAGCTCTGTGGAGATTTGAATTGGGTGCTGCCAATCAATCTTGCTAGCTCCTGTGCCCGTCTTAGTTGTGGCGGCTATAGGTGCCTCACTGCAGCCTCCTAGTGCCCTTTCAAAATGGCCACCACCCATAACTGGCCAATTTGAGTGGGCCAGAGCCTACTCCTGAGTTCGGCCTTTTTTCATGTGCTTTGATGGCTCCTGGGCGGGTCGGCTCTCTGACTGCAGCTGAGGCAGCCCTGTTAGGGTCCATGCTCGCCCAATCTGGGAACCCTCTGGCTCCTGCTGGTATGGGAGCTTCAAATTCCACATCAGAAAGGAGGCCGTTGCTGCCCTCTCAGGGATCCATGGCTTAAGCGGCCGAGCAGGCACACTATGCAAGCCTTTGTTAAAATGGCGGCCATTCCAATGTGGAGAGTAGTCTTCAATCTCTTCTGTCTGAGCTGGTAGGGCAGAGAGAGAGAAAGGAAGTGGAGCCAAGAAAGTAAAAAACAAGACCAGAATAAGAGATGTAGAAAAGAACTTAAGATCTGAGATAAGAATAGAGGAATCAGTAATAGAGATGAAAGTGGAAGTAGGAGCTCCTACTGACTAGCTGCTCTCCCTAGTGAAGCAGGAAAAAACCTGAAGAATGGGTGACTCCCATAACAAAGACAGGAAGGAGAAAAAAGACATTCCTGCCTCCCTGAGTGGATAATAGGAATCACCCACCATGATGTCCTCCACCTCAGAGGGAGAAGAGAAAGATTCAACTGGAATTACAGGATTCTGCATGGTAGATTCCTAGTGTGGATACATGCACAACATTCCTGAAGGGACAAAGAAACAGATGTTCCAGGCAACTATGTATTCTCGCACTGCAAGTCTAGAATTGAACATAATATGTTCTGTTTTTAAAACATCTCATTTAAGGTATATGGGGATTACTAAAAACAGATAAAGAGAACAGGGCAAAGAGAAATAGGTTTTGGCAATCCCTTCATGGCTTCTTCTATTAACAGAAGGCAGTTTCCAAAACCACCAGTATGATATAACCACAATTAGTATACGTTTTTAATACATAATTGAAGAATTCAGTGCTCAATATTATAAAGTTTAACTTGATGTCCAAAAATGCTAATAGTTCTAAGTACATATGCTAAGGCAGCATAGGGTGCAGAAGTATGCAGTGCTCTCAACTACTGGGTATAACACAACTTGGCTTGCTGAAAACAAAGGCATTGATACATTTAAATTCCAGAAACATACCAAATACTAAGAGGGCAATGGTAAACCACTTCTGATCATCTCTTACCTAAAAAACCCTGTGATGAGACAATCCAAAACAAAGCAAAACAAAATACAGAGATGGAGGATGGAAGCCCCTGGTTGGATGGCACTCTATCAGCTACTGGGGAAAGGTAGAGGGCAACTATGAACAGTGTTATTCCTAATTAAACAACTGCACTACAGTTGAAAGGACATTCCATTGTTGACATAGATGCAAAAGGAAAGTCCAAAGCCATTTGACACATATGATAGGAACCTGGAACTTCAGAAGTATGAATCAAAGTAAACATGAAATCATAAAATTGTAATACTGGGAGTAAGTGAACTAAAATGGACTGGATTAGGACATTTTCTATCAGAAAATTACAGACTGTTTTACTTAGGAAACGACAAACACAAAAGAAACAGAGTTGATCTTATCGTGAGGTGAGATGTAGCACAAGAAATCAGGAGCTAAAATGCAGTATAACCATCATTTGTGTTTATGCCCCAACTACAAAGGCTGATGAGGACAAAGTTGAAAACTTTTATGCAAGTGTCCAGAAAGAAGTTGGTCACACACCTAAACAAGATGTGCTGATAACCATAGGTGACTGGAATGCAAAAGTAGGAAGCAAAGCAGAATCAAATGTAGGAAGATTCGGGCTAGGATAATGAAGTGAAGCAGGAGACTGACGCATAGAATTCAGTGAAGACAACAATTTGTTCTTGGCAAATGTTTCAAGCAACCAAACAGATGATTGTATATATGAACATCATTGGATGACCAATACAGAAATCAAACAGATTACATAATTGGAAACAGAAGATGGAGAAGTTCTATTCTCTCTACTAAAACAAGAACAGGAGCTGGCTGTGGTACAGACCATGAACTGTTAATACTGAAAATTAGAATAAAGCTGAAGAAAAACACTGAAAGTCATACTGCCAAAATGCCATCTACAGAACATTCCTGAGGAGTCTGAAGACCATGTAAAGAACATTACTTTTTTTGCATTACTAAGTTCAAGTGAAGATGAACCATAAGAACTTCAGGTTGAAACCAGAGATATTATCAAGGAAGAATGCATAAAGACTATTCCTTTAGCCAAAAGAAATGAAAAGCCTCAGTGCATGATTAATGAAACTCTTGGGCAAAAAAAACAAAAGTAAAAGGTGACAGAAATAGAACCAGAAGTCTAAATGCAGTGTTTCAGCAACTGGAACCTAGAGACAAAGAGAACTATTATAATAATCAATGCCAAGAATTAAGAGAGAACAACAAAAAAGGAAGAACAAGAGATCTGTTCTACAAGAGCCGAGGAAATTTAAAATACAGTTAGGCATGCTGAAAGATCAACATGGAAAAACATTACCAGAACTGGATAAAATAAAGAAATGATGGGAACAATACACTGAAGAACTATACAAAAGAGATAAAGAGAGGAAAGGATGGCAGAGGCCCTCAAAGAAGAAACTTCTGAAAGAGAATCTACAATTTTAGAAATTCCCAAGCCACAGAAACTATCTGAGATGTAAGAGAAATAAAGTTGAGGCACAAAACAAATTTTCTTATAGCTTTAAAAAAATGACAAGCAACTGTGAAGAGTGTAGGATTAGATTTGCTAGAAACTTTAATTAGCAAGCAAAATTTAGAAGCCAGACTTTAATTAGTATAAAACCTTGAAGGCTGAAAAGTAAGTCCAGCTCTTAAATTTTTGGAGTAGCTCCTAAAGTCAGAAAAAATTAATCAAGGCCGTAGTAAACAAAAGGAGATGTATTATTCAGACAGAAACTCTCTCACAGAGTCACAGTAGGCAGGGTTGCCAGCATATCATACCATATTAATTGTTGCTGTAAGTCAGGGGTCCTCAAACTACGGCCCGCGGGCCACATGCGGCCTGCCGAGGGCATTTTTCTGGCCCGCCAGGTGTGCCGCTGCCTGTCCTCCAATTCCCAGCAGCACACAAAGCAGCAGAAAAATTGCAGCCGACTCGTCCCAGGCCACATGACAAAGCCCCGCCCCCCTGCTTCCAGTCAGCCAGGAGGAGGCAAAAGGAAGACTGGAAGAGGGTAAGTGTAGGGTGGCAGGCGCTCCGGCTGGCCCCAAGTCTCCTAGCTGGCTGAGGGGCCTCTCAGCCGGCTAGATCTGCGCCAGTCCCAAGAGCCGGGCGGGGGTCTTTTTCGAGGCTTTTTGTGCTGCTGGGAATCGGAGGGGGGGGGGGAGGGAGAGAGAGAGAGAGAGGTTTCTCTTTCCCATCATGATGCCTGCAGTAGTGGAGTTTCAGGGAGAAGCAGCTGGGGGCTTGCTGCCTTAAAAAGTTTGTGAGGATGCCAAGTTCTTTGTTTCTTCGGAGAGGGAAAGACAACAGCCCCGTCAACAGGGCCTTTTTGCGCACCTCCCCCCCCCCCCCCCCGGCGCGCCTTCCCTACCCTCAAAATAACCAAAGAAAAAGCCCATCTTCATAGTTTTTTTTAAAAAAACTATAGTCCGGCCCTCCAACGGTCTGAGGGACAGTAAACTGGCCCCCTGTTTAAAAAGTTTGAGGACCCCTGCTGTAATTATTACATTTAAACAAAAAAAACCCAAAAACTACTACATATGTCTACAGTGTAAGAGGTTTCAGGTGGTCCACAGTAGAAGAGCAAGATTTGAGTCCAGTAGCACTTTTAAAGACCAATAAGATTTTCAAGGCATTTGTGTTCAAAAGTTTATCTGACTTTGTCATATAATTTATAAGCCATTGTTTTTTTTTCCAGTGCTCCCTAAAATTTCCAATTTTTCCCATTGGAAAAAGTGACAGTCCCCAGGCTTTTTCATGCTGTATGTTCGGAATGAGTGAAATGCTTTGTAAGAACTTTTTCCCCTCCATTCAAACAGAGAAAACATTTCATCGTTCATTGCTCTTAAAAAGTTTCCGATTTTTCCATTGGAAACTTTAAAAAGTTGGGCTACACATGTTAGTGTGAAAAACCTTGCTTTAAGAAGCATTTTATTTATTCTAAAAGATAAAATATCTCATAGGAGTTTCTTTTTGATATTTCATAGAGTTTCTTTTTGGTACTCCTCAAAATTTTTGTTGGACATTTCTGAAGGTCTCAAAAAATGGGGAATAAACAGTTTTCTGGTTTTCCCCCTCACATCTTTAGAGGAAGAACCTTACCAGTATCTACTATCTTATATCCTTAAACTAGACATGCCAGTGACTGAATGTAAGATTTTCTGCACACAAAAAATGTGGTGCACTATTCAGGGTGTTACACTAGCATCCTGAAGACCCAGGTTCAAATCCCCAACTTGCCATGAAACTTGTTGAGTGACTTTGGGCCAGTTAATCTTTCAGTCTAACCCACTTCACAGGGGTTTTGTGGGAATAAAATGGAGAACAGCTATATATATCCTTACCAAAATCTCCTGGTTATGTGGTAGAAGTCCTAAATCTTTGCCTGGGTGCTGTGGTTAAATGGCTAAGAGTGAATAAATTGAAACTGAACCCTAGAAAGACAAAGGTAATGCTGATTGGGAAGGCAGAGATCTTGAAGGACATTACACTCCCCACTTTCGAAGGGGTTCAGCTTACCCTCGCTGACTCAGTTAAGAGCCTTAGGGTTTACTAGATCCAACATTACTGTTACAGAAACAAATTAATACAGCAAAAAACACCTCCCAACTCAGCTTAGCTTGCAATATGCCCTCTTAACTTGATATAGATGCTCTGACCTCCTGGATCCATGCCATAATACCATCGAGACTAGTGTAATGTACTCTACACAGTTCTCCCCTCAAAGTTAATTTGGAGATTCCAGTTGGTACAGAATGCTGCAGCTCAGTTATTTATCCTTTCCACACTTGGATCTCATCCCTGTTTTTATCAGAGTTCTACTCGCGACACAACACCTTGCATTTATCCCTAGTTATAACAGCATCCATTTATCCCAGGACAAGTGTGGGGCAAAACCCAGGTGACCTCAATGTAATATGGAAACAATAAATACCCCAAGATAATTGTAGTGTAGAATGTAGTGTAGAACTCAAGTGTAGTGTAGAATGTAAGTTCGGGGACAGGGGTGAACCAGGATTTAAGGTCTAGTGTGAAATCACCCACAATCAGAAGCCAAACAGAGGATGCATATTACTTCCATTCTGCAGTCACTCCACTAGTTGCCCATCAGTTATCAGGCTCAATTTACGGTAACAGCTGTCACATAAAGCAAAAATTATCTACCTATTTACAACTACAGATAGTACAAAGTATACAGAGTGGTATAGTCTACAGTCCCTAACCATTTACCCCAAACTTTTCTGAACCATACTGTTACAGTGCAGCCCTATTTCCTGTGCAAAAACCCCTCTTGAATAATACATTTTTGCATAGCTTACAGAAAACCTAGGAGGATGGGCACCTTCCTGACATCTTCAGGAACGTGGAGGGTCATAACAGAGAATGCATGCGTTGCTGATTTTTTCCATTTGCAGGACAGCACCCACTCAAGGTCATGCTCAGGGAGAGGCAGTCTTGCAGATATGAGGGACCAAGGCCATGGAAGACTTTTGTTTAATGTACCCATGTTAATAGTTATACTGCGCTTCACCTCTAGTCTGTTCACTGAATTGATTTATTCCATGTAATCTACCTGGAGTCCCACTGAGAAAGGCAGACTATAAATAACATAAATAAAATGCAGAAAGTGCACAGCTAAACTGTATTTTCTGTAATGTCAGACAAGTCTGAGCCACACATCTGGCAATCTGCCCCAAAATTGACTCTCCTTTACAAATCTCAAATGAATGCTTGATATCTGCACAAGACAGATATTTCAGAACCATTTATCAGGCAATCCCAGATTTGTTTCGTTTTAGATACACAACCAGGGAAATCTCAACTGGGAAGCAGGCCTGATAGGTTTAAGCATGTTATTACTAAAACAAAATAATACAAGTTAATAGGGATGAGCACAAGTTAATAATACAAGTTAATAGGGATGAGTTTGTTGCAAATTTTTGCTGTTTTGTGAAGCAATGTCTATGGCGGGGTGACCAGCATCAACATTCCACAAACTTTCATGCTGTTTGAGGCAGTTCATTAATGGATACATTTCCAGACAGATGGTCTCTGCTCAATTGAACAGTTTACAAAACCTCAAAGTAATGGGGGGTGGAATTCTCCAGCCTTGGAAACACCAACAGGAGACATACAAAGCTTAACAGGCATTGCTGGCTGCCAATAACAGAGTTCCCATTCTGCTCTATGGGATCAGAACGCTATATATCAGCTCAGCTCCACAGCATCTCCTCCATTGGCTTTTGGCAGTTAGACAGAGAGGCAGGGAACTTGTTAAAAGCAGAGCACATTCATTTATTCCTGATTGTGAATACCTTTCCCCTGCTGGGGTTTGGGGTTAGGTGGACTCAGTGCTCTGAGCCACACCGTCTCAATACTCATGCCGAGCAGTGGGGCTTAGCTACTGGATGCCTTGGCTGAAGACCCACATTTTATACCCTCCAGATTGTGAATTCCTCTCCCCTGCTGGGGTTTGGGTGTTAGGTAGATTGTGACCAATGTTCCCTCTAAGCTGAGTTAGTGTGAGCTAGCTTACAGGTTTTTAGCCTCCAAGCTCACACATTTTTGTCTTAGCTCAGGAAGGATGGCTCCAGAGCAAACTAATCTATACAGCAGCCAAATCACCTGTTCAACTTTAATGCCAGTAGCTCACAAAGTAGGATTTTTGCTCACAGGGTTCCATAGCTTAGAGGGAGCATTGATTGTGACCCCTACTGGGATTTGGGTATTAGGTGGACTCCGAGCTCTAAGCCACCCCATCTTTCTGCTCACACCGAACAAAGGGGTTAAGTACAAGGTGCCTTGGCTGACGGCCCACGGTTTATACCCTCCTGATTGTGAATTCTCCCCTGCTGGGGTATGTGTTATAGGTGGACTCAGTGCTCTGAGCCATCCCGTCTCTCTGCTCACTCCAAGCAGCAGGGCTTAGCTACTGGGTGCTTTGGCTGAAGACACACATTTGATACCCTCCTGATTGTGAACTCCTCTCCCCTGCTGGGATTTGGGTGTTAGATGGACTCAGGGCCATGCAAGGGAAGTCAGGCCAGATGATAGCATTGTGTCCAGGGGATCACATCGGCAGGCTCAGGGGATCTGGCGAGGTACTCCTTCACCATCACCTCTGACCTTCTGCCATTGCACACCTGGCATCCCCTCTGCTGGTCTTCCAGTTCATTACTGACAATCAGTAGTGGGCTTCTCCCTAGTTGTGCTCTTTGAGGCAGAGGTGCTGGGCTGTGGCTCCTCCTCCTTCTCAGCCTCTTCCACTCACTGTTCCCTCTGGCCACATTTGTTGGCCTGTAGCTGCCACACTTCTCTGTAGAGCTCATGCTTCCACTGCAAGAGTTCTGCATTCAGAAGAGCAATGCTACCTTCTATCTGGGAGTCACAGATACAGGAGTACAAAGGCACTGTAATGATGCAGAGAAAATTAATGCCAACACAATTTATATCAATATCACCTAATTAAAGACATGATGCAATCTGGTTGTGAAGCCCACCTACAACCTCTCTGCCAAGGCCCTGACCCACTTGAAAACAGCTGGATCCAGTGTGGGAGGCCAGCACCCAGTCCACTCTCGAATAAGGGGGATGACTTGCCCAGGCTGGCTGTATGGGTGCACAGCACATCAGTGGTGTCCTGGAAGGGCTTCAGGACATGCAACATTTGGGAGAGGGTCAGCCATTTGTTGGAGCTGATGCTGAGCTCCTCCTCCCCTTGCAGGATAGTCATAGAGACGATGACATCCTGTGCCATGCTCTTCTACTCCAAAAAAAGCGCAATCATGGCGTAGGTGGAGTTCCTCATCCTCCTCCCCCGACTACCAGGCAGCAGACAGGCTGAAGCATGTATGCCAAGCAGACAATGCTCTTGAGGCACACACGCTTCACCTCTGCCAGCATGCTGGCACCTATGTCTGTGACCATGTTGCCACTGCCTACCCACTCCCTCAGGTTCATCTGTATCACATGGCAGTGATGTTTTGCACCATGTGGTCTACATCCATCACCTACACATGGAGCAGAATCACTTTGTAGCCCAGTGGCAGGACTGTCCCCTCTTGGGGCCTGGGCCATGCCTCAATAGTCCTGAGGGCTCCTCCAGGTCTGCCATGAAGTTGTACAGTTCTGCCTTGTGCTCTGGAGAGCTACGCCTTGACCATTGCCACTGCAGCCAGCGAAAGGCTATGTCCTCTGCAAGGGAGAAGGGCTGCCCATCCACAGCAATCATCTCACCAATGAGGTGAGTGATTGCTGCCTGGGTCCTCCAAATAGCCCTTCTGACCTCTTGGAGGGGGGCCCGTTTTGATGTCCTACCCATGGCACCCTGAGTGTGGGGAGCCTTTCTTGGAGAGGCCTCCTGCTCCCCTTCTGCTTCTCCCTGCTGAGAGGGAGTGGGCCTCTTCTTTCTCCCTTCGGCTGCCACTCCTTCCTCCAGCACCAATTCAATTGGGTCACAGTGTACCCTTTGCAGGTGCCTGGGGAGGACAGAGGAGGACAAGTGTTGAGGGGTTGCACTCCTCCAGAGATGCGTGGCACTCTGCCACACAGGGATCACTGGGGAGGGTGCAGAAATATTTCCCAACTGTGAGCTCCCCCTAACCCCCTGAATCACTGCTGTCAGAGTCCTCTTCTCCATAGGGTGTTAGCAACTGCTGGTGTCTCTGGGCAGTTCTAACAACTCTTTTGACTCTGTAGAGAGCCCCATGAACAGGTATGGGGTAGGAGGATCCAATATTTATTTATTTATTTGTTAGATTTATATCCCGTCCTCCCCACGAGAGATCCCTGGTGATGCCCTGCTAGGGCTGGCCTCCAGTGGACTGGCAGAATGGGTTTGGTGCCTGGGGACGGGGGGCCCGTGGTACACAGGGGGTGGAGGACTCTCCCCCACAACGAGCACCCTTTGCACCCACTTCACCCTCATGGCACACTGTAGTGTTAACACTCAGGAGGGGTGGGAGGGAATAACTGTGGGAGACCTTTTTAGGGGTCCATAACTAAGATCCCAGAAATGTAATCCACCCCAAACTGAGAGAGATTGCAGAGGAGTGGGGGGGGGGGGGGTAGGGTGAGGTTCCTTGTGCATTTGGTGTGTGTAGCTTGCAGGGGATCTATCCTATACACTTTTGAACCTGCACCTGACATTTCCCTCCAAAGCACTTTCCTGGCTTGACCTTAGTCCTGTTGGGTTTGAACTGCCACAGTGGCCCTGTTTCTGCTGGGCTTGCAAAAATGCCCCCCCCCCCCCCAAGTTTCTACAGCAGAGATTCTCTGGGACTTTGATTCTGTTCTGTGGGTTTCAATAGCCCTACCTTTTTCTTCTTCCATTGAAAACAATGGAGGATGGGGACACCGTAACTCAGACACTGTAAATCCAATCCTCACCAAACTTGGAGGACAGGTAGAGGAGAGTCGGTTGGAAATCCCCTGCAAATTTGCTGTCTCTAGCTTGCACAGGATCTTTTCTATACACTCCAGAACTTCCTGGATCTGTCATTTCCCAGAAAGCATTTCCCGGGGGGGGGGGGGCTGGAACTCAGACCTCATAAACCCAATCCACTACCAAACTTAGAAGGCAGGTGGAAGAGAGTCAGCCAGAGATCCCCTGTGAGTTTGCGGCCTCTAGTATACCGGGGGGGGGGGGGGGTGTTCTACTGCATCACGAGTCTCACAAACTTCACCGGTTCATGTAGCATCTAAAAGTTCCAGACAGTTCATGGTTTGTGAACTGGGCACACCACGGACCACAAACCAAACCACATTTCCCTGGTTCATGCCTACTCCTACTGATTAAACAACCCTCAACTGCTTAAAGCATTAATTGATTTAAACAATAACAGAAAATGACAACTGATTTTTTTTTTGTAATTAGCTTAATTGTTACTATGAAACAATGAAATTAACATTCATTATTAATTTGTTATGTACAACTAACAATGGTGTGCAAATATTAAATGAAGCTGCAGCAAGAAGCTGTTTTTAGTTCCTTCCAAAGCAAAAGCAGCTTCTGCGAGCCCATTAAACTTCGTTTCCATTTACTTCCTCAGTTATCTAGACTAGAGAAACAGGACACAAAACATCACCCTCTGAACACAGTACATACACATGAATATCCTGGTTTCTGTGGCGTTCTAGAAATTGTTCCTGTCTTGACTATCACAGGATACCCACATAAGACATTCATAGCTTTGACTGCTCAGCTGATCAACCCTAAGCAGCAACCCTTTGTGCCTCAAGTCCTAAAACCTACTCTTCTATCTATATTTATTTTCACCTACTAGAATGAGTGCCTTCTACTGACTTATGGGAGAAAGTAAAGGGTGTCCAATGCACGACATCACTGAGAACCAAAACCAGCTACCCCTGTCACCTTGTGTTTCTGTTCCTACCACTGGGTTTATCAGCATATGGAGTTAGGGCCAAATTGTGCTTCACCTCAGAAGCATATCCAACTGTAGATCCTTAAGTTTAGGATATAAAGTCAGTAGCTCCCGTTTATTCTTCTCCCATGAAATTAGAGTGACTTCAATCAGAGATAGACTTGAGATGGAAAGAAAAAACTGTCCCCCTGCACAAACATCCCAAATTTACCAAAGCGTCAGGAGAACGAGCAATTAACTGACCCACCTCAACTATTTCTTCCCTAGAGCCACATTATAAGAAGCAAGGCATTACTTCAGCCAGTCAAACTCTCACACATGAATCTATGGCAGTGCCTCCCTCAACAGCTTTAGCCACTTCAACATCACATTTAAGAGGCTGAGAAGACCTGATCCATGAACAGCTGGGATTAATGTTATGAGGAGAGGCAAGAAGTTTGAAATGCCACGTGCTGAGAAGTGAAATGTGGCAAGAGATGTATACGGTTCCTCTACCTTCCTACTACATTACATTGACTGAATTTTTCATATAGTTAACAGGAAGGAAGAGTGCACCAGAACCATGGCATGACAAAGAGAGACACCCTCCCACTGTTATTTTTCCAATATAACAAAAAATGAAATATTAAATGAAACCATGTGATAAAAAGGATAAAACAGCTGTGTCAAGATCATTGATTTGTTACAAGCCTAAGCCTTTCTTTGGTATATTTTTGTACTTTGCTCTGATTTCCACAACCCTTTTTGTTGCAATACTATTTCAACATACATTTATATTGTAGTTTATTTTCAAAATTATTCCCCTCTGCATAATTATATGCATGATGCATATAAAAATGCTTACTCCCAAAGTATTTTTAATTCTTAAAATGATGCATTATTTAGAACTATAGAAGTTCTTCAAAAGATCCATAACAGATGAAGTCAAAATAATCCAAAGCTGCTAGTACACAGATATTCATATCTGTTTCAAAGGACTGGGCTGGATCGTGTCTAAATTCCATGTATGGATGTACCTGCCCACTCCTGAATGGAAGTACCTGCCTACTGCTGCTGCCTGAAATGCCCAGCAATGCTGTTCTGGAGGGACAAGGAACCCCCAAGATCAGCATGAGTGGGAAATTAAAGGGATGCCACAGCAGGGAAGGGAATCAGTGAAAATCACCTCCCCTTGCATATGTGGATCTTTTCCATGGGATCCAATTCATTGTTCATATGCATTGTTCAAATGCATAAATGCCCCAAATACGGTGAATGTTGACTATCCAGGACTAATTCAGAAAACAACCAAAAGTTTGATAGATACACAGTGAATGCTGAACAATTTCAGGCATAAACTAATGAATGCTGACAAAGTACGGGAGATTTTTTTGGTATTAATTATTTTGGGACTATCGGGATTCTCATGAACATTTTAATACTCTCCCAATTTGAAATGTTTTTATTTATTTATTTTTGAGATTTTTATTTTGCCCTTACCAAAGCAGGCTCAGGGTGGATCACAAGACACTGAGTCCAAGATTTGTTGCAATAAAAACACATTAAAGTAATTAAAACAATAGACAATAAAATTCACACAGATAGCGGCAGTTTCATATAAATCTGTTAGGACCACAAGGTGGAATCAAATGGGCCCTTTCAACAAATTGGGAACTAGACCAGAGAGGCCATCTAAGATAGGCGCCCGCCACCTCACCCAAAGGCCTGGCAGAACAGCTCCATTTGCAGGCCCTGCGAAACAACAGAAGGTCCCACAGGACCCTGATCACCAGTGGGAGCTCCTTCTACCAAGCTGGGTCCAGGGCAAAGAAAGCCCTGGCCCTGGTCGAGGCTAAGCGGATGTCTTTTGGGCTGGGGCAATCAGTAAGTGTTGATCCTGTGAGCACAAGGCTCTTCGGGGGACATATGGGAAGAGGCGGTCCTTCAGATATCTACAAATATTTACAGTAATGTTTGTACAAAAGGTATTTGAGATTAAATGGCAAAAACAAGACACCCAACTCGGGACAGCCAACAACATGGCATAGTGGCTGAAACCTTCCCTTGATAATGGCTCCTGGCTCTGGGATTCAGAGGTTTAGGGCCTCTGAATGTGGAGGTTCTCCTCAGTCACCACAGCTAGCAGCCATTGATGGACAAGCATCCCAGAAGAAGCAACAAACAACCCTGGATCTTACAGCAGTAATTTAATATTGAACTACTGCTGGCTGTGAATATTTGTGGGTGCACTAGAATATAATTTTGAACAAATTATATGGTTAATTTATCGAATTTTCAGAACAACGGACAAAAAGAACCAGTTTCTAGACCACATATTTACCCATCCAAAATTATTTTTAAAAATCCTCTCCCAAATCCTGCAAGGGATATAACATACAAGAATAAACCTCAAAGAGATCTACATTTCTTCTGAAATTTTGAAGGGACATTAAATATTAGTAATGCTGGAAAAACTTGAACCATATACATATACATACATTCATATCAAACGTAGCTTTTACTGCTTTAACAAAATAAAATGCATAATTTATATATTATGATACGAAAATTGTATTATTTGGCAAATTTATGGAATTAAGAAGTATTAATGACTTAGCTGCCTATAGTGCTGTGGAAACAAGCAGGGGGCTAATAAAAAATGTGCAGAAGAAATTCCATCCCCTCTGCTTGCCTCACCACCCTGCAGTCACCAGCAACTTCCCTCTTCCCAACCAATATCTTCTGATCATGACCCATCTTCCCCCTATTTCTGCCCCCAAAGCTGCACTCCACTGCCACAGGAGGTGGCGGCAGCCACAAGCATGGACAGCTTCAAGAGGAAATTAGATAAACACAAGAGGCGGGGACCCGCGATACTCACGGGGGCGGGGGAGCTCCATGTGAAGAGGAGAAAGCCCCCACAGGCAAGCCTTCTCCCCCCCCCCATGGGCACCAGCGAGGCCTTATCGGCTCTCAGCGGGCCCGCCGCTTCTCCCTCCCGCCCACGGGCACTGGCGAGGCCTCATCCACTCTCAACAGGCCCGCTGCTTCTCCCTTCCCCCCTCCCCACCATGGGCACCGGCGAGGCCTCATCAGCTCTCACCGGGCCAGCCGCTTCTCCCTCCCCCCCCCCCAGGCACCGAGGCTTGGACACCTCCCAACTGCCGGGCCGCCACAATTCCCAGAGCATTCCCTGTGCGTGCGCAGGGAACGCTCTTTTATTTTGGGGGGATTTAAATATCCCCCGAAAGTTTTTTAAACTTTTTAGATTTTTTTGCACACGTGGGGAGTTTCCCAGGTGTGCAGAAGAATCTCCCTGCCCCCCAGGTGTCCCCCGTGCAGATTTAGATATCCGCACGCAGGGGGCGCCTTTACTATTAGTATATAGATATGGAGCAGAGGTCCATCAGTGGCTATTAGCCACAAAATATAGATAGGAACTCTCAGTCTGGGGCAAGTGATGCTCTGTATTCTTGGTGCTTGGGGAGCAGCAGCGGGAGGGCTTCTAGTGTCCTGGCCCCACTGCTGGACCTCCTGATGGCACCTGGCATTTTTGGCCACTGTGGGACAGAGTGTTGGACTGGATGGGCCATTGGCCTGATCCAACATTGGCTTCTCTTATGTTCTTATGTGCCTTCTCTTTCCCCCAGCAGCTGCTATCGCCATCTCCTTATCCACCTGCTTTACACAGAATAATCCCCCCAAAAAACTACAGTCATCTGCATTTCCTTCCTTCTCCCACTCTCCTGGCCACTGCTGTCACCCACCTTCACCACTGCCTGCCCCAGCAATGTATACCCCAACAAGTGGCAGCAGAGCTCTCATGACACTATATTTCAATACTTCATTTTTTCCCCTTCAACCTGCAATAACTATGCAACTGCAAACATTACTTCAGCCAGTGTGAGGATAAATTTATTTCACTTTTTCTTTTCCATTTTCGGATTATTCAGCATCCCTGGGGATTTCTCCAGGATTGCAGAAAAATCTTCCTACTCTGTATATGGGCCCCTTGTAGCATACTGTGGACAAATGAGTCACATTTAAAATAATGAATGTACATTTGAACATATATTTGCAAATACGTCATGTGTCTATAGGAGATACAAGGATCATCACTATGTAATGCTGCAGACTGTCTTACATAAAAATTCTTCATCCTACATATTTTGAGTCAGTAACTTTTCTTAACATGCATTTCTCATTCCAAGGGAGAATATATTTCATAGGAGGTTTCTTTCCCCATAGATCCGTAAAAATCCTCCAGGGGAAGAAATGGTTTTCTTTTCCTGAGTCATCACACCTGCATAGTAATTATCATTCAGACCTACTGAATCTGCTTGACAAGCCTTAGGGCAGATGGAGACTAAGGACAAGGACAAGTCTTAGTGCAGATGGAGACTAAAACATTTACATCCTTGATACTGACTTAAGAGAATTGCCTGGTACCAAGCTTTGGTTTAAGATCAGCTGACAATTTCAGAAAAAAAGTTAACTACTTTAAGCCAGTTTGGTAATCTTTCACTCATCTTTCAGAGCAAACAACTGGCTCCAGGAGAGCACCAGCACAGCAAGGGATTTCTCTATGCTTTCCTGCACTATTTTATTTTAAAACTTTTTTTACCTCATCTGTCCATATAAGTAGTTCCACAATGCTAGGCTGCGGAGACCTCATGTGCAATGTTCCCTCTAAGCTCCACAGTGTTGTGAGCAAAAATGCTACTTCATGAGCAAAAAAAGCTAGTAGCATTAAAGTTCTGAGTAAGTCTACGTTTGACTATCGTATAAATTAGTTTTTTTAATTGTTTCCATAACCTTGTAAAAAACTTAGAATGAATTCTTTTAAACTATATTTTAAGAATAATTTCAACATTATAAGAGAAAACAGGATCAAGTCAAATTTTATTACAGAAAATGTTGCCCTCTATGGGGGTAGACCAGGCCTCCAGAGAACAAGTCTACCCACCCCAGTCCACTATACAGGTAGACCTGGCCTCAGATGGTCGCCCTGCACTGAGTCTTAGAAAACTTGCCAGCACTTAGGGGGAGAAAATACTTGCAGTCTACTTTGGGGTCTTTTTTTTAGTGAAATACGACACATTACAGTGTAACAGAGGAGGAACAATTACTGTCAGAACCTTGCCTAAACTCACAAACAGGAAGTTATTTAAATGTCCTGCCCAAACTACTTATTTATTCAAATATTTATATCCTTTTCCTTTGTCTCAAGGCAGTTTACAAATCATACTAAAAAACATAACAGCGGTGTGCAAAAAAATATCTATTCTTCCAGCTGCATTATAGCCTATAGAGACCATTATAGTCAATGGGCCCCATAAGGTATAATGGAGAATTGATCTGGGGGTATCTGGGGCTCTGGGGGGGATGTTTTTTTGAGGTAGAGGCACCAAATTTGCAGCACAGCTGCACAATTCTATGGACCCCATAAGGAGGTTGCCTCCATCTGTTTCCAATGGAGGGGGAAATGCCTTAGTGTGAGCTGAAGCTAAATTCTCCTGAGCTAGAAGCTAAAATGTTATGTGCCAGTGCCCCCTGGTGCAGCTTAGAGGGAATTCTGCTCATGTGTCCTGTACTTTCCCCCACATTTCCAGAGAAAGGCTTATATCTGATACACAAAACTAGGCAGATTCTGAGAGAGGCTATACATAGGAAGGAAAGCAAATAATGTGCTTTGTGAGCTAGTGAATGTTTGAGACTTACCTACGACAGTTTTACATTTTAAAATAAATCTGCAATTTCATCAGTGATTACAATCAATGATTAAATTATTTAAATTTAAAATATGAACCCCCTTTTAAACCTATAGAACATAAGAGAAGCCAATGATGGATCAGACAAGTGGCCCATCCAGTCCAACACTCTGTCACACAGTGGCCAAAAATACCAGGTGCCATCAGGAGGTCCTCCTGCGTGGCTAGGACACTAGAACCCCTCCCACTATTGCTCCCCCCCAAGCACCAAGAATACAGAGCATTACTGCCCCAGACCAAGAGTTCCTAGCTATACCTTGTGGCTAACAGCAACTGATGGACCTCTGCTCCATATATTTATCCAATTCCCTTTTGAAGCCAGCCATGCTTGTAGCCACCACCACACCTCCTGTGGCAGTGAATTCCATGTGTTAATTACTCTTTGGATGAAGAAGTACTTCCTGTGAGTTCTTGTATTATGAGAAAGGGGAAAAAGTACTTCCTTCTCTACCTGCTCTATCCCATGCATAATCTTGTAAACCTCGATCATGTCACCTCTCAGTTGTTGTTTCTCCAAGCTGAAGAGCCCCACGTGCTTTAACCTTTCTTCATAGGGAAAGTGTTCCAACCCTTTTGCTGTTGGAGAGCCAGTTGGTGTAGTGGTTAAGTGTGCAGACTCTAATCTTGGAGAACCAGGTTTGATTCCCCACTCCTCCACTTGCACCTGCTGGATGACCTTGGTCAAGCCATAGCTCTGTACCAGCTGTTCTCTCAAGAACAGTTGTCTCAGAGCTCTCTCAGCCCCAATTACCTCACAGGGTGTCTGTTGTGGGGAAGGGAAGGGAAAGGAGTTTGTAAGCCACTCTGAGACTACAAGTGAAGGGCGGAGTATAAATCCAATCTCCTCTTCTTCTTCTTCATTCTAATTGCCCTTTTCTGCACTTTTTCCAATGCTATAATATCCTTTCTAAGGTGTGGAGACCAGAATTGCACACAGTATTCCAAATGTGGTCACAACATTGATTTATAAAGGGGCATTATGATACTGGCTGATTTGTTTTCAGTTCCCTTCCTAATAATGCCCAGCCTAGCATTGGCCTTTTTTTATTGCAGTCACACACTGTCTCAACGTTTTCAGTGAGTTATCTACTATGACTCCAAGATCTCTCTCTTGGTCAGTCTGCACAAATTCAAACCCCATCAGTGTATATTTATAGTTAGGATTTTTGGCCCCAGTATGCATCACTTTGCACTTGGCCACAGTGAACCCCATTTGCCATGATGACACCCACTCGCCCATCTTCAACAGACCCCTTTGGAGTGCCTCACAATCCTCCCTGGTTTTTACCACCCTGAACAATTTTGTGTCATCGGCAAATTTAGCCACTTCACTGCTTACGTTAATGAACAAGTTAAAAAGCATCGGACCCAGTACTGAGCCCTGCGGTATCCCACTGCTTACCACCCTCCACTGTGAAAATTGCCCATTTATACTCACTCTGTTTCCTTTTAATTAGCCAGTTTTTGATCCACAAAAGGACTTGTCCTTTTATCCCATGACTATTAAGCTTACTTAGGAGCCTTTGATGAGGAACTTTATCAAAAGCTTTCTGGAAGTCAAGGTAAACAACATCAGTTGGGTCCCCCTTGTCCACATGTTTGTTCATCCCTCAAAGAACACTAACAGGTTAGTGAGACAAGATCTTCCCTTACGGAACCCATGCTGAGTCTGCCTCAATAGTTTTTGTTCATCAGTGCACCTACTAATTCTCTCGTTAATAACAGTTTCCACCAACTTACCTGGTATCGACATCAGACTGAATGGCCTGTAATTTCCTGGATCTCCTCTGGAACCCTTTTTAAAGATGGGAGTGACATTAGCTACCTTCCAGTCCTCAGGACTGGAGGTAGATTTTAATGAAAGATTACTTATTTTTGTCAGGAAATCCACAAGTTCACATTTGAGTTCTTTCAGAACTCTTGGGTGTATGCCGTCTGGGCTTGGTGATTTATCAGTTTTTAAGTTGTCTATCAGTCTCTCTCTCATCACCTCAATCTGACTCAGGTCTTTCAACATCCCTCCCGAAATCAGCAGTTCTGGAGTGGGCAAGCACTTCTCATCTTCCACAGTGAAAACAGAGGCAAAAAATGGATTCAGCTTCTCAGCCATTTCCCCATCATCCTTCAATAATCGTTTTACCCCTTGGTCATCCAAGGGACCCACTGCCTTCCTGACTGGTTTCCTGCTTCTAATGTATTTGAAGAATGTTTTATTGTTGGTCTTTATGTGTGTGTTTTTTTGCAATACACTCCTCATATTCCCTTTTTGCCTGGCCTGATCACAGACTTGCATTTTATTTGCCACAGCCCGTGTTCCCTTTTATCAACCTCACTGAGACTAGTTTTCCACTGCTTAAAGGAATCCTTCCTGCCTTTTACAACTTCCATTACTTTTTTTGTTAACCATGCAGGCTTTTTTCTATACCTATTTGTGCCTTTCATTGATAGTCTAAAAAACATTTGTTTTGGAGAACAGATTGAGAACAGAATTAAATAACTTCATCCACATCTTTCATGAGAAAGTGACCTGCACCATCTATCCTGACTACACAGAGCCTAGTTCAACTAAGCCTTTGTTCTGCATAAGAAGTCTTCTCACAGGTACACCTTGCATTCTAATTCCAGTATCCAATATTAGCCTGTCCCTAAAAAGCAGGGAAGAATAACTCTTTTCTCATAAAATACAACTGTCAGTTTCACTGTGATAGAGAGAAGAAAAAGCCTAGGAATCCAAGAAGTAGTGCAGGTGCTAAAAGGCAGAAAGGGGGAATGAATAGCTCTGCAGTGCTGCAAATTTGTCTTACTCACCAACAGCCCATCTCTTATTTATAGTGACAGCACATCATTTAAAACTACTGAGAGTACCTAGTTTTTCAGAAGTTGCCAGTATACTTTGTACAGACCCCCAAGACAGATTGTATGCAAAACTAATTTGTACATCTCAATTAAAAACAGGCAACATAAATTGACAATTTGTTCTCAGTATCTATAGAACACAATTACAATCGTATTTGCACACTGACAACACGGTGAAGGTGCAACAAGCAGAAGATGGGAAACACCACACAACTGGTTGTATAAGAAACAATGCAGCATTAATTCATAGTACTCACCATCTCCTTAGCTATTTCCACAGCTTCCTGCAGCCCATAGAGCCTGCCACAGACCAGGTAAATCCCATTGGCCCAGAGAATACAGCCCTCGTGGACCCAAAATTCATTGCTGTCAAGAGGTAGTTCAGGAATTTGTAACTCCAATTCAGGAACACCACCTTCAGAAATGGACATGGGGGGTTTAGAGTCTGAAGGAGTTTTTTCACCAACACCAACACCCTCAGTGGTTGCTTTTTTACAAGCAGCACCTCTTGAAAGGGACCGAGAGGCCCCGGCACAGTCCTCAGAGCGATGCCGTCTCTTGAAGCGAGGATGGGCAGGCAGGCTTCTCTGCTCCTTTTGTTGCTGCTGCTGCTCTTCCTCCTCTTCCTCAGTATCTGTCTTGGAACCATTAGAAGCACTTTTATGCCGTACCTTGACCTTATTCTGCATTTCTGTGGCCCTCTTGGGAGGGGGGTTTTTGGGCAGCGTGGCTGCATAATCCTGGGGATAGAAAGGTCCAAAGAGGTCACCCATGTTGCGATAGCTGGCCCATTTGCCACACAGGCAGCAGACCAGGTGGCCCATAACAGAAGATTCTGTGACAACAGGACCCTGTAGCATGAAAGAGGAAGTAGGCAATACTTTGCTCTCAACATTGCTAGGAGGAGGTGTTGATGATCTCTGTCCTTTTCGGCCCCTCACCAATTTATTCTGTTCCTCTTCCTCTGCATTAATTATTGTGCACACAGCACCTATCTCACATTTGTTTACAACATGAATATAGGGGAAAAAAGACTTATTCTTGGTATCAGTTTTATCGACAGACTGGGTGGCATATTTCAGTTTAATTTCTGGTTCCTGAGGTTCCACAATTGGAGCAGCTCGTCTTGGTTTCCGTTTCCGTGGCTGTGTTGCAGTTTTTCTCCTCTCCCTCCGCTGTCTCTTAGGCTTCGGTTCACTATCTTCTGCTGCCTCCAATGGCTGAGGTGTTACTGGTACTGATGGAAGTGGCTGTTGCTGCTGCTTTTTCTGTTTATTCACGCTGCCAATAGGCCTCCCCTTCTTCTTTCCAGAAGGAAAATACCCTTTTGGAGGGAAGGGATCCGGTTTGGGTGTCATGATAACTGCATCTCCATCTTTCTCTTCAATCTTTGGATTTGGTTCAGGAGTCAAGACACTGGATGGGGATACTGTTTTTGATTCAGAAAAATTCAAAGATCCTGCTCCAGTTAGGGATCCATCTGTTCTTCCTTGACCAACAGTTTTTTGTGATGGTGTTGGGACCACAGTAGACATGCAGCCCTCTTTGCCAACACTGACAAGTTCCAAGGACTCTTTTTTCACTAACTCATCTCCATCACCATGCCACTCTTCAGAAGATACTGTCACTTCACTGGTCAGTTCTTGGCTCTCCTGATCTAACACAATTTCTTCTTTTATGTTTTCTGCCTCCATCCCATGGCTAGAAACATTCCCAGCTTCAGCAGGACCACTTTTTAGGGACAGAATGTCATCAAGAGTGACCGCATCTGCACCAGTTTCAGCACAGTTTGAAGAGGCACTTCTCCGAACATTGGGAGATGTGATTTTTTGAACGATAGCTTCCAATTTTAATCCGCGTCCTTTCCGTGGAGGCAGAATTTTTGTTTTAGCTGGGCTTGTGAGGGAAACAGCAGAGCAATTTCTGTTATCAGGACCTGAAAGGTTCCTAGAAGATTCTCCTTTTGGAAGTGACTTGCCAGCATCCTGGTTCTGCGACGAGTGGGCATAGGAGTTGAATGCTCTGTCAGTTCCATCCTTTGATGATGAAAGCAGGCGCCCTTTGTCATCAGTGCCACTATTCTTCATGTCCTGCAACTGCCTCTTACTTGGAATAGGTGAAATGAAAGAGCGGACTCTCCTCCGCATGATTAAAGGATTTTGAGGAGACTGATCCTCTTGGCCAGGGATCCTTACCATGGCATTACCAGATTTAAGTACATCTCCAGCATCATCCCGTCTATGTGTATCACCATCTGGAGGACCAAATCTCTTCTGACTGGCTGCCCCTAAAGATCCACTGTTTTTGCCCGAAGCCACCTGCCGAGAGAGATCCCACCCAGATTCATGTTGCTGAATCTTCTGGTTCATATGCTTAATTTCAGCACACTTATTCTGAAGAGTGCCATCATTTCCCAACAAACAACGGCCAGCCTCTTGGCTTCCTGCATCATGGTAGGAACCAGAATGGAGATACATCATTCCATCTTTGTCATTTTTTAAAGGACTCCTTACTTTGTCCATGAACTGCTGCTGCCTTGGGCTCTTTCTCGCTGATTCCTGCCTATGCTGAGCTGCTGCAATCACCCCCTGGGCAGTGCTACTCCAGTCTTTGTATTCTTCTTGCTGTTGTTGGTATAGCTGCCTTTTGTAGTGGTACTGAGAATTCAGCACTTGGTTAGGATCACCAAAAGTATGAGGGCGAGTGTTAGTGTGATATGCCGAAACCAAAGATGAGCTTTCAGAATTGGGAGGGAAAGGAGAGTGCAAGGAACTTCGATTGACCCTGTCAGAAAGTACCATGTGAGGATTCAGATGGTGAAGATCTGCCCCTGGACCTCTGCTTCTACCTGGTGACATCTTCAGTTTGTCTCCCAGATCATGGAATTGAGATGGAGATTTACCCCTCATCCCCTCCCGGCTACTTCCCATTCTGCCATGTCCTCGCCTCAGTTGTGCCGATCGGCTATCCTGTTGCAACATGTAGTCTGATGCAGAATCAAGAGCTGCAGCTCCAGGGCTAGCATTCCCTCGATAAGACTCATGCTTAAAACTGGCAAGATGACAGTGGTCTCCCGATTTTTTATTATTCATGCTGGCAGAGGTCTTGGACTGTTCAAATTCCTCTTCTTTGATCTGCCCACTGTGAGTCTTCAGCTTAGTTTCCATGGACACTAGGCCACCAGGCAGTATAACTGACTGACCTAAACCAGGAGTTAGACGGTCACTCCTTCCACTCCTGCCATCAGCACCCATGTGCCCCACAGAATGAGGCCCTGGATCTCTAGCAATTTGCCTCAGAGGAGATATATCACAAATAACTGATCTTCTCTCAGAGAGACCTCCTCCTTCATGAGCTGAAGACTGGGATTCCATCTCAAACTTTCTAGGAACAGAATAATCAGCCAGATTTATCTGTTTCACCTCAGAAACTGTGCCGCTCGACTTTCTATCCCAGGGGCCCCAGTGTGGATTTTCCAAGAGGGATCCTATGCTTTTGTTTAAAAGACCTCTATTGCTTAATTCATTGGCTTGACTAATCAGAACATTTGGTCGCATAGTGCCTTCAAGACTTCCAGTTATTCCATGATGATCCTGTGCATTTCTAGAATATCTTCTGTCAGGGTGATGGTGATATCCCTGCAACACTTCCTGCAACAGACTGGGAAATTTTTCACTCCGTCCCTTTCGTTCACTATGCCCTGGAAAATCCCCTTTATCCTGCCCTAAAGGATACTGAGGGAAGCTGCCAGTATTTCTCTGCACACTAACCCCTATACTGTCTTTGTAACTATACCTTAAACTGCCAGGGGATTTAGAAGGCTCTGTTCTGCCAGAAAAACCAGAGCCAATGACAGCATGGCCAGGTTGACTATTCCCATCTCCATTGTGGTTCGTGCTGCTGTCCCCACTCTTGCTCCCTTTACTCCCTCCTTGTGGCTCTTGCTGTGGCCCCACATGACCTGGCTCTTTTACACCACTGGCAGAAGGAACTGCTTGAGCACCTGTAGGAACATCATCTTGTTGAGATTTATCCTGACTGCTTGACTTTTCTACTCTTCCTGTCATAGCCTCCCGAGAGACTATCACACCAACTGCCTTTTCATTGACCTTTGGAGTGGCCTCCACAGCTACCAAAGTCTCTTTTTCATCAGGCGGGGAGGCCTCTTCTTCCTCATCTGCAGGGCTGGCATTAAGCTTTGTGGGCTCATTTTGAGATGCTTGTGCCGGTGAGGAGTGGGATCTCTCCAAGTTACCCCCTTTGTAAGTAGTGTCGGAACTGGTGCTTTGACCACTCAACTGCCTCACCCTCTCACCTTGATCCTCTGAACTACTGGAGCACCCACCGTCAATAGACTCTGCTAAAGGAGATTTGAGTTGCTCTTCGGCCTGGGAGGAGCCTTCTGAGTTTGTGCCGCTATCAGCTTTTTTAGATGACGAAGATCTTTTGGAGCTCTTCTTTTGAGGTGCCAAAGCATCAGAGAGTAACATGTGCTGGACTGTATTGGGAAGATTAGCCACTTGACTACTCAGGGCACTTAGGCTGCTTAGTCCTGGATCTGTAAGCCTCTTCTCCTGCAATCCTTCAAGACCAAAACCCTTGAATCCTCCACCCTGAGCATTGGGGCTTGGCATCATTGATGGTGTTGGACTAAGCTGAGGAATCATTTGCAAAATGCGGTTTCTAGAGGCCACAGGCATGTTACTTTGTCCACACTGAAGATTCTCTCCACCTTGCATGAGAGGAGATGGCGTTGAGCTGCAGCTCGGAGACTGGACCACAGAGGCAGCTGGAGAAGGGTTAGATATAGGACTGAAATTTTGATGGAATTGCATGGGTGATCTCACAGGGACGTCAGCTTGGTTGTACTGCCCCACTTGACTCTGAAGAGAAATCTTGGCAGCAGTATTTGAGTACTGCATAACATGCTGTGAGGAAGGCTGTTGCTGTGCCTGTGCCTGTCCTTGTGCCTGCTGACCTCCCTGGGGCAACTTTGACTGCTCAAAGTTCTTCATTGGCTGTGTCTGAAAGTTGTAATTTGATTGAGTCCCATAAGCTTGTGCACTTGAACCCACAGGATGACCTTCATACTGTGAGCCAGCATTCACACTGTAACTACTGTCATAGTTCTGCCCAGTTTGGCCAAAACGCTGAGGAGAAGAAAATGAAGAAGAGGAAGAAGCAGGAGGCTGATAGTGTTGGCCATACTGACCCACTCGTAACTGATAACCAGAAGATGAAGGCAGAGCTGAAGGGCGCTGCATTGACTGCAAGTGAGATGTGCTGGATGCAGACTGGTTGGATGCCTGAGATAAAGGCTGATGGGATTGGTAGAGCTGTTGTCTCATCTGCTGCACCTGTTGCTGCTGCGGGTTGGAAGTCTGCTGTTGGTACTGAGCACTTCCAGGGGAGAAAGGGCCAGTATAATCCTGCTGGTAGTGAGTCACCCCACTAAGGGAGGAGTGTTGTGTTTGAAACTGACTCACATGACCCTCACTTCCATACTGACTCCCAAAGTTGCTACCTTGGGGTGGTCCATAACTCTGAACTGGCCCAGAAGGCCTACGCTGTGGAAGTTGCTGTCCTCCAGCTGACACGGGATCCTTACTGGAGGCCATATAGTAGAATTCACCTGCTTCCTTTCTGAAACCTTGATAGTTCTGATGTCCAGAGCTCTCACCAGCCATTGATGCAGAGCTGACTGCTGCTCCACGGCGCCCACTACTGCTGCTGCTGCTACTGCTGCTGCCACCCCCTCCAAAGCTTTGGAACATCTGAGCCTGCTGACGGGTGCTAAATTCTTCTAGCCGAGATGCACCATGCACTTCCTGCTGATAGTTCTGCTGGTTTCCGTGGTAACTGCTCTGCTCCCGAAAGGACTGCATGCTGTTCAGCTGCAGACTGACAGCTCAACAGCCCACCTGAAAAAACAAAACAAAATACAAAATCAGTAACACAATTCACATTTTCCAGTCACATAACCAGTTACAAAAATTATTTCCAAATTAACCTTCAGAATTTTAGCTCCACTTCCACATAAGGCTTCGATATGGATTATGGTCAATACTGGCTGCTTTGACTAGTAGCAGCACTTCAGGGCCTCGGGCAAAAGTCTTCACCTACAATATGATCCTTTTAACATGAGGGGCCAGGCATTGAACCTGGGACCTTCTCTATGCAAATTAGGTGCCCTAACACTAATCCACAGCCCCTGCCCAAAACTAGGGAAAGATAACGTACATCCATTTTGTTGTCTCTTTTCTTTACAGGTTCCTTAAACTACCCTCTTTTTTAAACTAATTTTTTAATATTGAATACTGTATCAAATTATCAACTCTCTCATCTACAAAAAAGAAGAGCAAAAGTTTATCATTACATATAAACAGACTTCCAACTTTTATGTGTGGTATCTTACAAGACTCTCCAAAAGATTACTATATGGTCTCTGTTTTCCACAGAGATGGACAGGGGAATTCAGAGACTGATATTAGAACCTCTCCTCGATGAAGCAGCACTACTCCATAGTTCACAACAGTGTCCAGCAACTTAAGATAGATCAAGATGAGTAGGTCAGTCTGTCTGTAACAGCAGAAAAGAGCAAATGCCCAATAGCACCCACAAGACTAACAAAATTTGTGGCTGGGTATGAGCTTTTGTGAGTCACTGCTCACTTCTTCAGGTGCTACTGGACTCTTGCTCTTTTCTACGGTCACAACTTAAGGGGCAGCAAATAGCATAACTCCAAAAATTTAATTACACAATATGAGACTTTTTCCTAACACTTTTGCATAGATGACCCAAAAAAATTAAAGCAAAAAAATAGAGAGATACAAATGACATTTAAAAGCTGATCAAGATACCAATACCCAACACTACAGAGCTGACTTAACTAAAAGCCAATTTAGGGAAAGGAAAAAATAGCTCAAGTATAGACATCATTGTTCATATGCACACCACTGCTCCTGTCCCAAGAAAGAAGCAAAAAACGTGAAAGCCTTCTGTTCCACGTTCTCCAATTCAGAACTATCACATGAAGTTAATGCAAGATATGCCAACCCAGGAAGACTGAACATGCAAAATAATTCAAGATGTATCCTTAGGACTTTGTAGGTTGAGGTTTCAGACAAGGTCTGTATTCAGAAACTATAGATGCACTTTGATTTGGAAAACTGTTCAACAGAAGGTAAATATTTGTTCCAAGCTGTCAAAAAATGAGGAAGGTACTGACAAAACAGCTAGAAAAACCCTAGCTTTTATTATCTAGTAGCCAACATGTACAACTGAAACAGGTCAATTAATTTACCTTCTCATCAACCTTCAGGGTGACACAATGCATTAAAATGACAGGGCAACAACATAAAGGTATGAAAAGACACCTGCAGGCTAGGAATGGTAACACTGACACACCTGCGAAGGCAGACACCTGTTACGAAGCGGTCCAAAAACTAGACAAATGGTTCAGAACACTACCTATCAACTCAAGAGCCAATTATGCCATGCCACAGAAACAAAAGCCAATGATTGGCAGTGCAGATTTGCAGTTGTATGTTGAAAATATGTTTAATTTCAACTTCAAAAAGATAAGTGCCCTTTAACTTTAGCCTCAGAGTGGGAGTTCCTTTTTTGTGTTCACCCATAACCCTGTAAGTGGACTGCTCATGCACAACATTTTGGTGCACTGGCTCTGATTTGAGTGTACCTTCTGGACCAACATAGGAAGGCTTACAAGAGCAGTATTATTCAGGACATATAAACCTGATCATGACACAAGGCGATACTCTATGAGGCCTCACCAATATTCTCAGGCCTTGTGCCAACTTATTGTAATGATAAAACTCCTTTTTTGGTCCTACACTGATTAACGTATTTTCTTATTATTGTATCATTGAGCCTATATATGTACAAATATTGCTTAACCACTGATGAAGCCACTGGTCGCAACAGGTCCCACTTGTGTATACTGTACATTTTTATTCTGTATTAACACCTACAATCAGGCCCGCAACGTTTTTTTACTAACTGATAATAATTACATGTATTTTGATAATATTTAAGGTATAATTATAGTTTTTTAGTTACTGGCCCTTTACTTCATACATAACTAACCTTTCAGGTACTTGATCTATCTGTAGTAGAACAGCTAGATTTGAGTCCAGTAGAACCTCGGAGACCAACAAGAGTTTCGGAGCATGAACTTTCAAGAGTAAAAGCTCCCTTCCTCAGCAAGTCTCATAACAACAATAAACATAAATCTTAACAGTCCTCAAAGTAGTCTTGTATCCCTAAAATAAAATAATACAGTCATGGTAAAGTGGAACTGCTCATATTTAAGAGGCCAGTAGAGCAGAGATGGCAGCTTTTACTATTCTCCAACTGAAGCCAGAAATAAAGAGGCGACTGCCAACATGAGACAGGAATGTTCCAAATTACCATCTGAATCTGATCCAATATAACTTTCCTTTTAAACACATTATATATTGAAAGACTGACATTACAAAACAATACTGAAACCTAACACAATGAAAATCATCATATTTTGCTCTGTGGTAGCATCAAAGCAATATGCTAGGAAAATCTACGTTTCTGATGACGCTGTTGCAAAAAGGAGTATGTATCTTCCCCATTTACCAGGACTCCAAAGCATTAAAATATACGTTCCTTCTGATACGGTTGCCAACTCCCAATTTTGCCTCATGGTCAGGGTGTGGAGGTGGCCATGACAGCCTCCATGGACCTGCAGACATTGGGCATCTCAGAGCCCCCATGGCCAGCGAGCAGACTCAATGTCCTCAAATGGCAGCGGAGCTGGGCCGCCAGACACTTGGGGGGTACGGACCCCAGGTGTGAGCCACACCCTCCAGACTGAAGTGTGCTGGCCACAGGTGCCCTGGATGATGGTGGGGACTTCAGCCCCTAGACCAGGGGTGGCCAGACTTGCTTAACGTAAGAGCCACATAGAATAAATGTCAGATGTTTGAGAGCTGCAAGACATAAACAAATATGACACACATGTTTTTATTGAAAAATATGTAGATTTGCTTTTTATTACCATTAAATGATACTGCCAAAAATAAAAACAAAGGGGGTAAAAACAGATATTGATAATGATATTTATTTATCCAATGATATTTGTAGGCTGGGGGGGGGGGGCGGCCTTTGAGAACGCATTTAAAGTTGCTTTCTTTCTCTGCTCCCCCACCACCACCTAAAGCCTACCCAGGGAGGAGAACACTGGCTGGGAAAGGGAAGACCAACCAGGGAGGCATGCTTTCCCTTCGCTTCCCCAGCCACCCTGCCAGGAGCTACATATAAGTGTAAAAGAGCCGCATGCAGCTCCTGAGCCTGCAATTTGGCCATCCCTGCTCTAGATGGCCCAACAGACCATGACTCCACCCTGTCACCCATGTGGGCAGTGACTGAACTGGAGCAGCTAGAAAGCCACTGCGAGAGGCAAGAAGTCTTCCTAGGGGACAGCAATGGATAGGAGGGCTCGCAGCATCTATGATAGTGCTTGCCATGCGCCTGGAGGTACTGCTTGCCATCATAAATGGCATGGGGGAGGGACAGAGGTGCATCGAGAGGCTGCTGGGGGATCTTTTAGCGGCCCTTCAGGCTCCCCCTCCACACACCGCCAGCACTCCTCCTGCTCCACCTCCTGCTGGGGTGGCACAGGGACTGGCATGGCTGATGAGCAGAGGACACCTGCTGATGCATGGACTGCTGACTGGACCCCTCCATGGAATTCATGCTCAGTGTGGGCAGAGAGGCAGCTTCTGGGGTCCATGGGGGGTGATGCTAGGATCGCTGCTTCACTGCTGGGTGACCAAGGCTTGTAAAGGAACTTAATCCCTTTAAGGGAGTGGAGGGGTGTGCAGCTGACAACAGGCAAGCCTCCCATGCCCTGCCCCTCTCCGTCCCTGGGCTGTGACAGGCACCTGGCACAGCCCCTGTGCCTGCTGACCCCATAATTGATTCTGGCTACCATGTCAATCATGGCCCTGTCACCTCTCAGCACCACCTCCATGAAACACAGTGGTGCAGTTGCTAGGGACACTATCATGATAGTACCATGGAAAGTAAAAAACCCTCCTTTCCTACGGGAATGGACTAGTGACGCAGGTGCGGCAAAGGATTGCTCTGTTAGTCTTTGCAAGACTAAAATAACTAATCTGTATGACATAATATAACTTCCTGATCAATGATACAAACCAGAGGTATGCATTTGGCTAAATAAGATCCAGAAAAATATCAGAAAAATGCCTTATTGGTATTTTCTGGATATTCTTTCAGCTGGATAAAGATTTGGCCATTTTTCAGCTATCTAAAAAGGCCAGTCCCTGAAAATCCTGAAAATATTTGAAATTTTTTGGGACCGCCAACTAGCTGTTAAAAGGCTTGAAGAAGGTGTTTAAAGGGATTGCAGTCCTTTTAAATGCCTTCTGGGTGAACTCACCCCTTCAAGAAGCTGTTTAACAGGAGGATCGGGACATTTTCTTTGGGGACTCACAGAACTGGACCCCCTGGCCCAATCTTCTTGAAACTTGGGGAGGTGTCGAGGAGAGGCACTAGCAGCTACGTTGCAAATTTGGTGCCTCTACCTCAAAAAAACAGCCCCCCACAGCGCCAGAAATCCCCAGATCAATTCTCCATTATACTCTATGGGGACCATTGTCTTTAATGATTCCCATAGAGTATAATGGAGCCAGAAAAAATTGGGAATCCTGAACATTTACTGAATCCAAATACCATACCGGCATTGAAATAAGAAATATAAAAAATGTTGATTTACTAAATAGTTTTTGCTGTCAAGCAATCACCCAATACTTCAAAACTGAAGAATAACTTTTGAAGTAGAATAGTGGCATATCATGAATCTGGGTGTGCTAGAACTACTATGTTCCTTGTTTTCAGTGCCTTAAGATTAGCTGCCTTGACAGCCCCAAATGGGCCGAAAGGTGAGATACAGATGTTGTAAATAAAAACAGGGAGAAATTTACACTGAATTGATTTCCATTCTGCCATATTCAATCTAATGACTTCATTCCACCAAGAGGAAAAAAAACCTTTATTAAGTGATCCTGCTTGCTACCAGAGTCACTGCATCCAACCCAGCATAAGAACAATGCACACTATTAAGCTGTCATGTCTTTAACAATTTATAAATATTCCAATTTAAAAATTTCTAAGCAAAGTTTTGTATTTGTTTCAATTTAAAAATTAAGGTGAATGAAGTACATTTTACTGAACAACCTTTCCTAATAAAAACTTCAGTTCAACTTCTTCTAGCTATTGGAAAAACTTTTTGAGGAGAAAAGAGAGGAAAACTTTTGAGAAGAATACAGCATATAGTTAGTATATTTTTATGTCAATCAAATAATCACGTTAAATCAGACGTGCAACATTTTTCCTATTCAAAGTTTTCCAGAACAGACTCTTCATTGGCCATACCAATTTCAATTGTAAGAGAGCTGGATTCAAAGTAGCCATGTGTAAGTGTAAGGTTCTTCCTACTTGCACAAAGAGCCGGTCCAATTTCTGTCCATTCACTTTCCCCACCACAGCCTCCTGCACTTCATCCCATGTTGTTTTCAGGAGTTCCCTCATTCTGAGAATCTGTTTCCAGGAGGGGGGGGGGGCTAGAACAATCAATTCCAAAAGTAGAGCACCAAATGAAGTTCTCTGGTTGCAACCCATTGCAAAAAAAAGTTAAATGATACTTTTAAGCAGGGCTCCGTTGGGGCCGGGGCACCGCTCCGGGAGAGAAGGGGCCGGGGGGCGGGCACAAAGCAAAGCCCCGCCCCCCAGCTCGCTTTCCGGGCCCGCGCTCCAGAAGAAAGCCTCCCTCCCCCTCCTCACTCTTCCCTCCCCCCCCCGCTCACTTTTCCTGGCCCGCCCTTCGGGCCCGCGCTCCAGAAGAAAGCCCATCCCTCCCCCTCCTCACTCTTCCCGGGCCGCGGCAAGCGCCGCCGGCCCAGGAAGACGCCCCCGCCCCCTCCCTCCCCCACTCACCTGTTCCTGGGGCCGCGGCTGGCCACCGGCCCCAGGAATAAGCCCCTTCCCTACCCCCTCCACTCGCCTGTACCCGGGGCCGTGGCTGGCCGCCGGCCCCAAGAAGAAGCCCCCTCCCCCCCACTCACTGTTCCTGGGGCGCGGGAGGGGGGGGTGCAAGGGAGGGAGAAGCCGGGCCTGAGTGGCTTAACACCACTCAGGCCCAAGCAAGGGGGGGAGGGAAACGCCTTCCTTCCTTCTCTCTCTCCCCCACCTACCTACCTACCTTCCTGTTCCTTCCTTCCCCCTCTCCCTTCCTCCCTCCCCCCTTCCTTCCTTCCTTTCTTCTCTCTCTCCCCCCACCTACCTACCTTCCTTCCTGTTCCTTCCTTCCCCCCTTCCTCCCTCTCTCCCCCTTCCTTCCTTCCTTTCTTCTCTCTCTCTCCCCCCAATTACCTACCTACCTTACTGTTCCTTTCCTTCCTGCCTTCCTCTTCCCTCACTCCCTCCCTTCTTGCCTTCTGACACACTGCCCATGACGTCAGGGATGTGACCTTTTGACACTTCCGGTGACGTCAGGGGGTATCATTATCATAAATAAGTTATGCTAATGAGCTCCTGTATCTCTTTTTTTACGAAAGGATCCCTGCTTTTAAGAAACGTAAGGTAAACTAGCAATATGATTATTCAGAGAAGAGAATATGGATGGCATTTATTTATTTCACAATATAGAAGTAAATTACAATGAAGGCATAGAGCCACCCCTACAAATGGCAAATTCACCATCCTATTCCAAACTCGAAATTACTGAGAGTTCACTCACTGACACAAACACTCCTGTTCCCCTCCCCTCCAGCAGCAGAAGCTACCTTCTCCAGTCTCTAGATACTCCAAGTGTGCTATTAGGGAACCAGCTCCTAACATTTAAAACACATGTGGAAACCACCAGTTGTTCTAAGAGATTACCCTATAAATGAATGGTCAACCAGCAATCATGGGAGGGGTGGTGGCTCAGTGGTAGAGCATTTGCTTGGCATGCAGAAGGCTCCAAGTTCAATCCCCAGCATCCCCAGTTAAAAGAACCAGGTAGGAGGCGATGTGAAAGACCTCTGCCTAAGCCCCTGAAGAACTGCTGCCAGTCTGAGTGGACAGTACTGACTTTGATGGACCTATGGTCTGATGCAGTAAAACAAGCGGATAAAACTTACAGCTGAAAGCACACTACAATAATGAAACATGTAAGTGAAAACATGAAATAATGCAAAATTATCAATTAATTCAACAACGAGGCATCCGGTAAGTATATTCATTTCTGGCAATCTTCATCAGGAGAGGACCATCATACAACTTCATATGTAACTACAGTGACACTGTAAAGCTTTCTTAGCAACGTATAACTACTTGTGAATACTCCTTGTATGATGCCAGTATGAGAAAAAATTGATATTGTTGGACTAGCCTGACCTTAAAGGATTGTTCTTTTGGATGTTGTTCCATTAATTACATACAAAGTTGTATGATGGTCCTCACCTGATGAAGATTGCCAGAAACTAATATACTTACCAGATGCTTCATTGTTGAATTATTCTTGGACCCCTATTTACTATCTATTGTATTAAATTGATAATTTTGCATTATTTCATGTTTTCACTTATATGTTTCATTATTGTAGTGCGCTTTCAGCTGTAAGTCTTTTCCGCTTGTTTCATCATATAGCTGTTGTTCTTTCTATTACCTGATTCAGTAAAAGGCAGCTTCATGTGTTCACATCAATATATTCATTTTACTTTCTCTTGTACAATCTGAAAATCAAAGGACCATTACCAATCCATCATTTGAAGAAATATTTTAAGAAGCATATTTCTTCATAAGTCTCTCCAAACAGGTAGCCTCATATCATCAAATTCCTGCATACCATCAGATTGCTTGAATAAGACCAGCTTCGGTCCATTCCCCAGGCTAGCATCTTGAGAGGGGGGGAAAGTGACCCCTACAGCTATAGATGCTGGCCAGCCTACATTAACATTTACCAAAAAAAGCAGATAAAAATCAGCAACAAAATCTGTCACATTAATTACAGGCCATGACTTATTACTATATTTCACTCAGTTTCTATAACACAGTTTCCCATCATCACATTCAGCAATCCCATCATTCACACATAACTCCATCAATTCTGTACCAAATTAAGAGATTACCACAGAAATACTTAACTATATACTCCCAGTAATACCACACGGAATAATATTCCATGACTTTCTTACAGAGGAGACTCAGAGTGTTGTATCTCGTCATTTACACAAGTTAGCAAGTTTATCTTTCATCCTTTTAAGAAGTTCCTGCATTTTCCTACTCTAACTGCAAAGGTGCTTACCTAATTCACTATCAGATGCAAGGCACCAGTGACGGAGATTTGGCTTTTCTGGGAAAATTTTAATCAAACCATTTTCCAACTCAAATTTAAATTATTTAAATATTTAAATAATGTTGCAAAAAGGGGGGAGGCAAATTTACCATGTACAAGCACCAGGGTTTTTACATGCATCATATCCTATATTTAGCCATCTAGCATGACTGATTTGCGGCACAACAGCCCTGACTACTACAGATAAACAGACTGTATTTACATATGTGGGGCAAAAGACTTCCCACAAGATTTTCCTATTAGAATTGCTAAGCACCAATCTGTTATATGGGATACAAATGACAGAAGGCATTAATCATAAGATACATATACCATACTATCAGGTGTCCACTTTGGTAGTTCTAGAGCTAGATTTCAGTCCATTAGCATCTTGGGGACCAACAAGATTTTTGGGATATAAACTTCTGAGAGTTAAAGCTCCCTTTGTCAGATTGTAGTTCTAGTATGTCAGAATGAGCTTTTTCTCCTTCCTGTACCACACAGAATTTGCACAACCTTTCTGTGCAAAAGTTTACATGAGAAGCATTTCAGGACAGAATGAGTGAATTCATGTCCTTGCTCACATATACACCATACTTTGGTTGGAAGCTCACATACAGCAATGTGCCTACAGATGAAAGCAAAGGCAATACAGTGATCCAAGATCACTACACCACAGACTCAGCTCCTAATTTAGCACGACTGCAAGCACATAAAAAAAAGATTGTCTGCAGTAATCAGAAGATTGACTTAACAGAACATTCTGATAACCATTTATATTTTCCATTCACGGTAAGAAAAGGAGGTAGACCTCTTGACAATCAGCTCTCATGCCTTAAAGCAAACTGGCACATTAAGTTAATCTTAAATGACCAGAAACAAGAAGGCAAATTCAAATACCAAATGTATTACATTTTCCACATTTTAAAATGCAAATGTGATTTATAATGCCGGGAATCAGGATTACATGCTGTTTCTGAAGATACTGGCGAACTCTGCCACTTAACATATTACACAGCAGCAAACTACGATGCTAGTCCAATTAAAGCAGTCTTAAGCCGGTGTTCGAGTTTTGTCACATCTCTCAAGAAGACTAGTCTTTGGAAAATGCAGCACCATGCCCTGTAACCCTATAACCTTTTTGAAAGGCACTGGACTTTGGGCTTCCACAGGGCTTCCACAATCTTATCTACCATGCTATCCACATGAAGCCACTGGGAGAGGTCATCAGGAGGTTTGGGCTGCAGTGTCGCTAATATGTGGATGATACCCAACTCTTTCTTTTCCACCTAATTCTGAGGAAGCTGTTGGTGTACTAAATCGGTGCTTGAAATTAGTAATAAGATCAATGAAGGTGAACAAGCTGAAGCTTAATCCTAACAAGACAGAGGTGCACTAGATTGGTAGAAAGGCAGACCAGGGACATGAGATCTCCCCTGCTTGGGATTGGGTTACACTCCCCTTGAAATGGCAGTTTTGCAGCTTGAGTGTGCTGGCTGCTGCAGCAGCTGCACCTGTTCCTGGCTCAATCGGATCTAGCCACAGTGATCCATGCCTTAGTTACATCTAGACTGGACTACTGCAATGCACTCTACTTCAGGCTACCCTTGAAGAGCTTTTGAAGGCTGCAGCTAGGATAGAACGCTGCAGCTAGACGGCTGCTTACAGCCAATTACTGAGATTGTATGACCACAATATTACAGCAGTTACAATGGTATACATTTGAAGGACCATCTTCTCCCATATATTTTTGCCTAGGAACATTTTTGCCTCACAGGGAGAGGCCATCTTGACTGCCCCATCAACTAAAAAAGCTTGTCTGGTGGTACACAAGATAGGGCCTTTTTGGTGGTAGTGTCATGATTATGGACCTCCCCAGGAGGTGTTCCTGACCCCCTTACTCTCAGTCTTTAGGAGGCAGTTGAAGACTGTTTTATTCATGGCAGCATTTGATTAGTTTCAGTTCTTCCACCAACCAGCAGTTCTAAATTATTCATTTAAAACTAGCAGGTTTTATTTTATTATTATTTACTTTGTACTCTGCCTTGAGTTCCTGTAGATACAAAGGCAGCTACTAAATGTTTTAAACAAATTGTTAACCCAGTGGTACTTTGTGGCTCACAGAGAACCACATTTGCAATTACCCTCAACAAAAAAAATGCCACATTTACTTCCATTCATGGCAGGAGGCTTGCACCTCAGGGAGGCTCACAGCTTACATTCTTCTGGTGGTGGCTGTTTCCCAATGGGAACCGACTACCAACCACAAGCTCCACTGAGCAAAGGCCTCGCCCAATTTCCTGAAATATGGGACAGGAGCCACTTTGAAGAACGGTGCTCAGAAGACCCATAAGTGGCTCCCAAGCCACTGACTGAGTATCCCTGCTATAACCTCTCTTGTCCTGTGTATAGACACTGGTAATTAAACATCTTTGAAAAAAGGATACAAATGAAGACCTCAGCTCTACCTGCTGATGATCACTGAGCACCTTAAGGTATCCATTTAGACAGGTATTTGCCACTTTACAGTAAAGCAAACAGTCATGGGTTTCCTGTGTGCTTTCCAAACTGATGCAGATAGCATTAATCTTGTGCAATCTGCTACATATAGCTGCCTTAGGTGGCCTCAATGATGCTCCACAGTGAACAAGTTCCCCACCCAACTCTTGATGGAATAGTTAAAGGTCATTTATAATGATATCCATCCCTTCCATTTCTTTCTTATAATCAGCAGTTTGAGAACAACCTGATTATCACACAGTACTGTCTTCCTTGATATGAAAGCACACCTTAAAAAGTAACATTTATGATTTATTATGGGAAGATCTTTTTTGTGTTAGAAACAATGAATCCATTTCAAAAAACCAGGAATGTTTTTATTGTTTGTTATAAATCTGCATATACAAATAGCGCTGAGGCTTCAGTAGTTTAAATATTTTGAATGAATTTAAGAACAGTGTGCTGTTAGTGTTAACAAGATACTTAATTAGTACTAGTGCTGTATTAGGAGCTATATGAGACAAAGGCACTCAAATTGACAGGAAAGAATAAAGTGATCTTGTATTTTAATAGGAATTTTATTTGATGACCTCAGAGTTATTTTCTGTTATATTCCTTAACCATCTTGAGCAACAGTTACGTATCTATAATCATTTTAATAATCTATTTTCATGTGCTGCTGTACAGAACATTCCATACCAATGAGTTTCAGAAATCTATCACTCACTGTGTGAAAAAATGTTTTGCTGTATAATTTGGCTCAGAACTCCTGCTTAGAAAAGAATAAGACTTTCATTTTTGGATGATAACCCAGTTATGATCCCTATACCCTTCACTGGGATTAGCACAAGGCACTTTATGCTAGGCTGTCCCTAAGCAACACAGAACTTAGGATCAGCAGGCCTTTTAGCAAGTAAGCTACAGAGAATACAATATACACACACCTCTTACATAGCTGCACTATCAGTTCGCTGCCACACTCAGTTAGGTACTGGTCCAGGCCCTTTGCACCTGAAAAAAACACCTCTCCCACATCTTCTGAGGTTGACGGGAAGTAAATCTTCGTTTTGTCTCCAGAAACCTTCATTAACCTTACTCAACCTTACTCTATTTATATTCACTTGTTGTATAAATTCCTATATAGTGTGTTTCATTTTTTCACTATTTGATATAAAATTGTATAATTACTTTTATCAGTATTTCTTTCCCAATATCTGTCTCTATACTAGCGCTTTCTATGCAGTTTACCCTTTGGTTTTTATTCTGTTTGTGTGTAAGCAGGCCAAACTAGTGAATGTGTGGAGATAGATTTGCATCTCCTAAGTTTTAGTTGTGAGAGAATCTGTCTCAGGAGACTCTGGAAGTCTCAGAACCAGTCCTTCATGACAAAGCAGGTTGGCTTGAGGAGGAGACTGTGGCTGCCTTGAAGCTCCAATTTCTGAGGGAAATCAGTAAAAGGTTCCTGGTTTCTGAGAGGAGCTCACAATCACAGTGTGAGAATACTGAGGTTGAGGGAAGGCCAATTCACCTCAGGAATAAAAACTTGGCTGCTAACTGCTCTGTACTCCCCTAAATTATCAACTGTGTTATACCTGTAAATAGTTTCTATTATCCTCTTATCTGAACTACTTTATTCCCTATCTTTGGAATAAAAGTTACTGTTTTTTTTCCTTTTTCCCCTCATGGGTGCTGAACGTATTTTATTCAGAAGCCACGTGGTTTAGGTCTGTCAGGTGGAGAGTTGGGGTAGAAACCACACTGGTCGACTTTTACATCAGTTAAGTAGAATTCCACTATCTCTCATGGAAAGCATACTGCCTGTCTGGATATAACAGCAAACTGTAATTTTGTGCTAAACTGCAAATAAATGACTCAAAGTGCCAAGGGCAAGGTGCACAAGAGAGCATACAGGTCATTCAAATACTACCAAACCATGGTATTGGTAGCACATGTAAACCATACAATAGAGCTCCTTTTCATAGAACCATGTCTTCACAATTGTAAATGTTAAGAGCATGACTCGCTACATATTCAAAAAAGAAAACATGCACACTATTTTGCCTTTCTGCAATGTGACCACTTAAGAAAACAAGCGGGGAGAATATACTGGCAGCACCCTCCCCCCCAAAATTCTACCTACATATCATGGACTAGCACCTCAGAAAGAAAGACAGCAGCAATCCTTCTCTCTGACAAGCTAGTTTTTGCTAAAGTGGGGGAGGGACCATTTAAATATGCAACCCCAACACACTCATCCTGAAATAACACAGTCTAGGAAGAGTTACAGCAGTACCTTTCTAGACCAGAATCTGGGACAACTGGATTCAAACCACTACTCAGCAAAGCAGCTCATTAGATGATCCTGGGACAGTCACTCAGTCACTCTGTCTCAGTATGATCTCACAGCATCATCAAGGGAAAAGATTAGGGAGTGGGGGCACAAGAGTCATGTAAAATGCCCTGAGCTTCTTAGAAGAAGGGCAGAATAAAAATGGATCAACAGGCTACTTAAGTGGGTGTCTTGACTGACCCAATGATAGCATTCCTATACTCTTCAGCATAAACAGGTTCAAGATCTCATTCACTGTTTTCAGTATCAAGAACCAATACTGTGGCTCCCATTTTATCAGGGCTTTTTTGCTACCCACTACATTTGCTACTTACTAAGTTCCCAGAAAACCCAAAGTGTTCTTTGTAGATACTTTAGTGTAACTCCCTGATCTCAGCTCAAAAGCAAGCAGACCATTTGCCTTATATTTGAGGAGTCTAGAAGAACATGAAGGCAATGTACATTATTGTTGTTACATTTGACTATACCTATGTGGCAAAAAGGGGGACATTTCTGGGATGACAACTCCACAATACCCCAAATCCTGTATCTACCCATTTAAGTTCCCAGCACTCTACAATGAAAGGAAAAGGTAATATAAATGAACCAATACAATATAGGTTTCTGCTCATAAATATCATGATACTATACTCATAAGTCTAAGAAGGAAATGAGATGGTGATAGGGGAAAACAACCACATACATTACAGCACCATGTTTTAATAAAGGATAAAAATGAAAATAAGTTTTAAGCAAAGTAAAAGTTTAAATATAAGCAAACAGAAAAAGCTATTACAGGGAAAAAACTGTATAAAGTTTAAAATTATAAAAACTAATAAAACACATACACAGCATTAAATATATCCAGCTAGTTACACAGAAGTGATTGGTCATTTTTGATAAACACTGTCACCTTGTCTCTCTCAGTTCTAATATTTTATTGCTTCTGGTCATCTTTGATGAAAGCACAGTTTGGTAAACCTACTAAAATCGAACGTTTAAGAAAAAAAATTGGAGTTCTTCTGATGGAAGAGGAAGAAATCTCACCCCTTTACCCCTGCCTAGTACAGCCCACTGACCCACAAAGCTATTACCACGGGGTCACAAGACCCCAGGAATTAACCTTCCCAGGGCAAGAAATGGCTGCGGGGAGCGGGGGGAGTAAAACAGAATTACCATGGCCCACTCAATTCAACCCCATGGCAATGTATTCTGCCTTAGCTTAGAAGAAGCTCCTCCAGCTCGGGCTGTTCTATTGGAGAAAGGCTTCAAACTCTGCTCTGTGGAATGGGAGGATACGTGTCCATGGCTGCTCCTTTCACATCTATAATAGCACCTGTCTAATGAGCAGAGCAGTGTTGCTGATGGAGGTGGTGGTGCAACTGTTTTCCCAAGTTTACAGCAGTTAAGACACATGAAAACCAATGTAGTTGTTGGATTAAGGCCACGAAGACCCAAGTACAAATCTACACTCAGCTATAATATTCACAGGGCTAACTTCGGCCAGTCATTCACTGACTCTCACAAAGGTTTTCCAAGAATAAACATGGGTGAAACAACTATTTACACCACCCTCAGCTACTTGGAAGAGGGATGTGGGCAGCAATGTGACAAATGAAGTTCAATGTAGGTAAGGTTAAGGCGATGCATACTGGAACCAAAAAAAATCCCAATTTGTTAATGGGGTTTGAACTTGCTGAGACTCACATAAAAGAAGCCAATGTTGGATCAGGCCAATGGCCCATCCAGTTCAACATCCTGTCATACAGTGGCCAAAAATAGCAGGTGCCATCAGGAGGTCCACCAGTGGGAAATGAGAAGAAATATGGCCTCAGGGTCGTAGTAGTAAAATTAAAATTACCTAATGTGCTGTAGCAGTGAAAAGGGGGATTATTAGGAAGGCTGTGAAAATAACACAGCCAATATTATTATACTCCTGTATAGATAGTGTGGCCCCGTTTGGAATACTGTGTGTGGATCTGGCCACTATATATCAAAAAGGATATTGCAGAGCTGGAAAGAGTATAGAAGAGGGCAAACAAGATGATTAAGGGGTTGGAGCACCTTTCCTATGAGGGGGAAAGGGTCTGGAACTTTTCAGTTTAGAACAAGACTACTAACAAGGAACACAAGAGAGGTCTATAAAATTATGCATAGGGTAGAAAGAGTAGACAGAGAGAATGTTTTCTTCTTCCCTCAAAATGCTAGAACTTGGGGGCATCCAATGGTTGATGGTAGGAAAATCTGAATGGACAAAAGAATGCTTAGAATATGGAAATCACTGCCAGAGGAGGTAGTGATGGCCACAGGGATAGGCAACTTTAAAAAAGACTTTGACAGATTCACAGACAATAGGTCTATCAGTAGTTAGCTACTAGGCATGGTGACTACAGGGAACCTCCATGTTCATAACTTCCAAATACCAGTGCCAGGAGCCAATATCACAGGACAAGTCTTGGTTTCTATGCTCTGATGTTGGCTTTGCAGAGTATTTGTTTGGCCACTGTATGAGACATGATGTTGGAGTAGATGGGTCACTGGTCTGATCCAGAAGGGCTCTTCTTATGTTCTTAAGGGCAAGGTAAAAATGCATAGACAAAGATTGTTCCATCAGCAAAAAGGTGCCAATAGTTTAAGATCTTTCTTATATTCCCTTACCCCTAAGGGTCCCTTCCAGCAAAAGTCAATTAACAGCCCCACGAGTCTAATTGCCATCTAATTCAGGATGCTGCAGTGAGGAAAAGAAAGAGGCAAAATGGCCCCTGCTTCCCATGGTTCAAAGGGACTGCAGGGCACAGTGGCAACACAGGAAATGTTCACCGTCCTTGCATGAACAGACTGAGGGACCCTACCCAGAGAGATTATCATGGTTGAGATACAGCCAAGCTACACACAGGTTTTCAAAATCAATATATTATAGATCTCTGATTCTCATTAATGGCTAACAGAACCCATGCATATTCTTAAACTTCTGAGAGCAATATATTTGCCTTCTTAGCAGACTTGAAACTATGGCAATAATCCACCTCACAGAAGGTTTTACTCAGCAACTGGTGATTAGGAACAGCTACAGCCAATAGTGTGTATGTTTTTCCAGTGTGAGTGATCAAATGCCAATTATGTGATGACTTATGGTTTTAAACAAATTAACTGATCAAATGCTAAGCCTTTACGTTTTTAGCAATAAAAAAATAAGCAGCACATACTGTCTGAACACCAGAGACTCCCCCCCCCCCCCCGCATTATCAGATTATCTGGACACCAATTTAGTTATCAGATAGGAGGCTGAGAACTGCCACCATATGTACAAAAGTCTCCAACTGCTGCAGCATCTATAGGCCCCACTGCACCTCTTACTACTGCCGCCACCTTTTACTCTCCTTTGATGACCATTTCAGGTGCTGAGGAGCAGTGGCTGCAGCATAGCTATGAGTGCTAGAACAAGGTTTTCACATCCATATAATACCTCAGAATCCATAATGACAATGGCAAACCATAAGCTTCTATAAACATGCCAGTTCACAAGCTCTTGTGTAAACTTCCTTCAGCACTGCCCTCTCTTTCATCTGGAGGAGAGACAGAAACTAGTGGCTAAGATCTAGTCTCTGAAGCAATTTTGTCTCTGTCCATCTCCACAACTGAACCTACCACATCTAAATCAAGGTGTGATAGAAGTGGTATCCACAATGTGATTTGTAAGCAGAAGTTATTTTCATGAATTGGGAGACGGAGATATCACACACACCAATCCATACATCTCTAGATCAGCTCAGAGAAGCAGTAAGGCTTCATGAGTATTTCATATACATTTTATTGAGCTACTGTCATACATGTATTCCAGAAACCAATTATAAATCTGTCACTTGAGGATCTCTTTCCAAAGTTCTCCCTTACTGTCAAGGTAGGGACAACTTTAATAAAAAGTGCAATATACACACCCATTCTATAGAACTCTGGGTAGATAATATAATGGACCCAGTGCTTGAGACTGATAATTAATTCTGATCTAGAGACCACACTGCAATACAGTAATTACTCTAAGTATTGCTAACTGAACTAGACTAGGATAATGTGATATGCCATTGAAAGTATATGATAGAACAAACAGGGAAAAACTAGTATTCACCACTTTTTATAGCAATAATAGTACTAAATTAATGGCACACTCCTAGAAAGGAATATCCATTTCCACATAACACAAAAATTTAAAAAACATAAAATATTGCCTCAACTAAAGGGAAGCTCAATATTTTATGTTGTCAGTACTTGGCATACAAAAAGCAGGCCACACAGAAAGCTGGTGTTTTTGAATTTCTGTCTTGCCTTTTGACAAGAAACTCAGGGTAGGACGGACTGGACTCATCTCATTTTACCCTGCAATATACATTAGGCTGAAACATGGTAACCATGAGCCACTCAGCAAGTTCACTTTGTGGCTCAACAGGCTTTCAATCCAGATTCCACAAGTCGATTCTTATACTCTCACTGCCTACCATCCAAAAACTATCTTGCCACCTCTCAATCAATAAAATTATTCCTAGTCACAACATGGATACTGGAAAATAGGAAGAGTTACTTTACAGTTTAGTTAGAACACACTCTTAAAGCGTACTGAAAAGTAAACAAGATCCTTTCAACTCTAATTCTGCCCACCATAAATGATTACTACTTTATCTAGGTCTTCAAGGCAATACCTTCTAAAATGCTGCAGATCTTACAAGAAACTGAGAAAGAGTGGGGATACTTTTAAATGGCCCTGATGTAGATAGCTCAATCTTGTCAGAATTTGGAAGCTAAGCAAAGTCAGCCCTGGCTAGTATTTGAATAGGAGACCTCCAAGGAATACCGGGGCACAACAGAGGCAGGAAATGGCAAACCACTTCTGGATGTCTCTTGCCTTGAAAACCCTATGGGGTCACCATAAGTTAGCTGTGACTTGATGGCACTTTCCATCACCACCACTTTCAAATCATCTTTCAACTTCTGCCAAGAAAAAAAAATTGATAATATATTCATCAGATAAACAGTGGATGAAGTATTTATGTAAGTATTTCATGTGATTTCATTTTGCTCATATGGATACAGACAATGGGGCAATTATACTGTCCTCAGTTTGAGATCCTTGTTTTCCCCCCATTTCACACATCACTTATTCACAGACAAAAACAGGAAGGCATACAGCCTTAGTGGAGTTTGTCACATAGTTATTTTAAAAAGCTGAGATTAGTTTACATTCTAACACAATAGAAGAAAAACCATTATTTCCATAACACATAGGCATGAATGAAAGTTCTATCTACAACAGATTTTTAAAAGAAAACTAACAGGATGAAGCAAAATCGGCCAACTCGCAGGATCACTGTGCCTAACTCAATGTTCCTTGCTCCATTCCATACCCACTTCACCTAAAGGCACGTGCAAGATCTGAGGAATCAAGGTGATCTCAAGGAGTTCTCAAACATGAACTCTGGGCAGTGCAAAATGAGACGGGATGCCTTTCCCCTCCTCGAAGGGAGTTTCAGTAGGCATAATCCCACCCAAGGAAGAAAGACGGTCACATTCTTCAGGTGTTCAACAAGCCATTTCACCACCCCCTCTGGCTGCTCCCTTTATTCCTGTAAAAGAAGTTCATAAAACTATGACAGAGAACCCAAACGGTTCTAAAACACGCGATTGTGAATTAACAAAAAATATAATTATCTGAGCTTGAAGACTGACCTAACTCCAACCCAACCTTGGCATTTCCAGTCCGCTCGATCCAGTGGTGTGCACTTATATTATGACCACTACAACCAGGTTAGGGGAGAGGCACGGATGCAGCGGCCCACGAGCCGCCTGGCACCCCATCTCCTTCTCCCCCCACCTCCATATTTGCGCCCCGCCCCTTCCATCGGGGCCCGCGATGGGGCTCAAGCCTGCAGAAATCATACCTAAGCCTCGTTCTCCTTCTCCCCGCCCCCCAGGGGGGAGCGCGGAGCGGGTGGGGTCTTTCAGTGGCGCGGAGGATAGCCGGGATCCGCTTCGGGACGGGGGCGGCTCCGCGGCGGTGGCTCGGAGGTTTCTCTCTCCATTCTCCCCTCACACACACAGGAAATAACACAGGGTCACCTGACACCGCCCGGCCAATGAAGCGGCGGCGAGCAGCGCGCGCAAAAGGGAGGAGCGCGGGGAGGCAGCGGATTCTGGCTGGGTAGTGGGAAAGAGACGCGTGCGCACAATGTATGTGCGCCCCCCCCCCCCCCATCATCTCTTTCCCAGCGGCACAGAGATGTACAGCAGGCCACTCCCTCTTGCACGCGCTCCGTTAAAGAGACAGCGACAGAGCAGAATATGCTCAAACCCGTGCCTTAGGAAAGCAGATCGTACCAATCAATTGGGCTTATAGTCGGTGTCAGGCATGTAAGGGGAATCCAGCAAACAAGGTTCTGCAGGAAGCAATCCTGAGATAGAATGTACACTTACAGGAGAGCAATCAGTTGCACCTTCCTAAATCGAAGTAAAGACTGCAATCACCACGCATCCTTACCATGGAATAAAGCCAATTGAACTAACTCCGGGTAAATGGAAACTATTAATTTTTACCCAGAATATAGCAACCCTAATCAGATTCAAGTCAAGGCCAACAGCAATTTAAAGCCTGGATGCTGGGTCCAGACATTTGCTCCACCAGACACACACACACAGACAGAGGGCCCACTGCCCTCATAAAGCCACGGTTCTCACTTTGCATTAGGGCAGGCAAGAAAGCCGGAAAACAGAGAACTCTCCATTAGTGTAACCACTCTTGCAGGTTAAGAGGGCTAAAAATCTTGTTCAGTCTTTCTGTTCCCTATTATATACTTACCTGTCCTGCTCTGCTGGACTGTCCTAGAAGCAACATTTAGGCACCTGTCGAAAAACGGGGGGACCTCTTGATCTTTTCCCCTGTTATAAAGTTACCAGGTAGTCTGTTTTATTACAATAGCACTGATATTTGAACAAAAAAGAAGTAAAATCTGCAGCTAGTCTTATGCTACTGCAGAAGGTAAAGGAATCCTTAATTCAAGTTCCTTGTGAACTGGTTAAAAACAAAATGATCCAGCTTTTCATCTGCCATTCATTTATTTTGCTAGCATCTCCCCCGCCCCCCCCCCAAAAGTTCTCAAATAACGTTTAAAGAGGCAATTCTATGACAGTTGGCAGCTAGTTAAAGCCAAGTATCAAACTTTCCCGTCAGTGCAGCTACTAACCCTGCGCTTACAAGGAGCAATTTAGCAAATAATGGAAAACCAACATGGCTTCTGCAAAGATAAGTCCTGTCTCACTAACAATTTTAGAGGTCGTTGAAAGTGCCAACAAACTTACAGACAGGAATGTTTATCTGGATTTCCCAAAGGCTTTTGAGAAAAGTCCTTCATCAATGACTCCACACCTGAAAAAGGATGCTGTAGAGCAGGGGTGTCAAACATATGGCTCGTGGGCTGGAACCAGCCCATCCAGGGCTCTTATCCATCCTGTGAGCATCTTGTGTGAGAGAGGGAAGGCAGGGGGCCGAGCAAGCACCCACAGTGAGGTGTTTGTGATCAAAGCTGTCAAGAAATAGAAAGGAAATGGCTAGGGGTGGAGCTAAGAGGCTGAGGTAAAATAGCGCATGGGGAATGGCAGCAAAGGCGGAGAAAGAAGAGGCATGGTGTTTTTTTTCCCTCCCGTCTCCTTCGACCACAGCTCAGATTGACAAAGCCACTACATGGGAGGGTGGAGCTGAGCAGCCAGCACTGCCACTGTTGCATCAACCAGCTTCACATTTTTTCAAACGGAGACCATGAGGAGGATTGGTGAGAATAGGTGCATGAAGCAGCGGTTTGCCAATGAACAGATGGGGCTGACAGGAGAGAGGAGGAGGAGGGCTACTGAGTGGATTGGAAGGCAACTGGGTTGTCTTGTGCATGCCGCTCTGAGAGGATATCCCAGTCTTAGAAGCAACTGGAGGAGAGAAGGGGAAAGGGGGCGCTGCTGCTGCCGCCACACATCTGAACAACTGCAGAACCAGGAGCAGGGTTGCCAGGTCCCCTCATCACTCCATTGGAGGGATTTGGGGGGCATTCTGGGGGTGGGAGCAGTGACATCACCCAGAAGTTACGTCATCGTTTCATGGATGCTCTGGTATTTGGGTGAAACTCTATGGGTATTTTTCACCCTCAAACCATAGTTTGCCCAAATACCAGAGCATCCCCACATGATGTCCCTGATGCGATGATGTAACTTCCAGGTGGTGTTATTGCAGCAACATCCCTGTTTAGGGATAGGGTTTCCCCCGCTGGCTAGCTGGTCCCTGGCAGGGAGAAGGCCCTGAAATTGGGGGATCTTCCACCCAGACCTGCGGACTGACAAGTCTAGCCAGGAGGCAGAGTATCAGGGTGGGTGAATGATGATGACCTCCCTTCTCCTCCCCGCCTGTTTTCATTCCATGAAGCAAAAGGGGTCACAGGAGGACAAAAAGCATCCTCTAGAGGTTTCAGAAACCACCTCTTCATCAGGCCTTTCCCTCAGTCCTACCGCTTTTGTGGGAAATGCAGGGGGGATAAGAACTGGAAAGGGGGATCTTGGAGAGCCAGGTTCAGACTTTCCCTCCTCCTGAGCCAGGACCCTGTCATCTAGGTCACCCAGGGCCAGTCGGTCAGCCTGGCCCATCCCACAGGGTTGGAGGAGATGGAGTAGTGGAGGAGAGAGTCTGGTGTGCCTCGAGAGCCTCAGAGCTAGGTCAGGGGAAGAGAGGAAACAAACAGCAAGAGATGGATTGTAGCCATGCTCGGCTGGTGAGGCTGGGCATATGGGGGGGGATGCTGTAAAACTTCCTTATATACTTGCAAAGAAGATGACATCTCCTAAAAATGCTGTATGCAGGGCTATTTTGGGGCAGGAATGCATAGGAATCCATAGTTCTGGCTGGTTCCTGAGTTGGCCACACCTACAACCAAAACCTCTGGCATGCGTGGCTACAGAGCATGCTGCCCTCCCCACATTACACACAAGAAGGAAAAGCAGCATGTTAAAATGCTCTCTTTCCCTCTGAGGAGCCCACAGAGATTTCCTTGTCAATTTCACTCCCTGCCAGTCAGCTGAGAGGGAAATTGACAAGGAAAAGCCTCTCTCTACCTTCCCTTCTCTAGCTGACATGTGGCAGCTGGAAAAGGGCAAGCAGGGAACCCAGGCATGTTGAAAATGCCTTTCTTTCCCTCCCTGATGTGGGGGAGAGAGAGAAAGACATTTAATTATGCCCCCCGGCATTTCCCCGAGTCTCTCCACAATAGCGGAGAGGCTCAGGGAAGAAAGGGGCATGTGTGCATGCCTGCCTTCCTTTTCCCAGCCTGTCCACCATGGCAGACAGGCTGGGGAAAGAGGGCAGACATGCCTGGGTTCCCCTCCTGATCTTCTCCAGGTGCAAGAAGATCAGGAGGGGAACCCAGGCACACTGAAAATGCCTTTCTCTCCCTCCCCAATCTGGGGGAAGGAGAGAAAGGCATTTACCCATCCCCCCCACACTCTTCTGAGTCTCTCTGCAAAAGTGGAGAGGCTCAGGGAAGGAACAGGGCATGTTTGCCTGGCTGCCCTCGGTCTCCCCAGCCTGCACACCTTGGTGGGCTGGCTGGGGAGACTAAGGGCAGCCAGGCAAACATGCCTGCTTCCCTCCCCAATCTTTCGAGCAGGGGTGGGAGACTAGAAAGGCGATGCTGAAATTCCTGGGATCTTTCAGATCCCAGGCACTTCAGCACTGCCTTTCCCCAGCCATCTGGGGGGGGGGGGGAGAGTAGGAGACTAGAAAGGTGATGCTGAAGTGCCTGGGTCCTGTCAGATTCCAGGCACTTCAGCAGCGCCTTTCCCTGGCCGTCTGGTTCGGGGGGGTAGACTAGAAAGGTGATGCTGAAGTGGGGTGGAGAAGCTCAGTGGATGGGAAGAGACAAGATTCTATGCCTACCCTGTGTTTTCCCAGCCCCGCCTAATATGCTAATGAGCTGTGCTCTCAGGGGTGTGGCCTAATATGCTAATGAGTTTCTGCGGTTGGTGTGGCCTAATATGCTAATGAGTTCCTGCTGGGCTTTTTCTACAAAAAAAAAGCCCTGGCTATATGTATAAAAAAGTAACTAATTTGTATAGAAATGTAAGATACCTCCTTTTATGGTATTCTTTGGAAAAAGCTAGTCATGCATATGATTAAATTCATTTATTGGAGCTTTTATAGGTTTCCCAGTAAATCAATTGCTTTCACTGCTAGGAATCAATTGCTTTTGTTTGTATTTTGAGTAAAAATAATATTAATTGGGTTTGCCTGTGTCCTTTCTAAAGTTTATATCTCTGGTACCTGGCATTACATTTTATGGCACACATGGCCTGGCCAGACAAAGTGACATTTATGTCAGATCTGGGCCTCGTAACAAATGAGTTCAACACCTCTGTGAAGAGCTTAAAAAGATGCACAAAAGAGCAACCAAAGTGATCAGGGAGCTTGAGCAGCTGCCCAATGAGGATCAGTTAAAACTATCAGGGCCATTTAGTTTAGAAAAAAGGCAAGTAAGGGGAGAAATGATAGAGTTCTATAACATTTTGCACAGTCTGGAGCAGCCAGGGAAAAGCTTTTCTCCCTCTCCCATAATACCAGAAACCGGAGTCATCCACTGAAGCTGAAAGGTGGGAGATATAGGACAGACAAAGGAAGTACTTCTTCATAATGCACATATTTAAACTGTGGACTTTGCTGCAAGCTGTGGTGATGGCCACCAGTATGGAAGCTGTTAAAGGATAGTGGGCAAATTCATGGAGGACAGGCTATCAGTGACTGCTAGTTATGGTGGATATCTACACCCTCCAGTACCAGCGGCAGTATGCCTCTTTATATTAGTTGCTGGGGAGCATGAGCAGGATGTAGGGTTGCCAGTTTCCCCAGTAGAGGGTGTTCCCTGCCGCCAGGCCCCCCCGCCACTGATCAGCTAGCCAGAGGGGGTACTTACCAGGAGAGAGAGAGAGGCGACATCGCCAGTGATGTGGTGATGTCACTTCTAGCACACACAGGAAGTGACGTCATCACACAGGCAACTTCTGGGTGACTCTCCAGTATTTCATCAAAAACACTACGGTAGAAGCCTTCCCCCACATACCAGAGTTTTGGCCCGGATACCAGAACATCGCCGAAATGTTGCAGCTTGATGACATCACTTCTTGTGCATGCCAGAAGTGATGTCTCCACATCACCTGGGCCTTCCTCTCTCTCCTGGTAAATACCCCCATCCCCTGCCAGTGATGCTGTTGCAGTCATCTGGTTTGTGGTCTTCCTAGAAGCAGCTGTTTGGCCACTTTGTGAACAGAATGGTGGACTTGATGGGCTTTTGGTCTGATCCAGCATGCCTCTTCTTATGTTCCTGGGACAACTGCCTCATGAGCATTTCCAGTTCACAGAAGTTCACTGGGAACAAAACAACAAGAGTTATATTGATATCTGCATATACTCTTTAGTTGGAAGATGTTCTGTCCTCATTAATGCACTGACAGATTGATCCACTTGAAGTATGATTTACCCTAGTATTTGGAAACAGCTGTCCCTTAAATATTACATACATTCCCAAGTAATTTGTTCAGTCTTCTCCTGAATCTTCAGTACTGATGAGGGAAATTCAGTGTTACACTTAGTATTGCCAACTTCTGCTTGGGAAATACCTGGAGATTTGGGGGTACAGCCTGGGGAAGGTGGGGGGTGAGAGCCCTCAGCAGATTATAATGCCATACAGTCCACTCTCCAAAGAAGCCATTTTCACCAGGGGAACTTTTCCTGGTCATCTGGAGATGAACTGGAGAAGAGCAAGAGATCTCCAGGTGCCACCTGGAGGCTGGTGGTCCTAGTTACACTCCTCTTTGTAAAGGAAACATTCTTGAAATGATTGCACATCATCATATCAGTAGAACCTGCTGAATCAGACTACTGGTCCATCTAATACAGCATCCTGTTTCACACAGCCGCCAGTCAGTTGTCCAAAGGCCAAAGGCCTGCCCTGCAGCTGCCTCTCAGCAATGGTATTCAGAGGTTTGTTGCCTCTATATACAGAGGTTCCCTTCAGTCGATATTCAGTACATTGCTTTGCATTTCAATATTCATCTCTGATTGCAAGGAAGTAGCGCTGGAGGAAAAGCCTTTTTAAAAAAAACCTCAGATTCACTTGTCTTTTGCCCCCTTTTTCTAGTTTGCTGCCTAATCTAACTTCAATGAGGCTGACTGCCAAATATGCATAGCAGTGTAACTGTCCTCTCTTTTAAACAGTAGACTTGGTTATGTCATAAAATCTGCCTCCACCAAAAGGCAAAGAGACAAGCTGAAGCTGAACTGAGAAGCTCTCTTTGCTTCTTAACAGATGTCAGGACAGTGCGAATCCCCCCCCCCCCCAAATTTATAGCTTGCTGGCAAGGACTGTCCCCAGCACAGCAGAAGAGGCCAGCAAGTCAATAAATCTCCATTACCTGAATCATTAAAAGCATCCCTGGGTGGTAATATACAAAAGTGCAATTATTGAGAATATCCCATTTTTTCAAATGGTCTTTTAAAAACACAGTTGGAACACATTTTACAGGAAGATTTGTATATGCAGTTTATTTTGAAGGTTTTTAAAAAGCTTTTCCCCCACACAGAGTAAACAATGATAGCGATTATTCTAAATAACAGATTTATTTTAGAATGATCCTATATGGGAAGGGGCATGGGGGGAAACAAAGAATATTACTTCATATCACTGAAAAGTAAGAATTGGATATGAATTTTTCATAGTTCCCGCAGTCATACAGCGACATTAAAAACTTTGAATGGCTAGCTTGGAGTAGTTATATATCAGCATCCCTAACCTTATTACTTCTGGGGGATTAAAAATATGAAAACTGCAGCAAGCTCAAGAAAGCTTATTTACATTCCCTACTGAACATGTCTCTGTGCCAGGTTATAACAAGATGCAGCAGCTTTTCGAAATCCTGGATATCACCAGTATCTGACAACAAGAAGTCATAACTCCCTTATCAACAGTTTACCTTATCTTTAATATATTGTACCATCAAAAGTTGTACCCTAGTTTTAGAACATGCTGCATCAGGAAGTCTGTTCTTCAGATCAATTCAATGCTTTTTTGTAAAAATGCTAATATCCTATTTTAAGAACAATTATCATTCTTTTCAGATTCTTCGCCTCTGGAATAGTCAGCATTCTCCTTAAACCATGGCAGAGGCTCAGAAGAGAACTGTAAGAGCAATATAAAAATTGTTTATTTTTAGAAAACATGATCATGTACTACTATATTAGAAAACAGTTTTACTGTTACAAGCCATGTTGCTTTCAGGGATCAACAGTATATATAATGGTGCAAAGAAGTTAACTTCATGTTCACTATCGAGAACTTAAGCAAAGCAGTGACACTTCTGTTTCCGTGTGTTACTTCTGAGAGTAACACAGTTATAAAACAAAGCAAAACTAAATGTTAAAGCTTCTGAAACTATTAGCAGCCCTTCACTAAAATACAGAACAAGAAAAATAGATCACATCTACTATTTAGAGAACAACAGATGTTTCCCATTCAGACTTTACATTTACTCAAAACAAACTGATACATTTCCTGTAAATTATATTTTTAAAAACCCTAGAAAAAGACCTGGTTCTCCACCTCAAATGCTTTCACTTTCTTGATGAACCATCACACTTAGCTGGAGTTTACCTCCTTCCTTCATTACAGTCTCTGTGAGTGAACAGTCGGACACCTTATCCTGCTTCATAGCAAAACTTAACCTGTTCCTACAACCAGGGGTCATTTTGTAGAAATAGAGGTGCAGGAGCTCATTAGCATAACTCATTAGCATAACTTATTTGCATATGCTATACCACCTGACATCACTGGAAGTATGTCAGAAGGCAAGAAAGAAGAGAGAGAGAGGAGGGAGAAAGGGAGAAAGGAGGAAAGCTACTAATCCAAGCCTCAGAAATACCACAGTTCTGGGAGGATAGCTTCAGTGGTGGCTGAAGCCTTCAGAAGGCTGGTCAGAGGAACAAGGATCTTTCCAGGGGACGGGGTCATTTTGCTGCAGCCATGACACAAGCAGGCATTCCCCTGTGCGGGGGGGGGGGCTGGCTCCTGCTCGAAATGACCCCTACCTATAACCCAGTTTGTCTATCACATCATATAAAGTCATAATACTGGGAAATGAGATCAACCTAATATTGAGCTACTAACTTGGAAACTCTCAACAAGAGTCAAAGATAGCACTTTTTAAAAAATACCAATGTAAGGCAAATAAATAGAGCACTTTCACTAGATATAAATATGGTTGCCAACTGACCAAAAAACAAATTAGATTTCTCTTGTACTTTTAGCAGCAGCAGTTGCTAAATGTACAGTAACCAGCAGAAGAAAAGCAAAAAAAGACTCTGGTGGCAGCTTAAATGCCAACAGACTTATTGTGGTATATACTTTCATGAACTAGAACCCAATTCATCAGATGCTGTCAGCTGGCAGTCAATAAAATGCAAGAGGTATTGTTTGTGATACCATATACAAGGTAAGTACACTGATCATCTTCAATACTAATAACAGTTTTCATAGACATGTAGCTAATTTAACACCTGTACTGTAACAAGAATCCATTGTGTCCTAATAATATATATCTTGCTATTTCTAATTCATACAAGAGCCAGAATGATGCAGTGGTTAAGTGTCAGACTAGGAGCACGTAAACGCAGGTTCAAATCCCCACTCTGCCACGGAAGCTTGCTGAGCGACCTTGGGCCAGTCACATACTGTTGGCCTAACCTATCTCACAGGGTTGTTGTGAGGATAAAATGGAGGAAAGGAGAACAATGTAAGCTGTTTTGGGTCACTTTTGGGAGAAAGGCGGGATAGAAATAAAGTAAATAAATACTGTAGTCCTCAGTCCAAATTTTTGTTGAAGAACGGTGACTTTCAGATTGTCAGCACAGTGGCTTCATAGACTGAAAGGTTCACCAACTGGTTTCTAAATGTTGAGCTGGTTTACAACTCTTGTTTCTTATTCATCTCGCTTGCTGTTGTTTTTCTCAGAGCCTGAATGGGTTGTCCTAGGTAGGCAGAATAAGGGCACTGTTGACAGATTTCATATATCATGTCAGAGGATAAGCAAGTGATGACGTGTCTCATGTTATTAGGTCCTGTGTTAATGTTGCTGGAATATATATGGAGACAGTTGGCACCTAAGCTTGTGTCGGGGCTTCAGTCATGAGTTAATATCTCTGTCAAGTGCCCCATTGCTGCTGTTTTAGATTAAGAAGCTGTCTGAAAGTCCAGAAGAGCCTACCAAAGGGCTGTGAGAGAGGTATCATTGTTCAGAAATCAGCAGGTGAATCTTTTCATGGCATGGGGATACACGTCATCACCTGCCAATGCCTGCAGAATAAGTGCTGTAAAAGGCATGCAAGCCAGAGCCACGCATTTCTTTCCATTGTTTAAGATCAACATACCCAGTATTTGATGTGAAAGCTTTCTTTATTCCTCTTGCTTCACAGTTTCCGTCATCCAGTGTTAGTAGTTTCTATCCCACAGCTTGCTATTTGGAAAAACTGAACCTTCACAATCAGACGGTACTAATGGCTCAGTCAGATTCAGATTAGAAATAAATATTTTGTAGGATGTAGTGTTGCTCATCTGCAACTTTGTTGGACTTTATGCTTACAAAATTTAAGGAAGATACGACACTGGAAAAAATGGCAGATGATTTGGAAGGTTTGGATTTAAAAACTGTCAGTTTGGATAGTATAAAAGGAAATCCAGTAGGAGAAAAGAAGGGAGATAATGGGCTAGTTCAGTCTTGCAAATACCATTTGTATGAGGTAACAGTTCCATCCATATTAATTGTCTGCCAAGTTCACCAGTCAAGTTGCCCTGCAGAAATACATAAAGGCAGGCAGCAGGAGGTTTGTTTTCAGTGTCTGTCTGCAGGCGGTAATGGGCTGGATGAAGGTGAATAACCAGAACCTTGTGTGTGTTAAGTGGCATCAACTTGCTCATTATGACCCTATGAATTAATGACCTCCAAAACATCCTGTTTAACAGCTGTTCTCAGGTCTCGCAAACTGAGGGCTGTGGCTTCCTTTATTGAGTCAATCCATCTCATGTTGGATCTTCCTCTTTTCCTGCTGTCTTCAACTTTCCTAGCATTATTGTCTTTTCCAGTGACTTGTCTTCCCATAATGTAAACCAAAGTATGAAAACCTCAATTTAGTCATTTTAGCTTCTAAGGAAAGTTCAGACTTGATTTGATCTAGAACCCACTCTTTTGCCTTTTTGGCAGTCCACAATATCCATAAACCTCTCCTCCAACATCATATTTTAAAGGAATCTACTCTCTTTCTGTCAGCTTTCTTTGTTGTCCAACTTTCACACCCATACATAGTAATGGGGAATACTATGACACGAATTAACTTGATCTTGGTTGCCAGCAGCACATCTTTACACTTAAGGATCTTTTCTAGCTTCTTCATGGCTGCCCTTCCCAGTCTCAATCAACTGGAACCTTAATCCAGACAAAACGGAGTTGCTTGGGGTGGGCTGGCCTATTACAGGTAAAGTGGTGGAAATGCACATCTTTAGTAGGGCCAATGCCTCACCACCACCAAAAAAATAGGTTCATAGTCTTGGATATAGGCTCCTCTTGGATGGTAGTGGCCAGAAGCATGATATCTTCAGTTGATTTGGGTTTGGCTACTCTTGTACCTCCCAACTGGATTACTGTAATGTAGTCTACATGGGGCTGCCCTAGGAAGTTATTTGGAAACAGTAGATAAGTCTCCATCATTAGTTGCAAGGCCCCAATGCTGCCAATTTTTTGAGGGGGGATTAAACTCAAGTTATTACCTTTTGTGTCTGGCCCAAGATAGAAAGCACCTTCTTGATGGACCCACCATCAATTAGGTTGGTGATTACTGCAGCAGGAGAGTTTTTAATAGTTCTCAAGTTGTAGAATCAGCTACCTTTAATTTTTCCAGACTTGGGTCCTTGGCCCTTTTATACAGGCTTTAAAGATCTATTTATTTACATAGGTTTTCTGTGCTTAATGTGCTCATAATTGATTTCATTGGCAGCAGGACAAGTTTGCTCATTTCTTTTTATAGAATTGTTTTAATGATATTATATGGTGGCGTAAATGCTGTTCCTTATCTTCAGAATCTGCACTCACTGAAAGGTGGACCACACCACATGATCTTGTGAAATATAAAAAACCAGAGCCATGGGAACATTAACAATGCTAAAATCACCTTTAATTCTCCTGCTATTCTTGGGCATGTGTGGATATTGTTAGAGCAGCAGGTTAGAAAGCAGAAGAGATTTATTTTTAAATGAAATATATTCTAGCCAATGTAGTACTGACATTCACAATAAGGATGTGTGAAATTAACCAAAGACCTGGGAAATGATAATAGTATCCCATCTTCTGCACTAGTGAGGCCTCATTTTTTTGACTGTTTTCGGGTTTGGATGCCACAATTCAAGAAATATATTTATGAGAGGGAAAGGATTTGAGAGGAACTGTATTACAAGCCTGAGAGAAAGTCTGCAGGAGTTATAAGAATGTAAGAGTCAAGCAAGATTTTAATTTTAAAAAGAGGGGCACGTTGTAGGGTATATGTTGAGTATCAGGGAGGGAGACAAAAACTGTTCACCATACCCACTGGAGACATTTTTCAGAAAAGTAGATTCCAAGTGAATCTTTGGTACAATAATAGTTCATCTATAGAATACACATTATAGAAAGAATGTGAAATATTGGAATATCCTCCCATGAATTTTTTACAGGCACACGAGACAGTATGAACTGGAAGTGATTCACCTACCAAATATTCTACTTTAAGACAGGGACTTAACTACACAACCTGTGGGGCTCTCTCCTGGTTGCAGAAATAAGCAACTACGTAGACTTCCACCCAGTCAAGAGTAGAAGAAGACAAACTAATATCTATGGGGACTTGCATTAGCTGCTCTTGCAGACCAATTCTACCCTCCACTTACAGCTGCAGGGCAGGCTGGGGTTCCTACTAACACTATGCTAGTGGGAAAGAATTACAACACCAGAGTGATGTCTTTGTACTGGTGGAGCCCTTATGCCACCAAAATAGAAAAACCCAGCAACGTAAAAGAGCGAAAGTAGGTGGAAATAAGGAGCAGTGGAACACTGCAGTACTTGAACAATAACAGAGTGGGAAAGTGCCGTTCCTCCTGTAGGCATGCTCCTTCTCTTGAGATAGGCAGGGCCTGCCTTCAAAACTCTTTTAGCACAGCTCTAGGGCATTGTAAGCTTTACACAGGCACAGAGACCCAATATCATGCCTGCACACACGTCACAAAAAGGAACAATGCACCTACAAAAGAGATGACTTAAAACATTCCCATTCTAGTCAATCATTCCAAGCTACTGCCCGCACATTTTCACCCCCACAACCAAGAACAGAATTGCAACTAAATCTTCACCCAGTCATTGCATGCCACCCGGGAGTACATCAGACCCAACCAAACTCTAAGCTCATGATATTATGCTGTGCAGTAGGAGGCTAGATCACTTTGTGCTTCCATTCAAAGTACTAAAAAACACCGAAGAAGAGAGTTGGTGATGGGTACTTTGTAAAAGGGTTTTTTGCAGAAACAATGTACAATTCACAGCTCTTAAAAAAGTAGGATGGACATCCTGTAAATACATCTTCTTAGAACCTTTTTACAGATACTCCACCTCAGGTCTCCAGAAATCCAACCCCAGTACTGCTTCTAAGGCTGCACAGACAAGCATGGAATAGAGGAGATGCCCATAACAGAAAGTGGGACCCCGTGCTCCATCAACTACTCAGACCACCCTAAGGTCCATGGAGAACTCCCATGGCCACAGTGTTTCTCCTCTCTCTTTTGCAATATGGGAAAACTTGCAAACTAAAATAACCATCCTATACTCTACAGGAGACAGGAGTATCTCTCACACAGGAGACATGGGAAAGCATGCATGTTATACATAGGGACAACTCTGTTGGTCACAACTGCCAAATGCTGATAAACAACCCACCACATTCCGTAAAGGCAATGGGAAGCACAGCCACAGTTGTTGGTAAATATTGAGCACTGCATCCCACATATCACTGCTGATACCACATTGTAAGCTTTGAGAATGTATTGATATATTCTTCCTTGCTAGATAAAAGCACATGGCAACAGAACAGAACAGGATTTACAGCATTCAAATGCAACTCTTTACATGGGGTTGGTATTTTCCGATTGACTACATAAACTTCTAAAAGTGAACAGCCATAGGGATTAACATGACTGAGTGGAAAGCTGGGCTGGGGCATTCAGGAACCTTGCAACAGTACATTCTCATTTGGTTACCATATATATCCAGTCACAGGTACTGCCTAATCTACACAAGTGAGACCAATGACAGCAGCAGCCGTGATGAATGAGAAGCAATTTCTTCTGTGGACTCCCAGGATTCCTCTCCCTTTCCAACATGCCTGACAGACAGCAATTGAACAGCTATAGCAGTAGCTAGGCTGGGACATAATAAAGCAAAGCTGTGCTACACTGTAGGCTGCCATAGGGTCCTACAAGAACAGTAATGTTGCCAGCAATAGTTCTATGGATTGCTTGCAGAATTCACTTTACCCCTGATCTTGTTCAGTAAATGCTGTGTATCTGTCTATATGTTTTTATCCTACCTGTTTCCCAAGGAGCACCCAAGTGAACATCGTGGCTGAGTGAAGATTTGAACCCAGGTCTCCCAGATCCTAGTCCAGTGCACCAAAGAATACACCAGATTGGCTCTTGATTAGCCATTTAAGCTGTGCTTCTCTTTTTGTGATGGTCAGGAGATGGAGAACCCGGTTTTGTTACTCATCTCAACTGACTTCCTGATGATATATAAACAACGGATGAGGGAGTAAGCTCCCTGCCATGATATCCCATCAGAACTCCTTGTGTCTGAAACTAGACAAGGGCTGTGGTGTTTTACTATGTAAATATTTTGTGTGTGTTTTACTTCTGTGTTTTAATGTGGGGTTTTATATGTATGTTGCTGTGGTTTTAAAAAGGCAGGCCTTCAGAGTAAGAAGGGGGGGTGGATGGGTGATTGAAGTGTATTATGACTGGGTGGTAGTGTAGCCTCGGCGATGCAGTTGACTGGTTTGTTGAGAGATTTTGTTCATAGTGTGTGCGGATGAAGAGAGTTGAGGTGCTAAAGGAGAAATATGTGTTCTTGATGGAAGTTATTAGGCTAAGTGGCAAGTGAGAAAATAAGTCTTTGTGGCTATTTAAGGAAATGTAAAGGAAGGAGAACTGTACCTATCTGAAACCATTACACTTATGAACTTTACTGAAACCATTACAGTGTTATGATTAAATATGTTTAAGAGAAAACAACTGTTTTCTTCAGCGTAAAGGATCCCCTTTTACCTCCGAGCCAACCCCATTGCACTGACTGTTCCATCATTCTACCAGACAGGGGTCCTTTCGTAGAAAAAGAGGTGCAGGAGCTCATTAGCATAACTCATTAGCATATACCACGTCCCCTGACATCACCAGAAGTGTGTCAGAAAGGGAATGTCAGTTTCAGCCCCATTATACCCTATGGGTCATTGAAATCAATGGCAAAAACTCATAGGGTATATGAGGGGCTGGAGGAAAGGGGGTTTGAGGGAGAGGCTCCAAACTTGCAGGGTAGCTGCTGGGTCCTCTCCTCGAAATACCCACCAAGTTTCAAGAAGATTGGACCACGGGGTCCAATTCTACGGGCCCCCAAACAGGTTGCCCCATCCCCTCCATTGTTCTCTATGCTGGGAAAAAAGTGTTACTTTTTTCCTTCCATAGAGAACAATGGAGGGAATGGGGGCAACCTGTTTGGGGGCCCGTAGAATTGGACCCCCTGGTCCAATCTTCTTGAAACTTGGTGGGTATTTCGAGGAGAGGCCCCAGCAGCTACCCTGCAAGTTTGGAGCCTCTCCCTCAAACCCCCTCCCCTCCAGTTGCTTTTAAAGTTGCTGCCAAATTTCGGCGGCAATTCAGCAGCTGGCCGAATCAGATCAGAGAATCTGAGTTGGCCAGTGGCTGCCCTAGTGGCCACTCTTGAGCTGGCGGAGCTTTGCTCTGCCTCACTCCGGCCCCAAAGGACCCCTGCTACCAGATATAACTAAGCCATTCTGTTCTTTGGGTCCAACTAAGAATTCTAAGGTGAGAGCCTTTGGTGGCAGGAAACACTAAGGAAGGCAAGGAGACAGCATAATACATGATACCTCAGAACACTGCAAAGAGGTGCCTTTACAGGTGGGTCTCAGAAAAGAACAAAAACGTTATGAGGGCCTTTTAGGGCCCCAATGTCTTAATGCTTTCCTTCCCTCCCCATTAGTGTTGGTTTAGTGAATTAAGAAGAACTTGAGGCAGTGCCTTACCTCAGTGGTAGAACATCTGTTTTGCATGCAGAAGGTCCTAGGTTCAATCCCCAGTACTACAGCCAAACAGATCAGGAAGCAGGTAATAGGAAAGACTTCTGCCTCAGATTCTGAACAGCCACTGCCAGTTTGAGTAGACTGTACTGACCTTGCTAGGCAAATGGCTTGACTCAGTACAAAACAGTGCCATATATCCATGTGCATGCAGTGAAGCAAGGAGATTAATAACATGGTCCATTGTGAGAAAAAGCATCAGGTACTGACAGTCCACAAATGGAGCATGGGGGAGGTGTGGATGGATGGGATAAGGGGGAAGAGCAAAAAGAAAGGCTCCCTGGATCAAAGGACTAGAAATGAGGCTACATGCCCTTTCACCGCTTCTTCTGATTCACTATTATACTGAACTACTTCCAGTTTGGGTCTCCACTTGTCTCTCTTCCAAAGTGTTTTCTCTCAGACATCATGACATAGACAGAAGCCGGGCTGTCATGTGTACAGAGCCTGTGCTGTTCCACTGGGCTACAGGCCCAAAGTGTGCTTCCTGGTTGCCATGCTCTGGGCAGGGAGCAGTGGAGGTGGATGTGCAGTAAGGGTCCTAGGGAGCTACCGCAGCCCCATCATGAGTCCATCTTCTGCCAGCTCCTGCAGGTTAGGATGCTGTTCTACTGAATGGGAGGTTTAGAGGTTCTATTTATTTAGAGAATTATATCCTACATTCTTAATCTACAAAGGGTTCCCAGGGCGGCGCTCAACACAAATGTAAAACAACCCACTCCTGCTGCTCTTTACCTTTTTGCCTCTAAAATTATTGCTGTTTGCAGAATACCCAAAACGTATTCTTTTCCTACCTGGTTTCCATGTAGTGTTCAATATATCCTTGTGGTTGTCGGCTTTAGGTGGCATATTCTGTTTCCCTTTGAGGTGCTCTTTTCCACTGAGCTGCCAGATACTAGTCCCTGAAAATATTCTTGTTGTAGTTGGGGTTTCTTCTGCATTGCAAAATAATTGTTTTCCTCACATGAACACCACCACTGCAACTGTGTTATATGGAATATACTGAAGACTGACAGTGTCAAATCATTGTTCCTACAAAAGGACTTGAACCTGCCTCCTAGGACCTGCCTGTCGGCTCCTCGTGCTTCTTTCCTATCCATTGGCCATGGGGCTTGCTAGGTGTTGAAACTGGAAAAGCATTTCTTACTTCCTTACCTGGCCCTGGCTGCTTGCCTGTCAAAAGAACAGTTGTCTGCATGCAGTCTATGTTTGCACCCTTGCCTGCAGGGAACCCCCTAGGGTCAGAGACTGCCTTCCTGCTCCGTGTGCTATGCTAGTCTGCAGTAGGGAAGGTGCTATGGTCTTTTTTCTGGCTGCCTGCTTCTGTTTGGTGTAGGGAGGGGTGTACAGGGTTGGGTGACATCATAGGCTTGTTCAGCTGTCAGCTGATCTGTCTTTTTCCTGTATGACCAATGTGGCAGCACCACTGGTGAACAACTTTGTGATTGGTCGGCGGTGGTAGTTGAGTTACCAGGGATGCTGTGAGAGTATCTGTCAGTGTGTACTTATTTCTGCACCTATTGCTGCGTTTCTGGCTTTACTGCTGGGCATGCATTGGACCACAATTTCACCACAGTGGTGTAGCCCTTGCACAGGAGCCACTGGTATACAGAGATGATAGCATTTCCCAGTAAGTCAGAAAATATGTAGACTATGCGTGCTTAAAGAGCAGCAAACCTTTGCAATCCTTCTTGCAAGGCAAATTAAGAACTGTGAATCTAAATTATGAAGATGGTGCAAAGACAAAGAAAACAGAGCTCGTATTTATACACAGTATCTTAGTTATTGCACACTATGGTTTGGTGCAACAGCATTTACCCTTACAGTTAATGGACTAGAGAGCTTGAGTGCTCTCTCTCTCTTTCTCCTGCCTAGCTTAACAACCAGCCTCTAGAATGTCAGGGTTACTTTGATCCAAGGGCACTAGGGCAAGTCTAAGAAAAACTGTTCTGAGTCCGACTCAGCTTTGGAATATGAAATTCCAAAAAAAAAAAGTGCCTCAGCACAAGAGGGGCTTCCATTTTCATCCCATTCTTCTGCAGAGGAGCTCAAAGAAATGTTTTAGCCTCACAGTAGCTCTATAAACACGGGTTGGCCTTAGAGGAAAGGATGTGCTGGAGGCCACCTAGAGAGCTTCTCCCTTGAGCCAGGGTTTCAGCCTGAAAATCCAACCCCCAAGCCCCAGAACACTAACTATTACCCTGAAGAGACATGACAAAGTGGCCTCTGGCCCTCCGAAGCTTCTGCCCAATGCATTTGCTGGTCTCTAAAGTGCCACCGAGGTCTCTCTGCTGCCTTCCTCACACCACAGCGGTTGTTCCCTTCCCCAGTGAGGGATCACAGAGAACACTGCAAAGTCAGGCTGCCTTCCAGGCTGGTGGGAGACCCAGCCTTCCTGCGTTTGTTCAGAATCAGCCACTGGGAATATTTCTGCATAGGCAGAAGGATTATGCAATTAATGGCATACATCTGCCCTCACAAATCAAGCCAATGACGGCAGGCAGAAATGGGTTTCTGGGTCAGACTCCATCCAGGTATCCTGCCAGGGGTGAGCCAAGCAGCCAAGGGAAAGGAGCTGGTGGCGGAGGGGACCTCTGGGCTAAGGGGGGGGTGGTGACCTGGAGGTTCTGCCATTTGTCAGGTGCAGATTAAATGCCGCCCTGCCTTGCCACCCGCCAGCCAAAGGGCCGAGCGCCGTCTGGTCCTGGGCACGGCCAGGCGCGCACTGGCAGATCTGCACCAGAAGAAGCGCGGCGGCGCCTGTCTCCAGCAGCCCCTGCGTTTGAAAGACAGCCCAAACCCCCATCTTTGTCAGCAGCAAGCCTCTGGGCGACTGTGATTGAAGGCACCGGGTGACTTCCAGAAAGACCCCCTTTTTCCCCTCCGAGGAGCGCCTTTGAAGTCCCCCCGCCGCCCCCGCCCCCGGAGTGTGCATTTAATAGCTACGGAGAGACGACACAATGTCAGGCATCCTTCCAGTGTCGTGCCCCCTTCCCTTCCCCCCCCCCCCCCCCCCCCATCTTTCCTCTCTCAGACACACTCGCTAACACAAAATGACGGCTGCCTCGGCAGCCCGCAAGAGCGCAGCAGCCCTCGCCCCGTTCCCCCGCTTAATTGCCTGCGTTGGATTCTCTCCGGCAAGCCGATCCCAGGGCAAGTCACCCGCGGCCGCCCCTCCTTCTGGAGCATCCCCCCCCCTCCCGGAAACAGAAAGGCCCCCCGAGACAAATGGCCCCGGCGTCAACGCAGCTCGAGAGACAACCAGGAGGGAGGGGCGGCTAAGCTTCAGCAACCGTCACCCCCCTTCCTTACACCCACACCCCCCCCCCCCCGCTCGCCCCGGATTTTGGGGGGAGACAGCGCAGCGCGCTGCCTGCCTGGCTGCTGCATCCGCATTGCTATTGTGATGTCGTCAGTTCAAAAGATGGAGAGATTCTCTCCGAGGAAATCATCGCCCACACACATACACGCACACACGCGAGCCTCTGGGAATGTGACCCTGAGGCCCTACCTTTCTCCCTTTCCCAGAGCTTACGCCGCATTTAAATACCAGGCTGCTTCAACCCCCGCCCCCGCTAACCTGCAAAGCAGGAGAGAGAGAGAGAGAGAGATACAACAACAACAACCACCTCAGAGACGCAGAAACCCAATAACCCATTTGTGTCATCTATGCAAAACTGCAAGACAGACTGCAGAGAGCAGCCAGCAGCTGGGGCCTTTTGAAATGGACAAGAAAGAGGCTCGCCGCGGCCAGCCCAATAGGACTCCAGCTGCGTGCCTCTGAGAAATGGTCTGAAGCTGCTCGCCTGCCCCTCGCCTGCCATCGCTCACTGCCTCCCTCCCCACATGCACACACACTACTGCCGCCGAATGCACCGTACAGCCAGAGCGTCACTGGGTGGCAACACACACACACATACACACCACCACACACAAGTGTGTGTGGTCTGCAAGATCTGGCCTCTCCAGGGCACTTGGAACTTTCAAGAAGAACACAGACATAAAGCCAATTCTACTGTACCTGCTTTCAGGCATCATTCTCAGCCTTTTTTTTCCTGCTGCTTCTCCCCACCCCCTTCCGATTTATCTCAGCTACTGGTTTTATAACGAAGAGGGTGGGGGGATGGGATGAGGTGGGGGCTTCAATTTTTTTTCCTTCCCCTCTTCTCCCAGCCCCGTCTGCACCTTCTGTTTGAGCCAGCGAGTGAAGTCACAAGGCTGACTCTGTGACATCACATGGAGTCTACAAACACTGGATTGTGACTTCACTGCAGGATGGAGCAGGGAGGATGAAAAAGGAGAGGGGAGGGGGGAAAGGCTCTTATTCAAACACGTATCTGTGAGAGTAACAAAGGGATCACAGGCAGAAAGGCTACCAAACGGAATACCTTTTCGTTTCTTCTGAATACTGACAAGCTTGCTTCTACAAAAATTATCTCTCAAGGTGGGGAGGGGGAGAAATGGAAAGAAGTGCACATACACACACTAGACAAAATACTCTCTGTCTGTCCTCGTGCACCTGCCCCAGCACCTCCCGTTCAAGAGTTAAAACACCACTGTCCCAAAATCTGATTGGTGCTTGAAATCCATATAGGATTGCTGTAGGAATAGAGAAGCAGCAGCAAAATGTGCTAGAGATTTAGGTTAAAGTGGCTTGTGGGAGGGTCAGAGCTGCAAAACACTCCATTGGCTTGTTTCACAGACTGCCATCCATATTGTCACTGGAGTCCCATACTGCAAGGCTGTTCCAGCCCACAGGTGGCCCTAGGACTAGAAAGGCCACCCACCGGGACATCCCTTCCCCTTTCCCCCAGCTTAAGTGGTGATGCAGAAGGATTCAGCCAAGGATGGAAAAGAGCAAGCCGCTTCAGCACACTATTAAACACCAAGTGACATTCTTCTGTTGGCCAACAACCAAGTGACACTGATGCTAGCAGGAAAAGAGATGCAGGAGCATTTTCAAGGAGTGTTTACTGCCTCTAATAGCAAATGGTCAACCAACACATTTTAAATGTATTCCAAACCACAAAGGCATTTACTCAAACCTTCTCATTCAAGGCACAGGACAACCTACAGCATATGCATCAGGGCCAGATTAACAAGAGACAAAACTAGGCTACTCTCCTCTTGTTTTCAGTCTTTTTAGAGGGACCCCACAAGATAAACTTTGCTTCTCCTTTAACTTTACTGCAGAATTACAGTTAAAAAGTAATCACACAATGCACTTCAATTAACTTTAGTGCTTTTCAATGAACTGATGCAATTTGATCAAAGTGGTTATCAGTGACTTTGGAAAAGGTATAAATGACTGCTAAATCAGTCTTTACTGTTATCCAAGCACTCTAAAGAAGGTGCAGGAGTAGCTAAAGCAAAGGGCAGTGCTACAATTTTAGGGACCCCAACCACTTCTGATATGTAGTAGGATGTGACACCTGTATTCAAAAGACCCCCACGGCCTTTCTGCCTCAGTCACATACCGGTGTCTCTCCATGATTACGTGCTAGCTGAGCAGAGCAGTCCAGTTTTCAGCTTTGCACTGCTTTGTTTGTTCTATCCACTCATCCACTCATGTCAAGACCTCCTTCAGCAGGTGGCTGCCTGCCTGTCCCTCACACACTTGGTTGGGTCAGATATGCCCTCCTGTCCACATCCAAAGAGCACCAGCCACTTCAAAGTCTACGCTGGCTGAGGGAATTTTAAAATCAAGTGGGAAGTGTCTCACTAATTTCTTTAAAACTTCCCTCCTGCCTGGAGAAATGCCGGGATCCCAAGAACCCTGGCTGGTGCCAAGGGGGGGAATCACTGCATATTCTTGAACTCCAGCAGAGGAGTGAGCAAGAGAAGGCTGCGGGGAGTCCAACTCAAATCAGGAACCAAGCAGAGGAGGACTAGATTCTGTCTAATTGGGTCTAGAGGCACTAGAAGAAATGACTAGGCCTAGCCGGTCTCTTTCCCTTGTGAACAGCCAAGAGATGAAATGAAAGCAATAAACAAATTATTGAACCTGCCCTTCTAGAAATAACAGGGTGGCAAAAGCAAGATGAGCTCACGTGAAATGCTACTTTGTCCCAGTGTGGAGAGACAGACTGCTTCAGAGGTTTCACTGGCCATGGGGAGTTTGATAAGCAGATGGGGTAATCCACTGTGTATCACTGCCATCCTGCACCATCTGCCATACGTCTCAGTGGATACCACTTCCCTAAGGAAGTCTCTGAGCCCAGCATGGGGGAGGGGTATTTTCCTTCCTGCATCCCACCTTTCACAAATGTAGTGATAAGAAAAGGGAAAGAGAGTTATTGTTGTGGGTCTGGACTTGTTGGGAGGAGGGTTCAGTCATATGAATCAAAATGCAATGCTCATGAGAGCATGGTTCTCTTTTTTCAGGAAGGAAGTTGTTGGTTGGGTACGCAGTCTAAAATGAAGGGCATAGTACCTGGCTGATTGTTATACATATGCCTTCATAAACTGGGACCACAATGGATATTAATAACTTGTACAAGCCCCTGTAAGAACAGAACTTGGGGGAGGTGGCTTATAGTTACCACTGAGAGGGGCTAAGGAAAGCCAGGGGTAGGGCCCATCTAATCCCCCACCCTCATAATTTAAGCACTGGTAGAATTTCAATAACCATTCTGTATCTCTGGTCCTGATAAGGACCAAACTAGTGGGCATGTTTGATAGTCTAGGACATCATACCTAGCAAAAGTCAGTCTGTAAAAGCCATCCCAAATTCATTTTGTCACTCAAGCTCAATCCTAGTTATGCTAAATCTATTCCTTTCAATGGGACTGAGTTCCAAATATTCTTAAGATTCCATACCATTCTTAAAGCTAAGATTCTCTCATTAGGTTCATCTGTTTGTTAAAATATTTAGTCTAAATTCATGACCCATGAGGCAGCAAACAGAATTCTGAAAATTACAGCACAAAATAAAACACATCAAAAAGGCAAGACATCAAAAGCCAATACATCCAATAAAACCAACAGCACATAATAACAAGAAATGGCACAAGCCAATAAAACTGGGAGCAGAAAACAGCAGTGGCAAAAATGTAGATTCAGAACATCACCAATAAACACCAAAAGGTCTCTGAAACAGTAGAGTTTCCCCTGGTACCCAAATACCAGCAGGAATGGTGCACCTTGTATATCCTAAAGAGGAAGTTTCATAATCAGTCAGGTGGCATAAAAATATTTAAAATAAATAATAAACCTGGTATTACTCACAAGAAGACATTGGCCAGTATCATCACCCAACAGATCTCAGTCAATGATGGAACATAAAACAGAGTCTTTAAGGAAGATCTTATTGTGTAGAGAAGCTCCAATGAGAGAAGATACCCAGGACTTAAACCATTTGGGGCTTTAAAATTTAAAACCAGCATTCTGAATTCAACTCTGAAACCTACAAAGAGCCCACACAAGATGCACATTCTATGCAGTCTATCTCCATTAATACTCTGCTAGCCATATTCTGGACCAGTTGCAGCTTCTAGGCATGCTTTAGAAGTACTCCCACAGACAGCAGACTGTAGTAGTCTAATCTTGATGTTATGAATTGTTGTGGCAAGGCCATTGTTCTCCAGGAAAGGATGTAGTTGGTGAACCAGTCGAACCTGGTAAAATACATACTTAGCTACTGCCATCGTCTGAGCACCAGATCCAAGAGCCCACCCCAGTGGCAAACTTGAGTCCTAAGGGGGAATCAGATTAGTCGTATCCAGGGCTTTTTTTGCAGAAAAAGCCCAGCAGGAACTCATTGGCATAATAGGAAACACCCAACAGCAGAGACTCATTAGCATATTAGGCCACACCCCTGACAGCACAGCTCCCTTCCAGGATCGGCTTCCCCAGGTGCCCCGCGGCTTGCAAGGTGCCTAGGGAACCCGAGGGTGGGGAGGCTGTAGGCATGGCCAATTCGGAAGCCAACCGGAACTCCATTCTTGTGCGTTCCTGCCCAAAAATAGCCCTGGTTTTATCCAAAACCAATAATACTTCACTCTTGCATGGATGGCACTTCACGTCATTCTCCCTCTTCTAGTCAGTTACTGGCCCCAGTCACTGGTTCAGCATTATCAATGCCTCCTTAGAATTTGAAGAAAAATACAGTAGGGTATCTTCATCATATTGGTGGCACCATATCCCAAATCTCCAGATGAGTTCTCCAAACAGTTTCATGCAGAGCAAATACATGAGAATACCTTGCAACATCCTATGTGTCAGAGGACACAGGGAAGAGCAGCAGTCTCCCAACATCACTTTCTGAAATCTGCCCTCTAGCAAGGACTGGTACCATTGCAAAACAGCACCATCCCCAGCACCATTCCATAAAACTGCCTTGCACTGACTTAGACCACCAGTCTGCCAAAGTCAGGATAGCTTACTCTAATGGGCAATGGCTCTCCAAGGTCTCCAGCAGAGGTCTTTCTCATAATCTACTATTAGATCCTTCAAAATTTTAAACTGAATCTGAAAGAGAATGCTCTGCTGCTGAACCATAGCCCTCACCTCAACAAGACATTCCAGAAGGATGTTGTAACTAATGGTACAGAAAGCCACTGAGAGATCTAGGGAACTACCAACAGGAATATACTCCCACTGTCTGTTCCCAAGGCACAAAGTGTATCACTAGAGTGCAAAGATCAGATTAGAAACCAGATTTTAAAAGATCCATATGAGGGGGCAGCCAACCCCTCATAATAGGAGCCAAACAGCAACATGACCATTTTGCTTGATGCCAGTTCTCTGCCCAAGCAACCGAGGAGACTCTGAGGCATCAGTAGTGCTGCTGGGGCAACAGCATGGGAGAAGGTGATAGGCATCGCTTATGTTATCCTCATCTCCTAGATCCATGCAGCTGCCAGCTGGGTTCAAGGAGAGAGCTGCTGCAGCTCTGCTTGCTCCCAATATATCTGGTCAAGTACATCTCTAGTATGTCCCCCTGTCTCTTTGTCAGCCAGGACACCAACATTTTCACAGGTACACACTGCATTTTTTTTTCAGCACTTGGGCTAAAAAGTTTGCTTACCCTGATGTATATAATAAATAAGAACCCATGGAGTCTCCACCATGGTCCCCAGCACCTAGCATAAACTGGAGACTGGCCAAAAATTATAAATATGTTTCTGTTCAGGTGAGGGCTTCCTTAAGAATGGCATTCCTTTTTTTCCCAACCATCAAGCTGCAGCCAACTGATGGCAACCCCATAGTGCTTTCAAGGCAAGGGATGTTCAGAGGTGGTTCCCTATTACCTGTCCCTGCAGAATAACATCCAGGTACTAACCAGGGCTGACCCTATTTAGCTTCCAAGGCCTCCAGCACCTTCACAATACAGCAGGCCTATCCCTCTTCGGTAGATTTAATCAGCAGGATGGGCAAAGATCAAGACCACTAGAGGTAGGGCTCACCTCCCCGAGGATCCTGCCCGTATCTTTAGGTTACACATGCTGAAAAGTATCCATCAAAACTGGCCAAACAGACATATACAGACCCTCTCTATAATTCATGCGATACCATGTCAGAATGGCTACCAGTGATTTTATCTACAAAAGTGCGAAGCAAATTGATTGCAGAGGGTCTTTCAGGTTTCTCTAACTCCTATTGCAAAGGAAAACGTAACAGGTTACTGGCCATTACTGGAATGGCTCCTATGGATGCCACTGTATAGAAGAAATGGTGGCAGAGAAATGCGCTTTCTTTACAATGCCATTTTGCTGTGTAATAGTCTCTAAAAGCAAGTACTGGCCTGAATACTGAAAACAATTCATTGTCTTACTTATGAAGATGGTCAAGTGCTGGCAAACAGAAGGGTGGGTGGGAAGAAATGAGGGTTGTATTTGACCAGACACTCTGGCAGAAAGCCAAGTCCCAGCAGTGTTGCCAGTGCCCGAAGGGCTCATCTTGGACACAACTGTTGGCTGCGTGGACCCTAGCAGTGATGACAGACATAATCCATGCCACCTTCTTTCTTGCCATCACTCCTACAGGTACTGCCAGCCCAGAGCTTCAGGGGATTGCCTCTGTTGCTGGTCCAAAGAATCAGCTTTGCATGCTAAGTAAAATGATATGTTAATCTGCTGCTTGGTACTTGTGCTGGAGATCGCCTGATACCAATCTCAAGTATGCTGTAGCTCATGTTTGGTCAGATTCATCACTAGCTCACTGATGCTTGGGCAACCATCCCTGCTGTATCATCATCTCAGCTTCTCAGTAAACCAAGGAGTCTATCAACAGGAGAAGGCATCTAGGAGTGATCCTATCAATTTCCCAGGGCATTTTCCCATTCTGGAAGGTGGCCATCAACTATGGTATCAGGAAAATTCCCCAAAAACATCAGATAGCTTTGAGGACAGTCCTCCAACCAGTTAAATTGTAGAGTCCCTGTAAATTTAAACACCATCAAGTAATTATATATCCATGATAGAAAAAGTAGCATAAATTTCCCTTCCCCAAACCCTTTTCTTGTTGACCCAAGCAGAATAACACAGGCTCTTCCAAATGTGTAGTGTTAGCTATAATTTGAAACAGACCCATGATTGCCATGAAAGCCTGAACCATACCAGGTAAGGTGCCTCTTTATAGATTTTCAAGTCCCCCAGGACAATCAGCCCTGGGTTCTCTAACATCACATCTGTCAGCTCAGGCAGACAGATTGTTAGAATCTGTGTGGATGGTACACTCCAGAATACCTATTGTGCTTTCTTTACAATGCCATTCTGATACACATATTTGAAATCAGGAGATTGCTTGACACCTGGTGAATAGAACCCCACTAGACACAGCAATACAAACACTAATCTTCCCCTTCTACAGAGTCGAGGTCACTGCTGAATGAAGAACTTGGGCAGACACAGCTGGGACGGATTAACTCCACCTTCATGCATCCCCCAGGTCTCAGTAATGCATACCAGGTTGGCTTGCTCATCTAGGATTAAATCTGGATAGTAACTGTCTTCCCATACACTGACCTGGCATTAATCAGCATTAGCTTAAATAAGTCTGCTGGCACAGCACTCAGGAATCCCTCAGCAAGTAAAGGTCCAGGAATGGAAATAGCACAGCTCCTTTCCTCTATTCTGTTTCATCTGTTCACTGTCATACTTCACCTTAACTCAAATACACCCTACAGTCACCACCCCTACAACAGAGGCATAAATCATTTAAAGGCATGATGAGGGTAAAATTCCTTTTTTTATTTAACAACTATTGCTAAAATGTGTGAAGAACAAAATGGGGGGAGGGGGATCCCCGAAACAATCATCACAATTTATGGCTGTATAAAGTGCTTCTAGAAGCAAGGAATAACTAATGCAGCAGTTATAGTCCTTTATTGCCACCCCAAAACACAACATCCATTCCTCACTTTTAAAAGGCACTGAGAAGTACTCTGTTAAACAAAACAAAAACCTGCTTAAGTACTACATCTGGTACACAGCAGCTCTCTTTCATTCTTACCTCCAAACCAAGAAATTCCCTGGGCCACAGATGCTTGCCAAGCCCCTACTAAGGTCTCCAGATGTTACACATTTTAAAGGCTTGCCCCTTATTCCAGAAGGCACCGGTGGCATAAACAGCAATCACAGCTCATATTTGAAATTTTGATCTGGCAACACCAGTATCGCACCCCAGCAAAATGGAAATAAATATAGGTAGCCAAAGTGCTATTTAGTCTGAACATTTTGACAGAGTCAAAGAAGGCGTAATGTACAGCATTACATCCAAGTCATTTAGCATCTTACTAATTTCCTCCTAGATTGCACAGCTTTGTCTCCAACTAAGAGATACAAGGCCAGTCAGACACCTCCAAAGCCTCAAGTGAATTCTACTTTTTCCTCACCTAAGTATGTTATTATAGTGCATCTAAGAATGAAAAGGGACGGAGACTGAATCTAAATACAGCTAATACAAGGTGTGGAGAAATGCCCTCTAACTAGAATGCACCTTGGTAGTTTTTTAATTGGGGCTACACTCTGCACATGTTCCCAAAGCTACAATGCTTGTAAAAAAACTGTCAAAAGCAGAGCTACAGAGTGCTCCAACTCTTAGTTATTCTAATGGTTCTGGCCAAAGTAAGAACAAAAGGTGTAACATCTCACACCCTGCTGGCATGTCATACCTAAAAGGGAACAGAGACTGGAACTGATTTAGCACAAGCCGCTGATCCGCCCCCACTCTTCCCTTTCCCCCGATTGCCCCGTCTAGTCGATCCTGTTTTTCAAGGATCGAGAAGATGCCAGGGAAATCAGGCAAAGCTGCAGGTCAAAATGCGGCCATGCAGCACATAGTGGGAAATTGACGCATGCAATCAGGGGAAAGGGAAGAGCGGGGGCAGAGCAGCGGCTTGTGCGAAATCAGTATGGAACAGCCAAAAGGCTACGTAGTATTTTCTTCCTTTCAAGGCAGGAAGGCCAGAATGATTCCAGAGGGGGAAGGACTCTCAAATGAGAGATTATAAATTTTAGGGGCCCAAGAAGGAATTTCTCTTCTGTCCTTTTCTCTTTGTTATTTTTATTTGGATGGGCACAAGCCTTGAAGGATTAAACTTTTGTTTAGGAACTCCATATTGTTTATGTGGCAAGAGACAATCAAGAGAAATCTTAACTCTGAGAACTAAGATAATGAAGGAATTTTAAATGCTGCAACTTCAAGAATTACTAGCCTTTCCTAATTAGAATAGGTATAGGATTGTTTAGGATAAGAGGATGATGTGTTTTCACATTTTCTTTGTATCCTTGCTCAATCTGATGCTTGTCCACACCATCTTTTTATTTTGTTTGCTCAAAGCCTGATCTGTGTAAACACACCATGCCTAGACAGTCTTGCTATCCAAAGCACAGTAAAGGGGAGTGGCAACAGGAGAGCTCTCCATCCCCTGAGCACAACAGCTTGAAATTGCAGAGAGCAATGCAGATAAAGAGTGCAAGATGTACAAATCCATCTAGTAGGAGATACTTGTTCAGATTTGGTGGTAGTGGTTACTACCTCCTCATACCAAGAGTAACAGAAAGTTTCGACTCCCACACTTCAAGCAGGAACAGATTACTGCTAATGCAGTACCATGGTTGAATCACCTGGCACTGAAGGCCCAGCTGGATATCCCTAACCCACCCTGTTTAGGCGGCAAGTGAATTTATGCTCACCCACAGAGCCAAATGGACCTTAATAGGTTCCAGGAAGCTCTGTGGGATCTGATTCCCTCTGGCAGCCCACTGGATGCTCTGGAGGAAGACTGGCAATCCTGTCTTCCTGAAACCATTGATGAAGTTGCTCCCCAGCATCCTCTTCAACGTCATTTCAAACTAGCTCCATGGTATACCCTGGAACCACAATGGATGAAACAAGGGCTAAGACAACTAGAGAGCGTGTGGCAGCAAGCCCATGATGAAGCTACAAGAGCATCTTATAGGTCATTTATGAGAACCTATGAGATGGCAGTGAAGGCCACGAAGAGACACTTCTATGCGATCTTCATTGCACCTGCAAGCTCTCGCCTGGCCCAATTATTTAGAATTATTCGGTCATTGACTACTTTGCCTCAGGGCATGCCAAGTGCTAGGGAATTGACAATTGGCTGTGAGGCATTTGCATGGTACTTTGTAGATAAAGTCTTGTTGCTCTGCCGTGACCTTCTGACCACACTTGATATAATTAAAGAACTGGAAGCCCATTGGCCATCTTTGGGTCCAGTTTTGGACCATTTCAGTCTGTTCTCCCAGGACTAAGTTGACAAGACCCTGGCAGCTGTGAAGCCTACCACATGCCCCCTAGACCCCTGTCTATCGTGGCTGGTCAAAGTCTGTGGCAATGAGGTGCGGACCCTCCTGAGGGAGATTATCAATTTGTCCCTTTCAACAAGGACCTTCCCAGGTCTGCCCTCTCCTCAAAAAACCTTCTTTGGACCCTACAGTCCTTAACAACTACTGCCCAGTGTCTAACTTACCGTTCCATGAGACAGAGATGGTACTGGTTGCCCTGGTAGATGATCTCTGGAGACATTTGGGTCGAGGAGGATCAGCATTGCTGATACTTTTTGATATGTCAGCAGTGTTCAACATGATTGACCATGATGTGTTAACCCACCGCCTTGCCGACGCAGCGATACAGTGCTTGCCTTGCAGTGGCTGACCTTCTTTCTCCAAGGTTGGGGACAGAGGGTGGTGCTTGGGGGAGAGTTATCCCAACAACACCCACTGAAATGTGGCGTGCCACAGGGAGCAATTCTCTCCCCTATGCTCTTTAATATCTATATGCGCCCCCTTGCCCAGATTATGCCGATGACACCCAGCTCTATCTACTGATAGATGGCTGCCCAGACACGGCTCCAGGAGATCTGGACAGGGCATTGCAGGCTGTGGCTGGATGGTTACAACAGAGTTGACTGAAGTTAAATTCGTCCAAGATGGAGGTCCTGCACTTAAGTCGCGGGGACTGAGTTAGGGAATCAGACTCCCAACCTTTGATGGGGCTCTATTGGTGCCCACATCAAGGGTGAAGAGTCTGGGGGTACTCCTGGATGCCTTCCTTTTCATGCAGGCCCAGGTCACCGCCACTGCCAGTTCTGCCTTTTTCCATTTTAGGCAGTTCAGGCAGCTGGTCCCTTATTTCACACACACACCCATGACCTGGCTACAGTGAGCCATGCAATGGTCACTTCCAGACTGGATTATTGTAACTCTCTCTATGTGGGACTACCCTTGACTCAGCTCCGGAAGTTGCAGCTAGTGCAGAACGTGGCAGCATGGGTGTTGATGGCAACGCCTGTGCGGGTCGCATCCACCCAGTGCTGTTCAAACTGCACTGGCTGTCTATTGAATACCAGATCCGTTTCAAGGTGTTGGTGCTTACCTTTAAAGCCCCATATGGCCAGGGGCCAGCATACCTTTGGGACTGCCTCTCCCCATATGAGCCCCGTAGAGCACTGAGGTCTTCCAACCAACATCTTCTGCCCCAGGGCTGTCCAATTTGCCTCAACTACTTGGTGGAATGAGCTCCCGTATGAGATCAGGGCCCTGCAGGATTTATTACAATTCCACAGGGCCTTTAAAATAGAGCACTTCTACCAGGCTTTTGACTGAGGTAGCTGATGTCCCCCCCCCCCCCCCCACCCCGGGTTGATATTCTATTTGTGGCCTCGATCTGAATAGCTATACAAGAACCATCTACTGCTGAGATATCTGGCTAAATTATACATGGCACTTTATGAGTTATGTTTTATATTGCTGTTTTAGCTGTTTTTAAACTGCATTGTGTATTGAGACTGATGGAACTCGCCCTGAGCCTGCTTGCAGGATAGGGCAGGAAATAGGGTTGCCAGCCTCCAGATGGAGCCTGGGGATCTCCCGCTTTTACAACTGATCTCCAGCTGACAGAGATCAGCTCCCCTGGAGAAAATGGCTGCTTTGGAGGGTGGACTCTATGGTATTGTACCATGCTGAGGCCCCTCCTTTCCCCAAACCCCGCTCTCTCCTGGCTCCATCCCCAAAGTCTCCAGGTATTTTCCAACCCAGCCCTGGCAACTCTAGCGGGAAACAAGAGGAAAGAAAGAGAGAAAGAGAGATGTCACCAGGTAGGGATTTGGGATGGCCATGGGATTTTTCCAACCTCCTGAGACCCCAAGGAACAAAACTTGTGAGTCTGTTCCTCCATACAAGGCAACACAAGAAACAGTTATAGGGTTTGAGGCCCTGACTACGGTGTGCTGCTGCACTATGATTTGCCTGAAGAGCATTCCCTTGGCCTCAGACTGAGGGGCAGGGATTGAGCACCAACCTATTCTACCTCCTTTCCGCTAGCTTTACTCCCTTCTGAGCTGGAAACCATAGCTAATATGGTTAGCTCCTCAGCTTCCTCCCTCAAGCCTTTTAAAGGCCCAAGCCAGGCCTGGGGCATGCCCAGCAGAGTCCCCATGAGGGTGTGGTAGGACTGCCAACTTCCAGGTGTTAGCTGGAGATTTCTTAGGATTACAACTGATCTGCAGGTGACAGAGACCAGTTCACCTGGAAAAAATGGCCACCTTGAAAAGTGGGCTCTATGGTATTATATCCCATTAAGGTCTCTCTCCTCCCCAAACCCCATCCTCCTCAGGCTCCACCCCTAAACTCTCCAACCTGGAGCTGGGATCCCTAGGGTGTGGCCAAACCTGAGAGGGATTTATTTATTTATTTATTCATTCAATTTATACCCTGCCCTCTCCACCGAGGCAGGCTCTCCTACCCTGCTAAAGGCAAAGGGTTCCCTTGCTCGAAAGCCAGTCGAATTTGACTCTAAGGGCAGTGCTTATCTCCATTTCCAAGCCAAAGAGCCAGCACTGTCCGAAGACTTCTCCATGGTCATGTGGCCAGCATGACTAGACGCCAAGGCATACAGAATGCTGTTACTCCCCTGCAAAACCAGCAGACAGCTGATTGTCAGACAATTGGCTATTAAAGCACCACCTGTCATTGATCAGCTGGCTGGCATGTGGATCTTTACAGGGTATGTCTGCTGCCCCACTGGGCCTGATGCATGCCAGGCATGTTGCTATGGGGGGCCAAGAAAGGGGGAGGAGTCTGGCATTGTCCCCACCACCAACTGATGATATCTAATTATGGTAATAGTCATTTCTTTTTATTCTGGTAAGCCGATGTAATTGCAGAAATCTGAATTATTGGTTACCAATTACCACATCCAGGCTCTCCTATCAGGGGAATGTACTAAAAATGCCAGCTATCACTTTCTTCTCTTTAAAAAAATAATACAAAATTGTGATACCATGCAACATATGTACAAACATTTTAGTAAATCTCCCAAAGTCCCAAGATGAAATTTACTTCCATTTTCCCTAAGTAAACTTCAGGCAATATGTTATCTTCAGTACAATCAAATTTTCCCAAACTTTCACTATCATCTAATTTAGCAATTAACATTCTTGCTAAGATTAATGCATTAAAATTAATTCAATTTCAAACTTAGTTCTCAGTTGTTTAAAATATCCTAAGATTATGACCACTGAATTAATCTTCCAAGAATTTGAATATGCATAACGCTGTCATTAAGACTGTTTTTAAATTCGAGTAGCCAAAAAACTACAACAAATCCTGTACAATATTAGAAATACAGAATCAAGAAGAAATAGACATAGGTTTTTCATTATATTCCTCTGGAGAGGGATGGAGATGTCTGCTGGATTAGAGGACCACTTAGCTAACAATGGACAGGGCTTAATATACACTATAATTTCACAGCAGCACAGAAAAACCCCTGGATGTGGTATTACACTCAGACCGATTTCCCACGAGGCACTGCTCTGGCGTCGTTCTTCCCTTTGCCGCGATTGCATGCTTGAATTTCCCACTATTTGCCCTGCACCGCATTTTGACCCGTGGCTTCGTCCAAATTGCCCCGCAGTTTCAGTGATCCTCAAAAAACAGGATCACTGAAGCCAGGGGGGAATTCAGGTGAAGCTGCGGGTCAAAATGCGGCGCGGGGCAAATAGTGGGAAATTCAAGCAGGCAATCAGGACAAAGGGAAGAACGACGCCAGAGCAGCACCTCGTGGGAAATTGGTCTCAGTGGAAGAGAAGGAAGAAGGGGAAGAAGGAGAAAATAAGAGTTTTCCAGCCTCTAAACTTGCAAATATATGCTTTAACATGCACTGGAAATGCCACAAGAAAAATGAGTCCTGTTCACACATGCGCATTCATAACCGCTCCTGTAATATCAAGTGATATCTTGTTGGTGTGAAAGTGCTATCTCAGATCGCACATAGATGATATAGGTCTCATACCACCTCAGTAGTTTTCCATGGAAATAATTCACACATTCAGCTACATCATCAAGTGCTGAGAAATCAAGGGATGAGAGACCAAGAGCATAGGTGAATGGACATAGAAAATTCCTCAGGGCCAATTTATTCTGATAGTAATGTGGTACAGTTATTTATTAGGGAGCCGCAGTGACTTAGAGGTTAAGATGCTGAGTTGCAGACCAGAAGGTCGGTAGCTTGGCAGTTCGAGACCCAAGTGCCATGTGACGGAGTGAGGTCCTGTCTCTGGCCCCAGCTCCTGCCAACCTAGTAGTTTGAAAGCAAGAAATTGCAAGTAGATAAATAGGTACCACTTCAGTGGGAGGGTAACAGCGTTCTGTGGGCCTCAGCGTTTAGTCATGCCAGTCACATGACCACAAAGAAGTATTTGGACAGCGCTGGCTCTTCGGCTTGGAAACAAATCCGCCCCCTGGAGTTGGATTTGACAGGCCTTCGAGCAAAGGAAACTTTTCCCTTACAGTTATTAAAGGCAATTTTATCTGCCCTTTTAAACTATCTTGTTATTTTTTGTGGTCAAGTCACAGCTGACTTATGGCAGCCCCTGGTGGGGTTCTCAAGGCAAGGGATGTTCAGAGGTGCCTCTGCATCACAACTCTGGTATTCCTTGGTGGTCTCCCATCCGAATAGTGACCAGGGCCGACCCTGCTTAGCTTCTGAGATCTGATGAGATCAGGCTAGCCTCCACTATCCAAGTCAGGGCCCTTTATAAGTACAAGTTTAAAGTTTTTTGTATGGTATTTGTTTCACATAATCAACTGCTAATAGTAAACTGAGATGATACAGCCCCCTTGTGAAAGCTATACCATGCCAAAAATGAATCTAGGAATCAAGTCTGTTCCAGAGGGTAGCTGTGTCGCTCTGCAGCAGAACATTTAGATTCAAGTCCAGCAGAACTTTAGAGACCAACAACATTTCCAGCGTATATAAAGCTTTTGAGAATTAAAGCATATCTGACCAAAGGAGCTTTGATTCTTGAAACCTTATACACCCTGAAAATCTTGTTGCTCCCTGAGTTGCTACTGGACCTAACCCGAGCAATCCTAAATCACTTATCTCGAGGGAGACGGGCACTGTGCTGCTTATTTCCTACATAAATGGCAGCCTAGGGAACAGCCTTCTGTTGAAACATGGAGATCCCAAAGAAAAAAGGAAAGGTTTCTTTCCCAGTGTCTACTCCAGCCAGTATCTCCGATCTACACCTTTGTGGCCTTTTTATTTGGAAAGACAGAGATAGTGTTTATCATCTCCCCATCGCCCCTCACCCTCTGATTTTCTTGGACTGGCTGAGAAGTGTCCATGAAATGCCCATCTACAACATTATTTGTAGTGCTGAGCTGAAGAAGCCATATGAGGGAGAGCAGCGTACCCACCACACATTTCTGCAGAGATAACTGTGGTCCCACCCTACCCCATTAGAATTAATTTCCCATGCATTCTAGGACAGGATAGAAGTCGGGGGGGGGGGCAGGGTTTCCTTCCTGTTCTGGTTCCTCCAAGGGAAGAAAAGCCTTCTCTATCTCACAAGGCAGAAATGCTGCAGAAGGGTTTCTTCCACAACTAATCTCTTTACCAGCAGAAGACACCACCTAACCTTCCACTGAGCATTCCTGCTAAGATGCTAAGAATACATTCACATCACTGCTGCCCTAGATTTTTAGCCACAGAGATCTTGCCAGCTGTTTGGGGGACTCACAGCCTGTAGCTGTTGCTGCACTGCAGAAAGCTGAAAATTACCACACAATCGCAAAAGAAGATATTTTCCCTTCTGTCATCATCATGCCATTCGGTTCTCTAAACAATTTTCACCTGGGGAAGGGAGATAGAAACAACCTCATACTATTCACAAATTCAAGTAATTGGGCTTGGGGTGGAAGGCCACTGTGCAGAAGGAGCACATGCAGAAGACAAAGATGGAAGTGATCTGTCACAGAGCCATCCACACAGATGTGACTGTGCATGAAGATGTGCAACAACATGATGTGACAATACATCATGAAATACACAAGAGGTACAATGACAGGTGACAATACCAGGATATGAACACTATCTGAAAAGGACACAGGTTGCCGGTCATTTCCAATTATACTAATAATTGGGCAGTCAAGCAAGAAAATGATCTTGTGAAATCTTTATTGCATTGCATTGTAACTTCAAGGATACATTTTCCCCCCTAGGAACAAAACCCCATTTGCAAACAAAAAAACACACCAGTAAATCATCATACTTTAGGGCTGGGGGGGGGGGGGAGAAAATTATAAAACCTTCAACTTGTTTGTGTATTACTTGACCACAAAACTGGACCTATCTTGAGATTCTGCTTGAAACTAGAAAAGTATGAGTAAATCACCATGACACATCAACACTCACTACTCTGGGAGCCAAAGCAACCCTATGGGCAAGTAAGCACACCTTCCAGGCTAAAGGCATTCCCTATCCCATTGAATTTATTTATTTATACCCCACCCTACCCCCCAAAATAGGCCCATTTTTATAACTAAGATCAGCTTTGAACTAGGGATATGCATCCTTTCATTCACTATTCATAAATCAGAATGAAAATATCCCTTCCATTAGTGTCATTACAGTGAAAACAAATAGAGAAATCACCACCATTTGCAAATAATAGTTAGTTAATGTGTATTATTCAGTAGAAGCTGAAGAATCAGAAAATACTGAAAATCAACAGGAACTTTTCCAATTAACAGATTTTAACAGATTTTGCAATAGAAGAGATTTTTCCTTAGGGGTCTGTCTATCATGTTTCTACCAGTCACCAGTAGTTTGGCGAGACCTTTCTTGACAAGTTGGTAAAAAGTGGTTTGGATCCTATTACTGTTAGGTGGATCTGTAACTGGTTGACAGATCGCACCCAAAGAGTGCTTGTGAATGGTTCCTCATTCTCTTGGAGATGAGTGACAAGTGGAGAGCCTCAGGGATCTGTCCTGGGACCTGTTTTGTTCAACATCTTTATAAATGATTTGGATGAAGGAATAGAGGGGATGCTTATTAAATCTGCAGATGACACTAAATTGGGAGGGGTAGCAAATATGGGAGAAGACAGTCAGGATACAGGATGATTTTGACAGGCTGGAAAACTGGGCTAAAACAAATAAAATGAATTTCAATGGGGATAAATGTAAAGTTCTGCATTTAGGTAGGAAAAATCAAATGCATAATTATAGGATGGGGGAAACTTGTCTTGGCAGTAGTATGTGTGAAAAGGATCTTGGGGTCTTAGTAGACCATACACTGAACATGAATTGGCAGTGTGATGCGGTAGCTAAAAAGGCAAAAACCATTTTGGGCTGTATCAACAGGAGTATAGTGTCCAGATCATGCAAAGTAATGGTATTGCTTTCCTCTGCTCTGGTTAGACCTCACCTAGAGTATTGTGTTTGGTTTTGAGCACCACAACTGAAGAAGGATATAGACAAGCTGGAACGTGTCCAGAGCAGGGCAACAAAGATGGTGAAGTGTCTGGAGACCAAGTCCTATGAGGAAAGGTTGAAGGCGCTGGGTATGTTTAGCCTGGAGAGGAGATGACTGAGAGGTGATATGATAACCATCTTCAAGTACTTGAAGGGCTGATTGAGGATATAGAAGATGGTGCAGAGTTGTTTTCTGTTGCCCCAGAAGGTCGGACCAGAACCAGCGTGTTGAAATTAAGTCAAGAGTTTTCGGCTAAGCATTAGGAAAAGCTTCCTGACAGAGCGGTTCCTCAGTGGAACAGGCTTCCTCAGGAGGTGGCAGGCTCTCCTTCTTGGGAGGTTTTCAAACAGAGGCTAGATGGCCATCTGACAGTAATGCTGATTCTGTGAACTTAGGGAGATCACAAGAAGGGAGGGCAGGAAGGGTTGCATTACTGCTTACTTCTTGTGGCCCTTTCTTATATGCCCAGGGAAATGCTGGTCGACACTTTGGGGTCAGGAAGCAATTGTTCTCCTAGCCAGTTTGACCAGGGATCCTGGAGGGTCCCCCCCCCCTTCTGGGCATACAGCAGGGGTTACTGGGGGGGTATTTGTGAATTTTCTGCATTGTGCAGGGGGGCTGTGCTAGAGAACCCTAGAGAACCCTTCCAACTCTATGAGTCTATGATTTTGTATAAGGAGCAGCCCCACCATTGTTCCTGAACTAGTAACTCTTTGACCTAGTTCTGTTCTTTAAGACTGAACATTTTCTCATTCTATCTGGCATTGTGCAAATTGCACAGCTCCTGTATTATGTACTTGTATGAGGAAGTGTGATTTATTTGCTATTTTTCCCAATATGTAAGAAAGAGTTGCTATGTTTAACTAGTCTGTGAGGTTTCCCCTATTCTCCAACCCCTTTAATGTTTGTGCTAGTGTATTTGTCTGTTAGTTCTGTATTTTGTCTTTGTCCACTGTTATTGTCTTGTTTATTAATGTGATTTCCAGCACATACAAATACTAAAAATACTATATTCTTGTATGTTCATGAGTGTACAAGCATTAACACTAAAAGTCTGTCTCTGTACATCACACTTAAAGTGACCTTACAATGCATTTTATTCCTTCATTTCTTTTCTACCAAGCACTCACACTCACTGTCTGAACCAGAAACCCCCAAAGTACCATGGCACCCACTGATGCATTTCCTGGCACTTACTTACTTCTCAAGTCTTGGCAATAAAATCCAAAGGGACTAGACTGGAACAACAAAAAATTAAAGGGACCTTCAAGTGACTCCCTACCAACTGAGCTCATCCTAGGCATGCCATGCACCCTCAACTTTCTCTTATCCCTTGGCTTGTATTCCTCTCTGTGTGACCATATGGGAAGTGAAGCAGAGCCTTTTCCTCAAGAGCCGATTCCAGCTTTCCTCTGCCTTCTCAGTGAATGAGATGCTTCAAAAGAGCCCCAGAAGCATCCATCACCTTTGCCTCTGCAGGGGGGCTGTCTCCACTTTAGCAGGATGCTTGGCTTGAAACTCCCAACGTGTTGTGATTGGATGCACACCCACAATAGCCATTTTAGACTACCAAACACCCCATGTCAAGTATTTTGTGGTGGCACCCACTACCCTTTCTCAAAACTCCAAAAGTGCCTGCAGGCTCAATAATGTTGGGGGCCCTTGGCAAGCCTCTGTGCCTGCTCTACCAATGCAACCTGTCTTTCTTGGGATGCAAATGTAAGCCTCTATACCTATTATTTCTCACCCTTTCTGAGGTGCAAGACACCTCCCTTTGCAACTCTGCCTGGTTCACACATGCAATAATCTGTGCACGCTATGCAGGTCTGGTTCCCCTTTCCTGAGTGCCAAGCACTGCTCTGAGCCTGCTTCCAATGCTGCCTGCTTTCTGGGGCAATGTCCGCCTCTGCCCACTATACAAGAAAGATTAATTGCCAAAAATTGAGTTGCTTTTTTTGTGTGTTCCTTAAATTTGGCAAGGGGGGTTCTTTTATTGAGGAGTACAATTTTGGAACATTTCATTCAAATCGAACTGAAAATAATATTACAAGCAGAAATGTGTTTCCCACTAAAGCCACATAAATGGATAACAAACACAGTAAAACAAAAAAGTGCATACTCTTAGATTGAATTTTTCTTGATTCTCTAATCTAATCTAATCCTTTGAGTTTGCTCAAAGAATGACAAGCCTATCGATACGTCTTGACATCGCTTGCCTCTCCTGCTGGCAGCTAGAGAATTTATTGTCCCCTACCACTGTCCCATACCAGGGTGTTAGTGTGTATTTTGTTAAATATCTGATCACACACACCATTAAAATGGATCTTGTATTTCACTACTGAAATCTATATAAACCCTTAAAGAACTGGGGACGGGTGTGTGTGTCACAATGTCTAAAGAAGAACAAATTTCTAGGCCTTATAGTGGTAGCAATAAGCTTTAAAAGGTAGAACGTATCCTCCACAGAGTGTTTAGAGGGGTTTACTAACAGCTGCCTGGATGAGTGACTTTTTCCAGTTCATAACACCCCTTGACTCCCCAAGGGTTCCACTCCCAGCTTTCTTCCTCTCAGACTACCTGCCAATACTTCATGAACTCCATCACCGTTTCCCTTTCTCTGTCACACTAAGCACCCCTTTTGCAATTAGTGTAATGTCTGCCCTAGCATGAGTGCTATCTGTGATAGAGTGCAACAACTTCTGCTGAATATAATTTTTGGCTAATCAAATTTGATTGACTTATTAATCAAAATCTGCATGGTTTGCATAAATTATATAGTGCATTGTGCTTGCATCCAAACTGGCTTCCTGGACTGTTCATGTCTCAAAAACAGAATTAGTTAAGCTCCTGTTGATTCAACAGTGGATCAAAAGGCAGCTTTCAGAAGAACTCTCATAATTTCTGTGCAAAGCTCCTTCTGTTTCTCTCACTTGCTCCTTTACACATATGCCTTTGGCATGGGTTTCCAGCAACTATAAAGGGCCTGAAGGGAAAAAAATATTTGTGTCACAAAAGGTGAGGGGTGTTCTATAAAAACTGAAAGGAAGGAGTCCCACATCCAGAAAGAGAATACTCACGCTGGCTCTTTCCCAGCACAAATCTGGTGATACTACCCGTGATATTAGAGCTAGGGGAGTGGCTTAGAAGACTCCATGCCAGAAGCATTACAGACAATAATGTGCATTACTCAGCCATTGTGTCCTTTCACCACTTCCCAGGGCCATCTGTTCGTTTTCAACCCAGTAGTGTCTAGTGAACGCAGGAAC